>OZ010789.1:423974320-425286531 GCA_963932465.1 Maratus speciosus | reverse complement strand
AATTATTCACGAAATTCATAATAAGGGACATTACGCTGTAGCCAAGACAGAAGCGATAATAAAGCAGGATTATTATATCCCTAATCTTCGAAAACAAATTGAAAGTGTTATAGGAAATTGTGTAGAATGCATCCTATACAACCGAAAGCGAGGGAAAGGTGAAGGATTGCTAAATCCCATTCCTAAACATGATTCCCTCTTCAAACTTATCACGTCGACCACTTAGGCCCAATGCCCTCGACCAACAAAAGCTACAGTTTTATATTCTCTGTAGTGGACGCTTTTACAAAATTCGTGTGGTTCTATCCAGTCAAGACGACATCTGCAAAGGAGGCAATTTCTAAATTAAAAATTCAACAAGCTACATTCAGGAACCCAGAGCGAATAATCAGCGACCGAGGTGCCGCCTTCACTTCTAGTGAGTTTAAAAAGTATCTCGAAGACGAAAATATTGAGCATGTTCTAATTACAACGGGAATACCCAGAGGAAACGGACAGGTAGAACCACAACAGGAGACTCTCATATCAATCCTTGCTAAATTAAGTATCGACGATCCGTCGAAGTGGTATAAATATGTACCAACTGTTCAGCGAATAATGAATAGTACGATTTCCCGAAGCACTCAATACACACCCTTTGAGCTTTTAACGGGAGTAAAAATTAGAAATAGGGAATATTTAAGAATAAAACAAATTCTTGATGAGGAACATGAAAACGCATTTGTCGAGGAAAGACAGAATAGCAGAAATATCGCGAAACAACATATTAAAAATTCAGGAGGAAAATCGCAAGACTTTCAACCGTAAACTCAAAAAAGCGAAATGTTATAGAATTGGTGATTTAGTTGCAGTCCAACGAACCCAATTCAGGGTCGGTATGAAGCTACGACCGAAATTCCTTGGTCCATACAAAGTGATCAAAGTTAAGCGCAATGATCGATACGATGTCGAAAAAGTGGTATTTCAAGAGGGTCCAAGAGTGACCTCTACTGCAGCTGATCACATGAAGCCATGGGCTTCTTCAACCTAAAGAGAAAAAATATAGTGCTAATTCAAGTTGATATATTTATGTTTTTTTTTTTTTTTGCATCGTCTCATCTTTTCTTTTTTTTTATCTGTGTTTTACTGTGACTGTGCCGTCATCTGAACATTTTTTTTTTTGGACTATATTTAGCAAAAAAAAAAAAAAAAAAAAAGAACTGAAACTGTTTTTTTTTTTTTTTACTTTTTTTTGATGGAAAGAAGACTGTTCATCTGTATACGTAGTTTGATATTGCAATTATTTGTCATGTTTGTTTTTTGCGTGTTTTTCCAGTATTTTTCAGGATCCATGAAAGTCGGACGGTACCAATCCAGTTTATATGGTGGGTGATCTGTGGGACACAGAATGGTCAAGATGCCCGAGTTGTAGTGGCAAAACAATAGCCCAGACGTTGGGAGAAGTCAAAGTCCAGTTCTCATGAGAAGTTGGTGAGCTCAGCGGAAACTGAAGACTGAGCGCTAGAATTGAGAGAGAGGCATTTCTGCGTTGGGAGAGAGAGGTGCTCTCTCTCTTGGCTAATTTTTCGATAGCGTGTTGCCCGTTATTATTATCTTATTTAACGGGATCTGTGAGCAGACCCGTCATACAATCTTTATCTATTAATGTCTAAATGTCGTGTTTTTATATGTCATATATAGCCTAGATGGATATCTGTAATTTTAGTAATAACCTAGAAGTTTTAAACATTTTAACGAGTTTAATAGCATTAGTTCCTGTTGCCATTTCTGACCTATTTCCTCCCATATGTATCATAATAATAAACAATGATTTTTGTCTGTGTGTGATGTTTCCTGAAGAGACCCCAGTGCAGGGGTGATTGTGAGTACAAAAAATAAATAAATAAATCAGAAATTCACAGAAATTTTTTTGAAAACTTACAGCAGGGGGAAGGGGGGGGGGGGGGGGAAGGGGGGAATGATTTTTTCACAGCACTAATTATGCGTATTTTTCCGCAGCCCTTTCACGAAATTCGCATTTTTTCAGCAGCCCTTTCACAAAATTCGCATTTTTTTCGCAACCCTTTGACGAAATTAAGAGTTTTTTCTGCGATCCTTTGACGCTATGTGTTTTTTCGCTATTCCTTGAACAAATTTACTCCCATTTTTCGAGATTCTTTCACGAAATTCACGCTTCTTTGCGATCTGTTGGCATTTTCAATAAAATTAGTTCTTAGTTTAAAATTATCCCAATAAGTTCCCCCCCCCCCCCCTCTCTTTCACTCATTCCCACAATGCTTGAACTAGTAAAAGTTCATTTGCTGTTTTTAAAGGTTTAAAGTTTATTCATGTTTGAGAAAAGGGTTTAAAAATTAAACACTGCTGCTTAGTACAAAAGTAAACAAACCATTACTCTCATATTATGTAAAGTTTAAATGTTAATTATTCATATTTGTTACCTTATCATTCCTGTGGGACTAATCTTTAATTAATGTAAGATATCTAAAAGATGGTTTATTT
Organism: Maratus speciosus; assembly: GCA_963932465.1. NCBI lineage: Eukaryota > Metazoa > Arthropoda > Arachnida > Araneae > Salticidae > Maratus > Maratus speciosus. Next base: position 425,284,032 of record OZ010789.1, on the reverse strand, counting down.
GTGAAGGTAGTAACTTCATACTCATAGCTTGGAAACTTAATGCCATGTCAACAGTTTTCAGTAATGGTAGGTTGGTTGGTAACCAAATACTAGAGTCAATGTTTGATTGTTAAACTTATTTATTAAGCTGTTGTTTTATTTAACTGTAACCATAACCTTTTCTCAAACTATGCTAATGTTATTGAATTAACTGTAACTGTAATGTGTTTGCTAGTATAAATACAGATTCAGTAGATATGTTTGGGGTGTGTACTTGCCTGGCCAGCAGTAGCTCCAAGTATGATTTGTGGAGTAGTAAATTTACAGCCATGTTGAGGCTGAGGAATTTATTTTGATTGTGTTTTTCTTAAATGTTTGTGTCTATTAAACTTATTTTTTTTTTTTGCATGCAATGAACAATGAAGTTCATACTAAATGTCTCAACTCTTCAAATAAAATGAACTTAGTTTTTTCTTCAAACTTCGTTTCTATTCGTCTTCACATCTTCTTTACATCTACCAAATGAACACAGCGACTCTTGAATTAATCATAGATAGCGAGAGAGAGAGCTATGGAATAACAGTTGGACAGAGATGTGGTATTTGCATTATTTTCTACCCCAACACTATCCTTTGACGAAAGTTGTATTTTTCTGCGATCTTTAGACAAAATTAAAGTTTTTTCTGCGAACGATTGACAATAGTGATTTTTTTTCGGTGTGTGTGTTTTAAGCAGAAAATCTTAGATTTAGACAGATTTTCGTAGCATCGTAGTTTTTAGCTCCAAATCGTAGAAACTACGATTTTTTCGTAGCAGTTGGCAGGTCTGCATTAAACACAATGGTGGGTGCTTAAATGTATTAAGGATTTGTTTCTCTGTTACTGTATTGTTTTTACTTTGCTGCCCTAAGTTTTTACAGAGGCAGAAATAGCTTTTCTGTATAATTACTTTCTTTTCGTAATAAAAAACTGATAAATTTTGTTGACTTTTTTTTTTAATTAGGTTTTTGACTTTATGATACATATTATAGTAAACTTTTTTCATCCGATTTGAAATGTATAAAAAAAATTACTATTTTTTGCTGTCAAAGTTTTTACACATACTGTAATATATATATATATATTAAATAATCAAATTAATACTATAAACTGCCTAGGGTAATTGCCCTGGGCTAAACGCCTAGGTAATTGCCCTGCGTTGATACCCAGGGTAATTCAAAATATTACGCCTCTTCTGAGTGGCTACTAGTTTTCTGTATGATTTTTTGGGTAGCCCCAAATTTGCATAGGGGTTAATACCCCACCACCTTTTTTTCACTGTGCCACTGAATTTACTGCTAGGCATAATACAAATTTAATAACGTTTACATTGTGAAACAAAGCTGAACATTTTATATATTTTCACCCTTACTAATGTGTTAAAAAACTGGATCATAAAGACAAGTGAAGTGTGGTCCCAAGAAGATAACAAGGTAACTATGTTATACTACTTTTGTTATCTTACTATTTTAATTACCGTTGTTCTTTTTATCCCTTTTAAAGTGCATTGCCAGGGGTTGATCCAGGCAAAATTTGGGGCCCATTTAGGGCCCTTTCACAAGTCTATTAAATAAAATAGGCCCCTTCACAAAAAATTTAATAAAATGGGCCCCTTCATAAAAATGAACTTAATAAAACAGGCCCATTCACAAAATTCCTTTTAATAAAATAGACCCCCTATGTAACATTCTTTTTCATCAAAACTGTTTTAAAATGTGTAATTTGTAAGTAAAACGAGGTCACGAAAAACAATAACTTTAGCAAGGGGATTTAAAGAATGTTTTTGTTCATAAATTCTTGGTCGAATTTGAGTAACTGGATTTCAACTTTAGTTACAAAATGTTATTTTTCACAAAAATATAATAAAATTCACAAAAATAACGTCTACATTTCACAAAATGGGCACCAAGAATAAAACCTGCATCGACCCCTGATTGCAGCCTGCAAGAAAAAAAAGGCAGAGTATGATTGACCCAGAACCTTGAAATTTGGCACAAGGAAGGTCTTGTTTGAAAATGCAATGGAAGTTTTCAGAGTGATTTTACGAGTAAAAAATACATTTGTAATTATACTGGTTATTTTCAAACGAAACCCACCACTGCACAAACTTCAGAAATTCATAACTATTTTGAAATTTTATAAAAACAGAAAGACCAAGATTGAATATCAAGAGAAATTAAAATCATTAGCATTTTTCAATTAGTTTCTTTTTATTTATTAATTTATTTTTTTGTAAAAATCACTTTTCCCCCAAACTTGTTATTCTGTGATAATGCACCATGCATGAAAACTTATACTATCTATTAGCCTGGGAGCATGTGCACAGGGTATGCTATATCTGGAGCTGCATACATCCTTTCTTATCTTACACCCCTTTTTCATTAAATGGGTTAAACCCCATGTAGCTGAGTTAGAGGTTATCCTCTTGAAGGGAAAGAATTCTTAGGAAAATTCCAAGCATAGTTCTTTTACAATTATATTCAATGGGTGTGATATACCTGTGTGACTTCGAGTCTGTCTATTTTCGCGTGTTGATTTTAATGTTAAGTTTTCTTTTAAAGTTAAGATGGCAAAATATCTAAGCTACCATAAAAAACATGTAGAAAAACTCAATAACCATGACTAAAATGTGACAAGTATATATGTCTGCATCATATCAGTCTATTTTGTGAAGAATGTGCCATAAAAATGTAAATGCATTTTTATCGTAATAAAAAAGCTTCTACTTGTCAATTTTTATGGATCAAGTTTTTTCCACATTGTTTTGTTTATTTTTTAATTATAGAAAGTAAGTAACTTGCATTTCATGACCTTTCAAGGTTAAAACAACCTTCAGGTATGAAATATGCTATGTGCCTTTAAAGTCAACTGAAGCAATCCAGCACCAGTTTCAATTAGTTCAGTGAAGAATTTTACATCACAGCATTTTAAAATCAATTGAAGTGACACAAACTGTTTCTACTGCCAACATTTCCCCCAATCCACACGAAAATTTCCCCAATTTTTTCGGTAATGTTATAGATAAGTGCTGTATTACCGTAGGTATAGAAAATTTATTTTTCATATATTTCTCAACTTATGCGCGAGTATATATGGCTGGGGTGATTCTGAGTGAAAAAAAAAAAAAATCCTAAAATTCATAGAAAATTTTCTGAAAAGTTACATCAGAGTGGGGGAAATCTACTCCCAACACTATGTATTTTTCACAGATCTTTTGTGCAGTTTGCGTTTTTTCGCGATCTTTTGATGAAAACTGCAGTTATTTCTCCTTCCTTTTGACGAAATTCGCACTTGTTTTGCCATCATTTGACGAAATTCGCGGTTTTTTGCGATAGTTTGGAGAAATTTGCGATCTTTTAACGAAATTTGCAATTCTTTCGTGATCTTTTGATGAAATTTGCAGATTTTTTTTGCGATCTTTTAATGAAATTTGCGGTTATTTCGCCCATTTTGACGAAATGCGCGGTTGTTTCGCGATCCTTTGACAAAATTTGCGTTTATTTTGCGATCTTTTGAATAAACTTTCATTTTGCAATCTTTTGACGAAAATTGCATTCATTTCGCGATCTTTTGAATAAATTTGCGTTCATTTCGCGATCTTTTGAATAAATTTGCGTTCATTTCGCGATCTTTTGACGAAAATTGTGTTCATTTCGCGATCTTTTGACGAAAATTGTGTTCATTTCGCGATCTTTTGACAAAATTTGTGGGTTTTATTCGCTTTTCTTTGACGAAATAGAAGGTTATTCGCCATGTTTTGGTGAAAATCGCGGTTATTTCACCATGTTTTGACAAAAGTAGCTGTTATCACCCTTTTTGACGAAATTCTCGGTTGTTTCGCGATCTTTCGAGGAAATTTGCGGTTGTTTCGCGATCTTTTGAGGAAATTTGCGGCTGTTTCGCGATCTTTCAATGAAATTTGCGGCTGTTTCGCGATCTTTCGACAAAATTTGCGGCTGTTTCGCGATCTTTCGACAAAATTTGCGGTTGTTTCGTGATCTTTTGACGAAATTTGAGATTGTTTTGCGATCTTTTGATGAAATTTGAGGCTTTTTCGCGATCTTTTGTCGAAATGTGCGTTTACTTTGCGATCTTTTGACGAAATGTGTGTTTACTTTGCGATCTTTTGACGAAATGTGTGTTTACTTTGCGATCTTTTGACGAAATGTGTGTTTACTTTGCGATCTTTTGACGAAATGTGTGTTTACTTTGCGATCTTTTGACGAAACCTGTGGTTGTTTCGCGATCTTCAGACGAAATGTGCGGTTATTTTGCGATCTTGTAATGAAATTCGCGTTTTTTCTGTAATTCTTCGACAAAATTCGTGGTATTTTTATGTCGAATTTTCAGAAAATTTGGAACATAATCATCCCTGATATACGATACATATTCTGAGATCGAATTTGAGAAGGTTGCCATACGGATCTTTTTACTTGTAGTGTAGTGAAATTGTTCTATCTCAGAAAATTATGGAATTCGCTGTTAAAATCGAAATCAATTGTATATGTTTCTGCAAAATTTCCCCCGATCCTAGATCGCCGGATCGGACATATTCTGCACCCCTGGGTTCACTAAATACATGCTGAATAAGCCAGAGAAATTTGACATAAAATTTCAGTTGGCATATGATGTGAAAAGCAAATATAGGGTGTAGGGATGCACCGAATAGTGATTTTGACCGAATACCGAATATTCGGCCTACAGACGAACCGAATACCGAATATTCGGCTTGTCGAATAATTTTATATTTCAAAGTTTAAAGGCATTAAAATGTTAAATTTAAAAACAATTTTACATAATATTTAAAACAAACTTTCATTTTGATAATCAAGAGCTTTTTTTCAAGTAAACTTTATGCTGAAAAGAATGTGCTTTGAGTTATTTAAGAAGAGGATAGTTATAAAACTTTTTTAATTAATAAAATTTTAAATTTCATGACTTCTGTGAATTAAAACAAATGAATAAATTTTTTTTTTTAATTCTAAAACAAATATTTTAAAATCAAACAGAAATTGTAAAAAAAATTGTACAGGATCCTATATTATTTGTTTGTCAGGAAGAGACTATAAGTAAAAGTAAATAAATAAATACAATCTATTAAAATTTTATGTGATGGCAACTCAGTAAGAATAACTGCTCTACTCCCTTTGATTAAGCGAGGAAGTTTTTAAATGCATCCTAGATCGGTGTCTGGAGTGGGCAATCATTTTCAGAGATTGTAAACATTGTTCTTAAAATCTTAGCAAGAAAAACATTATTTACTGGACAATGTTTAGGAACTTGCATTTGTACATAATTAATTCCTATGAAAATACTCGTTATTGGTTAATTTTCTTAAATAATACTTAACAAACAGCAAATAAAGTAAAAACATTCTCTTTTATTTAAATATACGACTGTTTCTAATTATTCTGAATATCTTTATGGAAGTAATTAGTATATCTACGTCTTTATCTACGTAGAAGTGGTATAAGGTTTTTAAAAATCTGTTTTAAAAGTTTTTTTTTAAATATTCGGTTGGCCGAATATTTCGATCAGGGTTGGCATGATTTAAATCAACTGATTTAAAAAAAAATCATTTGATTTAAATCTTTTTCTTTTTTGGAAATTAGTCAGCAGAGAAATAAGAAGTGGGTGTAAGTAGCAGGTGTTTTTTTGGTATTTCCAGGATTGCTATCAGAAAGAATGTGGCAGGTGCAGGTTAAGTCCAGGTGTCCACCTCCTAATCCTTCTTTTGTAATAAACTTGTTTTAAAGTGGTAGAAAGCAAAGAGTGAAATATTGTTTGTAGCAATTCCTAACAGTGTTGCCAGATCGGGCTACAAGTAGGGAATCGGGCTACTTTTCAACACTCGGGGCTACTATTTTTTAAAACTGGGCTACTTGCTACTTTTAGGGCTACTATTTGCTACTTTTAGATTCCCCCGCTCCACCTTTTTCTCCTAATATTTAAATATTTATGGATAAATTGTGAAATAAAAATCAAACACTCTTTTAAATTATTTTTTCATCTTTAGACTGGCAAAATTATTTTAATTAGTCGATTACTTAAGCTAGGATTATGGTGCCACGCTCGATCGTAATATAGGCGTTCCTGCGATCAGTCAGAACTTCGTATTACGGTGCCTTGGCGTAAGACATCTTGCAGTCAGCCAATGAGAGGCCACTGTTACATTTGTAGTGGTTGCACGCGCATCCACTTACACTTAAGACTTTTGAAAATGTTTGTGCTATTTTTCTAAAATTGATCTGGTAACACTGATTCCCAACTCATTTTACTAGCACCATATGCAAACTTATAGTTGTGTTTTTTTATCCATGCAAATTTAGATTATTCAGTAATCCTATGTTATTTCTTATTTTATTTTTATAAATTATAAATATTATTTATTCTTTTTTAGTTATTATAAAAAACTGCTCCATGTATTGTAAAAACATAAAAACACAATAATTAAAAATAGAATTCTAAAAAAATCAAATAAATCAGATTTAAATAAAAAAAATCCAATTTTTTTTTGATTAAAAAAAAAAAAAAAAAAAAATCATGATTTTTTTCCAATCCTGATTTTGATATTCGGCCATACCGAATAGTTTGATATTTGGCCAAACCGAATATTCGGTGCATCCCTACTTAAAAGATAATCTCCCCAATCAAGAAAATTTTCTTTTACAGCTTGACTGAAATCTTAAAGGTCATTTTATGTTATTAATTGCAAATAATCTGCGTTTTCTCGAAGGAAAATATTTTATTCAAAATATTGGATATTTTTAGTCTATTTTATCTTTGCTAAATTCACATGTTTTAAATTTTCTTTTTAGAGCTTCAGATATGTTCATCAACACATGCAATTTGCATTCTACATGCATACAAATTAACCTAGACTCACTGTCTCACAGTGACTGCTGGGATAAGACTGTTAAAAGCAGTGTTCTAGTCATTAAAAATAGAGAGAGTATACACTATAGCTTTATTTGAGAAACAGAGTACACGGAGCTTCTTAAAAAAATTCAGAAAGTATATGTCGTATACCTGCATATTTCCTCCATTACATCCCTGGTTAAAAATAGAAATTATTTATATCCAATAATCTAAAACACTTAAATTACAAAAATGAGAAAATATTTTATTATATTTTTTCTAAAAAACCAGTTGGTTAACCAATTGATTTATACCATGCCAACCCTGCTAGTAACAGAATAAAAAATCATAATGCAAAACCCCAATCCCAATGTAAGGAACGCAAGAAAAACAAAGGCTTACTAAACCCAATAGCCATGATACAACAAAGAAAACTCACAGCAAATCATTCATTAGCTAGGGTATAGAAAAATGATGATTTTTTAAAAAATAAAAAAAATCAGATTTTTTTAAATTTAAATCTGATTTTTTTTTTTTTTTTTTCCCTGTGTTAAAATATTAAACATCTATCAAGATCAAGAATTAAGCATTTCAAAAATGAATAACCCTCCAATTACTAACATAATCTATGTTTTTTTGCTTTCGTTAATAAAATTTTAATTGTGTAATCATAGAAATTACAAAAAACTGCAAATTAAAAATTTCTTTAGTAACACACAAAATTATGTGCATTAATATTTTGTAATAATTATGTAAACCAATATTAAATACTGCTTATATTTTAAAGTTATTGATAAATTTCATTTAATTTTAAATTGATGATACAGATTAAATTTTGTAATTATTAAACAATTAACTGTTTAATTAAGAATACAATCTACATTTTTGAAAAAAGGTGATAAATAATAGTTTGATAAATTCATAAAGCAGCCAGTAATTTTACACAAGTTCTAAAGAATATGTATATCAAATTGATCAAAAATTGTAGCAATGTATACAGCAAACTCACACATAATTTATAAGTAGATTACAAAAATTGTATTTTTGAAATTTAAATCAGATTTTTTTCCCCTACAACATTAAAATATTTGAATAGCTACTAAATATTATAATGTTTTGAAGTTATTTAACATTTAGTTAGATGTTTTTTAAATGTGTAATACTTCTTTTTACACAGTTTAATACTATTATAATTAACAATAACAAATATTACATTTTTTACAAGTGATTTAGTGATAATTTCCATTACTGATTATAATGCTTTTTCACACTATTTTAGAAAATAAGAAAATATGTGATTTTATCATCAGATTTAAACAGGGTTCGTTGATATATATCAATGGATATATATCATGATATATATCTTGATATATATCCAATATTTATTTTTAAAATATCAAGATTTTTGATATTTTCAACTTCTTGATATTTATTTTCAAAATATCAAGATGTTTGATATTTTGTATATTTGATATTTATTTTCAAAGTATCACCTTGCAAGATAATTTTGATATTTTCCACATTCAAATCAAGTGTAAATGAAATTTCCACCTATTATTGACTGTGTCATTCTGTAGATAATGAACTTTTGCCTCTGGCAGTGACATTTTTATCAAAAGAAGAAAACAAATCTTTTCCAAGCTTTATGTTTGAAACTTTTATTTTTAAATGTAGAACTAATAATTATGTTAGACAGTTAATTCAGAACAACCATTGAAAGATAAAATGTAATTTTGATAATCACTTATATACAGCCAGGGTTTGTTGATATATATCAATGGATATATATCCAATATTTATTTTCAAAATATCAAGATTTTTGATATTTTCATATTACTTGATATTTATTTTCCATATATCAAGATGTTTCATATTTTCTGCACTTGATATTTATTTTCAAAAAAGGAATGTGCGCAAGATATTTTTGATATTTTCAGTCGTAATTCGTATTATTTCACTTTCACTGTAAATGAAATAAATTTTCAACTGTTCTTGACTGTCAATCTGTAGATAAAGAGCATTTGTCTCTTCTGGATGTGACCTTTTTTAGCCAAAAAAGAAAAATATATTTTTCAAGCTTTAAATTTGAAGCATTTATTTTTAAATGTTGAACTAATTATGTGGGACATAATTAATTCAGAACAATCATTGAAAGATAAACTGACTAATTGACTAATTTAAATAAGCAATTATATACAGCTTCATTAGAAAAGAATCTTTTCTGAAGTTTTGGTTCATTTGAGTTTAAACTATACAACATGTTAGGATATACGAAATAAGACATTTTATACTTACATTTATGTTACAATTTTTCAATTAAAAAAACTTTTTTTGTATTTTAAATTTTGTTTTAAAAATATCTGAATTTTTTATACTTGATCCTGATACTGAATCCTATAGTTAGTTTTTTTTTTTATAAAAGTGTATAAATCAAATTAATATTAATATTAATTATATAAAATTTAATAATCTGACAATTATTTCATCTTCAATTTTGTTCTAAGTGGGGAAAAAAAAAAAAAAAAAAAAAAAAAAAAACAGTAAAAAAAGAAAAATGCATTTTTAGAATATTCTTTGATTAAGTTTTCATGTTAAGTGCAATATATTTTAGTTTCTAATCTATATTATGCTCGAAAACATTTATTATCAGCGGTAAGTTGGTTGCTTTGAAAATATCGGATATATATCAAAATATCGGATATTTGATATTTTCGAAAATATCATGATATTTACGAACCCTGGATTTAAATCAACTGATTAAAATCATTGACACTCTATTGCTATGTTTATTGTTCATAAAAGAATGAATAACTTGATTATTAAAAGGAAATGATGACATTGTAAGTTATATTAGATTTAAATATCGTTTTAAAATTAAATGCTTTTTATGTTTGTTAGATAAAAAACCATGCTTTTTACAAACTTACTGTACTTAAATTTTTCACAATACTCAGGAATTGCGCTTCAAAACAATTATTTAAAGCTTTGTTTTGTATATTCATAAGTCACAATATCTGTAGAAACTTTCCAAATTATGTTATATTTGAATACTTTTTTATGTCATTTTAAACATTTAAAAAATTTTTGATTTTAATCAATGATTTTTTAAAAAAAATCACTTGATTAAAATCCTGATTTAAATCGTTGACACCCTATCATTAGCATACAGAACAAAGAGTAACCAATGGAGAGAATTACTTATGATTATGTCATTATTGAAGCATAATGTAACCTTTAGTAAATCTTAACTAATCAAGCAATCGAAGTGGCAAAAGTGTATTTTTAGCTCAAATCTGCCATTTTGGATATTTTTAAAAATAAAAAGCTTGAAAAAGAAGAAAGAAAACTTTTTCTTTTTTTTCACAGCTAATTTTAGAAAAATTAATTAGTCTGCCATGTAGATTTAAAGCTTAAAAGAAAAGTTTGATTGACTAAAAATGTTTGTCACTGTACAAGTTCATTAATTCATCATTTTACTATAGTTTTGCTTATAGCTTCTGCATAACTTGGATTTTGCATTTTTCAATAATGTGAAAAATAAATGTAAACATTAGGGAAAAAGAAAAAAAAAAAACATTTGGTTTTAACCAGCATGGTTTAAGCCAAACAACCCTGATACAAAATGATAAAATGGAACACTTTACAGTGTTAGTTTTATGTATTGAATAACTGTACTCTAAAAATCTAGAAAAGAAAATCAAACAAAAAGTATTTCTGCTAAGTTCAAGACAAATCTGTAACAGTAGAAAAAATAAACACCTTCAGAAACAATTAATTTTAAATTTGCACAAAATTTGGGGTCGATATGACTGTCCCAATGGTGAGAAAGAATAGTGTGAAATGTAAATGCCACAGATGGCTTATGCATGTGTTTACAATATCCTAGAGTTAGCCGGAATAAACGCATGGGTTCTATCTATACAAAGAAATGACACATGAAAATATTTCCCGTAAACTTTTTTAATTCCAGAAGAACTTGCAGTGGAATATAAAAAATGTCTAGAATGTTCATCAGTCTCAAGCAAAACCACAGCCTTTCCAAGTTGACAAAAAAGTGTCAAAGTAAGCTCAGGTAATAGAGTAACATGCTTGTAGTGTGAAGAGTATATACATGGAAAGTGCTTAACAGAGCACCAAACTGTGGTATTGGAAAAGGGGAAAAAAAAATTATTACAATGCTGTTTTTATGATTTTTTTTTTTTTTTTTTGGTTACAAAGATTGGATTTTCATACACGAGACAAACTTTCTTAAATTAATAATATTACAATGATTATCTTTCTAATAATAAAAAAGATTATTTTTTAATTATTCTTCCTCCTGAGGTAAAACATGTTTGATTACATTATTTTTGTCTATTGATATTTTGTAGATTGATGAATTAAACTAGAATTTACAAAGTGATTAAATAATCTCTAATCAATATGCATCAATGTACTACACTACTCAAATTACCTACATTTAACTGATCATTTGAAATTTCAACAGTTTTGGCAATTATTTGCATTCAAATTCAAATGTGTCAAAAGACACCTTTTGGTTGAACTAGGTATACACAAAATCATGGTAGAAATAGTGTTAGAGACAATTCTATTATAAGATTAACATTAGCAAGCTGGTCTTTTCGCACAAGTTAGCAAAAAGATTTTCCTTTTATGAGTAGTTTGGGTGTTCTCACACCACTGATATCCTGTTAATGGGGATTGAAAAAGCTATTTTAGTGAACATATTTATTTTAAAACAAAATATACATGCGATCTAGCGATGAGAACAGACAAACTGCAAAAAAGAACATTTTTGCCTTCCGCTCACATATTTAGAAATTAGCTTCGGAAAAAGGATGGAACAAAGATTTTAGGAGAGAGGGATTAGGAGAAGTGATATTTAACATTACTATAAAATAAGAAATGACAATTTTTTCATAAAATTAATATTAAAAGATTTTATTTAAACTGTTTGCTGGGGTCAGGGACAAAAAGGAAAACTTTTTTTGGGGAAAATGTGGTGAATTTAGATGACAGATCAGGGCGGGATGGCAGGATTCGCACCCAAAAGAATACCATGGGAGGGATGCTCCCACGTGAGCTTAGGTGTACATATGTGTGTACATATATATAAATATACCTAATATACATATATAGTATATAAAAATTAACTAATTAAATTTGAAATTTATTTGTGCCTCTTTTAAAGACAATTTTTTGACAATTCAAAACAGTAGCGAAAAAAGGAGAACTGACACATAACAAGTACAATTATTAATCAATATAAAATTAAAACATTCTTCAACCCTCCAGTTTATTCTGATATCTGAAATCTGTCTATCAAAAATAAAAATGTTTATTGGTTACTGTAACAATTCATTGAATAATGCAAAACATTTCATATTTATTTTGTAACTGTACCTTATTTTCTTTTGATTTAAAATAAAAAAGAGAAAAATAAAAAGAGAGGTGCAAAAAGAGATACAGGCTTTCTGAACAGAAGACTTATGTAAAACTGACACTTCATTTGCATGGTGGGTGGGGGTGGGGGACTTTTCTGATTATGTGCAACCTTGCAAAAAAATTCTTATGTGCATCTTCAACCACTGTTTATTCTGAACGTATATTTTCAGAGGCAGGCCAAATTTATTGTAGTAAAAAAAAAAATGCCCTTTCTACTGATAATGTAGAACGTTTGATGTTTTTGCACCATAATTTGAAATAATAAATTTAATTATTAATTTTTTTATTACATTTACTGTATTTTCAGTTTCTTTATCCAAAATAGTCTTTTCTGTTTTCCTATATATTTAAAAAGAACTTATTTTTATTTGTATAAATGTGAAACTAAATTTTAATCTGGAATTATTTTATGAGGGTTTTTGTTCTTAACTTTTTCTATATTTTGTAGACATATTGTTAAATACCAAGTAAATAGTTTTATGAATTATTGCATATATTATACATTGATATTCCAATAACTTTTTACAGATCAGTTTTAAATTCATATGCTTAAAAAATGAAATTTTTACAACTACTCGGTATTGGCCGAGTACTCGGCCAAAATTTCACCGAGTACCGAGTACTTGGCAAATTGGCCGAATACCGAGTATTTACCGAGTACTCGGTATGGCTCTAATCATGATCAAGATTAATTTATCCTGATTAATTTACTGGAGCAGAAATTTTATATGAAAATCAAAGTTGGTTGCACTAATAATATTGAAATATTAACATTTGTAACTACATTTTGAAATATTAAGATGTATGAGAACAGGGTTGTAAAAAACCCAGCCCGGGCAGGTAGCTGGGTGGGTACCTGGGCAGCTACCTACTACAACCCTGTTTGCGAAAGAAGAAAGTTTTGAGATTGGCACATACAACTAGTTATTTTTATAACTTCATTATAAATATTTAAAATTAAAAGTAACTTTCTTTTTGCTTATAAATATCAAAGTAATTTAACTTAAAATAAAACTAAATGTGACTTAAAGCAAAACAGTATTAGTAGATATTTTATGTTTAAATTATAAAAAAAAAGTATGTATTTACTTGTGAAAATACTCTACAATTATAGGCATATTAATTGGTTAAAATTTGTTGTACAAATTATCAGCATTTCATTGTACAAATTAATCAGGGGTGATTGTGACTCAGAGTGAAAAACCCTGAAAATTAATCGATACAAAGTGAAAAACCCTGAAAATTATCGATGCAAAATATACCAATATCAATTTACATAACAACTGATGCTGCAACAGCATGACAATCAAATGACATATTTCTGCTATTGTTTGAAATATACAACTGCAGAAAAACATAATTTGGTAAACTTATGTTAATTTCACTTAAAGCTAAATGACTTCATCAAATGGAGAGTGCAATTTATCTTGTTAAATGCAAAGTTCGACTTCTATATTCAGTAAATGAATTTATTCTTTCTAAGTACTCATGAAACAAGTACAAATTATGTGGTTAAGAGTTATGTCTTAGTAGATTTAATGCAAGTCATATCTTGTTATTTGAAAACAGTAAAAAAATGTCAAAACCAATCCAATTTTACTTCTAAGTGGCTAAGTATTAGAAAAAAATAAATAAAAGTATTTTTAAAGCTTTACTCTTACACAAGGTAAATTTCTTTTTCCTGCTTTCTTCTTGGGTATTACACATTACAGATATGCAATTCTGGACACTTTTGTACTGAGATTGAGATGGATAACACAATATCAGGGGTGATTCTGAGTAAAAAAAAAAAAAATATCTGAAATTCACAGCAACTTTTCTGAAAGGTTACAGAAGAGAAGGTGGGGAGATAATCACTCCTGGTTGCAATTGTGTGTTTTTTTTCTACTATCCTTTCACAAAATTTGCGTTTTTTCCGCGATTTTTCGGCGAAATTTGCGTTTTTTCCACGATTTTTCGGCGAAATTTGCGTTTTTCCGCGATTTTTTAAAGAAATTCATGTTTTTCCCCCGTGATCCTTTAACAAAATTTGCATTTTTTCTGCGAACCTTTGACGATATTTCCGTTTTTCTAGCGATTCTTTGACGAAAATTGTGTTTTTTCCCGCGATCTTTTGACGAAATTCGCGTTTTTTCCGCGATTCTTTGAAGAAATTGTTTTTTTTTTCGTGATCCTTTAATGGAATTTGCGTTTTTCCCACGATCCTTTAGCAACATTTCCGTTTTTCCCGCGATCTTTTGACGAAAATCTTGTTTTTTTTGCGATCCTTTGCGAATTTTGCACTTTTTTTGCGATCCTTTGGCGAAATGTGTGTTTATTTCACGATCATTAGAAGAAATTTCTTTTATTTCGAGATCATTAGATGAAATTGTTTTATTTCGAGATTCTTTGACATAATTCGCGTTTTTCCCGCGATCATTTGGTGAAATTTGCGGATTTTTTCGCGATTATTTAAAGAAATTAGTTTTCTTCCGCGATGCTTTAACGAAGTTAGCGTTTTTCCGGGGATCCTTTGACAAAATCGCGTTTTCCCCCGCAAACTTTTGAAGAAAATCGCATTTTCCCCGCGATTCCGCGATGGGCAAAATCCTTCCCGGTTCTAATTATGTTTTTTCAACGGTTTTTTGACGAAATTTGCATTTTTTGCGCGATTCTTTAAATAAATTAATGTTTTTTACGCGATATTTTAATGAAATTTGCGTTTTTCCAGCGATCCTTTGACGATATCCATATTTCCGCGTTCCTTTGACGATATATCCGTTTTTCCCGCGATCTTTTGACGAAAATCGCGTTTTTCCCCCGCGATGTTTTGACGAAAATCTTAGTTTTACCAGATCCTTTGCGAAATTCGCGATCCTGTGACGATATATGTGTTTATTTCGAGATTCTTTGACGAAATTCACTTTTTTCCCGCAATCCTTTGACAAAATTGTCGATTTTTTTCAGCGAACGATTGAGGAATTGATTTTTTTCGGCAACCATTTGTCGAAATTCGCGATATTTTTTAATGTCCGAATTTTCCACTAAACGTAACGATCTCATAAACCCGGAAGGATCGACCGAAAAACCCGGAAATCCGGGTGTAGCCCGGAGCACAATCACCCCTGATTAATTATTAGCAATTATCAATATAGTCAATCCAATATCCAAATATCAGAATTTCATAGTACAAATAAACAGAATATTTTAATGTTTAAATTACATTTTTTATACATTACAGGGGTTGAATTTTCGAGACGGGATGGCAGGATTCGTGCCCTAAAAAATATTGTGGGCAGGAGGCTCTTGTTTCCAAAAAATCGCTTTCTGAAAAATTTTTCTTCCTAAAACAACAATCAAGTCTCGGAACCAACTGACAAATTTCGTGATATTTTACGCTATCGATCAGCATATTCAGAGTTTCTTCTTACGACAGATTGACAAAATTCATGATTGTTTTTCTGCATCTGACTGAAAAAATTTTGTGATTTTTCTCCACGACCAAATGACGAATTTCGCGACTTTTTCTAGAGATCAATCTGCGAATTTTATAATTTTTTTTTTTTTTGCGATTAATTGACAAATTTAGCAATTTTATTCTGCAACCGATTGGTAAATTTCAGTGTTTGTTCTTGCGACATACTGATGAAATTAACGATTTTTTTTTTTTTTTTTTGCGTCTGATTGAAAAAAACTTGTTTTTTCTCTGTGACTGGCTGAGGAATTTCACGATATTTGCTCGTGATGGCATATTTCACGATATTTTCCAGTGATCGATTGACGAATTTCCTGACATTTTCTCGCTACCGATTTCCCATGAGCTTCAGTTTTTTTTCTCGTGACTGGTCAACATTTTTAAAAATTTTAATCATGATTGACGAAATCAGCGATATTTTTTCTATGACTGATTTATGAATTTTCGATGTTTTTACTCTATGCCCGAAATAGGAAACAACTAAAAGGGCAGCAATGGCCACTGGAAACTGAACCGTACTAAACTGGCCAATAGTCAGCACTAAACAAAATGAGATTGGATCTTGTGGTGCACATGAAGAGAAAAAAAAAAAAAAAAAAAAAAAAAAAAAAAAAAAAATTAGAAACAACAAACTAGTTGATACTAGCAATTCATAGAAATTAGAACATGACTTTTTGAAATCAACCATTTCTCGTGTAATAGTAGAAATCAATTGACTATTTCCATTTCAAACTTTGGATATGGATTAAATTTCCAATAGTTCAATTAACAAAAATACCAGGGATTACAATTTTGACTATGTATAATTCTAATAATAAAACAAGTTTGTTCAGAAGATCAGAAGTGACATACAATCACCGAAAGATATTGACAATACAATCATGCAAGTAAGTTAAAAATGAATGCACATCAGATTTTGCAAAGTTTCCTAAAATTTTTTAAGAGAGCATAACTATGTGTTTCCGATAATTTCCAAAGTCATAAAAGTTGCTCTGTGCTGTTTTTGTCAAAAGTGTAACTTGTAAAAGAGACTAAAGCATGCAAAATGGAATAAAATCTAAATTAAGAAATTCATTTAGCAACCCAATTGTTAATTGTCCATAACATTAGATCTTGAGTTGTTGATTTAAATTATTTCAATGTCATTTTGTCATGTCTGTATAAATGTAATTCTTTAAGTGGCACGTAAAAAATAGAGATTAAAAATATTTTTTTCCCTTTCAAACAGTTCAACTCCTCTGCATTTATAAATATTGGGAGGGAAACTCCCCTCCAGGGAAAACTTTAATTTCAAGAAGCCCTGATATTCAAAGAGATATAGTTTTTGTAAATTATATTTCAATACATTTAAAATGTTTTATTGATGAGTGAAACATGTTTGTAATTTATTTCTTTATATAATGCTATCTCAGAACAATAAACATTTACCATATAATTAAAAACATATCTAGTGTTGGATATCCAAATCCGGCAGGCAAAGGAGCTTCGGATATCCAGTATCTGGCAAAATCAATATCCGGTGCATCCGCAGTGAAAACAGACTTGGTTCACTGTGGGAGCAGATAAAACAGATTTCATGCACCTTCCAAATGGACTATCTCATGCTTTTTCAAAATGGACTTTGTCTACTATGGTTGTGAGCACCTCATATGTGCTCCATTCAGGGTTGGTAAGTTTTTGCCATAGACAGAAAAAACCCTGGTTAAAACCGTCCCGGCAAAAATAGGCTGTCCATTTAAATCTTTTCCCAGAAAAAGAGAAAAAAATATTTCATGAAAGAAAAAAAAACTTAATTTTCCATTGACCAACAACAAACCAGGCTGCAATACTCGGGTCTTTTGTTATCTGTCTTGTGATCATTTGACAATGGACTGCTGGATTTGAGAATTTCAAAAGAGTATTTAAAGGAAGGGGGGGGGGGATAGACCAAAAATATAAAATGGCTACAGGCTACTTATTGAAAGTAAAGAATAACTTTTTGTCTCTTTCTTGGAGTGTAAGAGGGGGAGGGGGATTCTAGTTTCCTAACAAGGCAGAACAGAAAGTTTTTTCAGTATATAATTTTCAATTTAATTTAATTACTTTATCTAACAGACTAGCCAGGGTTCCTACACAGTTCGGGTAAAAAAATTCCCTGACTTTTCTCAGTAAAAATTCGGCTTATATGTTGGCACAATGGACTTTAATTTTGATAAATGCTAGAAAAAAGTATGTGCTGTATGAATTTCTGATTTTTTAATTATTTTTCATATCGTTATATAGTTTGCATAAATTTTATATAAAAATTTTTTAAATCAAAATTTCTTCATTTAAGATAATAGAAATTCTGATGGAAGTAGCATATCAAAAACTTCCTGATCTTTTCAAATATTAAAAAAATTCCCTGACATTTCCCTGACTTTTTGCCTAAATTTTCGAATTCCTTGTTTTCCCTGACCCGTAGGAACCCTGTAGTTTCATCAGATAAATAATTATAAATTAGTACCAATGACTTAAATATTTACATATTTATAAAGACTCATTACATAAAACAAAAGTAGCAAAGTTATATAAAACCTTTTAATAAAAAAAAGTATTAATGGCTGACAAAATACTTTACTTAAGGAAAAAAATTAGATATCCGATTTTTAATTTGGTTTTTAAATTCTTAAGTATTAGACTGAATTCCACCTATTTTATAAAGATTTAAAATAAGTAAAAATATTTAATTATATTTATTAATTAGCAAATTAAATAAACATATTAAATGATGTTAAATTTAATTGTTTATACCATTATTATCCGTATTAGCTTATAGATTTTATTATACATTAAAGACAAATAAGAATTTGCCATTTTTTTCCATTTTTGCCCTGGTTTTTTCCAGTTTTTGCCACTGTCCTGGCAAAAATGCCAACCCTGGCTCCATTATATATGTACAGTCGTGTGGAAAAATAAATGTAAACACCCCCTACTAACTCCTCAACAAATTATCATAGAAGAAAGTTACTGGTACCGAACGATTGGAAATAAAGTCTACTTTTAAATGATTTATATAAAATTTGTTTAGGGGGTCTACATATTAAAACGAACCCAAACTTCATTTTTTTTCCAATGGCAATACCCAATTTTAATGCGATATTTCAAATCTTTGGTTCAAATTATGCCTAGACACCAAATTTCAAGTCATTGGAATGATAAGTTTTTGAATTATAAACATTCAAAATTGAGTGCTTCTAATGTTAAATTACATTTTCATATTTTCAATAATATCTCCTGAAATTATGTTCCGAATGTGCTAATTTTTTGTGTAGCAATAATACTAAAATACCCAAACATAAATACGTTGAATTTACAATTTTTATAATTTTCTGATATGTATTATGAAATTAATATCCGAAAAAATGATGAATTGCAACCTACAATTTTTTTTGATGGATTTAGATTTATTAAGTCCTGCTTTATGGAAATCCAAAATTTCCCATTTTTCTTCCAAGTAGTTTTCAAATTATGCTTAAAAAACAGCAAAATGATGGTTTTGCCACAATCTATGGTAGAAGTGACTAGATATTTTGAAATTTCTTATGCTATCCTGTAATCTAGCAGTCTTCAAAGACTGCTTGAGTGGTGCTAAAGATGTCTTGATCAAGAAGGGGGCTCTCTCGGTCAACAATAGAGTACTGAACTTCAATTTGAATACAGCTCCTAAAATAGGCTCATTTTAAAACAATTTCTTGGAAACTTATTGTACGAATTGCATAAAAATTTGTTTTTGGGCTAAAGGTGTAGAGCTCATTTATGCTGTCAGAATTGTGTACTGCTATTGAAAAAAACAAAGATATGGTTCGTTTTAATATGTAGATGATCCCGTAAGCAAATTTTATATACATAATTTAAAAGTAGACTTTATTACCAATCGTGTGGTACCAGTAACTTTCTTATACAATATTTTTTTGCAGAGTTAGTAAGGGGTGTTTACCTTTTTTTTTTCTCACGACTATACATGTAATATTTACAGTGTGTTTGGTGACATTTGCAAAATATTTTTTGTTTGGAACAAAGTACCCACCGATACTAAAAAGCTTCAAAGTTCGTCAATGGCATGTGACTAATACAAAAGCACCAATAAAACAATACAACTACTTACTTTACAAACAGAACAGACATGAGTCAACGCTTTTGCAGCGGCTGCTTTCTGGTCATGCCCTTGCTGCCTTTTGACATCTTGAGCTCTTTTAGCAGCTTTCTGTTGAGACTGGATCTTTTGTTGACCTCGAGCCATATTCTGCAAATAGAGATTTTTTTTAGATAATCTTAGTTGTTATGCACCAATCAACATAAGCAATTCAATATCAATTACACACATTATGCATTTCTTAAGATTAAAAAATTAGCCTTTAAGCACTAAGCAGGGCTCGAAAAATAACGTTCCTGGGAAACCCTGAAATCATTTCTGGGAATGTATTTTTTCCCCACTCTGGTACTCTGCCGGAAACCTAAACGGAAGCGGTCGCAAGTCCTTTAGGTGAAAACTGGGAAATTAAGTTAGTAGCCAAGCCAGTGGCCAGTAGACTCGGTTTCATTAGTGGTCACTATAATGTTTCAAACTTTCTTGACATCTAGATAAACTATAATCATTGTATATGTATTTTTCTATAAATCAGAGTTTTATACCAGCCAACTATTCGTGATAAGAATAGAGAAGCAGTCGAAATTAAAGAAAATTACTTTAAAACACCACAAAATCTATTTATTACAGTGAAGTAGGTTTAACACGAAACTGAAGGGGCCAAAATTTTTTTCGTGTTAAAAGATTCGTAAAAAAAGAACAAAACTCAAATATTTTCGATGTCATCAAAACAAAACTCAAATATTTTCGATGTCGTCAACTTTTATGTCGATTTCCTGTTA
Source organism: Maratus speciosus (assembly GCA_963932465.1). Lineage (NCBI taxonomy): Eukaryota > Metazoa > Arthropoda > Arachnida > Araneae > Salticidae > Maratus > Maratus speciosus. Next base: position 425,263,368 of record OZ010789.1, on the reverse strand, counting down.
AACTACTAGTAAGTTGCATCCATTAGGGCATTAGGATAAAAAACAAGTAAAAAAATATTGTTTTTGCGTGTGTGTGTGGGGGGGGAGGGTGGAGTGGAGGGGAATCATATCTTTTTTAGCATTCTGAGATCTAGCTTGTATGAACCAAATAAGCAAAGCTGTCTCTAAATCTTCCTGCTTAGCAGTTCTCTTGCGTTTTATCTCTGGTTTAAACATTCTGCGTACAAACATTAATGTTTTTAATTATTGTTGATAAAATAGAACTGGTAATGCCAAACTCTTTGCAGATTTCTGTTTTTGTCCTTTTTCCATTAAGCAGCTTCATCTTCATTTGAAGCGAAATAGCAGTTTGTTTTGGCACCAAATTCTCAGCCATTGTGCTCAGAAAACATAAGCTAATTTACAAAAAAAAACCCACGAAATTCACTGATTTTCACCCAAAATTCAGTAATTTTAACACAAAATTCACAAATTTCAACTCAAACTAACTAGATTGAAATCGAATTTTTTTCGTGTTAAAAGAAAAAAAATGCATTAAATTGCATAGTATACTGTCTGGACCGCTTCATTTTGTGTTAACCGATTTTTCATGTTAAGTGCTTTCGTGTTAAATGTATTTCACTGTATATTAACTTTTGTAGAATATATTTTTGGATTTTTTGTATATGTTCATAAACACAATTATCAATCAAATTACTGTTACCTTCTTTATGTAAAAAAATAACTAAATCAAAATTCCAACAGCTGTATAATATAAAACTACAATCAAATAAAACACAATAAAATGTTATTTTGATTTTATTTAATAAGTAAATGTGTTGTTAACATACTACATACAGTACATATAGTTGAAATCTAAGCTGGTGAGTATTTCGCAGGATTAAACAGTATCTCTTGAAGAAAAATAATCTATCTACCATATTGTAAAGATAAAACTAAGGAATTTTGCTTAGTAGCCACTGGCCGGTAGGTTGATTTTATTTAGTAGCCAGTAAGTACATTTATGTCACTGAATATTTAATTTATGGGTATATTTATGCACCGAGTAGCAGGGATTATTCAAAATTGAAAAAAAAAATAGGTTTTAAAAAATCTGAAATTCGCAGCAAATTTTCTGAAATGTAAAGGGGGGGTTGGGAGAGGATCCCTCCTGGTACTAATTATGCGTATTTTCCATGATACTTTAACGAAATTCGCGATGTTTGCGTTTCTTTGACAAAATGTGCATTTTTTTCACAATCTTTTGACGAAATTCGCATTCGTTTTTGCAATTCTTTGGCGAAATTCTCACCCCCCCCCCCCCCCCCCCCCCCGAGGCGATTCTTTAACAAAATTTGCGTCTTTTGACGATCTATTGATGAATTTCGCATTTTTGCCACGATCCATTGATGATATTTGCGCTCTTTCCGTGATCCATTAATGATATTTGTATTTTTTCCTTTGCTCTAATGATGATATTTGTGTTTTTTCGCAATTCTTTAGACGAAATTTTGGATTTTCAGTGATTGTTCAATGAAATGTGTGGTTTTTTTCATGATTCTTTGATGAAATTAGTGTTTTTTTCCCGCGATCCACTGACCATATTTGCATTGATTCCACAATCCTTTGACGAAATTTCGGATTCTTCGCTACCCGAAATTTCATCAATCCGATCTTTGATGAAATTCGGGTTTTTCCGCGATCCTTTGACGAAATGGCTGTTTTTATCGTGATTTTTTGACAAAATTCTCGCATTTTTGAGATTCTTTGACAAATTTCGCTTTTTTGGCAATCCTTCGATGAAATTTACATCCCCTCCCCCCCCCGTTATGCTTTGAAGAAATGCGAGTTTTTCGCGATCTTTTGACAAAATTCACGTTTTTTTTTCTTCTGCGATTCTTTGACGAAATCCCTTTTGGAAAATCTTGCGTTTGGCCGGTACTTACCATATTTTTAATTGTCAGTTTTCACGTTTACTCGCTGAGTGGCGACTGGCGAGTACTTATTTTCATCTTTACCATATTGAAGATTTTGCAATGTCCTTAACCTCTTCGGGTCTGCTTTTTTTTAATTCAATCTTGAGAAAAAGAAGTACTTTTACCTAATAATGTTAATCATAGCTATCCAAATAGATTTACTGAAGTTTAAATATTATCTCCTTGTCTGCATTTTAACGAATGTACTTATTTTGTGTATTATTAAATTCATATTTATATGATAATAGGTTAAGGAAGAATTTTTGGAGATGTTTGGAAAATATCGTATTACAATAGGGTTCAACAGATATTACAACTTTCTAATGTGTTTTGCCTTTTATCACACACATGATTCGTTCAGAAAAGTAGCCTATATTTTAAATTTAAAGAGTGAAATATATGTATAAAATTAAAGAATCATCCCAACGGTGCAAAGACATCTAAGCAAACTTTTATTGTTATTGTTACATGTCCAAACATAAATGAAATCATAAGAAAGGCATAGCCATATACTATCATTACTATATGTAGATAATACAAAAGTAATTGTTAAGACAAAATAATACTCGATGAAGACATGTACTATTAATAGTACACTAGGCCCGAAAGGTTAAAATCCACTTGTATTTGCATGAGGTGAAAAAAAAAAGGAATAAATTACTTGAAATGCATGTGGATTGTAGAATCAAAGCTGATGAATATATTTTGCAGAATAAAACTATATTTCTTGAAAAAAGAATGCAACTGAACAGCGAGCACATGGCGAAAAACCAAAATATTGAAAATATAGCTAAATCGTTGAAATCTGCTTGCATCGAGTAGGAAAAAGAACTAACCAGGTGGCTAATTAGATGTAATCAAAGTACAGATGCATATTTCCATGAAAAAAGTTGTATTTCAGTTAGCGATCAATAAAATATTTTTTAATCGCCACTTGGCGATCGATTGCCGATTTTTTAATCGCCAATTTTACAACTTTAATCGCCACATGACGAGTGGCGACCGCGAATTTACACCTATACTGCTCCACTATTTATATACACTATTATGATTTACTACAGAGATTCTTTAATGAAAATTAACTGTGTAGCACTTGTAGTTCGTTTACAGGTAGACATAAAACTATTCTGTTAAATTATGCTATATGGAAAGAAAATTCTTTACATTGTATTTTAATGATGTTACACTACTTCAAACATAATGAAATTGATATGTATCACTGTAGTGCACAATAATAAGCTTAATATAGAATAAGAATTGTGTAGCTTCTATCGTTTATATATAAGGATGTACAAACAAATTACATTGCATTACTCTCGATATACAGTAATTGTTTGAAAAGAGTTTGTGAAATTGATATACATTATTGAGGAGGGAGATAACGTCACCCACAGAAAATCATAGGGAAGGTATATCAATTTCAACATTATTGCATCTGATGAACATTCTCAAATTTTAGTAGCATGTCTAATCTTTTTATGATACATATTAACAGCTCACCTTTTTCTAAATGACAACCTCATCCTTACATCAAAGTTTAAAAAACGGGAAACAACCAAATGGTCATAGATTCAAAATCTAGGAAAGTATATAGCTGAGAACGTGTATGAAAACGAGCGTTTATGGAAAATTCTGTAAAACGTGAATGATAATGTGTATTATTAAAATGTGAAAAAAAAAAAAAAAAATGAATAGATTGATAATGTTTAAAAACGCTTTTTCTTTTTGTTTATTTATTAAATAAAAAGATTAGTTTGAGTAATTTTATTTTATGAACTAATTAAAATTAGAGATTGACCGAATACCGAATAGTCGATTCGGTATTCGGTGGTTCGGCATGTAAACCGAATATTCGGCTTCGGCCGAATACTTAAAAGTATTCGGCCGAATAATTGTGGATAAGTATTTTCTTTAGAAGTAAAAATTCTCTTTTACTTAAAAGTAGAATAGGCTAAACAATGAGTTTTAATATTGTGTGCATGAGTTCATAGTTCAGCTGCACAACAAAAAACAAGTCAAAAGCCATTTTTAATTAAAAAAAACTTTTCCCTTTCTAAAATAGTCTACATAGCGGTGAAATCAAAACAACTGTCTACATTAGAGAAAAAAAAAGTAAGGAAGATGGGCATCTTTCCCTTAACATTTAATTTTAATTATTTCTACATTAGTTTCCTTAATTTAAATTTATTTAATGCATATTTTCTTTAATATACACATCAAATAAGTATATCAGAAATCATCTCTATATATCTAAGGTGTATATTAAAGAAAATACACACATCAAATAAGTATATCCCTATGCCTAAGCTATAGCTTTTATAATCATTAAATTAAAATTGCTCAAATTTGTTATCTTCATCATCACAATGTTAAAATATTAATCAATATAAATATGTATCAGTAATTTGACAGAAAATATAGTTAAATGTACATATTGATATGCAGGGTTGGCATGGTTTAAACCAAGTGGTTTTAACCATGGTTTAAACCGCGGTTTAAACCAATTGGTTTTTTTGTCAAAAAAACCATTTGGTTTTTTTAGAAAAAATCTAATATAATATTCTCTTTTTTGTAATTTAATTGTTTTAAATTATTGATAGAAGTAATTTCTACTTTTAACACTTCATCTCAGCAGTCAACATGAGACATAATGAGCCTAGGTCATGTTTCTATGCATGTAGAATGAAAATTAGCCTGTGCTGATGAACACATCTGGTACCCTAAAGGTTTTTCTTAAAATATGTGAAATTAGAAAAGATAAAATAGATAAATAATATTCAATATTTAACATAAAATATTTTCATTTAAAAAATGCAAATTATTTATAGCAGTTAATAACAAAATACAATGATCTTTAAGATTTTGATTAAGTTGTAAAAGAAAATTTTCTGGATTGGGATTGGGGAATATTATCCTTAAAGAATTTAAAAGAGCAACTTAAGATATGAAGTTTAATAACACAGCTTTCAAAAATTGAGTGCTAGTTATAGCATTTCAATAATACCAATCAATCTTTTCTGCTATTTGCTGAATCTAATGGCCAAAAATGTTGACTTGGACACTTGCAGTTATCACTCAGAAAACAAAATAACCAGAAGTATTTGGATATTAAAAAAAATAATAACCACAGAATAATATATTCATGAAACAGCATCAAATGTTTATTGATTGATTATTATATTATTAATCCAAGGATTCTTCATACGATTTTCAAGGCATCAATGTTTCACTGTATAGAGCAGTTTACTTTGAACATAAGACATAGCTGTTCCTAATAATGTTTAAATTAGAAATGATTTCAATTTTCTATATAATTGACTGTAATTATTTAATTTAAATATTTTCAAAAGTTGTATTACTTATATAATATCCAAAAATGTTTATTTTATCAACAGATATGCATCTGTATGCAATAGGAAAATATATTTTAAAAAACCTGGTTTAAACCAAAAAAACCTGGTTTAAACCAAATAAACCGTTTTTTTTGGTTTTTTACAAAAAAAACCGGTTTTTTTCCAACCCTGTTGATATGATACCTTTTGTATTTGAAAACATTCCTATTCAATAAGTTTATAGTTAGACAATCAGTAAATCAGCTTTGACAACATTGTTTCTTTTTATTTGAATGAACTTTTGTTTTTCTGACAATTCTTATCCTTAACAATAGCCTGTATAGGGCCAAATCACAGTAAGTTGTTTTGTTGCGGAGGGGACATTTAATCATTTATTTCAACTAAATACATCAAAATAATTTTTTTTTCTCCAAGTTTGAATTTTTTTATGAGTGCATAAGATATGTTGAAAACATTCCAACATAAAAAATGAAACAAGTATTAAAAGTGAAAGAGAACAAAATTTTTTTCTTATTGTTGCGGAGGGGACAGGAAAATATTACAGTTTTAAAATTTTCAGTTTACATCATTATTTTTCCTATGTATAATAAAGTATAGCACTAAAAGTAGTTTTTTATACTAAATTATGCTATTTAGCATTAGTCATAAAATATTACACCTGAATTACAAAAAATTTACTGTCAATTATTTTTTAAAAAATTAGCACCATGTTGCGGAGGGGACATTTTGGAATTTAGTTAAAATTAGGAACCTATTCATTATTGGGTATTTTTTAGCAATTGTATACGATTCTTAGAAAAAAATTAAGCCTTTAATGTCAGTTCATGATAGTCATTAATATATATAATCAATTAATTTTCAACAATCAATGCTATAAAACAATCTATTCTGTATGAACCGTACAATGCTTCAGCAACTGAGAATGTTACAGGGAGTTTCTTTGTACTGCCTTCAAAGTTGATCCATTGATGATAACTAACTATCGTCAAAGTCAGATTAAAATGTGTTTCAATAACTTCAACACCGCAGTCCGTACACTGACGATCAACACAGAGTTCTGTATGTTTACCTTCTTCACATAAAGTTAATTGCATAACTCTTTCACTTCTTTAACTTGCAGCACACAAGACTTGTTTTGGAAACCATGAAGATTTAAGTTAATCTTTTCATGATAAATGCAATAGCATACTTCTCGGTGCTTTTGTGAAGCAAACAATACATGCTTGGGTCTTAACATTCAGAATTTAGTAATTCCAATACTATGCTTAGCATAAGAAGTACAATACAAAGAATATGCTTCATTTAAACACATTTCTAAAACTCTTTTTTGCTTTCTTTCTTTAAGTTTACCTTTACGTATAAGGATGGAATCTTTGATTCCAGGTAACATTCGACTAATGTCATCACGTTAAAAAAAAAGTTGTAATATTCGCAACAGTTTTTTCAGGAATGACATCAGCTCGTCGCTTTCTTTCTTGAAATAAATTGCACTTTATAACAGAACATTGTGAAATTAGATCTATTTTCCTGTGTGGAGTTAAATTTTGAACAATTTTTGCAAGTACTGATACCTTCTTGGGAGATTCCTTTGTTAAACTCTTATTTGCCTTGGAAAGTGCTTTTCCTAAAGCTGAAGAATTCTTATAACCTGAGGATGATTGATTTTCTGGAGTAATATTGTTACTTTTTTTGTTTGGCCTCCAGTTTGCTTTTCTTTATCTTTCTTTCTCTTTATTATTTTTTTTCTTCTGCTATGTCCTTACTGCTTTTTTCCATTTTAGCAGCCTTTACTTTCCATTTCTCTCTTTCTTTCTTCTCTGTTTCATGCAAAGCTGAATTTAACTTTATCCTCTCCCTGTATTCTCTTGATCTTTGTGTGGCTGTTTTTGCCATATTTTTTAGAAACTTTGATAAAATAAAATATATTTTTTAAATTTTCCTACCAATTAAGACAGATATTTTAGAATTACACTCAATTAGGCACTTGACTGATAATGCCAACAAACTGGGAAGCACATGGTCAAAATACTGTGTTGTACAACCTAGTATATATGTATTAACAAATGTAAAGAAAAGGAAAACATACGCTTCAGTAGTACCATCTAGTAGTAACATTATAAAATAGAAGCTGTAGGAAAATTTTGTTGTTTCAGTGTAAACAATGAATATAAATGGAATAAAAATTAAAAAAAATTGTCCCTTCCATCACAAAAATGTCCCCCTCCAAAACATTTTTCTTTTGTTTTGTATATATATTTAATTGCTGAATTTGATACAAATTTGGAATTTATTTATTGCATTCTGCTAATACTTGATAAGTTTAAAGTCAAATGTTTTTCAAAATGTACTGACACTGAAAAAAATAAAAAATAATATTTAAAAATGTTTTGGAGGGGACAACCAAAATTTTCTATTTGTCTAAATTTATTAAATTTATATTTTTTAATCAATTAAATAAAGGCTTAAAATGTTTCAATGTGACACAAAAATGTGGGTTTAAAGCATTATTTAAAAAAAAAGAAATGTATTTAAATACTTATCCTTTAAATAGCATTTTTTAGTTTGTCCCCTCCGCAACACATTTTTCTTCTAAATCCAATTTTAACTATAAATTACTTTTATTGAAAAATGTTATAATTACTTTTGTTTACATTTTTCAGAAACTTCAATATCTGCAGATTTTAAAAATAGAAAGTTTTATCAGTTTCAAAATAAAAAAAATTAAGATGGCTTGGGAGCAAATACTGTGGTTTGACCCTATAGTTTAATATTTTCATAGCTTATTTTAGGTATTGACTAGTGATAAAATAATAAAAAATAAGTGATGGGTTAATGAATTTGTGAATGGAAAGAAGTCATTATTTTTTTTTTTTTTTTTTTTTTTTTGTGTGTGTGTGTGTGTGTGTAATTAGATTTAAGAATAAAAATGTAACTGAATTAAATTATTAAGAATTTAATGTTAATTAAAGTTTATTAAAAAAGCTAATATATGCAAAAATGTGTATTAAAAATTTTTAAGTATTCGGTTGCCGAATACCGAATATTCGGTGTACACTTTGACCGAAGCTTCGGTATTCGGTATTCGGCAAAATTGCTGCTTCGGTCAATCCCTAATTAAAATAATCGATTTGGGATGTGTTTTTTTATATATGTGGTCTGGTTCAAGTAGAAACGTTATTTACTATCAAAATTTGCTTCAAAAATGCTAAAGACATCTAAAAAGTTCGGTCGTGTCAATTCAGGGTAGAGGTCTGCACGGGCCCGGGCTTGGCCCGAGGCCCGTACCCGGCCCGGCGGAATGAAGGCAAATTTTCAAATGGGCCGGGCCGGCAGAATTAGGGCAATTTTTTCAACGGGCCGGGCCGACAGACAAAATAAATGGGCCGGGCCGGCAAAAAAATTAATGGGGCCTAACGGCCCGATATAAGAATTTAAGCGAAGCAGATAAAATATGAGCCGTTTTCAATGAATATGATTTTCTCGAGAAGTATAAATGTGTGTCACGAGCCGATGCAAGTTTAACAACATCAATTCAGAAATGTAACACGTCCATTGTAGAGATCGGCATCGTACAGTTACAAAATGTCTGATTCCGAGTTTAATTTTTTTTTCAGCAGACTCGTGCCGGGACGGAACTGTTCTTAATCGATCTCAGGATGTGTAGAACAGTCATTGTGTTTTGTAGTATTAATAGTGATAATAAAGTTCTTTTAACAGTATCTTTGGAAATATACCTTAAGGTGGTTCTCATATTCACTGCTCAACAATGCGAAGCTTTCAGACACATTTTCTGACAAAATTTTTAACTATAAAGGCATAAAATTGACAGGCCTGCCTATTGAAGGCATTTGGAAACGAATATATTTTTCCATATTTGATAAATTACTTACATAGATAACAGAGATTCGTGTCACGTGACTGTACGTTTTTCTCCTTTCCTGTGCTATCGCTTCCGGAAATTCGATTCAAAACGCTAACTTTGACAGTATTTTCAGAAAGCTATATTGCTTTTATCTATGAAAAAAAACGACATTTACATAGCTTCTGAATAAGAATACCTGCCAATCTTACGAGTTTCCGAAAAGAAAAGAATTCATAAATGTGTCAAAATGTAGGTCCTTTGGATTTGAGAAAAGCCTTAAAAATGAGAAAAATATTTTCACAAATCTACTTTTTATTATACAGCTTCAAAAGTTATGTTTTTAAGTCTTTATTCTGAACTACAGTGGAACCCGGTTAAGACGCGTTTCAAGGGAGTGGACAAAAATCGCGTATTAAGCGGGATCGCATATTAAACGTGATTTGTATCATGTTGCAGGAACTGGGCTTATTTACACATTTAATCGTCTAAATGAACTTTTGAGCTTTCGTTTATATGTTTACGGTCGAAAATTGTGTCTTTTACATATGTTTAGTTTAAAATTAAATTGTATTCAACTTTAACTCCTTGTTTCTTTTTATATGACTGAATGGAATAAAAAAGGAAAATAAATGTGGATTCCAACCTGATTTTGTTGTTGATTTGTACTTTGCAAGCAAAAATAAAACAACAAAAATAATTTTCCTACTAGACTAAAAATTTTTTAACAAAAAGAATAAAACATTAAAACTTTGAAGCACAGCCCATTTTTAAAAATCAAATTTAGTACTTGTATTAATAAGTACCATTATAATTGACCCTTCTTTTTTAATATAAGAAGAAACTATTTTTATTAATCTTCGTGTACATAATATTGTTAGTATAACAAAAAGTAAAGAAAACATAAAAGAATTATCCAATCGCAGTCGTATTTATTTAATCTTTACGAGTTTCATTTTTTGTTGCCTATAACATGCATTATAAAACATAGTGATATAACGTATATTTAAAAGCTCACTAACAACAGGCATGATTATCTCTAATCATAATAATTTTTATGATGTATCTGAGTAACCTGAATTCGTCTATATCTCTCTTACTACTGTAAAAACATACACGAAGCGAGAGGCAAAGAATGTTAGAAGGCGGAATCAAAGAAGAATTGCAGTTTTACTAATTTAGCGGAGCTTTGTTTTATTCAAATATCTACCACTATTTCTGATTAGTAATTTTTGCGTTAATTAATCTGTTATTAAATAAAGTAAATAATACTATTCGAAAACAGTGTTTTTTATCTGAATAAAAATAATCCGCAAAATTGCCAACACTTGAGAAGAGAGACTGAATTCGCGTCTTGATCAATGAATCCGCGTCTTAAGCGTGATTATTTTCCCTCAAAGGACCAGAAATTTATCGCGTATTAAGCAGGATCGCGTAATAACCATTCGCGTATTAAACGTGATATTTTTACATTAGTCTTATGAGCGATATTCAAGGGATCGGAAAAAATCTGCGTATTAACTGTGAGCGTCTTAACCGGGTTCGACTGTACATTAATCTTTTAATGAATCCTTATTTCCATTTTGAAATGTCTGTAGACACGATGACTAAAACACTATAAGTAATCATTAATGTTTACTATTGTGTGTTTTCTGTTTTGCGAACATCATAGTAACGTAAAATGTCCCCATAAATATCTATGTAGTATTCATTAAAAGAATCTTAATTGTATGTTGAGAAAAAAAAGGATTTTTTTTTAATAGAAATTGTGACGGGCCGGGAATGTTTTCACTTATTTTTTGTACGGGCCGGGCCTGGAAATTTCGGCCTGTGCAGACCTCTAATTAAGGGTTGTAAAAAACCTGGGTTTTTTTAGAAAAAACCTAGCCCAGGTGGGTTTTATTAAAAAACCCGGGTTAAATGGACAATTTCCCCCGGGTAAATTGGATTAAAATGCCAAAATGTGGACTATGAATCCACCCTCCTCGCAAATAAATATCTTCACAGTTCTGCTGTACAGGGAAAACTTGAAAAACTGAGGGAATTTAAAAATGAGTATTAAAAACAAGGAATTTTACTAAACTTTGGGTCATTCCATGTCAAAATCAACCAAAAAATTTCAATTTTCAACCTGACCATTTCAGATTTCAATCAAACTGTCAGGGATCATTCTCTCCGGTGATATAAATGAGAATACATTTTTATAATTTTTTTTATCGCGTTACATTTTTATACAATTATTTAAATTTTGAAAAATCATTTTTTGGGTTGCATACATTTTTCAATTTTGAATTTCTCAAGTTCTATCAGGCATACAGAATTTTATGGCCCCTCATTTTAAAGAGAATTTTATAAGTTTTAATTTGATACCCAAGTTGACTATGCTCAGTTACAAAAATTAATTAAAAATGTTTTTAAAATTTTAAATTAAAAAAAATTTCAGATAGTGTTTTGTAAAAATTTTGAAAAAAAAATGTGTTTGTTGTAATATTATAAGCTAAAATTCCTGAAACTTTTAGAGTGGGATCTCAATGGGATCAAGAGTTATGAAATAAAAACAGAAAATTACCATTCAAATAATACATAAATAACAAAATAGCTAGAATTAGATTGCTATTTGAATGGTAATTTTCAGTTTTTATTTCATAACTCTTAATCCCATTGAGATTCACTCTAAAAATTTCAGAAATTTAAGCTTACAACAAACATGCATTTTTTTTTCAAAATTTTTATTTTTTAATTTATTTTTTTAAACTGAGCATAGTCAACTTGGGTATCAAATTAAACCTTATAAATTTCAAAATTTAAATAATTAATTGTATGAAAATTTAATGTGATTAAAAAAATTATAAAAATATATTCCCATTTCTCCTGAGAGTTTCATTGAAATATGAAGTGGTCTGGTTGAGTCACTGGTTGATTTGACATGGAATGACCCTTATGCAAAATTTATCCATTGAAAATTTTTAAAATTCTCAGAGGAATTACTCTGGGAAAATTTAATTTTTTGCTCAGGAAAGTGCAAGGAATTTGATTGCTGAAATAAGTGGCAATGCTGATCTCAAATACAATCTTTGTGAACACTCCATAGTCTAATAGATGGGAATGACTTCATAGTCTTAATAATGATCTCAATATTTTTCTCTGTTCTTAAAATACACATATACCAGGTGTCCCAAAAAGGACCGACTGATTTTAAAATTCAATAACTTCCAAACGGTGACAGATATTAAAAAAATTCTTGCAGGGGGGTTATGCATAAAGTCAAAAGTTTTTTTACAGTGATTTTCGATTTTAGTTCGAATTACAAACAATAGATGGTGCTGCGATCAATAGAGGCTAAATTCAGGCTCAATTTTTGGTACTTCATGGCCCGGATAATACATTTCCATCTCCTTTTTCTGCATGGAACAACAGAAAGGACCAAAAATCGAGCCTGTATTTAGCTACTATTGCTTACAGCACCATCTATTGTTTGTAATTCGAACTAAAATTGAAAATCACTGTAATAAAACTTTTGACTTTATGCATAACCCTCCTGCAAGAATTTTTTTAATATCTGTCACCGTTTGGAAGTTATTGAATTTTAAAATCAGTCAGTCCCTTTTGGGACACACGGTATGATCCCTTTAATTTAAATTGCAAACCTATCAGTTGTGTGTTTTTTAATAACAAAATATAAATTTAAAAAAAACTTACTCCTTTGAAATTATCATAAGATTAGCAAATGTTGATAAAAAAAATATCTCACAACAAAATTTTTTCTTGTATGTAATGTATATATAATCTATTCATATATGATTAAATTTTAGTTTTTAATACAGTTCATTTAGAAGAAATTATTCCTATTCAAAAATTTCACCTAATATTACGATGTGACATCCATTTTGCCTCAGCCTAAATGCATTTCCTTTTGAATTAAAACATTAGCTGTGTACAACCACCCTTAATAGGATATTCTTATTTTAATTAAAAAAAAAAATAGTATCATTCATTATAAATATGAAATATATATATATATCACAATGTAGATACTTTAATTTTTAATAGGCTGATGCAATAAGACTAAATATGCAAATGATCATTTGGAAAGTTTTAGTTTTAAACATTTATATTTTGCATTCATTATTCAATAAAAACAATTTAAAAAATGATGCAATCTGTAGAAGGATTACATCACTGCTCATTGTTATTACTTGTATTTAAAATTCCAAACCAGCTCTCTGATTGGTTAAAATCAAAGATGATGAAACATCTCATCAGATCAAACTCAGACCAGTATACTGTCAACTGCTATTAACAACAAATGACACCAAAGCAGCTTTTGCAAATGTAATGAATGTATCACTTTTAATGTTTTAATAAGCAGTTTTTTAGATCAACAACATTAAATAGAAACAGAAAGAAGAATTTCAAATAGAGTAGAGTAAGTACCTTTTTCAATAATTTTTATTAAAATAAATTTATGCATAATCTTCAGAGCATATTGAATTTTATTTAAATTATTCCTCTTTAGAAGTAATGAAGAGTTATGATGTCATGATTTCAATAACTTAAAAATAAAATTAACTAACCTTAATGTTAAAACATTTTGTCAGTATTTCAAGCAAATACAAAATTATTTTGTAAATTTACAATTTTTTTAACTACAAGAAAAATTATTACTTATGAGTAGCTTTTAATTTAATTTTATACTCATAGATGAAAAATATAAACTATGAACTGTGTGTCATACGTGATTTTTTTAGTTATGGCGTTTGAAGTTTAAATTGAAATATAAAAATTTATTTTAATTTGAAACAGCATAATTTAAAAATATAAGCATAAACTATAATATAACTAATAATTATATTAAAAATATAATATATTAAATATATATATATATATATAGGGGAGAGTGGGGTGGAATGGTACAGTAGGTTTCTCTCTTTAACATAAAAGAAGGTGGAGGGAGGAATGGGATGTGCCAGCAAAAGGAGGAATGGGACAGGTCTTAATTCCTTCTTTTTAATAAGATGAATGTAAAATTGCTAATATGCAAATATTTTTAGAGGTTAATATATTAATTATAACATTGAAAATATATTCATTTACTTCAAAATGTAAATAAATTGAACTGATGATTTTTTAATGTCATCTCTGTCTGACAATCCTGAATTTTCGTTCCAGTGATGAAAATACTGGAATTTGATATTGTAGCAGAAACAATATATCAACCTACAATCTTTGTTAGACAGTATATATAGCCGACAGTAGACTATTTGTGTCTTATCATACATTGTTTTATAGTTGCCCCATACCTCCCTGTTAGTGGAGAGGTATCACATTTTGAAATTTACAATTTCTTTAATTATAAAATTGTTTCCGCAAATTATGTTTCTATATTGTTCAAGAACATTAGAAAGTGTTTCATTTTGTATTCTATAAATCGAAATTTTTCTTTTTGTGTCAAACAAAGTTGATTTTCTTATTTTTAGTGCCCCATTCCTCCCCATTTTCCCCCTATATATGTATGAAAGGATAAAACCCCATTTTAAATTCAAAATTTCAAAAATTTAAATTAAAATCCAAAGTTTTCGTCCTAACTTTAAATCTTATTCTAAAACCAGTTTTACCCCTTGTAACTTTGTTTCCCAGCAATACATCTTATTACTTTCGGATATCATTTTAAGACGATTCTTAAAAGTGAAACTGCTAATCTAAGTGCTTTTTGCAGGCATCTGTGGGTAGGGCTGATACGTCACAGTCCCTGGGAATTGTGCGGGTCTTAACCACAGATCAATCAAAACTTAATGAACCAATTAAATTAGATGTTCCTCCCAAATTAACAATTCTGCCCTCTGCTGGAAAATATTAGAATCTTCAGCATATTACCCAGAACACGCGCGAAGAAAGATGAGATTTGGCTATTTGAGAGGCTAGCTAAACTTACGGCCATGTAACCTCCCAAAATGTACGCTGTTGGCTCCGGGACCTGCAATCGGCTCGCGAATCAGATGTATGATGAACGGACTAATAAATAAGTTCGATTCGCATAAAGGGTCCCGAGTCAATTTCTCATCCCATCTTAGACATCATCTAGGACAATACCACCCTGGAATAGCATTACTTTATTATTACATGTACACACATATATATATATATATTATATAAATATATTATATACAGTGGAACCCGGTTAAGACGCTCACGGTTAATACGCGATCCCGCTTAATACGCAGATTTTTTCCTGTGCCTTGAATATCGCCCATAAGGCTAATGCAACAGTATCACGTTTAATACGCGAACGGTTATTACGCGATCCTGCTTAATATGCGAGATTTTCGGTCCTTTGGGGCAACAAATCCCGCTTAAGACGCGAATTCCTTGTCTCTTCTTCAGTGTTGCCAATTTACCAGATTTTTTTACATTCAAATAAAAAACACTGCTTACGAATAATAATATTTACTTTATTTAATAACAGATTAATTAAGGCTAACATTACTAATCGGAAATACAGGCAGATATTTGAATTTTAAAAAACCCGCTAAATTAGCAACACTACAATTCTTGTTTGACCCCATGTCCTAACATTCTTTGTCTCTCGCTTCGTGCATGTTTTTACTATAGTAGAGAGGCATAGGCGAATTCAGGATACTCAGATATGTCATGGAATTATTATGATTAAAGATTAGTATGCCTATTGTTAGTGAGGTTTTGAATGTATGTTATATCCCTACTATGTTTCATTAAAGGCAAAAAAATTAAACTCGTCAAGATTAAGTAAATGTGACTGCTGTAGTTTAATTTGTTTATGTTTTATTTGCTCCTTGCTATGCTAACAATGTTTTTTTACCCAAATACTATTAATAAGGATAGTTTTTTTCTTATAATGAAAAGGAGGACAAATTATAATTGTGGGCGATTCCATGCGGAGAGTCACACACGTAACGCAGGCTTTAATTTGCATTTATTCAGTTATTTATTATATTTTAATGTTAATTCTGATTTTAGGTGGTATGGTAAATAAGTTATTAACATATTTTTTAGTTTAAATGTGTGTAAGTAAAACTCACAGAAATATATCATTTAATTTCATACTCAAAATGTGCTTTTTTTCTGAAGTAGAAAAAAAAAAGCACATTTTGAGTAATGAAATTAAATGATATACTTCTGTGAGTTTTATTGCCACACATTTAAATTTAAAAATTTGCTAATAACTTATTTACCATACCACTTAAAATCAGAATTAACATTGAAATTTAATAAATAATTGAATAAATGCAAATTAAAGCCTGTGTTACATGTGTGACACTCTCCACGGAATCACCCTTGTACTCATTCTCAAAAGTACTAAATATGATTTCAACAAGTGCTTCAAAGGTTTAATTTTTTTTTTTTTTTTTTAGCTCTGTTTTAAAAATTAGTCTAGCAGGAAATTATTAATTTATTTTTGGTTGCAGCATATTAATCCATAATAAAGCCGTTTGAATTCACTATTTATTTTCAATTATTATTTCATTTGGTTCTATAAAAAGAAACTGAGTTAAAGTGGAATTCAATTAAATTTTAATCTAAATATACCTAAAAGATAAAATTTTTGACTGTAAACATATAAATGAAAGTTCTAAAGTTCATTTCGACGATTAGATGTTGTAAATAAGCTCAGTTCCTGCAACATTATACAAATCACGTTTAATACGCGATCCCGCTTAATACACGGCTTTTGCCCACTCCCTTGAAACGCATCTTAACAGGGTTCGACTGTATAATAAATATAAATAAAACAAATACATTCTGTCATTCTGATTCTAATTGTATATATTTTTTAAATAATTGCAATGCATGTATATATAATAGAAAAGTGTTTGGGTACGTCTTATGCTTTATGAATTAAACTTTTCAAATACTGTTTACATGAATATTAATGTTTCATGGGGGTAAAAAAAAAAAATTAAGTAATGTGGTAATCTCTTAAACTATGTTTTGAAAATGTTGATCATGAAACATAAATAACTCTTTAATGACAAAATTTTATTTTTACTGCTTTGATCGATCGATAATCTAAAGTTTCCAATAAACTTGCGCCTTTTTCTAGGCTTCAGTATGCTTTACGTTGAATCTCTCGTTGTCGTTTATGTTCAGATTGCTGTTCAGCAATTTTTTTAAGTAGAAATTTTTAAATATTTTATTTAAAATTCTGTGTAGAAATTTCTGGATTTCCCCCCCCTCCTTTCTGTTGTTCCATGCAGAAAAAGGAGATGGAAATGTATTATCCGGGCCACGAAGTACCAAAAATCGAGCCTGAATTTAGCCTCTATTGATCGCAGCGCCATCTATTGTTTGTAATTCGAACTAAAATTGAAAATCACTGTAAAAAAACTTTTGACTTTATGCATAACCCTCCTGCAAGAATTTTTTTAATATCTGTCACCATTTGGAAGTTATTGAATTTTAAAATCAGTCAGTCCTTTTTGGGACACCCGGTATATTGTGAAGTAATTAAGTTAACAACCAACAAGATTTTTGTAATTATTTTATTTCTAGGTAATATCATTTTGTTCAGACAATGAGAACAAAATGGTTCTTGCAAGAAGGAAACTGAAAGAAAAAGTTGATGAGAGGATTGATGAGAAAGGCAATTTTTTTGTATATTGATGTGCTTCACATTTTTTAAATCTGGTAGAAAATGAAATATCACCAAAGACAGTGATTAAGCATATTGTCGAAATACAAAAATATTTTCGAAACCACCACAGGCCAGGAGGTTGGCTTCGGGAAGAAAAAGGATTAAAGCCTCCAATTCCTAATTCAACAAGATGGAGTAGTCATGGTGCCTGCATCGAAACATTTTTGAAAAATTATCAAAAAATGTGTGAAATTTGCATGGAACATGAGGTAGATATCGAACAAAATATAAGCAAATTACTAAATAATGTATCTATATATTCTGAAGCAATAAACCTGCAACAGCAATTACGTCTTGTATCAAATGCACTAGATAGAACACAGAGAGAAGATTGTGATCTTGGAACAACTGTAAACATTTGGTTAAAACTTCTTGAGTCACAAGTTTTAAAGCCATACTATGAGATTTTGAAGAAACGCTTTGATCAATGCATCACTCCCTTACACCTAGTAGCATATGAAGCTCACCCAAATTATAAAGGTGAAAATTTAACTAAAAACCAAGAAGAAAGTGCATTAGAATGGTTAAGAGGCATAAATGAAGAATTTGTGCCACCTTTAATGGCACTGAGTATTGAAGATACTGATATTTATCCAAAGTACATCAGGGATGCCGCGGACGCGCTATAGCACGTAAATTATGCGAAAAATCGGAGATGGGATGCAAAAAAATAGCTCTTACGCGTCCCGTGGGATGCGTAATTTCATCAAAAAATCGCAGGAAAAAGACGATTTTTGTTAAAGAATCGTAAAAAAAAGCGCAAATCTCATCAAAATATCGCGCAAAAACAGCGATTTTCGTAAAAGGACCGTGAAAAAAAAAAAGCTAATTTCGTCAAAAAATCGCAGAAATAAGCGCAAATTTCATCAAAATATTGCGAAAAAACGCGTATTTCGTAAAAGGGCCGCGACAAATTAGCGTATTTCGTTAAAAAATCGCGAAAAAATAGCGGATTTCGTCAAAAAATCGCGAAAAAAGCCGAATTTTGTCAAAGGATTGCAAAAAAAGAGCAAATTTCATCAAAATATCGCATAAAAAAGCCGATTTTCGTCAAAGGATCCCGAAAAAATAGCGTATTTCGTCAAAGGATCCCCCCAAAATAGCGTAAAAAAGCCGATTTTCGTAAAAGGGCCGAGACAAAATAGTGTATTTCGTCGAAATATCGCGAATTTCGTCAAAAAGTCGCGGAATACAGCCGAATTTTGTCAAAGTATCGTGGAAAAACACGATTTTCGTGACAGGCTCGAGAAAAAATAGTGAATTTCGACAAAAGGATCGCGGAAAAAACGCGAATTTCGTCAAAGTAACGCGGAAAAAACTTGAATTTAGTCAAAGCTCCAAAAAAGATGTGCAAACTAAACTTAATAGGTAGAAAATTCATAAAATGGGATTTAATTTTTTTTTAATGAGATTCCTAAAAATACACCATGATTTCAGTGTACTTTGATAATGTATTTATTCAGTAGGTGGACCAGTGAAAATCCCCCCTCCCCCCCTCCTTCTTACTGCATTGAAATGTCTCCCGCCTTCAGAACATTTAGGATTTGATGCTTATTAATGATTTAGATGTAAATTTCCCTTCCAAGGAAAATGTCTTATTCCAACACAGATCCATGCCGATAAATAATTCAATGGGAAGTATAATGAAAGCAGCCATTCATTCAACAAAAAGTACATCTTTACTTAACATAAGTATTCTGTTTTTCAGCAAAAATATCTTTTTCAATAAACCCGTCTTGCCCCTTTTTAAAAGAAATGCGAACGTTAGTGATACTTGTTATAAGTTGAACTTGGTATCTTCTACTCTTAAATAAACATTATTTTAAAATTAAAATTGTATTTTGCATTTTTACTTTTAAAAAAGTAAAGAAAATTTCTCTTAAATATCTCATTTGATTGCAAATAATACTGGTTTTAATTCATTATTTAATTATTATTAAAACAGTGATTAATGCATTTCATTTATCTTTTCCAAATAAACAAGTTTCATTTATTCCTTTAAAATATAAATTATTATTGATGGGGACCCGCTTTTGTAAAAAAGGGACCCACATTTTTGGAAATCCTGGGTCCCGGGGACCCAGTTTTTTTCAAGTACAGCGGCATCACTGTACATGCTGTCTTCCCATGTTTGCAAAAATATATCTGCATCAAAGTGATGGAAAATTGTTGCTAAAAAAATTATGGAACACTTAACTCAGAATTTTGTTCCTTTATGGAAAAAATAAGTTCTTTGCCTGCAAGTACTGCCTCTGTTGAACGATTGTTTTCAAGTTTTGGTTTCATTCATAATAAGCTACGTAATAGATTAGGGAATGAAAAAGCAGAAAAGTTAGTGAAATGCTACCAAGTATTAAAAAGTGACATTCCAGCAGATTGGTAATGTAAAAATATATTCTAAAAAGTTTTTAATGGTAATTCTGTAACTAAATTTTATTATTATAACTATGATTAAAATATTTTCTTTGGATATACTACTCTTATTAATTTAATAAATATAATAAGTTTAGTAAATATAATACTCATGAAGCTAACTGAAAAGCTTAAATTTACGTTTTAAATTAAAATTTCTCAATCTAAAAGTAAGAGTAAATTAGTACAAATATGGGCGATTCCATGGATAGTGTCACACACGTAACGCAGGCTTTAATTTTCATTTATTCAATTATTTATTAAATTTTAATGTTAATTCTGATTTTAAGTGGTATGGTAAATAAGTTATTACTATATTTTTAAATTTAAATGTGTGGCAATAAAACTCACAGAAGTATATCATTTAATTTCATTACTCAAAATGTGCTTTTTTTCTACTTCAGAAAAAAAGCACATTTTGAGTATGAAATTAAATGATATATTTCTGTGAGTTTTATTTCCACACATTTAAACTAAAAAATATGGTAACTTATTTACCATACCACCTAAAATTACAATTAAAATTTAATAAATAATTGAAAATTAAAGCCTGCGTTACGTGTAGGCCTGGGCCTTAAATCGATTTAAAGCTTACATCGGAAATCCGATTTAACCATTGTCTTAAATCGCGATTTAGCCATTGGCTTTAAATCGATTTAAAACAAAATACTGATTCAGAGCTAACATTGGAAAACCGATTTATCGACTTTGATGTATCTACCACTTACATGCCAAGCTGGTGTTAAATCGATTTAGTAGGATCCGATTTAAGCAAACATCGCAAGCCTCAATGCTTTCCGATTTAAGACAAACAAGGTAAGCTGGTGTTAAATCGATTTAGGACGATCCGATTTAAGCAAACATCGCAAGCCTCCTTGCTTTCCGATTTAAGAAAAAGACGATTTAATGAAAACAAGGCAAGCTGGTGTTAAATCGATTTAGCAGGATCCAATTTAAGAAAAAGGCGATTTAAGAAAACGATGATTTAAGTAAGAATTGATATTTATTTATTTTGTAAACAAGATTCAGAGTTTACAAGATTGGAATGTGTATTTTTCAGAAATTAAGAACTTATATAGTGGAAAGTTGAAAGGAAAAAGTAATCTTTAAATCTTAAAATCCAAATTCATTGAATTTCAATTTATACGCTAATGCAATCTTTTGATGATAAATTAAGTTTTCACATATTTGAGTAATATTGCAATATGCATTTTTTATTTTCCAATATTCTGTAATTAATTAAAATGTTTTAAAAAGTAGAATCCTGCATTGTTTCAAAAGATTGTTTTCCTGAAATTCATTCAGCATTTATATGATTAAAAATAATAATAATAAAGTTTTATATTTAAAATCCAAATTCATCGACTTGCAGTTTATACTTTTATGCATTCTTATAATGAAAAATTCATTTTTTACATGTTTTAGTAATATTTCAACATTTATATTTTATTTTCTATTATTTTGTAATTAATGAAATTATTTTAAAGGTATAGTCATGCATTGTTTTGTGTATCACTATTTGGCCGTGATCCACATGAAATATTTTTCTTTTACTACTAATATTTTTTTTCCTGAAATTGATTGAGTATTTATGGTTGGAAAAAAAAAAAGAATAAAGTTTCATATTTAAAATCCAAATTCATCGAATTTCAGTTTTTATTTTTATACATTCTTTTAATGAAACATTCATTTTTCACATGTTTGTGTAATATTTTAATACATATTCTTTATTTTTTATTATTCTGTAATTAATTAAAATATTTTAAAATAGTCATGCATGAGATTTGACATCCGATTTCAATGCCAGTCACATGGATTGAGTATCTTGCTGAAATTGATTCACTATTTATATCCAAATTCATCCATTTTTAGTTTATATTTTTATGCATTATTTTCATGAAAAATTAATTTTTATATGTTTAGGTATTATGGGAATATTTTAGTTTTAATTTATTATTATTTTGTAATTAATTAAAAATATTTTAATAAAGTTCTGTAATGAGTCAAGTAACTTTATTTTTACAGCAGAATGAGGGAGGGCTGGAGGAGGCATTCATTAGATTTTTCTGCAGATCTGCGATTTTTTTGCTTTTTTGACATTTTGTTATCATTAAAAAGAGATATTTTAAGATTATATTTTATTACTAATCTTAAAGGATGGCAACAACCACGAAAAAAATCAGCAATTTCAGTGATGTGCTCCAAGGATCACACTTTCAATCCTTCTCCATCCGCTATATAAATGTCAGCATTTATGTTAAACAAATCTTATTTTAATCTAAAAGTTAAAAAGATATAAAATTGCACCTTATTTCTCATATCTCCCCCCCCCCTTTTTTTACTACTTGTCTCATCATGGTAAATTAATAATTAAATTCATCATTGAAGTCTTTTAATATGCTTCTGTTTTACCTCAGTAACTTTTTAAATCTGTGTCTGTAAAAAAAAAAAAAAAAAAAAAAGTGTATGTAGGCTGTTAGCAATGAAGTGCTATTTGAGTGGGCTAGGGAAGCCCCCCCCCCCCCCCCCCTTAAGGAATTTAGATTGTAGCATGCATAACAAGTCAGACAAAAAAAAAAAAAAAATCATTTTCTTTTATATTACTTCTTATAGAATGAGTTTATAAAATGTATTACAATAGGTCACTAATTTTTAAAATGGGAAAAAAAAAAAAAAAACTAGTGTTTTGGGACATTCAAAGCTTTTTTTTATGTGTAAAATATACCTCTTTTCAAAATTATTTGACAAATTAAAAGCTAAGTATACTAAATAATACAGGAGGGGGCACATAAAGATCATATTTTGTTACTAAAAATTAAAAAATAGGCTTCCATATTCTAAAATGTAAAATCGGTGTTAAATCGCGATGTTGGATGGATGATAAATCGATTTAAGAAATTTCTACATCGCCCAGTCCTAGTTACATGTGTGACTCTCCGCACGGAATCGCCCATAATTAGATTCAAAGAAGTGAATAAATAATAATAAAAAAACATCAGCTGTTAACAAATACATCATTTGTTCCTTTCCAGAAATATATTTAAAAAATCCGGGTTTTTTATAAAAAAAACCAGCCCGGGTGGGCAGCTGGGTGGGTACACGGGCAGCTACCCACTACAACCCTGTGTGAATTACTTTTGTTTAGACATCAAGAAGGTTTTAATTTTTTTAATTCTACAGCAAGCTATTTAACGTCCAACAAAAAAAGAAATTTTAATGAAATAAATTTTAATAAAATTTAAATTTTTCATTTTCTTTTCCACGCAGTTGAAAATGAAAAGCAAGATTCAAAATCATATTTGCCCTGTGGGTGATACAGACCCTAAATGTTCGAAACTATGAGCGTCTCCCCCACTTTTCTTTCCAGAACTACACCACTGCTGTAAAGGGATAAAATTGAAAGGGCTGATTATTAAAGGAATTTGGAATCAAATAGCGTTTTTCATTTTTGATAAAATACTTAGAGATACAAGAGAATCTTGTCATGTGACTGTAGATTTTTCTTCTTTCCCGTGATGTTGCTTCTGGAAATTCAATTGAAAATGCTAACTTTGGCAGCATTTTTTCAAAGATATATTGCTTTAAAAAGAAATTAAAAAATGCCATTTACATAGTTTCGGAATAAGAATACAACGTGTTTTCGAAAAGAAATGAATTCAGAAATGCGTCAGAATGCAGCTCCTTTGGACTTGAGGAAAGCCTTTAAAAATCAAAAGTTATGTTTTTAACCCTATATTCTAAACTGCATTAATTTTTTAATGAATTGTTATTTGAATTTTGAAACATCTAAGTCTATGTAATCAATGTTACTATTGTGTGTTCTCTGTTTTGCAAACACATAATAATCTAATATATACTGTAAAATGTACTCATAAATATGTATGTAGTATTTTCAATAAAAAGAATCTTAATTGTATGTCAAGAAAAAACATTTTTTTTTGTAGAAATTGAGTCAGGCCGGGCTGAGCCCGGAAATTCTGGCCCATGCAGACCCCTGGTCCGGGTTTACTTTCCAGCGAATTCAATGTGATGCAATCTTTAGATAAAAAAAAAATAAAAAAAAAATAGACTATATCATTACTTTAAAAGCGAGAGAAATAAAACTGAAGTAAATATCTGCTTTTTTATATTTTTTATTTTATGTTAAAACATTGCATTCATTATCTTCCTTAATTATAGTACTGAAATTAATTTTCACCTTTTATATTATGTTCTACTGGGTTTTTTTTTTCTTTCTTTTTCAGTACTTATTTGTTAAAGGTGGCACTCGTGTCTTAACTGGTTGTTAGCGATTTTTATCTTTCAAATTTTCCCATTTCAAATACTAACAACCAGGGTTGGCAAGGTTTTTCCCACCCTCGGTAAATACCATGGTAAAAACTGGTATTTACCGTCCTGGGAAATACTATGTTTTTCCCACATGGGAAAAACTGATTATTAAAAACAAATTCAAAACAACCTTTAAAAATGTCAAAAATGAGTTCTAAGTAAATAGCTTGAAAGGTTAAAAAAAAAAAAAAAAGTAAGATCTGCAAAAACAGACAATGAAGTGCATTTATTTAAATATTTATGCACCACACATATTCCCAAACGTTTACCAATCATAATCAGATTCTTCGTTTGCCCCTCCCACATTGGATTTTAGCATCATATAACAAAATACTAATTTAGAGGCTTTTTGCAAACCAATTTTATTTCTAATCTTGTTTTGGATGAAAAAAAACATTAGAAAAAATACACTCCAGAGATTTTGATGATGCAGGACATCCCTGAAGATGTTCCATTAATTGGAGAAATTCTGCATCTATTCCAGTTTTACTTAAATTCTTCCACCACAGTGCAGGTGAAATAGTGTTTGTAATATCTTCGGAAAAGTTGCATCTTCTCACTTGAATTGTATTGTGAGTACTTTGGATTTAAAGTCTGTAAATATTCACGAGCAGATTCCTCCTGATCCTGTGATAACTTTTCACCTTTATATTTCAGATTCATCAGGTGTGCCAAAAAATGGACAGGGGTCATTGCTTTATCACAGTTAGATTTCACTTTGGTGAAATGTGGATTGAGTTCTTTATTTTGAAGAAGCTCTAGGTAAATTTCACAAGCATCAGCAATATTGGCATTATTATCGAGTTGCAACTTTGTTAGAGCTTTTGGAACTGGTTCCATTTGGTTGTACATATTTTTTCTTTCTTTATACAGAGATTATTTACTAAGCACTTAATGTTTTTATGAATTTCATCTTTGTGATTATCGACAATTTGAAGATAAAAAGTCCTGTTAGTAGTAAAAGTTTTTAAACATGCTATTTGTGAGTTCCACCTGGTTTCACCTGGAATTTGTGGTTTAACTGAATTGGCATACTCTTGCAATATACTCCCAGGGTTATGGTGATTTCTAAAAAAATTCTGAATTTTGGCAACATTAGCCACAACAGAATCAGTAGTCACATTCTTGCCAAGAATATTTAAATAATGCAATGCAGATCCGTATGTAACTGGTATAATATCTTCCGTTTCAAGATTCTGCCTTATTGTAAGCATTTTCTGTTCATTATCCGAACCAAAACTTTTTACAGTGCATCCATATGTAGCTGCTGCTGCAATTTTTGCCCCACGAGCAAGATTTGTACAATACTCTCTTGTTTTCTTATTTTTTCCGAAATCTACTGCAGAAAGAAGCATACTTTTTCCATTACAAAATATGGAATTGGCTATAAAAGGGTCATTATGGACATTACTCCATCCAACTTGCATGAGAGTAACAGTTCTCCCAGCTATTTTCTCTACAGCAGATTCTTGAATTTCTGCTTTATTCAATAATTCTTAAATTCTTATTTATATTCCTTTCCTACAAAATAATTTTAAACCTAAGGAAAATTTGTAATAACTATGTATTTCTATCTTTAATTTTACACATCAGATTCAGAAAGCCAGAATATTTCTTACGTATTGTCATTTGGAAGTTTTCCCTGGTATTTACCAGTTTCCCCCAGTATTTACCAGTTTTTCCCAGTGGGATGGGAAAAACAAGTTTTGGACAGGAAAAAGCCAACCCTGCTAACAACAAATGAAAATGGATAGAAAAAACATGTGGCAAATCATCACGATCTGATCTCTAACATATAAATGCAATTTTTTCTTATGTTATTTAGTTTTTGGAATTTCTAAATTAACCATTTCACCGGTGACAGGTATAGGGAAACAGTGCTTTTATCCTGGCCCTTTCTCGTGCAAACATTGAAGTGGTTAAAATGAAATCCTTTTAAAATTTTTAAATTCCAAGATACACACGAAATATTTATTTAATAGAACTTGTTATTTCTGTTTCAGCACTTTATCAAGTTTGTGACATCTGTCACTAAGAGAAGGAAGAGGGGGGGGGGGGGGGGGAGAGAGAGAGAGAATTGAAACTGCCCCGAACACAGTTCTCTCTTTGTACGGCTTTGTTTATGAAGATTATTTTTATAAATATTTAAATATGGGTCAATCCATTTCGTATCACCAAGGTGGTGTCGCTCGACATTTTTAATTTTACCAATTTTTTAACATAGTTTTATGGGTTTAAAAACATGATTAATTTTTTTTTTTGTTGTTGATCATATAGTTTTTTTTGGGATGCCATTTTTAACAAGCTATACAGTCATTTTTGGGTGAAAAATGGGTTTTACGGAAAATGCTGTAACTGATTTATTTTTGTACCTATCAAGATGAATAAAAAAACAAAATGTTAAAAATAAAATTGTCTACCTTTTAGGTAATTTTAGAATTTTCAATAGACTTAAGGATCTAGGTCAAAAACATGTTTAAAAACTGGAGAAATGAAAAGGTCCAACACCACAAAATCGAAGCTTCTGCAATTTTTAATATTTGTCTAATATTTTCAATTGGTTGTAATTACAAAATTACAAGGTAATTTCGTTATTGAAATGGGCTGTAATTACAAAACAACGAGGAAACTGTTTTGAAGTATGGCAAACACTTTCAAAACTTTTAACCAGGGTTGGGTTTCCTCCGGAAGAAACTGGTTTCTTCCAGGACAGTGGAAGAAATTGGAAGAAACCAAAACAAATGCTCAAAATTAAATTATATTAACTATGTAGAAGGGTCATTTTCAAAATAAGTACAATTTGGTGTCTTACTGTTTTAAAATCTATAATATATGAAATAGGTAAAAATTTCAAACCCATAATTGTTCTTTATTTCTTTTTTTAATAATCCAAGTGTTAAACCAAGTAATTTATATAAAAATAAATTAAATTGGCTAAAAAATAAAAATAAATGATTGACTTTCTAATGGGAACCATACTTGTCTCAAACCCAAACTTTGATTTTTAACATGTTATAATTTCTAATCATTAATCACTATTTTCCTTGATTTGGACAATTTTATTTTGAAAATAATATAAGTTTTGGGTACTTATAGCAATATGTCTGAAAATTGACTTTAATATGGAATAATTTTATGAAATAAGACTGTCTTACATGTTTTGTGTCACTGGTCTAACAACTAATATTTTTCAGTTTTAAATACTACTCTGATGATAAAAATTGAAGTAGTTTGCTTTTTTATGTTAGCAACACTGTTTGTAAACAAAATGGTGGAAAAACTAGCTACCTCCATGTGGTCTACCAGGGGTCGATCCAGGCAAAAATTGGGGCCTATTTAGGGCCCTTTCACAAAAATCTATTTAATAAAATAGGCCCCTTCACAAAAATAAATTTAATAATATGGGCCCCTTCACAAAAATAAATTTAATAAAATGGGCCCCTTCACAAAATTCCTTTTAATAAAATAAGCCCCTTTTGTAACATTCTTTTTCATAAAAACTGTTTTAAAATGTGTAATTTGTAAATAAAATCAGGTCACGAAAAACAAAAACTTTAGTAGGGGATTTAAAGAAGTTTTTGTTAATAAATTCTTGGTTCGAATTTGAGTAACTGGATTAGGGATTGACCGAATAGTCGATTCGGTATTCGGTGATTCGGCATGTAAACCGAATATTCGGCTTCGGCCGAATACTTTGAAGTATTCGGCCGAATAATTGCAGATAAGTATTTTCTTAGAAGTAGAAGAATTCTCTTTTACTTAGAAGTAGAATAGGCTAAATGATGAGTTTCAATATTATGTGCATGAGTTCAAAGTTCAGCTGCACTACCAAAAACAAGTCAAAGGCCATTTTTAATTACAAAAAAACTTTTTTTTTCTTTCCTAAAATAGTCTATATAGGGGTGAAATCAGAACAACTGTCTACGATATAGGAAAAAAAAGTAAGGAATATGGGCATCTTTCCATTACCATTTAATTTTAATTATTTCTACATTAGTTTTTTCAATTTAAATTTATTTAATGTGTATTAACTCTTTAATATACACCTCAAATAAGTATATCAGAGTTCATCTCTGCATATCTAAGGTTTATATTAAAGAAAATACATGCATCATAAATAAGTACACTCCTATGCCTATCCTATAGCTTTTATAACCATTAAAATTAAAACCGCTCAAATTTATCTTCATCACCACAGTGATAAATATTAATCAAAATATAAATATGTATCAATAATTTCTCAGAAAATAGTTAAATGTACAAATTGATATACCTTTTATATTTGAGAACATTCCAATTCAATATGTATATAATTAGACAATCAGTAAATCAGCTTAATGACAACATTGTTTCTTTTTATTTGAATGAACTTTTGTTTTTCTGAGAATCCTTATCCTTAATAATAGCCTGTATAGTTTAATACTTTCATTGGGTTAATTTGGATATTGACTAGTGATAAAATAATAAAAAAATAAGTGATGGGTTAATGAATTTGTGAGTTGAAAGAGGTCATTAAATTTTTTTGTGTAATTAGATTTAAGAATAAAAATGTAACTGAATTAAATTATTAAGAATTTAATTTTAATTAAAGTTTATTAAAAAAGCTAATATATGCAAAAATGTGTATTAAAAATTTTTAAGTATTCGGTTGCCGAATACCGAATATTCGGTGTACACTTTGACCGAAGCTTCGGTATTCGGCAAAATTGCTGATTCGGTCAATCCCTAAACTGGATTTCAACTTTCGTTACAAAATGTTATTTTTCACAAAAATATTATAAAATTCACAAAAATAACTTATTTTTCACAAAATGGGCCCCAAAAATAAAAACCTGCATCGACCCCTGTCTACTGTTTAAAAAGGGGAAATAATATTCCTAAATCAGCTAAGTTCTTTTATTATATGTCACTGGTCTAACAAATATTCTATTAAACAGATAACAGTTAAATCAATTTAATAAAAAGATTATAATAATACAATAAAAAAACTTTTGTTTAACACCCTAAATCATAATATTACTATTTTTAAAAGAGGAATAAAAATGTATTTCTTAAGAAATGTCACTGACCTAACAATATATTTGTAAAACTAGTGACAAATCCTGTTATGCCAGTGACACAATGTTAAACAATAAAATGAATTCATGTAAAAAATATATTTTAAAAGTTATAATAATAATATTATGACTATTCACAACTTTAATAAAGAATGTCTTTGGGTTAAAACAAAAATGTCAACAGTCTAATGCAAAATGTCATTGGTCTAACGAATACTTACTTTTAAGTAATTAATGTATTTGTGTTAATGAGGCAATTAAGCTCAGCTACTGCATTATTTGAGTTACAATTATCTTTTATTAACCACGAGTTGCAACCCGTCGAAATTCGACGTACTAAAATGTTTGAAAGGAACTGTCAGATCGAAATTATAATAAACCTACAAAAATAATTACAACAAAAAAATCATCTTACATTGGTTGTCTAACTCTTAAAACAAATAATATTTTAAACCCAAAAATTACCAAAATATTATTTCTACAAACTTCAACTGCTTAAATTATTGAAAAATTAAACTGTATTAGATTATGTAATCAAGATTAGTAATTATGATGAAGTTATCGATTGAGCTCTTATGTTTGTTTTTACGGGATGGAAAATCAGTAAAAAGGATTTCGCTTTGTCACATAAAATTTTCTGTCATAAAATCTAAACTGTACGTTATTTTCACATTCTCGTAATTTATATACGCACCACTCAAATTCACAATATGAAAGTATTTTAACACGCAAAAGAATAGATTATTAATGAATGCATTTCCAAAGTTAAAGTCACGTTTGTCCGATACAACTTTTCATGTGAACATTCGCACAAACCTTAAGTTCTAATCTTAGTACCCGCGAAAAAAAAATTCAGAAATTTGACTTTAGTTGTCATAGTATTCGCCATTTATAGTATTGGTCAAATATTTAGTTTTATCAAAAAAAAAAAAAAAAAAAAATGATCGTTTTGTTTTAAATATATCATTTTTACTCAATGGATCATTTTGCCGAGCACCTCAAACTCATTTATCAGCGTAATGTAAAAATATTAAAATGTAGCTGATTTATGAAGAAGAATGCGTGTTTTATTTAATGTCTGACATCATTTTCTGTTCAAAAATTATAAATAAGTTACTTTTATTTGTAATGTGAAATGGCATCAATAAGGATATAATGAATAAAAATAATAAACCATGAATATTTTCCCTTTACTTTCAATATAAATGGAGTACTTCTGTTGCCACAATTACAAAATTTGTATTAAAACTACAAAAAAATTAATATCTCAAAAACAAATTGAGATACAGCTTTTAAACAAATAGTATTTAAAAGAGAATTTTTTTCCTTATACGACGGTGTAAAAAGTTAAAATGTGTGATGCATAGAAGTTTAAAAATTTGCAGTAGGGAAAATGCAAAACCAAAATCTTATTTCAAATTTCAAAGTGTTGCCATTCTCAAAATGACGTATGCATTACGCACAGATATGTTTGTCCTTTATAATATAGATAGTAAAATAATTTGTGGAAAAAGTTGTACTTTAAAATGAAAAAAAAAAAAAAAATTGCTGAAAATGTACCTTATTTTGAAAATGACCCAAAAGAATTAAACTCAAAGTATAACTATATGAAATCTAAAGTGGAAAATTTAATTAATATTAAAAATATTTTTGGAAAAATAAGTTATTTTTTAATAGCAAACTTCAGGTTCAGCATGCATTTACAGGTGATGGATTTTACAACTTTAGAGGTAGAGGGATATTTTCTCACTAATTATGCCAATTCTGTTTTTTTTTTTTTTTTTAAACTGCAAATCCTTTATTTTTTATATAAAAATGCATTACTTTAAAGGTGTTTATGGATTATTTTACTGTGCAACACAGGAAATAAATGAAAGTGTAAGTATTTATACTAGCATCTAGCATGCTGTGATTAATCTTCTAAAAATGCCTATGGCAGGGATGAGAATTGCAAAAAAGCAAAAAGACTGAAACCACACGCAAACAAAAAATTGTACCACATTTTATCTGTGAAAGATACTTTAAGAAATAAAACCAGGGTCTGATTTCCGGGCAAATGGAGACAAGCGCACAAGCCTGTATACTATATTACAGGAGTGAAAATAGCCAAATTACACACAGCTCTTAGAACATTGAGTGTAGGTCAGATGAAATGCTCGACTTATCAGAATCATGACCACTCCTGAAAATGAAATAATTTAATTAGGAATAGAGTTTTTGTGTGTCGTAATTTTAATAAATGTTTTAGCAACAAATATGAAAAACTTGGTGAAAATCACAATGGTTAGTTATTTTTCGTCACACGGGCTGATTGGACCAGGACCTACAGCCAGCTTAATGTGAATTCTGAATCAGGAGTGATTCTGAGTATAAAAAAAAAAATTGAAATTCACAATAAATTTTCTGAAGGTTACAAAAGAGGGGGGAAGGGGACGATACACTAAAAGCACTAAATACATGTATTTTTCGCGCCATTTTGACGAAATTTGCCGCTTTTTTGCGATCTTTTGACGAAATTTGCAGCTTTTTCGCGATCTTTTGATGAAATCTGCAGTTTTCCGCGATCTTTTGACGAAATGTGCCGCTTTTTCGCGATCTATTGGCGAAATTTACCGTTTTTTTTACGAACTTTGCCGTTTATTCGCGATCTTCTGATGATATTTGCTGCTCTTTCGCGATCTTTTGACGAAACTTGTCGCTTTTTCGCGATCTTTTGACGAAACTTGTCGCTTTTTCGCGATCTTTTGACGAAACTTGTCGCTTTTTCGCGATCTTTTGACGAAACTTGTCGCTTTTTCGCGATCTTTTGACGAAACTTGTCGCTTTTTCGCGATCTTTTGACGAAACTTGTCGCTTTTTCGCGATCTTTTGACGAAACTTGTCGCTTTTTCGCGATCTTTTGACGAAACTTGTCGCTTTTTCGCGATCTTTTGACAAATTTGTCGCTTTTTCGCGATCTTTTGACGAAATTTGCCTCTTTTTCGCGATCTTTTGACGAAATTTGCCTCTTTTTCGCGATCTTTTGACGAAATTTGCCTCTTTTTCGCGATCTTTTGACGAAATTTGCCTCTTTTTCGCGATCTTTTGACGAAATTTGCCTCTTTTCGCGATCTTTTGACGAAATTTGCCATTTTTATTCGCGATCTTTGGACGAAATTTGCCGTTTATTCGCGATCTTTGGACGAAATTTGCCGTTTATTCGCGATCTTTGGACGAAATTTGCCGTTTATTCGCGATCTTTTGGTGACATTTACAGCTTTTTCGCTATCTTTTGACGAAATTTGTCGTTTATTCGAGATCTTCGGACGAAATTAGTAGTTTTTTGGCGATCTTTTGACGAAATTTGCCGTTTTTTCATCACCTTTGAATGTTTTTTAGAAATCTGAAGAAAAGCAGAATCGATAGGAAAATGAAAATTTCGGAAAATAACAAAATTTTGCAGGAGAAAAAATACGGAATCTTCAGAAAAAAGGCGGAATTTCGAGAAAAAAAAAAGCGGAAATTCCTTGAAATAACACAAAAGCGGAAATCCGTCAAAAGACTGAAAATTCTCATCCCTGCTATGGGTATGTCGAAATGCTTTTAAAATTTAAACTCTCCTTCATGTTCTGTAAGACATGAAAGCAGGGTTGTTTGGTTTAAACCATGCTGGTTTATTTTTCATTTGGTTTTTTTTCTCTTTTTCCCTAATGTTTTCATTTATTTTACACATAAATCTACATGACAG
This sequence comes from Maratus speciosus, assembly GCA_963932465.1. Classification (NCBI taxonomy): domain Eukaryota; kingdom Metazoa; phylum Arthropoda; class Arachnida; order Araneae; family Salticidae; genus Maratus; species Maratus speciosus. Next base: position 425,230,008 of record OZ010789.1, on the reverse strand, counting down.
ACTAATTTTTCTAAAATTAGCTGGAGAAAAAAAAAGTTTTCTTTCTTCCTTTTTTAACCTTTTTATTTTTAAAAATAGCCAAAATGGCAGATGAGAGCTAAAAATACACTTTTACTACTTAGATTGCTTGATTAGTTAAGATTTTCTAAGGATTACATTATGCCTCAATGATGACATAATCATAAGTAATTCTCTCCATTGCTTACTCTTTGTTCTGTATGCCAATGAATGATTGGCTGCGGGTTTTCTTTGTTGTATCATGGCTATTGGATTTAGTAAGCCTTTGTTTTTCTTGTATTCCTACATTGGGGATTGCGGTTTTGCATTATGATTTTATTCTGTTACCAGCAGGGTTGGCATGGTTTAAATCCATTGGTTAACCAACCGGTTTTTTAGAAAAAATCTAATATAATATTTTCTTTTTGTAATTTAAGTGTTTCAAATTATTGGATATAAATAATTTCTACTTTTAACCAGGGATGTAGTGGATGGTATACGACGTATACCTACTGAATTTTTTTTAAGATTGGCAACTTTTATAAATCTACTTTCCCATTTTAAGATCAATGTTTTCAGTAGTCTAAAAAGCTGGTAAATAGGTATTTCTGTTTATTTTATTGTCGCCTTTTCCTTTTTAACCTGGCAGTTTCTGAGAAGTGTCAAATGACAATATACATACTTCTGGAAACGTGTAAAGACTACTGCTAAATTCAAATCATTCCAGGAATTCTTTATAAAAAGCTTTAAAAGATAATAAATAGATAATAAATGTTCATGTAGTGTTCTAACAGAAAATCAGATATCTCAGATTGCAAATATTTCAAAGAAATGATTTTGAATAGCCATGGGAAAGTATATTGTATTTATGAAACTACACCATATATTTAGTTATAGTACTATAGTAATCAAAAGATTAAAATGTTTAAATTATTTCAATTTTCTACATAATTACTGTAATTATTTAAGTTAAAATATTTTTTAAATTAAGTTATATTACTTATATATTCAACAATGTTTATTTTTATCAATAAATATGCATGTATATGTAATAGGAAAACGTATGTAAAAAAACCCGGTTTAAACCAAAAAAACCTGGTTTAAATAATAATAAAAAAAAAAAACGGGTTTTTTACCAACCCTGCTTGAAAGAATTTTTTTCATCTTTTGTATCCATTCTAAGTTGATAAACCGATAGCAGAATGCTACTGCTAAAAAACTTGTTTTGTTATACCATGTTGCACTGTAGTAAGAAAAATAAGGATTTTAATGAAATTTTTAATACATTAAAAGCACCGTCTTTTACTTAAATGAATTTCTTTCTACCATTCATAAATGATCCACACTGTTTACTACTAGTTTCAGAAGTCTAGATAATTTTTAAAATATGCTGGTTAAATTGAAATTTATAACTTTTAATTGATTTGTATAATTTTGATAAAATTTCTTTTCTTCGAGTAACGAATAATTGAAAAGCTTTAGACAGGTGTGTGATCTTGACTAAAAAAATGATGTAATTATTAACTTAGCCTATATAATTAATTAAATTTGTACAGGTCTAATGAAATTTAGGAACAACTTGCGAATTCGCCCGGAGTCTGCCATCTTGTTTCTTTGTTGGTCATTTATAACCACTTTATGCTTAATTTAACAACATAAACAACAACAAAAATAAATAAAGAAATTTAAAATAAGCGATGATCAACAAAGAAACAAGATGGCGGACTCTGGGCGAATCTGCAAGTAGTACCAAAATTTACTTAAGGTTATCTATAAGAAGAATACATTTATTGTACAAAGTTGAAACTTATATTGTAAATTATTAACCCATTGAGCGTTTCACTAGATTATAAAAATGTACCTTAAAAAGGCCTTGAATAAGAAAAAAGAACTTGTTCGAAAAGCTAGAAGGGGTTATGTGATTTTGTAGTTGAAAAGTGCTAAGGGATTTAGTTCTTTCCCCCTTCTTTCTGACACTGAATGATTGAAACGCCTGTCCACTGTCTTTTATGAGGCGTGAATGGGCGTTTAAAACTAGTTGACTAATAGCTTTCGAAAACGATTGTCTGAAACGAACATCTGAAAGTATGTAACGAAATAGCAGTTTTCAGGAATACAGGTGTGTGTTCCGTGTTCCTTAGAATAATGTTTGCAAACTGTTAATGTAGTATAATTTGCTTTATATGCTATTAAATTTTATCTAAATTTGAAAAGAATTTATATCTTCGTAATAACAAGCATGTTTCATTTCCTCTAAATGCATTTTTTTCTAAACAGTTTCTGTTACATAAACTTGTAAATTTTATTAATTTGTAATGATTTAATTACAAAATTAAACTGGAAGTAATCGATTTTTTAAATAAATTTACATTTTATAAAACGCACGTATAGCGATAGATCTCACTATACAACGAATCTCAATTAAACGTTTAGTACACTTTAGTTACACTTTTAGATAGGGTTATTCATCGTATCTCAATTTCAATTAATGCTAATATTATTTATTTTTTCTTTTATAAATAATAATAATAATAATAATAATTTCTCATTATGCAAATTAGTGTATCATCTGCTTTCTTTGATTTTCTGTGATATAAATCTGAGATAGCTGATATATTGTACATTATCCTGATGAATATACCAGTTGAAAATACATTAAAATATTCTAACCCCCTACCCCCCCCCCAAAAAAAAAAGTGATTTGTTATAAAGTATTTCAAATGCGCATTCAAAATAAATGGAAAAAATCTTCTTCTAAATGATAATTCTTCTAACTTATTTTTTTGTGAGCAGTAAAAGAATTAAAACAAATTTTAATAAGATTTTCAAAATGTGCAAATTCCTGTTTAAAAAAAGAAGAAAAAAAAATACAAACTGACAACCTTTTTTCCAGCCATACATAAAAAAAAAAAAAACAGGCGGATTTTTGGATCTTATAATTTAGCTTCCAGATAACAAATTTAAATTTTTAGTAATTCCTATTATTTTACTGATAAATGTAGAACATTAAAAGAAAAACATTTATTGATGTAATCAAAGTGGCAGTAATTATTTCAACCTTTCCTTTCGTCTCGGCAGGCAATTGTTTGAGTACAGTAAAACCAAACATGTTAAGGCGTTTCTTTTTTATAAAGTACACTATTTCTTATACTTAAATCATATTTAGCGATAGTAAAGATATATTATTTAAGTTTTACAGAATTCATTAATCAGTAACACTGCACAGTACCACTGTATATTACAATAAAACCGGTTAATACGAGATCACTAGGTACGAAAACAAATTCTGTTTTAGACAGGTTTTACTAGGTGTAATTGTGTAATATTTTGTATTTGGGAACATAAAATTCTCCGTTTAAGGCAGGATTATGTTATACATAGATTTCATTTTTACAGGTTTTACTGTAATTAATTAGTGATCATAGTATTGCATCATTAATGAATTATAGGTGTAATACTTGTGCATATGTATAATAGTCCTCCCCGCTTAATCGGGTCACGGATAATCGAATACCCCGCTTATTCGAATAGAATTCTCCGGAACCGAATTTATTCCTATTGGTTCGATGTTATTTTTCCCCACTTAAACCAAATACCTTTTACGAACCTCGCCGCTTAATCGAATAAGAACTGTGTGACCGATGTTTGAAAATAGGCGCAGAAAACCCGTTTCAGCTAGAATTTCCTTCCACCTTTTGTCATTTCCGGTTCCTTTACGCTGAAAACAAATTTTCAGTTCTTCCTGCAATGATTTCGGTCGGCAGGTATATAATGGGCAAGTCAAATGATTTCCCCACCTTGATCTCACCACCATCGCTTCTTGCTGTTAATCAGGCTTTAATGGCAATGCGTCGTCACTTCGAGACTCGAGATGGTCGTTGTGATATTTTGCACTCATTCGAAAAATAAATTAAAATTCCACTCCTTTAAAATTCCACTTAAACAAACCACTTTAAACGATTTTTTAAAGGCAGTATAAGTAACATAAATTAGAAGTAGCAAAGTTTTGACCAAACTCAAACGAGCTGCATTAAGTGTGATGTAAACCATATAAATGCATATACTGACATTAAATTAATAAGTATTTACTTTATATTAGCATTCGTATTTATTTTAGTTTATGTTATTCTATTAACGATTTATTATTTTGTTAATTAAACATACCTTAGATGGGTATTTTCCCTTTTTAATACGCATTAAATATTACAGTTATGATTCCCCGTTTAATCAAAACCCCGCTTAATCGAATATTATTTCTGGAACCAAAAATATTCGTTTAAATGGGGACGACTGTATTACTGATTAAATGCAAGTTTTAATTTTAACAATGAAACTCTTTAAGACGAAATGATAAGGGGCAATATAATAATTTTCAATTAGAAATTTTCCAAAGAACTTTGGATTTTTTTAAGGCAAGATTCCGCTTAGTACAGGTATTACTATGTATAAATAGGTCAATGGAGAGTCTGCATAGTAATATACAAAATAAATGTGCTTTTTGTAAGTTCCATTGTAATAAAAGTGCCCTTTTTTTCGAGTGTCATTTTTCTCCTTCTCACCACCTAGGAAAAATAATTACATTTAAAATTTTCCGATAACAGGAATTATTTTCGGTACCTAATATATTCTCCTATTCAAAATGAGAAAAATACAATCCATTTCAAATATCTGTGAAGAGTAATACCTCCCTCCCCCCCCCCTCACTTTATCCCCCATAAAACTTCCAGCGTCCATCGGCCATAAAGAGATAAAAAGGATTTAAACTTTACAACAATAAGTTCGCAACTCCGCGGGACACAAGTTGAATATTCTTAGACCAGATGGAAACTAAGCACTATTTTTAATAATTTCGAAATGTATTCATGTATTTTTTCTTTTATTTAGTACAGTAAGACTCCGTATTTTTTCAAAAATTCTTTGGAGAAATTGAAAAAGAATATTTGTAAAAAGAAACATGAGCTAAAAATCATGTGTATAGCATAAATTATGAAACACTTTCCAATACATTCAGAATATTGAAACAAAACTTTACAGCTTATTACGGAGAAAGGTGGTGTCTAAATAAATAAATTAGAAAACACATAACGCATTTGAAAACCCAATTTCTGCAATTGCTGTCAGTTAGTTGGAAAAATATCTATTTTTTGTGCAGCCCTGTATATGCTCTATAACTTTGTATGTATGTATGCAAAAATTTAGTTCCGCAGGAAAATTCCCATTCAGCAATTTCTGTCAATAAACGGAATTGTACTTGCGATAGTGATTCCCTGTATACGACCTATAGAATTTATAAACACCACATAATATAAAAAAATAATAATAACAACAGTCAAATTTAAAAACGTATATTGCAACTGATAACGAACTTATAGCAATTATTGGTCATAGGCCAAATTTTTTTGTGTGTCCCTGAAAATGAAATATAAATTCTATGCACATCATATTCTACAGTAATCGCCTTGTAGTGTACAACTCCTTAGTGAAGTATAAAAATTCCAATATGTTTAAAATCGTGTAATATCATTAAACTACACCATACACGATTTTTCTAATTCACCGTAATGTGACGACATTCTTTTGCGTGTCCCTGTAAACGAATCTTACATGCTACACATTTCATTTTCAATACTAAACATGCCAAATTAAACAAAAATAACATATATCAATTTTATGGCAATTGGACTAAATTTATGTGAATTAGAGCACAGACAGAAGGAAAGACAGACAAACCGAATTTATAAACGCTTTTCAACTATACTGGAAAGAGTTTTAAAAAAATCAAATGAAACTTTTTATCACTTTTTAAGATTTATCCTTTTTTTTAAGTTTTAGGATTTGGATGAAACCAGTTTTAATTTTCCTTCTCAAGATATTTTTATTTTTTTCATTTAATTTTTAAACAAATAGTATTAATAAACAAATAGTAGTAATTATTATCTCTGCGTATTTCTATGTATTGAAACTTTGAAAACTTTCTCCAGCATAAAAAATAAAAGCTCATAAAAATAAGAACGAAGAATAGATTGTGAGAATAGATTTCAAGAATAGATTGTGAAATACTTTCTAACACATTTATCTATCTATAAAACTGTAATGAAATTTTACCGGTAAATAAGGCGCAAGATATGTGGCAGGAAGATATGTGAGTAAACAGTATGGTAAACATATAACACATTTAGAAATCCAGTTTTATCAAATACCTTCTATAATAATTAAAAAAATAGTCAATTACGCACCCAAACGGCCATGTATCTTGTTGGTTTGCGTATCCCTGTATAAAAATTATGTTCCACAAACTTCTATTGGTATACAAATATAGTTCAGCGAGAAAATGCATCACACAATTAAAACTATTCTCTAAGCAACTTCCATAGTCAGTAATACTTATATTTTTTTTTTCTGCGTTTGAAGTAAAGCAGGTGTATCTGTTCTTTCAACGCGCTACTTTGATAGCTTATGTATAAGAACAGCGAGTTTTATATATTTATGGAATCTTTGGTGCGCGGTAAAAAGGTCAACGGTAAAAAGGGCAACGGAAAAAACGTCAACGGTAAAAAGGGCAACGGAAAAAAGGTCAACAGGTAAAAAAGGCAACGGTAAAAAGGTCAACCGGTAAAAAGGTCAACGGTAAAAAAGGCAACGGTAAAAATAATAATAATTAAAAATTGAGATTATTAGTTAATGCGGTACATATATATTGAATTATAGAAAATCGATTCAATGTTTCAAGTAAAGCAAATGCTGAACACGTGTATCGGTTACTTCAACTCGCTATAGCTTATGTAAAAGGACAGCGACTTTTATATATTTATGGAAACCTTGACCAAGGACGGTAAGCGCACCCCCCACCCCCTCCCCCGAAAAAAATCTCCATGAAAAAAGGGCTCACATTAAGTAGAGTGGAAAGGGTCCACACATTTATGAGTAATTATATACAAGAACAGCTGCTTATTAATAAAAGTTAATTTTTCCCACTGTCAGTCTCTTACAGCGTAGTGTGCAGGGGGTACAGAGTTAATCGGTAGGTTATACAATTCTAAGATTTGGTCAAAGAAGACATAATTTTAACATTTTATTAAGGGAAGTTAAGTTTAACATGCCTTACTTCTACAAGGGGACAAGCTGGTGCTTTCTACGGGGGGGGGGGGGGGGGATTAAGAAAATACAATTATTTCAACTTGCTACATTGATAGTTTATATATAAGCAAAGATGTTTAATCATTAATGGCTTTTGGGTGTAGTGAGGGGGAGGGGAGGGGAAGGAAAAAAATTACGTACAGAGATTGTAAAGGGGATAAAAAGACGAAGAAATGAGCCATTTTCTTTAGAGGAATTTTTTCATTATCCTGCTTTTTTAGGTAAGGGACAGATTTAGATTTGTGGGTGTAATAAAATAGATAAGTATGGGGTAAAATTTTGACATTAATCTACTAACATCAAAATAGAGTAAAACCTCTCTAAAGCCACCACATTCCGTTAAAAAAAAAAAAAAATTGGTCGCTCCGAGAGGTGGTCTCTTAATGGAGGTCATGTTTAAATCTAGATTTTAACTGTTGAAAAGAAGGTAACAATTAATGTTATTAAAATTTATTTTCACATTAGGAAAAAAAATGAAAATTTAAGTTTCAAAACAAAAGTTAATTCCATAAGTTAATTACTGCAGAGTGTAAAAAATGAATACATTGACGTTTGTTATGATTTTACGGTTTTATCTTTAATAACTTATATTTCCAAGTCCTTTCGAAGCTAAGTAAATAAATGCAATTTTTTTTTTTGGACGGGAAAAAATAATGACGATTTCATTGATCTATCTATCTCTTTGAGAGTTTCCTGACACAATAGGACAGGGGAGTTAAAAGTTACCAGAATAAAATAAAAAAAATCTAAACCTAGTTTAGAAGTTTGATGAATAATGCGCTCTCTGGAATTATTTTTCTAATAAAACCTTCTTCAAGCGACCAGGGAAAATTTGTTTCATTTTCTTCTAAGAAATTGGTCGCTCATGGAGAGAGTTCAACTAAAATGGTCTCTGAAGGGAGGTAAAATTACTATTCAGTCCATGGGAATAAATTTCGTTCCATAAAAAGATGGTCGTTCAGGGAGGTGGTCGCTTAATGGAGGTGGTCGCACAGGGAAGTTTCACTGCATGATATTTTAGCCAGGGATTTCCCCAGGTTTTTATCCTGCATTTATGTATTGTCTAGGGGTGGGGCTGGGAACACAGGTGTAAACTAGAGTCCTTTAGTTTTGAGTAACAAAAGGGCTTAGGTTTGAGTAACAAAAATGTAAACTTGTATTGTTATTTTGACAAGCTGTGCTAGATAAATAGAACCTTTAGGATATACTGGGAAATATCAACTCCATTCCTATCCCTTTGTATTTAAAGAGAGAAAAATGGTTTGTAAACCATAGCAAAATCCATTAGTGGGTTTCAACGAAACTTATTGCACATAAGAAATGAAATAAATGTTGAAATACCCTAAAAACCTCCTGATTTGTCACGAAAGATTCAGCTAAAGAATTTTTCTTTTGTATTTTTTAAAGGACTTTAAAGAAAACGCTTGTTTAGTAAAAAATGCATTGTGCTTCACTAGACGTTTTAGTTCACAAATTTAACAATAATGAAGATACTTTAGTGAGACTTTGATCATATTAACTTTGCTTTGTATAAATATGAAGGCATCATTGGTAAGTGCCCTGAATTTTGGTTGGTGAAACGCTGCATAACGTCACCGACATTCCGTTTAAATAAAATTTTCTAAATAATATTTTTCAGTGACCAACTACGCAGGATGTGTATAAATACGCGATAGTGTCAAAGTGGACGCTTTGAACCGAACTTTCGCGCGAACGTGGAATAACCACTCAAGAAAAACATGTTTGTCACGTGATCAAAATCGCTTATAATTCAGTAGGTAATTTATAGATAAAAAAATGTAAAACACAGTTCGATTCCAAATCGCTTCCATGGTCAGGCTTTCCAATTTTATACCTTTCCGTTAAAAAATGAATTTGTACATGTGTCAAAACGTTTTGCGCTTGTTGAGCAGAGCAGTTGAGAACAGCCTTTAAAAAGTGCCCAATCTGGCAACACTGGTTCAATTATCAAGTAAATGTTAACAAATGCCTTGAAATTGTCTTGTGCAATTTATGTGTGAATTTTTGAAATTATTACTGCAATATTCTCTAACACATTTCAGAAATAATCCAAATATATGTGTTAAATTTATACGGAATGTCATTTTAGTTACTCCTGAAATCAAGATAAACGAATCCCGGAAAAAATACCGTATAGAACCTATCTTTTAATTATTATTATTACTTTGCACGATCATGTTGGCCGATTGATAGATTAAAGCTTGAAAATAAAATTTTTTACTCTCCTACCTCACACAAACACCAATGTGATCAGAATTAGTTCAAATATTATATGATAAATATGATTAAAACAATACTTTTATTAGAGGTTACTTTTTTAAATCACTACATAAAAAAGGGATGACATAATACCTCTTACCACAAAGGTTCTACCAGTAATAAATCAAAACAAATAAAACATTTTAAAATAAATGTTTCTTCCCCCCACCCCCAACCTTTTTTTTATAGTTTCAATACAGCATTATGATTAAGAAAAATTAAATAATAGAAGTATGAATAGTTTTTAAAATACAAATATTTCTCGACTAAAGTAAAAAAAAGCATGAAAATAAAATTTCAATTACTTCCAAGTTTGGGACACTAAATTTTGGGGGGTCTGGACAAATGCCCCACTTGCCCACACAGAAAAATCATAATATTTTCAACTATATTTGAATCCAAATTGACTTCTTTTTTATGACATATCCTGAATTTAGTTTTGTTCGTAAACACATGGAATTGGCAGATGCTCTTATTCAGAAAATATGGAGTCGAACAGCTTTACTATTTTTCGATAAAAGCAGGCATTCGTTTTGAAAACGCTGTTAAAATTGGCGTTTTGAATAGAATTGCACGTGAATGGCACGCGATATTCTATATAGATTCTATGTAGACTTTATTCTATATAGAGTCTTCACCAGAAAGAATATTTTGGACAATCTTTTGCAAAATCAAGTCAACCCGAATCCCAGCTCAAGAATCAAAATCTTACTCGAATCCGAAACAAAGAAAGGCAAACCGATTCGTAGCAAAATGGTAGAAATTAAAATGATATGTAAAGAAAAAATATGGCACGAACCGCAGGTCGCGTCATTTTCGGATAAAAGCGAGTTTCCTAGCCCGATGCAAAACGCTACATGTGTACACCGTAGTCAATAAATTTGAATCTTTAATTTTATTTCAAATTATTTTCGTAAAAACATTTTCATTTCTGCTATGTATTCTCTAAATTGTGCTTTCTTGAGAGAAATCTTTCATATTTACTGAACGCCCCCCCCCCCCCCCCACAAACACACACCTACTTACCCCTTCTACATTGCAAACATCAAGATAATGAAAATTCTTCGCTTTCAAAAATTTTCATTTGTTTGTCATTATTTCAACCCTTTTAAAATCTCTGCATGTAAAGTTTTTTTTCTTTTCATTTCATGTCTTTTCCCATTCTCGTCCCCCGAAAAACTAGCTTTGGTCAAAGTTTCCATAAATATATAAAAGTTGATGTCCTTATACATAAGCTATCCATATAGCGCGTTGAAAGAATCTACAGTGTATATTTTCTGTTTACAACCCCCCCCTCCCCTCCATTCCAGGCACCTCTTAACGAACAGTCGACGTCTCCGGCATGGAATAATTTTTAATACACAGCACCTATATATTTGTGTCTTTAGTATAATGCCATGTATAATATATTGCTTTCAATAACAGGGTTACAAATACATGTTCTTACTACGTGCTTTACTTGAAGCATAGAATCGGTTTTCTATAACTGAACGTATATGCACCTCAATAACTAATATCTAATTTTATGTTCAATGAAGTATTTATAATTATTATTTTTTAACAGTTGCCTTTTTTACCGTTGACCTTTTTACCTGTTGACCTTTTTACCGTTGCCTTTTTTACCTGTTGACCTTTTTACCATTGACCTTTTTACCGTTGACGTTTTTTCCGTTGCCTTTTTTACCGTTGACCTTTTTTCCTAAATTCGAATCTTTGACCAAGGATAGTCTTTGGGGTGAGAAGGAACAGAGTGGGGGAACATAAAAAACTTTACATACAGATATTTTAAAGGGGTTGAAATAAACATGTTGACTAACAAACGGAAATTTTATCATCTTGATCTTTACAATGTAGGAGAGGGCAGAGTTAAAGGGGTCGGGGGGTCACAAAGTATGAGTAAAAAATTCAGTATTCAAGGAAACACAATTTAGGCAATACATTGCATAAATAAAAATGTTTTACAAAGATCTTTGAAAATAAAGTTTAATATATAAAATTATTGGTTATGGTGGTCCATTAAATACATATATATATATGTATATTACATATATATTGTCAGGGCCCGACTTATGTAGGTGCATGCGGGGAAGCTTCCCCGGGTCCCCCTTTTTAGGGGACTCCCATGAGAGTAGTCAGGATTTTTATTTAAATGGTGTCAAATGTTTAAAATTAAATAAAAGTGACCAAAATTCATACATTTTCGAACTTTTAAGAAGGAAGTGCGTTCCCCCTTCCCCCTCCGCTTTCAGTAACCTCTCCACCTACGCAAATATCATTAGAAAACTAATGATTAATATTTTATTATGACAATTTAGTATTCTATAGTTTTCAAAAGCAATTCTTTATTAACGTTTTTTCTCTTAACGTGGCAAGTTAAAACCAATATCGGAGGTAACATGCGCATATCAAATATCACGAATTTGATTTTTTTTAAAGTAGACCATTAAAAGTGATTATTTAAAAGTATTTAGGTAGAATAACTAAATTACTAAATTCTTCTATAAGCACGCTTGCGGAATGGGGCAGAATTTGATAACACACAGAAAATGTGCAATAAAGTTTTTATTATTAAAAATAACCATAAGTTTAATAATAATTCTTAGGCTACAATAAAGATAACTCTTCGGCTATCAGTTTTTATTTTCCGTTGGGGAGGGGGGGGGGGTTATTCTAAGATTTCTGCTGTGATGTCAGAAAAGATTTTTTTTTTAATTGATGCCCTACTTTATTTTTATATCAACAATCTTTTATGTTACATTGTGCAATATTCATGATTTAATAATTATTGATTAATACTAATTTTAAAAGAACTAGTTTAAAACATAAACATTTCATAATCCTTTTATTAAATAAGCGACAATGAAAAAAATATGTAGCAAGCTACCACTATTTGGAATTTTACTGTTCCTGTGAACTGTTTTCTTTAGAAATCATCTTTACAAGGGAAGGGGTGGGGCTGTCAATCATAGTTTTCTCAAAGCTCAAAGCGTCACTTACAGGTAGTACTTCGATGTCATTCAGAGGTTGCAAGAGTTTGGATTAGATAACAATGGGAGATATTTACTCTCTTTCAAATCTTACTTCAAAGAAAACTCATAGAAACTTTTAAAGTATCATTGGAATTAATTACACTGGAACATTTGGTCGACTCTGTTGTATTTAGTAGAATGATTAGGTAAAAAATAATGATAATTGTAGATATCGTTCAGGGAAGTGTAGTCTCATAAGCATTTTTCTGGCTACACCTCTGGTTCTTCTCTGTGAAACACAACTGTGAGAATAAATAAGATTTAGGGCTTTTTAATATGGCAGTTTTAATGTAAGAGTCGCTATATTGGGGCTCGTTATATAAAGAAAGCACAAATAATACACAATGTGTTTAATTTTCCAAGCGGACACAGCCAGTGATATAAACATAAGAACGGTTTTTGGATTCTCTCTCCCCCCCCCCCCCACTCAACTTTCAAAAGAAATACAAATAGAACTTTTTTCATATTAAGCCAAGTATTTGCTGTAATAATGCTAAAAATGGGACTATATACTGCTTATAAATATACTAATGCACGGTACAAGTATCCAGTTATTCAAAAATATAAGTAGGTCGAATATAATGAAAACCACACATATAAATATGTGTAAAAATACACCTTTATTTATTTTTTAATGCAAGTAAAAACAAGGAAGAGTAACTTTTGTTAAGATTATCTGTCTTTAATGCATATGAATATGCACCTATCTTAAAATGATTATTATTTTTTACTTTGCTTAATCATATTGGTGAGATGATAGGTTATATCTCCCAACCTGAGAAGTACTGTGTAAACATCATTTTATTGATTGAAATAATTCTTTCAAGGCAAATCTCTTTGTATGTAAACTGCCATATAAACAAAAGGAAAATCGAGATAAGAACAGAAAAAAAAAACATTATGATACGTTTGTAGAGATTTTGAAATACAGCCTTCACGGTAGAATTATCATTAATTTTGTCTCATATGAGGAAAAGTTTCAAATTGAAAAATAAAATTACTTTACTTTTGCTCTAAAATATTAAAAAAGCATTGCAGATTACTGCGAGCAATTGGACTTAATAAAGCCGTCTATGATGTTTAATTGCGTGGAGTTTTTGATCTACTTCCAACAATTAATAGGCTACTTCACTCACGCGAAAGCACCCGCTCGCTAATGTTTATTTGGTGGAAGAATTTTTTTAAGATACCTCGTTTTTATTTCCATTTTTTAAACGAATCTTTTGCATTGGCTACCTAAGATCGATCTATAGAAAGACCGTTTTTTTCTTTTTCGATTTTGTTTAAAGTTTTTTTAATTTATTTAGGATACTTTTACTTTCGGAACCGGTTTCGAAAGTAAAAGTATCCCCATTAAAAACCTTGCAAATAAAATAGAAGGAGTAAAAAGTCCTTTGTACAGATCGACCTCAGCTACTCAAATCAAAGAAAATCGTTTAAAAATGCTGAAATGCAAGCAAGCTATCTTTAAAAAATTCTTCCTTAGGAATAATATTGAATCTAGGAAAAAAGGTGACCGGAAAAAACGTGACAGAAAAACAAGAGCGGAAAAAACGGGACAAGGAAAAAACGAGACCGGAAAAAACGTGACAAGGAAGTGTTAAATATTGAACTTGTCGATAAATAAATGCTAAAAACTAAAGTAAAGTTTTTCCACTGTCAGTTTCTTACAGCGTAGGGGGGGGGGGGGGGGGCAGAGTTAATGGGTGAGTTTGACAACTCTAAGATTTGGTCCAAGGAAATACAATTTTAACATTTCATTAAGAGAAGTTTAGTATGACTTCTACAAAAGACAAGTTAGTGCTATCTACGGAGGGGAGGGGGGGGGGGGTATTAAGAAAATACAATTTATTGATTCTTTCAATTCGCTATTGATAGTTTATATATGAGTAAAGATGTTTTATAAGGGGGAGGGAAAAAATTACATACACAGCTTGTAAAGGGAACAAAATAAAGACGAAGAGAGGAGGCATTTTCTTTAGAGGAATTTTTTCATTATCCTGCTTTTTGCTCGCAGGATATCAAAGCCCAAGGTCTATTGTGCACGCAGGTTCTGTATGTATGTATGCACTTACGTCTGTATGTACGTAACGCGATGACTCTTGACAGAAACATCCGATTTGCTTTAATTTTTCTTTCTAGGTTCATTGTTTCCAAATTCAATATTTAACACTTCCTTGTCACGTTTTTTCCTTGTCACGTTTTTTCCGGTCCCGTTTATTCCGGTCACCTTTTTTCCGTTTACCAATCTACCTATAATGAAATTGAAAACCTATCTACATCGATGCTTTTTCTGTCCCATTCAGCGTCATTATAGACAAGTTTCACGGTGCTAGTTTTAAATTATGCTAGAATTTGAATAAAATTTGCGCAACAATAATAAATAAAAATATTATTTTTGAAGTGCCCCAAAGCAGAATACTTTGCAATGTTCTGCAACGGAATTTCAGATGATCAAAAATGTTCTGCAAGCGCAATGGGGGAAAAAAAAGGGGGTTGCAATGTTTATATACATATGTAAGGATGTAATTTCATCTTTTGTGAAAACGCTAAAGATGTGTTTCGTAAAACACTGTCAAACAAAAGAAACATATTCTGGAGGCAAGATTTATTTCTAGAACCATGGCATTGACACAGAAGTTAATGACTTTGGAAGTGAGATATTTAGACATATTACTTTTATGAAGAAAATGTCTTTGGAAATTTGGTCCATACATAGTTATAAAGCCAGCTTTTACAAGTTTCCTAACAGATTTATGTCCAGATGGAGGTCCATTCGTATAAATAAACATACGTTTGTCTGTTGTACCAATGGTCGGTTCGTTCCCATCAACTGTATTGGGCCTTTTAGAAAATTTTTTATCGATTGTAGACCCCCATGATTCGCATATAGCTTCAGATACTGAAATAGACAAAATTTTAGTTAGAAAACTGGTTAATTTCGGGATCTCTGATTTTAAAGTATTCACAGCATTTTTTAACATGGTGTTATTTTGAAAATATGTTTCACTCTCCTGACACTCTTTGATAGTTAAAACCAATCACGAAATACAGTGTATTCAAAATACAGCTCCTTCCCTTCCTCTTTGGAGGGAGGAACACAAGGGAGTACATTCAGAATTTCTAAAAAATTGGAAAGATCCAAGATTTTGTTTGTCACATTCACATCTGAACGTGCAAAAATCAGATATTCAAAATTGAAGAAATATTTTGTTGCTTTGATGATCTCATTAAGTTCTGTGCTTTGTCCAAAATAGACACTGTATTGATGCAGTGTATCAATATATTGCACTATATCTTTGATGTCACTGATAAAATACGATATACTAGAATTATCCGTAGTAGACCTTAACATTTTGCTACTTATTGGAAGGTCTGGCAGAGGTACTCCTCAGAAAGTACTTTCTTCT
The DNA here is from genome assembly GCA_963932465.1 of Maratus speciosus. Classification (NCBI taxonomy): domain Eukaryota; kingdom Metazoa; phylum Arthropoda; class Arachnida; order Araneae; family Salticidae; genus Maratus; species Maratus speciosus. The sequence continues at coordinate 425,214,155 of OZ010789.1, read as the reverse complement.
GAAAACATGTGCCATGAAAGTATTGTATTTTTGAAAAAACATTTTGGCAATGATCTGACAATATCAATAAATTGTTGCACAATCTCACAATTATGAAGGCTTGTCAGATGGGATTTGATGTTTAGCAAATAACAGTTTAGATTTGTAATTAAATCTGTATACACCCAAGGAAGAAGGTCTGTTACCTGAATACATTTTAACATGGTAGCAAGTACCGAAATTATATCAGCAATAACTATTATACTGAAGATATTTCTTTTTGATAAAAGTTTGTCCCTCAGACTTGCATTTTCTGTTTTTTCAGAGGCTGCGACTAATGCCTTGAAGTCATTTAGGAATGTTTGAAAAACATTAAAAGCATGAGAAACAAATTTCAAAGTTTTAAAAATTTTAGGCTTGCAGAGAAACATTTGCAGTTCATCTGCACATTCATTTAGACTTTCAAATGATTTCCCCCACATGAATTCTTTCATGCAAATATTGATAAGTGCTAAGGAATCTTCCACAATTTTACTATCTGAATGTACCTGAACCAACTCTAGTCTGTGCATAGGGTCCCAGGATACAGGAATATCTTCTCTAACCAGTATAGGTCAAAATTAACATTTTTACCCACTGGCCAGTACACAGACTTGTTTCACTGGCTAGTTTTTTTTAACCACTGGCCAGTAACAAAGTTATATACGCTCCATACAAAATTGTTTTTTCTAACTATCAACATTGTAGAGGTCTGCACGGGCCGGGCCGGCGGAATGAAGGCGAATTTTCCAACGGGCCAGGCCGGCAGAATTAGGACAATTTTTTCAACGGGCCGGGCCGGCAGAAAAATTGAACGGGCCTGCAGGGCCGGGCCGGACCGATAAAAAAAATTAATCGGGCCTGTCGGCCCGATATAAGAATTCAAGCGAAGCAGATAAAATATGAGCCATTTTCAATGAATATGATTTTCTCGATAAGTATAAATGTGCGTCACGAGCCAATTGTGTTTAACAACATCAATGCAGATATGTAACATGTCCATTGTAGAGATCGGCATCGTACAGTTACAAGATGTCTGATTACGGGTTTAATATTTTTTCAGCAGACTCGTGCCAAGACGGAACTAAATCGATCTCAGGTTTTAATCGATCTCAGGATGTGTAGGACAGGCATTATGTTTTGTAAAAGCATTAATAGTGATAATGAACTTCTGTTAACAGTATCTTTGGAAATATACCTTAAGGGGTTCTCATATTCACTGCTCAACAATGCGAAACTTTCAAACACCTTTTTTGACTCATTTTTAACTATAAAGGCATAAAATTCACGGGCCTGACTATTGAAGGCATTTGGAAACGAATAGCTTTCTCCATATTTGATAAATTACTTACAGAGACAACAGAGATTCTTGTCATGTGACTGTACGTTTTTCTCCTTTCCTGTGCTATCGCTTCCGGAAATTTGATTCATAACGCTAACTTTGGCAGTATTTTCAGAGAAAGATATATTGCTTTTATCTATGAAAAAGACGGCATTTACATAGTTTCTGAATAAGAATACCTGCCAATCTTACGCGTTTCCGAAAAGAAATGAATTCTCAAACGTGTCGAAATGTAACTTCTTTCAATTTGAGAAAAACCTTAAAAATGAGAGAAATATTTTCGCAAATCTACTTTTTATCATACAGCTTCAAAAGGTATCATGTTTTTAATCCTTTATTCTGAACTACATTAACTTTTTAATGAATTCTTATTGGAATTTCGAAATGTCTGTAGAGACGATGACTAAAACACTGTGTAATCGTTAATGTTTACTATTGTATGTTTTCTGCTTTTCGAACACATAGTAATCTAAAATATACTGTAAAATTTTCCCATAAAATATGTACGTAGTATTCATTAAAAGAATCTTAATCGTATGTCGAGAAAAAACGAATTTTTTTTTTTGTAGAAATTGAATCGGGCCGGGCCGGGCTCGGGCCGAACTTTCAATTTTTACACCGGGCCGGGCCAAGATAGCTTTCTTTCGGGCCGGGCCCGGGCCCGGAAATTCCGGACCTCTACAACATTGTAATTTTCTAATATTTATTACTTACCATTCGATATGATTACACTCAACTGAAAAATTTTATTTTTACTACTATTAATTGCAATGAAATAAATTACAGGAAATTTTCAGAAAGGTTACAGCAGAGGGGGGGACCCCCCCCCCTCGGCACTAACTAATATGCATTTTTCTGCGCCCATTCAATGAATTTCGCGTTTTTTTCGCGATCTTTTGACGAAATTCACGTTTTTTCGCGACCTTTTGCAAAATCTGCGTTTTTTCACGATCTTTTGACGAAATCTGCGCTTTTTCCGCGATCTTTTCACAAAATTACGTTTTTTTGTAATTTTTTGACGAAATTCGCGTTTTTAGGCGATTTTTTGACGAAATTCGCGTTTTTAGGCGATTTTGTTTACGAAATTTGCGTTTTTTCTGCGATCTTTTGATGAAATTTGTGTTTTTTCCGCAATCTTTTCGTGAAATTTGCGTTTTTCACGATCTTTTGACGAAAATTGCGTTTTCTCCGCGATCTTTTCACAAAATTACGTTTTTTTGTAATTTTTTGACGAAATTCGCGTTTTTAGGCGATTTTTGACGAAATTCGCGTTTTTAGGCGATTTTTTTTACGAAATTTGCGTTTTTTCTGCGATCTTTTGATGAAATTTGTGTTTTTTCCGCAATCTTTTCGTGAAATTTGCGTTTTTTTCACGATCTTTTGACAGAAGTTGCGTTTTTTTCGCGATCTTTTCACGAAATATGCGTTTTTTCACGATCTTTTGACGAAAATTGCGTTTTCTCCGCGATTTTTTCACAAAATTTGTGTTTTTTTCCGCGATTTTTTCTCGAAATTTGTGTTTTTTCTGCGATCTTTTTTCGAAATTTGTGTTTTTCCGCGATCTTTTGACGAAATTTGTGATTTTTCCGCAATTTTGTCACGAAAGTTGCGTTTTTTCCGCGATCGTTTCTCGAAATTTGCGTTTTTTCCGCGATCTTTTCACGAATTTTGCGTTTTTTCCGCGATTTTTTCACGAAATTTGCGTTTTATCCGCGATATTTTGAGGAATTTGGTGATTCTTTTTCGCGATTCTTTGTCGAAATTTGCGTTTTTCCGCGATCTTTTCACGAATTTTGCGTTTTTTCGCGATACTTTTAAGAATTTTGTGATTTTTTTTTCGCGATTCTTTGTTGAAATTTGCGTTTTTTCCGCGATCTTTTGACGAAATTTGCGTTTTTTTCCGTGATTTTGTCAGGAAAGATGCGTTTTTTTCGCGATCTTTTCACGAATTTTGCGTTTTTTCCGCGATCTTTTCACGAATTTTGCGTTTTTTCCGCAATCTTTTCACGAATTTTGCGTTTTTTCCGCGATCTTTTCACGAATTTTGCGTTTTTCCGCGATCTTTTCACGAAATTTGCGTTTTTCCGCGATACTTTGAAGAATTTTGTGATTCTTTTTCGCGATCGTTTCTCGAAATTTGTGTTTTTTTCCGCGATCTTTTCACGAATTTTGCGTTTTATCCGCGATCTTTTCACGAAATTCGCGTTTTATCCGCGATATTTTGAAGAATTTGGTGATTCTTTTTCGCGATTCTTTGTCGAAATTTGCGTTTTTCCGCGATCTTTTCACGAATTTTGCGTTTTTTCGCGATACTTTGAAGAATTTTGTGATTTTTTTCGCGATTCTTTGTTGAAATTTGCGTTTTTTTCGCGATCTTCTCTCGAAATTTGTGTTTTTCCGCGATCTTTTGACGAAATTTGCGTTTTTTTCCGCGATCTTGTCACGAATTTTGCGTTTTTTCCGCGATCTTTTCACGAATTTTGCGTTTTTTCCGCGATCTTTTCACGAATTTTGCGTTTTTCCGCGATCTTTTCACGAAATTTGCGTTTTTCCGCGATACTTTGAAGAATTTTGTGATTCTTTTTCGCGATCGTTTCTCGAAATTTGTGTTTTTTCCGCGATCTTTTCACGAATTTTGCGTTTTTTCCGCAATCTTTTCACGAATTTTGCGTTTTTTCCGCGATCTTTTCACGAATTTTGCGTTTTTCCGCGATCTTTTCACGAAATTTGCGTTTTTCCGCGATACTTTGAAGAATTTTGTGATTCTTTTTCGCGATCGTTTCTCGAAATTTGTGTTTTTTCCGCGATCTTTTCATGAATTTTGCGTTTTATCCGCGATCTTTTCACGAAATTCGCGTTTTATCCGCGATATTTTGAAGAATTTGGTGATTCTTTTTCGCGATTCTTTGTCGAAATTTGCGTTTTTCCGCGATCTTTTCACGAATTTTGCGTTTTTTCGCGATACTTTGAAGAATTTTGTGATTTTTTTCGCGATTCTTTGTTGAAATTTGCGTTTTTTTCGCGATCTTCTCTCGAAATTTGTGTTTTTCCGCGATCTTTTGACGAAATTTGCGTTTTTTTCCGTGATTTTGTCACGAAAGATGCGTTTTTTCCGCGATCTTTTCACGAATTTTGCGTTTTTTCCGCGATCTTTTCACGAATTTTGCGTTTTTTCCGCAATCTTTTCACGAATTTTGCGTTTTTTCCGCAATCTTTTACGAATTTTGCGTTTTTCCGCGATACTTTGAAGAATTTTGTGATTCTTTTTCGCGATCGTTTCTCGAAATTTTTGTTTTTTCCGCGATCTTTTCACGAACTTTGCGTTTTTTCCGCGATCTTTTCACGAATTTTGCGTTTTATCCGCGATCTTTTCACGAAATTTGCATTTTATCCGCGATACTTTGAAGAATTTGGTGATTTTTTTTCGCGATTCTTTGTCGAAATTTGCGTTTTCCGCGATCTTTTCACGAATTTTGCGTTTTTCTGCGATCTTTTCACGAATTTTGCGTTTTTCTGCGATCTTTTCACGAAATTTGCGTTTTCCCGTGATACTTTGAAGAATTTTGTGATTTTTTTTTTTCGCGATTATTTGTTGAAATTTGCGTTTTTTCCGCGATCTTCTCTCGAAATTTGTGTTTTTCCGCGATCTTTTGACGAAATTTCGTTTTTTCCGTGATTTTGTCATAAAAGTTGCGTTTTTTCCGCGATCTTTTCACGAATTTTGCGTTTTATCCGCGATCTTTTCACGAAATTTGCGTTTTACTGCGATCTTTTCAGGAATTTTGCGTTTTTCCGCGATACTTTGTAGAATTTTGTGATTCTTTTTCGCGATTCTTTGTCTAAAATTGCGTTTTTCCTCGATCTTTTCACGAATGTTGCGTTTTATCCGCGATCTTTTCACGGAATTTGCGTTTTACGCGATCTTTTCACTAAATTTGCGTTTTTCTACGATACTTTGAAGAATTTTGTGATTCTTTTTCGCGATTCTTTGTCGAAAGTTGCGTTTTCTCCGCGATCGTTACACGAAATTTGCGTTTTTTCCGCGATGTTTTGACGTAATGCGCATTTTTTACGAGGTCCTTGGCGAAATTCACGCTTTTTCGCGATTCCCAGCTTTTAAGCTTTAGTGAAAAACTTTCCCAATTTCGTTCTTTGACCATGCGCGGAAGGAAACTCCCATTCGGAAAGAAATCGCTAGTTATTCAGGAAGTAGGTGAAATAGGAGGGAGGGAGAAAGATTGATTGCCGCGCCACATTCTTATTTCTTCCTAAATAGATTCGAACACAACGAAAGTAGTACCCCCCCCCCCCCCCCCGAATTCTTTTTGCTTTCACATCAATATGCAGTTTTTTTTTTTTACCAAAAAAAAAAAAAAAAAAAAAAAAAAAAAAAAAGTTACATTTGTCTTGAAATGTTCTGCAGCACATCTTATTGTTCTGCGACGTACGTCGCACTTTTAAGCATATTCTGCTTTGGGGTTGAAGTGTAATGTTAAATTGGATATTTGAGATTTTTATTATTATTACACAACAAAAGTGCTGTAAGTAAAGAAAAAAAAACAGTTTAGTTACTTAGTATTATAGTTAAATGAAAAAAAAATGACATACATTTGGAAGTAAAAAGGAAAGAAAAGAACGTGTATATTCATTAAAAGAGCAAAATAAACAAATATTACATAATAAATAATGAACATGCAAAATAAATAAATATTATATGGCTAATGATATAAAATAATAATTATTATAGTAATGAATTAGAATCTTATGGACAGAAATAATAAAATAAAATAAGTAAACGATGATATTCTATAAAGTTGCCTAGTATATGGTTCGAAATACAATGCCATTCTTAAGCATTAACAGAAAACGAAATCCCCTAAGGCATTCGACTTAAAATACGGTAATCCAGTTGACAAATAGTCTGCCTAACGCCTATTGTGTGCGTGGAAAAGGGGAGTGATTGATAAACGCCTTCTTTAACTCCCAGTCTTGAGAAGTGGGGGGAAGCACAAACGCGCAAACGCGTTCATAACCATCTACAAGTAGAATATTTTGACCGCCTATGCGCGTTTGTGACCATCTACAAGTACAAAAGTCTGACCGCCTAAATGCGTTCATGACCACTTACATGTACCAAAGTGCGACCGCGTATACGCGTGCGTGACCACAAAAGGGTTAAAGAATAACAGTTTCTTCCACTTGGAAGAAACCTATTTCTTCCGGCCGGTATTTTCCACTTTGGAAGAAGCTTGCCAACCCTGCTTTTAACTTTTTTAAAGTACAGAGAAAATCACTGTAGTTTTGAAAGTAACCGCCATATTGGTTTATAGCTGAGTTTCAGATTTTGTGATAATTTACATAAATGGTATTTTTTTGCATTTTGGGTAAAAATTGAAAAGTCCATTCTGCAAACCACAAATACATCTTTCTGAATAAAAAAAAAAAAAAAAAAAAGAAAAGTCTTTCTCACTAGTAGCACCTTGCCCTTTTCTAAACCTAAGGGAACCCTAGCACAACATTCAGTGTTTAGGAGTTTGCATATTTGGGTGTTTTTCGTTTGTCTGAAATCTTTCTCGGTACGCTATATTATTTTTTATATTTGTACTACCAGTGTTGTAGTCATAAAAAACACAGTGGGTCTATGCTATAGGCAGAGGGTGTACGCTAAAATCATCGACGTTATGCTTAGAGTATGTGCTATAGCTTTATTTGAGAAACAGAGGGTAGTTTCTGTATAAAATCCAGAAGGTTTGCAGCATATACCTCAGTATACCTTCCACTAAACAGGGTTGGCAGGTTTTTGACATGTGTCAGTTTATGTCAGGTTTAAAACGTCATGTCAAAAACCTCAACTGTTACACTGATCTGTAAAATTTCACATTAAATGTCACACATAACAAAATTACATGTAATATTTAAAATTCACTATTACTGCATAGTAAAGTACTATTGTTAAAAGCAACTTTTTAACAGGATATATTTTTGGTAAAATTGTGCTTTTCTAAAAAGTAGGCCTTATGCACACTTTTCTCTTACTTAAAATCTTTAATTTTTCTATTACTTTTAAGAGCTTAAAAAAAAAAAATCCCAGGTAATGCTTTAAGATAAAAAACTTAGAAAGTTCCTTTTTTTTGTACATATAACAAGATAATGTGCATGAATTTCATTCTAGTCTAGGCAATAACCATTCCATTCAAAATTGAAATTGGATTATTAATCTTAAACATTTACAAAATAAGAAATAAAAAAAAAAAGGAACAGATGTGTTATTATCCCGGGGTCCGCCATCTTGGATTTTTTTTTCTTGGCTTCAATTAAAAATTATTTTTTATTAATAGTTATAATTATTATATTCCAGTTTCTTCAATATTATATTAACCTATCAACAATATTTCACCATTGGCGACATTACTACTTGATGAAAAAGGAGTTTTCATGCATGAAAAAAAAAATCAAAGACAGCCGACCCCGGGATAATAACACATCTACGCCAAAACAAAAGCCAAAATCTTTTTAAAAACATGCTTCTTTAAACATAAAAATATTTTTTCGATTTTAAAACTGAATAAAATTGTATCCGTCTTCTAAAAGAAAATTCACTTAAGCCCCATATTGAAAAAATGCTTAATAGAAGGGATGAAATCATGAAACCATACCATTGTTTTGTAAGTAAAGTCACATGACAATATTTAAAATATTTTTTCATAAGATAAACTCTTGAACAATAGACATTTTTTCCTGACTCCATGTATTTAGTTTTTTTGGGTTCAGACGAAAAACGTGAGATGTTAGACGATAATATTGATGTTGTTATTATGGTTTGGAGATGTGTATTCGTAGTTGCTGTAATGTGATTGTCTAAATAAATGTTTTGTGTGTTTTTTAAAGAAGTTATGTTTATAGTAAAATAATTATCATTATTTTAACTAAAATGTTAGAAAATAAATAACAATTTGGTAGCAGAGCGTGGTTTTAAAGCGAATTTTATATTTTGAGTGTACAAGTAAGAAGAGTAAATAAATATGAATTGTATGAACTAGGCCTAATACAAGTTAAGAATTTGTTCCATTGGACTAACCGCCAATAGAAAAAATTTAAGAGGTAAGAATTTTATATGCATTTAAAAATAGTTTGGAAGATGAAGTATTTTAATTATGTGTGAATCCAATATGTTTGGAATTCCTAGAATAGAGCCGTTAACAAGTAAAAATTATACATTATGGAGTATACGAGTTGAAGCTTTGATTAAATCAAAACATTTATTTGATGTTATCGAAAATGATGAACCGGTAAAAAATGAAGGGGATCCCGATAGTTTGAAAGCGCATAAAACATGGTTAGAAAAGAATGATTAAGTTTACGGTATAATTATATTGACGTTGTCCGCAGAACAAATGATGGCTGTTAGAGGGATTAAAAAAGCTAAGGATTTATGGCAATTACTGAAAAAGCGTTATGCGGGAATTGAAAATCAGAGAAGAATTCAGTTAAAAATTAATCTTGCGAGAATAGAGAAAAACGAAAGAGAAACAATAGAAGAATATTTGATAAGAGCTCAAGGGATAGCTAATGAAATATTAGAATTGGGTACAGAGATTGATGAATGCGAATTAATAGGATTTATTATAGAAGGGCTCCCAAAGAAATATAGCGAAGTAACAACTGTGATATCATCAAACCCAAATATAACTTATGAAGTAATGCGAGAAACTTTGTTGAGATATGAAAGAAAATATGATAAATTTCGAGAAAACGAGTCTAAAGCATTTAGGGCTAATGAAAAGAAAAAGGTTTTATGTTTTGCTTGCGGAAAGCCAAATCATATAGCGCGGAATTGTTATAGTAAATCGAATATGACACACTCGCGAAATGATAGGGAGTATTCACCTAAGAAAAATTTTCAAAATTATTATAGTAATAAAGTTCAAGATGTAAGAGAATACTCACGCAATAAGAATTATAATAAGAATAATAGTGTTTCAAACAAGAAGGCAAAAGAATATACATGTTTTACAAATGAACATGCATTGCAGTCAAATGAATTCAATAGAAATGAGTGTAAAGAATCTGAAAATAATAGGGAAATAACCTGGATGTTAGATTCAGCTTGCACTTCGCATATGACGCATAAAGAAGATATTGTTGTAGAAAGAAAACCTGAAGATGTAGAAATTGCAACTGCTGACAGCGAGCGATCAATACAAGCGAAATATCGTGGAAATGTTCATGTTATGGCTTACGATAAGAAAAGTGGCGAAACAAAAATAAAACTTACAGAAGTTCTTTGCGTACCTAATTTAAGAGAAAATTTAATGTCAGTTCCAAGTTTAGTCAGAAAAGGAAAATATGTGATATTTCATAATGAAGGAGCAGCCATTTATGAAAAGAATACAGGCGAATTAATAGCTAAAGGAACATTCGAAGATAATACATTTAAAATAAACTTAGCTGTACGAGAAACAGATGAAGACAGAAATGAATCTTGTTTACAGACAAATGAATCAAAGAAAGAATTATGGCATAGAAGACTTGGGCATATGAATTATGTATACTTACAAAGAATGTCGAGAGAAAATCTTGTAAGGAGATTAGAAAAGATGAATGGTGAAGAAACAAAATGTGAAATATGTATTCAAGGGAAATTAACAAGAACACCATTTAATCATGCGATAGAAAGAACAACACGCATTTTAGAAAGATTACATGTTGATTTATGTGGACCAATGAAAGTACACTCATTGGGAGGGAGTAAGTACATGCTAATGGTAGTAGATGAATATAGTAGAAGATATTTTGTAGATTTTTTAAGAAGTAAAGATGAAGCAAAAGAAAGAATTATAAATATAATAGAGAGAAGAGAAAATGAAACCGGCAAGAAAGTAAAAGCGGTTAGATCAGGTAATGGTGGTGAATTTATTAATGAAGAGCTCATGAATTATTACAAAAGGAAGGGCATACAGAATGAAAGAACCACAATTCATAGTCCACAAAGTAACGGGATTGCAGAAAGGGCTAATCGGACTTATTAATACTGCAAGAACATTGTTGATAGAAGCAAAACTACCTTTATCCTTTTGGGCTGAAGCAGTATCAACAGCTGCTTATATACATAATGTTACTCCAACAGCTACGAGAAAGAAAACGCCATTAGAATTATCGTCAAATAATAAACCAACAGTAAAGCATATGAGAGTATTTGGATGTAAAGCTTTTTATCGCAACGATGATATCAATAAAAAGAAATTTGATGTAAGAGCAAAACCAGCAGTGTTTATCGGATATTCAAGAGATCGGCGAGCATGCAGATTGTATGATTTAAAAGAAAAGAGAATACATGAAAGCAGAGATGTAGTATTTATAGAAGAAAAAATGGGATATGAAGATATAGCTAACAAGGAAGAAATGACTGATGAATTTGAATACATCAACATTACCAATAATAAAAATGTAATAGATGAACAAGAAGATAATTCCGATGAAAATGAAGAAGAGTTAAATCAGAAAAAGGAAGCAATTGCGTTGTCAGATGATTTGAATGATTCTGCGACAGAAGAATCTGAAGTAAATCATATAATTGATGAAAACAAGGAACAGCAAGAAAAAGAAACTAATGAGAATAAGTTGTTTGAAGAACCTAGAAGATCATCACGAATTAGGAAACCCAATCCAAAGTATTTAGCGAATCTAGTGCACGAGGAAGTTCCAAAAAATTACAAAGATGTATTAAATTCTAGAGATAAGGATAAATGGATAGAAGCAATCAAAAAGGAATTACACTCATTAGAAGAACACAAAACGTGGAAAATCGTTGACAAACCAAAAGATGTGAAGGCACTGAGAAGCAAATGGATTTTTACTGTAAAAGAAGACGGTGAAGATGTAAAATATAAAGCAAGATTAGTAGCCGACGGATCAAGACTTAAATTTGGAACAAATTATCAAGAATCGTATAGTCCTGTAATGAAAACTGAATCATTTAGAACTTTATTGGCAGTCGCAGCGATGAAAGGTTACAAAACTAGATTTTTCGACGTAGAAACAGCATATCTGAATGCAGATCTAGAAACTGCAATTTATATGACTCCGCCTGAAGGTCTACAAATTGAAGGAGGGAAAATATTATTGGTAACAGGAAATTTATATGGGTTGCCAGAAGCAGGAAGATGCTCGTATGAAAAATTAGTTAATATATTTGATAAAATTGGGTTACAGCCCTGCAAAGCAGATCCATGTGTGTTTTTTAATAAAAATGATAATAAATTTATTGCAGTTGGAATATATGTCGATGATGGAATAATCGTTAGTGAATCCGAAGAATTAATAAATAAATTGATACAAAAATTGAATAAAGAAGCAAAAATTAAAGAGCTGAAGAAAAACATTAAATTCCTTGGTATTGATATTGAAGAAAATAATGGAGAATTTTTGCTAGGGCAAGCTAAGTATGTAGAAAAAATCTTAGAAAGATTTGATATGGAAAATTGTAAAAGTGTGAAAACCCCTGGTATTTCTGGAATAAAATTAGATGAATATGAAAATAAAATTGATGAAACACTATATCTAGAAATGCTTGGAAGTGTAGGATATCTAGTAAGAGGAACAAGGCCAGATTTAGCTTTCACTTTAAGTAATTTGTCTCAATATGCAAAAGATCCTAGAGAAATTCATTTACAGGCAGTGAAGAGAGTTTTGCGGTACATTCAAGGCACTAAAAACTACAAACTTCGAATTAAAAATAAAAAGGGCCAATTATCACTTTGTTCTGATGCTAGCTGGTGTACTACACGGGATTCAAAATCATTTGGTGGATATATCGTAAAGATAGGAGAATCACTGATTGAATGGAAAAGTAATAAACAGAAACTGGTTGCGCTTTCTACAATGGAATCTGAACTTTTAAGTTTATGCGATGCTGTTTGTGAAGGAAAATGGTTAATGGGTCTCTTGGAAGAGTTAAGCCAGGAAGAAATGGTGAAGAGTCCAATAGAAATCAGTACTGATAGTCAATCTGTAATTGATTGGATTAAAAACCCAAGAGTGAATAATCGCAACAAACATATAAGTAGAAAATATCATTTTGTAAAAGATGAAAGAGCGAAAGGAGAAATTGAAACAAAATATGTAAATTCGTCTGAACTGGAAGCAGATATAATGACTAAGAATTTGAGTTATGTCATGAAAAAACATATTACAAGTTTCGGAATTACTGAGGATTATTGACATGTGAAAGGAGGGATTTGTAAGTAAAGTCACATGACAATATTTAAATTATTTTTCATAAGATAAACTCTTGAACAATAGACATTTTTTCCTGACTCCATGTATTTAATTTTTTTGGGTTCAGACGAAAAACGTGAGATGTTCGACGATAATATTGATGTTATTATGGTTTGGAGATGTGTATTCGTAGTTGCTGTAATGTGATTGTCTAAATAAATGTTTTGTGTGTTTTTTAAAGAAGTTATGTTTATAGTAAAATAATTATCATTATTTTAACTAAAATGTTAGAAAATAAATAACATGTTTGGCTTATATTCTGCATCCCAACCATCAGGGGCAAGGGTTATATGTATCCGTTGATTCAGCTCGCACTTGGGCTACAGAGAGAATTTAGGAATGCTTACCCGTACTGATTGTGTATGAAGATAACGAATCCCCTTTCCCGTCTTCTTATTTCAGTGCTATAGGGAGGAACCCATCACTTGGTGGAATATCATTAAATGCAATAGCTTTTAGACTGAGCCTGCTTCAAAACTTGCTTATCTAGCAGTGCTTTTGCTATCAAAAGCCTACTAGCTCAGCATCAATTAAGAGACAGACTATTTTCTAATGTTTCACACTCTAAACTCAGAAATCATTTGGGTGTAAATAAATGTGCCAAAAGGGTTGTGATCTGCAGCATGCTGCGGGGTAAAATTGATCCGAATTATTTAAAAATACAAAATGATTTTCTTCTGATTGAAAATTCCAAACAATAAAAATATTTTATTGCAATTTATAATTAATTTTCTTTTAATTATTAAATTACAATTTAAAATTAATGATTACATAAACCATTGACTTATTTAATGTTTACCTATTATTGTTGTTAAAATGTTTCAGTGTGTTATATGTTTTTGACAGTTTTCGACGGTTGTCATGTCAAAAACCCAACCCTGCCACTAAATCTCCTGTGTACTACTATCTTCAATCATTGATTTCTACCTATGAGTTAGTACCTACTACTATATGGAATTGAAAAGCAAGATAATAGTACTTTCTGGAGTTCTAAGACTTGAAAAGAAAGAAAAAAATCGCTCACTATGTACACAATAAAAGCTTAAATAGGATACAATTTTAAGTGTGAAAACCTGAAACGGAAATCTCAGAGCAATAAAAGCTTACAATACCATCATTAAAACAATTTTCTTAAGTAAGAAACAGATGTTTAAAAGTTCATAATTACAAACGAGATTTGAAGACATGAAATGAATACTTGATAAATAGGGGATAGAACACAATTTCAAATACATTAATACGACCAAAACAGTTGCGACCATGAAAGCGATGTATTATTGCTTTCATTTTAAACATTAAAGTACGAAACCAGAAATGCTTGCTAAAAGTTTTGAAATAATATGGTTGATTAAAATACATCTATACTCTATCTTTATATAAATAATACAAAGAAAAAATAGCAATTTAATCTTTTGCAGAAGAAAACAAGAGAAGATTATTGTTTATTCCTATAAAATAAGGTGGGGGGGGGGCAGAAATTACGAAAAACTTATGAACGAAACTTTTACTTACGAGATACTTCAGCTAAAAATGGATTAATACAAAAGTATAAATGTCGAGATCAGGAATTTCCTTTAAAAACGGATGCGATGAACTACAGTTACCACACCGTCAATAAAATAAAAATCCGTCCCTCACAAAAATACGCGTCCAGTAAAGACTAACTACTTGAAATGAGATGAGGTGAAAGAAAAGAAGGAAGGAAATGAAATGAAATCCTAGATAGATTTTTAGCTGTTAGCCAAACGACATTAACCAATCAGAAGCTTATATTTTTGCAAACAGCCAAAAGTTCACAAAAATGCAGGCATCTGATTGGTCAATCTTGTTTCGCTAACAGCGAAAAATCTACCTTGATCCCGGCTTATAAATGATTTCTTTTATATATTATTAAAAGAAAATTATTTTTATAAATTTTTCTAAGGCTTTGACTTGGAGGTTATTATCACTGAATTAAAATTAGGTGAGGATCTACTTAAATTTTCACAAAATTTTATTCTTGCTAGATTGCGCATTGTAATTTGGAGAAAGGACCAATCAAGGAATGGTATTGACTACATTTTGTCGACGTCTTTGAAAATAACATTCAGTTTCAAATATGAAAATTTCGCAAATCCACTGGAGTTGAATGCCTCCCATAGTCATGCAGTCTGCTTATGGATCAATGTTTTAATTTTTTTTTGCCTCTTCTGTTTATAGTTTACGCAACTCTTCTTCTTTTCTTTCTTTTCTTTTGATGATGGAGATTGATCTGGTGGTATTTTGAATTTCCTATAGTATGTTTATTATTTTTAAAATATTAAAAGATTATCTTAAAAATATCATTAATCTTTGCTTATCAAAACTTATAGAGGAGCTAAATGTGTATTTTCTAAAGTAGCAAAAGCTTCGCTATATTTATTCAGAACTGAATAATAAAAATAATACTTATTAAATGATATTTATATCATATTAGTTTCTAAATTATTCAGTTTCATAGAAAAACTGCACTGATATTCAAGAAAAAAAAAAAAAAAGAGTTTCCTCTATTGTGTTTGTTTGAATAGAATGAAAATTAACTTGCACATCATTAAAATTTATTAATTTGCCATCAAAGTTTTTGATCATTTAATATTTAATTATTTATTTACACCTTCACCCCAAATTTCATACATCTAAAGTTTTACAAAAAAAATTAGTATTGATATATATAGTGTAGATGTGCCAGTAATGGATACCCCTTGATGTTTTTGGTTCATAAAAAAAATAACTAATAAATATTTAGCTTTATTTTTTTAATAATTCCCCCCTGCATGTTTTATAAAACTGGGTTATTGTTGACACATTTAATCAAACCAATCAGGAAGCAGAAAATAATGTTTCAAAGTTTCGCTGTTTTTTTTTATGAAAACCTTAATGAAGGGGCTAAGAGCTGACTTCGTTTAATTAATTTAATGTATTATTTATTTTCTTGCAAAATTTGATTGTTTTTGCTTGAGTAGCAATAGAAAACTTAGAATTTTACTAACAGCCATTTATAAAATTTCATTTATTTTTAAGGTTTTAAGAGGGAGTGTCCATTACTGGGATGGTTAATTAGTCATTTTCCAGTAATGGACACCCATTTAGACATTGTTAAAATTGCAATTTCAGTAATGTTTATACTGTATAAAATATTATGACTTAACTGCAAACCTAAATAATCAAATTTAATTTTTTAATTATACTTACCAAAATGTAATAACACCAAAACTTTCATAAATAGTTGCTTTTAAGTTATTTTATATGATTAATAAAATTTCAATATTTTATTCTAATTTTTGGTACTATTCGGTTAGCCGGGTGCCAGTATTATATTTACATTTATATATAGGGGATAGTGTTGTACCTTGGGACATTGACAATTTCTAATAAACTACTGGCAACAGTTATCTTTTGTGTATATCTAATAGTGACCTATAACCAACAGATCTCATCATAATAACAGACAACATCAGAAGCATTGAATTTTAACAGCTAGGTGAAAAAAATAAATTTCATTAGTCCAAAGTAAATATTTTCCTCCATTCTAACTTCATTTTTTCCTATGTATTTCTACAACAAGTCAACTGCAATTTAATTTTTTATAAAAGAGAAGATTTTTAAGTGTTTTGGGTATGAGAAAATAATGATAGTTCTTCTAGATTTACCGCCATTTTGATTTTATTTAAATCGTGTGGTGATTGTACCTCGGGACAGTAAAATATGTTGTACCTTGGGACATGTCCAATGGTACAAGAAATACATGGTTCGTAATAATTTGGATAAATAAAAGTATGTTTATTACTTATTTTACAGAAAATTTCACAAATCATGTGAAATGCAATAAATAAAACAACTCAACTTCATTTTGGATCTTGAACTTTAGTTTCATTCTCTATTTCCTTGAAAAAAAAAAAGCTTTTGTTTGTTGGCATAAAATTAGTTATTGTTATTGTACAAAATATTGTATTAGTTATTGTACAAAATTATTGATGAGTTATATGCCTATTCCCTGAATTATGCAGTATGTCCCAAGGTACAACATCCTGTTGTACCTTGGGACAGTTTGCCTTCCCTACTTTAAATGAATGGCATTTTTTTTATTTTCAAACTGTCTGGATTTCTAAAATTACATTATAGAGAAATATGTTGGTGTATTGAAATGTTGCCTTTAAATTTTAAATCTGATTATAATCATCGAAGTAAAAAATTAAAATGTGAAAATTGTCCCAAGGTACAACACTCTCCCCTACATATATATGTACATACACACACATAAATACTTATACACATACTTATACACATACACATACTTACACACACATACATAATACACATACTTATTGTATTCACATAAGAGTAACTATAATATAGATTTGGCTTTGGACATTTTGAGGTATAGAATTAGTTCACAACATTTGAAGGAAAATCTGGGCAGAAGTAACAACAGGCTCATTCCATGTCAAGTCAACACAATTTTCAACAAAAATTTACCTTACCCTCACAGATTTTGATGAAATTTGGTGCATAGTTACTTTCCATATAGATATAGAAAAATTCCAAATTTTATCAATAAATATCGACCCGTTTTGAAAATATGCCCCCATGAATGTTAAAAAAATCAGTCAAAAAACCTTGACAGACCAGTTTTCAAAATGATGTAGAAACTTTCCTAATTAAGCTAGAGAGCTAAAATTGATGCCATTTTACAGCAATTTTCAAGACCTTTTCAATGATAAGTAACACAATTAGTGTTTAGAAAAATTTATTTTAATAAAATTTAAATTTGAATTTAAAATTTGAATTTTTCAAAATGCGCCACTTCAAATATTTTCAAAAATTTTTAAATAATACTTTATTTAGTACTGAAATGATTGTATGAGTTTGAAAGTGGGATCTTTATGGGTTCATGTTAAAATATTGCATTGAATACAGCATTCCTGATTAAAAAATACATAATTTACTTAACATAACATCTTTTAAAGCCTAAAAAAACATTAAAAAGAATAATTTACGATTTGAGATTAATCATATTTGCTTTGTATAATATCAAATATATAATTATAAGTGCATGTATTTATTGCTTGAAATTCTTAGTGTATTTCATTTATTTTTAAATTTTCATTTTGTACTTACCTTATTATTAAAATGATTGTAAAGATCACAATTAAATATATTTTATTTATGGATTTTAAAAATATAAAATTAATTACTGCATCTTGAAAGTTTTACTACAAAATCTTTCCAATCAGAATTCAACAGAGCTGTACATGCTTTGCAAACTAAAACAGGCTTCTACAGAACAGTGCATATCAAGATAAGTTTTGTTAGTCACAGACTACCTGTCTCCCTAATTTTCTAACTCGGTCTGTAAGCTGATAAGCTCTCAATCAGTCAGATGTGTTTGATTTCTACTGAGATTTAGACAAACTAATGAACATACTGAACTTTCTAATTTTTGTAGTATAGTAGCTTAAAAATTAAATATTTATTTTTTAAACTTAAAATATTTTGTACATACTTAAAATTTATATATATGTATATATATATAATATTTAACATTAAAAATTGCTTATTCAATTAAAATATAATATAAATATTATGTAAAAAGATTAATCTTGTATGAAATTTTAAATATGGCTGATCAAAGGCCTTTTACTGGACAGTGTTTCAACCCATTTAAGAAAAATAATCACAGAGTAAGAGACAAAAGCAAATTAAGGGATGTTACAGACTGGATGATAGATCATTACAAAGATATGCCAAAAACAGCAAAAGTCTGCTATTCTTGTAGAAAACAGCTGTATCTTTGGAAAAAGAATGAATTAGACCAAAAATCTGAAGAAAATGAAAATTCTGAAAGTTTAGATGTAGATCCAAATTTTACTCCAAAGTCTGAAATAGTTAAAACGCTTAATGTCTCATTACATGAATTAGGAGAGTCTCCTATCGATAAAAGAAAAGCAGAAAGCAAAGGTTGTGCATCAAATAAAATCAAAAAGATAAATTCTGCAATAAGACGTGAACTTTTTGTAAATGCTGAAAGATCTTCAGATAGTGAGACTGAGACACCAGAAGAAGCAGTTTTAAACAATCTTAAAATTCAGTTTTTTCTAACTGTACCTCTAAAGTTAAAAAAATTATGATACTGACCTGCTTGCCTGAAACATGGAGTATACGGAAAATTATGCGAGAGTTCAATGCTCCTAATTATATGGTCAGGAAATCAAAAAAAACTCTTGCTAGACAAAGGCATTCTAGCAAGCCCTAATCAGAAGCCTGGAAAAAGTCTTCCTGCAGAAATTGCTGAAAACGTAAAGGCTTTTTATGAAAGTGATGAAATAAGTAGAATATTGCCAGGGATGAAAGATTGTGTATCTGTACGAACAGAAAATGGAGAGAAAGTAAAACTATCTAAACGGTTAGTTCTGTGTAATTTAATGGAAGCGTACAGATCATATAAAGAAAAATTTCCAAATATGAAAGTAGGTTTTTCTAAATTTGCTGAACTCAGGCCTAAGCATTGCATACTAGCTGGTCAAAGTGGAACTCATACAGTTTGTGTATGCACTACCCATCAAAATGTGAAATTGAGGATTGAAAATACTAAACTTGATGCTGGTACTGATGGTAAATTAAAAACATATAAACATTGCCTTGCTAAAATATTATGTAATCCTGCTTCAGTAGCTTGTTACTTGGGAGAATGTTCATCTTGTCCTGGAAGTGGAGAAATTAAAGACATGTTAGAAAATGTATTTGATGAGAACATGATTGAAAAGTAACTTTTCGACAATGGGTTTCTGTTGATCGATGTAATTTAGAAACTCTAGAGAAATCTGCAACAGAATTCATTGATCTGTTTTGTGAAAAGCTTTTTGTTCTTGCTTGGCATGATTTTATTGCAAAGCAGCAAGCTTCATTTATTAATGAAGTCAAGAACAATTTGATAGATTCAGAATATGTTGTAATGTGTGATTTTTCTGAGAATTACACATTTATTTTACAGGATGAGGTCCAAAACTATCATTGGATCAGAGAACAAGCCACTGTCCACCCTTTTGTAATTTATTACAATAGTGAAGGAAAGATTAAACATCAGAGTTTAGTTGTAATATTTGAATGCTTAGAACACAACACAGTAGCACTGTATTGCTTCCAAAGAAAAATGATTGATTTTTTGAAAGCAAAGTTTGAAAGGATCTTTTATTATTCCGACGGTTCAGCTGCACAATATAAAAACAAGAAGAATTTCACCAACTTGTGTTTCCACAAAAATGATTTTAATATTGAAGCTGAGTGGCACTTTTTGGCCACTGCACATGGTAAAGGACCGTGCAATGGTGTTGGTGGCACAGTAAATAGGTTGTCAGCTAGGGCAAGTTTACAGCGCTCATCTGAAAACCAAATTATGACACCAATACAGTTGTACCAGTGGACTGTGGAAAATATTCTGCCTGTAAATTTTTTATATGTTACTCAAGACGAATACATCAATACAGAAAATTTTTTAGTAAATCGTCTTAGTAAATCCATTACTATTAAAGGTACACAGAAATTACATTTATCCCAGTAGTCTCAAGCACATGAAAAATTAAAGTTAAGGCATTTTCTCATGCATCTGAATCAGTAATTGAGAAAGTATCCTTATCGGAAGACAGACTTCAACTTTCAGAAGTAAGAGGTTATGTATGTGTTATGTATGAACATAATTGGTGGCTTGCATATGTGCTGGCAAAAAATGAACTTCACCTTCTTTTTCTTCCCCAAGTAGGCCAGATATATTGTGGGTTTCTATTATTCAAATCCTATCTTTAGTAAACCCTATAACTCCAACAGGGAGAGTATACAGATTGTCAGACAATGAAGTTTTACAAATAAATAAAATGTACAAGAGCTTCAAGCAATAAATATATGATCTGTTAATTATTTGCTATTTATACAAAACCAATGTTATTACTTTCACATCTTAAATAAATTAGTTTTTTAACCAGCAATAAATTATGAGTTATTCAAATATTCTAACCAGAGAACACATCATTACACAATTTTTAAATATATATATATATGTGATTAATCTCAAATCTTAAATAAATTATTCTTTTTAATGTTTTCTAGGCTTTAAAAGATGTTGTATTAAGGAAATTATGTGTTTTTTAATCAGGAATGCTCTATTCAATGCAGTATTTTAACATGAACCCATAAAGATCCCACTTTCAAACTCATATAATCTTTTCAATACTAAATAAAGTAGTATTCAAAATTTTTTGAAAATTTTTGAAGCGGCGCATTTTGAAAAATTCTAAATTTAAATTTTATTAAAATAAATTTTTCTAAGCCCTAACTGTGTTATATATCATTGAAAAGGTCTTGAAAATTGCTGTAAAATGGCATCAATTTTATCTCTCTAGCTTAATTAGGAAAGTTTCTACATCATTTTGAAAATTGGTCTGTCACGGTTTTTTGACTGATTTTTTGAATATTCACGGGGGTATATTTTCAAAACGGGTTGATATTTTTTGATAAAATTTGGTATTTTTCTATATCTGTATGAAAAGTAACTATGTGCCAAATTTCATTCAAATTTGAAATAGTGACGTAAAATCAGTGTGTTGATTTGACATGGAATGACCCAACAATAACAACAAAATAGTTAATAGAATGTATTTTGTAATGGATTACATAGAAATTATAAAACATGGTATAAATATGGGCAAGGTATTAAATAAATACAATGATTTGCTTCCAGATAAGAACATGGAGATTGTCAAGGTTTATAGATACGATAAACCTATGGTCGTATGGTTTTTAATTATAATAATTTTTCAAAAGAAATTGGTAGAAACAACGATAATAATTTATGTCATTGTCATGATCCGGTTTATCGTGATTATGTCGATGTGGATCACGGTCATGTATTGACCGGTAATTTAGACATTGTCAAGGACAGAACATTGAGAGATTATATGCGGTTTGGTACAAAATTTCGTTTAAAAAGATTAAACACTAAGGATTTTATAAAAAAACGTTTAAAAATCAACGTGGATATGTTTATACATAAACTAATGAACAAATTTTGCTTACCAGAAATAACTTTTCTGGAATGGAAACACAATATATTAAAGGATTTGAGTTCAATTTACTGTGGTAAAACAGGGGGGATTTCGTTGGAAGAATATAAAGTATTAAAAGATTCTATCAAGGATTTACAGAGTAATTTCGTTATAACATATATTGATAAGGCAAATACAAATTTTGCTATTATTTGTAAAGAGCTATACTGTAATCAATTAAGACAATGTTATAACAATACACATAATTATAGGTTGTTAAATACCAGTGTAAAAGAGATAGAAAGTAGAATTGCTGCTTTTTATAAAAGGTTAAAATACACACAACGTAGTAAGAAATTGCCTTATATGGTTTTGATTCCTAAATTTCATAAGGGCCCCATTGCCTTTCGTACAATTACATGTGGTTTTGGCACTTATTTGGAAGTAGCTAATAAAAAGTTTTTGGATATTTTGCAGAGTTTATTTGAAGCGGCATTAAAACAAAATTACACATGTATTTTAAAAAATAGTTTTGAGTTACTTAATAGATTGAAAGGTTTGAGTAATATTAAAGGTCTTTATGTTTATGATTTTGAAGATTTATATAACAGTATTGATTTAAATGATCTTAAAAATAAAATATTTGAATTTTTTAAGAGGTACAATATTTTGGGTAAAAATTTGGATCATTTGACAAATTTATTTAATTTCGTAGTTAATGAAAATTATTTATTCGATGGTAAGCATGTGTTTCAGCAGATAAGGGGTATACCTATGGGGGGTAGTTGCAGTTCGGTACTTGCAGATATTTATTTATTTTTATACGAGGTTAAAGAGACAACGGATAAGGATTTTTTAAGTTTCAGATATATTGATGATGTATTGTTAGTAAGGATTAACGATTCCAATAGCGATTTAAATTTAGACTACTATCCCCAAGGTTTGATATTAAAAAAAACTTCATATGACGAAAAGCATGTAAATTATTTGGATCTCACTATCGACATTGAGAGGGGTGGTTTACGGACTAGCATTTATGATAAGAGAAAGGATTACAACTTTGATACTATTAAGATATTAAATTTTAATTCCAATGTACATATTTCCATTTTCAGAAATATCATTATCAATAGTTTAATAAGGATAGTAAAGTTAAATTCTAATCATAATAGTATAATAAATGACATTATAAATCTCTATCAAGATGCAATGGATCAGAATTTTCCTGTTGGTTTGTTAAATAGTTTGGTAAACAATTTCGTCAAGGATAAAGATTACTGCGACGCTTTACTTTTGGCGATTAAAAACATTGCCAAATAATCGTAGGCTTTATAAGGAGCTCTGTCTGGATGCGTCGTTCTTTTTGAATTGGGTTGCTGCTTTGGTTGGACAGTTTTAAAGTGTTCTTTTCGAATTCGGTTACTGCTTTGGATGGCCAGTTTTAAAGTTTTCTTTGGCCAGTATGGTCTTGACAGATATGGGGGAAGTTTCATGAGTAATTGCCGGTAAAACCCAGCATGCAAGTCTTTAGCCTTGCAATCTGTCTCCATTGGTTGTTTTCTTTTCGTTCATGATTTAGTTAGTAAGTTTTTTCCATGGTTATTTTGTTAATTTTCTCTGTAGTTCAGTAGTTTTGGGATTGGTTGTGTAGTGTGTGGTTTTTGGTACACACACATAAATATATACATACATATGTATATATATATATGTACATATATATGTATGTAAATATACTGCTGGCACCCGGCTAACCGAAAAGTACCTTTTTTTAATGTATATGTATCTTGCATATTTTATAATCTGGCAATCAAACCAGCCAGGAAGCAGAAAATATTGTTTAAGAGTACAGTCAAAGAGGGGCTCATCGGCTTAATCCCTCTCCGTTTAAATAAAAACAATTAAGTTACAGAAGCTATTAAAAATCTATTTCCTGTCTTAAATGTTTCCTTATTCATCTCTGACAAAGAACAAAAAAAGTAATAGGGTAGATGCTCCAGTTGTAGCCACCTTTAGAGAAAATTTGAAATAGAAATTTTACAGTTATTGACCGATTGAAACATATTAAATCATAATAACATCATTATTTAGCAAATTTAATTGTCTTTCTGTGAATTATACTGATTTTCTACAGAATATTTTAGATTGTGAGTAATAACTCATTAAATAATTTATATCAATTTGTACCTGTTGTGGCCACCCCTGCACTAGTTTTGGCCATCTCTATGCACCAGTTGTGGCCACTCCAATATCATGTAGTTTAACAAACATTTTAATTGATAATAAGTAAAAATAAAGCATTTTTATGCAACATCTATTTTACCACACATATATTTGTTTTGTTAATATATTAAAAGAATTTTGCAATTTTTTTTATGAATTGATAAAAACATCAAGTAAAATGTACTTAGGTTGATTTTAACTGAAAATTTCAATTAAAAAAAACAAAAAATATATTTAATTTGATTCATAAAAGGGACAACATTGCCTGTAGGACATCAAGATTAACTATTTAAATCAGTTTTATAATTATCCAATGGGTTGTGGATTGATTAAAACACGTGTTAATCACCACCAAAGAGTTATATTTCTGGTGCTCCAAAACTTTGCTAGCTTGTAGTGCTGGCATTATACATTTTGAATGGCCTTAATTTTACTTCTTATCCTAGAACAGTGTTCCCTCTAGGCCATTTTTTTAAGAGCACAGAATTCTGTGTTTTTTAAACTTGGTAAAATGAACGCTGTTCTTTTTAAATAATGGGAAATACATTCTTGCTTGTATTTAGATATCTCTAGTTAAGATTTTCGCAAAATTTAGTATTTCTAAATCCGTTTGACCGAAATCTGGCAAAAATTATGGAACTTCTTCATTTCTTTAGGAAAAATAGAAATCATGCTGTAATTTTATTGAACTTTTTAATTTATAATTTGTAAATTCTTTCAAAATTTATGTTTTAATTTATTTATCATATAGGACATATCGCCCCTCCCCTTTGGTTTTATCAATACTAAACACAATATACTATATTTTCTTTAGCAATATATCATTCTTTAGTTACTAGCACAACCTGGCGAAACAGTTACTGGCCAACGCTACCGACTGCAATTAATGCGTTTGAGCCGAGCATTGCGTGAAAAACGGTCGGCCCCATGTGGCAATTGTCGTTAAAAATTACTTGGAAATGTTGAAATGGGAGGTCCTACCCCACCCGCCGTATTCGCCAGACATTGCTCCTTCTGATTATTGGTTGTTCCAACGGATGCATCACGATTTGGCTGGACACCGCTTCACTTCTTCCGAAGAAATTCAAGAATGGCTCGATTCATGGTTTGCGTCCAGAGAGGACTCATTTTTCAGAGATGGAATCCGAAAATTGCCACAAAGGTGGACAAAGGTTGTGGCTGCCGATGGACAATACTTTGAATAACATGTTTTTTCATTTTGATAATAAATAAAATGTTTTTTTAACAAAAAAAAAAGGACCGAATTAATTTGTACTCCCAATAGAACTGCTATAAAACTTGCTTTTTTTTTTTTATTGAAGTCATTACTATATAAAGCAAAACTAAATTGATTTTGTTTTATCCTGATGTTCTTAAAATTTATTTAATGGCTAAAATTCTCACTATAAGGAATCATGTGGCCAAAAGTGGAACATATGTTGTACCTTTTTTGCCACTACCATGGCCACAGCTGGTACATATAGCAAATTTAAAGCACCAGTTTTGTCCACCCCCCATTAAACTGTTAAAATAATTAATTTAAATGTGAAATTGCATTAGAGAGGAAGCTTACCTCATAAAACCTAATAGTAATTTGTTTCAGGACAAACAGAACCCAATAAGTGCCTAATATTGAAAGATTTGGAAAACTTGACAGCTAAGCAAAAATCTTAATACATGTGAGCACACACTACAGTTTCACACATTTATTTTTTTTGTAAGTCACATTTTATCAAAAAATAAACAAATGAGATTGTAAATGATAAAAGGGTGTTTGCTTAAGCTGTAAAAATGCATATTATTTGTCTGCATCAATTCACAGCTTAAATATTGGACAAACTTATCCAATGTGGCCACAACTGGAGCATCTACCCTATTAATGAAAGTTATAGGTAATATGTAAATCTGCAGATCAGTGTCCTCAAACATCAGTTTTATTTTGAAATTATTTTATTAAGTATTTAAAATATTCAACTCGCAACATCATTCCTTTCACATTTGTAATATTAATTATTATAAATGATATATCAAGTACTCTCTGGAAGATTAATTGTTAAAAATAGTGAGACAAAACTAAACACTAATATTCCAAAACTTTTTTTTTTTAATTATCTTTTAAATCCCCCACTGTTTCGATAATTTGATAGCTGTAATTGCTTGATATTTATTATTTTAAATTATCCATCTAAAATAATTAAAACATCGATCTTATGATAATTACAATAATTGATGCAAACAGTAGATGATTATCACAAATATTTTATTAATTACTGGCTCTAATTGTTAAATTTATTTGAAAATAACTATTTTGTTTCATTAGTATGTATTCTTTAAATTCTGGTTCTAAATACAGTCATAAAAACAATGATATTTATTACTTTTTATGGGGGTGTCCATTACTGGAACAGAGGGTGTCCATTACTGGGCTTTTGGGTGTTTTGATATATTTCTGTTATTTAAAATTAAATCTCGATTCATATTGGGAAATGAGATTATAAGAATGGTTAAATATTGTTGATAGGATGATAGGTTAATATAATATTGAAAAAACTGGAATATAATACAGTAAAAGCTCTGTTATCCGGCATTCAAGTAACCGGAAAGCTCAACTAATCAGAAAATTTCGGAGAAATCGTTTATTTTTTTTTCCCCATAAACAGTTGAAAAATTTTTACTACTATTTTAGGAAATTTACTGTTAGCATTCTCAAATTATCTCAGCGAGTAATTCGGCGTAAAACAGATCTGTGTGTATGTTCATAACAGTGAACATTATAAAATAAAAATATAGCATAAAGAACTGTCTATAGCTCGTTAGCGCAGAATAACTTCATGTTGCGTCATAGTACGCGATAGCCTGCCGCGCCGGCTGTTTTTCCTTCTGAAAGAGAGAAGGAGGCGGTGGAAAATGAAGACAAGAGAAGAGAGGCTTGATCTTTCTTTTCTGCTCTTGGCGAAACTAGATGGGGAGGGGGGGGAGGCATGATAAACAGTAGAAAGCTACATCTTTTCCGAAAACTGAACTGCTAAGTGAGGAAGCCAGGAGCATGAAGGAAAACTGTTTTCTAAGAATTGGGATGGGGATATGGTCATTTCAGATATCGTATTTTTCCCCCAGATGCACAGTAGCCCCCCCCCCCTCCCTGGAGTTACTAGAAAATTCCATCTGTCCCGCCCATTTGGGTCTACACATTCAGTTTGACCAATTAGAATTTGACTTAAATAACGCTGATGCTTTTTTTTTTTTTTTTTCCCCGTTTTGGCACATTTTTACTGCCATTCGCTTGTGCTTAATCAGCTAGCCTAGTAAATTCTTCTCAACCTTTATTAATCGTGTTCTGTCATATTTTTTGTCAAATTAAAAAATGGCAGATCAGTCGAATCCTAATAAAAGGAAACGAGTTGTTTTAACCATAACTCAGAAGCTAGACATTATTAGACGTTTAGAAAGAGGGTAAAATAAACAACAATTGATGCGCATATTCAATATTGGATCCTCAACGATTTACGATATTAAATCACAGAAAGAAAAGTTGATGGCATTTGCTTCCTCTGCAGAATCAAGCAAAGCAACGGATGAAAGGAAAACACGGCAGCAACCTCAGCATGAAAAACTGGATAAAAGTTTATATCAGTGGTTTCTATTAAAACGAGAAGAAGGAGTTCCTATTTCTGGGCCTATGCTGATTGAAAAAGCAAGAGATTTTTCAGAAAAATTAAATATTGCGACGGAATGCAAGTTTTCAGATGGGTGGCTTTCTTGCTTCAAAAAACGCCATGGAATTAGAAAAATTGAAATATATGGGGAACAAAAATCAGCAGATAACGAAATTGCAGAGGAATATTCTACTTTTTTTGAAGATTTTATTAAAAAAAATAATATTGATCTAAACCATATCTATAATGCTGATGAAACCGGAATCTATTTCCGTTGCCTTCCGACCTCAACATTAGCTGGTCCTAATGAAACGTCAGCAGATCAGGGCTATTTGCCGGCAAAAAAGGGTTTCTGCCTTGCCAGTGGCAGAAACTGGTTATAACCGGCAGAAACTGGCATAAACACATTTCATGACATAATCTGAGACTTTTTTACTAGTATTAAATTCCTTAAGTACGTTTTATTCCGTATAAATAACAAATGAAACATTGTGGGTAGTTTTAATTAAAAAATAAATTGATTTGTATTAGAAAAAATGAGTAATGAAACAGATAAAATTTTTGTTATAGTATGGTTCAGGGTTGTAGTGGGTAGCTGCCCGGGTACCCACCCAGCTGTCCGCCCGGGCTGGTTTTTTTTAATAAAAAACCCACTTAAAAAGCCCGGGTTTTTTAAAGAGTATTTCTGGAAAGGAACAAATGATGTATTTGTTCTTGTTGTTCATGGTTATTTTGTTTTATTTATTCACTTCTTTGAATCTTAGAAAATATATTTGTACTAATTTACTTGCACTTTTAGATTGGGAACCCTATAATTTTAAAACGTTTTAGCTTTTAATTTAAAACGTAAATTTAAGCTTTTCAGTTAGCTTCAAGAGTATTATATTTACTAAACTTATTATATTTATTAAATTATTTTATGTACTTTTCACTGCTGAATCCGAAAATGACCTTCATTTTTAACCATCACACACGGAAAATAAAATAAAAAAAGTTTTACATCTGTTTCATAGTATTTTTTACTGCTGAATCCGAAAATGACCTTCATTTTTAACCATCACGTTAGGAAAAATAAATAAAAAAAGTTTTACATTTGTTTTATAGTATCAGAGGTTTGCTATATTTTAACTTTGACATTTACGATTTGCAAAAAAACTATAATGTGATCGTTAAAAATGAAGGTCATTTTCAGATTCAGTGCTAAAAAGTACATAAAAATCAATTATCAAAAGTTAAAAAACCCAGTCTCCTCTATTTTATAGTATTTGATTTTTGTTATTTTTTAACTTTGACAATTTATGATTTGCAAAACATCCTGAGATGATGGTTAAAAATTAAGGTAATTCTCAGATTCAGTGCTAAAAAATACATAAAAGTTAAAAAACATAACCATCGCAATCTTGTGTTATCTAATCTAAAACTTTTTCTTAAACTTCTTGGCAGTAATCTATCCGAAATTTTTTGTGTTATTCTGTAAAATAAGTATGAATGGTAACCACCGAAAATCATAATAATATTAGATTGTCATTGGATTTACATCAGTATACATGTAAAATTTAGTCTCGATCGGATATTTGAAACTTGAAAGTGAGTTAAATTTCGACTACAAATTTTGAACTGGGAAAACATACATACGATTTTTGAAGTTAAATAAAATAACATAATATTTGTTAAAAGAAATCATGAAAAGAAATAGTCTCAAATCCTTACAAAATAAAACATATGTTAAAATACAATAATTTTAGCCAATCCGAAACTTAATAAAAGCTAACTCAATCATAACACTTTACTATTTTTTTCAAAGCGCTGATACACATGAAAAGTTCTTCGAATACTTTAAGCACTTAGGATATAACCCCTCAAAGCATGGCCAAACTCATTTGTGTTCAAATGCAGAAAAGTGGTATACGTCATGCATTTTTAAAGTTTCATAACTCAGTCAATTTTAGTGTTATATAAACAGGACTTTTTTTTGTCTGTCTTGTCAGTGTAATAGGAAAATTTTACTAAATATAACTTATAGCACCAGGGGCTGTATAAACATTTAAATTTCATAATTTTTTAAGAAATGTTTTTATTGACCCAAATCACTTTTAAAATATTTTTTGCCTCAAATGAAAACATTTTTGTAATATTTAAACTATTATGTGTATGACTAATGGTTTAGGAATTAGCCATTGGACACCGTTGAGAGTGGACACCCTGTATATACATAAGAAACATTTTTGTTGTAAGATATTTTTTATCAACATTTGTTAATCTTGTGATAATTTCAAAGGAGCAAGTTTTTTTTAAGTTATATTTATATTTTATTATTAAATAACACAGAATTGATAGCTTTGCAATTTAAAATTTGTTTGTTATTTAAATTAAAGGGATCATATAATATATATGTATTTTAAGAACAGAGAAAAATATTGAGATCCTTATTAAGACTATGAAGTCATTCCTGTCTATTAGACTATGAAGTGTTTGTGCAATCAAATTTCTTGCACTTTCCTAAGCAAAAAAATTAAATTTTCCCTGAGTAATTCCTCTGAAAATTTTCAAAATTTCAACGGATAAATTTTGCAAAGTACCAAAATTTAGTAGCCAATTTACCTGGGGAAAATTGCCCATTTAACCCGGGTTTTTTAATAAAACCCACCCGGGCTGGGTTTTTAACAAAAACCTGGGTTTTTTACAACCCTGGTATGGTTATATAATTTCATATGAAAACAATTATTAGAGTATTTTAAAATTTCAGTTTAAAAATCAAATACAGAACTATATCCAATACTTATTTTAAATTAAACAATGAAAAGAAAAGAAAAATATTCAATACTTGCTCAAAATAATTTTCTGTAATTTAAACGTAATAATTTAATAATAACACTAGGTATAAATTATCTCTCATAGAAATGTTATAGTTATATGCGGATCTTGTAATTCCATGAATTTAAAAAACATTTCATTTAAATACAGTATTCAAAGGAACAAATCTGACTTTTTTTTTTTTTTTTTTTTTCAATTTAAGACTGTTATAAGCATAGATCAAACTTTGTGCGAATTTTAGTAAAAAAGCTAAAATCTTTAACAATGATTTTACGCACAAATAACGTACAGACACGACAAAACACGATTATATGGGATATTTTTGTCGTGTCTGTATGTTATTTGTGCATAAAATCGTTGTTAAAGATTTTAGCTTTTTTATTAAGACTGTTAGTTAAAAATGTTCCAACCACTTTTGCACTTACAAAACAAACAACTACAAAGGTTCAAAGCAGATTTGATACAGTAATAACCGACTACCATATGCTAACTTATTTACTTCATCCTAAGTATATGGGATCAAAATTGACATATGAGCATAAAGAAAAGGCAAGGAAATTGCTTTCTGATATTAATCCCAATTTTGTGCCACATATAATATCTTTGAAGCAAAATCGACTCCTGCCTCAGAAACATATTTCTCCAAGGAAGCCCTAGAAAATGTCTTGCCCTTACCTTCTATGTGGTGGTCATCTTTAAAAACGAATACTGGTGAAAATGAGGATTTGTCAAATTTGCATCCTCAATAATGGCATTGCCAGCAAGTAATGATAGTCTTGAAAGAATATTTTCAAACTTTTCTTTCATTCAAAACAAAGAAACAGTGTGTTCAGAAAGATTAGCAAAATTTTGTCCTGGGTCATTCCATGTCAAATCACCCAGAATTTTCTAAAAATGACACCCACCATCTTCAATTTTCATAAACTTTGGTGTATTTGTAGAATTTTTAATGCTGATTTCAAAAATGTCAATCATATTGAAATTGATCAAACAGTTTGTCAGATATGAGCCATTAAATATCTTCCAAGATGGCTGATTTGCCGCCATTTTGAATGGCACATGTGACAACACAAAGGTCTATAACTTCTTTCAGGTTTAAGCTAGAACTTTCAAATTTTTTTTGTTCTGTTCAGAATAAAGTAAACTTTCATCTAAACAGATTTTTGTGCAATTTATTCCATTAAAATGCGGTCAGAAAATGACTTTTTGTCATTTTTTAAATTAAAAAAAGGCGTAACTTTAATGGCTGATTTCCCCCATTGTTCCCCCTTCAATTTTCATCTAATTGCATAAATAGGCAGCTCAAAGTGTGTTTTGATGCCTGATAAGAAAATTTTAATGGGCAGTTCGCAGATGTTTTGTTTAAAGAAGAATTTCAATTTTACTGACCTTCCATAAGTAACGGAAAGTACGAGATAATGTTGATATTTCTTTTATTACCAGAAATATCATACATATTTACATCTAAAAGTTTGATAAGGCTTTATCTTACATAAACATATACGTATTTTTTAATATGGCTATAAAGAAGGGGAATCCCACAGGAATAAATAGGAATGCTAATAATGAATTCCTGCAAGACATAGTATTTTCCTAACAAATTGAAATCTATTGCAAAGTTTCAGTAAATTATAAGTAAAAAAGAAATAATGGGAAAAATTCTACCAATAGTCACATTTTATAGCAAAATCATACTTGTATATAATACAAAATATAATAAAAAAATACATTAAGTAAATATTATCGTACTTTAAAATTATGCAAAATAACATTTAGCACATACACAGTAAAAATGCTATTGAAAACATATCTACATCAATAACAATTAAAAATAAAGATAATTAATAAAATTTGTTCTCTTTATATTTCGATTTTATTTCCTTCTAATTTTAAGTTTTGCCCACTTGGTGCTTATTAAAGTATTAAATGCATCACAAATTTTATATATTCTACCATTTGTAGTATGTACCATTTGTCACATGCACAAAGGATATGACTGAAAGGCACAATACAACTGTCATTTTCTGTCCAATAATACGAAGGTAATGGGCCATTGTGGATGCATGAATTTAACAGTTGCATCTCCTTCTTTTTTGTGGACTTTTGACACTAAGCCTATATACCAATTCCATTCATGCATACATGCTACATAACTTTTAAGAGATGGAACATACAAAGTCTCTTTAATATTCCTATCAAAAGATAAACAAACAGAAACATTTTTATCAGTATTTATTCTTTTTCCACTTATTAATAAGTTTTCTGTAGATCCATAATAATGCATACTGCATGTTCCAGGAATTGTCGTAGCAAGTTGCATCCAATGAGACATGTTGCTACACAGTTTTAACATGTCACTTTTTGTGATGATAAAAGATGTTATATACCATCAATGTTTTGTTTGCAATATTCATACATCATAGCCACATTTGCAATTTGATCATGCAACGGCCTTTGCAGACTTGCTTTTGTCACAAGTCTTTTAACAGTCCCCCCATCTCAAACAGATTTTCCATGACTTGTAGCAAAAAAGCTCCGTTTTGCTTTTATTCTACCAAAATCATGTTCATGGGTTCAAAAATGTTTTTCAATTTTAATATATTGGGCAGCAGAGCCACCAGTAAAATATTCTACATTTGCAGCTAAGATATACTACTTATTATTTAAATGTTGCATGATTAATTTTTGAGTCTGATAAACCATTGGTACATCATGGTCCATATCATCTGAAAGCATGCAAAGGCTTTCACTTTTTAAGCTGCTTCCATTTTTTGCTTCACATAGAATGCAACTGTATGTAAAGTACAGCAACCAGGCGTCCAATGGTAACTATTGCGCTTCGTCTTGCAATACAAAAGAAAAGTTCTCACTAAAATCCATTTGTATGATAACCTCATGACTAGTAAGATCTTTTTTTCAAATAAGTGCTTTGGGACTTGGATATGTGTGTATGGGGTACGAGCTTTTCCATCTTTTTTAAGAATAAGATGGATGAAATCGTACAGAGTAGATGTATGTGATGTTAATGATACTCTGTCAGTTGATACCCACTGTTTATGTTCAATTGCGTCTTCAGGATCAAAATCCGGAAATTTTAACTTTAAAAAAATCTTCAAGAACATCTTTCTTGGGACATTTGCTGCATATATGTAACATACAATTTGTATTGTTAGAACTGCAAACCAATTTCTGGATTAAATCTTCATATTTTTCTTCAATCCCTGTTGCTGCAATAAGCAACTGAACTTTCTGATGTATTGTATACATGCTGACAGAATGTGTGCCAGAACTTCCAACTAAGACACAGTGCTTAAGTCAGAGGTCAGCAAATTTTGAAAAGCAGACAAATTTTGACTGTATATTCAATCGAAATTGGATATACAGTTAATTCAGATTACAAAGAAAAAACCTTTTTTGAACATGGGCGGACATTTTTTTTATGCTGACCGTATCTCCCTGACCAGGCATGAGACATGAAAATTCATTATCTTCATGAAATTCTTTCATAGATTTTATAGTGTCTTCCTAAGTATAAAGATAAAGTCCTATACTTGGTACTCAGTTACACTAAAGGTTTCAATTATTTTCTTTCTTGACCATCATGACTCAGGAATCAAAGTTAGCAACTGAATTTTTTCTCTGGGACTAATTTGTGGAAGCTTTTCTTTCACCATCTCCATTAATCTTTCAAATTCTGAAGCTTTTCTTTTGATTCACAATATCTTCATCAGAGTTACTGTTTTCACTCTGAAGAACGTTCTCTTCCAAATCACAGGTACAAGAAACCTTTTCGCAAGGCAATTTTCTTTCTCCAGCAGACATTTTCCTGTGTGCAGAAATTGCATGTAACCTTAGTGGTGAACTTCCATTAAGCTTTACGTGATATTTTTCTTTCTGATCCATGTTTGAAGTAATTTCTTCAGAAAAATCAGTGGACTGACACGTCTTTCTGTTCTTTCACATATACTTCCAGCAAAACTCTTGCTTTCCCCCCTACAGGTTGAACATAGTTTCTTACCAGGAATGGCTTATGCCTGTAATTATGCCTGTTATGTAGCTTATGCCTGTAATTCTTAGCTTGATCCACACTTATCACATGTAAGGATACTTTTTTTGGTCTTGTTAGGATGAAGATTAAATAAATGAAAACATTTCTTTTGCTGAATTTACATATGCAGAAAGTGTTCTCTGTGAGCAAAGCATATTGTTGAGTTTTCGCTATCCTCTAAATTGCATCTTAATGCAAGACGTTCTTTATTTTTGATGGATAACTCATTGCGATGGTGGATAGCTTGAGGATTATTTAAATCACAATTTGGATTATTAATATTTAAACTAATATTGTACATTTTTTGTTTATCCATAACAAAACATCTAACTTAATACAACAAAGCAGCATCCTTTATAGTTATAAGATCAAAAGAAAAACTTTAATCTTTTTTAACATTCTGCTTAATCTGGTTGGTTGAAAAAATCTTCTGGGAAGTATTTTTAGTCCGATTCGTTGAAAATCTCTTTCTGGTAAGTACATCTATCTGGTTGGTTGAAAAAACCCCTTCTGGCAAACCAAAGTGATATTATTGGTTAAAATTCTGTCTTCTGGAAAGTTCTGGTAATAAATTAATCCAATTAGATAATTTTAGCAATTAATTAGAAATTTCATATTTTGTACAGCAATTTTCGATTTATAATTCAACAATAATTACAACTTTAATGTTATTTACATTTAAAAAATAAACCAAAGTGAAATAAAGTAATACTTTTTTTTTGAACTAAATTTTAAATTTTTAAATCGCCCATTAAAAATTTTTTAACAGATATCAAAACACACTTTGAGCTGCAATATTAATACAACAGAGTTAATTTTTTAACTAATTATATTTATTTTGAATGTAGATGTAGATATATTTTTAATAGTATTTTTACTGTGTATGTGCTAAATGTTATTTTGTATAATTTTGAAGTACGATAATTTTTACATTGTATTTAGTTGTATTGTATTTAGTTAACAATTGTAATTCTATCATTTTGCATAATATGCAAGTATGATTTTGCTATAAAATGTGACAGTTTGTAGAATTTTTTCCATCATTTCTTTTTACTTTCTTCTATCTTCAATAGAAGAAAGTATTGTAATCGAAATTTTTTTCGACTTCCGGTTTTCGACGGATTTGCATGTTTTAGGAGTCAGAGATTGCAAAAAACATGTTTATAGAAAATGTCTGTCTGTCTGTGTGTCCGTCTGTCCGTCCGTCCGTCTGTCCGTCTGTCTGTCGCCATTGTACCATCAAAAAGTGTATGGAGTTATGTATAGAATTAAACCAAAATTTTATTATAAGTTTTTGGCTATGGCAAGCAGGTCCTCCCGGAATTTGGAAAAAATTCGCCGGTAGGGGGCGCTGATATAACAATTTTTGTGCGATTTTGAATATTGTACCATCCAAAAGTGTATGGAGTTATGCATAGAATTGAACCAAATTTTTAGTTTAAGTTTTTGGATATGACAAGCAGGTCCTCCCTGAACTTGGAAAAAATTCGCCGGTAGGGGGCGCTGTAAATTCGTTTTTTGTGCGATTTTGAATATTGTACCATCGAAAAGTGTATGAAGTTATGCATAGAATTGAACCAAATTTTTATTTTATGTTTTTGGCTATGGCAAGCAGGTCCTCCCTGAATTTGGAAAAAATTCGCCGGTAGGGGGCGCTGTAATAGCGATTTTTGTGCGATTTTGACTATTGTAACGTCCAAAAGTGTATCAAGTTATGCATAGAATTAAACTAAATTTTTATTTTAAGTGTTTGGATATGGCAAGCAGGTCCTCCATGAATTTGCAAAAAATTCGCCGTTAGGAGGCGCTGTAATAGCGATTTTTGTGCGATTTTGAACATTGCACCATCGAAAAGTGTATGAAGTTATGCATAGAATTGAACCAAAAAAAATTTTTAAGTTCTTGGCTATGGCAAGGAGGTCCTCCCTTAATTTGTAAAAAAATCGCTGGTAGAGGGCGCTGTAACAGCGATTTTTGTACAATTTTCGTGTCATTTTGAATATTGTACCGCCGAAAAGTGTATGAAGTTATGCATAGAATTGAACCAAATTTTATGTGTTTATTTTTGGTCATGTCACGAAGGTCCTCCCTGAATTTGGAAAAATTCTGCCGGAAGGGGGCACTATAATTCCGATCTCTGTGCCATTTTCATTATTGTACCATCGAACAGCGTATAAAATTATGCATACAATTGAACCAAAATGTTTGTGCTTGTTTTTGGCTTTGGCCAACAGGTTCTCCTTGAATTTGGAAATATTGCGCGGTAAAGGGGCTCCGTGCTAGCGATTTTTGTATACTTTTTTTGATTTTTCGTAGTTCTATTGTGCATCAGCGGCTCATGCAGCGGCGGGAACTCGCTTCCTGCTATGCCGGCTATTCGCAAACAGCTGATAACGACAGAATAAGGAAAAATTAATAATTTTAACAAATATCATGATATAGATTAACTCGTTTTTAGTCCGTTTAATTGACTTGAGCAGAAATTTAAGATGAAAATCAAAGTTGGTATAGTATTGAACTAATAATTTTGAAGTATTAACATGTGTAACTAGGTTTTGAAATATTAAGATGTATAAGATAGAAGAAAGTTTTGGGATTGGCACATCCAACTAGTTTATTTAAAATTTACTGAAACTTTGCAATAGATTTCAATGTGTCATGAAAATACTTCTATGTCTTGCAGGAATTCATTATTAGCATTCCTATTTATAATTCCTGAGGCATTCCCCTTCTTTTTAGCCACATTAAAAATATATATATGTTTATGAAAGATAAAACCTTACCAAACTTTTAGATGTAAATATGTATGATACTTCTGGGTACTTTCCGTTACTTATGGAAGTCAGTAAAATTGAAATTCTTCTTTAAACAAAAAACCTACAAACTGCCCATTAAAATTTTTTTATCAGGCATCAAAACACACTTTGAGCTGTCTATTTATGCAATTAGATGAAAATTGAAGGGGGAACAATGGGGGAAATCGGCCATTGAAGTTATACCTTTTTTTAATTAAAAAAATGGCAAAAAGTCATTTTCTGACAGCATTTTAATGGAATAAATTGCACAAAAATCTGTTTAGATGAAAGTTTACTTTATTCTGAACAGAACAAAAAAAATTTGAAAGTTCTAGCTTAAACCTGAAAGAAGTTATAGACCTTTATGTTGTCACATGTGCCATTCAAAATGGCGGCAAATCGGCCATCTTGGAAGACATTTAATGGCTCATATCTGACAAACCGTTTGATCAATTTCAATATGATTGACATTTTTGGAATCAGCATTAAAAACTCTGCAAATTCACTGACTTTTATCAAAATTGGTGATGGTGGGTGCCATGCCCTGGGTGATTTGACATGGAATGACCCTCCTATGCTATGGAATCTTCTGTGGAAAAAGTAATAATAGTATATTTGAGTGACAATTTTGTTCTTTCAATATTGTAAAATAATTGTGCAAGATATTTCATTAAATTTTTTTTCTGTTATTTATTGTGCTTCAATTATTTACTTATATATTTTCACAAGAATCATAATCTTTAAGTTATTGCATCTTATTATTTATTTAAAAATACTCTGAAAAATACATTTGTTAAAATATCACAGATTTTTTTGTAAATTTCTTTTTTTACTTTTAAATAAAAATTCAACTCTAAACAATAATATAAAATAGTTAAACTTGTACAGCATCAGACTACCATTGAAAATTTCTGTTTTTCAAGTGAAAAAAAAATTAGTACCTATTATTATATAAACAAAGTATATTTATATGATAATTTTGAAACTTTTTTACAACTTTGAATAACATTCATAATCTTTAATTTTAACTTAATTGTTTACACATCAAATACATGTATGAATTAAGAATCATTGAACATTAAAGTTCTTATTAATATTATTTCTGAGTTTCTGCCAGTTTTTGCCACTTACTGGAAACTTGCAGAAACTAGTTTCTGCCATGCCGGTTTTAACCGGTTATAACCGCTGGTTTTAACCACTCTGGCAGAAACTTGCCAACCCTGCAGCAGATGGCTTTAAGAAAAACAAAGACAGACTAACGATTCTGACTTGCGCTAATGCAACTGGCTCCCATAAATTAAAACTGTTAGTAATAGGAAAGTCGAGGAATCCAAGAGCACTTACAGGAATTAAACATCTCCCTGTAGTTTACACCAATCAAAAAAGTGCTTGGATGGATAAAGATATTTTTACCTACTGGTTTAAAAAGTTTTTGTGCCATCTGTAATTAGCGAGCTTGAAGCTAAGGGAAAAAAACTGAAAGATAATAAAATAATTCTTCTAATTGACAACTGCCGAGCGCATCCCAGCGAGAAAGAATTGAAATATGGCAATATTTCAGTAATGTTTCTCCCCCCCCCCCCCCCAATATAACTTCTTTGATACAACCTATGGATCAAGGGATCATACAAAACGTAAAAATGATTTATCGAAAACATTTCATGCGTAAGTTCGTAAATGCACAGACAACGATGGCAGAATTTCAATCAGCTTTCACAATAAAAGATGCCATTTATGATCTTGCCAGTGCATGGAATGCCGTAAAACCGAAAACTCTTCGAAGGGGATGGAGAAAATTATTATTTGCAGTAAACTTTTGTTCTGATTCATCAGATGAAGAATTTGAAGCATTTAAACCCAAGAAAAGGAACGAATTGCATGAAATTGTGGAAACATTAAAAAATGGGCCTAATACTAACTTATCTCTATCGTAACTGGAAATGCCAGAAATCGAAAATTGGATACAAAGTTTTGTGAAAAAAATTCGCAGTATTCAGCTCAAGAAGTTTTAGAACTGCATCTCATAAAAGAACGCTTCATGAAAAAAAGAGAACTTTCTTTCAAAGAAACGGACATCAGACATGCGTTTCGTAGTATTTCTGGCACATCGAAAGAAACACAATCAAACGCACAGTAACTGCTGAGAAATTATATCCCAAACTTTTTTTTTCTTTATTTACTCAAGAACAAGAACTTATTATTTTAAAAGAATTATGTAACGAAGATCTTTATACCATATTGTATTTTAAATATATTTACTCAAGAATATTTTTTTATTGGATGTGTTTGGATCAACTACACTTAATTGGAAAGGAAATTAAAAAAAGAAAAGACGCTGCAGGGTAAGTTTCTTTCTTTTTGCTTTGTTTTATTTTGTTGGATTTTTATCAGTTCAAACTTTTTCTCCTCAGCCGGGAGATTGCATCAAAGTTTTGCGTTGTTGAATTAGCAAGGAAAAATATTTTTCATCAACCTAAACAGTAAACAGAAATAATAATAATATTATTCTAGATAAAAAGAAAAATCGAAACGGTACTCTTTTTTCCCCCTTACTTATTATATAAAAAAAATTGCTTTCTCTGTTGCTAATTGCCCGATTGTGTTCAAATTTTCACCGAATTCAAATAATAATAAATTAGGCCATTTACCTAATTTTTATTAACATACAATGAGTTTTCAGAAATTTAGAAATACCCCCAAAAGACTTCACTATCTGAGCCACTCCAACAAGAAAAACAAAAAAAGTTAATGAGTGTAGTTTGTTTTTATCTTGATTGGAGATGTCGGGCATTATCAGTTTGCATCTGATAACGTTTTTAGCTATGCAGAAAAGATTCATTATTACTGTGAGGTTAGTTGAGGTAACACAAGTGAATCATACCAAAGTTAATTTTCCAAGCTTCCATGTGCTTTTTCGGGAAAGGGGAGATGTCAAATTATAAATAATACAACTTTATAAAAGATTAATAAATAAATATAGAAATTTGTTTACTTTTATTTTTTATTCGGAAAGAATAACTTTATCAACTGCAAATTTAATAATAGTAATAAGTTATTTGATCGACTTCCTAATGGCAGGAAAATAGCCTAAAAATCATTTTCCAGTTTCATTTTTACGTCGATGCCTACCCCCCCTCCCCCTTCTTTCATGACAGATTTTTTAGCGCTCAACTATCCGGACTTTTCAAGTATCCGGCAATCGGCGTTTCCCGAGCATGCCGGTTAGTTGAGCTTTTACTGTAATTATAACTACAGTGCACTCCCTATTATCTGGGTTAATCACCAGGAAGGTCGCATGGACAATCAAAAAACACGGATAATCCGAAAACTCCCGTTTGTTAAAGAAAAAATGAACATCAGTACAAACATATAAAAATTACCTACATTTGCATGCTGTATAACATCAAACTGGGAATTTTACTTTTAATATTTACTACTTAACAAAATGTGTAATGCATCTTTGCTTCTGCTTTTTGTTCATCTCTTGTCTTATATCAACACATACTGTACGAACCGCAGTAATGCAATGGTAATCAAATTCTCTTTCCCCCATATAGTCTAGCAAAGTTTCTACAGATTGTACAGCAGTAGAATGAGAAATTGTATTTCCCTCATTTAGTACATCTTCTTCATCAGTACTATCGTCACTATTACATTTAACAACACACTTAGAAACGATGGTCTTCATCTGTCAAATACTGGAAGCCACGCTCACATGACCTCCCATCCCCTTTAACCCTACCCATCAAATAGGTTCCAGAGCGTTCGATTTTACCTCTAAATGCTTAAGAATATACTATCAGCTAAACCGGAAAAGATTCTAATTCACATCAACATCGATTTTACATGCATGATAAGCGTGAAAAAGTTTGTCTTTATTTTATTTTATTTTTTTTTTGTGAGTCCGGAATGAGCACGGATAATCCGCGCATGGATAATTGAGAGTACACTGTATTAATAAAAAAATAATTTTAAATGAAATTCCTTAAGGGTGTCCATTACTGGCACATCTACCCTATATATATGATTTGTTACTTGTCTATTATCTTGTTGACAACTTTCTATTAAAAAAGTTGACAAACAATGGAATTTAACAATAACAATATAAAAGGGTAACATCACACTTGTTTAAATATGCAGCACTAGCATGCAATGTACGATCCCATTCTTATTTATTTTGTGGATAAGCCTGTTTAATCTTTTCGGTTAGCCGGGCACCAGTGTTATATATACATATATGTATTGAATATACGTGTACATGTAGTATATATATAAACGTATATGTATGTATATATAGCACTGGCACCCGGCTAACCGAAAAGTACCAATTTTTCTAGTAAGACTATAAATTAACTGCTATTTCTCTGTTTTCTCTCGCATTTTAAAAGTGTTTTGCCATCATTTGATGAAATTCGTGGTTGTTTTGCGATCGTTTGGCGAAATTTGCGGTTCTTTCGTGATCTTTTGACGAAATTTGCAGTTTTTTGCGATCTTTTAACAAAATTTGCGATTCTTTCATGATCTTTTGATGAAATTTGCAATTTTTTCGTGATCTTTTGACGAAATTTGCGATTCTTTCGTGATCTTTTGACGAAATTTGCGGTTATTTCGCGATCTTTTGACGAAATGCGCGGTTGTTTCGCAATCTTTTGACAAAATTTGTGCTTGTTTCGCGATCTTTTGAGTAAATTTACGTTAATTTCGCGATCTTTTGACGAAATTTGCGGTTTTTTTTCGCTTTTCTTTGACAAAATAGAAGATTATTTGTCCTGTTTTGACGAAAATCGCAGTTATTTCGCCATGTTTTGACGAAAATCGCGGTTGTTTTGCGATCTTTTGATGAAGTTCGAGGTTGTTTCGCGATCTTTTGATGAAATTTGCGATTGTTTCGCGATCTTTTCGCGAATGTACATTTGTTTTGTGTATTTGTACATTTATTTTGCGATCTTTTGACAAAATTTGCATTCATTTCACGATCTTTTGACGAAACCTGCAGTTATTTCGCGATCTTTTGAAGAAACCTGCAGTTCTTTCGCGATCTTTTGAAGAAACCTGCTGTTCTTTCGCGATCTTCTGACGAAGTGTGCGGTTATTTTGCGATCTTGTGACGAAATTCGCGTTTTTTCCGTAATTCGCGGTATTTTTATGTCCGAATTTTCAGATGACCAATTTTTTTTTTCGGAACCGAATGTCTTAAATTTTCGGAAAATTCGAAACATAATCACCCCTGATATATGGTACATATTATTCTGAGATCAGTTTTGTGAAGGTCGCCATACGGATATTTTTATTTGTACTGAAATTGTTCTATCTCAGGGAATTATGGAATTCGTTGTTAAAATCGAAATCAATTGTATATGTTTCTGAAAATTTTCCCCAGGGGGTTAAAATTTCCCCCGATCCTAGATCGCCGGATCGGACATATTCTGCACCCCTGTATTTATGACTGTTCAAATGAATTGACAACAGTCAAGTGTGAGTAAAAAAAAAATTGAAATTGGTTGGAAGTTATCTCTGAGAAGTATTTATGTCTAACCTTCTAGAAATATATTCCGATAAAAATCAGATGTCTTAAAAAGGTCGTAGAAATTAACAAGTCTTTTTACAAAGCAGAAAAAACTGTCAATAATTTTTTTAACTTTCAGCAGGTACCTTCCCAACAATTTTCCATATTTGGAATAGATGGAGAAGGTATTGAGGCTTGGTTATTGGCTGAAAATAATGAATGTGACATTAAATCGTATTGTTTGGTGAATGGTGACAGCTATTTTTTTAAATAGAAAATTGTCAGTGGGATACAAGTACCAATAATTTTTGTAAAGCATGAAATTTTTCAAAGCATAATTTTGCAACTTTTAAGAATAAATTCTTTAGAAAAAAATATATATGTATGTTTGACATTTATTGTATTGTATATTTAACGTTTATTATTGTAAACAAAATACAGTTGAATCTGCATATATCGAAGTAGCAAATTTCTGGGAAGAAATTCGATATATAGAAATTTCTATGTATAGAGACAATCTTAGTTTTATAATTATTTCTCCTAAAACATTAAAATTAAAGCTAATTTTTGTATGCGGAATTCCATTTCTAATTTATATGTGTTGTGTCTTAACACAACAATAAAAATTGTAATTAGTTAATCTTAATTAATGAAAGTTACTATCTTCAAAATTAAATAGATGTTGTAGTTATATATTCAATCATAAGCATTAATTTAACTTCCTCATCTTAATTAATAATGAATTAAATATTCAACTAAATCTCATTAAGAATTATATCTTAGATTAATTCCTGACTAATACAATGAAGTTTAATTACACAGATTACAATTATTAATTTAATTAATCATTCAATTTTAACTCTAGAATTTAATTTAATAATCAATTCTCTTAAAAAACAATTGCGTTGTGTATAAATCTTAAGAAAACATTCTAATTTTTAAAATAACTCCAAGTGCGTGACCAGTGAATCCCATACGTTGACTTCTTGCAAAATAAAATACCTCTATCTTATATTCTTAATTTCATGACAGAAACAATTATGTTACTGAATATGGAGTCAAAGTCATCAATAGGCATCATAAATTTTAATCATTCAACCATTCCTAAAATTATTTTAATTAAATATTCCAATATATTTTACTTTTCCTTATCTTATCTTAATTAGTATTTTAATTGGTTCTGTCATGTTAATTCTCTTCAGAGTTCATTCATTGAATATTTTCA
Organism: Maratus speciosus; assembly: GCA_963932465.1. Taxonomy (NCBI): domain Eukaryota; kingdom Metazoa; phylum Arthropoda; class Arachnida; order Araneae; family Salticidae; genus Maratus; species Maratus speciosus. The sequence goes on along the minus strand of OZ010789.1, from coordinate 425,170,201 downwards.
ATCATTAGAAGGGCAAGAAAAATATGAAGATAATTTATTATTATTGTTAATAAATTAAATGTTAAATTCAACAATTTTATCGATTCATTATTCTAGAATTATTTTATTTAAATGTATTAATTCTACAAATTTTGATAACCCTTCAAATAATCACTAATATTCACCTAAAAGAAAAGTACATATCCTTTTGCAATTAAAAATAAAGAGTACTGCCATTGTATAATAAAAACTCTTTACTTAATTAACAATAGTAAGTTTATTGTAAAGTTATCACATTAATATTAAGCAATTACAATTTTTTCCTAAACATATGATTTCATTTTTATTTATTACATTGATATTCATATTCTTTTTGAATAAAATTTTATTAGCGGAGTACTGGTTAATTATACCAAAAAGAGAAATATTCTATGGCCATAATTAAAATTTAAGCATTTAATTTCCCTTTAGGAGGGATGTTAGTATTTAATAGCATGCTAGAAAATTAAGAAGAGATAGTATAGGGTGCACCTGTATGACAATCAAGAGTTCCATCTCAGTCATCGGTTTAATTCTCTTTGCTCGCTCCCTTCAACTTGGAGCATCAGATTTTCAGTTCTTCCTCCTCCGGAATCTCAAGTCAGAATCCTCTTTTTCCCCTCTCTTGCCATTCACCTCCGTTTACACCTCTCTAAAACATATGTGCACGTACAGTAAAGTGTTCCACCGTCATTTTCAAAGCAATAGTTTATTATGCCTTATTATTGTTAATTATAGAAAATATATGAAAATAAGGCAATAAACAAATGTAATTTAATTGGTTATTTTCGTACCAATTGTTGAAAATACATTATATGAACGTTTAAATGCATTTGTAATCCTACGCACATATGTTTTTCCGATCATCATTCTCCGATGTTTTTCTCCAACCCGCTCCGTGACGTCAGCATGTGACGTGGTACGTTCAAGGTCCGTTCACCTCTTAATGACTTTTCCAGATCTTTTTGCTTCCTCTATGATTCGTATTCATCGTTAGAATAGAGAGAAAATAATGGCAAGGCATATGAATTTGTTTAGAAGAAGATAAATAGTAAAAGAATTTATTATAGAATCGCTAAGAAAATAATAAGATTTTTATATTTAAATTAACCAGTAACCTCCATAACACTCTTTAAATCACCAGTACTCCTTACAGTTATTTAATTTAACAGTTTAAGGTGTTTAAAATCTGTAAAAAATCGTACAATGACATCGTCATTTTAACACAATAATTTCGAAAATTAGCGTGAAATAAAAAGAAGGCGCACAATTTCTCTCCATCACAGGCCAATTCATAAAATATCATGATATACAAACATAATCATTTCACAATTTCATTACAACTACTTAAATAAATTATTTATGACATTATTATTGAATATGGTGTACAATGAACTGCTTTTATATATTTAAAATTCTGTGCTATCGTAATGTGAAGAAATCTACTCCAATTTAATAATTTATTTATCTAATGACTAAAGAAAAACATATTTAAATATTAATTTAATTCCAAATTAGAAAGTTTGTTATTTTTACTAACTAAAATTTGATTCAATTAAGTTTGTTAAGTTAGCAACATAACACATACCTCCCTTTCCAACTAAAAATTTTGGCACAAAATTTTGCACATCAACCATTTTTTTTTTTTTAAATATATATATCAGAATAGAAATTATCTAATTACGCTTGAAGAATATTCCTCATAATTGCATACAAATTTTCCTTCATGAAGCCAAGGAAATGGCTGAAATTCCAAAACAAAAATTTTCTCACTTACTATGTTTGAGCGTTATTACTTAGCAAGCATGCATGAATAACAATCCAACATGGCAAAAATCCTTAATCATAAAAGTCACAATTCTTTTACATAAATGACAAAATTTATATATCCTCACAATTATAACCTACAATTGTATGTATACATACATATGTATGAATCAGTAGGACATTCTCCCATCTCCTAGAATCTTTGCTTAAGATCATCTGCATCCTCAGCCTGTTTCTTGAATTTGCATAGCCCTGTTCTGGATCCCTTCCAGCATTTCATATGGTCCATATCCATAACATAATATCTCAACCGTGAATATCATACAAAATACATCATGAAAAGCAATAAAGGCACATTAACAGTTAACCATGAGTGTGTTTAGAAATTTGATTTCTTAACAATTCCAAAACCCATTTATTTAACATACCAGTATAATTCACCTCTTCCAAAATTCCTAACAACTTTTTCAAATTGATCAATTAGAGCATAACATGAATTACCAACTTCAGGTAAATTTAAAACAACGAACAGAATAATGCAAAATTTTATATTTACAATACATTGCATAAAATAGCTTTTAAACTACCCTTAACGATTACTAACTGAATACCACAAAAATTTTTTGCCCAGTTACATTTTCTCTTTAGCCTGTTAAATTACTAACCAATTTATAACAATAGCTCTCTACCCATCTACTAAAGTAGTCACTTATGACTAAGACATGTCTATTTCCTTTCAAAGTCACTGTCAAAGGACCAACAGCATCAATCACTATCCTCTCAAATGGGCAGGTAGGAATTGGCATCCTTTGAAGTGGTGCTTTATCACCTTTTCTATATCCCCTCTTTTTTACACAAGAAATACAAGATTTAATGTGGTTTAAGACATGCTTTCTCATATTGTGCCAAAAGTAGTGTTTGCGAATTTTGTTAGTTGTTTTCATAAAACCAGGATGTGCTGAGGCGGGCGAATCATGGGCTAAATATAATATTTCTGGAATTAAACATTTTGGAACCACTAATTTGTCTTTAATATTAAATTTGGATTTAGAATTTTGGTGACAGTAAAGGACATTGTTTTTTAAAAAGAATGTGTTTTTACCTATTGTGATGTTTTGTTGGTTACCTATTAAATCTATGATCTCTTTGCATTTTGAGTCTAATGTTTGTAGTTCTGTTAGTCTGTCATCTGATATATTGTTTAATGAAATAAGTGTATTTTCTGTTTTCGCTATATTAACCGCCCTCGAGAGCACATCTGCAGGAATGTTATCTTTCCCAGATGTGTGTTTAATTTCATAATCAAAGTTTTGCAAAGCAAGAGCCCGCCTGATTACTCTACCACAGTCTTTTAGCTCAAGTGCATGAGACAGACTCTCCTGGTCACAAAATAACGTAAATTTTCTACCATACAGACATTGTCTGAAATGTCCCACTCCCCACACAATTGCTAAAAGCTCTCTCTCAAAAACTGAATACCTTGTTTCAGCATCTTTCAGTGTCCTACTAGCAAATCCCGCTGGATGTAATTCTCCCTTATCGTCATATTGACTCAACACGGCTCCTAAGGCAAATCCCGAAGCATCAGTGTGTAAAATAAAATCTCTATTTACATTTGGTATCATTAAACATGGTGATTTAATTGAACCAGATTTTAAGGTTTCAAATGCCTGTGTACATTCCTCATTCCACTGAAAATTTACCTTGTCTTTAGTTAAACGAGTTAAAGGTAGTGCAGTTTCTGCAAATTTATTTAAAAATTTTCTATAATAATTGCATAGACCTAAAAAATTGTCGGATATTTTTCTTGTTTTTCGGAATTGGAAATTGTCTTATTGCCTTTAAATTCTTATCTTCAGGGAAAATTTTACCATCTTTAATTTGAAAGCCAAGGTAATTAATCTGTTGTTGAGCTAATTGACATTTAGATGGATTTATTTTTAAGTTATGTTGGCTAAGTCTATTGAATACTAAATCTAATTTATGTAAATGATCTTGAAAAGTTTTAGAGGCTATAATTAAATCATCTATATATGTGCTTATGTTAAATTGTTTTAAACCCGCTAAAATAATCTCTAATAACCTTTGAAAGGAAGATGCTGCATTGCGCAGTCCCTGCGGTAATCTATTCCATTCAAAATGCCCAAAATCGGTGCAAAAAGCAGTCTTGTGTCTGTCATTGGAATCTAAATGCATTTGCCAATATCCCGAACACAGATCAAGACAAGAATAAAAATTTGCTCCCTCGAGAGAATCAATTAAATTGGAGATTAAAGGTAATGGATATAGTAAGGGTTGAGTTTTAATATTTAATTTACGGTAATCACAAACGAGTCTGTAAATGTTATTCTTTTTCTTTACTAAAAGGACTGGCGAAGCATATGGAGAGTCACTCATAGAGATAATTCCAGCATCTAAGAGATCGTCAACCTGTCTTTTCAACTCCTCCTTAAGGGCATGAGGGGTTCTATAGGGTCTACTCCTAATTGGAATGTCATCTGAAAGATATACCTGATGCTTAATTGTACAGCATCCTGTTAAATCTTTAACTGAGTCCGCAAAAATATTTTTATGTTTGCGAATTAATTTTAGCATTTGTTGTTTTTGCTCCTCATTTAAATGTTTTAAGTCAAATTGTCCACCAAACAAATCAAAATCTTTATCAATTTGACTTACTTCAATAGAATTAACATTATTATTCTGCAACTCCAACCCTTCCACTTCCTCTATATTTACTAACTTAGTACCTTTATTAATATACACCGCAGAATCAGAAAAATTTGCTAATTTGACCCAATAATTACCTGTATCATTAAATTTATTTACTGAACTACTAACCGTCCAATTACCATCAAAGGAGTGTTTTGTAGGGGTTATAAGCACTAATTCAGATTGTTTTTGTTTACCTTTACTTTGCACTTCTACAAAAATTTCAGCTTTAGGAGGCAACTTATATTTTCTTTTACATTTCCCCACATTTAAATAATCAATTTCAACTAAATTACAAGAATCATGAGCTGCATAGTCGGAGAATTTTGTATTAGTATTTTCAATTTCTATAGCTTTAGTCTCAAAGTTAATTTTAACTTTATTCATCGTTAGGAATTCATTACCCAAAATAATATTATAATCTTTAGAATCTAATTTATTAATGACATAGAATTTAGTGTTTACAGTTTTATCATTCAAATTTATATTAAGATTTATAAAATTAGGTATGATAGCATCGTCCCCCGTAACACCTGTAACCTTGAGAAAACAATCTTCTACATTCTGTACTAGATTATTTGTTAAGAGATTCTTTACAGTATTGAAATTTATTAAATTTACCGTCGCTCCTGAATCGACTAATCGTTTTAATCCTATGTCTCCTACTTTAATTTCTATTAGAAGTAAGGAGTGACCCAAACTAACCGCAGAGTCTGATCTCACGCACAAGGGGTTTGTATTCAAGTTAGACTGTGCCTGTACTAATTGCCCCCTTCTGAGTTTAAATTCGCTGCTGGTTGTGAAGGTTTTTTATTTCTACAAACTCTACTAATGTGGCCTAATTTCCCAGACTCATAACATCTTATTGGTGGTCTATTTCTGTTATGTTGTTGGAACTGCTGTTGTTGTGGTGGTAGTGTCTGTTGTGTAAGTTGTGGTTGTTGTTGCATGTATAATGGTTGTTGATTAGGAGGTGATATTTGTTGGTTGTTGACTAGCATGGTAAGTTGTTGCACCTGTTGCTGTAATTCGAGAATCTTTTTATCAGACTCCAACATATTCATTTGTAGGAGTTTTTTAATCTCTACTAAATCTGCATTTGAATCCTTCTTCACTTCTGATAAGGTAGCGGCTATGTTAATTTCCGCATTATGCCTATCAAAGGCTAGGCATTTTTCTTCCTGAAGGGCAGCTCGCCAAATGTCATTAAATGTCTTTGGCGTTAGACTCATAATAAACCTACGAGTAGGTATATTGAGCCCCTTTAGTGCTTGGTTAAAGAGTAGACTTTCCCTAACTTTTTCCTCAGTTGGAAAACATCTATATGCTAGACCAGATAATCTGGATAAAAATCCCCGTGTAGACTCTGAGTGTTTTTGTGTGGCTTGTGTAAATTGTAAAATTTTGTTTTGCCCATCTCCAATCTTGCCAAATCTATTTTTCAGCTCATTTTTAAATTCATCCCACGATTTGGTATGTTTTAGTTTCAGATGAAATTTAGAAAACATTGCTGCTTCATTTGTTAATTTCATTTTTGAAGCTAATATCATGTGTTTATTGTCCCATCGTGCAAATTGCCCAATCTCTTCTATTTGTTCTAAGAATTCTTCTATCAATAATCCATCTTCGTTTCCTGAGAAGGAAGGCAACATTGCCAAAAAATCAGAAAAACTATTTACTTTTAGCTCAACTATGTCTGGTAGTGATGTCTCAGAGGTACATGCTACCGCCCCATTTTCTATATTATTAAGCGTCATATTCAGAATAGACTCATTCAATAACCCTGTAGTACCGTCTGAATTTTTTTCTGTCTCTATTGCACCCTCTATAGCTTTCTCTGGCAGTATTTGTTCGTCTATCGGTTTTTCTAGTAAAACTGGTTCATTGCTATGTTTATTTGTAAGATTTTGTTCATCATCGTTACTAATTTTATGTGTTTGTTCCTCTTCGGTAGACATTGTGCAATTTTGTTTATTTATTACTCTTAATAATTCAACAGATCACTCAAAATATACACACACCCACATATATATATAAACAATAATACAGTTAGCAAATTCACTGTCCACCAAAATTGACAAAATTTCCCACCAAAATTGACATAAAATCTTTATTTGCAGTGCATCAATTATTTAACTAATTTTTTTTTTTTTTTTTTTTTTTTTTTTTTACTCAAAGGATTCACCAAGTCAGCACGGCACCAGAAATGTGTTGTGTCTTAACACAACAATAAAAATTGTAATTAGTTAATCTTAATTAATGAAAGTTACTATCTTCAAAATTAAATAGATGTTGTAGTTATATATTCAATCATAAGCATTAATTTAACTTCCTCATCTTAATTAATAATGAATTAAATATTCAACTAAATCTCCAATTAAGAATTATATCTTAGATTAATTCCTAACTAATACAATGAAGTTTAATTACACAGATTACAATTATTAATTTAATTAATCATTCCGTTTTAACTCTAGAATTTAATTTAATAATCAATTCTCTTAAAAAACAATTGCGTTGTGTATAAATCTTAAGAAAATATTCTAATTTTTAAAATAACTCCAAGTGCGTGACCAGTGAATCCATACGTTGACTTCTTGCAAAATAAAATACCTCTATCTTATATTCTTAATTTCATGACAGAAACAATTATGTTACTGAATATGGAGATAAAGTCATCAATAGGTATCATAAATTTTAATCATTCAACCATTCCTAAAATTATCTTAATTAAATATTCCAATATATTTTACTTTTCCTTATCTTATCTTAATTAGTATTTTAATTGGTTCTGTCATGTTAATTCTCTTCAGAGTTCATTCATTGAATATTTTCAATCATTAGAAGGGCAAGAAAAATATGAAGATAATTTATTATTATTGTTAATAAATTAAATGTTAAATTCAACAATTTTATCGATTCATTATTCTAGAATTATTTTATTTAAATGTATTAATTCTACAAATTTTGATAACCCTTCAAATAATCACTAACATTCACCTAAAAGAAAAGTACATATCCTTTTGCAATTAAAAATAAAGAGCACTGCCATTGTATAATAAAAACTCATTACTTAATTAACAATAGTAAGTTTATTGTAAAGTTATATTAATATTAAGCAATTACAATTTTTCCCTAAACATATGATTTCATTTTTATTTATTACATTCATATTCATATTCTTTTTGAATAAAATTTTATTAGCGGAGCACTGGTTAATTATACCAAAAAGAGAAATATTCTCTGGCCATAATTAAAATTTAAGCATTTAATTTCCCTTTAGGAGGGATGTTAGTATTTAATAGCATGCTAGAAAATTAAGAAGAGATAGTATAGGGTGCACCTGTATGACAATCAAGAGCTCCATCTCAGTCATCGGTTTAATTCTCTTTGCTCGCTTCCTTCAACTTGGAGCATCAGATTTTCAGCTCTTCCTCCTCCGGAATCTCAAGTCAGAGTCCTCTTTTTCCCCTCTCTTGCCATTCACCTCCATTTACACCTCTCTAAAACGTATGTGCGCGTACAGTAAAGTAAAGTGTTCCACCGTCATTTTCAAAGCAATAGTTTATTATGCCTTATTGTTAATTATAGAAAATATATGAAGATAAGGCAATAAACAAATGTAATTTAATTGGTTATTTTCATACCAATTGTTGAAAATACATTATATGAACATTTAAATGCATTTGTAATTCTACGCACATATGTTTTTCCGATCATCATTCTTCGATGTTTTTCTCCAACCCGCTCCGTGACATCGGCATGTGACGTGGTACGTTCAAGGTCCGTTCACCTCTTAATGACTTTTCCAGATCTTTTTGCTTCCTCTATGATTCGTATTCATCGCGAGAATAGAGAGAAAATAATGGCAAGGCATATGAATTTGTTTAGAAGAAGATAAATAGTAAAAGAATTTATTATAGAATCGCTAAGAAAATAATAAGATTTTTATATTTAAATTAACCAGTAACCTCCATAACACTCTTTAAATCACCAGTACTCCTTACAGTTATTTAATTTAACAGTTTAAGGTGTTTAAAATCTGTAAAAAATCGTACAATGACATTGTTATTTTAACACAATAATTTCGAAAATTAGCGTGAAATAAAAAGAAGACGCGCAATTTCTCTCCATCACAGGCCAATTCATAAAATATCATGATATACAAACATAATCATTTCACAATTTCGTTACATCTACTTAAATAAATTATTTATGACATTATTATTGAATATGGTGGACAATGAACTGCTTTTATATATTTAAAATTCTGTGCTATCGTAATGTGAAGAAATCTACTCCAATTTAATAATTTATTTATCTAATGACTAAAGAAAAACATATTTAAATATTAATTTAATCCCAAATTAGAAAGTTTGTTATTTTTACTAACTAAAATTTGATGCAATTAAGTTTGTTAAGTTAGCAACATAACATATGTGAATCACATTAAATAAAAGTTAATAATGAAAAAAATGAATTAGTATAAAAGGTTTTTTGAGTACTTCATACCTTTTATAAAAATAATAATCCAGACAATGGTTACAATTATCACAGTTACATTCTGTTAAAAAAAAAACTATGAATATCTTGCTGAACAGCCAGTTTTGCAGAAAGTTCATCAAGGAAATGTTCGCATTTATTCAGTCTACTAAAAACTTCATGAGGAACATTTTCCGTGAATTGAAGTTCACGATGTATTGTTTTAAACGCCTCTCGCATTCCTACTTTCCATGGCTTGGAAATGTTTTCAGATTCATTTACTTCCTCTGATTCTTCAATTTCTTTTTCAGATTCATGAAACGAATTCAGTATGTCTTCATCTATTGGATAATCAACAACAATTAACTTATCATCAACTATCAGAAATTCGTTAAGAATACCGTCTGTAGTGTGACTTTAGGAACACAAATTTCCCCATGACCGTTGGATTTGTCGGCGCATGACCTGTTCTTCGATTTCCAGCAGTACACTGAACCCAGTTTTTGCGAAACAGTTTTTAATTGTAGATTCAGAAACATCATTTTCCCAAACTTTGGCTAATTCCGACACACATATCCTCAGATCAATCACTTTATGTAAAGGTTTTTCATTTTCAAATGTCCAGATAAGTCGTCAGAGAATGCGTTAGTTGTAATGAAGTTTCAGGTTTTTTATTGGACCCTGGTCCATTGGTTGCAATTTTGAAGTGCTGTTCGGGAGAAGAAAAAGCAAATTGACATTTGATAATTTTGAAGACACATTAGGATGGGCCGGGTAATTGTCTACAAGTAAAGCAATTTTTCTTTTTTGATCACTCATTTTGCTATCCAATTTCAAAATCCACTTTCCAAAAATTTCACCTGTCATCCATGAGTTTCTATTAGAACAATAGTCAATCTCTAAAGAAGTTACATTTTTTTAATACTCTAGGGTTTTTACTTTTACCTACTACTAATAATCAAAGTTTTTCTTTGCCACTCATGTTAGCGCTGACCAGTACTGTTATTCTGTCCTTACTGTTCTTGCCTCCATGACAATCATCGTCTTTGAAAGTTAGAGTTTTGTTCAGTAAACACTTATAAAAGAGTCCCATTTCATCAGCATTAAAAATATCATCGGGCTGATAATCTTTTAGATTTTTTTTCAAATCATTGCTTTTCCAGTCATCACAGACTGCTTCAGATACACTTTTACTTTCTCTGGAAATAACTTTTTTCTTGATGCCATGCCTTTTCTTAAATTTATCCACCCACCCGGAACTTGCTTGAAATGCATCACATCCAAAATATTTAGCATGCTCCAATGCCTTCTCTTTTATGAGAGGACCAGAGATTGGCAAGTTTCGGTTTTGAACTCTCTTTATCCATTTTAAAATGGCCTCGTTCACTGTATCGTAAGTTTGCATGTTTTCGAACGTTTTCTGTTAGGTTCAATACATTCATAGAATTTCCTTACGGCATTCCGATTTTTTATAATAGTTGATACTGTGCTTGCGGAAATACCAAATTTAGAAGAAATGTCTTTTTTGTGCATTCCGCTTTCTACATTCTTCAGCAATTCAACTTTATCCACAATACTAAGGGATTTTCTTTTTGACATTGTGATCGAGAGAAAAATTAAAAGTTCAAAACGAATTTATAAAACACTACTTAAAATTTCACTGAAACTAAACAGACTTAGGAGTGAGGACCAACCATCAGACAAAAGGGATAGCTAGAAACTGGTTTCACCACAGAGACCCAAATTTGGTAACCTTTTCTCGAAGCATACATCTCTGTCCTCTGTCACGTGATGGAGGACAGAGATGTGTGGCAAACCGTTTTTTCTCCCAGCAAAGCTCCTCGGAATCTCTCGCCGGATCTTGAGTTGACCAAGAATGATATCCGAAAGTTGCCAATAAAGGGATCACCACCAAAAAAGACACCCTTTTGGCGATGAAAGAGCGAAAACATGTTGGGTTCAAGTTCTGGATGAAAGAACAATGGGGTTCGCGTTTCACTACAGGACAGGTCGCAACCAAAATTCAAAAACAAGTTGGGTGAACAACCTGTTTTTACCACCCCTCATCCCCAGCTGGAATGTGGGATTCGTATAGTAACCAGAGGCGCCAATTTATATGGCCCCATGGTGCGCAAGCCCACCCTATAATTTGATCTTGCAGCCCACCCAATTTCAGTTGATTTAATTCGTGATTTTTTTTATTTATTTGATCGCAGAAATGAAATTTGGTTTTCTTAACGTTTTAAAAATAATTTTGTTGGAAAAATAATAAGGACAACAATTAGACTTACAGAGCACTGAAAACCCCTTCAGCGGATATATAAAATTTCTCACAAAAACAATTTTCCTGCATATTTTTCCATCTGTTTTGATGTCTTGAAGCGCTTAGGTGACTAAAATGTATGCTTTTCTTGACATTTAGCTTTTTGCACTTTCAATAGTAAGCAATTCCAATGATATTTAAAAGAATTATAATTATATTTATAAGAAAGAACTTACAGTAATATAATTTAAATTAATAATTAAAATGTACTTAGAAAAAGCATAATTTAATTTCTAATTGTCATCTTTAGTCATTCTCTCTTCCCCTCTCTCTCTCTCTCCACACATATATAGACTCTAAGGGGGAAATATTATGTGTTTTATTTTACTCAAAAATTTTTGAGCCCACCCAATGTTTTTGAAAAGTTGGCGCTACTGGTAGTGACCTTCATTAAACTTCCTTTATCCCCTGGCATTCATTTTTCATGAGACAACTGGTCTAAAGTGGAATAAAATCTCTCACTATGTCTTGAAAAAAGTTTCGATACATTGAGGTTTTTTTCGATATACAGAAACAGTTTTTCCAAGTAATGAACATGGAGATTTCATAAAAGTTCGATATATAGAAAATTTCGATATGTGGAAGTTCGATATATAGAGGTTCGACTGTATAATGAAATATTATACAGCTTTTTTTGTGGTTAAAGGAACTTAGTTGACTTTAATCTTAAAACATATTCAAGTTAAACAATAATAAAAGATAGTTCTTTTTGTTATTATTTTCAATTATCCGAATTAACAAATTTCTTATGAGTAAAATTAATGTAGTTTATCTTCCATAATTGTGTTGGCATCAAACATGAACTGGTAATAATATGGTCTGAAGTTAATGTTGTCATTCAGGATGCTATTAAAGATTTGCCACATAAATGTACTACTGTAGACCCCCTCAAATCCACATATCATCAGAGATGTAAACAATGAAAATTTCAGCTCAGATGTAGAGCCAAAATTACAGAATTTTTTAGTTTTATATCATTCTGTATGTATTTTATTATGTAATTCTCGATAATATGAGTATGACTGAACTCATGGTTTTTTAAGAAGGAAGTATAAATTTATTTCTGAAAAAAATCAAGGTATTGCTGATATCACTGGTAATCGCAATCTTTTTACCAAATATATTTATGTATTAATCGAGCTGTGATGAAGGAGACGATGGTATACTTTTATAATTAATACACTTTATAAATGAAGAGGCCATCGGGTGGTTTTCTTGATTTAATTCACATTCACACACACAAAAAATTACGAACATAAAACAAATATAATAATCGTGATAACATTTTCTTTTTTAAATACATCACTCTAACGTCAAGTCACCTTCACAACCAAAAACAAAACTCTGAGTCCTCACTCCCGCTTCTGACTTCAGAATTCGAAAATACAGAACAATCTTTTTATCATCAGATGACTACCACCATCTATCGGTGGAAAATGTTAGTTTTCTGTTAGTGACTTATTTCTTTACAGACTCTTCCCCACCTGGAGAAAACTTTTCACTGTTGATGGGGAAAAGTTTCTTTCTGAGTTATTGCTTTTCAAGCACCAGCTCCAAACAAATTTTAGTACCTTGAATCACACTCGACTTATTCCCACCGTGAAAACATAAATATATATTATACAAATAAAATTTATAAATACTCAAACATTATACTCAAGACACAATTGAAAAATAATTTACACATATTAAAAACAATAAATTCAAATTTAACTGTCATATAAATTATCATATTTACATATTAGCATTCTATTCGAACTTAGGCTTTTAGGGCTCGACTCAAACTATCTGCATTCTGATGATGTTTTCCTTTTTTATGAACAATTTCATAATTGAAGGACTGTAAAAGTAAAGCCCATCTTAAAAGTCTAGGATTAGTTCTGCTGTTTTTGTCTAACCATACTAAGGGGTTGTGGTCCGTCTGGATCTGAAATTTTTATGTCCATCCAAATAGCATTGTAGTTTTCGCACTGCAAAGACAATAGCAGCACGTTCTTTTTCGGTGGTACTAAAGTTTCGTTCTCTGTCTGAAAACTTTTTGCTCAGATACAATATAGGATGTTCTTCATTATTTTCATTCAGCTCATAACACTATACCAATTCCTAAATTTGAAGCATCACACTGAACGATGAAAGGTTTTGTAAAGTCAGGACTATATAAGACAGGATTTTCAGATAGTTTACCTTTCAGTTCATCAAATGCCTTTTGACAGTCGTCATTCCAGTCTACTATTGAATTGCGAACCTGTCTTTTTAATAAATTAGTGAGAGGCGTTGCAATTACAGAAAAGTTCGGAATATAGTTCCGATAATATCCAGCAAAACCTAAGAAGGATCGGATTTGAGTTTTAGTAGTAGGAACTGGAAACTCTTTTATGGCTTGAACCTTCAGTTCTCCTGGAGTTCTAAGACCTTGACCCACTAAGTGTCCAAGATATTTTACATAAGCTTGGGCAAATTGACATTTAGATGGTTTAATATGCAGGTTTGCTTCACTCAGTCTTTTGAAAACGTCTTCCAGGTGTTTTAGATGATCTTCCCAAGTTTGAGAAAAGACAGCAACATCATCCAGATAAGGCACCACATACTCTTCACAGTTTCTCAGTTATCCGGCCATAAGTCGACTAAATTCATACGGAGCATTTTTTAAACCAAAGGAGAGGCGTAAAGGTCTGTACGTCCCAAAATTTGTCACAAAAGTTGCAATGGAGGTACCATTAATGGTGTTAACACAATATCTTATTGAGAGTTCTTAAAGAAGGTGATATATTCATTACACGCTACTTTACTTAATTAAACTTTATGCATTTAAAAAAAAATTAAATACTACTTTCAAGCTTCTACCTTAATTGCATTTGCAAAACTATTAAAAATTTTAAAAATCATGCTTTGAAGGCATGCTATAGCCTTCAAAGTTTAAAATAACATTGTTAGTTAATTTTAATTTAAAAAAATCTGATTTAAATAAAAAAAAATAGTGATTTTTTTATACCCTGCTCCTAAATATGGCCATCAAATATGTCTGAAACTTATCAAAAAACAGTTGAGTATCTTTATATTGCATTCCTCGAGACCAGGCATTGTTCAGATTATAAATTTTTGCACAATGTAGATCATTTCATACATTGTTAAATTTACTGTAAAAACATGGTCAGATTGTGTTTGGACCAAATCATTCATTGTATTATTCATTTTAAGCATTTTTATTGTAATAATAGCAATTTTTAAATTAAAAACCTCTGAATTAAGGAGATAAAAATGGACTAATGTATCAAATTTAGTCCTCTGGAGAGTAGAAATTTTTTTACATTGTGGAATGCAGGTGCTTCTTAAATGCAAAATTTATTGTTTACGTCTGTTTGTTTAAAATTTATTGTTAGAAGTTGTGTGTTATATAGAGAAATGTGTTATAAAGATCTTCTGCTGTACTAATATTTTAAGTAAATTCATTTGAGCTTTTTGATTTATCATGTGGGTAATACATAGGAATTTTTTCTGTACTTAAGATACTTGCAATTATTCATTTTTTTTTTTTTTATTTATCAAAAACTGAGATATTATCTGAATAGGAATGCTTTTTTTTCAGTCATATCATCATCTTTAACTGCTTATATTGCAAAGATGAAATCCTCTAAGAAGGCTGTTTCAGCTCTTCAGAAATCTTTAATGCAAAGTCAACCACAACTTCGGACATATGCAAAAGTCATTAGACAGCAAGATCCAGAAGAATTTAAAAGTATGCCAATTTTTCAGTATAGAACTGAACACTCAAAAAAGAAGAAGCGTATATATATGTGGGGAAATGCAATGTTTGGTGCCTTAGGAAATGCCAATTTTTTGAAACCAGTCCGACACAAGTATCCTTTGGAAAATATGTGCAGACCTTCGAGATTGCCTTTTGCAGATCTACATAAGGTAAAGGAAATTTTTTAAGTTGTGTGCTATAGTTTGACTTCTTGTACCTTGCTTTTTGCAATGTGTTTTATGAATGTTATGTTTAATAAGAGAAGATGCTTGTATCTACAGTGGAATTCCACTTATATGTTTCCATCAGTTATACATTCCAAGTCAGCAGTCCCGGTCATTTGTAATTAAAAATTAGCTGAGTTATATGTTACATTTTTGCGTTTCTATGAAATTTTGCCTCACTTATGCATTTTGTTGAAAGTGTTTTTTTTTCTGAACCTTTATTACGACTTGCTTTCCATGTTTGCCGACCATCACTCTGATATTTCTAAAAATGAAACTAGCTATGTGCGAAAACAGAGCATAGGAGAAGAGGGGAAGAAGGCGTTCATAGCAGTGACAGAGCCCCTGTCTTCTCCCCTCTTCTTGTTTCTCTTTTCCGGCATAGCGGTGCGATCGTCTGCCTGCTAGGCTTTTAGCCTGCCTTCACAGTGTGCTATAACGTTTCATTGTGCAGTAGGGTGGAGTGAAAAAAATTATTATTTTTTAATCAAAAACGGGTAGGGGCCAAAAGTTGCCTTTATGCTAGTACATCAACTGTGTGCAATTTTAGCGTTGAAAAAAAATGGCTTGAGTCTACGCTTTTGGTCCAAAATTTGAAATTTTGGGTACAATTTGACATTTTTTCAAAAAAATTAAAAAATTCTTATAGAGATGGTTATTATTTAGATATTTTATTTAAACCTTTATTATTAATGACTTAACATATTTAGATGATGAAACAATATCTTTATTCTGTACAACTGGAGCAATACTGACAAATTTCGGTAAAAATGGGCGTTGCCATTTGGTTGTGTCATTCGACGAATTGTTGTTTACAATATAGCTCTTACCTAGTTGCTTTCAAAACTACCCAGGGCATCTAGCTCGACCACGCTACCATCGGAGTACAATGTTTTATTTATACATTGAACTGTGATTTTTTATCAAAGACTGGCATAAGTTTTGTATGTATTAACCTAGTCCATCTCTTCTTTGTATCCACAGACTTTGGATGCTGCTGCTGTGATCTCCTTCACGTATTTTTCTATTGCTTGTGTAAGAAAAGGAAAACAAAGTAATGCAGTGGGGATGATATTCGTGTAATCTCTTCAACCGTCTATTATCTTCACCAAGATTGCACCCGATAAATGCATATTGATTAAGGACCTCTGTTACCACAACAATTTTCCAATCAATTAGATTTATTTAATTATCCGCTTCAAAGTTGATTGTCAATATTTCACATTTGCGTATGCCATCATTTACTTTCATCTTTCAACTATTATGTGCTGAGCAGCAAGCTGTTTAATAGGATGGCAATCGTCAGAGAGCATTGAAATCAGAATTTCCTCTGACATGTGCAAAGCAACCATTGTCCTAAATAACTTTTTTTAGTACTTGTTTTATTCTGTTTTGTGTGTTGTTTATTAGCCGAGTAATTTCCTATGAGTTTTTAGATCCCTTCTTTAGATGTGGACTACATTTGATGATAAACCATCCTGGGGCCAAACTTGGATTACATAGTACTTTATGAGTGATCATAGAGACTCTGATGGACAGTGAGTGCTCATTTAAAAGCAGAGAATTCTGTTCGCCGTTGCCATCCATTGTGCGTTGGACATGTTTAGGATGCACCATTACAATAGATCATATGGCACCTCCAAGTCCATTGAATTTCCTCTGCATAATTTATTAGACAAGATCGTTAGCAAAGATTAGATTCTAACCTACAGGGATTCGTCAGACCAATAGTAAAATTTTTGTCCATGTGCCATTCCCTTCTTATTTCAATATTTGAAGCCATACAGAGAAATTTAGAAACATTATTTCCTGAAATCAAAAAAAGGGTACTCAGCACAGACCAGAAATACCTGAAAGACATTTGCAAAGTTACTTCATCAAGATATTGCTCAGAAGAACTAGCGAATAGGAACCCAAGAAACTTGTCCTACGCAAGATAGCTCCCAAAGGCAAATAAAATTTTTCGCCTTTAATAAGTACTGATTGGTCATCGGAGTCTGTAGGTTCACTCACAAAGTATGTAATCCAAGTTTATGCCGCAGGATGGTTTACACCAAATACAATCCACATCTAAACAATGGATCTAAAAACTTACGGGAAATTACTCAGCTACTAAACATCACAGAAAACGGCATGAAACAAATGCTAAAAAAAATTATTTATGACAATGGTTACTTTGCACATTAAGAGCAAATTCTTATTGCAATGCTCTCTGATGATCGCCATCTTATTAAACAGCAAGCTTCTTAGCATATAAAAAATTTAAGAGGTAGAGAAAATGATGGCGTACTCAAAGAGTACCTAAATGCTGTAGAATGTTGTAGTAACAGAACTCTCATTCACTATGCATTAACTGGATCCAATTTTGGTGAAGATAATGGATGGCTGAATAGATTCCATTAATTCTAACTGTATCACTCTGCTTGCCTTATTTATACACAAGCAGTAGAAATATACGTGAAGGACTGTCACAGCTGCATCATCCAACAACTGTGGATACACAGAAGAGATGGGCTAGGTTGATACATATAAAATTTATGCCAGTCTTTGATAAAAAATCACAATTCAATGTATAAATAAAACATTGCTCTCAAATGGTAAGGTGGTCAAGCTATGCACTGTTGTGACCTGAAATGCACCTCCACATGGTACTTCCTGTGTAGTTTTGAAAGCAACTAGGTAAGAACTGTATTCTAAACAACAATTAGTTGTATGACTCAACAGAATGGCAACGCCTTTTTTTTACCAAATTTGTCAGTTTTGCTCCGGTTATACAGAATAAAGATATCATTTTATCATTTAAATATGTTAAATCATTAACAATAAAGGTTTAAATAACACATCTAAATAATAACCACCTCTATAGGAATTTTTTTAATTTTTTGAAAAAATGTCAAATTTTACCCAAACTTTCGACTTTTGGACCAAAAGCGCAGACTCAAGCCATTTTTTTTCAGCGGTAAAATTGTATGCAGTTGATGTACTAGTATAAAGGCAACTTTTGGCACCTACCTGTTTTTGATTAAAAAATAATAATTTTTTCGCTCCACCATATTGTGCAGCTTAACAATATGAGTCGAAACTGGACAACTCTCTTTGTAGACGAAAAGCTCAAAATTATTTGGACGGCAGGAATCAATCAACATGAGAATCAAAAGACTTTGTCTCTCTCAACGTATTGGAATAACTTACTCCAGTGGTTCCTAACCTTTTATTGGCCACGTCCCGCAAAACAAATATAAAATCATCATCCCCCCCCCCCCTCAGTCTGTAAATTATGTATCTTATTGTTTAAAATGTTAACTCTATTTGCACGGTGAAAGCATAATAGAACTTTAACAATAACTACTCATTTCACATTTTTTAACTTACCCAAGAGGTGAATGTTCTGTCACAAATGTGTTTTTAAAATAATTCTATAACTGCATCTTCGCTTTTGTGCCAAAAAGAGTTTTGTTGTACTTTTCCACCTTCTCTTAGTGTTAAAGAAAAATGTTATAGGTCTGCATTTTTATCTTCACAAAATTATCTTGAAGAGAGGTTTACATTTAGCATTAACATTGATAACATTCACATATTTTACAATTCATTTTTATTAAACTTATTGTGAGTTGGTGGAAAAGCTTTTGACATATGGATAACACAACACACAAGGAGCATTTCAAGATTTTCCTCTTTATCAATTTTAAGTAGTCATTATTCCCCATCAGAACACATTTTCTCTGTTTTCCCTTTCCAAATATCGTTAATTGAGGTGTGTTAAGAACAAGAGTAGAATTTTGTGAAAAAGGATTTTGAAGTGTCAAAGCATTGTTTGCTATGAATTCTATTCATTACATAATGAATTTTAATAATTTAGAAACTATTCAACTTATATAGCCAGTTTAATAGATTGTCCAACTTATCTTGTTTAACAAGCTGCCAGTATAAAACTGATTCAAATGTCTTGGTCACTGGGGCACTGCCAACTTAATCATCAAAGAAGTTTCGTCTCCTCTGGCTACTTTAAAAACTGGCTTAAAAGAGTTTGATAAGAATTTGATCCAAATTTTTGAAAGCCTTTTTCCCGAAATCACAGCTGGTATGATTGTGGTCCACTCTTATTCTCAACGCCTCAATTGTCTTCCATGCATATTGTAAATGTATATGTGGTCATATAAGTTTATTTTCTGTATAGAATGCCTACTGTAGAACCCATTTCCTTTTCTAATGTTATTTAAGATTTATAAATTTTATAACGTTGGTAATACCTCGTATTGAAATATTCATATATTTTTTAGTTTAAATATGTTCAAAACAGTCAGATTTATATATATTTTTAAGGAGTTTTACATGTAAAAGATTCTTCATGTGACATATAGTGAAGCGAATAAAAGTAGAAAACTCATTTAATAAATAATCAAAAGCTCTACAAAAAATTATAAAGTACAATGGTAACCTGAAAATTATAGATATTTTTAATACCAGGAATCACTCTAGAGAGTTTCAGAGGAGCAATCTGCCCTCATGCCCTTTTTAGATAAAATCCTGCCCCTCATTGTTCTTTTTCCTGAAACCAGGAAAAAGTTATCTCGTGAATAGAAGTTTTAGTGAGAGAAATTTCTAAAGATCATAGAAAAAGGGGGGAAATGACTTTGAATATTATAAAGAAGGCCAAAGACTATTTTACAATAAAAATCTAAAACATTTTCCTTTTACTATTTTTAAAAGTACTTTTCATTTGGTGAAGTTATGTAAATTATAAATGTTATTACATTCTTTAATTTTAGTAGTTATGGTTTCTTTAAGCAGTTTTTAGACTCCCGTACCCTCCAGTCTTATTGGTGTATGCACTTGTTATAAAAATGCCCTTTTTAAGAAATGATGTGCTCTTTTCAACAAAATTGCCCTTATTATGTAATGTGCACCCTGCCCTTTTTTATGTTCTAGAATGATCCCTGTAATACTGAAAAAAGTATGTATGTCAAAATATTTCAACACAAGTTAGAGGTCTGCACGGGTCCAGGCTTAGCCCGAGGCCCGTACCCGGCAGAATGAAGGTGAATTTTCCAATGGGCCGGGCCGATAAAAAAATTAATCGGGCCTATCGGTCTGATATAAGAATTCAAGCGAAGCAGATAATATACGAGCCATTTTCAATGAATATGATTTTCTCGAGAAGTATAAATGGGCGTCGCGAGCCGATGCGAGTTTAACAACATCAATACAGATATGTAACATGTCCATCGTAGAGATCGGCATCGTACAGTTACAAGATGTCTGATTACGGTTAATTTTTTTTTTCAGCAGTCTCGTGCTGGGACGGAACTGGTCTTAATCGATCTCAGGATGTGTAGGACAAGCATTATGTTTTGTAAAAGTATTAATAGTGATAATGAACTTCTGTTAACAGTATCTTTGGAAATACAGTCGGACCTCTATTTAACGAACCTCTATTTTGCGAACTTTTCTTTGGAACCAAGAACATTTTACGAATTTCTTCGCAAAATAACTTCCAAATAGCGAAGTGCATTCTCCATTTAACGAACTTTTTATTGTGATATAATTTTTTTTCTCCCCATTTCTCAAAATATTTCTGGACATTTCAAACTTATTCTTTCTTTAAACACATTTTATGATGTTCAATGGCCTTGAACTGGTTTTACCAGGAACCTTCTTTGTCAGCAGTGAGAATTCGGTAAGTACGGAGGACGAAGACGATAATCCCTTAAAGTAACTTAAAAAAATGTGGATACAGATGAGAAAAAAAGAAGAAATTAACCATGATATGCTGATTGATGATTGTATTTCACTTAATTCTGAAATTGAGACCTCGGAAACACTATCCGAATTGGATATTTTCGACAGTGCGAAAAATAAAAGCAATACAGTAGTGAATTGCGATGAAGACGAATATGATGATGATGATGGAAACGATCATGAAGCAGGAATTAACAAAACTTCGTATGATGAAATGCTAAAACCATTTGAAACAATCCGACGCGGATTATAGTTAGAAGAAAATACGCATGAAGGGGTTTTTGGTGCATTGCAAAGATGCTAGGCGTATTATGAGAGAAAGCACTTTTTAAAAGAAAAAAACTCAGACAAAATTAACAGAGTTTTTCAGAAACTAAATTTAAGGACGCATATGTTAATGTATGGTTAAAATTATTTGTTATAATAATAATAAATACAATAAGGTCATTAAAATTT
Source organism: Maratus speciosus (assembly GCA_963932465.1). Classification (NCBI taxonomy): domain Eukaryota; kingdom Metazoa; phylum Arthropoda; class Arachnida; order Araneae; family Salticidae; genus Maratus; species Maratus speciosus. The sequence goes on along the minus strand of OZ010789.1, from coordinate 425,148,738 downwards.
GTTAATTTTAATATAAAACGACTTACTTTAAACAGAATATACAGTGTATTCCCGGACAATGTTTGTTTTCCTTGCAGATTTCAAAGATTTAAACACATAGAAAAAATGAATTGATGATAGATATTGGCGGGTAAAATAAGTAAAACAAATTGATATAATTTATAAAAAAAAAAGGGATTAATTACTTTTAGTAAAAATATTTAGTGTTTATGAATTAAAAATCTGTTTGATGCAGTTTAAAGTATTTTAAAAGGTGAATCTCTATTTAACGAATTTTCCATATAATGAACTTTTTTCCGGGATTTAGCGACTTTGTTAAATAGAGGTTCGACTGTATACCTTAAGGGGTTCTCATATTCACTGCTCAACAATGCGAAACTTTCAGACACATTTTCTGACTCATTTTTAACTATAAAGGCATAAAATTGACAGGCCTGACTATTGAAGGCATTTGGAAAAGAATAGCTTTCTCTATATTTAATAAATTACTTACAGAGATAACAGAGATTCTTCTCATGTGACTGTACGTTTTTCTCCTTTCCTGTGCTATCGCTTCCGCAAATTCGATTCAAAACGCTAACTTTGGCAGTATTTTCAGAGAAAGATATATTGCTTTTATCTATGAAAAAGACGGCATTTACATAGTTTCTGAATAAGAATACCTGCCAATCTTACGCGTTTCCGAAAAGAAATGAATTGATAAATTTGTCGAAATGTAGCTCCTTTGGATTTGAGAAAAGCCTTAAAAATGAGAGAAATATTTTCACAAATTTACTTTTTATTATACAGCTTCAAAAGTTATCATGTTTTTAATCCGTTATTCTGAACTACATTAACCTTTTAATGAATCCTTATTGGAATTTTGAAATGTCTGTAGAGACGATGTCTAAAACACTGTGTAAACGTTAATGTTTACTATTGTGTGTTTTCTGTTTTGCGAACTCATAGTAATCTAAAATATACTGTAAAATGTTCCTATAAATATGTATGTAGTATTCATTAAAAGAATCTTAATTGTATGTTGAGATAAAATGGATTTTTTTTTTTGTAGAAATTGAATCGGGCCGGGCCTGTTTTCACTGATTTTTGTACATTCTGGGCCGTGAACTGTAAAAATGCAAATGGGCCAGGCCGAACTTTCAATTTTTACACCAGGGTGGGGGGGGGGGGGGGGGTCGGAAATTCCGGCCCATGCAGATCTCTAACACAAGTTCATATAATTATTCTGGTGCAGATTCTATTTTAAACCTTTGATTGGGAAAAATTCAATTAAAAAATTGATTTTTAAAATTTTGCTTGTGCCTATTCCATTTCCAACATTTATTTTCAAAAAAAAAAAAAAGAAAAAAAAAAGACAAAGGAAACTAGGACCACTGCCTTACTCTAATCCTCAACACAATTTTAAGCAAGAAAGACGAAATAAGAGATGCTGTTACTGTAGCTGGACCAAATTCTTCCAAACGAACATGCCTACAAGATGGGAGATTTTCTAAATTGGTAAATGCTCTAAAAGTGTGGTTCCAGTCTAAACATTCAGCTGGCATTCTCATAAGCAAAAATTTATTGCAAGATAAGGCCCATGAGTTAGCTGCAAAGATGACAGCAGAATTTAAGGCTTCTCAGGGTTGACATAGAGGATTTAAGGACGACAACGGTATTACTGGTCGCACCATATGTGGCGAGTCGAATGCAGTAGATAATAATTGCACAGTTGATCACTTAAAGATATGTACAATATAGATGAGACAGGTCTCTTCTTTAATTTGCTTCCTAACAAAACCCTGGCAGAAAAAGTAACCCACACCATGGAGGAAAGCAGAGTAAACAGCGCTTGACTGTATTGCTGGGGACAAATGCTGACGGTACCGATAAACTATTACCTTTAGCCATTGTAAAATACAAAAAGCCCCACTGCTTTAAAAATGTAATCACATTCTCCATGGATTATTAGGCAAATGTAAAAGCATGGATGATACGTTCAGCCATGGACAGTTGACTCAAAAAAGTAGATGCACATATGGGAAGAGAGAAATGCAAAATTATTTTACTTATGGACCACTGTGCTGTCTACCTGCCCTCAAGCCATCCTGAGAACATTCCAAAGGAGTTTTTTCCAACCGAATGCTCAAGCAAATTGCAGCCATTTGATTCAGGCATAATTGTAAAGTGCTCTATTGGAAGATGCTACTTCAGTATATTGTGTCATGTCTTAATGCAGAAGAACAGCATCCCAAAATAAGTGTTCTTGAAGTAAGAAACAGATTCCATCATACGTATTACTAAGCTCACTTTTTTAACTTTCTTGCCAGTCTCGTTAAGGGGCGACTTCACTCATGTGAAAACACCAGCTTGTTAATGTTAATCCTATGTGAGAATTTTTTTTAATATCTCGTTTGCATTTCAGTATTTTTTAAAGGATTCTTTTGCATTGGATAACTGAGGTCAATTTCTGCAAAGGCCATTTTTTACACTTTTCATTTTGTTTACAGGTTTTTATTTATTAGGATGCTTTCGCTTTTAGAGTCTATTTTCAAACTGAAAGCATTCACATAAAAGAAATTTGCAAACAAAATCGAAGAAGTAAAAAAACAGCTTTTCTGGAGGTTGACCTCAGCTATCTAATGCAAAAAAAATTTAAAAAATATTAAAATTCAAATATCATACTTTAAAAAAATTCTGCCATAGAATTAACATAGTGAGTGGATGTTTTCTCGTGAATAAAAATATTAGCGAAAAAAAACCTCTGGTCACAAAACTCATTTACAGCAGCGCTGGTGACAGCGTTAGTTACTTTTTTTTAGAATAGAGAGGTACAAAAATTTGTGATGCATCAAACATATCATCTTTCTCAGGAAACATGATTTAGCAACATTTGTGTATTTAACTATGTATTTCTGATTATTGTAATCAGAAGAAATATCTGATTTGTTTGTCATTGAAAAATGATAACTGATACCTGTAGCACACTAATTTGGCAAAACAGTTTCACAAAATTGCAATTTGTATTTTTTATAAATTTATTTTTGAAACCTACTTATTTTACCTCCACCTGACCTTATTTCTGGAACATAGTATATGTATTATAAAAATGCTCCAAGTTGCAGAAATTTTTAACTATGCTTAAAACATATAACATGTAAAAAGTATAACAAATATTTAAAAAAATCATATGTCACAAAGTACGACATAACACTGATGGCCACATTTTTCTAGTAGATACGTTACTTCAGCCTCACAATGACCTTGATGAAAGGTGCAAGCTATTAAGTATTTAAAATACATGCAAACACTAACAAAGAAATTCTTCTGCCAATCTACAATGTAGTTGAAAGTAGCACACAAGTTGCTCATTTTTTCACCTTTAAAACTAAATATTTGATGGTTGGTCATATTTATGTTTAATATTTATGGGAATAAATTATGATTGTGTAATTAGATTACAAATTCACAGTGATCATTATTTGTATGTTCTTTTAAGTCAGATAGTTGCTATATAATGCACGACTTTTCTTTTGATAAAAATGTTAATCAAATTTTTCCTTATTAAAATATTTCATCAAATTTGAAAAAAGAATATTAGTTTATATAATAAAATGAAGTCAAATCTTCATAGTTATTTTCTTGAATAATGTATGTTAAAAGCATTTGCTATTTAAATTTTTCAAAATTTCCTTCTATTTTCATAAATGCATGTTGATATGACTAACAATTTTTGTGTTTTCGAGAAAACCTTTTTGTTGAAGGATTTTAATGGTTATAAAATATATAAATACTTAAAGTTAAAATATACACTGAATTTTTCTTTTATAATTTTTATAGGTAAGAGATGTGGCTTGTGGATATGGATTCACAGTTTTTGCTGCTTCAAATGAAGAAAAAGATTTTACATTATTTGGTACAGGATTAAATAGTGATTTTCAAATAGGTTACCACTGTGCAAGAAAAAGTAAGAAGTTATTATCATTATTATGAATAACTCTAACATGGATTTTCATTTATCACGTCAGTGTTGGCCCTTGTACTTGTTTTGCATGGAAATTTGCTTTTAAAATTGTATTTTACTTTTCATAGTCTATTTAGGAAAGTGTAAAATATTGTAATTTTCTTCTACACCACTTTTTAAATCTAGCTTATGGGGAAGGTATTGAATTTTGAAGGATTTAATTACTTTTTAAATGCACTAGTTTTTATTGTTGTTTCTAAAAGAGAATAATCTATGTTAAAAATCTGTCAAAAGTTTTTCCCCAAATAACTTTTCCTCTGAAAAAAAAAAAAAAAAAGAGAGAACACCAGTTCAGTGAGTATTAAAAATCTTTCTTTTGTAAACTATCATTTGTCATGGGTGATTGCTCGATAATTCAACAATTGAGAACAATCTCCATTGTAGAAGATAACAATTAAGACAGTCATCAATTTGTTCTCAAATTCTACAATCGATTATTCAAAGCTAAAAACCACAATTAGAAGATTTAACCAGTATTCTGACAGGAAATGTTATTGTAGTGACGGGCAATTGCAGGATTATTCTACAATCAGAACAATTTGCTACTGATTGAGGTTTGAGACGAAAATAAGTGTACAGCTATACTTGTGTTTTTTGAATGGTGTTCCCATTTGATGTTTTTCAAACGGAAAGGGCATTGCACCCTGCCCTTTTTCTTTAAACTGCTGATGTACTTTGTCCCATTTCCCAATAGCTTCTTTGTCTCCTCTATTTTTTATTTATTTATTTTTTCAAAATATTTGGCTTTTTCCTATTCTCCGCTCCCTCCCCGACTTTTGAAAACAGAAGTTCTGCTGCTCTGATTGACTCATATGTTGCGAGTTCTAAATCAATGTGAAAAAACATGCAGCAACTGCATATTGGAATGGCTTCAGGAAATTTAAGACTTAATCCTAATTAGGGATTGACCGAATACCGAATAGTCGATTCGGTATTCAGTGATTCAGCATGTAAACCGAATATTCGGCTTCGGCCGAATACTTAAAAGTATTCGGCCGAATATTCCGAGTAATTCGTTTATGAAAAACAATAGGTAAAATATTACTAGTTGTTAAAATACATGATGACCAATGCTCATTTGATGTTATTTTAATATGCTTCAGTGATAAATGATCATTTATAAGAGCAGTACATTACTATCTGTAATCAAAATTTAATATAGGCAAATTATGGTGTAAATAAAAATAAAAGTTTTTAGGTGTTATCTGGTTGTAATCTGTTTCATTTTTGTTTATAAATCTGTCAAGCTCCAGAAAATAAATATTCACTATAAACTCAGCTAGAAGGTGTGGATAAGCATTTTCTTTTGGATTTAGAAGAATTCTCTTTCACTTAAGTAGAATAGTCTAAACAATGAGTTCCAATATTATGTGCATGAGTTCAGAGTTCAGCTGCACTACAAAAAACAAATCAAAAGCCATTTTTTATTTAAAAAAACCCTCTTCCTTCCTATAATAGTCTATATAGGATTAAAATCAAAACAACTGTCTACAAACAACAGGGGAAAATAAATAAGGAAGGTAGGGCATCTTTCCCTTATCTTATCATTTAATTTAAATTTTGTCTGCATTAGTTTTTTTAATATATATTTATCTAATGTGTATTTTCTTTAATATACATATCGAATATGTATACTCTTCTGCCTATCGTAATAGCTTTTATATCCATTAAATTAAAATCACTTAATTTTTTTTCTATCTTCATCAACACTAAGTTAAATCATTAATCAAAATATAAATAGTAATAATTTGATATAAAGTAGTTAAATGTACAAACTGATATACCTTTTTTATTTGAAAACATTTCTATTCAATGTGTTCATAATTAGACATTTGACTAGAGATAAAACAATAAAAAATAAGTGATGAACTAATAAATTTGTGAGTGGAAAGAAGTCTTATTTTTTTTTGTGTGTAATTAGATTTAAGGATAAAAATGTAACTGAATTAAAATACTTAGAATTTAATTTTAATTAATAAAGCTTATTAAAAAAGAGAATGTATGCAGAAATGTTTGTTCGAAATTTTTAAATATTCGGTTGCCGAATACCGAATATTCGGTTTACACTTTGACCGAAGCTTCGGTATTCGTCAAAATTCCTGCTTCGGTCAATCCCTAATCCTAATTACAGGTTTAGAGTTGAAATTCCCACTCCTTAGAACTGACAAATGATAATCCAATGAGAATGGTCTTTCAAACAACTCTTTCAACTTCTTTCAAACAACTTCTTTCAAACAACTTCTTTCACTCAACAAAATGTGACCCTTTACTCAATATAAGCGTCCTTTTACCTGACAAAAATGCCCTTTTCAGCAAATCCGCCCTACCCTTTTTAAAAGAAATGTGAACACTATTTTTGAAGCTATTTATTTCCGCATGGGATTAGGCTGATTTACTTTCAATTGACTCAGGACAGGAAGTGCTCATGCACACTTTTTTTTTTTTTTAAATCTGATTCTGGCTGGCCGTCCTGGACTTTATACTTTCTGGGATGTCAGATTTTTTAAATTTAGTTATTTATTTAGTAAAAATAATAGTGATATTGTGGTGTACACTTGTTAATAGAGTTTGTCTTTAGAAATTTATTTTTTATTTAGAAAATTAGATAAATAAAAAAAAATTATTGAAAAAAATACTTTTTTTTGTTTATAGAGATTCAAAAATTAATGATTTTTTAATCATCTTTTTCTTTCCTTCTAAACTATATTATTATTTTACTACATTTTATTTATTTGTTTATTTTTTACTGATTCTTCATTTGAATGCAATATTCTAAAAATGAGCATTAATGTTGTAATTCGACATTGTGTGGCCTGCAAGCATATAATCAGAAAAATGCTGTACTTAAATGTTTTCTTATTAATGTATGTAATATTTTTTTTAAAGAATTTTAACTGTAGGATAATGTTGGTAAAGAAATGTTCATAGAAAATGAGTCGGGCCAGGTCATGAACTGCAAAAAAATGAATGTGCCGGACAGAATTTTTAGCTTTTGTAACAGGCCTGGCTTGTGTTTTTTCTTTATTGCATTGTTTGTTCAAAATTTATTCATCTAAGAAAATAACATTATTGTAATAAATTTTACCAATCAACATATTTTTTATCATTTGAAATTTCCATGTGCTTATTAAAGATGAAACAGGTTCGGGCTCGATTTTTATACTATTCTTTGGGGTGAAAAAAAAAGTGAAAAGTGAAAATTCTGTTTATTTAAAATTGAAAAAAAAACCCTTCTTATTTGTGAAACAAATATGTATTCTAATATCTTATTCTAATATCTTATAGTGTTTTAAAATGTTTTAAAAATCAATTTGAAAGGTGATTGAATTGTTATTGGTGGGATATATAAGATGCTATCGGAAATCCCGTACTGCTATTACTGTGATTGTCTCTGTGAAAGCAGAGGTAAAAGTAGGTCAATGTCACATTGATTCTCCAAACCCACCACTACAAATTTTTTTCGACTTTGTGTTTTGAACTGTTTGCGATTTAGCAATGGTGTGTGCATCAAATTTTGTTTGTAGTTTAGTGAATCTCCAACTGAAACTCTTCAAATGCTTCGTACGGCTTTTGGTGATGAAGCTTTAAATCGGACAACGGTTTTTCAATGGCACTTGCGTTTCAAGGCGGTTCGTTATTCATTTGAAGATGACAAGTATTCAGGGTGACCAAACACCAGTAAAACAGATGAAAATGTGGAACAAATGGGAAAATTCATACGAAAGATCGTAACCTAACTATCCAAAATCTTTCACACAAAGTTGAAATCATTATGGAGTTTTCCAAGAAATTTTGATGGAGAGTTTGAACATGCAGTGCATTGCTGCAAAGTTTGTTCCAAGCAGGATTGTAAAAAATCCAGCCCGGGTGGGTTTTATTAAAAAAACCCGGTTGTTTTGGGTAGAAAACCTGGGTTTTTTGGGGAAAATGGGGAAAATAAAATTTATTCTTTTCTACAAAGTAACAATATGTAACACATGTATATATATGTTTATATCTTTTATTAGGCTTGAAGATACATTGTTTAATAAATATTAGAAGCATTATGTAATTAATTAAATTAATGACTCTGCTTGAAATTGAGGGTTTTCAAGTATTTGCATATACCACCAGAAAACAATTGTGTTTGAATTTTAAGTGACAGTTTGAGGATGTACTACTAAATTTGAAAAAAAAATTAATATTTTATTAAATTATTAATTAAATTATTACTAACCTTTCAAATAAAAGTCATTAAATTATATGTAATGTACTAAAATACATAAATGTAAGTTTATTGTTTCTTTATTAGAGAGGGTTTTCCTTTCAGTAATCTTGCTTTCTTGTCTATATTATAAAGGACAAACATATCTGTGCGTAACGCATACGTCATTTTGCGAATGGCAACACTTTGAAATTTGAAATAAAATTTTGGTTTTGCATTTTCTCTACTGCAAATTTTTAAACTTCTATGCATCACACATTTTAACTTTTTACACCGTCGTATAAGGAAATAAAATTCTGTTTTAAATACTATTTGTTTGAAAGCTGTATCTCAATTTGTTTTTGAGATATTAATTTTTTTGTAGTTTTTAATACAAATTTTGTAATTGTGGACACTGAAGTACTCCATTTATATTGAAAGTAAAGGGAAAATATTCATGGTTTATTATTTTTATTCATTATATCCTTATTGATGCCATTTTCACATTACAAATAAAGTAACTTTTTTATAATTTTTGAACTGAAAATGATGTCAGACATTAAATAAAACACGCATTCTTCTTCATAAATCAGCTACATTTTAATATTTTTACATTACGCTGATAAATGAGTTTAAGGCGCTCGGCAAAATGATTCATTGAGTAAAAATGATATATTTAAAACAAAACGATCATTTTTTTTTTTTTTTTTTTTTTTTGATAAAACTAAATATTTGACCAATACTATAAATGGCGAATACTATGACAACTAAAGTCAAATTTCTGATTTTTTTTTTCGCGGGTACTAAGATTAGAACTTAAGGTTTGTGCGAATGTTCACATGAAAAGTTGTATCGGACAAACGTGACTTTAACTTTGGAAATGCATTCATTAATAATCTATTCTTTTGTGCGTTAAAATACTTTCAAATTGTGAATTTGAGTGGTGCGTATGTAAATTACGAGAATGTGAAAATAACGTACAGTTTAGATTTTATGGGGGAAAATTTTATGATGTGACAAAAGCGAAATCCTTTTTACTGATTTTTCATCCCTTAAAAACAAACATAAGAGCTCCATCGATAACTTCATTATAATTACTGATCTTGAGTACGTAATCTAATACCGTTTAATTTTTCAATAATTTAAGCAGTTGAAGTATGTAAAAATAATATTTTGGTAATTTTGGGTTTAAAATATTATTTGTTTTAAGAGTTAGACAACCAATGTAAGATGATTTTTTGTTGTAATTATTTTTGTAGGTTTATTATAATTTTGATCTGACAGTTCCTTTCAAACATTTTAGTACGTCGAATTTCGACGGGTTGCAACTCGTGGTTAATAAAATTAAACTTTTAATTTTTACTTAGAGGAATTTATTCTGTTAACTATTTTTGCAATATACTTTTTTATTTAGATATAAAAAAGAATGATATTGACAGACAAATTAAATAGGTACTCTCAAAGCATACTACAAAAATATTGGTATTGATTTGGTTTTAAACTTCTAAACCAAAACTTTCCATAACAACAGAAGTAAGATATAATGTAACCAGTGATGTAATCATAAAAAACCCAGGTGGTATACGCTATAGGCACGGGGTATGGTATACACTAAAGTCATTAATGTCATGCCTAGGGTATACGCTATAGCTTTATTTGAGAAACAGAGGGTATATGGAGCTTCTTAAAAAATCCAGAAGGTATATGGCGTATACCCTCCACTGCACACCTGAATGTAACTACAACTTTAACTTCTTCAAATCTAAACCAAAACTGTTCTTATCTAAAAAGTTTTGGTTTGGATTCTAATCTTCTAATAAATATTGTACGATAGTTGATAACCAAGAAGATTTTGTGCATGCATCATTATATATAAAGAAACATTTCACTGTTGTATTTTTTCATTCAAAAAGTACTTAATATTACAAAATGTTGTTTTATTTGATAAAAACCCATTTTCTCCAAAAAACCCAGCCCGGTGGAGAAAATGCATACCTACTTGGACTGCAAATCTGACATCCCTGGTTCCAAGACTCCTGACATACGATCCCTAATGACAACACAGTTTTTAGCTCATAACATGGTTGTTGTTACACCCACCCTATTCACTGGACCTAGCTCCCTGTGATTTTGTGTTATCCCCAAAATTGAAAATGGAACTGACAGGACGATGTTTTGTGACTGTGTCCGACATTCAACGAGAATAGCAGTCGGTCCTTGGTAGCTTTCGAGAGAATTACATCAGGAGTGCATTTGAGAAGTGGAAAACACAAAGGCATCAGTGTATACGTTCACAAGGTGACTATTTTGAAGTAGATGGAAGCCAAAATTAGGTATGTTCAAATAAAACTTGTTTTCCCATCAAGTCCGTGAATTTTCTGATAGCACCTCGTAAGGAGAAATATTCTATCTTATTCTTCACCCTTTACACGGTCAGTGTTAGTAACGTAAAGAAGCCGTGAGATGTCTCTTGTCTATTCTTGTCCAAAGCTAGACATAAAAATGGATAAAAATTTCAAAAAGATAGTTTAAAAAAAAATGAAAATTGAAGTCATTGTGTATAGATTACAAAAGTTTTCTACATTATTAAAAACATAAATGTGCATACATGAATAGTTTGTTAAAAAAAAATAAAACATTATACGTTTTTCTTAACCACTTCACCGGCGACGGGTATAGGGAAACAGTGCTTTTACCCCCGACTTATCTCGGGGCAGCCGTTGAAGTGGTTAAGGAAATTTTCACACTACCAATACAAAAGCCACTTACTTGCAAAGCATTAAATATAAAAGGAAACAAAATATCTATAGATTTTTTTTTTTAATTTCTTGTTTATTTGTTTTTTCAATTTTTAACACATTGTTGGCAGTATTTTTCTTAATTCAAAACATCTAGCAGATTTTTTTAGTAGAAATCTTTGCTTTATTTAATCCCAGAATGTCTCTTACTAAATGAAGCAAAAATTACTATTGTAAATTTTTGGTATATATTTTAAATAAAGCACTAAAGTGGCAACACTGCTGTTCAAAATGTGTTAAATAAAAAGTCCGAACTTTCAATTCTTACTTATGTATTGTATATTGAAAACTATTCATCGTTTTATAATCTCATTATATATTTATTATTTGCATTGTGTATATTACTGTGTTTAAAGAATATATAAGATAAAATTATATTTTGTTAAAATTACTTTTTTTTTTGCCAAAGTATAATCTGCATATTTTTATATATCTGTATAATTAATTTTGTTTTTCCTCTTAGATCACCCTTTAGAAACTGTTATTCAACCTGTTCCAATAGCACTTCCTTTGTTTAAAATGCATACGTTGGCTACTAAAGTTGGCTGTGGAAGAGCTCATACTGTTGTTTTAACTGATAAAGAAGGAGGTAACATAGTTTAATGAAAAATAATTTATTAGTCTTTACGATTAAAATGGGTAACAAATACATAAATCTTGTTGAGCATATTTCTTAATATTAAATTTTAAAAATGAATATTGATAATAAAAATGAATATTGTGGTTAATTCAGCGTTCGAAATCCTTGGTGGTCCGCTGGTCCGAGACCACCAAAAATGATATTGGACCACTAATTTGAAAAATTTAGTGGTCCACAGGACCAGTAACTTTTCCCCCCTCTCTCACAGGTAAACTTAAATTTTCCCGTCCCCTAGAAAACCGCAACCAAACACACATCACAAAATAATAAATAAAAATTGCATTAAACCTTAGTCAGTGTAAATAAATAATCAGATAAATAAAAAAATAAAATATCTAATTAATAATTTTATAGTTTTTCGTTATGTATGCTGTTTAATTTTTAGTAAATTATAATTTTACATTTTACTAGGCTGAAAATTTTGGATAACTGTAAAGGAAGTTTGGTTTATATTCTAAAAGGGGGGGGGGGGGGGTCATTCAAGGGTTAAAGGGACGTCATGGAATTTTATATAGCGGGCCAGTAACGATGACTGCGGACCAGTAAATTCTCATGCTTACTGGTCCTTGGGACCAGTGACTTTTTTTTATCAATTCTACCGCTATTAATTGCACAGCAGATAAGTATGTTTATAAGAAGCTCAGTGGCCATCTCAAGCATGTATTAAGCACAACAGTATCATCCTTTTTAAAGTTCAACCTAAACAAGTTTCTTTCTTAAGTAATTTTAAATATTTTTCTAATATATTCAGTTTTTCACATTGTTAAAAAGAGTGATTTGACATGTCTGCTCATCTAGCAATTGTAATCCATTTTTTTTTTAAATTTAGTATTAATTTAATATTGCATTGTTTTGCACTTAAGTATAGATTTAGTCCAATTTTATAAAAATAAGTGTGAGCCCATAAAGTATAACAAGATTTATAACAAGCATTTGAAAAAGTTAAATCAGTAATATTTTTCATTATTTTTAGTTGGAAAAGGGTGTAAAAAGTAGCAAATACATATAACGAAGATATTGACATCCCTTCTCCAAATCCTCATTTGGATACAGGACTAATTGTTTTAAAGACAGAAAAACAGTTCGCATAAAAGAGTTTTGATAATTCCCATCCCTATATAGATTTCATCTCAGAATTTACATTTGACTTTAACTTTTTTATTTTACTTTGATTTTATTAATCTGTTAACTAAAAGTAATTTTTTTTAACCTTTATTTTTTAATGAGTTATTAGTCTATTACTTTATTTTTCTTTAAAATGTATTATTCATTTTTTTTTGTTGTTGTAAAAATTGAGATAAAAAACATTAATTTAATTGAAAATATTTATATCAATAAGTATTTTATATTGAAATGTCCCCCCAAAAAATGATAAAGGATCAAACTTTGATCTACTTCTTTTTTTCCTTTATAATTTCACACAAGTTTAATCTTGTAGTTCTTACAGAAAATGTGATAATTTTCGGGACTTTCCCATTTGTTTGAATTAACTGAAAATCTGAATTAAGAGAGTTTGAATTATTGCGAGCATTGTATATATACAGGGTGTATCAGTACAGCGGTTACAAACTTTCAGGATGAGATAAAGTACACCTAGACAATGGGAAATCACATAGTTGTCAATGTCATATAAAAGCATGGTCGTAAATGCTTTCCTGGCATGGTAGTGACAACACAAGAAAGGAAGAACATGAGCAGGGAGAGAAAACATGTTTATTATTCTTAGTGCTGCAAAAATGCCGGGACAATGCCGGAAAATGCTGAGGAACTTGTTGCGCTCATTGTGGCAGCTGCTAGGGAAGTCCAGGACACTCCCGATATTTTCGAGAACATTAGATCTTCCATTCGCTGGAGATGTGCTTCCATGTATCACAGCCCGGGGTCGTAATTTCGAGCACCTACTTTGATGACGACCGTTGTCTCTTTAATATTCTTTTTTCTTAGTTTTTTGCTGTACTAAGGGTAATAAACATCTTTTCTCCTCTTATTCGTGTCCTGTCTTTCTTACGTTTTGTGTCGTCACTACTGCGCCAGGAAAGCGTTTCCCACCATGCATTCCTATGTGATTTTCCATCGTCTAGGTGTACTCTATCTGTCCTGAAAGTTCGTAACTGCTGTACCCTGTATATATATATGCAATATTTTTTATATATATAAATTTCTTCTGTTTCTACATAAAAATAGATAAATGGCTTTTTTATATTAAATAAATTGTATACACACGGAAAAAATTGCTTGTGTATATGAAACAGTAAATAAGTTGCCAGAAAATATGCTGCCAATTTTTTTTTCTCGCCAAGGACAATTTCTCTTTTTCACCAATTACCTATACTGGAAAAGTACCTTTATTTATTTATTCTATTTTAAATGAGATGAATAAAAGATGTGCGTTTTAAATGTATCTGATGTATTTTAAATGTATGTTTTAAATGAAAGTTATATATTTTAAATATAAATGAGTGATAGGTCTATATTTTAAATGAAATGGTTGCGATAGAACAATACTTGGTGATTCATCACATGCACTCGGTTAACATAAAAGTACCAAAATGGCTTTCTTGTCATATAAAAAGATAAGTGGTCAGCCCGGAGCTATTGATGACAGTCAATGACTTAGGTTATTATTATAGCGATATATAAGAATTTTTAATTAAAATGATTATCACCTATGTTCTGTACACCAGGCAGTATGTTATGTAACCCATAGATCCCGGAATAGATTCCCATATGTAAAATAAAAGATGAATGTTTAAAAGTTTTGCAATGCAATGTCACATTAGAAGTGCTTAACTCTAAAAGGCCAAGTCTGTATTTAAAAATCCACTATTTAATATACTCAATGGTAAATACAGTTAATGAACATTTACGTACTATATTAATGAATTGAACTATTTTTATATAAAACTTCCCAATAAAACGAATCACAAATAAACTAATATCAAAGGTATGGCAAATCATACCAGAACCTCGATTGATTGAATACCAAGAAACTAAGAAAAGGAATGTTAAAACCAATATATATTGGTATAAGACTATAATCCTACCTTTAAATGAATTTTGAAGTTTATTTTACCCTTCAAAAGTTTCATTTATAACCATACGTTTTGTTTTATACAACTGGCATTTTGCCTTAAATTTTTTATTATGGTCAACAGACATTATTTTGAAGTATATATAAGTAGCATCTGATAATGACCACTGTGTATTATTAAAATTAATTCTCTAAAATTTCCATTTGGAGCTTTAGCAGTATTACCCATTTTTTCATGAGCTTCTGCAGTAGCTATCTGTATTACACTTTGAATGTATTTTAAATAGGTAGCAAAACTATGAATAACCCTTCCTGTCTATCACCTGACAATTTTTTGTTCTTCCCATAGAACATTATGAATTCTAAAACTATTTTTGTAACTACACAGCAAAAATGATTGTGTAGAAACTAAACATCTGATTGTATCAAAAGTTAAACAATAGGCTCACCTTAACTTCCAGAAACGAATTTGGAAACTATTCAAAACAGACAGGCATGTGTTAACCTGTTGCAAATGTCTGATTTGTGTTTTAAACATGACAGCTTGAAATCTGGAAAAATGTATTTTGAGAACACAATACTTTAAAAAAACATTGCAAAATACATTACCAAAATATACTTTTATTTTGTGCTAAACAGTTTGAATAGCTTGATGGGCTTTCCAGTTGACATCAACTTTATTGCCAGTCGAAAGATGAATCGTGTTTTTAGTGTATAAAGCAATAAAGAGAGAAAAAGTTGAACTCAGGTATGATTACTACCTTAGAGAGAATAAGTCTATGAAAGAAATGCAACTAATTTCCAATTAGTTGAGACCATATAGGCCCCTCCCACCCAGAATACCTGCGGAATAAGAAGAGAAATTATGAGATAGTCGATTAAATTTAATAAAATTGAGTCAAGGCAAGTGAAATTTAGGCTAAAAAAGAAAAAAATTATAAAAGTGAAGTTACACTAGTTTAGCTGGTGATGGTCAGAGGGAGTTTAGTAAAAAGGTGGTGTAAAAAGCTGCAGGATAAAAAAAGGCACAATTCAGATCTGCATATTTACTCTACTATTAAAAACACAAGTAAGTTTTTTACAATAGTTTTTTTTTTAAATATAAATAAGAAATAATAATTATCACCAATATTGGTAGGGTCATCTCGCTGAATGCGAGAATTTTTCAAAATACAGCTTTTTGGCAGATATTTTCTCAAGGACACTATTAAGTTTTTCAGTGATTCCTGCAAATGAATTCATCTGTAGTTTTTTAATTTTTTGCACAATTTCACAATCATGGGGATTTCTTTAGAAAACTCATGCATCTTATAGAGGTGTTGAATTTGAGGAGGGGGGGGGGGGGGGAGTTCTTTAGGGATTTGATGCAAAATTTTCATAGTTTTTGTCATGGGAGATTTTTTGGTTTAGCAATTGTTTGGGCATATGTTTTTCTGAATTGTGGTTTAGGTGGTAATTTCGCGCAACCTTTATAGTTGCAGGAATGCGGGAGTCTGCAGTTTACCTTTTGTTTTGTTGGTGTAAAATACAAAATAAAAATTACAAATGTATATCAAATGCATGTATATTATCAAAACTGCCCAACTCTGAAATAGAACAATATCTAAGTTTACATAAGAATGTTTTTCTATTGTAAAATTTGTAAGATACTATTATAATCCTACAATTGCTGATTTATTTTAAAATGGTAAATGCATAGTTTTGGAAAAAATTCTGAAAATAAGTACAGCCAATCCCCTTTTTACACGAGTTTATTTGATTTAGCACATTTGGCCTGAGTTGCCAGGATTTTTTCCCCTCCCCCCTCTGTCATATTAAGCCTCTACAAGTTAAGAAAATCAAAATCATGGGTTAATTTATTGGTTAATTTGGAAAAAACATATCCTATTATTATCCTATTTTCTTTGAATATATGCACTTTCTGAATATCTTAACTGAAGCTTTTCATTAGTTAATAATATTTTTTTCTAAGATATTGTCCTTACACCTGAGCACAAATCTACACTAATATTATAAAAAAAGAAATGTTCATTTGTTTTTAGCGGTAATCTCTGGAACTACCAAAGTGATATGAACAATAATAGTGGCAAAATGATGGTGACCGCCTGCTTCAATATAGACTATATTTTATGTCTGTATAACTACTTCCAACAGAGTGCAGGAGCAAAAAAGTTATGATTTGTTTGATACTGTTAGGGCTAGAAACTTGAAATTTCGAATGATCACTTTCAAGATGAAAATTCTCTCTAAGAATGGCTTCTGAAAAATTCAAAACAGTGAAATGAACCCAAAACTTTCTAAATTACAATTTCTTTAGAATTGTTAGGGCTGAAAACTTTAAGATGTAAATGGTCGCTCAGAACAATTTCATAACATTTCAAAATTTAAGAGTTAATTGAGTGGAAAACATGCTAAAAAACAATTACTTTGAAACTACTGAACTGATTTCAAATATTCTTTCGGGATAAAAATGGTGGCAGGCCACTTAAAAATGGGCTACATTTTATTTCTGCGCAACTGCCCTCAGAGAGATGCAAGAGCAAAACATATTACAAAATTACAATTTCTTCGAATTTTTTTACGATTTATTTTGGAAGAAACATCTAAGTGCCAATGTCGAAAATTTAGCCACCTAGGCGACTGACTCCCAGGATTTTTACATCCCTGGTAACAGTGGATTTCTGTCAGACAAGTGCAGCAAGAGCTTTGCCATGATGTATCCTTCTTCCAATGCAGATTTTGGTGGTTCCAATGTCTTTGAGCAACTATTTAATGGGACAGGAGATTTCTGTCTTGCATAAGCAACCAAATTAATGCCATAAAGTATTTTGACTCCTGTATCTATAGTGATGCTTCTACCTCTATCTTAATAATAATAATATTTATTGTTATTATTGTAAGTTCTACATCTTCTGACCACAGTATTAATATATATAATTTTTTAATCAATATCCATGAACAATGTGTAGGTGTATATATTCATGAATTGCTTCATAAAAAAACTTTCATTAGTGAAATTGCAACATAACAGACTGTAGCAAAAGAATTATACTGTGGTTTTATGCCCGAAATTGATTGATTTTATTTTAATTTTTTACTTCTATCTTTACAAGAAGAAAGTATTGGTTTCATGAAAATTTTCAAATTCCAGTTTTCGACGGATTTACACGTTTTACAGGTCAGAGATTCCAAAAAACATGTTTTTACAAAATGTCTGTCTGTCTGTCCGTCTGTCTGTCTGTCTGTATGTGACACAAATTTTGTGGGCGCTCTATCTCAAGAACTAATGCACGGAATTTAATAAAAATTTATATTCAGGTAGTCCCTGATATAGATTGGTGCTGATTAGTTTTTGGTGTAAATCGCCCAGCAGGTGGCGCTGCTATGTAGCATTTTGCAGGATTTCCGCAAAAGCTCTATCTCAAGAACTAATGCACGGATTTTTATAAAACTTCAGATTCCGTTAGTCCTTGACATGAATGGATGCTGTTTACGTTTTGGTGTAAATCGCCCAACAGGTGGCGCTGCTATGCTGTATTTTGCAGGATTTACACTATTTTCGCAGTAGCTCTATCTCAAGAACTAATGCACACATTTTCTGTTCTCGGTCCGGAAACAGGACCGGTCTAGAATTACTAAAATTGTAGCAGAGTGTGGAATATATTTTAACTTTAAGTGTTGTAGGTAACCATGGCAGGATAGTGAATGAGAAAATGTAAAAGTGTAAAACAAGTAAAGATGCATTTAGGTTTGAAATAAAACTAACATTTATTTAACGAAAAACATGACTTAAATAATTATCAAACAATATAATAAAAATAAATAATGATGAAATAAGTTAGTGACAAATGGCAGTAAACAGTATGAATTAAATGGTTGAACAGTTCTCAATATTCACATACAACAAAAATAAAAAGAGGAACTCACGGTTTAACTTTAGGCTGAATACGGCACACTGGTATACTTTCCATGTTGACAACACAATAATAATTTTTCAATGCCAATAACGATGTTTTCAAATATATGCAAGAATAATGAAGAACCAAGTCCACTTGAAACATTTTTAAAAAAGAATAAGTTTCCAGAAATTCAACAAATATCAGGCTTCCAACAAAAGCAAAGTTTTTCCATTCCTTAAGTTGTTTAAAAACGAACATCATTTATGAACATGCTACGGAAAAACTATTTAAAATTAAACACAAGCTTTTTCAAACTAACACAGGCTTCTTTTAAAATCAACATGTCAAGCTGTTTAAAAATAATATGACCAGCATTCTTCAAAACGCTACAGCAAGAAGCACCCACACAACTTCAAACTAAAAATACGACCAGCTCTCAAAAGACAAGCTCTCAAAAGACAGGCTCACCCAACTTCAAAATCATCGGCATATATCCTCTGCTTCGAACACGCCCTCTTACGAGCAAAACATTCCCTCCCGTTCCGGCAGAGTTGAGAAAAACGCCTCCTGCCTTACGGCAAAACCAAAGGATGAAAAATCGTATCTTCCGACACGGTGCAAAGATCAGCGATCAGGAAAAGACGTGACGTCACATCGGTACGTACGAAGATCGGAGCCGTTGGAGAAATAAGCAGACGATCTTTGAAGAACGATCGTAACGAAATAAATGATGAACGATGCGTGAATGAAAGTTTGAAAAATAAATAAATGAAAAAATAACCAAAAGAGAACTTGATTATTGTGACGTAGCTGTATTAGAATGGAAATAAGGAAAACCCAATGGAATAAAGGTAAGTATCATTTCAGGGTGTATAAGTATCAAGGAAAACAGGCTGTCATATTCTGACAATTGCCCCCCTCCTTGACACTTATACTGAAAGACTGGAAATGGATAAATAAAAAATTCCTTTACCTATTAATTCAAAACTAACTATCAACCTTTGATAGTATGATATACACATTATACAAATATGATTCAAAAATAGATATACTTATATCCATAACAATACATTTCAAAAAATACACTTTATATAAATTTAATATACATTTTATACAAATTTAATACATATATCAAAAATAACTACAGAACTCTCATTACTTTGAGGAACGCTTTAACACATGAGTTATTCAACGATAACCCTCTTGGAAACCTTAAAGTTCAAAGTTCAAAAGTTCATTTTGAAGAAAAAGTTCCTTTTCGATTTTGTTACATAATACCTCATCACGTCAAAAACGTGACTACTTTACCGCTATTTTAGTTGATAACGAAATTCAGGTAATTTACATTTTTATGTAGACAATTGTAAAGATTTTCACTTAGGACAATTTCATTTTCAAGATTTGAAATATTCAAATGCACTTTGATTTTCCAAGAAAACACATTTTAAAATGACACATTTTACTTAACTATAGTGAGAATACTTATTCATATACATATTGAACAAAACTAATATATATATATATACTAAAACTATTTCTATATAGTGAGCTCACTTAACAAGTATTGTATTAACTACTAGATAACTTATAAAAATTACTTATATTGAATACTTATGTAATACACAACCAGAAGTGTATTTTTCATAAAAATACGCTGCATAATGAAAAATTGCAATATGCATAAAACATAGATTACGGCTCGATTTCCAATAGCACGGACGGGACAAAAGTGGCAGTTCCAGTAATCATAACGAGGGACTTACTGAAATAAAATAAAAATGCCCGCGAGAGGCCTTCCTGTGGCCAGAACACTCACGAAGGCCGCTACCCCCTGCAGACCACTCTGGCTATTTACAAGGGCACCTCGCAAGTCGCTTCCTGAGGCTGCTCGGGTCCCGGAGGATGAACCAACGTGAGGTCCGACCACATTCCAGTGGGAATTAAAATGTCCGCGTCATTGGAAATGAGGGTAATAAAACATCACTGTACTTTATACTGAAAAACAAGAAAATCAACAAGTGTATAAGTACGGTGCAATAGTAATGAAAACAAGTGTATATACATAAGATTCAAACAATATAAAAAGACATGTTTCTGAAACTTGGAAGTTTCAGTATTCAAAAATGTTAAACAACTTTAACAGATTAACCATCAAAAACATTTATACAAGCATTTTCAAAAATACTTGGTTTAAGTTCAAAGGAGGAGTTTTTTTTTTGAAAGAAAATATCATACAGAATTATTTAGACTTTAAATTAAAAATTACCTCAATGAACTTGTTTAAATCATACTTAGTAAATGGTTTAGTGATAATTGTCAAGATTTATCCTGGGTTCGTACATATAATCATCTTCTATTTCAAAGATGGTAGACGTGGTTGTATAACTACTACTAGGTTTAGATGAAGATGCAGTGTATGTATCAAATATAGAAGATATGGAAGCGTATGGTGGTGTTTGGCTAGGACTAGAATTATAGCTTACGTTAGTAGTGTCAACTAACCCCTCATACGTATTCTTTCCTTTAAAACTAAACCATCTTGCATCAAATCTAATACCATGTTTTTGACAATAATCTCTAACTTCTCTGAGTGATCTCAACCTTTTTGTTTCATCTACCTCATAATAATATATGTCCGTGCGTTTATCGCCACGACGTCGTACTGCCTTTCTAAACCATGCCGCATCTCTTAAACTTCGTGAACATCTCTCGCTCTCCTCGTCACTTTCATCCAGAGATGTGCGACTGGAGGCGGGATCATCAGAGTGAGACTGGTCTGGCTCAGAAACGGCAGAAGGTGGTTTATCAGGCTGTAATTCTCTAAAAGGATTGATTTCAGGATGTTGTGTACCTATAATGTAAGTGGGACCCAGACCGCTTCCGTTGCGCTCTTCTGCAACATCGAAAGGGTCTGTTCCTATGGAATAAGTAGGACCTGGTTCACTGTGGGTTTGCCAATCCTTGGGCAGAGTTGCTTCGTTACTAAATCTGACATTGATGGTTTCAATTATTTTATTACCATCAGGAAGCCACACTCTGTATCCCTTTGTGGACATTGCATACCCCACCAGTATTCCCTTTTTGGCTTTCGCCTCAAACTTGGATCCCCTGAGTTGTCTAGGTACCCCTACATATACAATTGATCCAAATGGACGCAAGTGACGAATAGAAGGTTTATTTCCACAGTAATATTCAAAAGGAGTTTTGGTTTGGGACTTGTGGCAAACACGATTCAGTGTGTAAGCATAGTAGAGAATGGCCTCAGGCCAGAACTTCAGGTTCATCTTACTCTCATTCAGAATTGATCTGGCTCCATCTACTAGCGTTTGATTAAGACGTTCCGAAACTCCATCTTGTTCCGGAGAATAGATATTTGTAAATTCGTGTTTTATCCCATTTGTTTCAAAGTAATTCTTAAAAGCTTCATTTGAGAATTCCCTCCCATTGTCACTGCGAACACTTTTAAGTTTGGTATTCAAAAACCGCTCGGCTCTTTTGACGTGGTTTGTGAAAACTTTGAAGACCTGTGTCTTATTACACAATGGGTAAACTGCAACTTTTCTGGAGAAGTCGTCAGTAATAGTTAAAAAGTATTTCTCCCCATTTCTGCCAGTGATTTTAGTTGGTCCCCATAAATCTGTGTGCAAGAGCTCGAGTGGCTTTTTGGATCTTATTTGTTTTAAAGGTTTGAATGAGGTGCGTCTATGTTTGTTTAACTTACATACCTCACACTCAAAATCCCTGTTTTTGATGTGTGGAAGACCCCTCACCCCATTACACTTGTCAGTATGTTCGATTAAGGACGGACTGATGTGCCCTAGTCTACTGTGCCAAAGCTTTAAGTCATCCTTTTGGATGGTTGATGCCTCAAATCGAACATGTTTAGTTTTAAGATTACTTTTAAGTTTAGAATTAGTTATAGTTCTAGAACTAGGTTCAGGGTGGATATAATATATGCCATTTTTAAGAAATGCACGGAAAAGGGTTCTATCTTCGCGATAAGCCTTTACTCTCCCCTCACCTCCTTTGAACTTTGCTCCTTTTGTATCGAGGCGAGACCCTGATATAAGATTACGTCTCAGGCTAGGACAAAACATAACGTCCCCGAAATGCACCTTTTCCCCATTTAATTTTAAATCTACAGTGCCTGTCCCTTTGATTGGGAAAGTGGCGCCATCAACGGCTACAGCAAGTTCTTGGTTTCTGAGAGGTTTAAAATCAACGTAGAGATCTTTACTTTTACAGAAATGGTGTGACGCACCCGTGTCAAAGACCCAGGCGTCGTCATCACCCTTTACTTTACTGAGATTGGATTGTATTAAATAATGTACCTGGCTGCTATGGTGACGTTGAGGCTTAAAAGTGGACTTAGGCTTTGAAGTGGCACCTCTGTTCCTTGGGCGAACAGGATTGGATCTAGGGACGGTCTCTCTGGAAGTGGATGAGTCACGGGATCTATTTCTGGCAGACGAGTCGGGACCAGAAGTTTCAGGATTAGAATAGGCACAGTTTCTTTTCACGTGGCCCGTTCGTCCACACTTATGGCACTTTCCTTGGAACTTCCGTCTGTAATTAGAGTTCCTAGGTGGTCTAGTTCTAGAAAAGTTGCTTTGGATAGATTCAGCTCTGTCTTCGGATCGTAGTTTTAGGCGGGATTCCTCTGCGATCAGCTCGGTCAGTATGTCGTTGAACTTGAATTTATCCTCAGACCATCGGAGAATGCTCTGGACTAAACCGTCGTATCTTTTAGGGAGCCATCGCAGGAGCTGGAATGAAAGATATGTCTCCTTGATGGGTTCATTCATCGCTGTTAATTGGTTTGCAATTCTCTGCAGGCGGGCTGCATACATGTCGATTGCTTCATCAGCTTCAATTCGGCAAGCCAATACCTCAGAGAATAACTGCATGTGGCGGGAACGGTTGTCCGGTTGGAAATGTCTTTTGAGCTTCTCCCATGTTATCTTTGGGTCATCAATATTTTCTATTATTCGTCTGAACTCAGGTTCTACATTCAGATAGATTATGGAAAGGGCTGACCTGACTCTGGACTGGTAGTTCTCATCTGCTGCTGCATCTGTTTTGTCGGGAGCTTTCTCCGTTCCATTTACAATGCCCCAGGCATTCTTATCAAGCAGTAGATACTTTACATCAGCGGCCCAGTTTCCATAGTTGTTCGAACTCAGTTTACTGATACTAACTTGAATACTAGCCATTGTCAGAAGAAAATAGAAAATTTAAGACAAGTTTTTTTTTTTTTTTTCAAAGTAAAAAAAATGTACCGGGAGCCAGATATAAACAGTACAGTACAAAAAAACTTATAAAAAAACTTTGAAAAATTTCAAGAAAAAATTTCAAAAAATTCAATTTTTTTTTTTTTTTTTTTAAGTCATTACAATCTTTACTTTATAAATATAAAACAAAATTCATAAAGAAAATTACATCTACAGTGCGGCCCCCCCGACTAGAATTCACTAGGAGTTCGTATGGCCGACTGTAGTTAACACTTGTCACTTCCAATTTGCACCAAATGGTTACTGCTGACGCTCAAGGGTTAAAATAGGCCTGGCCCATAACCCGTGTTCTCGGTCCGGAAACAGGACCGGTCTAGAATTACTAAAATTGTAGCAGAGTGTGGAATATATTTTAACTTTAAGTGTTGTAGGTAACCATGGCAGGATAGTGACTGAGAAAATGTAAAAGTGTAAAACAAGTAAAGATGCATTTAGGTTTGAAATAAAACTAACGTTTATTTAACGAAAAACATGACTTAAATAATTATCAAACAATATAATAAAAATAAATAATGATGAAATAAGTTAGTGACAAATGGCAGTAAACAGTATGAATTAAATGGTTGAACAGTTCTCAATATTCACATACAACAAAAATAAAAAGAGGAACTCACGGTTTAACTTTAGGCTGAATACGGCACACTGGTATACTTTCCATGTTGACAACACAATAATAATTTTTCAATGCCAATAACGATGTTTTCAAATATATGCAAGAATAATGAAGAACCAAGTCCACTTGAAACATTTTAAAAAAAGAATAAGTTTCCAGAGATTCAACAAATATCAGGCTTCCAACAAAAGCAAAGTTTTTCCATTCCTTAAGTTGTTTAAAAACGAACATCATTTATGAACATGCTACGGAAA
The DNA here is from genome assembly GCA_963932465.1 of Maratus speciosus. NCBI lineage: Eukaryota > Metazoa > Arthropoda > Arachnida > Araneae > Salticidae > Maratus > Maratus speciosus. The sequence goes on along the minus strand of OZ010789.1, from coordinate 425,124,026 downwards.
AACTATTTAAAATTAAACACAAGCTTTTTCAAACTAACACAGGCTTCTTTTAAAATCAACATGTCAAGCTGTTTAAAAATAATATGACCAGCATTCTTCAAAACGCTACAGCAAGAAGCACCCACACAACTTCAAACTAAAAATACGACCAGCTCTCAAAAGACAAGCTCTCAAAAGACAGGCTCACCCAACTTCAAAATCATCGGCATATATCCTCTGCTTCCAACACGCCCTCTTACGAGCAAAACATTCCCTCCCGTTCCGGCGGAGTTGAGAAAAACGCCTCCTGCCTTACGGCAAAACCAAAGGATGAAAAATCGTATCTTCCGACACGGTGCAAAGATCAGCGATCGGGAAAAGACGTGACGTCACATCGGTACGTACGAAGATCGGAGCCGTTGGAGAAATAAGCAGACAATCTTTGAAGAACGATCGTAACGAAATAAATGATGAACGATGCGTGAATGAAAGTTTGAAAAATAAATAAATGAAAAAATAACCAAAAGAGAACTTGATTATTGTGACGTAGCTGTATTATGTGGAAGAACCACACTTTTTATTAAGTTTTTTTTTTCATCATTTTTCAACTTCATTTCTTGTATTAAGTGTTTTATTTAAAAAGGTACATTTTACTATATTTCAATGATAAAAACTACTTACTAACAAAACTAACCCTAACACTTAACATCTACAGCATGCTGGCATCCATATTGTTTACATTTTGTTTTTATGGTTTCAGTTAAATTCATAGTTAATTGATTGAATGGTTGGTTGGTTACCAACAAGGTATCAGTTAAACTTTGTTGACATGTTTTTCAGGTTGCACAGTGTTACTCAACTTTCTGTTGTTTATGCAAAAGAGTTCCAGCATGTGCTGGCTAGTTGTGATTGGTTGCAAACCATTATAAAATGAGTTTCTCATTCATGTCTATCTAGTTCTTACTTTGGTGTTACAAGTGTATAAATTGAAGATGTTTCCTGATATGCCTAAATAAAAAGATGTTAGTTTTTATTTAATGAAGTCTTCATTTCTAGTATGTATCATTGTGAGTCATCTATCTCATTTCTGCTACAAGTCTCTTCAAATTTGTAAGTAGACATTTTATTTTCTACTAAGAAGATGGGAGTTAATAGGTATTGTGTTAAGAAATTAAAGGCAGTTAGAATTCATTAATTTTTAAAGTAATTGCACTCTGCTATATAGTACTTAATCAGAACAAAGGGTTATGGAACCCAGTATTGCACCATTTTAAAGGCAGAATTTGATGAGTTTTAACTTGGAAATATTTCAGTGTTTGTAAACAAACATGGCTGCTAGCCCTAACCCTCAATTACTATTGACAAGACATAATTACCATTCTTGGGTAACAAATGTAAAGAGGATACTAGAGTCAGAGGGTTTAATAATTTGGATAGATAAGAGTAAATGGCCAAAAGTAGATGACTTAGGTGAAATTGATAAATTTAAATTGAATCAAAGTAAAAGCAAGGCCGCTGGTCTATTGAAAACATATTGTAGCAGAGAAGTTGAGCTTCAAATAAATCATTTAAGTGATCCTTCAGTTATATGGGATACACTTAAAACAAATTTAGAAATTGAGTGTAGGTCCTTAAAAGCATATAGGCTTGCAGAGTTTAGAAATTTAAGAATTCTTCCTGATGAAGAGTTACCTACATTTATAGCTAGGTTTGAGGATTGTTATAGAAAGTTAAGTGATTCTGGGGAGTCTATTACTGAAGATCATAGGTGTTATCAATTGTTACAGTGCCTGCCAGAGGAATATGATTATCTTGCAAGGGAATTTGAAAATTGTGTCGAGTCTAAATTTAAGTTTGACAATTTAAAGGCAGAAATTTTAAAGGAATATAATCGGCGAAATTTCCGTGATCTTCAAAAACAAGAATGTTCATTAACTGTTGAAAGTAAAGATAAATTAAATCCTAGTAAACCAATTACAATTAAGCCAGGCATAAGGAAAAAGTTAACTTGTTTTTTATGTGGTAAAAGTGATCATTTTGCTAAATTTTGTAAAAACAAAACTTTAGTTTCTAGAACTAAACCTAGAGTCAGTTCTTTCGTCTCAGAATTTATGGTAGATAAGTGTTATGCAAATGAACTTTTCCCCGCAAATAGAGAATGGACTTTAGATAGTGCATCATCGGCACATGTATGTCAAAATAAAGAATTTTTTACAGAATTAAGGAAGCCTCCAGCAGGTGCAGTAGTACGTATGGGAACCACTCCCCACACAGTACAGGGTATTGGTGAAGTTGAATTTAATATTAAAGACCGAAATAAAATAATGACTGTAAATTTACATGATGTTTTATATGTTCCTTCTATTCATAGAAATTTAATTAGTATGTCTAAAATGGATAAGGCGAAAATGCATGCCCGACTAAATAAAGGTTTTCAAATTTTTTTACCTAGATGGAAATATTTATGGAGTGCTAAATTAAAGGGTAATTTTTACATTATAAAAGGCTGGCCTACTAAAGAGAACTTTCAATTTAAAGGAAAAAATGAAACACTTAAGACACAACATAAAGTAAACTTAAATAAAGAGAACAATTATAATAGTTCATATGCTTTAGACAGGAATAACATCATGCTCTGGCATGAGCGACTGGCACATGTAAACTTAAGCACTTTGAAAGATATGTTTAATAAAAATCTCGTACAAAATCCTGGAAAACTTAAAGGTGATGAAACACGATGTGAATCATGTGTAATAGGGAAAAGTACTAGAGCTGTCCACCCAAAATTACCACAAATTAGATCTAGAGAGCTATTAGAACTTATACACAGCGATGTGTGGGGTCCGGCTCCAGTTACAACAAAACAAGGCTATAGATATGTTTTAACATTTATTGATGATTATAGCCGCAGGGCTTTCTGTTACCCACTACGAAATAAGGATGAAGTTTATAGTAAGTTTAAAGATTTTATAGCTATGGTAGAAAGGCAAACTGGAAAGAAAGTTAAAACTGTCAGAACAGATAATGGGTTAGAATACTGTAACCGACCATTAGAAAAATTTTTAGAAAATCTTGGAATCAAACACGAACACACCACGATTTACTCGCCGCAAATGAACGGCTGTGCAGAGCGATACAATCGAGTGCTGTTTGATGGAATGAGAACATTAATACATTCAGCTAATTTAACAGATGATTTTTGGCTAGAAGCCATGATGACAGTTAATTACATAAGAAATAGAACATTTCACACTACCATAAATGACATCCCCTTCAGGCGGTGGTATAATAAAAAGCCATCAATAAATCATCTTAAGAGATATGGCTGTACAGCCTATGTTCATCAACCCCCACAGAAAAGAAATAAATTTCGGCCTCGTGCCAAGAAAGGCATTTTTGTAGGATATGGGTATGGGACGAGTGGTTATAGAATATGGATCCCTGATGAAAATACCATTGTAGAAAGTAAACATGTGACTTTCGACGAAGCAATGTTAGGAAAAGCAAAAGAGGGTCATAATATTTCCTCGGAGTTTGACGATGATGATGATTTGGGGGGCAACATAAGAAACAGTGTTTCAAGTCCCGAATTACAAGTTGATCCAAAATCAGTGCCTTTACCCCAACCAACCAAAGATGAGTTAGAAAAAGCGATTGAATTAAAAGAAGAACCCCGATCACTCACCCCAAGTCCTGAACCAGAATCAAATACAGTTAAATTTCATAGGATAAGAACAATAAGAAGTAAAGGAGCCTCAAAGGGAAAATTTGACATTTATATTTTTACACCTGATGGGAAGACTTTAAGAAGCCAAAGAGAAATGCAAGAGTATTGTCAGAAAAATAAAATAATTTATGACAAAGATCTAATAAGCTTTTCATATAAAGATGAATATGAGGGTCCTATTATCTTAAAAATGGAAAGTAACACTAATGAATCAGATAGTGAGGAAACCTGCTGTGCAGAAATCATAATACCAAGATCTCCGAATCAAGCAAAAACGCTCCCTGAAGCTAAATTTTGGAAAAAGGCAATGGATGCAGAAATTAAAACTATGATCGACCGAAATGTATGGACATTAGTTCCACAACCAGAAAACTGTAAAATTTTAGGTACTAAGTGGGTATATACTCTTAAAAGAAAAGCCAACGATGGGTTTGGAAACTTTAAAGCAAGATTAGTAGCCTTGGGGAATAACCAGAGAGAAGGACTGGATTATGAAGAAACATTCAGTCCAGTGGTTAACTTTCTATTAATCAGACTTTTTATAGCTTTATTCATATGTATTTTGGGGTGGAAGCATTGTCTTCTAGATGTACGATGTGCATATTTATATGGAGCCATAGATAAAGATATATACATAAGACAACCTGCAGATTACATAACACTTGGAAAGGAAAACCATGTCTTAAAATTACATAAAGCATTATATGGCCTTCATCAGTCGGGAAGGTGTTGGTATGAAGAATTGCACAACAAACTCACAAGTAATGGTTTTAATGAAATACCAGGACTTACTTGTGCTTATTCTTATAAAAGAAAAGCAGTGGTACTAGTATATGTGGACGACCTACCGATATTTGCTGAAAATGAAATAATTTTAAAAGAAGTAGTTTCTCTTATAAAAAGTTTATATGAAGTCGAGAATATGGGGCCCATTTCTAAACTTTTGGGTATTGAATTTGATATGACAGGAGACTCCATGAAAATTCATTGTAAAGAGTACATTGAGAAATGTCTTGAAAAATTTAATTTTAAAAACTTTACTAAAATCTCTCTTCCTCTCCAACCTGGAGTTGTTCCTTCTAGGAAAGATATGCCGACTGATGACAACCAGATGGAAGATGTTCCATACAGAAATTTACTGGGATGCCTGCTCTACATTTCCGGACGTTGCAGACCTGATATCAGCTATGGAGTAGCAGCTCTTTCGCAATTTGTTGAAAATCCTGGACCTATGCATTGGAAATGCCTTCAACAAATCCTGTGCTACCTTGGAACTACGAAGGAATTAGGAATCCAAATGCACCCTCAAGACCCTCCCACTCAGCTCTCTGCCTATGTTGATGCTAGCTGGGCTAGTGACCCGAGTGACCGGCGATCCTGGACTGGCTACTCTATTTTCTTAAATGGTCTCCCGATAACATGGCGTGTGGTGAAACAGACCTGTGTAGCTATGTCTCCGATGGAATCGGAATTTATTGCAGCCTCAGAAGCTGCTAAAGAACTGAAGTACTTGAATTCGACCTTAGAGCAACTGTATTCTACTTTTAACCTTGATTCAAATATTATTGGTAACCAAAAACCAATACTGAAGTGTGACAATGCTGCAGCTATACAGTTCATTAAGAACAGAGCTGAGAATATCAGGAATAGATACATAGATTTAAAATACATGTTCGTAAGAGACTTATATCTACAAAATGTGTTTGACATTATTCATGTTAAGTCTAAAGACAATTTAGCTGATCTCCTTACAAAGTCTCTGTGCAAGGACTTATTTATGAAACTTAGATCTGCTTACTTATGCTGAAGAAAAAAAAAAAAAAAAAAAAAAAACTTTTTTGAACTTGAAATCATGAACTGATGAACTTTTTTGAAAATAAATATTTAAATATTTTCAATTATGTATTGTATATATGTATTTTGCATAATATATTTACATCTATTTTTGAAAGTGTTTAGTAAATGAAAAATGCTGGAAAAGGGGGGCATTTTGTGGAAGAACCACACTTTTTATTAAGTTTTTTTTTCCATCCTTTTTCAACTTCATTTCTTGTATTAAGTGTTTTATTTAAAGGTACATTTTACTATATTTCAATGATAAAAACTACTTACTAACAAAACTAACCCTAACACTTAACATCTACAGCATGCTGGCATCCATATTGTTTACATTTTGTTTTTATGGTTTCAGTTAAATTCATAGTTAATTGATTGAATGGTTGGTTGGTTACCAACAAGGTATCAGTTAAACTTTGTTGACATGTTTTTCAGGTTGCACAGTGTTACTCAACTTTCTGTTGTTTATGCAAAAGAGTTCCAGCATGTGCTGGCTAGTTGTGATTGGTTGCAAACCATTATAAAATGAGTTTCTCATTCATGTCTATCTAGTTCTTGCTTTGGTGTTACAAGTGTATAAATTGAAGATGTTTCCTGATATGCCTAAATAAAAAGATGTTAGTTTTTATTTAATGAAGTCTTCATTTCTAGTATGTATCATTGTGAGTCATCTATCTCATTTCTGCTACAAGTCTCTTCAAATTTGTAAGTAGACATTTTATTTTCTACTAAGAAGATGGGAGTTAATAGGTATTGTGTTAAGAAATTAAAGACAGTTAGAATTCATTAATTTTTAAAGTAATTGCACTCTGCTATATAGTACTTAATCAGAACATATTAGAATGGAAAGTTAGATATATAAATATCTAACTCTAAAGATATTTTACAGGACATCATATTTTCTTTATTTGAGGTCCATTTTTCATTTGTAGCATGTCACACAGAATTAGGTGTTTGAGAACTAGAAGCAAATTTAATTATCAAATTCAAAAACATTACTGAACTTGGGCTCAGTTTAAAATACAGTCTGCAAAATTTAAAATACATGTGTTTAAAATACATATTCTGCAATGCTAATATTTTAAAAATATATAAAGTGCTATAAAAGTGATTAATGTAATTATTTTCAAAAATCAATAAAAATATGTGTATCTTTTATTTTTTAATATATTTTAGTTTTTAGCCTTGGCAACAATAGTTATGGACAGTGTGGTGTACCTGCAGGAATGAATGCTAAAGAAAATAGTATTTTAAAAGTTCATAAAGTAGAAGATGTCCCTGATAATATTAAAGAGGTATTTTTTCTATTAAGTTTAAGTATTATTTAAGTTATAATGGGCTTTTTCCGATTTTATTAGTTTATGTAACTATGGTGAGACTTTTACTGCATTTAAAATCAATCCAGTTTTGCATTTAACCCATAAAAATTATTTATTTATTTTTTTTAATGTCAGGTATCTTTTATATATTTTGCATCATTTACCTTCATGTATTTCTAGTTATGAATACAGTTCTATTTATTTTTAATATTCAATAAAAGCTCATTCTTTTTTTCACAAAATGTGTTTTTTTTTTCCGTGTGGCTTGTTTGCAGTATTACCAATATAACAGATTAATTTTATTATTTCTGAATAGTAATATTTGCCTTATTTAATTGCAGAATTATGTGATTAAATATGGCAGATATTATTATTTAGAAATAGTGGTATTAAAAAATTTGCTAAATTGGCAATACTGCTTGTCTATATTGTACCTTAAATATCTGTATTTGATATATAAAGCTTTTCATTCAAAAATAATTAAAGAAGTTGGTGTTACTCAAAAATGTGCTTATGAACCCATTTGCATCATTACTGCGCACATGCAGGGGCTAAAACTCATCGGTGGATGGCAAGACTCCTGTTGAAAATTATGAATTTCAGCAACTGAGTCAAACATCATGCCAATGCTTACACTGTTCAATCATTCTCCATTGACAACATGAATGGCAGCATTTATCATTATCAGCACTTGGCTTATTTTATTAAAATCTAGAACCTAAGAATTAAAACTGTGCTTTATTTAAAGCAAAGAAATATATTATATCTGTTCACAATTAAAAACAAATATATAAATACATTAATAAGTTATTCACAGATAAATCTGTTTATTTAAAACCTGTATTTTACATATAATCCATAACTTTAAGTTATTTACCTTATTATCAGGTTTTACTTTATTTTCCATGTGCAGCAATACTTTATTTTGTATACATCCTTCATATATTTAAAAGCATTTATATTTGTTAATGTTTTCTTTATTTATATTAAAAAAAGCCACATCATTTTAAATTGTTTTTAAAAAATATATATTATTTTACAGTTCTATATAAAAAAACATTACATTTAACTTCACTTAGTATTCACTTTTACTATCTATTTATATACTTTGTATTTCGTCCGTTCACAAATATTTCATAAATTTACAGTTCAATTCATTCCAAATTGTGAATATAGTTTTAAGTCAATAAAATCTCTTCAATTTTCCATAATAAATTTCCAATTCTTCTAAGTATCTTTTTATAAAAGTTCGTTCCTTTATAAGTTATTTTTAACACGTTATCCCATTTTCCATTCTTGTCTATTTAAAAGTTTCAATTTCATTTAATCCTTAAAAACATAAAAAGTTCTAAAAATTCATATATAACTTACTATATTATTTTCCAACATTCATAGTTCTTTCGTCTTATCCTAATGTTTTTCTAGTTAACTAAATTCATCATAAGTTCAGATGTATACTATTATGCTTGCTGCATTATACAGGGTGTCCGGTCTCAACGGTGTCCAATGGCTAATTCTTAAACCGTTAGTCATAGGCATATAGTTCCAATTACAAAAATGTTTTAAATCGGGTAAAGAAACATTTAAAAAGCGATTTGGGTCAATAACAACATTTCTTAAAAAAATACGAAATTTAAATTTTTATACGGTCCCCCGGTCCTATAAGTTATATTTAGTAATTTTTTCCTATTACACTGACAAGTAAAACAAAAAAAGTCCCATTCATATAATGCTAAAATTGAGCGAGTTATAAAACTTTAAAAATGCATGACTTATGCCACTTTTCTACTCTGAAAACAAATGAGTTCGGCTTGGCTTTGAGGGATCATATACCAAGTGTTTAAAGTATTCGAAGATCTTACTTCATGGGTATCTGCGCTTTGAAAAAAAAATCCTACAAGTATTATGATTAAGTCTCAAATTGGCTAAAATAACGTATGTTTTATTTTGTCAGGATTTAAGACTGCCAATGAGCTTTATTTTCCGTGCGTTTCTTTATATATTTCAATATCCACCCATCTATAAAAATTCTCCAAGCATTTGACGGGCTGTTATCCATGATATTGCATTTAGTTTGTGGCGTTGATACACAAACTTCTTTCAAAACGCTATGCACAGTTTTTCTCTTTTTGTTGCTTGTTACTATTTGCACAACGATTCAAATTGTCCCATCTTTGCCAACGTCTCAATTTCCAAGTGCTAATGCGCAAATTATTGCAAATTTATTTTTCATATTTCCATGACTGTAAAGTACATTTTTTTCAGATTCTCCTTTTTTATCTGATAAATATGACAAATTTTCGTTTAATACTGATAAATTATCATCTACATTGCGATGAAAAGGTCCAGCAGGAGTGAGAGCATTGGCAGAATCGTCTTTACTTTCGTTTTCTTCATTGGAATTCAACTTTTTTTTATTTGCAGACAGATATTCATCCTCGCTGGTCAAAACTAATAGACCGGCATCAATACTATCACGTTCTGAATCATTTTTAGATAATAGCTACCGATATTCCAAAGCTTCTTTGACGGTAATATTACGACATCGTGAAATCGTATCAATACTTGCAATGAATACAGAATAAAAGCAATTTCAATGCATCCCCTAAATATCTGATGTTTTACACTGCATTCGACCCCCTCTTCACACCAAGCATATACGACTTTGATTGAAAACCTTCATTATTCCACCTTGAGATTCTCCCTATTAGAGAAATTCTGGGCGAGGCAGATGTACTTTCTCATTACTTCTGAGAAAAAGCATCTCTTTTTCGTCATTTATACGTAAAAATTTATTACGGGTCAAATGGACCTGCTTCGCGGTTCTAGGTATAAATTTTATAACTGGAAGTTTATTCATGTTATTCACTTGCAAATTCGATAAGTTGTTGTTTACCTTAAAATATTAAAAGTCAGAAAAGGAAACATTTTTTCAATTAATATTTTTTGCGCGGCGAGTAATTAAACATCGATTTGGGTCAAATTGACCCATTCCGAGGTTCTAGCGTAACCGCTTGAAGGGTGGTGATGCCGTCACGGCATCACATAATTCCAATCCCTAATTGCCACATTGGCACCGGAATTTTATAATGAAAATTTCACCTTTCTGAAATATGCAAAAATATGCTTTTACTTGTTTACAAATAAATTCTTTTGTAAATACTGGTGTCAATAAATTATTTCAACATTTTTATAAATACAAGTACCTTGCCCCTGAAAGTGTTAAAGTTAACAAGACACTTTCCAAGGCAAAAGAATAATTTTATTTATATTTTTTTTCGTTCTGAAAATTCAGAAAACTATAAATCAAATTTATTAAAATAGGATGGCAAGCAATATCAAATGTTTCATATAAATTTTTTCTTCTTTTATGCTTCTTTTATTAACTGTGTTGATTACATACTTTCCTTTCTCTGTGTTTTAAATTAAATTTTATGCAGAAATATTATAATTTTACAAGTGATGATTACAGTAGACTCCCTCAAATCCGCACAGCTTGGGACCAGAGGTTGTGCGGATTTTAGAATTTTGTGGATTTCTGGTCATTTATTTGTTTACATTTTTTAACATTAATTTGATTGGTAGTTGAGCAATGGAAATTATAATGAATGGTTACAATAAAATGAAACATTAAAATAATTAAGTAAAATATTAAAATAATTTATTAGTTTAAAAGTAAGTAATTATTAAATAAAATAATTATGCAAAAAAAAAAAAAAATTAGAAAAATATTAAAAATTAAGTCATGTAAATAATAATTAAGATACAATACTAAATGCACATATAAATATACAATATAATATAAATATAAAATAATATATAAATATACATATAAATAACACTAAATACAAACATACAATACTAAATATACATAATAATGAGGAAAAATAAATTTTTCTTATTTTTTTTTACAAACTTTACTTTTTTTTATTTTATATTTTTGAAACATGGATAAAATGGTTGTTTGCTTTAATTTTTTGTTTCGTTCTTTTCTTATTGCATCCTGAAGCTGCTGATGATTCATTATCTGTTGCTCAGATATAAAGCTCTGCTGCTTCAAGAAGCTCAAATATTTTTCTCCTATGGCTAAACCTTCTTCAAGATTAATTTTTTCAAGTTCTTCATCAGATTAGTTTCTGATGAAGAATCTGCATCAATAACGAAATTTTATGCCATGTTTATCCAGATTTAATAAACGAAAAGCTTGATTAATTCAAAAATATTTTGGAAAACGATCGCGATCGCCGATGATATTAGCGCCATCTTTATTTATTTCGGAAATAAATGCGTATTTTCTTTATGAAAAAACTTGAGTTCAGTCATATTAATCAGAATTACATATTAAAATACGTACGTAAAATTAAAAATAAAAATCATTAGATTAAAACCAGTGATTCAGGAGGTGGCCTGGGGGGGACATTCCTCCCCGGAGCAATGAGATGCTCCCCCTCGGAAGATTTGAGATTGTGTTTTCAATGGTCAAAAAGTGCAATCCCCCCCCACCCCCGGAGCCACAGAAATCCCTCCCGGAAAAGTGTCTGAATTCAACATTGATGAAAACTGACGTCGATACCTCTTTCACGCTGCGATCTCAAAACGAAACTTATATCTTATTTGCCATGTTCCGTTGCTTCGCGCATTCGCTCTGAACATTTCCTCTTTCTCAAGATTTTTCTCAGTCGCCTACACGCACAGATAAGAGATAAGCGCTTTACTTTATATACAAAACAGGGCCATTAGTTTTTTTCAGAAGTAAATTAATATTTTTCTTCATAAAAAAGCTTGCATTTAGTCGTATTAATCAGAATTACATATTAAAATGCGTACGTAATATTGAAAAAATAATAAATATTGAAACACGAGGAAACGAACGGAAGAAAAGTAAACAATCCCACTACAGTTTACACTTGCTAATATTCTACAGAAAATACAATAAAGGGGAATTTTTCAAGGCTCGAAATGTACTGGAACAAATCAGAGCGATATTCCGGTTCTTGAAATTATGATAAATAAAGTTCCGATTCGTAAAATTATGGTAAATATCGTTCCGTTTCATACTTTTATTGAAACATTGTTACTGTTTAATATAGCTTATTGCGCTCTCTGTTACTGTTTTCATTGTCATTTAGAGCCTTGAATGTTTTTGTTTTTTTATATTGCTTTGTATGTTTAGAAATAAATTTGTCTATACTTAAAAAAAAAAAAAAAAAAATAATCGGCAAAAATAATTTTTAAATAGCGTTCTGTTTCGTAGATTTTTCCATTTCGAGCCCTGGAATTTTTGATATAGATATGCTAATTTATATAAAAATCAAAAGTAATATAAACTTACTTAGTAATAAATCAGCTGTAATAGCCAAAAGAGAATAATTAACAAAAAATTGAGTAAAAAAAACATGGCGGTAGTCGCTGATTTCGGCGCCATCTTGAATTTTGTGCCTGCACCTAACTGTAAATTTCACTGTTTACATCTGAGAAAATACGCGGATTTTAGGGTCGCGGACTGGAGGGAGTCTACTGTATTAGTTATTTAAAATACCAGTTTGGCTAAAATTATGCAGAAATATTCTTTTTTTTATGATTTAAAAAATATAAGTGATCATATTTTATGAAATGAAATTTTTTTTTGTAAGACCATATAATATAAAAACTAGCTAAATATGGCCACTCATGTATAATACAAAACAATTGGTAACTTTAGATAAATATCATTATAAATGCATCCTGACGCTGTAATTTTTATTGTGTGGTATTTTACAATTTAGTCTTAATTTAAAATGTTCAATGCAATTGCCAGATTTTCTGGAATATGTTCAAAAGTTAGTAGCTAACAAATTAAAAAATTATGTTGTAAATAAATTAAAGGAAATATGCTATATGAAAGTTAGGAATTGTTATTTAACTATCTTTTTTATTTCTCAAATAGTCATCCATCCCTCTATTTTTAATATAAATAAAATTACATTGTGATCACTTATTGTTTTGTAAAACGCTACAAATTAATAATTTTCTTAATTAATTATGATTTTTTTTTATTGTAAATTTTGTTATTTATTCAAAAGTATAGTTACGCCAAAGCTAAATGTTACCTCAATTATACTCAGGTGGTTTGTGGTCAGGATCATACTATGGTATTGACATCAGATGGAAAAGTTTATAGCTTTGGTTGGAGTGCTGATGGTCAGACAGGTATGATAGTTTGGTAATATTGGGTCTTTTAAACATTCATATTCTAAAGCTTAAAATGTAAGAGACTGCATTGAAATTTGGTACAAGTATTATGTTTTTCATTGTTATAAAATTTTCACATGGAAAATTTATAGGTAGTTTATTTTTTTCATTAACTATAAACTTTATATTTCCTTGGTGAGCAGATTACATATATTTAAAAATATATTTATTTTTCTATAAACACATTTATACTATATGTATATAAAAAGCATCCATTTTGTGTGTCAGTCTAAATTATTTTGTAATTGTATAGAAAATTTATGTCACAAAGAAAAAAAAAGTTAAACTTTATTGATATTCTATTCTTGTTTATAACTCTTCATTTCGAGGTTTTAAAAAAAGTTTTTAATATAGGTAAATTTAACCTATGTTTTTGAAAATAATTTTAAGTTTAAAAAGTTTCTCAACAGTAATGAAGTTGTTAAATTCAGTAAATCAAAAATATTTGTATATTGGACAAAACTGCGGAATATAAAAAAGTATAAATTATTAAAAATGTACTTTTTAATATTATTTAATTTGGTTCAGTGTATAGAGTAAAAAAGATTGAATAATAAGTGAATATTATTTAATACTTAGAATGAAATACTTAGACACAAAAGAGAATTTTTTCTATACTAAAGTGTATATCCGTAAATAAGATATGTGAATGTCTATAAAATATTTTTTCTTTTTTCTTAATTTAAAGGTGTATGTCTCCTCCCCCTTCCTTTTCTCTCATTTAAAATTACTTTTGTGCTTGATATTTTCAATTCTCTATACTTTTACAACAAAATTAATAAAAAATATTTTAAATTGGGTAGTTTTAAAAAAATACATTTTCTTAAATTTTTTTTTTTTTTTGTTTCTAATTTTACCCATATTACATCCTTGTTTAATCTTCCGTTTCATAAGTTTTTGAAAGTTTAGCAGTTCCATAGTTTAGGTACATTTTATATATGTTTTAAAAATAATTTTAAGTGTCAAAAATTTTGAAATTTTTTTCTCAAATAATGTATAAAAAATCATGATGTGCATGTTACACAAAGGTGCTTCATAGATTTGAAAAATATGGTATATTTTAATTGTATTGTGATTTGCACATCAAAAGCTGTTAATTAACATACATCGTTGTCTGATTTTTTATTTATTTATTTTTTTTTTTTAGGATTAGGGCATTATGATAATCAGTTTACACCTTCCTTGGTTAAAGGTGATATTGAAAATGAAAACATTTTGCAATTATCTTGTGCTGCTGACTGTGTTCTTGCTGTCTCAGGTTATATATATTTGTTATGTTTATATTTTAATATATTTTAATTTATAATTTGCTTTAATATGTTAAAATGGTATTTTTATTATTATGTTTTAATATATAATATTTATATTTTTTAACAAAACCCCTTAATATAAATAACGGATCAATCAAAAAGAAAAGGGCACACATTAATTAGGCCAAAAGTATTTAAAATAGGTGTGTATTCAACATAAAAAAAATTAAAATAAAACTAAAAGAATCAAATATGAAAAGTTAGATATTAAATGTATAAAGTTATTTTTCAATATGTAAAAAAAAAAAAGTTTTTATCATTTAAAGTTGTTTAATTATTCACTGGAGTTATCTAGCAAGTTAATGACTCCTCATAATATGGATATTTAAAATTTGTCACTCATGGACAACTTATTTCGCTTCAATTCTATTGAATTCTCGTTTGATTAGTAAAAAAAAAATCAGAAGAATCTTTTGAAAATTTTAATGTAATTTATCAATTTTTGACAAATGCAAATCATATTTAATACAGTTATTGCTTATCTAATTAGCATCATTAAGTATTAATTTCTGCATGTATAAATTAATGAAAGTATTGAATTGTTTAAATGTTTTCTTTATTCCAGATAAAGGAGATGTATTTGGTTGGGGCAATTCTGAATATGCACAGTTGAATTCAGCTACAGATAAGCAGCAGGTATTAATTTTCACTTTTTAAAAAAGTGTGAATGGAAGTGAAACATAATATTTTTGATGCAGATTTAACTTGTGATATATCTTTCGAAATTTAAAAATTGTAATGAGTTTTGTTTTTGAGCATATTACAAATTCAAATCTTTGCTTAATGGATTGCTAATTATTTTCATGACAGCAGACCTGCCAACTGCTACGAAAAAATCGTAGTTGCTACGATTTGGACCTATAAACTACGATGCTACGAAAATCGGTCTTAAACTACGATTTTTGTGCAAAAAACACAAACACATTTTTTGTTTCTAGTTGCGATTTTTATCCCGCACAGCTGATTCTGTTGCGAAATTTCCAAAATTTCAAAGTATTCATTTCCGAAAGTTTTAAAAAATTGGCCATTAGTTCGAAAATTCGGATATCGTGATAGAAAAATGTGAATTACGATTGCGGAAAAATTGTGAATATCCTGAAATGATCGCAGGAAAAAAATCCCGAATTTCGTCAAAATTTACTGCACTAAGCTAAAAAATTGGAACCAGGCTCCTTTTACAAATGTAAAAAAAAAAAAAAAATGCTGCGAAACGAAAAGAAACTTTAAATATCGTATAAAAAATTTCAAAGGAAAAAATTTACTATATTGAGTTCAAAGACTGAAACCTTATTCTTTTACGAATGTCAAAAGATGTCTGTGTAACACGAAAAACCAACCAACCAACCTTCAGATTAATTTAAATTTTGTGTGCTACGATTTCTCATTTTCAAAGGTTGGCAGGTCTGTGACAGTGTTTGAAATAGCATGCATGATTGTGGGAAAATTGGAAAATCATTGACTTAGCGGAAGAATAGATTTCCTAACAGGATTTCCGATGGTGTACTATAGTACACCATTATCTAATTTTAATGAGTGAAAACTTTTCTCTTCTCAAGACTCAGACAGTGGCCAGATTCAACCAGTTCACATTGGTTTGGTAGAACTGTTTCCTAATTTCTTATTAAGTTTGGCAAACTGGTTAAGTAACGTTGAGGTGGTTATTAAGCATAACACCATTACTATGCTCTCATTTATTTCAGCTTTGTATTACTCAAAATTAGATAAATAAGCTGGTGTTCCTCATAGTGTTTTTAAAAGAGAATAGTGACATATGCACAGAACGAATGTTCAGTTCCAAAGTTTTTGTCCAATCTATGGCGCCCTATATTACAGAACATGGTGATAGCGTAGTCACTTCCTTCACTTG
Organism: Maratus speciosus; assembly: GCA_963932465.1. Classification (NCBI taxonomy): domain Eukaryota; kingdom Metazoa; phylum Arthropoda; class Arachnida; order Araneae; family Salticidae; genus Maratus; species Maratus speciosus. The sequence goes on along the minus strand of OZ010789.1, from coordinate 425,107,757 downwards.
TGAAATAGTATTTTTTTACAATTATAACTTTCATTTTGTTGCATTTTCTGTAAAAATTTTGATGAGTACTTTGTGATTGTCGAATATTTGCTAAATAGTGTCCTTTTGGCAAGAATCCGCATGTTAAAGCACATTTTTTTCTTTTTCACTGTACCTAAAGATAAAAATTTTTTACCCAATATATGATAGCATTGGAAATTATTTTTTAATCTATGTGTGACACATTATTTTTCTTGAAACTTGTTTACACTTGAAAAAAAAATCATTAGGGAAGGAACTGGTTGTTAAGTTATTTGAATCCTACCACTGCTCGCAGACCTGAATATTTTTGTGCTGCCAGTGAATTGTGCCATGCTACAGCCGACTTCAGTCATAGTGCACATCATTGCAACTTTTCTTTTTATTGGTTTTTTTAATTTGATGCAATAAAACTATTTGAACTGACCAATTTCTTATAATTTTAATCAAAATTAACTATTTGTACTTCCAAGGAAGATTTTTAAGGTGTAAAACTATTAGAGAAACTTCTGCTTATTTTTTATTAAAACATCATCAAAATAAGATTGATACATAAATATGTTAATCTCTTCTTGTGCCATACACTCTATTTTGTTAATTATTCTTTGAAATTATACAGCAATAATTTGAAAATTTCTGTAAGAGCCAAATTATGCTAAAGAAATCTGCCCGAGAGCCACGTTTAAAATTTTTTACAGTCATATGTCTATGTATTTTAATGAACTACTATTATTTACTAATCATTAATATGTAAATATCAGTTTTAGACAATGTTAACATTAACTTTTGTATTGGGGATGAAGTACATTTGTTACTCAAGGAGACTCCTGAAGATGATATAAAATGGTTATAGACGAGACTTGCAATATTGTATTTTGGTATTCGGTTTATTAATGGGAGAAAAAAAAAAGTAGAAACTAGGCCTGGGCCTTAAATCGATTTAATTCTTAAATCGATTTAAAGCTTACATCGGAAATCCGATTTAACCATTGGTCTTAAATCGATTTAAGCTAAAATCGGAAATCGCGATTTAGCTAATGTCAAATCGCGATTTAGCCAATGTCTTAAATCGCGATTTAGCCATTATCTTAAATCGCAATTTAGCCATTATCTTAAATCGCGATTTAGCCATTATCTTAAATCGCGATTTAGCCATTGGCTTTAAATCGATTTAAAACAAAATACTGATTCAGAGCTAACATCAGAAAAACGATTTATCTACTTTGATGTATCTACCACTTACATGCCAAGCTGGTGTTAAATCGATTTAGGAGGATCCGATTTAAGCAAACATCGCAAACCTCAATGCTTTCCGATTTAAGACAAACAAGGCAAGCTGGTGTTAAACCGATTTAGGACGATCCGATTTAAACAAACATCTCAAGCCTCCATGCTTTCCGATTTAAGAAAAAGACGATTTAATGAAAACAAGGCAAGCTGGTATTAAATCGATTTAGCAGGATCCAATTTAAGAAAAAGGCGATTTAAGGAAACAATGATTTAAGTAAGAATTGATATTTATTTATTTATTTTGTAAACAAGATTCAGAGTTTACGAGATTGGAATGTGTATTTTTCAGAAATTAAGAACTTATATAGTGGAAAGTTGAAAGGAAAAAGTAATGTTTAAATCTTAAAATCCAAATTCATCGAATTTCAATTTATATACTAATGCAATCTTTTGATGATAAATTAAGTTTTCACATATTTGAGTAATATTGCAATATGTATTTTTTATTTTCCAATATTCTGTAATTAATTAAAATGTTTTAAAGTAGAATCCTGCATTGTTTCAAAAGATTGTTTTCCTGAAATTCATTCAGCATTTATATGATTAAAAATAATAATAATAAAGTTTTATATTTAAAATCCAAACTCATCGACTTGCAGTTTATACTTTTATGCATTCTTATGATGAAAAATTCATTTTTTACATGTTTTAGTAATATTTTAACATTTATTTTTTATTTTCTATTATTTTGTAATTAATGAAATTATTTTAAAGGTATAGTCATGCATTGTTTTGTGTATCATTATTTGGCCGTGATCCACATGAAATATTTTTCTTTTACTAATAATATTTTTTTCCTGAAATTAATTGAGTATTTATGGTTGGAAAAAAAAGAATGAAGTTTCATATTTAAAATCCAAATTCATCGAATTTCAATTTTTATTTTTATGCATTCTTTTAATGAAATATTCATTTTTCACATGTTTGGGTAATATTTTAATACATATTCTTTATTTTTTATTATTCTGTAATTAATTAAAATATTTTTAAATAGTCATGCATCAGATTTGACATCCAATTTCAATGCCAGTCATATGGATTGAGTACCTTGCTGAAATTGATTCACTATTTATATCCAAATTCATCCATTTTTAGTTTATATTTTTATGCATTATTTTCATGAAAAATTAATTTTCATATGTTTAGGTATTATGGGAATATTTTAGTTTTAATTTATTATTATTTTGTAATTAATTAAAAATATTTTAATAAAGTTCTGTAATGAGTCAAGTAACTTTATTTTTACAGCAGAATGAGGGAGGGCTGGAAGAGGCATTCATTAGATTTTTCTGCAGATCTGTGATTTTTTGCTTTTTTGACATTTTGTTATCATTAAAAAGAGATATATTTTAAGATTATATTTTATTACTAATCTTAAAGGATGGCAACAAACACGAAAAAAATCAGCAATTTCAGTAATGTGCTCCAAGGGTCACACTTTCAATCCTTCTCCATCTGCTATATAAATGTCAGCATTTATGTTAAACAAATCTTATTTTAATCTAAACGTTAAAAAGATATAAAATTGCACCTTATTTCTCATATCTCCCCCCCCCCTTTTTTTACTACTTTTCTCATCATGGTAAATGAATAGTTAAATTCATCATTGAAGTCTTTTAATATGCTTCTGCTTTACCTCATTAACTTTTTAAATCTGTGTCTGAAAAAAAAAAAAAAAAAAAAATATGTATGTAGGCTGTTAGCAATGAAGTGCTATTTCAGTGCCCCCCCCCCCCTTTTAAGGAATTTAGATTGTAGCATGTATAACAAGTCAGACAAAAAAAAATCATTTTCTTTTATATTACTTCTTATAGAATGAGTTTATAAAATGTATTACAATAGGTCACTAATTTTCAAAATGGAAAAAAAAAAACAAAAAAAACTAGTGTTTCGGGACATTCAAAGCTTTTTTATGTGTAAAATATACCTCTTTTCAAAATTATTTGACAAATTAAAAGCTAAGTATACTAAATAATACAGGAGGGGGGGGCACATAAACATCGTATTTTGTTACTACAAATTAAAAAATAGGCTTCCATATTCTAAAATGTAAAATCGGTGTTAAATCGCGATTTAGCACTAAATCGCGATGTTGGATGGATGATAAATCGATTTAAGAAATTTCTACATCGCCCAGTCCTAGTAGAAACCTTATATTTATTTTTATTGTATAATATTTAAAAAAAAAAATTGAAATCTTTAAAAGATACATTTTACAAACTGCATATATTTATATACTCAGTTTTATTACAGACTCCTTTGACTACTTAGAAACTCCTTAGAAATGGAAAAATGTTCTCCTTAGAACTCCAAAATACTCCTTAAAAATTCCTTATGTTATTGTGAAGCAAAATTTAGCAGCTTCAATGACTTAATTGGAGTAGTATACAATATTAGAAAATGGAGGCTTGTATCTTACACAATGAATAATATTGTCTGTATAATCATCTTTGTCAAGTATGAGGAGAATTCCTTACTTGAGAATAACTTGAGTAAAAAGGGCAAGTTGCTGTACTTTTTTATTTTTAAGGACACTTTTTTATTCTTAAGGGTAGATTTTGTATTCTGAAGGACACTTCAAATTCTTAAGGGCACTTTTATCATTTTTAGAATCATGTGACTTTAATAATATTAAAACAAAGTGTGGAGTAATTAAGAATCTGATGAAAATCTCTCTAAAATTGAAAATTTCTTAAAATTCAAACCTTATTTCAGACATGGATTACTTATTCTAAATATATTACTCACAGCTTTTATATTACACTAGCATATGGCCCATCAAAAATGACGGGAAAGTGTTATTTTAAGTTTACAACATTAAGTCAGACTCAATTAAACAGGTGATTGATATGCATGATTATTCAGATAGTGGCAAGTCCTCAAAAGCATTCAAAAAATTGTGTTTGCAAAAGTCAACCTTCAAATGAAGAAAATATGAACCACCTCATGCGGGGGGGGGGGGGGAGCTTTTTCCAACAACCCTATGGCAAAATTCTCACTTTTTCCGCACATCTTTGATGAAATTCGTGTTTTTTTCGCATCCTTTTGATGAATTGAGTGTTTTTATCGGGATTTGTTGAAAAATTCGCTTTTTTTTCTGCGCCCTTTTGACGAATTACACCTCTCACGTTTCTTTGACAAAATTCAGGGAAGAGTGCCACTTGGCAAAAAAAATTCTTCAAAATCTTGCCAAAAATCTTTTCAAGATGGCGGAAAAACATAATTTTTAAATCTTTGTTATTTATAAATCAATGATTTTGCCCAAAAAATAGAAAATGATGTAAAAACATGGATTTATAAGTAACAAAGATTTAAAAACGAAGTTTTTCCACCATCTTGAAAAATTTGTTACGAATGCCGGTAAAATCTAGCTCACAACTACAAAAAAATTTATTAAATATAAAATAAAAAGATAAATATAAATAAATAACAATAAATGAGACGGCGATTCAGAAAAAAAGGGAGTTTCATACAAAAAAATATATCTAAAAAAAAATTAAAAATACTTGCACAAAAAACAAACATTCAGTTAAAATTTACAAACAAAAAAAAAATCAGTAAATTAATGTTTATGGCGAAAATTTCGTTTTTTCTGCACATCTTTGATGAAATTAATGTTTTTTTCGCAGCCTTTTGACAAAATGACTGTTTTTTCCACAATCCTTTCACGAAGTGAGTGTTTTTATCGGGATTTGTTGCAAAATTCACGTTTTTTCTGCACCTTTTTGACGAATTACACCTCTCGCGTTTCTTTGACAAAATTCAGGGAAGAGTTCTGCATCCTGTGCCGATTGGCGAAAAAAATTGTGCCAAAAATCTTTTCAAGATGATGGAAAAACACAATTTTTAAATCTTTGTTATTTATAAATCAATGATTTGCACAAAAAATAGAAAATGATGTAAAAACATGGATTTATAAGTAACATAAAAAGTTTTTCCGCTATCTTGAAAAATTTGTTACGAATGCAGGTAAAATCTCGCTCACAACTGCCAAAAAATTTATTAAATATAAAATAAAAGTAAAAGGATAAATATAAAGAAATACCAATAAATGAGATGGCGATTCATAAAAAAAAGGGGGGAGTTTTATTCAAAAAAAAAAAATTTAAAATATTTACACAAAAAACAAACAATCAGTTAAAATTAAAAAAAAAAAAAAAAAGAAAAAAAAAATCAATAATTTAATGTTTAGAAAAAGGGATCTTAGTCAGGGTCTGAAACACCGTCAAGGTATGATACTTCTCTTCTAACTGAATTAAATTTAAATTTTGATGGATGTTTGGTAATACATGCTTGATGTTTTCAGACTCAAATTTTTTCGGCAGCCGTTGGCTGAATCTTCCGTCTCTAAAGTGGTAAATCATGTAAAAATTGATATATTGGCCAATAAAGGGTGCATTTTAAACAGCTAATGCAAAAATCCTAATAAAAAACAAAAAGAAATGAACAGCAGAGCAAGCGAGACTTACCTTACAATCAAAATATGTTGACAGAAGCACAGGTGCATCCGAATGTATGCAGCAAATTAGTTACGTAACAGAAAATTTAGCTGACTAACGGTTCACCTGATACTGATGAACCAATAAGCTTCAAGATCTCCTGATTTCAAAATTTACATTTTTTTCAGGATCTTATGTTGAAACTTGCACTTTTGCAATCTTTCGATGAAATTCTCGTTTTCTCTGAGATCCTCTAATGAAAATCATATTTTTCCTGTGATTATTTGACGAAATTCAAGTTTTTCGTGATACTTTGATGAAATAATGCATTTTTTCTGCAGTCATCTGATGAAATTCATGTTTTTTCCACGATTATTTGGCGAAATTCACATATTCCATGATCCTTAGACAAAACGACCCTTTGGGAAAAATTGTGTTTTTTTTCTGCGATCCTTTGACAAAATTCATATTCGTTTGACGAAACCACCATTTTTCTACGATCTTTTGATGATTTTCGCAATCCTTCAAGCAAAGTAGACAGATGACAGTTGCAAGTTCCTGGCTATGTTTTTTTTTTTCATGCAAAGGATTAGAAATAAACTCAATTTGGCACTGTTTGTACTCACATTTTTATTTTGTCAAATTCTGCTACCACCCTACCCCTCCCCCCCCCCCCTCTCATCCTAAAAATGTCAACAAATTTTAATACTGATTTGCATCAATCCCAGGGATGATAAATTGTGCCGGAAAAGTGGAATTCCATGTTTTCGCTGGAAAGTGGCATGTCTGTAAATGCTTTTAAAAATATATGCATAGTTGAAAAAAAAAAACAAAAAAAGTGTTGCATTTTTTAAACAGCAAAAAATAATTCACAGAAATATATTAAATTCAGCTTAAAATATGCATAGGTGAAATAAGAAACTTAAAAATAAAACAAAAAACATGTGGCATTTCTTTAAAAAATCAGATGTTTATTTTTTAATTTTTGATGAAACATTAAAATTTGATTCATATATTTGGCTAAAACTAAAACACCATTATGTGCATCATTCACATACATAAAGCTATGTTTTTTAACGGTACAAAAATTTAGTAAAAAAAAAAAAAAATGTAATTTTCATTTTTAAATCTTTATTATAATGAAACGTTCCTGTGATAAATGATTTTAAAAATCTGAATGAACATGAACTTAAAATATGCATAGTTTAGATAAAAAATAAACAAAAAATTGTGCCTATCAGTGTTTAATTCTGCTCCGTGTAAACTCAACTAAGTTTATCAGGCAAACTGAGAAATCCGTGAACAGAAATGCTGAACAGACATGATTTCAAGTAGAAAAAATTATCATTTAGCTGTCATAGGTTAAGATATGTTTTTCATTAAGCCTAACATGGCGTTTAGCTACGGTCGATTCGCACACTGGAGTGGTCCGCACCGGCATAGTTACCGAAAATCAGATTTTATTATAAGTAGATGCTAAGTTGTAATAAAAATGCATGTAAAATGTTGTCACATCAGTAGAAAAAAAAAAAAATTACAAATAGAAACAGTTCAGTGGAAAAAGAATGTCACTCTATTAAAACGCAAAAGAATTAAAAAGAATGTTGATTTTTTTAAACTTTAATATTAAAATTTGAAAAATAAGCGTGTTTAAATGGCTTTGGGCAAAATGAATATTTTACACTTAGTAAACAAACTACTTAAAGTACTTTATTCAATTCCTATTATTAGTTTACACTCTCCCTATATTTATTTATATATTTATTTATATATTTATATATCTTGTTCAAATTTTCAATCGTTAATAAAATATTCATTATTCATCCTATCAAGTTGAAATAAATTTTTTTAAACTTGTACTGGATGACAAATATGACTTAAAATATGCATAGTTTAGATAAAAAATAAACAAAAAATTGTGCCTATCGGTGTTTAATTCTGCTCCATGTAAACTCAACTGAGTTTATCAGGCAAACTGAGAAATCCGTTGATTGCCGCGATCGCCAACGTGCAATTCTTTTCCTGGTCAATTGGTGACTTCTTTCCGAAAGTGATTCATTCGGAAAATCCATAATAAAAATTAAAAAAATTGTTTTAAAACATACACAAATAACTGCAGATAGATCAAAGCAAATAGCGGAGAAATATCAGCATTTTTTTCCTAAAGAAACAAAGTTTCACTGTTGCCACTACAGAAGAGTGAAATATATGAATCATTGATATGAATCAATATTCATATGAATGATTCATTTGAATAATGATGAATAATGAATTTTTTTTTTTTTTGCAACAATAATAATAATGATTAGCAAAGTGAAATGTAATTTCTGAAAATTTCCCATTAAATTTTAATATGCTAATTATATGCAAATATTAACTCGTATTTTTAACAAATTTCAATTTGTTTCAATATTCGGAAATTGTGAATGGCAACAGTGTTCTTTTGTTTATATCTAGTAATCTGATGTTTATAATAGTTTATTTTTAATCTGGAGCTTAATACATTATAATTGGATATGATATACATGTTTTAGTGAAAATATGCTGAACAGACATGATTTCAAGTAGAAAAAATTATCATTTAGCTGTCATAAGTTAAGATATGTTTTTCATTAAGCCTAACTGGAGCTATGGTCGATTCGCACACTGGAGTGGTCCACACCGGCATAGTTACCGGAAATCAGATTTTATTATAAGTAGATGCTAAGTTGTAATAAAAATGCATGTAAAATGTTGTCACATCAGTAGAAAATAAAAAAATTTACAAATAGAAGCAGTTCAGTGGAAAAAGAATGTCACTCTATTAAAACGCAAAAGAATTAAAAAGAATGTTGATTTTTTTAACTTTAATATTAAAATTTGAAAAATAAGCGTGTTTAAATGGCTTTGGGAAAAATGAATATTTTACACTTAGTAAACAAACTACTTAAAGTACTTTATTCAATTCCTACTATTAGTTTACACTCTCCCTATATTTATTTATATATTTATATATCTTGTTCAAATTTTCAATCGTTAATAAAATATTCATTATTCATCCTATCAAGTTGAAATAAATTTTTTTAAACTTGTACTGGATGACAATTGATGTTAATACAGTTTTTTCAAATATTAATTAATTAAATTTTAATTAATTTTAGTTTTGCATGAGAAGCAAAATGGCGGCCATTGTTTATTGAAGATCAATGAAAGTATTTTCAATAAGGGGTTACCATAGGGGGGAACCTGTTCTGTCGCCAACTTGGCGATATATCACCAAATTTGGCAGGCAAAATGAGTTGCCAAAAGTGGCACCAACTTGGCGATATCTCTAATATTTCACCAAATTTCCATAGAGTTCCATTGTAAACTTACTTGCTTATAGAAAATCAACAAATTGAGATATTTTAATGCAACAAAAACTAATATTAGCTTAAGGGATTATATTAAATTTTTCTTTGATGACCCAAGTAGGAATTGACTTTAACAAAATTTTTATATTACTTGTTTTTCTTCTGTAATCAGTTGTAAATTACTAACAGGATACCTGTAAAAATTAAGCTTATCACCTGTGATAAAATCTGGATGTTTAAATTTCCATTTTATTTACTTGTATATTTATTGGTAGCTAAAAAGATATGCTCATAAAAACATGATTATATATAAGTATTTAGATATTCCATTTTATTTTTCAGATAAACATACCTTTGCATTTAAAACTTAATGTTGGAAAAGTAAAACAAGTTGCAGCTGGTGGTACTATGTGTGCTGTATTAACAGGTATGTCTGAAATTTTCCATGTGATAAAAAATTATATTAATTTATTAAAAGTTTGATAGCAATTAAAAGATGTATATTATTTAGAGAAGTCTAATTCAGCGGATCTTAAACTGTGGTTCTTGTGCCTGAAGGGATCTGAAAATATTTCATGTTCAAAAGTTTATCAACTGCAAGTTAGAAATTTGAATTGATTGCATTAATCTTAGAATTCTTTCAACATTCGCTCATATAGGAAGTTAAAGTTTGTTTTGTGAAAGCAGTCTCAGGTGGATCATAATGGATTAGATTTTAAAACATTTTTTGACAAACAGTCAATTAATTCCATTAAAAATATATATACTTACTGCATCTTATATTTCTTTTTTAGCAGCAAAAAAATAGGAAAGTTTTATTCCTGATTAATTTAGACTGTCTTAGATTAGTTTTGCAGTTTCATGCTTTTAACTGGATGCTTTCTTTTAAAAATAATTTCTAACTTTTAGTGCTTTTGAACTTTCTGATAGTCTTAAATACCATCTATTCAAACTGAAATACATTTCCTTTTTAATTATAATGAAAAATGGCATCAATAAAGATATAATTAAAGACGGTAATGTAACTAGGAAGGTATGACTATTATTTCCCTTTTCTCTGCAACAATGAAAGTAATCCAATTGCCAACATTTTGAGGAAATTCATTAAACTGTTAAAATTAAAAATAAATTCTAAAAATGGAAATATTTTAAAGAATAACTAGTGTAGCTTATCTACAAATAAACAGCTTTGAGTAAATAAATAATAATAAAATTAGGTTTTTAATAGAAAGCTCAGTAAATAACCAGCGTGCATTTTAAATATATAGATTTCTTAGAACAGTCTTACTATTCAGAAATAAACTTCAAGAAATCAAATTCAATAAATATTTTGATTACTTCAAGAAAACTGCAACATTTTAAAATAAAACAATTTCATAGAAAATTTTTAACATACTATGGGGAAGGGGGAGCGAACGTCTCAATTGTTTATCTAAATAACTAATCCATATATTCTTTTTATTGTCCTTTAAAATTTAGAACTGCATTTTTTTCTTGCAGATGGACTGTATTTTTTAAAGTCCTGCATATGACATATGTTTTTTTTTTTTTTTTTTTTTTTTAATTTTCAGAAAAAGGTAATATTTATGTATGGGGTTATGGAATTCTTGGTCAAGGACCTAAAGTATCTTCATCTCGAATGCCTACACTGTTACCTGAACCTTTGTTTGGTGCCAATGAGTTCAATGATGATGTAGAAATCAAGCAAATAACATGTAGTTTGAGTCATTTTGCAGCTGTTACAAGTAAGTTATTGTATTTGAATTTTAAATCTAAAAAACAGATACTTTTGGCTGTCTATAATAATAATAATATTAGTAATAATAATAGTTTTTGAATTTAAAGCTATGTTCTCTTTAAACTTTCCTTTTCTTTTTATTCTATTTATAAATCAAATATAAAAAAATAATTACAGTATGGAACCATTTATCCGGAAACCAGTTATCCGGAATGATATTTCTGGTAGACTGATTTCAGAATCTTTGCAGAAAAAGCTGTCATACACTGCCATTTTGACATAGGCTTTGCTTGAAACAATTGTATAATTTGATGACAACATCTAGTATTTGAAATGAAAACATATTTAGTTGTATTTTAGATGTTTTAATTTTTATGCAGAGGAAACAGAAGAATTTTTGTTCTTAAGGAATTCCCATAAATTACCTTTTTTTAAACTCTGCTTAACTTTTAATCTTTCTTGCCTTGATTTTTAATCCAAGTAATCTAATAATTTTAAATCAGAAATGATACCACAACCACACATATTCCACAAAACTTATCAAATGGATGCTTCTTTAATGCTTAACCAGTTAACTGGAAAAACCAGTTATCCGGAATACATCTGACCCCAAGCATTCCGGATAAATGGTTCTGTACTGTATATCTTTTTAGGATTTCGTTCATCTGACAAAACCCTATTCGTCTCGCTCCTCTGTCTGTCTGTCCGTCTGTCATAGAGCCTGTTCTCAGAAACTATGTGTCGGAGACTTGAAATTTTGCATACTTATAGCTGAACACCTCGCATCAAGCGACAAATCATAAAATTTTGGAAAAGTCTTATATTTATTCCTCTGGGCTCTAACTTGTGTATTTTAAGCATTTTTCCTAACTGGATCCCTAATTAAGTTGGAGACTTGAAACTTTGCATACTTCTAGCTGAACACTTGCTATCACATGAGAAATTATAAAATTTTGAAAAAGTCTTATATTTACAAATAACATGTAGTTTGAGTCATTTTGCAGCTGTTACAAGTAAGTTATTGTATTTGAATTTTAAATCTAAAAAACAGATACTTTTGGCTGTCTATAATAATAATAATATTAGTAATAATAATAGTTTTTGAATTTAAAGCTATGTTCTCTTTAAACTTTCCTTTTCTTTTTATTCTATTTATAAATCAAATATAAAAAAATAATTACAGTATGGAACCATTTATCCGGAAACCAGTTATCCGGAATGATATTTCTGGTAGACTGATTTCAGAATCTTTGCAGAAAAAGCTGTCATACACTGCCATTTTGACATAGGCTTTGCTTGAAACAATTGTATAATTTGATGACAACATCTAGTATTTGAAATGAAAACATATTTAGTTGTATTTTAGATGTTTTAATTTTTATGCAGAGGAAACAGAAGAATTTTTGTTCTTAAGGAATTCCCATAAATTACCTTTTTTTAAACTCTGCTTAACTTTTAATCTTTCTTGCCTTGATTTTTAATCCAAGTAATCTAATAATTTTAAATCAGAAATGATACCACAACCACACATATTCCACAAAACTTATCAAATGGATGCTTCTTTAATGCTTAACCAGTTAACTGGAAAAACCAGTTATCCGGAATACATCTGACCCCAAGCATTCCGGATAAATGGTTCTGTACTGTATATCTTTTTAGGATTTCGTTCATCTGACAAAACCCTATTCGTCTCGCTCCTCTGTCTGTCTGTCCGTCTGTCATAGAGCCTGTTCTCAGAAACTATATGTCGGAGACTTGAAATTTTGCATACTTATAGCTGAACACCTCGCATCAAGCGACAAATCATAAAATTTTGGAAAAGTCTTATATTTATTCCTCTGGGCTCTAACTTGTGTATTTTAAGCATTTTTCCTAACTGGATCCCTAATTAAGTTGGAGACTTGAAACTTTGCATACTTCTAGCTGAACACTTGCTATCACATGAGAAATTATAAAATTTTGAAAAAGTCTTATATTTACAAATAACATGTAGTTTGAGTCATTTTGCAGCTGTTACAAGTAAGTTATTGTATTTGAATTTTAAATCTAAAAAACAGATACTTTTGGCTGTCTATAATAATAATAATATTAGTAATAATAATAGTTTTTGAATTTAAAGCTATGTTCTCTTTAAACTTTCCTTTTCTTTTTATTCTATTTATAAATCAAATATAAAAAAATAATTACAGTATGGAACCATTTATCCGGAAACCAGTTATCCGGAATGATATTTCTGGTAGACTGATTTCAGAATCTTTGCAGAAAAAGCTGTCATACACTGCCATTTTGACATAGGCTTTGCTTGAAACAATTGTATAATTTGATGACAACATCTAGTATTTGAAATGAAAACATATTTAGTTGTATTTTAGATGTTTTAATTTTTATGCAGAGGAAACAGAAGAATTTTTGTTCTTAAGGAATTCCCATAAATTACCTTTTTTTAAACTCTGCTTAACTTTTAATCTTTCTTGCCTTGATTTTTAATCCAAGTAATCTAATAATTTTAAATCAGAAATGATACCACAACCACACATATTCCACAAAACTTATCAAATGGATGCTTCTTTAATGCTTAACCAGTTAACTGGAAAAACCAGTTATCCGGAATACATCTGACCCCAAGCATTCCGGATAAATGGTTCTGTACTGTATATCTTTTTAGGATTTCGTTCATCTGACAAAACCCCATTCGTCTCGCTCCTCTGTCTGTCTGTCCGTCTGTCATAGAGCCTGTTCTCAGAAACTATATATGTCGGAGACTTGAAATTTTGCATACTTATAGCTGAACACCTCGCATCAAGCGACAAATCATAAAATTTTGGAAAAGTCTTATATTTATTCCTCTGGGCTCTAACTTGTGTATTTTAAGCATTTTTCCTAACTGGATCCCTAATTAAGTTGGAGACTTGAAACTTTGCATACTTCTAGCTGAACACTTGCTATCACATGAGAAATTATAAAATTTTGAAAAAGTCTTATATTTACACCCCCCCCCCCCCGGTCTCTAACTTGTGTATTTTAAACAATATTTCTAACTCAGCCCTTAATTAAGTTGGAGGCTTGAAATTTTGCATACTTCTAACTGAACACTTGCTATCACATGAGAAATCATAAAATTTTTAAAAAGTCTTATATTTACCCCTCCAGTCTCTAACTTGTGTATTTTAAACAATTTTTCTAACTCAGCCCCTAATTAAGTTGGAGACTTGGAATTTTGCATACTTATAGCAGAACACTTGTGATCACACGAAAAGTCATAGAAATTTCAAAAAGTCTTATATTATTTACCCCTCTGGGCTCTAACTTATGTATTTTAAGCAATTTTCCAACCTCCCTCCCTTTTCACCCGGAGGCCACTTTTCTAACTTTTGTTGACACCCCTCACGTGATATATCATTGCACGTCCCTTTGACCACTCTTTCATATTATGCACCAGATCCTTACATATTTTAGTTCCACTTTTTACCGCTAGGGGATGCCTACCTATCTCGGGTGCTGTGGGCCCAATCCCCTCGACTAATATAGCTATGGATAGGTTGTAAAACGGAGTTTCATTCAGATCAATGTTTGTTTAGAATAGAGTGCACCCCCTAGTTGCAAAATGTGGAACTAACAGATTTTGCAAAAAGATAGTGTTTTGAAAGGAATATTAAACGAAACCCTTTGTGCGATCTGTGATTACACTTACCCACTTGTTTTATTTTATCTTCTTTCTCCTATTAAGATCACATATATCTTATTAAGATCAGATGTACATCTTTTCTTTGTTCTGCTTTCTTTAATCTCTATGCTTATTGCTTAGCTCTTACAATATTTTTGCATCTGATCAGAGTAACAGAAAAAACAAACGTATTTAATATTAAACATCATGAAATTCCTTGGATTTTTTAAATAATTACATTTTATGGATACATTCTTGTCAGGAATATGTTGGATTTGTTTAGGAAATACTTGATTATTCTTTTTATACCAATTTTAAAATTCTTAAAACTAATTTATTCATTCTTCTTTACGTGTTTATGGAAATTAAGTAGAAGTCAATGCAGGTCCTCTTTTTTGATTTGTGGGGGTGGGGTATTTGGGGGAAAAATAAAACTTTGTAACAAATGTTAAATCCAGTTACTCAAATCGAAGTTAAGCATTTGTAAATAGTAACTTTTTAAGTACTTCTGTAAAGGGTTTTTTTTCTAGTGAGCTTGTTTTGTCTGCAAATTATACATTCCAAAACCTTTAAAAAATAAAGTGGGGTAGGAGTTCATTTATATGGAATAGAATTTTAGGGAAGTGTTCCAAAGAAAACTCAATTTTTGTGTGGAATCAATCCTTGTTAAGACTTATGATATCACTTATTTATTCGTTCCTTTTATATTTCTTTTATGAAAAAACAACATTTATTATTAGTGGAAATTTCTAATTATTAGCTACTTAAACTTTAATTTTTCAAGTGTGATAATTTATTTTAATGTATTATAAGTTTTGCACGGATTTCTTCGAAAGTAATTGCTAATATTTCTAATTTTCATGCAATAAAATTATTATTTAATCATTTTAATTTTAATTTTTTATTTTTCTAAATTAACTCTTAGAATTTTCTTTCGAAAAATCTAATTTAAAACTTTTTTACAAGTTACTATTTTGTGCATCTTTCATCTTATCATTCAGCATTTCTACTGTCACATTTCTTTTCTATGCTTGATTAGCATTAAATATTAAACATTAGTTCTTTGAACAAAAGAAAGATCTAAGAAGTGTTTCAAACTGTCAAAGCAGTTTTAAATTAAGCTACTAAATAAGATATAGAATTAGTTGTTAAATTTGTTTGTAGTTAATTTGCTAATTAAAGGTAGTAATTTTAATAGTAATTACACAGTGCCTGACCAAAGGAAAATTGTGCTTATTTAATTCATGGATCTTTCACAAAGTTTGATGTAAAAAAAAAAAAAAAAAAAAAAAGGACCTATACATGATTCAATCTAAAAAAAACCCCTAGATGTTTTACAAAATCCAGTTTAGAAAATAGACCCTTAAAAAAAATAATAATGTGGAAAATAGCAACTTGTGAAAGGAATTTTTGGTGTTAAAAATTCAGCCTTTTACATGAATCCCTATTTTCCTCTTATGCTATATTTCTGAAGTTCCAAATGAATTAGAAGATGAAGTTAGTCTTTATTTTGAGTTTGACACACACACACACACACACACATACAAGGTGTTTATATGATCGCGGTACAAACTGTGAGGGAAGGTAAAGTACACATAAAGAAGCAATTTTGGTATAGCAATGTGGGGTCGGAAATGAAAAGTTTTGGCGAAGAACAAATGAAGGAAATGAAAACGAGCGTTTTATTGACATACCAATTACAGTAAGTACTCAAATGTGCCACAGGCAGTGTCTAGCAAGTGATTGGCGAATCTTTTCGCAGATTCCAAGTGTTTCGCAAACATTTGCAGCAACGACTCAAAGTCTTGCAATGAGGTCCTCATCAGAGTCAACAGGTATCTCATAGATGAGACATATAGATAAGGAAGATGTATATAAGGAAGACTTTTTAAAGTTAATTTTTTTTCCATCTGTTTACTTCATGGCTATTTTCCAATTTTATATTAATGGAATCTCTTGGTAAACAAACTTTGATTTTATTTTGATATTTGGGGAAATTTGGATTTAATTCTCACCCATACTCCCCTCATGATAGCATGCCAATAAAATGAGTCATGAAAATTTGTCTCAGATCATGAGTTTTTTCTCTATTTCGTCAGTATATACCGTATAATCTCTATAATAATAGCCCATCGCTATTTATGCCAGGTGGCCAATTCGGTAATTTAATGTTAGCCGGGCACAGGTGATAAATCGCCAAATATTGTTCCATCGCCATCATGTCATCAGTATTATAATAGACCATTTTATGCGACTGTCATAAACAATTTGCACAGACATTGGTCACAGTGGTCGCCAAATTTGCCGATATATCACCATGTTGGCGACAGAACAGCGTCCCCTCCTACGGCAAATTAAAATTTCGCCTAATAGACGAAATGTTAAAGTAAAAATGGACACCCCCAGGTGGGTAATTCAACGATTTTTACAATTTTTTTATTTTATTCCTTAGTTTTATAGTGTAAACGAACTTTGCACCAAACTTGAAGTCTGTCGCTGCAGTAGATATACGAGATCTTTTTGATGAGTCAGTCAGTCAGTCAGTGATAAAATTATTGATTATCAGACATTTTCAAATGTTATTATCTCAGAAACTAATTATGCGTTATTTATAAAATTTTGGATTCTAAAGTAATTAGGGTGGCCTTACTACGCATTTCGTGTAACAAGTACGTAGGTCACATGGATTTTCAGTAGTCGAGCATTAAAATTTGACGAAAACAGCTCGAAATGGTTCGTGTAATATAACACACAGCCAGGGTCGTACTGGCCCACCGGGCAACGAGGCAAATGCCCGGTGCGCCCATCGTCACTTTTTTTTTTTTTTTCTTTTAAGCACGCATTCTGAAAGGCATAAAATTTTCTAAGATTTTCATTCGGAAAATTAAAAAGTAATGCTTTTTATTTTTTAAAGTATATAGCATAAGCAAACTATGTGTGATCAAAGACAATTAGATAAACCAATTTCGAGATAACATAAGTTATCGACAATCAGATATACCATTGTTACATATGGTATCCAGGAGCAAACTTTGTTTCAAACCCTGTACTAATGGTAAATTCTAAGAAAAATAATATTAAGTACTCACTTATTTAGATATAAGCCTAAATAAGTTCTGTTCTAAGAATGCTTCTAATAAGTGTCTAATAAGTCTGCGTCTAATACGTTTGCATATTTTCTGCGTCTAAGTATTTAGCGCCCCTGGTGTTGTCAGACATTTTTCTATTTCTGCCTTTTGTACAAGTATAAACGACGAAACACTGTATAAGAAACATATTCTCATTTTAAATGGATTCATTAACAGATACTTTGATAGTCATGGCGCCCTGGTGCAGATTTTATTCAGTACCCCGAATAATAGTAACTTCCGCATAAATTAAGATTGGTATTAATGACGTATTTAGTATATTTTCTGCCAAATATTTAGCGCCCTGGGTAGCTACCCGATAGTTTGATATTTCTGTTTTTTTTGTGAAAGTACAAAAAAAAAAAAAGAATGCCAATTTAAAACAGGAGATTTTCTTTTCATTTGGTCCCTTTTGATATGTAAAACCCTATTTCCTGTCTTGACACTGCTCGGGAATCTCCTCTACATTTCACTTTTACTCTGCTATACACTTCACATTCTATCTTTATCAAGTAACACATTCATTCTATCTTTCTTTATTTATCTATATAAAATATCTTTTATTAATACAATAAGGTTATTCTTTATTTCACTTACCGTTCATATATTCCTGCCGTCTTATCTTTAAATTCTTCTTAAGTTGTTTATTTATCGTAGGTATTTTCCGACTTACGATTTCAGCCATCCACGTTTCTGGCAATCAGGAGCATAGAATTCATTTCGAATGACGAGTGTTTCACGGCCGCCACTAGATGGCGTCGCTCGTTTGAAACTACTGCACATCGTTCGTACGACGTTTCGTCACGATGTCCTTCGAGAACCTTCTTCTACTGCTCCGTGATTGGTTTTTCCTTTCACCTGGTTCATATAAGTAAAGGTGTAATATCTTTCCCTTTGCCTCCACCTCCTCGACCATCATCTTCCTTTTCCTTTCACCTTAACAGTGTTTCGTTGGAGGAAGTTTACAGCGTGTTATTATGGCGGCAGATGTTGACATTTAAGTTCTTTTCATATATTTTCATATAAAAGCTGTTTTCTACATTTCTTCATTTAACGTTTTTCTTACCGATCACGTATTCATTTTAAGTGAGCTATATTGTTTATCATGAGCTCTGGAATCGCAGATAAACTTTGTTTAAGTGCTTTCCGAAATGAAGGATTGTGATTCACCATGAAACGTGTCAGCAGATGTAATGAAAATAAATCTTTGTCTCGAGATATCTAAATGTTTTCCGTGCTGCTCTTTAATCAGATGTTATTTAGATGGAAGTTGGTAATGCTTAGTGTATTGACAAGAATGTACATTTTTCATGAAAGCTCCGAGATCGTATGGCCACTCGATGATTCTGTTTTACATATGTCATGAGGGTTTGTTTTATTTTACTTTTGTTAAATCTGTTTTAATAGTTTAATATGTTTATATATAAAGTTTGGATATTGTATAATGCTATAGTTAAGCTATATATTTCTGCTTTTTGGTTTTTAATAAACTTCAGTTTGTTTTTAAACTTTCTTGTAATTATTTCATCACCATATTACTTCATAAACATTTACACTTAGGGATTAACAGCTAAGTTTCCATTGTGTATTTTTGCTCTGCTAACTTTTAATCTATAACTGAAATTTAATCGCCTTCATGGTTATGGGCCGATCCCTAACTGTGGTTAATAGTTTAGAATAGAATAGAAACCTTATTTAAAAATTCCTGTTTTTCGTTATCATAGTTAAGTAAATTATAAATGTTTAATTTTATAAAATTTTTTTTTAGATATTGTTTTGACTTTTTATTTTCATTTTATGTTAAGCGTATTTAACCCTTAAAGGGTCAACGTTATGGTGGTGAACGCTAACCTCATCGGCAATTTAGCGATGCTTTGCGATGGGGGGGCGATTAGATTTGGATAATTTTATGTTTATAAATTTACTGTTTTGAAAAATTTGAATTCTTTTTTTAGTAAAAGATGTTGAAATTGCATTTTTATAAAAATTTTTAAAAGTAATTTAAATATTTAAAAGAATTAATGATTTGAGGGTGTTTTTTTTAACCTCATGACATATCTGCTGAATTCTTTTGCTGAAGAAAGAAGAGCTTCTAATTTTTAAATGTGGAAAAGAGTTTCATGTTATGGAGGCCATTTTTCGATCTAGCGCGTTCTACAGTTTGATTCTGCAATATACTGAGATAATCTGCACTGCATATATTTAAAGTTGTTCTCTATGCTGGAGTTGAAATTTGAGATGTGATTTGATGTTTTAAAGGATTTTGATCCTAAATTTGGAGAACATCTACATTGTGATATCTTTCCAGCAGGAACACCATTTTTTAGTTTGTCATCTGTGTCCAAGTTATCACCCGTTTGTCATCATATTTGAGGAATTTCAGTGCTTTATCAAGTGTTAACTGTTTTTCTATCGGCTGGTGATGCAGCAGAGTGGCATAGCAGAGTCGTGCTGGACCATGACGAACGTTTTAGCTTCTACATGATAGCTGATTGAAGGCTATTTAGCTATTGTTTTTATTTTTAAAGAAACTTTTTGACTTTTTTTTGGAACTTTTAATGAAACATCGATACTATGAAACTGAACTGTAATGTTCTAATGTTTCGTTTTGCCAAGCACTGTTTTCTCCAATGAAACCACTACAATTCTTCGACCTCCAGAGGATAATTATTCAAATCTGTTTTATTCAGAATTTTAAGTTTTTGGATGCATTTAAGTGTGCTCCATCGTGTGATTTTATGTGCTGCAATTGCTTTTTACATGATCTTTAATGCAAAGTTTTTAAATATATGTAATGTTGTTAAATTCCTTGATTCTTTATAATGTGATACTTTGATGAATTTTTAGGGTTAATCCTTTTAATATGTAAATTTTTAAAAGAGGGGAAATTTTTCCTACTTGAAGTCTTTAAGAGTAATCAAATACTTTTTGCTTTTATCTTTGATCAAACTGGAAATTTACTGATCGGGGTTATAATACATTTTTATCTTAGCTGTTTTTCTGATTTAATAAATAACTTTTTGTCAGATTAGGTTTAAACTTTTTATGGGGGGGGCAAATTTATTTTTTTTTAGGTATCATAATTCTGTTATACAGATTATGTTTATTGCCCTTCTACCTAACTAATTGTTTTTTTTTACTTACATAGAGAATCTATTTAAGGTTAAACTTTGGCCCTTCCAGTTCTTTTTACAGTATATTAAAATAACTTTTTTTTATCTTTAAATAATTGTATAAAAATAATATTTAAATTAAGTAGCTAGTCTTTCACTTTGCCATTTAATATGATTATGGGAAATGCAGAGGGTTTTTGTCTGACTTTACCTCTGATTGTCCTATCAATATTGGATGGGTTTTTTTTTGCTGTCTATGATTTTGGAAGTTCGATATTTTTAAGGTTTATTTTTCTTAAACAGAGGTCGAATCGATTACCCAAAATTGTTGATAGTTTAATTCCTTTTAGTTTTAGTTAAGATAAGTTCTATCTCTGTAAATGTTAAGAATTATTTTAAACTTAAATCGGCTTTTATAGCTTTAACTTAATAAGGGGTCAAGTATATTCGTTTTTTTTTACCTTTTCTAAATGTTTAATCTCAATTTTCTTCTGTCACTTAAATTTTTACTAATTTTCAACTGTAACTTATTTGTTAAATAACCATGTGCATAGCTGGGTTATATTGATGGTTCAGTTGATTAGGATGTATTTATTTCAGTGACTTTACTGCTTATTGTTTTATGTTTAATGTATTCTGTGAATAAAGTTGTTTAATTTATTCATTTTGTTCTGTTTACCCTGATTGATAATTTTCTCCATGATAAAAATTGTATATTTAAAGTGTTCTCTTTCAGCTGTTCTTGGATTAGGAACCAATTTTTGAAAAATGATCTTTTGAAAGGTTCTAAGAGGTTCATGGTTTATAGATTTTGGCCATTAATTGGGGGAATTTTAAATTTTTAAGCAGTCCATTTTTATTTTTACTTAAGATAATATTTTATAATCAATTTTTTTGTCATTGTCTGTAATACAATGGGTTTTTTTGACTTTAAGATCTTTATATTTTTGAATTAAGTATGGACATTAAAAATTTAAGTCTTTGCTTAAATGTTTGATCCTTACATAAAAGGGGTCATGTTTTAGAAACCTTATTACAGCAATGTTCAAATTACCTTGCATGTTTAATTTTAACGTAAACAATTTTAGCTAACTGTTTGTTCCTCTAGTCATTTACATGTTTTCTTGGTTTAATTATCTTGTGCCAATATTGTTTTAAGGCACTGTGATTTTTAATTACCTGAGGAGGACTTATTTGATAGGGGGGACTTTTGGTTCTAGCTTCATAAATGGATTGGGTGCAATATTTTTACATTGTTCACATTTTATTTAAATTATTGAAGTTTAAAGTTTTAAAAATACTTTTGAAGTTTTTTTAGCTTTTCCCCTGTTGGCCTGTATCTTTGATTATTGGTAACAAGATTCTGAGCTGAGAGATTGATTTCAATAAGATTTTTACATTTGCAGAGATTCCTGGATTCAATTATTCTAATGAAGTTTCAATGTTTTAGAATGAGTTCACTAGAATGTGTTAAACCCTGGGAAGATTTAGCTGTTGTGATCTGACCTGATAGTTACTGAATAGTTACCTCGTTTAAACTTGTAGATTTTAGACCACTTTGCCAGTTGTAGAGATTACTACTTTTAGAATTGAATCAAATCATTTTTAATTGATTCAACTTCATTTTTGAAAATGCGTTGGCTGTTTTTTTTTTTTGGTCTGTTGGAAAGTTTTTCGAATAGAGGTTTACTGTGGTGTCTGTTTTTAAGGGGTCGGGTCATGAAGTCTGGAATACCTGGAGTATTTATAGATGAACTCTTGTTCTTAGTTTGTGAGCTTGTAAGCTGTTTTTTTTAGGCCTTTTTCCCAGTGGTTATTCGGAATTTATTTTTAGTTGTAGCTGTTGCCCGAGTTCTGACGTTTCTTTTTAGGTTAGAGAAGGTTAAAAACGAACATGCCTTCCTAATGCTGCAATACCACTTTTCTCCCACAGATGTTATTTAACATGGGATTATAATATCGGAATGCTCCTAACTTTTGAATGGTTATTGGTTGATTTATATTTTTAGTTAAGTCTTCAAGAACTTTTCTCCTGGATCGTATATGCCTGCGTGTTTATGTAGTACAGGTCGGTGCGTATGAAGACCTTTGGCCAAAGGCAAATTTCTTTTCTAGGTGCATCTGGATAAAGAAATTGTTTTTTTTTGTGGGAGTTCGTGCTTCGGCATCTGTGCTGGGTGGATGTGCTGAATTTCAGCATGTTGATAGGCTCTGTGAAAGGTGTCTTACTTCAACAACCTAGTCTTCTTTTGTTTAAAATTTGTTTTTCAGTTGGAAGGATTCTCAGGCATATCGCAGTGATCGGGGGGAGTTTGTTGAGGACAGTTATTGGTTTTATAATAGTAGGTTTTTGTTTAACTTTTAAAATAAAATTTTTCTGGGGCATTTGTCATCTATGTAACTTTTGTCAAGTAGTGGCCTTCAAGTAGCGCTATTGTGGGTTCACTTGTTATGACAATGTTTGAAGTTTTAGCGTCAGTTGGGAGGAAGTTTGTGTTTGATGAGTTTGAGTTCGTTAAGTGGATTCGGGTAGAACTAGCTGCATTATTTTGAACTGTTTTAGAATTTCATTACACATTACATTTGCATATACATTTTATAAGCAATTTGTAGCCAATCATTTGTCAGATGGGGATCATCACTAGCAATTTCAAATTTCATATTTTAGAAATTGTATACTGCATACCTTGACTTCATTATATTGTAAATTGTTTAGATCAATCATGTAAAATGTTACTGAATACTTTGAATCAACGAATGGGGGGGTCTGGAGAATGTGTGTCCTTACTAATATTTTTTTTGTGTGATATGTTATGTTTTTCATGTTTTAGTTAAATTTTATAAAGTTATTTAAATGCTTAATCATTGAGTGGCTTTGCGTTCTGTGGCTCGTCTTTTGTCTTTACGGGTATGGTGGAGTTATTCTATTTTTAGGTGGTTGGAGTTATTGATGGTATTTCAGCTCTGTTGGACACTTGCATGTCGTATAGGTGTAATGCCATGTTTTAGTAGTCTTTGGGCATTGACCATTCTTTTTATTCCGTCCCAGTGTCAAGAGGGGGGGCATTTGATATGTAAAACCCTATTTCCTGTCTTGACACTGCTCGGGAATCTCCTCTACATTTCACTTTTACTCTGCTATACACTTCACATTCTATCTTTATCAAGTAACACATTCATTCTATCTTTCTTTATTTATCTATATAAAATATCTTTTATTAATACAATAAGGTTATTCTTTATTTCACTTACCGTTCATATATTCCTGCCATCTTATCTTTAAATTCTTCTTAAGTTGTTTATTTATCGTAGGTATTTTCCGACTTACGATTTCAGCCATCCACGTTTCTGGCAATCAGGAGCATAGGCGGCTTTGGTAATCACGGCGCCCTTGGTCAGATTTTTTTAAAGCGTTTCTATAAAAATAACTTTAAAAAACTAATATTGTGCTTTTGTAATCAAGGCGACCTTGGTCAGATTTTTTTAAAGCGTTTCTATAAAAATAACTTTAAAAAACTAATATCGTGCTTTTGTAATCAAGGCGACCTTGGTCAGACTTTTTTCAAGCACTTCTGTAAAAATAACTTTCACAAAACTAATATCGTGTTTTTGTAATCATGGAGCTCTTGGTCAGATTTTTTCAGCGCCTCTGTAAAAATAACTTTCAAAAACTTAATATCGTGTTTTTTAATCACGGCGCCTTTAGTCAGATTTTTTTTCAGTGCCTCTGTAAAAATCCCTTTTAAAAAACTATCATCGTGTTTCTCTAATCATGGCGTCCTTGGACAGATTTTTTTAGCGCCTCTGTAAAAATAAGTTTAAAAAAAATAATATCGTGTTTTCGTAATAATGGCGCCCATGGTCAGATTTTTTCAACGCCTCTGTAAAAATAAATTTCAAGATACTAATATCGTGTTTTTTAATCATGGCGCCCTTGGTTAGATTTTTTTCAGCGCTTCTGTAAAAATGCTTTTCAAAAAACTATTATCGTGTTTTTATAATCATGGCGCCCTTGGAGAGATTTTTTTAGCGCCTCTGTAAAAATAAATTTCAAAAACTATAACGTGTTTTTTAATCACGGAGCCCTTAGTCAGATTTTTTTCAGTGCCTCTGTAAAACTCCTTTTCAAAAAACTATCATCGAGTTTCTCTAATCATGGCGCCCTTGGACAGATTTTTTTTAGCGCCTCTGTAAAAATAAGTTAAAAAACAAAACTAATATCGTGTTTTCATAGTAATGGCACCCTTGGTCATATTTTTTCAACGCCTCTGTAAAAATAAATTTAAAAAAAACTAATATCGTGTTTTTGTAATCATGGCGCCCTTGGTAAGATTTTTTTTAGCGCCTCTGTAAAAAATTCTTTTCAAAAAACTATTATCGGGTTTTCTAATCATAGCGTCCTTGGATAGATTTTTTTCAGCACCTCTGTAAAAATAAATTTCTAAAACTTAATATGGTGTTTTTTAATCACGGCGACCTTAGTCAGATTTTTTTTCAGCGCCTCTCTAAAAAATCCCTTTCAAAAAACTATCATCGTGTTTTTGTAATTATGGCGCCCTTGGTGAGATTTTTTTCAGCGCCTCTGTAAAAATGCTTTTCAAAAAACTATAATCGTGTTTTTCTAATCATGACGCTCTTGGAGAGATTTTTTTCAGCGCCTCTGTAAAAATAAATTCCAAAAACTTTATATCGTGTTTTTTAATCATGGCGCCTTTGTCAGATTGTTTTTCAGCGCCTCTGTAAAAATCCCTTTCAAAAAACTATCATCGTGTTTCTCTAATCATGGCGTTCTTGGTGATAATTTTTTTTCAGCGCCTCTGTAAAAATAAATTCTAAAAACTATATCGTGTTTTTATAATCATGGCGGCCTTGGTCAGATTTTTTTCAGCGCCTCTGTAAAAATGCTTTCCAAAAAACTATTATCGTGTTTTTCTAATCATGGTGCCCTTGGAGAGATTTTTTCAGCGCCTCTGTAAAAATAAGTTTAAAAAAACTAATATCGTGTTTTTGTAAGCATAGCGTCTTTGGTCAGATATTTTTCAGCGCCTCTGTAAAAAATGCCTTTCAAAAAGCTATTATCGTGCTTTTTAATCATGGCGCCCTTGGTCAGATTTATTTTCAGCGCCTCTGCAAAAATAACTTTCAAAAAACTAATATCGTGTTTTTGCAATCATGGAGCTCTTGGGAGATTTTTTCAGCGCCTCTGTAAAAATAACTTAAAAAAAAAAAAAAAAAAAAAAACTGAATATCGTGTTTTTGTAGTCATGGCGCCCTTGGTTAGATTTTTTTCAGCGCCTGTGTAACAATAAATTTTCAAAAACTAATATCGGGTTTTCGTAATCATGGCGCTCTTGGTGAGATATTTCAGTGCCCCTGTAAAAATAACTTTCAAAAAACTAATATCATGCTTTTGTAATCATGGCGCCCTTGGTCAGATTTTTTCAGCGCCTCTGCAAAAATAACTCTGAAAAAACTAATATCGTGTTTTTGTAATCATAGCGCCCTTGGTCACTTGGTCAGATTTTTTTCAGTGCCTCTGCAAAAATAACTTAAAAAAAACTAGTATCGTGTTTTTGTAATAGCAACCGCCCCCCCCCCCCCCCATAAACACACACACACACGCACACTCCCCACAAATACACACACAAACTGATGCTCTTAGTTCTACTAAAGTGGAGCATTCCATAATTTCTTAATGATAATATAAGTGTTAGACCGCCAAGATTAATTCTTCACAAGATTTTGGAATGGAAACTTATGTACATTTTGCTTTTGAAAGAATAAAATGTTAATTTTTCATATCTATTTAAAAATTCGATAATATTTTTAGCATCCGAAAAAGACAATATCTAAAAACTTTTTTTTTCCTTTTAAACCAGATCTACTTAACCTCTTTAAACTTCAAACACCACCCCGATTTATAAATTGAACAATACATATGTAATTAAAATAAATAGATAAACCACTCAAATTGTAAAAGTCGTTTTACAAAAGAATGGATGAGCAGATGTGTTTGAGAGAAGCGCAGATGTGTTTGTATTCAGTTTTCAATGCTGTTAGTCAATAACGTGGGTGTTCCTAAGAAGACAAATTACCATTTCGGAGGGGTTTCAAGTTAACTATTGATATCGGTCCAATAGATACCCAGTGGTTTCTGTAGTAATACCAGATGTGACACTTTTTTTTTAATTATACCGTATTCTGGAGCTCTCTATCTTTCTGGAGAAAATAGAAATCGGATATGGAGGTATTTTCCCATGAAATACTAATTAACACACGACACATGTTCGACGTACAGGCATCTGCGAAGAAAGCATCGTTAAAAACGAAAAAATAAAATATTGAATTAAGCAACTGTTATAGCAGTTTTAAACTGTTTTGTGTAACAATAGAAGTGGTGTATTGCACAAAATTCCTCTTCAGTGTGAATTCTTAATTGTTCTTAATCTTTTTAGCAGCCCAAAACTTTTGACGACATTATTAAATAACTTTCATTGATACATACATCAAATTTTTAAAAATTCCCATTAAGGTGAAAACGAAAGATAACTTTGCCAACAAACCTGATCATTTTTTAGATACATTTCTTTTTTTCAAGATATCGAGTAAAAAATAACTGCAAAATAATGAACACATATAAGATTAATTGCAGTAGGAAAAAAACGTGTTATTCTTCTTCTTTTCAATTTTTTTCCACATTACGCAATTAAGGGAGCTGGTCACTCAGCTTCCGATTTCCCCTCACTCATGTAAAGTCTATGGGCGTTGGATGCATTCGTCTATTTAAAATATCTCCTCGGGAAATTAATATTTTTAGCATCTATTTTTTGTGTACACTTCCTGAAAGATGTTTCTTTTTTTCTTAGTTCTCAAAGTATTTCTAAAATATAGACTTAATTTTATAGGAAGTATTAAAATCTTACTTACAGTTCGCCTGCTTTATTTTGTAACACAATGCTTAAATATAATTTTGATACATTTTGCTTTTAAAAAATGCAAATATATTTGAAGCTATTGCCACTCTTTTGGTGCTTTTTTTTTTTGTGCGTGTGAGTTGCGACGATCATTGTAGTTTAAATTTGGCTTATCTGAAATTAAAATAAACTAATTTTTAATTAAATATGACTTATTTTAGTGACTAGACGAGACAAAGGGTAAAAATTATGAAAAGCTCTTTTTTTTTTTTTCTTTTTTTTTTTTAATGCTGATTATTTGAAGAGGGTATTCAACTTTTATCGTAGAAAAATACTGATTTTTGATGATTGGAAAAAAAAAATCCTTAATGCACTGCATAATTATATAAGAAAAAAAGCTGACAAAAGTAGAAGTGAAACAATTCAGTATTATTAAAGTAATCGTGTCGTGGTCATCTATTTAAAAATGCAATTTTGAGAAAAAACTAGTTTCAATTTTATGTTATAATTATAATAGAATGCTTTTTTACTTACATAGGTTGGTCTATTCCAGTTTCTTGTTACATAAAGAAGTCTTAATTCCGTTGATAAAGCCGCTAAAATAAAAACTCGACTTTCCGAAATTTATAAGTTATGATTACGTGTAAATCCTTAAGGCGGTTCTCAAAAAAATATTTTTTAACGTTCAACAATGCGAAAATTTCGGCTCATTTACAAACATAAAAATAGTGTTAGAAAGAAACCGAATTTCGGTTACCTTCCTAGTTTCGACTGAAAACGAAAGCGAAACTGTTTTTAAAATAAATTCAAAGTAAGTAACATAAACCAAAGCCGCCTCAAGACTAGTCTTGAGGCGGCTTTGCATAAACATACATATACGCATGTTATCTGAATAATGTTTTCCGTAGAAACGGCAGTACATAATTATTAATTAAAAAATAATTTGATTGAAATAAAATTAATTAAATATAAGGTGCTATTAACATAAAAATATATTAAAAAATAATTTCATTTAAAAATAACGAATTTAATCAATATTAGTAATACCTTCTAGATTTATCCCCTTGTATGTGAATATTATATATAGTATGTGCGGCTCTTTGGATGGGAGTGCCATTTGAGGGAGGTTAGGGAGGGGCAGTTAGGGGCTGTGCATATATAACGTTATCAAGTTTTTGGAAATTTTGGACCCCCTCCCCCCCTTACAATATCATACGTTATCATTCCTTGACCCCCCCCCCCCCCCCCCCCCCGGTAATGATATCGTTATCAGTGTATAAATTTTTTTTAGATTTTTGAATTTTT
This sequence comes from Maratus speciosus, assembly GCA_963932465.1. Taxonomy (NCBI): domain Eukaryota; kingdom Metazoa; phylum Arthropoda; class Arachnida; order Araneae; family Salticidae; genus Maratus; species Maratus speciosus. The sequence goes on along the minus strand of OZ010789.1, from coordinate 425,078,816 downwards.
TTTCTTTTGCTTGGAGTGATATGCAAATACGGTTGCATTAATTTTTCGCATACTTTATTGATTCAAATGAAGAGAAGTCAATAAAAATGTCACATTATACATGAAATAACTTTATATCAAATAACACTTAAACGAAATAGTTACTATTTAAAAGTATTCAATAATATATTTTTGTTACACAATGCATTCAACGTAATAATGTCTTCTTGCAACTTTCCCGCAGGAGATAGGGCAGACAAAAATTTTTATCAACAAAACAGGTGGACAACATTCTTCCCATTTTATTTAGTAGTAAACACAAGTACCATTTCAAACATACCTCGCATATGGTTTGTCGAACAGCGGATTATATATGCATACAGAAGAACGAGGAATTCCAAAGATTGTGGTTTTCTATATTTTGGAATTAAATAATTTTATAATCACTTAATGATTTTAGTTATAATTTTGTATTTTCATAAAAGTAGATAATAGACTAAAAAAATATAATTGTAACATGTGCTTATGACAATAGTAAAATATAATCGTAATGAACATACTATTTTGATGTAAAGACAAAGTTACAAATAAAACAAGAAAATTTTGGTTGGATCAGAAATGATAACGATATCAAAAGTCAAACCCCCCCCCCTCCCCCTAGAGATATCTTACGATTTCATGTGCCAAACCCCCCCCCCCTGCCCCCTAAAATGATAATGTTATATATGCATGGCCCCTTATAGTAATACCGAATATTCGGCAGTATTTTCACCGTAACTAGGATTTTGGACTGAAAACGAAAATGAAACCGAATATTCAGTCAAGCTCTACATAAAAGAATAAGATTCGCAGGCTTGGTTATTGAAGTGATTTGTAATACAATAGATTCTTTTCTTTAAATTAATTACATCTTGAGTTAAAATTGATTGTTGTCTCGTGACAACAGTTTTCTTTCTATTCTCCCACTGTCGCGTCTGGAAATTCGGTTGAAAACGCCACGTTTGAAAGCCTTTCTGAAAGATGTTTTGCTTTTCTCAAAAAATATAAAAGACCTCGATTACAAAGTTTCTGGTGGGCAATAAAAAATAGTTGGTATTTTCGGCCAAGTAAAGCAGTCAGTAGTTGTAATGGAATTTAATGAAAACCTTTAAAACAAAACTATCATGCAATAAAATTCTTGTAATACTACTTTTCAAAATAATGCATTCAACGTAATACTTTTAAAGAATGTATTACTTTTCCGATGATTTTCTGCTCCCCCCCCCCCCACACACACACACCCTGCGTACACACATGAATCGCGGTAAAAAAGAACAAGATCTTTGAAAAACAGAAACAACTCCATTGTTGGGCACAGCCTTTGTAAGTTTGCTCATTTGAAAGCAGAGCCAAAACTAATGGGGGGCGGGGGGAGGAGGGGCATGTGCCCCGAGCGCCAAATGAAGATTTTGTTTATCGATTTTTCTCGCATCTACGTTTTGCACGGTATTGTTAAAATCATCCTGCCTCTGCGTATGACAAAACATAGAAGAATCTAAAGATGATATGGCATAAGGATCCTGTATAAAACGGAATTTTTTTTGATTCCGTTATTTTTAATCAATCAATATTCGACAAAGCCAAGGGCGGATCCAGCTCATCATTTAGAGGGGCCCTGGATATCCTTTTTTGGGGTGGGAGGCGATCACATCCTCGTTATGAGAATTTTTTATATTGGAAGCTATTCCCAAATCCAAACTAACTATACTTTCCTGATACTTTCGCGAAGTCATTTTCATTTGTAAATGCAAAATATTTGCATTAATATTCGTAAAAAAATAAAATTTACCGATTTTGTTCAGATATCAAGAAATTAAAGAGTTTCCCATTTTCTTATAAAGGTAAGGATTCATTCAGAAAATGTTGTCAAAGTTAGCACTTTTAGCCAAGTTTTACGAATTGACAGCCACAGAAATGTCGTCACAAGGGAACAATTGGCTGTTCCTTCCGGAAATTCAGTTTAAAAAGTCTAACAATCGTCAACGATTAAATATGGCAAAAATTTGTGTTAAATTTTTGGACGGGTATGAAGCAATAATTGGCGCGACGTCCTGGAAAGGGTATGCCAGACCCCCCGTGGAAAAAAGATTCGAGAGACCGAGATATGCGGAAAACGACAGCGAAAAATGGTTCAATCACACGGTTTACGAGGAAAGGGACCCGAGGAAAAATGCTGATAATAAATTTAATTGGCGGGAGAAAAATGACGATAGGGAAAGGCAAAAAGCTTTCGAAAAAACAAAACAAAGCACTTGCTTTCAATGCGGAAGTCCAAAACATAGGATACGAGACTGTCCAGATTTAAAAAGATCGGAAAAAGAAATAAGCACGGTACATCATGTTAGGTGTAGTACGGAATTAGATAAAGGTTTCGAACCATATTTAAGTAAGGGAAAGATAAATGGAGTAGAAATTACAATGTTACGTGATACCGGAACTATGGACGATTTATGTTCAAGAAGATTCATTAATAAAGGGCAATTAAACGGAGAAATTAAGTGGTTAAGACAACCTCTGGACAGGGAACTTCAACAGCTTCCGGTTGCGGAAATAAAGTTAGAATTAGCGGATAAAACGGTGATAACAACTAAAGTACTTATCACAGACAACGAGTCAGATTTGGATTACTATATCCTTGGAAACAGAACACAAGAATTAATCAATTCGTATGAGTGAAAAAAAACTAAACAGCCGGCCAGAGAAAACAAAACCAATAGCATTCGAAACTTTCAACGGTGCATTCAAGGGGTGAGTCAATCACAAGAGATTAGTACGGAAAACGTCACGGCAGACGATGAGTTGGACGTGAGTGAAGGGGAGGAACCAATTTCTTTACCACCGCTCGCACAGGAGTCGAATGAGAATGGCAAAATACCGTTTGAAAATGAAACTTATAGCTTACGGAAAAAAAGTAAGACGGATTGTAAAAATGCACAAAACATAGTCAAGTCGCGTGAGGAATCGATTTCCAGGTCAGAAAACTTTCGAGGCGATAGGGATTTGAAAAAACAAACGGGCGTTGCGAAAAAGGATTATAACGGTAATCCGAAAAACAGAATAGCGACGAATTCGTCAAACTTCGAGAAAGAGGGGAGAACAAAAGACAGTGTTTGAAAACGAAATAAAAGAAAAGTCTATGGGTCAGAAAACCAAGAGAAACAGCTGTCAGGTGAGGTCAAAAACTTAGGGATTATAAGAAACTCAGACACACACATAACTCGCGAAAACAAGAAGTCAAAAATACCGGTAAAAATCATACAAAATAGGCAAAGTACTGGACAAGAAAAGCTGTTCAAAGACTCATCTCAGATAGAAGGGATTAAAATGAGGGAACAGCAGGTTAAGTCCCATGACGTCGGTAAAACAGTCAGAAGGGAGAGTGAAAACTCAGTTAAAAATAAAAAGTGCGAATTACAGAATTTATGCAAAACAGTAGAAAAGGATTTTAAACCCGGGAAACAAATACTAGATTTAGGAACAAACGGTCAACAAAATGAAACTGATAGTTGGGAAGACATTACGAAAGGGAAAGAAAAAATAGCAAGGGTGGACGAACTTATAGAGATCCCCAAAAATAAAAAACAGGCGAAAGCAAATAAAGCGAAACATGCTAGAAAAATTAATACGAAAATGAAAAGAAATAAAGGATTAAAGGTCTGGAAAATTGCTGGTCAAGGAGAGAAGTTGAACACTCATAATTCCACGAATAGATCGAAAAGGCGAAAATGGAAAGGAATTGGCAACAGGAAAACGGGACAAAAAAGCACGAACATAGATTTAGAAGCCAAAATCAGGGTAAAAATAAACAAAAATCCGAGAAAGCCAACGGTAGTTAAAATAACGGAGATAAATACATTGTCAAAATCTAAAAGGGAAACAGAAAACAGGAAAGGGTTAGATAAAAACAAGGAAATTAATCAAAAAGAAATCAGTGCAAGGCAAGAGGATCGGCAAAATTCAGAGAGGCATTCGACAAATAAACGAAAGAATACGAGAAAAGATGGGACTACGAGAATAGTTGCCATAAAAAATTACAGAGCTGCACTGATAAGAAGAGTTTAAAAGAAACGGATAGCAGTGCGCTTTCATCTAGGAAATAGCAAAAACAAAATGACTCGTAAACCGCTCAAAAGGGCACATACTTTGCAACCTGACCAATATGCCAGAGTACAAAGGCCAGGGAAGGACATTGTCCAAATAGATTTTTTGAGTAGGGCAGAGTAATCTTGGGAAAAAAAAAAAAAAAAAAAAAAAATTGTATATAGTATATTATCACTCTTTTTTATGTTTGAAAAAATAATATAATGTGAAGTGTTTGAAATAGAATAAAGTGTAAAATATTATACAGAGTGTATAATAAATACTTTTTTGTGGAGGGGCAGGCAGGCAAATAAAGTTTTTTCTTTTTTCTTTTTTTGCATGTGAGCCATTCATATAAATTTTGAGTCACCTTTCTCTTTTCCAGAATATTTCGTCCTGCGGCCAAAATATTCTTTTAAAAGGAGGGGGGGGGGGGGTTGTAAAGATCTGAACTATATCAGATTCGCCATATAGAAAGAACTAATGCTTTTCTAAAACAGAGTAAAAATATGTTAAAGTCCAGTAAGACGCACGGCAAGATGAAAGAAACTACTCAGTCACCATCGCTCTTGGACATTTGACAATCGGTGACAGTTTGCTAATGCTAAGGAGCAGCCGGAACTTTTTTGATCTTTGAGCATGGGAAGAGAACTCACATACGTTCTCACAAGAGCATATGATCGCAGGATCCACGTGCAAAAAGAGGAGTTTCCTAAGGTGTCCACTCAGGAGACAACAGTAAAGATCCCTGGGAGGTTCTTAAAAAGAACGGACAGTTAGTGGCTGAGAAACTCACTATTGTTTTGAGAGGAAGATAATTGAGAGATATATACGAGAGGATGCGGAGGAGAGATTAGATTTTGGCTGGGGTTGGAAGAGCGACTTTTGGAGTGGAAGATTTTGAAGGCCGAAAGGGCCAGACTTTACGATCCCTAATACCGGGGAATTATACCCGAATCAGCGGCGACAGGGCACCAGGGTGCCGTCGCGGAAAAGGGAGATCTTTATCTCGGAGACAAGACCAGCACTTTCCGTTCAAGTGATGCAATGCCTGTGGACTTAATAGACTAGCTGCCACCTTCTCATAGACACTATTTCTGTTACATAAACTTTGTTCAACAAATTTTACATTGTTGTGTACATAGCAACTTATCATTACTCCAGAATATTTTTTACCGTGTTATAAAATAAATTTCATGTTATCATATACTAAGAGAATATAAATTGCTAAGCCTTCGAAGTTAATACCCTCGACCATCGCTACCGCCTTCTTAGGACACGGCACAGTAACTAAACCGTACACATTGGCAGCTATGGGATCCTATTAGTGTCATGAAAATTGCAGGTGTAACCCTTTCTTTCTGCTCAAAGTATTACCGTATTTTATGGAAGAAACACCGCACTCCTCAAATTGGCCTGAATAAGCTTAAAAATATCGTAAACGCCGCACCCGTTGTAAACGCTGCATCTATCAGAACGCTACTTTTGTCGACAGCATCAGATTGACCTAACTTTAATCAAAGTTTTCTGAGCAGTGTAGGATGCCTCGTTTTTAATATCTTAAGATGTCTGAAGTTTTATTTAAAATATTTAAATCCGATTTTAAATATTTTTATGAATTTTTAAATTAAGGAAACTCAGTTGGTATTTAAAAAAAATCGTAAACACCGGACATGGCGTAAACGCCGCACTTGGGGAAAAAAATTAACTTTTAAACTCGTAAACGCCGCGCCGTTTCTTCCATAAAATACGGTAAATAGTTTTTTCAATCGAACTTATACCTTTGGAATGGATCATTTTCTTCTGATGGACTGGTGTCTTCCATTATTATGAAACAACCGTTATAAATGAAGTGTTAGGTGAAGATGAAAGAGCTGTCGTAAAAAGTTAGAACTCTGATTTTCTGGTCAGAATAGGAAAAAAAAATGGCCATAATTTTTTTTTCTGATCAGAATGAAAAAAAAAAACGGCCATAATTTTTTTTTCTGATCAGAATAGGGAAAAAAATAGCCATAATTTATTTTTCAAAAAAAAAAAAAATATATATATATATGTGTATGTACGGTCATTTTTTTTTCTCTTCTGACCAGAAAATCACAGCTCTAACTTTTTACGACTGCTCTTTCATCTTCACCTAACACTTCATTTATAACGGTTGTTTCATAATAATGGAAGCCACCAGTCCATCAGAAGAAAATAACTCGATTAAAATTTTCTTTGTAAATATACTTTACGCAAGAGGGGGGAGGGGGCGCCAAAATCCATGTTTGCCCCGGGTGCAAAAAAGGCTAGTTTCGGCCCTTTTTGAAAGGAAACCGAAATACATTATGTCCCAGGGAAAAGAGACTACCGAAATCAGCCATCTATTTTCCACTCAACAGAAACTGGAAATGCATGTGTTTCTAATTTTCAACCGGTATAAATAAAGTGCCCCTGATGTGAAATCTGCTTCTTTTGTTTCGTTCTATCCAGTGTTAAAGAACTACTCTCTCTTTATATTATTTGCCTGTGTCCTGAGTTATTTACTCATTTTAGTGTAATCTTAAACATTTTTCTTATAGTAAGCTTGTGCTTCACAATTTTTAAAAAATAGTGTACAGTATTGTAAAATATCATCAATATCACAGCTCAGATATGCTAATATTGCATCTTGAATAACAAGAACTGTGAATTGTCCATGGAAAAACAATATAAAGTAACATTACTTATTATTAATTTTTTTTTTTTTTTTTAAATTGTGTCTCTCACAAGAGTGCTTATCAATTTGAATTTTTGTGAAATCTTCAAAATTTGTCTAATGTATTTCTTTATTTTCTCTTTATAACTGTTGCGAAAAAAAAATGGGATGAAAATTAAATGATATTTTTAATATTTCCCGAAATATGATTTATTTGTTGCTACGAACTAAATTGAATAATAACGAAAACTGAGTAATAATGTTAAAGAATATTCGTCTTTCATGCAATTTCTGACTATATATACATATATATATATATATTTAAACTTTTTAAATAGCGAAATTCAAGCCAAACGCTTCACTATATCTTTTTAATGTTGAAAAAATAAAGAAATAAAACATTTTTAAAAAATAATTCACGTAAAATAGACGTCAATCTTGCCCTGAACAAAAATAACTCTCTTGAAATTTTATACACCATAATTAGTATTTGTATCCTAGAGATTGTATTATATAAAATATTATTGAATTATATAGAATAATGTTTTGCACTTTTGAGTTTTGACCCAACGAAATTGTTTTTGTTTGTTTTATTTTAATATTTTATTTTCCATTTGGAGATAATTGTATGGAGATTTTTAAGTACAATGTCTTGCGGGGAACTATTTTTGTGCATATTACATTTCTATAGTGCAAAATACTAATTTGGGTGTCATAAATATTTTAAGAATAAAGTTTTCGCTATAGCAATATACTCGTATATATTTTTAAAGTGATTTTTTATACATAATTTATATAGTGTGCATGTATGTATATATATATATATGTATGTATGTATATATATATATATGCATATATATTACATATATATAAATTCTGTATATATATATATATATATATCTAAGCATTTGCGCTCTTTTGTAAGGCAATCAGCGCCCTTTTTCTCCATTTTGCCACCGCCCTCTCAGTTATGCCAGTACGACCCTGCACACAGCTATATCAGACGAACTTGGCTGACGCACTGCCGTGTGTCTAGAACTAACTTTAGCATAAAAACTTAACTTAAAACTTAAAGGCATAACTTTAGCTAATACATTATAGTTCTTTCTTTGATTTTGTCACTTCTGGGATTATTTTAAATGGTTAAGCACTCACTAGATGGCAGCTTACAAACTTGATTTTAAGATCAGGATGCTTAATTAAAAAATTTGTAGGTGTTGGAAGATGTGTGTGAATTTTAAAAAATCAGCGATTTTTCAAAAAATTATGAGACTATTAAGGGGTTAATTATGAATTTTGACTTTTAAAAAATATTCTATGCAATTTAAAATGGAAAGTGATACATTTTGTAATTTATTTCTAATTAATTCTCCAGTTTATTTCCATAGTTATATGTTTTGACTATATTTAAATATGATCCTTTGTTTGTTCCATATGTTGATTAATTTATACTATTTCTTATTTTCCAGATAAAGGACATTTATATATGTGGGGTAAAAACCGTAGCAATTGTCTGGGATTGGAAAAAGAAATAAATCAGTATTTCCCTCTTAGGGTATGAATTCTTTAATTTTTAAGTGAATATTTATAGTTTAATTATTATTCATTTTGAAGCCCAGTGGTGTAGTGGTCAGCACGACTGTCTGCCGCACCGCAGGTCGAGAGTTCGACTCCCGACTGGACAAGGTTCACTCAGCCTTTCATCCCTTCGGGGTCGATAAAATGAGTACCAAGCTTGCTTGGGAACTAAACACCGAGGGTCTCGCGTTAGGTTGACCACCTGGCCGGGACGAATGCTGCACAGCACCTTGGGGCCCAGGGTCAAGAAAACAGAGATGGGCACTGTCGGCCCAGATCCTTCTTGGATTGTATAGCCACAGAGTTTAGTTTAGTTTATTATTCATTTTATGTTTAAATTATCTAATATTATAGAGTAGGAATCAAATACATACACTCATACTTCCCAATTTGACTGTTAAATGATAATTATTATGGTCTAGAAATGGAATAATACTTTTGTTTGCTATCCTGAATTTTTTTTTAGACAAGAAGACTGTTTTTTTCCAGTTTTTTTTAAATTTTTATCTTTACATTAAGTAAACTCCTTTAGAATAACAGCAAAACGCTTAATTGCTATCATGGTCTACCGTTTAATACAGACATGCCAAACTCGTTTACCACCGAGGGCCAATTTAAGCATTCTATCCAAAGCTGTGGGCCACATTATAAAAAACAAAAGCAGATTTATATTATTACCATCTCACAGAATAAAATTTCAACATACAAAATAGACAACATTCGAAACAAAATCAAAAACATTTAAAATACAATGTTAACCCATTAATGCCGCTTGTACAAAAATCTACCAAATTGAATTACTTTTATTATTCATCACTACATTGCACTATCTGTCAAATAATGATGCATTTTACATCTTAAATAATCACAAATAAGAATAAAAGTAGAATTCTTGCATTTTTGTGGAAAATGAGCGTAGTAGTAGGTGTAAAAACTGAGTGAGTACAAAATCAATCAATTTGCCTCTACCTTCAAAAAGAAAAAAGTAAGTTACGCGTATTTTTTTGAAATTTTAATAATGTTTTTAAATGGAATCACAATCGTAATAGTGTACTTTATACAATTACGCTATTTGAAGTTAGTTTTACTTTTGTTTCGTTTCGTATATTCGCTTTTACTTTTAATGGTAGAAAATTGTTCCAACCGGCAAATATTTAGTCTCAATCGTACTTAGGGTGACGAGAAAATAAAAAATAGCATTCCTTGTGTAATCAGTCCTGATATTTCTGATATGTATCTGATGGAATTTCAGAATGGGTAATTACGTAACAACCCATTACAAACAGTTGAAAATTGCAAATTTATAAATAGACACCGTCTATTATTACACTATACACCGTCGTTTATATACACTAATACACCGTCGGCAAGAGGGGAGGGGTGGTGGTGGAAGAAAAAACATTTCTGTGGATAATTTGTGAAATAAAACTGTTGAAAGGAAAAAATTAATACTTTTTCCATTTCAGAAAAGAATGATCAACTGGAAACGGAAATTGATATTAGTCATCAAATAGTAAATAATGAATATAGATCATCATAGAATTAGATTCAAATGTTTGTCCGTTTCTGCGAAAGATAAACAAACTACTACTGTTTATCTCAACGTTTATCCTATAATCCGAAAAATTTTGTAATTGGGAATGCTTTATATCTCGAACGTGATGGATTAGAGGCTGCTTACTGTACTTATAATTCTTAATTCTCTTTTTTTTTTTTTTTTTTTTTGTCAAGATACCATAATTTGGTAAAATATAATTATGTTTCATGCAATAAATTTAAAATAATGTTATAGTTTTCGATATTAGAAAAATGCAAAATACCAGACGGAACTCATGTCTTGCATCTCGGACAATTTCTTTTACTGGTATTCCGTTACTAAAAGAATTGTCTAAATGAGGTATTGCAGCAACTGGTAAATTGAGAGAGAATAGACAATTGAATGCTCCACTGAGTCCCAGAAATATAATGAAAAAAAAAAAAAAAAAAACTCAAGAGGAACATATGAATATGCTTGCAATAAAGATATTGTTATTGTGAAATAGAATGACAATACAATAGTAGTGGTTGCGAGCAATAAAGTACGCACGTGAATCAGGCTAGTAGATGGAGTGCTTCTGAGAAAAAGAAAATATTAGTTCCTATGCCACAGCAATTGAAAATTTATAACAAATACATGGGAGGTGTGGACATTTTTGATCAATCCATTGCGAATGACCGTATCAGAATTCGTTAAAAAAATGGTGATGGTCACTTTTCTCATGAATACTTAGTGCAAGCGTCGTAAATGGATGGCAAGTGTACAGAAATCTCAGCAACGATATTTCACTACTTGATTTCACCCAAAACTATTCACACAAGAACTATTAGGAAGCTACGGTACACTACCCTATGGCCCTGATAAACCTCTTACAATAGCGCATAAAGCTAAAAATGAACAAAGATTTGACCAAACAAACCACTGGGTAGTAAAATCAGAGCAGAAACATGCCCGATGTAAAATGTGTGGCGGAAGAACTGGTTATAAGTACAAAAAGTGTAATCAACCCCTTCATCCCGAATACCATAAAAGGTATCGTGTTGATTCTAATGCATAAATATTCAGTTTAATAAAAATATGTAGCTATTTTTTAAAGGTAATTATAATTTTTAAACCTTTTTTTCTAAGTTTTAGAATTTGTAAATTATATATTTTACAAAATTTTATTTTGCAAATTGAATTGCTATTAAATTTTTTAAATATAATTTTAATTAAAAAAAACCCTTGTTATACAAGTATAATTAATATTTTACTAGTATATAAATCTAGAATCTATTATTATAATTTATTAGTATTATTATTGCAATCAAACAATAAATTCAAAATTTGCATTAAAAAAAGTGATTTCATACTACGCAAATGCCGGTTGGTACAAAAATCTACCATTAAAAAAAGCTTAGTAAATACAACAGGAAAAATAAAATTTATGTACGATGTACTTAATAGACACAAAATGAACAAAAATTTCAAAATTGATCGAGTATTTCGAAGTTGGCATTAATGGTTAAAGAAAGTTTCTTGCAAAGTTCCAAAGTCTTTAATATTCAGTTTATTTATTCCTGTTTTTCTAAGAAAAAAAAAAATCGCAATATTTAAAATAAATAAAAATAAGAATCCATAAAATCTGGTTCAATTTGCAAAGTTGTAATTACAGTATGACTTCAAAAATCCGGCAAATTCAAAAATCTGGCATTAAAACCATCTTTTCCCTTCCTTTTTCTTTTGCACTTTCAAGTTATGGCAGAAGAAAAATAGCAATTCTTTATGAATTAAAAATCAAGATTGAAAGTAAAAATGTAAAAAAAGAATATTTGACTTTTTTTCATTTGCCAGAGGTGATTATTTTCTGAACAATTTTTCTGGGAGCTGCACCGTTGCTTAACAACGTGAACAACTTTGGCGAATGCATGGCACAAGATATGGCCGGAACGAATTTTCGGCAACGGCGACATCAATGATAAGGCAGAATTTTCAGGCTTTCAGATTTCTCATGAAAAAGGCCACAATTTATGACCTGATTGAACTCGCAAAATCCGAGAATGCATTAATTGTCGAAAAAATGGATAAGATGATTGAATAAGCATTGACGAAAATGCATCAACAACGAATAATTTAACGGACAGCAAGATCGCTGTCCTAAATACAACTGCTGATAATGTTAGTAGCAGCTCAGATGACAAGGATAAACAACCGGCAGAAGAAAAGGCATCACCAGAAAAATTCATAAATTTGACTGGAGAATTAATATATGCTTTAGAGAAGCAAGTAAGTATTTCTGAAATAGACATTCTTCAATTGTATAAAATACAAAAAACTTGTTAAAGAACGACCAAAAAATTGAAGCAAACAAAGTTGACATCGATGTAATTTTGGCTAAAGGCACTATTAAGAATATTGTACTACTTTTGATATTCCTTCAAAAAATCCGGCATAGTGTCAGCCCCAATGATGCCAGATTTTTGAAGTTATACTGTATTTTAAAAATCGATTGTACATTATTGCTGTTAAACTTTATATTTCATCTTTTTGTTTTTTATTATATGCATAGCAAAGATCTAATACAAAAACTTTACCAATGTAGTTAAAATATAATGCTTAATTGCAGATTATACTTTGGGAACAGAAATTTGAAAACCCCATATCCGAATATTTTTCAATATGGAATCACATTGAAATTTCGATTAACTGTAACAATAAATTTTAAACAACAATTTCAGCATCAGTTATTAGAGGTGAAGTAAATAGGTTAAATTATTTTTCACATATTAAAATTCGAAAAATCTTTTGATTTCATTTTTTAATATATATTTTTTTATTATTATGTTACAATGTCGAAAATGGCATCATGATAAATGGGAATTTTTAAATTCTTAAATTCTAAAAAAAGTAATTTGATTGCCTGAAAAAAGCCATTTTTGACGAGCGCTAATTCTTAAAGCCCTTCATTTCAGAAACTATGAATAAAAAAATGTCTTTATTTTTTAAAAGAAAGTTTCATTTTTGTTAAAAAAAACCTAAAGATGAACATCAGTATTGAAATTTGACTCGGAAGCTGGAAGTGTATAGGAGCATGGGATACACAATAAAAAGTATAGATATCGTATGCCCCGAATGGAGATACGTTTGTAAATCGTGGTTTGGCAACCGGATTTTAATTCTACATATCTTCTACCTTTAAAAAGGTAAAAATACATTGTCATTTGTAAAAAGATCTTTTTTAATGGTTTTTTTAAATAGATTTTTGTAGTCTTATAGGATGCATTGCATACATATACTACAAATTTGACACCAAATACCACCTAAAATACACTGTTGTAATAGAATAATGCTTTGTTTTAAAAATAGATTTTTGTAACCTTATAGGATCCAATGCATATACAAATTTGACACCAAATGCCACCTAAAATCTAAAATACACTGTTTTAATAGAATTCTTCTAGCATTTTTTGTTTTACGAAGAGAGATTCGTTGATTTTCATGATTTTACTTGGCCCTCCTTTTTTTCATTGGTTGCAGTTTCATTTTTGCATTTGTTTGTATTATTTGGCACAAAATTTTACTTTTTTTATGACTGAGTTATGTCAAGGTCCTTATAAAGAAGAAATACCATATCATCTCCTATAAAATGTGATAAAGAGTTGGTTAATTATATACATTTTTAATTATCAGCAGTAAAATATTTTTCTTAATTAATGTGTTTATCCTTCTTTTAATGCTACGTGAACAACGTCATGCTAGTAAGTAAATAAACAAAATAAAATAAAATATTAGTGGTATATTTAAAAGGTAAGCATTTGTATTTCAGTTGATGGAAATAATGCTCTAAAATAAAAACATGAGTGTATATGAAATACTCTGTGTTTTTTTTATGTTTTGTATAAAGCACTATACAGGATACTTACTAAAGTCTTGTTTACCCCCAGTAACTTCAGAATGGTGATAGCTATAGTCATTAATGTCGTGTCTAGGCGTAGTAAAGTGGCTATGTGCTTTGCGATGAGACCGCTTACCCATCATCACACATGAAGAATGCTTGATGTGTTGCTGCTGATGGTGAACACATTTAGCATACTTACAATTTTCACACTAAAATAAATTGTACCATGATTTATTGATAAATGTGAATCTGCCTAATGCCATACTTCTGTATGCAATTAGTGGCATATTTATGCTGGTGATAGGATATAAAAAGTTTACATTTCAGGTCTTTTAATAAAGCTATTTTTACATGTAAGACATTATTTTATATACTAAATTGAGGATGCTCTATAATTTTGTAATTGAATTTTTTTTCTGATATCTCATACAGTTTTCTAGAGAGGGAACACTAACTCTGAAGTTCGTTATGTAGCACTGTAGGTGATCTCATCGCATAGTGCATAACCATTTAGCGATACCTTGAAATCATGTTTCTAGTTATAGCTGTCGCTGTTCTGAAGTGAATGGAGGTGGACGAGACTTAAGGGGCACCCTGTATATAAATTACCAAAAATGATACTTAATATTCATGATTTTAAACTTGTGTTAATCTATATCAATGTTTAATTATTCAGTTATTTTAGTATTCAGGTATTTGATTTAAAAATTATTTGGTGAAAAATATTAATAAAACACCCCCAGGATTAAATTAAAAAAGTGTTTGAGTAATGTTTTCTTTTTTGAAATTTAATTAAAATAAATTATTTAATGTGCTTATTTCTTTATTATTGTTATTACAATTATTTTAAAAATGTTGTGTCATGTAATAGAATTTTTAATGCAATCAACTCTCTGAAATCTGCTTCTGTCCAATTAATCCACTACTTATTTTGGCAGGGGCTAAAATTCATAGCAAGACGGCAAGATTCCTTCCAAAAACTCTAAAATACTTTCCTTGTAAAATGTCAGGCCAGGTCCAACGAGAGGCAGCATGTTTATTATCCTTAAAAATTTATGAGTCCCAGATGAAGCTGAAAGTTAAAAATATATATATATATATATATATGAATTTAGTCAATAGGTCATTAAAAAATCGTTAGTTTTGGCAACCGTGTCAAATGTCACACTTTTCTCATCTTCTCCATCCACAATGTGAACAGTAGTATCTATTTACCTTAAATTTGTTTTAGTAAAATTTTAAATCTAAGAAGAAATAGAACTGCATTATATTTCTTGCATATTTTTTTACTTTTATAGACGTCTGTTTCATTTTGGAAAATGAATACTAGAATTCATCACTGAAATCAACAAATGTGTGTGCTGTTTTATCACAATCAATTTAACTTGCTGTATACTTACTTGCACTATAGAAAAATCATGTTCATTTATTAAAGAACATATTTTTTCATGAATGATGAAGCATGATGATCACAGCATTAAAAGTGTGTGGAATAACAATTTTTGATTGTTGGAATGTTAAATATTTTAAACAATGTAAATTTAGAACCCTCAAAAATTGAAAGTTAATCTAAGAACTTATTAAGTAATTAAAATTTAAATAATCTGATGTAGATTTTAGAAAATTGCCCTGAAAATCTGCTAGATGCACAAATTGCATGAACCTGTGGCATAATAAAACTGACAAAATTTTGAGTGACTTTCTCTTATGGTAGAGAAAACCAAATAGTATTGCTATTTCCATGTTAACTATCTGTTATCCCCTCCATTTACAATTGTTAGACGGGAATCTCCCCTCCCCTTTTTTAACACCTGAAAGATGTAATCAATGAAAATTATAGGTAGTATATAACCCCATACAATTCATTTAATAGGGTAATGACTTCGTCCATTATTAATTTTCCAAATTAATAGTTTATTAAGAGTTTTTCTTTATTTCACATATTGTATATACTAAAGTAATACGCTTCGTTTAAGAAAAGGAACAACCAAATCCAAATATTAAAAGTGAAATTAGTTTTTAAAGCTATGCATTAAACTAGTTCAAATGAAATTTTATTTATAAGGATCTTGTGTTTATACATCCATAGATGACTTCATCTGCATTTTATTTCAGAACCAGAGGTAATAACTAGTTGTGAAAAGTAAATCATCATAATCATCACAAAAACTTAGATTACCATTGTGTCAATGTTTAAAAATTTAATAATGACCAACGAAATTTGCACATAATTTTATTTTAAATAAGCTACTCTTGCACTAAATTTTCTTTTCACATGGAAATATTGTTTATTTGTAGTCAGACTAAAAGTGAAAATATCGATGATTTGTACTCTGCTAGATTCTATAATCTATCAGACCTTCAGCTTCAAACTGTGCAGATTCCACAGAGTTAATTGTACTCAAATATTTAAGTAATTGCCACTAATATGAAACTTTGAACATTAATTTATTCTGAATTTTTTAAATGCCATTATAAAAAGGAAAAGAAAGAAAGAAAAAATATGTATAATTTTTTTGTTTATTTATGTAGGTATCTGTACCAGCTGAAGTTATCAAAGTAAGTTGTGGGGTTGATCACACTGCTGCTCTGTGTCTACCTTTTGCATAATAGAAAATTTAAATGTATAGTTTATCTAAGTTAATAAATTTTTTTTGTTTCTTTTTGTTTGTTTTTATTTTTGAAGTTATATTTTAAAAGTTCTAAACAGTAAAACAGCATTACAATTTTTATGGAACAGTTGATTAGCTTTTCTTATAATGCCTACATTCACTCTTTTTAGGTGGATAAAACAGGCTGTTATGTACAGTGAAATGTTCCATTTAAGAAGTCTCATTATTACAAAACTTCCAACCTGGAAATGGTATAAATATTTGGTATTACATCTTTGTTATAGGGGCCTTGGTAGAGGTCTGCACGGGCCCGGGCTTGTCCCGAGGCCCATACCCGGCCCGGCAAAATGAAGGCGAATTTTCAAACGGCCTGGGCTGGCAGAATTAGGACAATTTTTTCAATGGGCCGGGCCGGCAAAAAAATTGAAGGGGCCTGCAGGAACGGGCCAATAAAAAAAATTAATCAGGCCGATTCGATATAAGGATTTAAGCGAAACAGATATGAGCCATTTTCAATGAATATGACTTTCTCGAGAAGTATAAATGTGCGTCACAAGACGATGCGAGTTTAACAATATCAATACAGAAATGTAACATGTCCATCGTAGAGATCGGCATCGTACAGTTACATGATGTCTGATCTCGGGTTTAATTTTTTCAGCAGACTCGTGCCGGGACGGAACTGATCCTAATCGTTCTCAGGATGTGCAGGGCATGCATTATGCTTTGTGAAAGTATTAATAGCGATAAAGAACTTCTGTTAACAGTATCTTTGAAATATACCTTAAGGTGGTTCTCATATTCATTGCTCAACAATGGAAAACTTTCAGGCACATTTTCTGACTCATTTTTAACTGTAAAGGCATAAAATTGACTGGCCTGATTATTGAAGGCATTTGGAATCGAATAGCTTTTTCTATTTTTGATAAATTACTTACATCGATTTGAGATTCTTGTCACGTGACTGTGTGTTTTTCTCCTTTCCTGTGCTATCGCTTCCGGAAATTCGATTCAAAACGCTAACTTTGGCAGTATTTTCTGAAAGATATATTGCTTTTATCTAAGAAAAAAAATGGCATTTACATAGTTTCTGAATAAGAATACCTGACAATCTTACATGTTTTTGAAAAGAAATTAACTCATAAATGTGTCGAAATGTACTTCTTTTGGATTTGAGAAAAACCTTAAAAATGAGATAAATATTTTCACAAATCTACTTTTTACTACACAGCTTCAAAAGTTATCATGTTTTTAACCCTTTATTCTAAACTACATTAATTTTTTAATGAATCCTTATTTGAATTTTGAAACGTCTGTAGATACGATGACTAAAACACTGTAAGTATTCATTAATGTTTACTATTGTGTGTTTTCTGGTTTGCAAACACATAGTAATAAAAAATATACAGTAAAATGTTCCCATAAATATGTATGTAGTATTCATTAAAAGAATCTTAATTGTATGTCGAGAAAAAACGGAATTTTTTGTAGAAATTGAGTAAGGCCAGGCCGAACTTTTAATTTTTACGCCGGGCCGGGTCCGGGCCTGGAAATTCTGGCCCAAGCAGACCTCTAGGCCTTGGTGCGATAAAGAAAAAGGCAATGTTGAATTTTTTCAAAAGTACTTTCTACCAACCTTTATTTACATTTTAAATTTTCATCACATTGTTATAGCTGTATAAAATAATTATCAATGTATAAAACACTTAAACCACTTGTTAATTATTTACACCATTTAATATTTATATATACATTGGAAAGCAATGTAAGGCGTATGATAAAGTAATATGATATTTATAACATATATCTACACAAATAAGCCTTTAAAACAATGCACATTTAGCAATGCATATACATACAAATTTCACCCCCAAATACCATTTAATACAGTCGAACCTCGATATCTCGAACTTGGAGGGAAAGACAAAAAAATTTGAAATACAGAAAATTCGAATTATCGAAAATTGCATGCTATCAATAGTAGAATAAAGATAAAAACTTTTTTACATACCTTTTTAAAAAGTAATCTATTTTTATTCTATTCAGCACTTGTAATAATTTTATATCAAAAAAGTTTCACTTATTGTTTGCTTCAGAGATGAGGATGAAATTTTATCTGTTGTACTTTCCGAGTGGACAATGGCCTTAAAATTGTCCTCTGACATATTTGGCTGACGCTCAACATATCTCCTCAAAGTGTCCACTGCAGAAAGTGTTTGTTTGTTTGTCACATTTGGGGGTAATTCGCCGATTTCTTCATCCTCTTCTTCATCCTCTTCTTCTGCTTCACTAGAAGCCTTCATTTGATCGATGATATCATTGTCGTGCCACTGAGCACACAATATTACTGCATCATCTGTGTCAATTCTATGTTATCGAGCTTCATGAGTCCCGTCAATCTGTTCCAATCCTTTTCGGTGCAGTTTTCATCAGAATTATCAATGTTAAATGTCTGACTACTTTTGTGATTTTCAATTAATCCAGCCATCTTAAAGCTAAATATTATCGTAGAGGAAGACACAATGTTCCATGCTTTGTCAGCCATTCACATAACTTGTAGAACATTAACACCAGATGCTGAAAGCCATCTTCCATTTTGGACAGCATTTTTTAACAACATGATGATGATACTTCACTTTAAAACTTCGGATGATGCCCTGATCAAGTGATTGAAGTTTTGATGTAGTGTCTAGGAGGAGAAGTTCAATTTTTAATTTTTCCATTTCAAATATTGTATTGTGCGCCACACAGTTATTGATGAAAAGCACAATTTTTTGTTTTTCTGTTTTTATATTTTTATTTAAAATTTTAAACCAGCTTTCAAAAGTGCTAGGTGTCATTCGAGCTTTACGGTTAGCTTTATAAGCCAAAGGAAATGATTTTATGCCAGTGAAACATCTTGGAGTTTTCGATTTCCCAACCATCCACAGTTTTAATTTCTCTGTTCCATTCATATTTGCACAAAACAACAAAGTGACATGCTCTTTACTTTTCTTGCCTCCATGTCATGCTTCACACTTTACATGCATAGTTTTATCTGGATTACATTTTTAAAAAGTCCAGTTTCATCTGTTTTTAACACATCTTTTTCATCGTAATCCTTCATGATCAAACTTATTTTCTTCCTAAATTTTTAATAAACTTCCTTTTCTACACAAGCACCACACATTTTCAAAAATGAAATGATGTTCCGTTTTTTTAAATTTTCGAATCAACCAATTACATGAAATTTAAGTGGCCTAATTCTTTTGTAAAAAAAAACAGCGTTTTCTTTGATTACAAGTCCATTTAGAGGGATGTTTTGAGTTCTACATTGTGTAATCCACATCTTTGGCACTTCACCATGTCGTGAAATTGGCTAGTTTTTAACCTCTTGGGCTTGCCTACGCCGTCCTCGAACTTTTGTAAGATAGTTGCTTTATTTTTTTAAATTGTTGACAATGTGCTGCTTGGAATCCCAAACTCCTTTGCAATTTCCTTTTCCTTTTTCGATTTTTTTAAAGCTTTGTCGATGATTTGTTTCTTTCACTTCAATAGAAAATGTATTTAATTTTCATTTGTCAGCCATTTTGAACTGATCATTCGCAGAATATCTTACTTACAAATGCTCTAATTTTTTCTGAAATAACCAAGAAAAGAAACTTTTCAGGATGTCATGTCACTAGGGCATTCATACGTTTTTTTCACCCCTTGTTGCAAAGTTAAGAAATTCTATATTCTTCTTACAAGCCACCTACCTCTTGATTCTTGTTCATTACTATCATTTCCGTTTTCCTTTAAACTACCCCAACCCCTCAAGAAAATAACCTTGCAGAATAAAAGGACCAAGAAAGGATAGATGGTCACCGCATATGTAATGGCAACTGACTGAAAAGAGATAAGGAAACAATAAAACAAGAATTTCAACTTCCATCTTCGGGGGGGGGGGGGGGGGGGGGGTTCAAGAGATTTCTTTGTGTTACTGGTGTCTTTATATCCCTTCATTTTAAAGTTTATGCGAAGTTTACCACTGTAATTTGTGAATATAGTTTTTCTATTCTTTAAAAAATTCTATTTTTTGGAATGTTCATATTTTAGGAAAAAAAAATTCTACACTATTTTCAGAAAAAAATTCGAGTTATCGAAGGATGAGCCAAAAAAATTCGTCAAACTAAGGCTATTTTAACATAGCAAAGTTCGACTGTATATACTGTTATAGTAGAATAGTCCCAATTTTGTTTTTAGTTTTACAAAGAGGGATACATCAATTTCCATGACCTTTCCTTTTTTATTTTTATTATTATTTTTTTTTTCCCTATTCTGAATGGTTTGTTCTAAATTCAAAATGGACTTTGCTTTATATAATTTATGTTTGTTACTTCCAATCTTATGGTATTGAAATAGTCATATGCTTGTTCAAATTTTCAGTTGTTAATAAAATACTTATTATTCATCCTATCAAGTTGAAATAAATTTTTTAAAACTTATACTGGATGACAATTGATGTTAATTCAGATTTTTCAAATATTAATTCAGTCATTAAATTTTATACTTCCAACGGACTTCCAACAAAGAAGGTTACACAATTAGTTTGTATATATTTTGTGTGCATCCGTCTATAATTTTGAACAGATGCTCTGATTTATATACTATTTTGTGTCATAAAAAAAGTCTCATTTTTCCAGTATCTCCGTTTCAATTTTCTTTGGATCTAAAAATGTATGTTTATTTGTCTCTTTGTTTTATGGTCCATTATATAAAGCAATAGAATACTATATTACAATATAATAAAACATAGAATATTCATTTTTGACCTAATCTGAAGAGATTAAAGCTATTTCCAGTTTTCCCCTATTTAATTCTGAGTTCAACCCTCTGACCACGGTGCTAAAACTTTAAAGTAGAATTGTGACCTTAATATTCAACAAAAGTATGAAGTGTAGGTACTCATTTTATTCAGAATTTTAAGATCTACAACATTTGTATTGACAATAGTTTATGGCGAGCGGCCCATCTTCGTCCGCAGCCCTTTATTCTTCTACTCTAGTCCAACTCTTTTGCGGAAGCAAGCTTCGTAGGTCCCCAGCCACGTCCCGAGTGAAAGACACTCTAGCGAAAGCAATGTTGAAAAAAAAAAAAAATCAAAAATTGAAACTGGACAAATTTAAAAGGGAAATTACACAAATTAAAGACACAGAAAAGCGGGAAGGGTGGGCTCAGGACCCTGAGCCTACCGAACGACTCCTAGCTACTTCGAGCTCATTATTACTCTCGGTTGGGGGTGGGCGGGTGGGTCAACCGAAGATGAACCGTTGCGGCGAGCGGCCCATTTTCGTCCGCAGCCCTTTATTCTTCTACTCTAGTCCAACTCTTTTGCGGAAGCAAGCTGCGTAGGTCCCCAACCACGTCCCGAGTGAAACACACTCTAGCAAAAGCAACGTTGAAAAAAAAAAAAAAAAATGAAACTGGACAAATTTAAAAGGGACAATATCTGGAATTGCGACCTTAATTTTGAACAAAAATATTAATTTGAGTATTCATTTTATTCAAAATTTTAAGCTCTATAACATCTGTATTGGCAATTTTTTGATATAATTAGTTGTTTTGAGATATTGTTAAGGTAATCTGGTCTCTCCTATCTTGAAACTCTTGATTAGTGATTAAGGCAAAATTTTGAAATGGAATTGCGACCTCAACATCTGTACTGGCAATTTTTTGATATAATTAGTTGTTTTGAGATATTGTTGATATTGTAAGGTAATCTGGTCTCTCCTATCTTGAAACTCTTGATTAGTGATTAAGGCAAAATTTTGAAATAAAATTGCGACTTTAATTTTGAACAAAAATATTAATGTGGGTACTCATTTTATTCAGAATTTTAAGCTCTACAACATTTGTACTGACAATGTTTTTGATAGACTTAGCTGTTTTGAGATATTCTTAGGTAACTTGGTCTCACCGGACTTCAAGCTCTTGATTAGCGATTAAGGTAAAATTTTGAAATTAGAATTCCGACCTTAATTTTGAACAAAAATACTAATGTGGCTGCTCATTTTATTCAGAATTTTAAGCTCTACAACATTTGCATTGACAATGTTTTTGATAGAATTAAATATTTTGAGATATTGTTAAAAATATTAATGAAAAACATGTTTTTCGAATGTAAATACGTACATATTTCCTAACGCTCACTTGTTACGAGGGGGAAAACAGAATATTCATTTTAGACCTAATCTGAAGAGATTAAAGCGATTTCCAGTTTTCTCCTAATTAATTCTGAGTTCAACCCTCTGACCACGGTGCTAAAACTTTAAAGTAGAATTGTGATCTTAATATTCAACAAAAGTATTAAGTGTAGGTACTCATTTTATTCACAATTTTAAGCACTACAACATTTGTATTGACAATATTTTTGAAAAAGTTAGTGATTTCGAGATAGTGTTATGGTATTTAAAAAAAAAAAATCGTTTTTGGACTATAAATCAATGTATAATTCCTAATGCTCACCTAGTACGAGGGGGGAAACGTAGCATATTCATTCTAGACCTAAACTGAAGGGGTTAAAACAATTTCCAGCTCTCCCCTAATTATTTCCGAATTCAACTCCCTAACCACTGGGCTATAGTCGTTGGGGGGCCACCGTAATACTTACCCATCATGGATATAGATAATATAAAATATGAAAATAAAACATGTGATATTTGCTAAGCATTGTACCATGTTACTTTCATAATTTAATTTATTTGGCATCCCTTAAATATAATTGAAGCACAGATGTCATATGCGCCCCATATTGGCGCGATTTTTTTTATGACGCTAATGTCATATACGCAACGGGTACTTATCTGGCGCCAAAGTGTCATTATTTTGCTTGATATGGTAACCCGGATGATGTTGTTTATGCTTTTGAAGTTTTCGCCCAATTGACAATCGCGCCATCTGTGCCATAATTAATATAACCCCTTAAGCTAATATTACTTTTTGTTGCATTAAAATATCTCAATTTGTTGATTTTCTGTAAGCAAGTATTGGTTTACAATGGAAGTCTATGGGAATTTTGCGAAATATTAGAGATATCGCCAATTTGGCATAACTTTTGGCCGACAAATTTCGCGATATACCGCCAAGTTGGCGACAAACTTGGCGGTATTTGGCGACAGAACAGCCCTCCCCCCTATGGTAAACCCCCTTATAGGTATGGAGAGGCATTAAAAGCTTGACATTTACGATAAGCGATTATTGACATTTAATCTTATAGTTTGGCGATAGTTTTTTGGTCGGCGGGATAATCGAGTAGTACCGAATTGCGTAAAAGAAACATCCTTATAACTCGAAAAATTATAATCTTATTGACTAACAGTTTACTGCGTCGGATTAAGCGTCTCATTTCCAATTAAAATATATCTTTGAATTGAAATTTGAATGAAATACAGGGTCATGAAAAATCGAAGAGTGTGAAAAATAGAATTACAAATATCTAGGCAACTAATTATCCGATCGAGTTCATTCATGATGCAAAATTTATTTTTTTTTATTGTCTTTTATATTCACTCCTTCAAATAAACAATTTCGAAAAATTTTGTATACCTTTTATCAGAACGAATATTTCAAGAGTCTGAAAAAAATAGTTCCTGTTAATCGAGGTTACTGATATTCAATAGGCTTCTTCCCATTATTACTCCTAAGTACACACCGAATTTCAAGTCTCTATCTCAATTTGTTCGGGAGATAGAGCGATTACAGACACACACACATACAGACGGGCGGACAATTTTTTCTTCTAAAAATGTTTTTCGGAATCTCCAGTGTCTGAAACGTGTAAATCCGTCAGAACAGGGTCCCCCCTGTAGTTATTAATTAATTAAAAATGTGGAAATTAATTAATTAAAATTTAATTAATGAATTAATATTTGAAAAAACTGTATTAACATCAGTTGTCATCCAGTACAAGTTTAAAAAAATTTATTTCTCTTGATAGGATGAATAATAAGTATTTTATTAACGATTAAAAATTTGAACAAGATATATAAATAAATTAAACAAAAACATAATTTGAAGAACAAATTAAAAAAAAAACAAAATTTATTTCCTACATTGTTTAATCCCGAGAAGGGACAGATATTAAGTTATTTCATTCAATTAGTTCTACCTTTAATGTTAACTTTTTGTTAAAAATTAGTTAAGGCAATTGAAGATTAAAAAATAAAAATAAAATTCATACAATATGATACTTAAAACACCCTAAAAAATTAGATTCCGTTCAAATGAAATCGAAATAAATCTTAGACTTCTTCCATTTTTAATTGAAAATATTTGTATTGCAGATTTTGTATTATGTTTATGACAATTGTACATAAAATGATAAGATGCATGCAAAATACAAAACTTAAAAAAAAGTCTAAAATTTATTTCGATTTCATTTGAACGGAATCTAATTTTTTAGGGTGTTTTAAGTATCATATTGTATGAATTTTATTTTTATTTTTTAATCTTCAATTGCCTTAACTAATTTTTAACAAAAATTTAACATTAAATGTAGAACTAATTGAATGAAATAACTTAATATCTGTCCCTTCTCGGGATTAAACAATGTAGGAAATAAATTTTGTTTTTTTTAATTTGTTCTTCAAATTATATTTTTGTTTAATATGGTCAAGTTTTTTAATTAACTACTGCACTCAGACCAACGCATTTCAAAATTAATAGAGAGTATCATCACCAGGCTTTGATGTATGCGATATTGCATCACAATGTGGTATGCAGTTTACCAATGTGTAATTCAAAATGTTTCACCACTGTAGTAATGCAGGTTGCGGTAGTTTGGACAAAAACTTCTAATCTGAACGTAAAAAATCTATAATCAAAACATAAAAAATTAACTTCACTTAAATTTAGATACCCTCTTTCCCTCTCAGGAACGCTATGTATGTAAATGTAAATTGTGTTGAATCCTTACTGCTAATATTTAACAATATTATAGCTGTGATACAGTAAAAAATAAAAGTTTTACTTAAATTTTTAAACCTTATTCTCTCCCAAGGGGTGATGTAAACACATCAGAAAAATTATTATCTAACAAGGAAGGTCTCCATACGGGCATACTCAGAAAAATCTGAAAAAATTACAGAATGTTCTTCTCATATGGATATATACGTTTATAAAAAAAATTTTGGCGGAACCCCGATAAACGTCCGTAAAAAAATAACGAAATTTTCGTTTATTTTGCGATTTATCACCGGTTGGCGATGGAAAAAAAAATGTGCTTTTATGTAGGAAAAAACTTTTTATGTTGAATTTGTCTATATAAGTTTAACTTAAATAACTTAGTTTTGTCATTTTTAATTTGTTTTAACTATAGTTTTGACATTTTTAGCATGTTTTAACTATAGTTTGTCATATATATTTATATGTATTTATAATAAAATTTAAATATCATATTTTACGATTTAAAACAAAATTTTAATTGATTTAAATTATTTCAAGCATAAAAATAAGACAGATAGAACACTGTCGATTAGATTTTGTTGCTAAAGAACAGAAAATATTTTTACAGTGATAAAATTAAATAATTACAGCAACAAGGAACATACCGGGTGTCCTAAAAAGGACTGACTGATTTTGAAATTCAATAACTAGCAAACGGCGACAGATATTTAAAAATTTCTTGCTGGAGGTTTATGCATAAAGTCAAAAGTTTTATTACAGTGATTTTCGATTTTAGTTCGAATTACAAACAATAGATGGCGCTGCGATCAATAGATGCTAAATTCAGGCTCGATTTTTGATACTTCGTGGCCTTTCTCTTGTTTCATGCGGAAAAGGGAGATCGCAGCGCCATCTATTGTTTGTAATTCGAACTAAAATTGAAAATCACTGTAAAAAAACTTTTGACCTTATGCATAGCCCTCCTGCAAGAATTTTTTAAATATCTGTCACCGTTTACATGTTATTGAATTTTAAAATCAGTCAGTCCTTTTTAGGACACCCGGTATATATGTAATATAAAAAATATATAATAATCTCTTTTATTGATTAAGTTTAAATTTAAAAAACCGCGCATTCTAAAAAACAATAAACAATTTTCAGATGCATTAAAATCGTTTGCTTTTGGCGAGGAAAAATCATACTCGCCAAATCGCGAGTTACTTTCGTATTTTCGCGCCAAATATTCGAAAGTATTTTATTTTTTTACAGACTTTCTACTGAAATTCCGCCGTTAAATTTGACTGATCCCTTATTACATACACAAGTAGTTTCACTAGCATTTTTTTCAACATATTCTGAGTATGCCCTGTAATGGTGTTATTACACGAGGACTCAAAGACGCTTGGAATCCCAGGCGTCTAGCGACAACAGCCGCCTCACGGCCCGTCTTTTCCAAGCATTTCATTGGCTGCTCCGGAAAAGGCTTTTCTATTATCAGATTTCCAAGCATATGATTGGCTGTTACTGGCGACTCGCCTCGTTTCGGGCGTCAAAGATGCTCCGACAGAAAAAAAGACGCTCGCGCTCCAAGCGACTCCCCTAGAGCCATAGGAATACATGGAAACGCCCGGAATCTGAAGCGTCTTTGACCCCTCGTGTAATAACACCATAAGTTTAACTTGGGGTATAAATAGTTCTCATTTCAGAAAAAAAATACATTTTAAAATTTAAGTTATGTAATTATTCACTAAGGTTCGCTACCTGCATAAAAATAGCTATCCATTAGAAACTTTTTACTAAAATATAAACTTGACCAAAGCAAAAACTTATTCTGAAAATATCCTTTTTATTTCCACTATGACGCCATACTCACCTTTTTAATTTTGGAAAAAAAAAAAAAAAAAAAAAAAAAAAAAAACTAAATTTAATATTTCACGTGAAAATCTTTCAACTAAAAAGAAATAAATTATTATTACGGCTTTTGAAATTTTTGCAACAATGAAGTAAAAATGTTGCATTTTCTATGAAAAATGTCCGTTGATTTTCAATGAAAAAAGCGAAAATTTGAATTATTAAGAAAAATATTCGAATAATGTAAAAAGAAAAAAAAATTGGCCCATGTTTCTCTCTGTGTTATAATTCACCCATAAGCAAAGGCGTTTTACCATTCGTTTTGACCCTGACATCAGGCAAACGTTTTTACACTTTAAATTTATAATATCATTAGAATTAGTAAAGAATAAAAAATGAGTGGCATCAGGGACAAAAAGGTGGGAAGAAAAAATGAAAAAGTTATGATCTCCATAGGCTTTTCCATGTTAAATTAACATTGAGAAGTAACACTGGAAATAAATAAGTATTGCGCTGCCGCGCAATACTTAAATAAATAAATAAATATAGGGAAAGTGTGAACTAATAGTAGGAATTGAATGAGCCCGTGAATGTGTGAGCAATTAGCCAGTTAGGATTGGGTTGGGTTGATTTTTGACGGCCAATTATCTACACGAGGGATATAGGCCCGGGGGGAGTGCCCTCCGTGGGGGGTCTTTCTAAGGGAACCTAATCCGTATTAACGCATGGAAGATCCACGGCTCGAAGAAAACCACGAAAACTCCGAACGATTAGGCCGACGGGCGCGATTGGGATATTAGCCAGTTAGGAAACAGTCGCAAGGAAAATTATGCAATCACGTTGCTGATATAAAATAATTTTTTTAAATATTAACTGTTTAACTTGACGAAGAAATGCGAGATTGGATTAAGTATAACTTGTAAAGCAAACCATTTTACAAGAAAATTAAGTAAGCACTGCCATTTAAAATTTTGAAACCATCCCTATAGACAGATCTGCTAAAAACCAACTTTTCAAAAGTAAAAAAAAAAGATGAAACTTGTGGCTAAAAAATGGTGTGATATCATATTTCCAAGCTTATATTATGGTACTTTTTTAACATTTTCCACTAAAAAATTTACAATTTGTAAGTCGAGTGACTTCGTATATGTTGATAGAAATCCCTTTCTCCTGTACTAAATACATCATAACGTGTTTCTGAAAATTCAAATGTTTTAAAATTATGCATCATGGGCTTGGCGGCCATCTTTCCATATTTTACACAAATTTCTAAGCACTCAAGTCTGTAAAGGGTAATAGCTTTGCATTAATAACGATTTAGAACTTCTGATTTTAACTATGGATAAATAAATTTAAAAAGACTTATTTTGAGAAAAAAAAAGTTCATTGTTACTGCTTTTAAATGATTAATTACTCTAAAAAAGTAATCATAAGAGGAATAGCGAAGATATGTCACCATTACCTTAACACATAAATTTCTAAGCACACAATTCCGTGAAGGAAAAGCATAAAATGTATGCTTTGGTAACAATGTCGAACTTTGGTTTTCAACTGCAAACAGCTGATAAATTGAAAAAGACTAATATTTTGAGAAAAGAAATATTTTTTTTATTGCCTTTAAATGATTAATTATTTTACGAAATAAATCATAAGATGAATCCTTTAGTTAGGTCACTATTATTTTAAGACTCAAAGTTCTCCGAATAAAAGTCCGTAACGGAAAAGCTTATAATGTCTGCTTAAGTAACAATTTTGAATTTCTGATTTTAACTACGGATTAGGGTACATAGAAATTTGTGTAAAATATGGAAAGATGGCCGCCAAGCCCATGATGCATAATTTTAAAACATTTGAATTTTCAGAAACACGTTATGATGTATTTAATACAGGAGAAAAGGATTTCTATCAACATATACGAAGTATTTTTTTTTTTTTTTTTTTTTTTTTTTTTTTTTTTTTTTTTTTTAGCTTGGCTTTTTTTTTTTTACTTTTGAAAAGTTGGTTTTTAGTAGAAATCATTTCTTTTTTTTTAAGCAAATTATATATAATTTAAATAATCTACTCACTTAAATTAAAATGAGTTTTATTAGAACCTTTGTAAGTAGAAAGGAAACCCAATATGTGTACATTTTGTTTACATATCATTCATTTCTTAGAGTAATTAAGGATTTAAAAGCAATGAAAGCTAACTTCTATTCTCAAAGTATCAATCTTCTTCAATTTATATGGTATTTTAATTTTTATGAAGAATGAAAATTTTGTAAAAAAAGTGATAGAGTCGAAATAACATATAGACATACTAGTTGGTCTTTTAGTTAGATATTTGTTTATTGTTAGATATCTGTTTAAAGATAACTTTTTATTTTATTTTTTGCAAAATTGTTTTACCTTTGCAAATATCTACGGCTAATCCGAGAATGAAAGACGACATACAAAACAATGCAGATATTTTTAGAAACGATTCTTAATGAACCTTTACATATTTTAGATAATTAGTATGCCAAATTCAGGCTTCTACCCCGAACGGTATCACAAAAATTGGAATTTTAGAACTTTTTTTTTGTTTTTGTTTTTGAACCCTTTTAAACTTTGAACTTATTAGGAAATTATTTCTGAGAGCATTAATGTTTCAAAAGTTACAACCATGTTAAATTTCAAGGTCGTGCTTTGACAATTCTATTTAAATCGTTATTTAGAACGTTTTCTGCTTGTTTAATCTCTTTAAAGATAGACTTCATTTTTCGAAACAGTTCTTAACACTCTCGCTGTGTAAGTAATTCTTCGCGATGAGCGTCTTTTACAAAATTTTTAATCGTTTATCACCGGATCTTTAAAGCAGAAATTTTTGACTATCGTTATCGGGGAAAATGTTCTGATTAAATCAGACAAAGTTTTCTTTAAAAGATAACTAGTGGGAATAACCAAATAGTATTAATTTGACGGGAAAATGCATGCCCGAGCATAGCTCAGGATGCGGATCGAGAGGGTTAACGACGCTTAGATCTTAAAATTAACAGCTTGCCAAAATTCAGGTTTCAATCTTTAAGGATATCAAGATAAACCTAATTTTAGAACTTTTTTGCTCCTGCGCCGTTAAAAATTTCGATTTTTTTTAGGAACTGTTCATGGTGAATATTTACGTCTTAAACGTTACAACTATGTCAAATTTCGATTTCCTTAAGGCTAAGAATTCCAAATAAATCATAATTTAGAACATTTTTAGAAAGCTTTTTTACTCGTTTCACCCTTTTAAATTTCGATTTTTTTAGAAATAGCATTTAGCGAGCACTTACATCTTAAAAGTAATCACCATATCAAATTTTAAGTTTCTCCCCTCAACAGTTTCATAGAAATCTTAATTTATGAATGACTTTTGCTCTTGCAACCTCTTAAATTTCGAATTTTTTAGAAATTGCTTAGGACGAGCATTTTCGTTTTAGTAGCCGTAATCATGTTAAATTTCAAGTTCACGCTCTAGCAATTCCATTCAAACCGGAATTTAGAAAGTTTTTAAAAAGCTTTCCACTCATTTCAACCTTTTAAAATTCGATTTATTTTGAAACAGTTTTTAATGAGCATTTAATCTTGTAAGTGACCACCATGCCAGGCTTAAGGATTCTATCCCGAACAGTATCACAGATTCAAAAATACAAGAATTTTTTTTGCTCTTGTACACTTATAAATTTCTAATGTATTAGGAAACGCAAAGCATTTACGGCTTAGAAAATGACATCTGTGTCAAATTTTATGTTCCTAGCCCAAACAATCTCATTAAAATCATAATGCAAACCGTTCTTAAAACTTTTTCCGCGCGGTTCACCTCTTAATATTTCGATTTTCTACTAACAGTTCTTAGCGTGCATTTACATGTTTAAACAAATCGCCATGCCGAAATTCAGACCACTATCCCGAACGATATTACAGAAATCTCAATTTTAGAACTTTTTTTTTACGCCTGCATCCATTCAAATTTCGAATATTTTAGGAACTTTTCTGTGAGATCATTTACGCCTTATAAGTAAAAAGTACGTCAAATTTCATGTTTCTAACAATTTGCATATTCAGCAATTATTGCAGACTAACAATTGCAAATAAATCATAATTTAGAACGTTCATAGAACGCTTTTATGTCGTTTCGAACTTTTAATTTCTACCTTTTTTAGAAATTATTCTTATCGAGTATTTAAAATAACCACTACCCAGATAGCAATTTTAGTTTGCAGAAAATTTTCAGCAATCTTACTTTGCAGACTTGCAATGTTGCAGCAAGCTCAGCATGACAAGTCTGAAAGTTCATAACAAGACTGCAACAAGATTATGCAAACTCCGAAGTCACCATACTTTGAACTTGCAACCAAGTTGTCGTGCAAGTTGCAATCTTGTTGCATCAATCTTACTGCAAACTCATAGCAAACTAGTAATATTGCGATGTCAGACTATTTGCAAACGCATTGTAAATTTGCAATATTGTCATGTCAGAACATCTACAAATGAATTGCAAACTCGGAATCTTGTCATGACAAGTATAGCTGCAAATATGTAGTAATTTCATTGAAATGTTGTCAATTCTCTGAATTTTGCGTGTAGTACACAGGTAAAATAGGATTTTTTGAGACAACAGATGGCCATTCACCCAAATTTGGGAAGAACTTCGTTTTGATACTAAAAATGAAGATCCAATGAGTACTAAAATAATAAAGTTGTTTTATCATGTTTTGTGCGCAAAAGAGGGCATTGTTAGCTCAGGGAGGGGGGTAACTAAAAATAAATAAATAAGTAGGTGAAATGGGATATTGTTTATTATGTTTTTTATAATTCCGAATCAGGTGGAATCATCAGCAAGTCAATGTGATCATTTCTTACAAAGTTACGGCAGGTTTTTTTTATGCAAAGTCTTTTACAGGTAAAATGGGTCTTTACAGTAACAAGTGATTGCTATTCACGAAAGCTTGAGACAAACCTCATTTAGGCACTACAAATTAAGATCCGATGAGTCTCCAAAATGTAAAATTGTTTTACCGTGTTTTTTTTTTTTTGGTGTGGGGGGGGGGGGGGCATTTTAGCTCGAGGGGCCAAAATTCAACTTTTTTTTAAATAGGTCAAGTGGTATATCGTTTCGTATGTATTTGAATAACATTATCGGCAAGTCGATACGAACATTTATAAGAAAGTTACAGAAAAGATTTTATCAATGCAAAGTGGAAAATTATATTTTATTTTTTAGCATAGTTTTGTCTCATTTATTTTACGTTTAAAAAGAGTTTTTTATATCATATTAAGTAATCTCAAAACTATTAAATGTCTTCAAAATATCAATATTCAAAATCAGGATAATTTTGAGTTTATTTCCAAGTCATTAATCCACTACTTATAACCTGGCCTAACTTTCTAAACAATGATCGAATCGGTTTGCGTGCGATATCATTTGATTCAGAATAAAAAAATTCATAACAAACGATACCCCATTTGACATTTAAAAAATAAGTTCTGTTCGTCCATGCCGTGTTAAAGCCCCCGCCCTCCCCTACTCAGAAAGAACCCCACGATGAAACAACTTTATTTTGAGGGGACTCATCGTATCTTCATTTCTAGTGCCAAAACGAAGTTCTTACCAGATAAAGTTTCTGGAATGGCTATCAGTTGCTGCTGTAAAACCTACTTTGCCTGCACCAAATTATAGCTTTCGACTTCGGATTCATAAAACTTGTAACTATGTAACAAATGATCGTATCGATTTGCAAACGGTAATCATTCAAAAAAACAAAAACATAATAAGCGATACCCGTCTTTTAACATACTTAAAATTTTTAGTTTGCCCCTCCCGCTCCCAAAGTTAAAAATGCT
The DNA here is from genome assembly GCA_963932465.1 of Maratus speciosus. Lineage (NCBI taxonomy): Eukaryota > Metazoa > Arthropoda > Arachnida > Araneae > Salticidae > Maratus > Maratus speciosus. Next base: position 425,045,838 of record OZ010789.1, on the reverse strand, counting down.
ACCAAAACATGATAAAAGAACTTTATTCTTTAAGGACTCATCGAATATTCATTTTTAATATCAAAATGAAATTCTTCCCAAACTTTGGTGAATGGCCACCAGTTGTTGCATTTCTACTCAATTTTTGATTGTATATTTTTTATCTGTATGCTAATAGCCGTACTTTTGAAGGTTGTGAGAGTTTTGTGCAGGATTCCATATAATCGGAGGTTTGTCAAATGCTTGACATTTTTATGCTATATAGGCCGAGTAAACGAGGACTAATAGTTTAAAGTAGATTCCAAATCACCACAAATATACTACCACACCCGCAGGAATCAAATCGGACATAGTTGAATCGGAGGTCACAGGGCTAACCATTCAACTACCTGGTAAGCCCCAATAACTTCCAATAATATACCTTAATTTGTTTAGAAGTTTTATTAGACTCGCCAATTCTGAATTATTTGCTTATTCCCTTCTAATTCTTAGAAGGTAATTAAAAACATTATCTAAAAATAAGTGATCCATGTACATAACCAATTCAAACCAAACCTAGATGAGTATAAACACTACCCCCCCCCCCCCTACACACACACAATTTTAATTTCATACACAATTTTATTAAAGGAATTATAATTTATTTTCATTTCTTTTTGGCCAGAGTGGAATATAACTAAAACATATTAACTTCCAGGAGAAAGAAAAACTCATTAAAAACATTGGAATTTCCCTATCCTCAAATCTGAATAAATATAATTCCGCAACAACAAAACATTTGAAAAGTTTCAAAAATTTAAAAAGAACAAAGTTATAATAAAACAATACAAGCTATAAAATTACAAAGTTTATTTTCACACAGTTACAAATAACAGTTTATAACACAAAGTATTAACATAATATTTACCAAATTAACATACAATTATTTAACATTCTTCTCTATATTATTTCCGTGTCTTTGCATCCTAAAAGAGAGAAACAATAGAGTGCATTTTAAAAGTTACAAGTTAAATTTTTACTATTTTCAAGAATCCTGCTTACAATTAGTTGTAAAGGTGATCACAAATTATAACTCGTCAGGCAAAATGACCGAATCGCTAATGTTAATCCAACGAGATATATTTTTAAAAATATCTCGTTTGTATTTTTATATTTTAAAAATACTTTTTCTTTTGCATTGGATAGCTGAGGTCAATTTCTGAAATTGTGGTTTTTTACTTTATTTTAAGTTCGTTGAAGTTTTTATTTTATTTTCTTTCTTTCTTTTTATTTTTTTGTGCGGACACTTTCACTCTTTTCACTGTTTATACCGGCTCCAAAAGTGAAAGTACATAAAAAAAATCATTTAAAAATATCGAAATGCAACCAAGTTACCTTAAAAAATTTCTCTTATTGGATTAACATTGGCGAATGGGTGTTTCCGCTTGACTGAAGTAGCCTCTTAAGCCTTTAGGCCCTGACCCACACGCCCCACCAGTGGCTGAGAGGTTCTGCTGTCGAAGCTGGTAGACGGGAGGTGCTGGGTTCGATCCCAATCGCACCCGTCGGCCTAATCGTTCGGAGATTTTGTGGTTTTCTTCGAGTCATGGATTTCCATGCGTAAATACGGGTTAGGTTCCCTTCGAAAGACCCCCACGGAGGGCACCCCCCCCTCGGGCCTATATCCCTAGTGTAGATAATCGGCCGTCAAAAATCAACCAACCAACCAACCACCCTGACCCACACAATTGTGCGGGCGATACTAAAGTAAAAGAGAATGACTATTTTTTTTATTTTCGTGCTATTTAAAACCAAATCTGCACATTTATATGAGTTGATTGGCTTTAGATGTTTTGATAAGACACAACTAGGGTGTACCAACTACAATACAGGGTTAGATTTTCTGCTTTAAAAAAGACTATATCATCTGACAGCAATAGACAAAAAGTATGTACTGTCGTAATTTCTTTTAAATATGATTTATAGTGTTTGCTTAGATTTAATTTTTCTTTTCATATAGTTTATTCTGTCTTGTCATAACCTGACATCGGGTATTTTTTTTATATTTTTTTTCAATCAAATACGATCCTATCGATAAAGGGAAACCACCCAAACTTTCAATTTCTACCAAAAAAACTCCCGGTCTTAAAGGGTTAAGAACCCATACTAGTCACTTGGAAAAAGTCGAACGCTAATGGTAAGTCTATAGGAGCGTTTTTTTTTCCAAATTTCTCTCTGAAATTTTAATAATTTTGATTATTATTATTATTTTTTTTTTTTTTTTTTTTTTGCATAGAATAGCTGAGGATCATCTACAACCGGACTAGTTTTTACGTTTTTCGATTTTGATTATTATTATTTTTGTTTAATAGTATAGTTTTAATTTCGGAACCGGTTCCGAAAGTAATAGTATTTTTTAAAAAAGAATCTGAAACCGAAATCGAAAAAGTAAAAACTAGCCCGGTTGTAGATCGTCCTCAGCTATCCTATGCAAAAAAAAAAAAAAAAATTAAAATTTGAGCGAGATATTTGAAAATAACGCTCCTATAGACTTAGCATCAGCGTTTTTCTTTTTCCCCGTGACTAAAGAGATTTAACGAAAATTATTTAAAAATATTAAAATGCGAGTGAGAAATCTGTAAAAAAAATTTTCATAGATTTAACTTGAGTTTCTCCATGTAAAGGGTCTACACTAGTCACGCGAAGAAATTTGATCACTAATGTTCAACCTATGGGTAAAATCTTTTCAAATTTCTCGCTTGCATTTTAATATTTTTACACGATTTTTTTTCCAGGATACCTGGGGTCGATATATAATGTTAGCGTTTGTGTACTTTCTCGATTTTGGTTACAGTTTTTTTTATACGAAAATAGTTTCACTTTCAGACCAGGTTTCAACCTCTTCCGAAAGTAAAAGTGTCCGCATATTGAAAAACTGTTACCAAAACCAAAAAAATCCCTTCCGGCCCGGCCTACAGGCAGAGGTAGATTTCGCAGTTAAGTATACTAATTTCACAAACAAAAACTAAATCATTATTAGATATAAATCCACTTTAACAGTTTTATCCGTCTGCTTTTGACGAGTTTTTATTTCCTTTTTATAAAATAGATGGTTTTATCAGAATCACGTTAAGGCGATATTAAAAAAATATTTTTCCATACTCAACAACACGAAATTTTCTGGCACATTTTCAGATTAATTTTTAATAAAAAAATATATATATATGAAACATGCTGACGTGATTTTTGAAAAGATTTATAAGCGACCTGTGTTTTTATTTTTCTTTCAATTAATTAAAACTTGATTAATAAACAATTATTTTCTCAGTAGGGCAATATTTTTCGTTTCTAACACAATCGGTTCGGGAATATCTGTTCAAAATGCCCACTTTGACATCATTTTTTGAAATATATTCTACCTCTATCAAAAAATCGATCATTACTGTACATTATATAGTTTCTGAATAAGAGAATCTAGCAATTGGATGCGTTTGAGAGCAAAAATGGATTTAAAAATGAGTAAGAAAATAGACAGTTTGGATTTGAATACACCCTTACTTAGATTTCTTTATTCAACCGCTATGTATTTTTAATTTGTTTTTTCAGTAAGAATTGGTCCTATCCAAAACTTGTCTATCTAGATGTTGTAGACAGTATTAAGAAGATATATGATAAATTTATGTTGATTTTATATCTTTTGAATTGACGGAGTTATGAATTTTTTACTTCTTCAATCCCTCTTTTTGTTTTCGTTTTTAATTTTTTTGCGGTACGAATTGGTCCTATCAAAAACTTGTGAGTATAAAAGTTGTAGATAATATTAAGGAGATTTATAATAAAATTAATTGGAATTGATATCTTGAGAATTGACGAAGTAAGGCATTTTTTTCTCCCCAAAACCCTATTTTTTGCGCCCCTTGAGCCTATTTTAAATTTTATCAAAAATCTGTGATGCATGAATTTTTTGCGCTATTTTTAGAAGTAATAAAAACTTTAAACTGGTTTGATATGTACAAAAATTAAGAAGTTATGGGGTTTTTTTTCGGTTTTCACAAAACCCCTCCCTATTTCCATCCCCTTTGTCCGATTTTGCCCATTAACGAACTTCACCGAGATTTTATGTCCCTTGATTTTATGTATCAGTTTGGAAGAGATTTGTGCAGAATTGCGGAAGTTATCGTGTCCAGAAGAAAGTGATAACACAATTGCTTCGGGAAATTCCGTTCAAAATGCCCACTTTGACATAATTTTTTGAAATATATTCTGCCTCTATCAAAAAATCTATCATTGCGGTACATTATATAGTTTCTGAATAAACGAATCTACCAATTAAATGCGTTTGAGAGCAAAAATGAATTTAAAAATGAGTCAGAAAATAAGCAGTTTGGATTTGAGTGCATCCTTAATGCAATGATTTTTCCAACACAATCCGCTTCGGGAAATTCGGTTCAAAATGCCCACTTTAACAGCATTTTTAAAAATATATTCTGCCTCTATCAAAACATCGACCCTTACGGTACATTATATAGTTTCTGAGTAAGAAAACGTAACAATTGGAAGCCTTTGAGAGCAAAAATGAATTGTAAAATGAGTCAGAAAATACGCAGTTTGGATTTGAATACACCCTTACTTAGATGATTTTTTTCTTCAACCGCTATGTATTTTTAATTTGTTTTTGCTGTAAGAATTGGCCCTATCCAAAACTTGTCTATATAGATGTTGTAGACAATATTAAGAAGATATATGATAAATTCATGGGGATTTTATATCTTTTGAATTGACGGAGTTATGGATTTTTTACTTCTTCAAACCCCCTTTTTGTTTTCGTTTTTATTTTTTTTTGCGGTACGAATTGGTCCTATCAAAAACATGTGAATATAAAAGTTGTAGATATTATTATGGAGATTTATAATAAAATTAATTGGAATTGATATCTTGAGAATTGACGAAGCTATGAATTTTTTTCTCCCCAAAACTCTATTTTTTGCGCCCCTTGAGCCTATTTTTAACTTTATCAAAAATCTGTGATACATAAAATTTTGGCCCTATTTTTAGAAGTAATAAAAACTTTAAACTGATTTGATATGTACAAAAATTAAGAAGTTATGGGGGATTTTCTGTTTTCACAAAACCCCTCCCTATTTCCAACCCCTTGGTCCGATTTTGCCCATTAACGAACTTGACCGAGATTTTATGCCCTTTGATTTTATGTATCAGTTTGGAAGAGATTGGTGCAGAATTACGAAAGTTATCGTGTACAGAAGAAAGTGATATATATATATATATATATATATAGATAGATAGATAGATAGATATATAAAGTTTTTTACTGAGGGTGGTTTTGGGTTCTAGGAGTCATGATCGGTGTAGATCTGCAAAAATTTTTCAGAAATTCCAACATAGGAACGATCCCAATAGGTAGTATTTCATACGAAATCTACCTAAAAAGAACAAACGCACAACAATATATTTCGACCTCGGGTATCCTATCCGAAAAAAATCACTTAAAAATACATTAAAATGTGAGCAAGATGCATAGGTTTAACGTTAGCGTTCGAGTTTTTCTGCGTAAAGGGTTAAAACTAGTAGCGCGAAGAAATTTTAACGCTAATGTTAAAACTGTGGGAAAAATCTTTTCAGATTTCTTGCTTGCATTTTAATATTTTTAAAAGATTTTTGGCATAGGGTACGTGAGTTCGAAAATTTTTATCGTGCGATTGTATTTTTTTGATTTTGGTTACAGTTTTTCATATCAAGATAGTTTGACTTTTGAAACCGGTTAGAATCGGTGCTGAAAATGAAACTATACTTATATAAAAAAACTGCAACCAAAATCGAAAAAGTACAAATACACGATAAAAGTTATCGACATCGGGTACCCTATGCAAAAAATAATTTAAAAATATTAAAATGCAAGCGAGAAATCTGTAAACAATCCTCCCATAGGATTAACATTAGCGTTCGAATTTCTCCACATGACTAGTGTAAGAGGCTATTTCAGTCACGTGAAAACACTTGTTCGGTAATGTTAATTATGTGGGAGAAATTTTTAAAAATATCTCGTTTTCATTTGATTATTTTTAAATGATTTTTAGGTGCGTTCGTAATTATATAAATACGTAGCACCTATAGCCGTCGTTCGGTCCGTCTGTCTGTCCGTCCGCATATAACAGAGCAAAAACTACCCGACCGAATGGTCTGAAATTTTAAATACATAATTGCTGCAAAATTTATTCGAGTTATTTCAAATTTTGTGAAAATCGGATGTACAGTTTAATTACAGGGACATTCAAAAGTTTTCCGTTACATTACGGCTAATGGGAAAAATTATTGCAAGTGCATTTTAATGATGTTACAGCCTTCCAAACGGTCTCAAATTTTAAATATATAATTGTTGTAAAATTTTGTCGAGTCATTTCCAATTTTATGAAAATCGAATGTATAGTTTAATTACAGGGACAGTCAAAATTTTCCGTTACATTGCGGCCAATGGGAAAAAATTATTGCAAGTGCATTTTAATGATGTTACAGCCTTTAGAAGAGAATGAAATTGATATGCACTTATGAAGTGCGCTAAAATATACATTAAGTAGAATATGTGGTGCAAAAAATATTTATAAAGCTAGTTATAGTACGAACGCACCTCATTTGCCACGTTTGACAACCAATTTCCAACTTGTTTTTTTCGCATATGACAGCTGAAGTCGATCTCAAAAAAGACAGTTTTTTACTTTTTCGATTTTTTTTTGCAGGATTTTTTTTATGAGGATGCTTTCACTTTCGAAACCGATTCCGAAAGTGAAAGTGTTCTAATTAAAAATACTTGTAAACAAAATAAAAAAAAAGTGCAAAAGGGTCTTTGTACAGATCCACCTCAGCTTTCAAATGAGAAAAAAAAAATTAAAATATTAAAATGCAAACGAAAATAGCTTTAAAAAATTCTCCCATTGTATTAATATTAGCGAACGGCGTGTTTTCGCGTAACTGAATTAGTCTCGTAACACTACATATACATATACTTAACCCACTACATAATTATACATAACCTACACTAGTCACGCGAAGAAACTCGAACGCTAAAGTTAGTATATGGGAGAAATCTTTACAGCTAAAATGCTATATAGCTTAAATAATATATATATTTGCATAGGATACCTGAGGACTATATACAGTGGAACCCGGTTAAGACGCGTTTCAAGGGAGTGGTCAAAAGCCGCGTAATTAAGCGGGATCGCATATTAAACGTGATTCGTATAATGTTGCAGGAAATGGGGATATTTACATATTTAGTAGTCTAAATGAACTTCAGAGCTTTCATTTATACGTTTACGGTTGAAAATTGAGTCTTAAACATATATTCAGATCGAAATTTAATTGTATTCCACTTTAACTCATTGTTTCTTTTTATAAATTAAATTGGAATAATAACGGAAAATAAATATGGATTCCAACTTTATTGTCTATTAATATGTTGCAATCCTTATAAAATATTGTTATAGCAAAAAGTACAGTATACATAAAAGAATATTCAATCGCAGTCGTATTTAATCTTTACGAGTTTTATTTTTTGTTGCTTATAATATGCATTATAAAACATAGTAGCGATATAAAGTACATTTAAAACCTCTCTAACAACAGGTATGGGCATCTCTAATCGTAATAATTTTTATGACGTATCCGAGTAACTTGAACTCGTCTATATCTCTTTACCACAGTAAAAACTTACACGAAGCGAGAGACAAAGAATGTTAGGAGGTGGGATCAAAGAAGAATTGCAGTTTTGCTAATTTAGCAGGGTTTTTTTTTTAAAATTCAAATATCTACCACTATGTTTGGTTAGTAATTTTCGACTTAATTAATCTGCAGTTAAATAAATTAAATACTATTCGGAAACAGTCTTTTTTATCTGAATAATAAAAATCCGCTAAATTGGTAACACTCGAGAAGAGAGAAGGAATTCGCATCTTGATTAATGAATTCGTGTCTTAAACCTGATTTTTTTCCTCAAAGAACCAAAAATTTATCGCGTATTAAGCGGGATCGCGTTATAACCGTTCGCGTATTAAACGTGATCTTTAGGGACATTAGTCCTAGAAACATTAGTCTTATAGGTGACGTTCAAGGGATCGGAAAAAATCCGCGTATTAAGCGGAATCGCGTATTAACCGTGAGCGTCTTAACCGGGTTCGACTGTATATTGTTGTGCTTTTGTACTTTTTCGATTTTGGTTACAGTTTTCTTTTATATGAGTACAGTTTCACTTTCAGAACAGGTTTCAAAATTGAAAGTATCTGCATATAAAAAATAGCATAAAAACTCGAAAAGGTACAATTGCACAACTATATATATCAACCAGATGTATCCTATGCAAAAAAAAATATTAAAAAATATTAAAATGCGAGCCCGAAATATGTGAAGAACTGTCCATAGAATTAACATTAGCTTGAATGTTAAATTGTACTTCGTATGACTAGTGTCGGTTCTTAAGAATTACATTTTATTAAAGATTGTTATCATAGAAGAAAATAATACATAAAGATGCAGTTGAACGTTGAACACTATTTTACATGTGAAAAAGGATTCAAAACGAAACATCTTTAATAATACCACAAATAAATAGCCTTCGAATCTGACATTAACAATATAATAATGGAATTAAGGTTTTAAGGGTCCAATGTTTTAATTATCACAAAAAACTATTTTGTAACTAATAAAATAATATTTTGGTTCTATGGTATCCGAGGTTTTAAGTATCACAGAAAACTATTTTATAACTTTTTTTTTCGTGGGGGGGGGGGGGGGTATTCAACGCATTTTAGTTATTTAGCTCTAATTCATTGCAAAAAAACTTACCAATCAAGTTTCAGTACAATTGTTAGCGGCAGGACTCGAAATGGAAAAATTCATGAGCCGGAAAGCTATAATTTTTCAAAGTTTGACAATTTTTAGGCAAATTTATGTCTAACAATAAAAACCAATTTTAAAAAATGCATTCGAAATTCAAAATATTCAAAAAAGTTATAGTCAGCACAATAAAAGCTATATGTATAAAACTATAATACTAATATGTTTTAACGATTCGGAACGATATTTACCATAATTTCACAAACCAGCTGGAGTGTATTGGAGGGTACACGGAGGTAAACGCCCTATACCTTCTGGATTTTTTAAAAAAGCCCCGTATACCGCTGGTTTCTCGAATAAAGCTATATCGTATATACTCTAGATATGACGTTCATGACTTTAGCGTACACCTTCTGATTTTTTTACGATTACAACACTGCAAACCAGATCATCAATATTTGGCATAATTTTACGAACCGGAATATTGTTCCTATTTGCTCTGGCCAGGGTTGGGTTTAAGCCGTCAAAAACCAGTTTTTGACGTGACATAGGTTTAAACCGCGTTTTAAGCGGTTTTAACCGTCAAAAACACCAATATTTAAATATGGTCAGGACGACAACAACAACAAAAAAATGCTGTTATAGCAAGATACAACATTGCTTTTATTTAATGATTGTGCACTGTAGTTTTAGCATTTATTTTACTGTAATCAAATATTAAATTATAATTTATTTCTTTGTTTATGACTAAATTGCCAAATTTTTTATATGTATTTTTATTGTGGCTTTTCAGCATACTTGGTTGCATTTCTTATTTAAAAAACAATATATATATATATATATATAGACAAACGTTTTGTAATAATAAGCCATTATAACAAACGAAATCAATCATGATAGTTTAATATAATATTGAAAAAACTGGAATATAATAACTATTAATTAAAAAACAATTTTTAAAGAAATTCCTTAATGGTGTCCATTACTGGCACATCTGCCCTATGTACAGTCTTTAACAGAAATATTTTCTCTGCAGCATTTTCTTTTACAAACGCAGAACAATAAAAATAACATTTATTTTACAAATGCGAAAAGAATGAAATGTTAGGATAAAATGATAAAATATGATATTTTAATCCTTTTATCCCAATATTAATTTTTGTTAGTGACTGACAATCACCTCTTACTGATGAAATTATCTTATTTGTGAAATTTCTCCTAAAATTAGGGACAAATGAATAATTCGGCATACCAGTAAGAAAACGAAAAATGCTTAACTTAGTTTGAAACCTGTTCCAAAAGTGAAAGTATCCTAATAACAAAAATAACTGCAAGCAAAATCGAAAATTTAAAAATCGGTCTTTGTAGAGATCGACATTAGTTATCCAATGCAAAAAACATTTAAAAATATTGAAATATTAAACAAACTTTCTATCATAAAATTGACGTTATTGAGTGGGGTTTTCATTTCTACTTTGAAAAAAATCATTTAAAAGTATGAAATTTCGAACAAGATATTAAAAAAAAAAAATTTCTCCTGTAGGATTAACATTAGCAGGCGGGTGTTTTAACTTGAACTTTGGTGAAGGTAGCTCCTTAAACAACCCCATCCATAAGAACATAATAGGGGGAAAGCAAGAAAAATTGGTTTTGTTGCGATAGCAATACTGTTTTGTACTGGAAGGGAATCTTTGAATTTGCTCTATCTTAAGGAAAGTAAATACCCTCATTAGATACCAATTGTGATAGATTATTCTGTGCTTCTAGCCATGAAAAAATCTAAACAATTTATTTATCTCTGCAAAATTTAGATTAAACCTATCTAGTTTTAATGATTACAAATAATTAAGGATTTATTAACTGTTCATCTTAAAAAGCATACATTAATGATAAACTAAATCATTAAATAACAGTTAGGTAATTTTTATTCACAAATAATAATAAAAAAAATCATACAACAATCAATTTGCAGTTTACCATATCCTATGCAAATAGGTTTCAAGAATGTATTTCTGCAGTTTATACCCCACAGTTTTAATGTATTTATGCAGTTTTACTTAGAATTTATTGTTTAAAGCCCATCTAACTCTGCTAAATAATTCTTTTGGTATGATTTTTATTAAAACTAGGTTTTTGACACTTTTGGACATTTTTGACAGAAAGGTTTTTGACACGACGGTTTTAACCATGGTTAAAATCGGTTTAAACCGTCGCATGTCAAAAACTTGCCAACCCTGGCTCTGGCACATTCCAAGCCCCGATTTTCTGACGCGAAAAATTAACAATTTCAAAATATTCGTATTTAAAATTTAAGAAAAATTGGAAATAAAAAGACTTATACACACCCGATTAACAAGCAGTTATGTCAAAAGAAAAGAGAAATTTTTAAAGAATTGAATAAAACTGACGCCAGAAGGAAATACTGTTAATAATTTTAATAAAAATTAGAAAATAGCGATACAATAGAAGTACATGATAAGAAGCATGGAGAACAGCGCACTAAGAAACTGTTTAAAATACTTAATAGTTATATAGAAAAAAAAGGTTTAATGACCATGAAAAGATACTTTAAATGGGGCATTCCCCCCGGAACATTGACTTACGCTCCGGAAGGTAGATTTTATGATTTTTAATAAGCAATTTCCACACCGAATCTCTAAAATGTCCCCCCCCCCCTCCCCCCGAGCCGCAGAAATTGATCCCGGAGAAAAATATCTGAATTCAACACTGCTCGATCCGCGTGAATAGCAAGAAAAAGGCAAATATTAATTAAAACGATATCTTAGAAATTCCCCTTAAAGTTGAGAAAAATTCATTTAAAAATTAAAATTTTCAATAATGCCTAACATGGACCAAAACCAAACTATTTTAACAATGTAAACATTACCCAGTAAATAAACATAACTTTTTAATTTATTACAATTTGTATACAAAATAAGTTGTAGTTTGTACAGAAAAAATACAAAAATTTCTGAATCACATTTGAATAATTAAAATAATAAATACCTTTATATCTGGGTTCTTTACTTGGACGCTAATCCAATGGCGCTGCTTCGTGGGATTCAATAAAGAAGTGTTGTAATTTTGCCTTTGTCAAATTTCCGCGCATGCGCGTTTATATCTGTTCTCCTTCCAACGAAAGGAATCTTTTGCTTACGTCGTTATTTTATGACAGTGTTGTATCAGTTTTAGAGCAAAGTTGCGTTGCAAGGGAGCGATTGATTATATTCCGTCTACCTAGTAGCGTCCTTGCGGCAATATTATTACTTCAAAATTGCCGTGACAAGCAAATATCAAGAAAAAATTAATATTGCTGCAATTGTTCATGCTATCTGGGTATGTGCCAAATTGTCGGTTTCTATTCCGAACAGTATCACAGAAATTTCAATTTTAGGAAATTCTTTTCTTTTCTATTCTTTTCAGTTTCGAATTTAATAGATTATTTTCGCCTCTGTCTAGCAGTTTGATCCCCGTTAAATGTATGCTAAGCATTACATCATGTTACTTTTATTCATAATTTAATTAACTATCTCAGTCCTTCGCCAAGTAGGAAGATTCTGATAGAGAAATCATGAACTCGTTACTTTTATGTTAGCGGGCGCAGGTGATAAATCGCCTATTATTGTTTCCTTCTCATGCATTCGTATTGCCTTAATTTTACTTAAACTTTAATCCTTTCACTTATTTTATATAAAATGCATAACTTTAATTTAAAATACAAACGTTTAAGATACATGCCTTTCATTATTTAATTTAAAAAAAAAAGGAAAAGAAAAGAAAAAAACTAGAGAACAGGAATTCTGCTTTTTCAGAATTTAGTGTCGCCCCCGGCATTTCCATTACTGCATTTTCTTCTGACGGACTGATGGCTTCTATTATTATGAAACAGCCTTTATAAATGAAGTGTAGGTGAAGATGAAAGAGCAGCCGTAAAAAGTTAGAACTCTGATTTTCTGGTCAGAATGAGGGGGGAGGGGGGATGGCCATAATTTTTTTTTACGGCTGCTCTTTCATCTTCACCTAACACTTCATTTATAATGGCTGTTTCATAATAATAGAAGCCACCAGCCCATCAGAAGAAAATAACTCGGTTAAGCGGGACTCTACTGCAGTACAAAACATATTTCAATTTTAAGACTTAAAGCACACGTTTTATTTTATGTAAAATGACGTCATTCGCATCCGCTTAAGAATTCCACTTTTACGATCTACTCTTAAACATCTACAGTAAGCATGCATAGCACATCACTATCGCGAAATAATGCACAAATGCAGCAAAAAGATTCCGTCATTCAAGAAAATCGAAAAGAAAAAAAAAACGGCTTTCTAATGATTCATAGATACTTACAATTAAATATAGTATATAATAGCTCCATTGTTTTAACAGAAATCATTCGTTTATATTTTTTTCAAAATAGCACGTATTTTAATTACATTTTCTTTTGGTTGTTACGAGAAAATGGCAACAAACATATATAATTACGATTTTAAAACAATTTTTCCTTTACTTTCTACAGAATTGAAGTACTTCCGTTGCCAATATTAAGCAAATGGCTCCAAAAACTACAAAAAAATTAATATTTCAAAAATAAATGGAGATACAGTTTTCAAACAAAATGCATTTAAAAGAACTTTTTTTTTCCCAATACGACGGTATAAAAATTGAAAATGTGCGATGCTTAGAAGTTTAAAAAATTGCTAAAGAGTATTTAATCGTAATGCTTTGTTTTACGGCTAGCTTCTGTAAGATAACGTTATTTTTTGGACACAAAATAAGCTGGGAGAAAGAAATAGCATACCGTACCCGAGGCTAATTATAAAAAAATGCCAATTTCATTATCAAAGCATTGTTTTTAATTTACCACACAAAAAATAAAAACTGCTACTGGCGAGGTAAAAAATACCATTGGCGAGATTTGAACCTGGCTAACATAAAAGTACCAAGAACTTGTTCGGATCATGTCAGCATTGTGTAGCTTTTTCGTTGTTATGTATTTCATCTTTCTTGAGAAAACCGCTTAACTCTCGTAGTCATTTATGCTTCATGTTCGTTTGAGCACAGCTATCTCAAACGCACCGTGGTTGGCGCAATATATTTTTGGGGGGTACTTACGTATTAACGCCAACGCAGCTTATATATACATACATATATATATATATGTATGTATACATATGTGTGTGTGTGTGTTTGTATATATTCATATTCATTAATATTTAATAAAGTTAACGATTAAATTATATTTAATTTTTCGCCTACTCAGGACAATATCATATTAATTTCTAATAGTATACTATCTTTAATGTGAATAAAATGCATAATGAGTGTATTTGTTATACCTAATGCTATGAGAGTATGGATTTTAATTTCGTAATGTTTTTTTCCTGTATCCTTATTAATCTTGTTTCATTTTTATAACTTAATTGGTGTTCAATGGTTTATTTCCCGGTTTTCTGTGTGTAATAGTCCCAAATTCATATTCTTCAGCTTTTTTACCTGTTACCTCTTACCTGTTAGACCTAGCTGGCGAAAATAGCATGTTGGTTTTATTAATTAAGAAACTGTTTATTTGGTATAAAAGCACAATTTTATTATAAAATACACAAAACTATGGCACAGATGTCATATTGGCGCGATTGTTTTCTGACACCAATTTGGCGAAAACATCAACAGCATAAACAATAACGTCGGGGTTAACATATCAAGAAAAATAACGACACTTTGGCGCCAATTGAGTTCCCGTTGCGTACATGACATTGGCGTCAGAAAAAGATCGCGCCATTATGGGGCGTATATGACATCTGTGCCAAAACTTTTATTAGAAACACACACAAATTATTTTATTATAAAATGCACAAAGTTTGATTTAATGTAAAACACACGCAATCTCTTCTATTGGATTGTCATATGCAGGATAATATCATCAAAATTTCTGGGTTGCTATGGAATAAAATTGCCATTTTGGCACTAAAAGGATACCCCAATGCGTCTGAGACTCCGGCGCGGAGTAATTCTGTTTATAAACTAACGAAATAATGGACTGATACCAGAATTTATAAGCGAATTTACTAGAAAATGCGAACTTGCTCATTTACACGTACTTTATAAAAGGAAAATTTTAATTAAATATTTTTGGTGCCGTTTGTCAGTTTTGGAATTAAAATTAGGTGTCCTTTTTTAAGGACACCGCCTTCGAAAGGGTTAAACTAAATCTCATCACAAAGTGAATCACGTAGTTTAAGCATGCTGCGTTAAAATATATACAGTAAAATCCTCATAATGGACACTCCTGAAAAGCAGATACCTCTATTTAGCGAACACTTTTTTAAACCATAACACATACATTTTTTGTATATCTCTGAATATCGAACAGTTCCGAATAGCGGATAAATTCTGCGCTCCCTCCCAAGGGGTCCGTTATTTAGAGGTTTTACTGTATGTATATATTTCTATTACTTTGAAAAATTTTGATAAAATGTGACTGAATATTTTTCACGACACGTCGTTTGAAAACTTTTGCTTTACTCCCCAAAAAAAAGAAAAAAAAAAGTCGGAAATTGTACGTCAAACGTGACAAATACTTCTGACAAATGGTTCTGAATTCTACACAAATGCGTTCTTTAAGTTCTGACAGTGTCAAAGACATTGTTTATGTACCACCAATGCCAAAAACAAAGTGTTCAGAACTTAAAGAACGCATTTGTGAAGCTTTCAAAATCATTGACAGAGTGATGCTACAAAATGTTTGGAACGAACTCGATTACAGATTGCCGTGTAACAAAAAGGTCACACATCGAACATTTGAACTGAAAAAAACTTAGTACATTTCTCTTTAAATTCATGTATCACTTATTGTAATATGTGCAGTAGTTTCGAAAATATGATTTTTTTTAAATCGGGTCCATCATTTGTAATAGCCCTGTATATTTTGAGGTATACAAGATATTAAATGATGACGTCAGATTGAAATGGATAACGAGGCTGATTTTACCGCTGAGGACATTAATACAGAAATCAATAAAAGTGTTTTGTAATATAAGAAATACACTTTAAATGACGTCAAAGGGGATGTCTTACGTTGGTTCATTACGTGTCTTGCTTGAAATAAGTTGCAACAGCAAACTTGCAGCATTAGTACAAACAATAGCAGTTTGTACAAACAATAGCAGTTTCAACATAAGCGTGGGTCACCCGTCAGCCATACTTGGCATTAATATATGCAGATTTTTGTCAAAACACCTGGGTTGCTGACACACTGATTCCACAAATAGGGCAGGATAAAAACGAAGCAACAATTTTCACACGTCGACTGAGATTTCGATAGCCTAGTAGTGAAGTATTCTCAAGAAAGTACTCGTTTTGCATATTAGGTAAGTTACATTTATTTTATTGTATTAGCAAGCTGCAATTTTACCCGCTGTGATATTCCCAATAAATCACAATGAGATAAAGCATGCTATTTTATCATCATGTACAGTGTGAGCATAAGTCTTCCTTCCCCTGATTACAAAAATGTATTTCATGAAGAGTAATAAACTTAGACATATATGGATTTTTTGGAAATTGCATCTGAAGTAATATGAAGTTTTTATGAATATCACTTCAATGTCTTCGATTGTCAAAGACTATCAAGTCGATATTCTATAGTTCTCGTGGTTTATAGTTGGGCATCTGGTCTGTTCTGAAACACTTCTTTTTTGTGGCTTTATCGAGGAAAGAGTCTTTGCCACACCAGTTCGTGATATTAAAATTTTCAAAGGCTAGATAATACATGCTGAGTCACATGTTTCAGGATAAATGTTCAAATACACCAGTTGATACCTGGAATACAGATATGATATTCTCGGAGATACAAAGCCAGCCCATGTTGAACTACCGTGAGTAGCAACAACCCGTTTTAAGGTCTTTCGGTCGATCTGAGGTCGTATGATATCTTTCGATTATTTTGGGGGAAAATAAATCTTGTTTTATTATGAAATTTAAGTTTCTGAGCCTAAAAAGTCCAAATAAATCACAATTTAAAACGTTTTCCGCTCATTTCACACTTATTAGCCCCCGATATGCTATTTCTTTCGGGCAACAATTAAAGTGTCGTCCCTAAAAACGAAGCAGATGTATCATTGTACGGTTTTAAATACTGATAATCTCTACTGCAATATTTTAAACTTCTAAGCATCGCACATTTTCAATTTTTACGCCTTCGTAAAGGGAAAAAAGTACTTTTAACTGAAATTTGTTTGGAAAATGCATCTCAATTTATTTTTGAGATATTAATTTTGTTGTTGATTTTAATACTTTTCTGTAATGGTGGTAAGTGAAATACTCCATTTCTGTAGAAAGAGAAAGTAAAGGGCAATTAGTAGATTACTATATCTTTTTGTTGCCATTTTCTCACAACAACTGAAAAAATATTAATGAAATAAAATGATCAAACGATTTTACTAATGAATATTATGAAAAAAATATTAATACGTGCTATTTTGGAAAAATGTAAATCAATGATTTCTGATAAAATTTGGAGCTGTTACAAACTATATTTAATTTTAAGTATCCATATTAATGTTACAAACAAATGAAGGCATATGAATCATTAGATAGGCGATTTTTTTTTTGTCGAGTTTACGAAATCGCTTTTTGTTGGGTTTGTGTATTATTCCGCGAGTGAAGTCATATGCATACTTTTCTATAGATGTTGTTTAAAACTGAATCGTAAATGTGGAATTCTTCGACGGATGCAAATGACGTCATTTTATATAAAATAAAAGCATGCATTTTAAGTCTTAAAACTGAAATGTGTTTTGTAGAAGTGCATCATTTACACTCCAGCGGCTTTAAAATTCTTCACAGGTGCAAAGACTTCACTTTTGAAAATAACACAATTGAAATCACGCAAGTGATAAAGCGCAAAGTTTTACAAAAATTTAGAGTGTCTTTATAGAAGAGCAGTGACATTTAGGTTAAAATAATATTTGTTTGAGAGTTAAACTAACCAATATAAGATGCATTTTTTACTGTAACTAATTTTGTAGGTTTATTATAAATTAATGAAACAGTTCCTTCTTAAACATTTTATTTCGTCGAAATGCAACGGGTTCCACCTCGTAATAATGATATTTTTCCCCTCATATAGGGAGCGATGCTAAATTCTGAAAAAGCAGAATTCCTGCTTCCTGCTTGTAAATTTAGCTTTTTTTTTTTTTTAGAAACCGTTATCTTAGAAAGCATTTACATCTTATAAATAACCACCATGCGAAATTACAAGTTTTTAACCTCAACAATATCACAGAAACCGCAATTTTAGAATGTTTTTCGTTCCTGTACTATTTTACATTCAGAATTGTTTTTAATCGTTCTGTTACGAGTGTTTCCTTCTTAAAAGTAACAGTCGTGTCAAGTTTAATGTTTCTAGCCTTAACAGTTCCAAAATAATCATATGACAGAACTTTTTAGAGCAGTTTTCTCTCATTTCACCCTAAATTTTGGATTTTTTAGAAACCGTTCTTTGGGTACCTTTAAAATTTATAAGTAACTACCATGCAAAATTTCAAGTTTTTAGCCCGAACTGTGTCACGGAAATAGCAATTTTAGAACGTTTTTGTTCTTGCATCCTTTTAAATTTCTAAATTTTGCGAAACTGTTCCGTGCAAGAATTTGCGTCTTAAAAGTAGCATAGCCAAGTTAAATTTATTCTAACTGGAACAGTTCTGAATAAATTGAACGCCTTTAAAACGTTTTCCACTCATTTCACCCTCTTAAATATAGAACTTTGAAATCGCCCGTAGCGAGTACTTACACCTTAAAAGTAACCGCCACTTCAAATTTCAAGCTTCTAGCCCCATTTATATCACATAAATCTCAATTTTAGAACTTTTTTGCTTCTGTACTCTTTGGGGGTTGTTTTACTGACATTAAATATAGCCTATACTGGAGAAGAGATTGTCACCAACATTTTGCCCCAATTATTTTTGAAACCGGCTCGGTAATTCTAGAGATTACCTCACACAAACGTTCCTTCTTTATTAGTATAGATTGGTGTTCATAAAAACTCAATTTCTGCAGTTACAAAAAAAAAAAAAAAAAAAAAAAAATGTATATATATATATATATATGTCTATTTTTTTGTGTAATACATTTTTATAGTCAGTTGTTTGATATAGAATTTGGTATAGTTTGGTCAATTGAAAGTTTTTTGGTATAGTTTTACTCTTTATGCGTCCATCAATTTAATCGTTAGCATTATGTGTGAATAAAAAGTATACCTCGTGAGGTTGCACAAATTATAATTATTAAAATTTCACCAAATAAAAATGTCGAACATATTTAATTTTGGCTCAGATTGAATGTAAATTTTGGGAATGACACCCCATTGAGATCTCAAGTATACAAATGGCACAAGTTGTTTAAAAATGGCCGTGCTAAATGTGAAATAAGGCCTATGCATGGAATGACTCACACAGAATTAAAACTGCTCCATTGAAGAAAAAATTTAAAAAGTTCTTTTTAATTATTTTTAGGGGGATTTGCATGGTATTGTGCAGGTCGATTTTTTTTTTTTTTATAAACGATGTAAGAAAACGATGTTGTAGGGAAAAAAAGGAAACTGCCCCTACTAACTCTGCAGCAAATTGTTGTAGAAGAAAGTTACCACTACCAACCGATTGGAAATTCAGCCTACATTTAAATAATGCATATAAAATTTGCTTAGGGAGTCATACAAATCAAAACCAGACCAAACTTTGTTTTTTTTCATACTCAATTTTGACAAGGTATTTTAAACCTTCTGTTCAAACTATGCTAGATACGAAATTTCAAGTCATTTGGATAAGTTTTTGAATTATAAACATTCAAAATTTAGATCTTCTAATGTTAAATTAATTTTCATATTTTTATTAATATCTCCTGAAATTATAATTCTAATGTGATAATTTTCTGTGTGATTATAATACTAAAAAACCCAAACATAAATACATTGAAATTTTAATTTTAAGAATTTTATAATATGAATTATGTAATTAATATTTGAAAAAAAATATGAAACGCAACTTACAATTTTTTTAATAGACTTATATTTAATACCTATTGCTTTATGCGGATTCAAAATTTCAATTTTTTTCGTACCGTCAATCGGGGGCTACTTTGGTCCATCCCATAAAAAATAGTTTTTATTCTTTGTATTGAACAAATAATACAAGATAATTTGGAGTTTTTGCCCTTGAAAAATATTTTATACCCTACTATAGGGTATTTGAATAGTTTGGGGGTAATTTAAATTTTTTTTGTGGCAACACTGGATGTGTTTGTGGAACTGTTTTCATGTGTAAATTTTAACTCTCCAAACTTTCTATAGTGAAGCAATCTGGATAAGAGCTACAAATAAGATAAGTGTCAAAATATTACCTTTAGTAACCTGTAACCCATGAGTGATCATAGTTTTCCCTTTAACTTTTTATTTTGACAGAAAATGTTTACGTTTTCATAAAGCTAACATGAAAACTAGTATTTCGGGGCTACTTTGTGCCAGTCCTTTTTTGTTCGGAAAATAGCCCCAATTACTTAGAAATGCCTTTTATACAACCAAATCTCTTAAAGCATGTTTTAAGTAACTTTTTTTTTTTCAAATGTTACTGTAGCAAAATGTTACATTAATTGTTTTTGTTCAAGTTGCTGAGGATAACATGCCGAAAACTGTTTCTCGTTTCTTTAATATTAACAATTGGTTTATTGTGTTTAAGTGTTAAAAAAAAGCATTTGTTTATCGAGTTTGCAGTGTTAATTTATTAGCAAATGCTATTGCAAGGGGGTTTCAATAAAAATGTATTCATTTACATATGAAATGTATTCATTTTGTATGAAACTAAGTGAATGGACCAAAGAAGACCCCCAGCAGGTGCTACTTTGTTCCAAAACTTTTAAAAAAGTTAAAAAATAAAAAAATAAAAAAATTCCTCTTTAAAACCACACAGTTTGCTTCATTGTTTCATGTTAATTGTTTACAACTCAATTTCGACGTTGATTAAATCACATATAATATCTTTTATTGACGAAAATGTGAGTGGAACCAGGAAAAAATGGCCCATATATGCCCCGGTTGACGATATAAGTAATCTTAAAAGTATGCTTAAAAAACGTCCAAATGATGGTTTAAGGGGCCGCCTATGATGTGCAGAAAATCATAATTTGAAAAAAATATATATTTTACTCATTTTATTGAAATATTTAGGTTGGCAATAGTCGAAACATATTAAGTGAGTGAAAGGGTCATATAAACAAGAAATAATACATTAATAGAAGTGACTTATTAATTTCAGCATTTCAACAATCGAATACCGAATTTCAATTTGGATTCAGCCCCTAAAATAGGCGCATTTTAAAATAATTAATTTATCTGAAACTAATCGTACGAATTTCATGAAAATTTGTATCTAGGCTAATTCAAGAGTGTAGCATTTAATTATGGTGTCAAATTCGGTATTGGTATTGAAAAGAAACAAAGTTTGGGTTTGTTTTGATATGTAGATGCTCCTCCAAGCAAATTCTATATACATCATTTAAAAGTAGACTTTAGTTCCAATCGTTTGGTACCAATAACTTTCTTCTACAATAATTTATTGCAGAGTTAATAGGGGTGTTTACTTTTTTTTCCACGAATTGTACATTATAATGTAGTATAGTGTTATGATTGTTTGGGGAAGGTTAATTAAAGCAGCAGTCCTAAAACGTTCCATTCCAATCTCAATGTTCTCCCCCCCCCCCCCCCCGAATAATAAAAAACGTCATAATCATTAAGGAAACTTCACTAGCCAATACTAGATTATCCTCCTTATAGTCCAAATTTATCGTCTTCAGACGGGTACAGTAGCTGCTACGACAGAAATTCACAACAGAAAGAGTCATTAGCCGCTGCTTTCCAACTGTATGGCCAACTCGGTCGCCCATGCGACTTCTGGTTATGGAGTTACCAAAAGTCCAATGTATATCACAGAATTCAGGACCTGTTTATGTCGAAGGATAACATAACACGGAGTGTACGGGAGATTCCTGCAGACATTTTATTTTCTGCTGTGCACAGAATGCAATTGTTGCTTCACAAAAACGGCCGCCACATTGAACCTGATTTGAATGTGCTAAATAAAAGGTAATTTTATTTCAGAATTGATTCTGTATTTTTTAAAACTCTCTTTTCTCTTACACAGCGCCGCATCTTCTCGGAGCGGTGACTTTTGCAACTAATTTTTTTCGCGGAATCCTTCGTCTTCCGTTTTATTTAATCTTCCCACAAAATTAGCGCCATTCTCTCAATTAGATCGCGCTACAGAACACTCTGAGTACTGTCAGTTTAATTATGTCCACCTTGTACAGGTCTGAAACTAAGGGGGGGGGCAGAGAGGGCATGTGCCCCGGGCGCCAGAACGAAGGGGCGCCAAATGAAGGATTACCTTTGGAAAGGATCATTTTCTTCTGATGATGACTTCCGTTATTATGAAGCAGCCATTATAAATGAAGTGTTAGGTGAAGATGAAAGAGATGTCGTAAAAAGTTAGAACTCTGATTTTCTGGTCCGAATGGGGAAAAAAAATGGCCATAATTTTTTTTGCAAAAAAAAAAAAAAAAAAAAAAAAAAAAAAATTATGGCCATTTTTTTTTCCCATTCGGACCAGAAAATCAGAGTTCTAACTTTTTACGACTGCTCTTTCATCTTCACCTAACACTTCATTTATAATGGCTGTTTCATAATAACGGAAGTCATCAGTCCGTCAGAAGAAAATAACTCGGTTAGGCGGGACTGGGATAACCGGGACTCTACTGAATATGTCATTTTAAAAATGATCTTTAGAAATTTTTGTTGATGTTCAGAGGGACCTCCCCCTTGAATCCGCCACTGTAGATTACGTAGTTCAGTATTACATATTTTATTATTACATATTTTAAATTTTAAAATAAGTCGTCTGTTATAAAGTTAGTAAAATTCTCTTTGTAAATATACTTTGTGGAAGAGGGGCGGGGGGCGCCAAAATCCATGTTTGCCCCGGGTGCAATAAAGGCTAGTTTCGGCCCTGACCTTGTATATTACTAAAATAACAGATACCGTTAGCAAATAAAAATTAAATAACTTTATTTATTATTGTTATTGGTATGAAACAATATCAACAAGAAAAGCGAACATAATTTATAGTGACGTTTTAATTTAGGCAAAAAGTAATTTGTAGCCTTTTAGTAAAGAAATGGGATGGTAAGTTTGGAATAAAAAAGCAAATGATTTAGAATACATTTAATTTAGAAATGTATGATTACGTTATCATACCCGACTATCCCCCTCCAACCGTCCACGGTCCATATACTGGGGGAAAAATTAGAACGGAAAGAAAGATAAAACAGTTCTGGAAGTAACAGACTATGAAAGAAATATATTTACAACATGAAAATGATGTACTTTTACTAGTAATATTAATATAAAAGTAATAAGAACTCTACGGAAATTCTTTTAATAAAATATTCATTGTTTCTTTTTGAATCCAGAAGGAAATATGGGGATCCCTAAGTTGTGGGCCCCTCGCGATTGGGACCAACGTAACCTATCAAATATGCCCCCGAATGCGACATTACCACACATCACATCTAAAATATATATATCATGATAGAGATTTAAAAAAAAAATCTAATGACTAGAAAACAGGAATTCTGCTTTTTCAGAATTTAGTGTCGCCCGGATGAAAAAAAAATATATACCTATATGAACATAAATATAGATAGTACAAAACATATTTCAGTTTTAAGACTTAAAACACACGTTTTTTTTTTTTTTTTAAATATAAAATGACGTCATTGGAATTCGCTGAAGAATGGAGGATATTCCAAATATCGGTTCGAGGCTGAAAAAAGTCACGTGATACCGGTAATTTACCCAAGGAACTTCTAACTGATAAGAAGGGAAAATACTACTACTTTGCCTTATGAACCGTTTCATTTACTAGCGGGGATTTACATTACACGTCTACGGAGACTACCCTTCTTTACGATAGAAGTTTTTACCTTGACCACGTGATCAAAATGTAGATGGAATATCCTCCATTCCACACTTACGAACCAATCTTAAACAACTTCTACAGTAAAATATGCATATGACGTCACTATCGCTGACTAATGCACAAATCCAGCAAAAAGTGATGTCGTCATTCAAGAAACTCGACAAAAAAAATCAACTATATAATGATTCATAGGCCTTCATTGGTTTGTAACATTAATATAGATACCTAAAATTAAATATAGTTTGTAATAGCTCCATGTTTTATCTTATTAGAAATCATTCAGTTACATTTTTTTTCAAAATAGCACTTTTTTTCGTTACATTTTTTTTAGTTGTTATGGAAAAATGACAACAAAAAGATATAATTACTATTTTCCAACTATTTTTCTTTACTTTCTACAGAATAGGAGTACGTTGCCAACACTGAACAAATGGCGCTAAAAACTACAAAAAATTAATATCTCAAAAATAAATTGAGACGCAGTTTCCAAACAAATTGCATTTAAAAGTACTTTTCCCCAATACAACGGTATAAAAATTGAAAATGTGCGAAGCTTAGAACTTAAAAAAATTGTAGTGGAGATTATCCGCATTTATAACCGTACATGTGAATGATACATCTACTTTGTTTTACGCCTAGCTCATATAACGTAACGTTATTTTTCAGAGACGACACTTTAATTGCTGGCCGAAAGAAACAGCATATCGGGGGCTAACTTAGTATGGAAGTACAGGACTCAATAGATTAATGTATTAGAGCTATGAAAATGTAAAACATTTTTAGGATTGATTTTAATTTGTTACACGGCCGCAAAAGAAAAAAAAAAGGATATTGTGAGATTATTTCAATAAAAATTACTTCTAAATTAATAATTGTAAAAATATGACATTTACAGCGGAGGAGGAGGTGTGACAAACTGTGAAATAATGAAGGGAGATATGAGCAAAGAAGAAAAAAAAAGCACGTAATAATTGGATCACCCCTTAATCACATTCTTAACAGCAATGCGAAAAATTTCAGTACAAAATTAATACAAACTAGTACAAAATTAATATTTTAATAATTTTTTTTTTTAAATTCTCATTTTCTTAAAAAAAACAAAAAAACTGTTTTTTTTTTTTTTTTTTTTTTTTTTTTTGTTGTTTTTTTCAGACGCATCATGGGAAAATCGCTGTATATTGTACTTGCAATCTGCCTGATGTTTTCAGCCGTGTGCGTAGAGGGCGGCGCCTATTCTTGCACCTGGACTAATGGGGTAAAAAAATGCAAAGAAAGTTCGGGCGATTCAGCATATGCTACATCAACTTCTGGTAAGAAAAACTATAACATATTGAATAAACTAATCTCTTTTATTTGAAAATATTTCTAATAGTAAGTAATAGTATGTAATAGTTTTTTATTTTAAAATTTGGTTATTTCTATTAGATTATTGTAACATTTTCAGATATTTAATGGCAATATTTCTATTATATTTCAGTGAAACCTCGATTTTTACACATCCTATATGTACTTTTTTTACAGTTTCTATCGCCATTTTTGGAAAGTCCAAATAAAAATCCTATATCAATAAAGTTAAAAAATCGCGACTTTTGTGTTACAATTCGCGCGTCGTACCTTTTTTTAACAGTCAATCCGAATGGGATTTTCCTAACATGTGTGCTATTTTTGAACTATAGGATCATGACTTGTATCATGATTTTAATATTTTCTAATGGTATAGTAAGGTTAAAGTTGATGAAGAACCTATAGGTAATGTGCCAACATCGACAAAAGCAATTGCTGAGTTGGAAACTGTACAAAAATAAAAAGAAAGACAAATAATTGCACAAAAAGATCAAGAAACTAATTAAAAAAAGTTGACAACTACAAAAAGTGTCATATATGAAATAGTTAATCATAACAAAAAACAAGCGCTGATTGCAGATATTTTTAACCCCTTGAAGGCTTTTATGGAGGACGGTAGTATATTATTATATATCACTTAATTTTAATCCCTAAATGCCACAATAGCACCCGAATTTCGGAACAATATTTTGTTTTTATAATGTACTCGAAGAAAAGCTTTTACTTATTTTGAAATAAATTTGCTCGCAAATCCTGGTGTCATTCAACCATTTCTACATTTTAGCACCAAGTATGCCCCTGAAAGGGTTAGTAAAAAAAGTTATCCTGGACTATAAAGGTTGAGTGCGTGTTTAAATTTCTTTATATTGTACATTTTTGTGTTTTTTTGTTTTTCTCTCTTTTCTCCGAGTTCTACGGTTTTTCGTGCCTTTACGTCTTTTGCTGTTCCGACGAAAAACAGAAAATTGGGGTTTCACAGTACGTCATTTTCAAATTTTACATGCATTGTGGGCCTATTATATTTAGTATTTATTTTATAGTGGAATATCTTTTAAAGAAGACAACAAATAATCTGCATGCACTGAATTCATAAACAGTTTTGTTCAATTTTTATTACTATACTTAGTTCAATTTTTATTACCATACTTACTTCACCTTGATAAACTTGAATATTGCTTGTTACTACCTTTGTAAATATTTTATGCATAATTATTTGCCAAATTACTCTTGGCACTCATTTTATTGAAGTTATTTTAAAGTAAATGCACCTATAGTGGGCCATGTACCAGTAGTTGAACACTAATTTTAAAAGTTTAAAAACAAGCCCAAAATACATTTCTGAAAAACGATTGAAAGAAATCTGATTGACTATCATCCTTAAATGATAACTTTCCATAAACTGTTTGGAGTAATTGTTTTTTTTTGTTTTTTTTTTTCTGCTGGTGCATTTGTTTATTTTCTAGAAAGTCTTCAAAACAGATTGTTTTGATAAATTTTTACTGATTTCATTAAGAGATAAGTTTTTATTTAAAACATTGTTTATTTAATATCATGTTTTACTTTAAAAACTTTACTTTAAACTTTAAAACTTTACTTTAAACTACAGTTGATATACTGTTCATAGTTTCTTTCTTTTCAAACTTCATGCCGAGTAAAAACGTGATAAAATAAATCATAGTGACAAATTATGCCACGTCCGAGTTTTCCCGGGATAATAATTAATCGTAATATATACGAACTCGAGATAACTCGGTATAATCAGAGAAGCGGTTTAATAATGTTTTTCATCTTTTCTGCAACCATATTCTAAAAAAGAAACAGAGCAAAAATTATATTTTTTCTAAACAAATGCGCACTAATTCGCGTTTCTACTAATCATAAATAAAAGCGGCGAATTTTCCGTAACCGGAAATTAAGCCAAATTAACGTATTGTGTAACAGAAATATTTTGAAACAACATATATTGCTGTCATGAAATTGGCCGTGATTTGATAAACATTGAATGCTTATAAAAGAGGTTTTTTTTAAAAAAAAACCTATTTTTACTTTTATGCTTATTAGGATGAAAGAAATTTAATATATAAGATACTTATTGTGAAAAACTATTCTCGCTCAATTTTGACTATGATCACTCGACAGAGCGCACTGCTACTTTAGGCTTTTGCGATGAACAGTATAACTGTACAGCGTACATCAGTTTGTATTGGATATAAACGAACCAAACTTTATATTTGAGGCTACACTATGACGCAAAAGTTTAGACAATGACGTCATTCAGCTTTAAAATGTAGAATTATGACGTCAGAATTACAAAAACCTGTAAATATATTCAAAAACTGATTTAAAATGCTATGTACAAAAGACAGTCGTTTTATTTGCTATAATACTATTTTTTTTCATAAAAATTCAAATGTGCTTGTCGCAAAAGTTTAGACACTATTCTAAATTTCTTTGAATATTCGCTGGCATATGCAAATTTAGAATCGATGATGTCACAAATTTGGAGTACTTAAGTTCTGCAAACGGTTGCGCTTCATAGTCGACATGCCGAGAGCTAAAGAAATTCAAGTGAATGAGGTTTCAAGGATTTGGCAGTTGAAAGGTGAAGGGAAGAGCGTTTCTGAAATTTCTGCTATTATTAATAGGTCAAAAAAATCTATTTATCCAGTTTTATCGAGTGGTTCCGAATATAAAGCAAAATGTCGGTCTGGTAGGCCACGTGTGACAAATGTACGAGAGGATCGCCTGATACAAAGACTAGCGAGTACTCAACAAATGAGCGTACGTGGAGTTCAAAGCTCATCGGGACTTTCTGTATCAAAGGACACGATTCGTAGACGAATTTTGGAAAAAGGAACAATCGTTTATAGCAAAATGCAGAAGAAACCAGCTCTGAAACCATATCATAAGTTACAAAGACTTATGTGGGCTCGAAAGCATATGTCATATGGAGAGAAATGGCAGTCAGTCATATTTAGCGATGAAAAAAAGTGGAATCTGGATGGTCCAGATGGTTGTTTATCGTATTGGCATGACTTGCGGAAGGAACCTCGACGTTTTTTTAGTCGCAGACAAGGAGGGGGCTCGGTGATGGTTTGGGCAGCCTTTTGCTATAATGGACAAGTATCTCTGACCTTCACCAGTGGTCGTCAAACTTCACAGCATTATACACAGACATTAGAAGAAAACCTACTGCCATTTGCTGAGCTTCTAGGGGGTCCTCAGTGGGAATTTCAGCAAGACAATGCTTCAATTCACACTGCAAAACATTCAAAATCTTGGTTTAATTCCCATAATATAAGAGTTCTCGACTGGCCAGCATGTAGCCCAGATCTTAACCCTATAGAAAACCTTTGGAGCATCATGTATCGCAAAGTTTATAGCAACGCTAGACAATACTCTTCTGAAAAGGAACTTAAGACATCTATTGAGAATGCATGGTACGATATCGATCCACAAACTATGCAAGATTTAGTTTCTTCCATGCAATCTCGTGTATATGACGTAATACATAAGCATGGATGCCCAACCAGGTTTTAAAAATTGTTTATTTCGATTTTATTTAATTTGTGTCTAAACTTTTGAGACAGCAGTTTATTTTTGTTACCATTTAATTTATTGCAATATGCACAATTCCACTTTTCTTTGTTATAAATATTGTTTATATGTACAGCACATTAATTTCAAGCAGTGATTTGAAAATTGAATAAATATTTTTCAAAGTATGTAAGAATTTCTTCATTGTCTAAACTTTTGCGTCATAGTGTATTATAAAAAATATATGGTAATCTAATTTTTATTATGCATACTCAATGGAGATATTGTTGTGCTGTGTATTTTTTACAAACTGAATCACAGCAACTCTGTTAAATTCCTTATGTGTTAAATTCAAAGAAATTAATTATTTAAATTATGTATTATATTTACAGAAATGTCCATTATTTCATATTCGTAATTGTTGTCACATGTAACATGTCCACATTTAAATTTATACATTAAAATATATAGAAAAAAATAGTCTAACAACAAGCAAAGTTTTCGTCACTTGATTTTAGCAAGGCTCATTTTTCTATATGCTCTTCTAATTTATGGTGTAGTACGTATGCGGACGGTATGGCTGGCGGGAGACGTTGCGTTTACCTGTGGGAGAAGGTGTTGTGCAGGTGAAAAAACTTCAAAAGTACGTCATTTTGACATGATTTTTGTTTATAAAATTTGTTTCTACTAACTATCCGTGATATTAATCCATTATTGCCAGACGTTGCTAAGACCCTGCCAGATCCAGATTTATAGGTAAAAAAACATGTCATCTTTACGTCATTTTAGCAAGCTTAAAAATTGCAACATATTACTCTTTGACTATCAGACAACCTATAATTAACTTGCCAGACACAAATTCGGTTGCAAAGTTAATGCCAGCGGCTTTAGATCTGGCAACGAAAATGTGTCCAATCAAACACTTATTTATTCCTGATGAAGACAAGGCAGGTGAGTGCCGCGTGAGTGGTGAAAAAAGGCGTATGAAGAAATCGGGGATTTTCCCAATTAAACACATGGAAACGTAGTCATAGGAAAACTGTTTATTCCATCAGAACATACCAACACTAAACAATTCCCACAGGATGAGAAATCAGAGCATTCCACTCGAGCATGAAGTAGTTACTCATGCGGAATAGATGTTAATTTACGAAATGATTATATGTCCATATAGGACCGGGGGACCGTATAAAAATTTAAATTTCGTAATTTTTTAAGAAATGTTTGTATTGACCCAAATCGCTTTTAGAATATTTCTTTACCTGATTTTAAACATTTTTGTAATTGGAACTATATGTCTATGACTAATGGTTTAGGAATTAGCCATTGGACACCGTTGAGACCGGACACCCTGTATATATATATAGAATAAATGCACATACTTTTTGTGGAATAAATGTACTTCTACTCTGGGTCGGTGTTTAGAAGTAAATAATCCAGGCAGATTTTTAACGAAATCTTGACACTTTAATATTCTTGGATATGGGAATGAAAATATTTACATATGGGGTATTTGCATTCAAGTTAAACATGAAAAGTAGCTGGCCGGGTACATTCCGCTTACCCAGGTACATCTGACCCGGTTTTCCATCGAACAACGACGTTTCAGCACATCTGCTTACAAGAGCAATCAACAGTCGTCTCATTCTTTTTCACAAATTTAATTGTAGGTTCAGCAGTTTTTTATAGGCTCAGAGGTTGAGGTTGACCGTCCAGAGCCTCATCAAAGAATTTGCTAGTCTTTGCAGTGCAGAGTTCAAATTCTGTCACCACAAATTCGGCCTAGTTGACAGGGCTAGGTCCTCCCAGTCACCATCTACTTTATATACCAGACTTGTACTGGACTACTTTTCCAGAACTTATAATATACACGCAAAAAAAACTCACAAACAATATAAAATAAAATAATAGCAAAATCTATCACTAAATACTGATGATCAAAAGTTTTCAGTCCTTAACTAATATTTTTAGAGTTAGAAAAATAGTAAAATTTTTCTGCTTGTCACTTGAACGCAGTTCTTTTCACAGTTTATTTATAATATACTGGTTATCAAAAATTAAGGAAAAGTCACAAAATGCTAATTTTCAAATACTCGAACACTCAAAAGGAAATAATATAATTCGAGTAATTACTATCTCTACAACACAGCTAGCCCATAAAACATCTCATTCATGCCACACATGGTCACAAGTGTGACAGTCACTACGGTGAAGCAAAAAAGTAGGAAATTCCATACATATCATCATGAGTCTCAAATGATCACTATATGTGACTCCACTGAGAAGTCAATGTGACTGCTGCTTTGTGACGAGTCACCAGGTGACTTTACAATGTAGTTAAATTGTGACTATCATGTGACTGTCATTTTTAGACTCAATTTCATAGTCCTCATGAACGTTGCATTATGATAAGTCACCAAATAATATCATATTATAGTCACATGGAGACGTTTCCCAAAAGAGCACAATGGTGATTTCACAGTAGTCTCTCTGTCACCTGAAAGTCATCATGTGACTTTAATGTGACATTATATAGTCTACACAAGTCTACACAAAGTCGCCAAGAGTTAGGGGAGACTAGGGAGGGTTGACCCACTTTTTACAAAATGATTTTTTATTTTTTAAATATTGAACGTAGAATAAAATTTTATATATCATTTTATTCGTTATACAATCAGTTATCAAAATAAAATTGCTACATACATAAGAAATTTGAAAAATGAATGATTTTAATCATGAGAAAATAATGGGTCAAAGCTCCCCACATACGGGAGGCTTGACCCACTATAAGGGAGGCTTGACCCACTTTGGTTTATATTGAAATATTTGTGAAGAGAAATAAAATCATTTAAAAAAAGGTAAAATAACTTTATGCTACATGATTTAATTGTTATAAAAAAATGTTTTTGAAAATATGAGGCTTCCACAAACCTGTTTAGGCGCAATCGCATGTCAGAGGGGGGGGGGGGGGGGTTGTTTTATGCAGGATTTTGTCTGAGTAGGTATAATGTATAACAAGGAAAATGAAATTTTAATATTTAAGACATTATTGCGTTAGAGACAGGTTTCGTTTTCATAGGGTTTCATACATTATTAAGTCCGATAGGAGCAAATGTCGCGCTTTTTATTTGTCTCCTTGCCTACTTTCTGTGACATGCGATCTGACAATTCTAGTTGTCACATAGTTTGGCCTCTCACTCTATACATTGTGTTGAAATTTGTCTACATACCTTCCAATAGTTTTCCGATTTTTGCTATGTTCTTTTGCAGCCGCATGAGTACTTAACTTATCATTAACATCTTTTAACCCTCTCAGAAGCAAAGTACTTTCAGTACTAAAATGTTGAAATAAATGACTGGCACCGGAAAATACGACCAAGTTTATTTGCAAATACGAAACAGGCTATATTTAACTTCCATATTAAATTGAAAAGATTTTAGCAAAATTCTGATGCCATTGTCGAATTTGGGAATTAAAATAAAGTGGTTTCATAAATATACCACCGCCCGTGAAACGATTAAGACTGGTGCTTTCGTACTTTCTAGTATTTTCCACTGTTTCTATTTACCTATTGTAAGTAATATTTAAATGGAAAAAAAGGTCCCTATCAACTTTCCCATTTATATTTCATTAATTTTTTCGTGCGATTCAAATAGCAATTTTTTACATCTTTCTTTAATCAGTTTTAAACGTTTTCTTTTTCATCACTCCATTTTACTGTACCTTTGCAGAATAAATTTACATTCATTTTCATATATAACCACTAATCTTTCATTATGCACAGTATATAATAAAAAGATTTCCAAAACCTCTTAATTAACACATAGCCGTCGGGCAATTTTTATCAAATCGGAATTTTAAAACAGTAGAAGCTCCTCCCTGTTCTGAAAGTCTTTTGAAAATTGGTGTTCTAGATAGGTTTTCCAAGTTTATGCATCGGTAAATATCTTTCAATGAATGGTCTTAATAAAAAATATCTTACAATCTAAAAAAATATAGACAACATTATATAAATTCATTTTCTGTAAGGTAGAAGCCACGCCCTTAGTCAATGATGTATATTGAATGAAAACGAGAATTCTCATTTCCCGCCGTGAATATGTTAAAGAAACCTTGAACATGTGGTCAACCCTCCCTCACATTGACTGGGTCAAGCCTCCCCACATAGCCTTTTTCTAAAGAATAGCACATTGTTATGTTAAGCCTAACTTGCTGTATAATCTTTATCCCTGGAATGAAAGCTCGATATTACTGCATTACTTAAAACCTACTTACTTAAATTCCTGTGATATATTTTATTTGAAAAAAGCTTACAAAATATTTCTAAAAAACACAACTTTTAGGTTGAAAACGCCTCACAATTGATTTTTTCCACACCTATCTCGATTGTCTGTATGAAACAGACACTGTTGTTTGAGCATTCCGGTAGCTTTGGTTGACACCTATTGGTAAAACTCTGAAATTCTTTTAAATATGAAAACTGATGGGTGGGTCAAGTCTCCCGTATGGTCAACCCTCCCTAGTCTCCCCTATCTTTCTTTTTCGCTTATACTATAGGCGATGCATAATTAGAGCTACTCTCAGTTATAATACCCATTTCCAACCATTCTTGTATTTGTTTGTCCACAAATTCCTGTTCTGGATATGCTAATCTACGTGGTCGTTGCGCAATAGGAATATCATCAGTTAATATTATATTTACTTTTAACTCTGTGTCCTTAACCTTGTTTGGCTTATAATTAGTGATCAGTTCCGTTAACTCTTTCTTAATAGTGTTGTTTGTAATATGGTTTATCTCAACTTCCTGAAAATTAATAGAATTAGCTGTCTCAGCTAAATAAATATCTGTGATTTTCGCTAAGTCCAATTGTGGGATGTAACACTGTTCACTTTCTAACAAACAACTTTTATCAGAACTTAATTGCATGTTTATTTTTTCACTAAAGTTGAAAGCTGTTCCATTTTGATTAGTTTGTTCCTTTCTCACCAATTCAGCTGTCGAAATCCCTTTTCCTATCGTCGGATTGTTTTGCTTTTCTGACCGCAACATCGCATGAAATCTGGGTGCGACATAGCTGACGCATCTGATTTTCGTCAAGACTGTTTCTTTTGGGAAAGCAGTGACGTAATTTACCCTAACTTCCTTTAACTTTCGCTTCCCCGTAATTTGCAATCCTTTTTCTGACATATTGAAATTTACCTGTTTCAAAAAGTTATTTCCTAAAATTATAGAATGGTTCAAATTTTTACGACGCATAAATCTGCATTCACTGTGTAACTATCTATTTCAATTTTTACGGTCGTAAATCCTATGGGTGTTATTTGACTACCACCAATACCCGACAAAACCAAGTCATTTTCATGCAATTTAGGGCATTCTAGGACTATGTAAGTGTATTTACTACATATATTAACATCACTTCCTATTAAAGCATCCATATTTTCCCCTAAAATCCCCACCCTTTTTATTATTTTATCCATTGGGTTTGAGTTATTGCTTACGGCAGCGTTTGTATTTTTAGGAGAATTCTTTGTACACTGGTCAGACCTGTGGCCAGGAATTTTATACTTCCGGCAGACCGGACTTTCTTTTTTTCGGGACAATCACCTCCAATGAGAAAATTCATTGCAATTGAAACAACGGATTTTTGTATTTAAATTCTTTTGGGGGTATGTGTATAATTTTTTTTTATATGGTACGCAACTTATGCCATTTCGATGGAACGCTCTATTATTTTCAATACCTTGACGTTTTCTAAATTCCGTATTTGGGGGCTTAGTTTCAGTTTTCCGTTAGATAATTCTGGCGGTTTCAAAATCATCCAATTTATTTGTCAATTCCTCTACGCTCGTAATTTTGGGTAGTTTGTCACAAAAGTGTTCCTTCATTTCTAGGGACAATTTTCGCCTAATCTGGTCAATAATTAAAATATTTTTTAATTCTTCGAACGTTGATATGTGTAATCCCGATAACCATTCATTCAGAAAATTTGTGATTTCAAATGAGAAATCTTTCCATGACGCTGAATTTTGTTTTCTATGCAAAAAGAATTTTTGTCTGAATTGTTCTGGTGTAAGTTTGAAACGTTTTAAAAGTATTTTCCTCACATAATCGTAATCACTGGATTGTTCTTCACTTTCGCGGCTTATCAAATTGACTAAGCCAAGCGGTAACAATGCAAGCAGATATGTAACCATTCATTTTTTTCTATTCCTAGGCGCTTTGCCTGACGTTCGAAAATGGTTAAGTAAAGGCTTATTTCCTTCTCATTAATATATCTATTTATCAATTTTAGAACATCGGAACTTTTTCTGGCGATTGTAGATACCGAATTATGCAATTGGGTATTTTGTGTATTTTCCAATTGTAACTTTTATAATTCAAACTCGCGACTTTCAATTTCTTTTTGTTGCAACAATTTCTCATTCTCTTCTCGCTCGATTACAATTCCAGCTGGCTAATTTATTACTAGATCCTCATTATACCCTTCGGATTTTACAATTAATTCAGTCAGTTTACTTTTATTAGAATTTTCCGGAGGATTTAACCCTAACTCTATTTCGACCTTATTAAGTGTGCCATAATTATATTGACCAATTAACTTATAAAAATAAAATATCTCAATATAAATCAATAATATATATACATATGCACCCGATAAATCAAATATATCTATCTATATATATAATATGTAACAATTTTATAAAACACACTTACTTTATACCAGATATTTCAATAAAAAAATAAATATATATATTTTTCTTCACTACATAATAATACAAAAAAAAATTATTTAACACCAGTTTTATAACACTTACTTCCATCTAAATATTCTCAACAGAATATATATTTCTTTCTTTTCGCATAAAAAATAACAAGATAAAAAAATACATCGTTATAACACTTTTTTTCTCTCGAACTAGAAGCAAATAAGAACACGTATCTTTATTAGGAAGCAAAAAAAAACACCTTCCTATATTTATCAGCAAAAGATCACGCGTCACTTATTTCCTTTTCAGTCTGCAAAAAGAAAAAAATCACTGCAGACGCTCTTAATGCAAGTGCGACGATCTGCCTTATTTCTTTTATTAAAAAAATGCAGAAAAAAAAATCCCTCTGCATAAATCACTTTCTAAAAAACTCACTAAAAAATTTCACTAAAAAATATACTTTTTCTTCTTTGCATACAAAAAAAAACAAAAAAAAAAAAAAACCTCACCGTATGTTTTTTACCTCCACTATTTAAGTACTTTTGGGAAAAAACAAAGAAATCACTCTTCCATTTTATCACAAACAAGAAAAGAAGAAGCTGAAAATCTTGAGATGATTTCGCATGAATTAGGTCAACGGGTCAGCGTATATTCTTCTTCACCGAGACTCGAAAATGTTTTACACACTTTTTATCTGCAGTGATTGCACACAGGAACAGAGAAACGAAACTTTACGAAACAGAACTTTACGAAAAGATGAACACGCAGTTGAAATTTTGACTTTCTTCTTTTTAGCTTTCACGGAACATTCGATGAAAGAAACTTTTCTTTTCTTTTTCAGAACAAGTTCCAATCCTTTAGGAGATCAAAATTTTTCACACAAGTTACTTTGTATGTACATCCCGGTCCGAGAGCCTCCGTTTTGTAGAATAAATGCACATACTTTTTGTGGAATAAATGTACTTCTACTCTGGCTCGGTGTCTAAAAGTAAATGATCCAGGCAGATTTTTAACGAAATCTTGACACTTTAATATTCTTGGATATGGGAATAAAAATATTTACATATGGGGTATTTACATTCAAGTTAACCCCTTGGGGACGAGCGGCACGTATACGTGCCGCATGAAGCGCTCAGAATGCTTGTTTTTCCTCACCAGTAAAATTTTACTGTAAAATTTGCCTTAATTAATCAGCGCATTTTCTCGATTCAAGAAGATACAATTTTCTGTTTTTAAAAAACGGTGACAAAAGATTAAAATTTTCGTAAAAGGCTCCCGTCGCGAAGGGGTTAAACATGAAAATTAGCTGGCCGGGGACATTCCGCTTACCCAGGTACATCTGACCCGGTTTTTCGTCGAACAACGACGTTTCAGCACGTCTGCTCACAAGAGCAATCAACAGTCGTCTCATTCTTTTTCACAAATTTAATTGTAGGTTCAGCAGTTTTTCAAAGGCTCAGAGGTTGAGGTTGATCGTCCAGAGCCTCATCAAAGAATCTGCTAGTCTTTGCAGTGCAGAGTTCAAATTCTGTCACCACATATATACATATACCCTATATATATTAAACAAAAACCTAATTTGAAGAACAAATTAAAAAAAACAAAATTTATTTCCTACATTGTTTAAGCCCGAGAAGGGACAGATATTAAGATATTTCATTCAATTCGTTCAACATTTAATGTTAAATTTTTGTAAGAAATAAGTTAAACGAATTGAAGATTAAAAAATAAAAATAAAATTCATACAACATGGTACTTTAAACACCCTAAAAACTTAGATTCCGTTCAAATGAAATCGAAATAAATCTTAGACGTTTTCCGTTTTCCAGTTGTAAATATCTGTATTGCAGATTTTTGTATTATTTTTATGATGATTGTACATAAAATGATAAGATACATGGAAAATGCAAAACTTTAACCCCTTCGGGACGGAAGCCTTTTACGAAATTTTTAATCTTTTGTCACCGTTTTTTAAAAACACAAATTTATGCCTCCTTGAATCGAGAAAATACGCTGATTAAATAAGTCAAATTTTACAGTAAGATTTTACTGGTGAGGAAAAACAAGGATTCTGAGCGCTTCATGCAGCACGTATACGCGTCGCTCATCCCCAAGGGGTTAAAAAAGTCTAAGATTTATTTCGATTTCATTTGAACGGAATCTAAGTTTTTAGGGTGTTTAAAGTATCATGTTGTATGAGTTTTATTTTTATTTTTTAATGTTCAATTGGTTTAACTTATTTGTCACAATAATTTAACATTAAATGTAGAACGAATTGAATGAAATACGAGGGCTTTTCGGAAAGTAAAGATACAACGCAGACGTTAGGAGAAAAAAGTTTTACAGAGCGCGTTGGTAACACAGATTATAACCTTGAACAATTGACTTTTCCCTAGCAACCATTCGTTAATTCTATGGTGATCCTGCTTTGTGTAGCAAATGCTTAGAATGGATGCGTCAATTAAAAATCCCGCCAAATGTGAAGTTCGATCCGTCATATATTTTCTTCCTGCAAAAGGGAAGCGTCCAGCGGAAATTCATAAAGAAATTGTTTCTGTTTATGGGACCATTATGAATCGACAAAATTTAAGCAAATGGTGTTGTGCTTTCTCTAGTGGTAGGACCAATGCCCTTCTTCAAAGGACGGAGGAAGCTATTCGAGCAAATAGGCATCTCACAATGAAAGAGTTGCATAAAATCATACCTGTAGTGTCTATGACTACTCTTTATGAAGCTGTGACTGTGACTTTATGGTACCGTAAATTGTGTGCAAGCTGGGTTCCGAAAATGTTAGCGGAAGAACACAAAAAGAAGAGGATGTTCTATGCACTCGACTTTCTCACGCGCTATGCAAAAACAGGTGATGAAATTCAAGTGGGAAGTTTTATCCATCCGCCATACAGTCCAGACCTTGCACTCAGTGGCTTCCACTTATCATTTACCTGAAGAGACACCTTGCAGGGCAAAACTTCCACGACGACGAAGAGATCAAAATTGAAGTTGAAATGTGTTTTCGACAACAGGCGGTAAACTTCTACGACAATGGGATACAGAAGGTTGTACCCAGACTAAATAAATGCTAGGACAACGGCAGCAATTATGTTGAAAAATAAGGTTTATAGCTGTAAATAATTCGTAATAAACATTTTATGAAATAAGATTTTTTTGAGTGTGTATGCGGCATTGTATCTTTATTTTTCGAAAAGCCCTCGTATCTTAATATCTGTCCCTTCTCGGGCTTAAACAATGTAGGAAATAAATTTTGTTTTTTTAATTTGTTCTTCAAATTAGGTTTTTGTTTAATATGTCAAGTTTTTTAATAACTACTGCATTCAGATGAACACATTTCAAAATTAATGGAGAGTATCATTATCAGGCTTTGATTTTGTTTCATGCGGTATCGTATCACAATTTGTGATGCAATTTACTTATGTATAATTCAAAATCTTTCACCAGTACAGTAATGCAAGTTGCTGTACTTTGGGCAAAAACTTCCAATCTGAACGTTAAAAATCTGTTTCAAAATGTCATTTTTATTTCTACTATGACGCCATATTCAACTTCTTTTTAATTCTTAAAAAAACTATTTCAGTGATTTTTCACGTGAAAATCATTCAACTAAAAATAGACAAATTATTACTACGGCTTTTGAATTATTGGCAACAATGAAGAAAAAAATGTTAAATTTTATTGGAAAAATGTCCGTTGATTCTCAATGAAAAAAACTAAATTTGGAATTATTAAGAAAAATATTTGAAAAATGTAAATAAAAATTAGCCCACGTTACTCTCTGGATTAAAATTCACGCATATGCAAAGGCATTTTATCATCCGTTTTGACCCTCACGTCAGGCAAACATTTTCACACTTTAAATTCATAATATTATTAGAATTAGTAAAGAAAAAAAAATGAGTGGCATCAGGGACAAAAAGGTGGTAAGAAAAAAAATGAAAAAGTTATGATCTCCATAGGCTTTTCTATGTTAAATTAACGTTGAGAAATGACACTGGAAATAAATAAGTATTGCGCTGCCGCGCAATACTTAAATATAGGGCTTGTTTAAATAAATGTTCAATTTTGTGTAATTGATGTAAATTGATGTAATTGTAAGTGTTATTTTGCTTTGTTTATAGGTTTATAGGTTTAAAAAATATTTGGCATCTTAATATCATTTTAACAATAAATTACTCTTTTGATGCCATATTTAAAGTCATCTGGCATTAACTTTACAACTGAATTTGTGTCTGGAAAATTGATTAAAGGTTGTCTGTTAGCCAAAAAGTAATATGTTGCAATTTTTAAGCTTGCTAAAATGACGTGAAGATGACTTTTTTTAAACCTATAAACCACTCTTCTAACAGGCTCTTTCGCTGCCAGATTTAAATCCGTCTGGCTTTAACTTTGAAATCGAATTTATATCTGGTAAATTAGTTATAGGCTGTCTGATAGCCAAAGAATAATATGTTGCAATTTTAAGCTTGATAAAATGACGTGAAGATGACTTATTTTTTTTAACCTAGAAACCACTTTTTAAAGAGGCACTTTCGTTGCCAGATTTAAAGCTTCCTGGCATTAACTTTGCAACCGAATTTGTGTATGGCAAATTAATTATAGGTTGTCTGATAGCCAAAGAGTAATATGTTTCAATTTTTAAGCTTGCTAAAATTACGTGAAAATGACTTATTTTTTTAACCTATAAATC
Organism: Maratus speciosus; assembly: GCA_963932465.1. NCBI lineage: Eukaryota > Metazoa > Arthropoda > Arachnida > Araneae > Salticidae > Maratus > Maratus speciosus. The sequence continues at coordinate 425,005,717 of OZ010789.1, read as the reverse complement.
ACAGCTCTAACAGGCACTTTCGATGACAGATTTAAAACCGTCTGGCATTAACTATGCAATCGAATTTGTGTCTGGCAAGTTAATTATAGGTTGTCTGATAGTCAAAGAGTAATATGTTGCAATTTTTAAGCTTGCTAAAATGACGTGAAGATGACATGTTTTTTACCTATAAATCGGAATTTGGGAGGGTCTTAGCAACGTTGGCAAAGTCTGGCAATAATGGATTAATATCACGAATAGTTTGTAGAAACAGATTTTATAAACAAAAGTCATGCTAAAATGACGTAATTTTGAAGTTTTTTCACCCGCAGGTAAACGCATCGTCTCCCGCTAGCCAGACTGTCCGCATATGTTCTACGTTACAAAACGTAGGTCATATAGATAAATGAGGCTTGCTAAAATCACGTGTTTTTTGACGTTGCTAGCTCTTAGACTAAAAGTTTTATGATGTCACAGCATACCAGATTTTCTTAGTTTTCCATTTCTGAATTTTAGGTAATGGCCGAGCTTATGCTGGACCTGGGTTCAATCCATTTCCTTTTAGCGGACGCAGACGATAAAAGAAGGATTTTCTCAGTAAGTAATATTATAAGTGCACGTGCACGACAGTGAGATTTGACGTTGCCAGAAGTCTCGATTGACGGGAAACTACCGAGTTTCAAGAGATCGAATTTTGTGGGCACACTAACTCAAGAACTAATGCATTGCATTTCGTGAAATTTCCTAATTATTTAGAACTTGCCGTACAATTGATGCTTATTACACATTAAATTCTGTATATGTCGCCCAACAAGTAGCGCTACTATGCCATGTTTTTCGCGATTATCATGTTAGGTACATCTCGGCACTTATGGGATGGAATTACACCAAATTTAACATGCAAGATGTGTATTATTATATTTATGCTGAGAGAATTTTGGATTTGGTCACTCAATAACGAGCGCTGTTATGCTGCTTCAGGATGTTTCTATCATCGGATTCATTATGAACTATCATATTTTAGCAAATGTAGTTTGGCGTTTAACTAACAAAATTGTTGTACCTCTCATACACTTGCAACCATGTTATTGCCAGCATCACTCATGTTTCAGACCAACTTCCCTGTGGACCCGATTACGACACATTAGTCATGCTTTTGCAATGAACATTACATGAGTATCTCAGTTTCTATTGGGTAAAAATACACCTACTTTATGGCTGATGTTTTTTATTTAAAATCATAAAGGTTGGTTAAACTGTGGATTTGAATACCCAATTGGTATAAAATTAGTAATACGCTGTTGTGGTGTGCTATTTTTTATTCACTGATCACTGTAACTCTTTGTTAAATTAAAAAAAGAATAATACATACCTTATCTTATTTATAATTGTTGATTTGTAACTGCGCTATTTTAATTACGTGCTCCTGAAACTGTGTCCCGCGGGCCACAAGGGTCCCGCAGCGTTTATTCAAGGTGTTAACACAAGTTTCAAGTTTAGTCGTACGTTAAATGCCAATTAATTGTCGATGTACTTTATACGACCGAACGGTGTGCAACCATGACAGTTGTCTAGCAAAAATTATTTAATTTTATATGTAATTAACCACAAGTTCTTTTTTTTTTCGTCACAACGCACTTTTTTGTTGCCATCAGGAATGTTTTGCCTTCTAAAATGTTGCATGGAGCATGGAACGCTGATGTCGCAGGGATGGTATAGAAATGACGGTGACGAAATGACGAATGACTAAATAACGACCGGTTTCAATTTCTGCATCTTTGAATGGAAAAACAATATACTTTTAAATGAAATTTGTTTGATAACTGTACCCCAGATTACTAATGTTTATGACACTGGGGAGGGGAAGGGGCTCTGCCCCTACGAGCTACGCTCGCAAACCTCTCGTCCAAACCCCGCAGCGTCTAAAAATATGGTAATTTGCTCTTTTTTTAAAAAGATTTCCTGATTACGAAAAATTGAATGATGTTGTTACGTTACGACTAGAGAAACTACATACGACCAGTGGCGATCTTCTGTAATGCGGTTTGTTATTAATTTCCCTTCGACTGGGGGATTTTTAGGTTTCCAAAGCCGCATCCATCGCTGCGACATCTGTTTTTGTGATTAATTAATAAGATCTATCACACATTTGAAAATCAGCTTGCACAAAATGGTTAAATAAAAAACGTCGCTGCTTTCGAGATTTTTATAACGAAGTTTTCTTTTAGACGCTAGAAGAAAGTCTTTTAAAAAATGACATTTTAAAGATATTTTTAAAATATGACATAATTTTTTCCATTGAATGCATTTCGCACATAACTGTTTATTTGTATTAATGTTTTCATTCTTTTTTAATATTCACGTGCAAATAATATTTCAATGAAAAAGTGTTTGGGAATATTATGTGGCTTTTGTGACAATTTCCACCCTTTTATTTCTTTGCGTACGCAATAGAATTATATTACAGTTTTCTTTCTCTTTTAATATTCACGCGAAATACATTTTTCAACTGTAAGTTGTTCGAAAATATTATCATTTGCGCTTTTTAAAAAATATATTTGACAACAATCCTTCTATTTATAAAACAAGAAAGAAAAATCACGCGTTAAGCATAGATTATGGAACACTTTCCAACATTTCCTGAATGTTTTAACAGAACTTCGTTATTTAGGGAAATAAGGTATAAAAGAAAACTAAGTAAACATTTTAGAAAATGCATAAAACATTTGAAAAACTGATATAAGCAGTTACCGTCCATAGCAAATATGTATTCCAATTCTTTTCAACAGCCCTGTATTTGATCTGTAGGTTGATATATATACTATATAATGGGGAAATTTAGTTTAGCAAGAAAACGCGTAACAGGTTGAAATTTCTCTTTCAGCAATTTATACTAATAGATGGAAACATACTTGTATACTTTTCTAGAACATTGTAGTTAACCTAGTACCTTTATTACACGCCACTATTTAGCTAAAGTTTAATTCAAACTAAAACGCTTTTAAAACTATTGAAATCACATTTACAGAAATTATCATTTATAGACGGCCATGTATCCAATTCTTTGCCTGTATACCATTTTATCTATGTTCTACAAGTATTTCTTAGTAAACTAAATGCAGTTCAGCGTAAAAATGCATAACTCAATTAAAAACCACCTTTAAGCAATTTGCAGTCATACTCAGTAACCATTATGAATTCTTTTGTGTAGCTCTGTACATGAATTATAGCATTTATACACACCATATACTATGCATAAATATCGTGAAACATAAAATCACTTAACATAATTAAAAGGAATTTCCAGCAATCATCGCTACTCTAGAGTACTTTGGATACAATATAGTGCCTGAAATCTTTTGTGTGTTCCTGTAAATGCTATGCACTTTGTATTTTATATGAAATAAGTTATAGTAAAGCTCAGAGACGTATATAAATTTCATTATACATGAAATAATTTAACATAATTAAAATACGCTGCAAACAATTCCCTCCACCCCTATGTCATTATGTAACGGGATTCTTTTGTATGGCCCTGTAAATGAATAATAACTATTCTTTGCACTGCATATTTTAGTCCACCTGATAAATTCAGATCAATTTTATTATGTCTTAAAGCATGTAAAATCATTAAAAATCATTTTAGACGATTTTTTCCATAGGCGGTAATGTAACGGAAAACTTTTGACTGTCCCTGTAAATGAACTAAACATGCTACAAACTTCATTTGAAATAGGAAACGTGCTATGGTAAACATTAATAACATCCAAAAATTTCAGGGCAATCTGAGTATATTTACGGGAGTTAGGGCGCGGCCAGACGGACAGACAACCCGAAGTCATAAACACTTTTCAACTTTGTTGGAAAGTGTTAAAAAGTAACGATTTGGAAATGGAAGAATGAAAATATGCATAGATACAGCAAAACCGCGTCAAAAAAGTAAACTGGGGTAAAAACTGGGGCGAAAAGTAAATCGACTCTCATCTCAGAAACTACCGGGCCGAAAAACTCGAAAATCGCACATATGAACGCAGAAAAAAATCTACTTTCAGAAATTAAAAAAAAAAAATATTCCGATGCGTAAGGTAAAAATAGGCTAAAAATCAATCGATAAAAAACTCCTTTTATTTCATGCCCATGGGTTGCCAGAAGGAGAGAGACAGGGCTTCCAGATGCGGATGTTAAGCAATAAAGTGTACTGGGGGTTTTAAAAGGGGCCCCCATCTCAAAATCTAAGGCGCATGAAAACTCGAAACTTCGACAGCCAGACGAAAAAAAATTCCCCTTTCAGATATTCTAAAAATCATTCTTATATCTTAATTACAAGCTGTGATATTAACTATTATTTCGCTAATTGATTTCGTTCTATTAAATGCTCATTTTAAAAGGCAGTCACGTGATTTTTATAGTAGCATTCTTCAGAAAGGTCTAGAATATGTAAAAATACTTCATAAATTTTACTTATTCAATCTTTTTATTCAATATAAAAATGTCAAATGTTTAGTTACCACTATTTTCGAATAGCAATTTCATCAAATATCTTAAATTCATGCTTAAGATCGTTAACCCCTCGAGTAATATACTACTGATAGGTTGTTTAACGGAGTTTCGTTCAGATACAGTTTTGTTAAGAAAGAGTCCGCTCTGTGGTGGTGGAATGAGGAACTAACATAACTTGATTTTGTTAAAATTTGGAAATCTAACAGGGCGATCTGTTTTAGACTTTAAGATGTTTTATAACACATGATAAAAAATTATAAAAAAGAATGTCGCGTCACATTTTTTTGGGGAGAGGGAGGGGGGGGCGCGAACAACTTTAGGAAAAATAACAAGGCGATCTGTTTGAAACTTTAAGATAGTTTATAAGACATAATAAAATTTTTTCAAATGAGGGTGCGTCAAAAATTGGGGAGAGGGGAAGAGCGCGTTTTTACCAAGTGGAATCTAAAAATTGAATGCATAGAAAATAAGAGATCGCGAAGCGATCCAGAATGGAAACGCGAAACAATTACGTCCGGTGTTCGCTAGAAAATGGAGATTGCTTCGCGATTACGCGGGGGATTGGTGAGCGTACCGAGCAGGGGCGCGGAGCCCCCCTAGTAGGTAAAAAATAACTTTACTAAATAGGAAATCTCTATTGAGATAAGGAAAATTTGAACAAAACATTGAGAAAAAAGCTGATAAAAATAGACAAATTAAAAGAAATGATTGGATACTTGCACATCGCAATCTAGTTACTTATTTGCCTGCAAATGACGCTTAAATTGCTATGCTTAGTTTCTGATCCCATAAAGCTTTTTTTGACTAAATATTTTGAACGACTTCAACATTAAATAGCGCTTGAAATAATTCTTCCATTTAAAAATTGCCTGCTTCAGCATATTTATCATACATTTCTCTAGGAAATTGCCAGTTTTCATATTAGGTAGCTTTCATTACAAAAAGCTACCTATTGCAGCCGTTCGGAGGAAAGCGATTTCAAAAAATTTTGGTATATTTTCATCGATCATGACCCCCAGACCCCGAAACCACCCTCTGTTCAAAATTGATATATATATATATATATATATATATATATATATATATATATATATATCTGACCTATGTCACACTGTAACTCTCGTATTTGTGAACCGATTTGGATGTAATTCGGTGTGTACATAGAACATACCAATGTCTCGACCGAGTTCGTTGGCCAGCTTCATCCGCCATTTTGTTTCAAAATGGCGGCCATTTAAAAAATTTAAAAAAATTTAAAATTTGAAATGTGATACCAAAAAATTGAAAATGGAAAAATATTTTTTTCTTATGTATTTGACCTTTATACAAAGACTCCGTAGCAGTTTTTGTTTCGTCTATATCTTAAAAAATGGCTGAGTTATAGCATTTTGAATTTCTAGCGAAGCTGACATTTTGAAACGTCCCGAATTTTGTCACGCGATAAAAGGCGTATTTATGAACCGATTTGGATGTAACTTCGTTTATACATAGTACAGACCAATGTCTCGACCGAGTTCGTTGGCCAGCTTCATCCGCCATTTTGTTTAAAAATGGCAGCCATTTAAAATTTTAAGAAAATTTGAAATTTGAAATGTGGTACCAAAAAATTGAAAATTGAAAAAATATTTTTTTCTTATGTGTTTGACCTCGATAAAAAGATTCGGGAGCAGTTTTTATTTCGTCTATATCTTAAAAAATGGCTGAGTTATAGCATTTTGAATTTCTAGTGTGGCTGACATTTTGAAACGCCCTGATTTTTGCCACGTGATAACAGACGTATTTATGAACCGATTTGGATGTACCTTGGTGTGTACATAGTACATACAAATAACTCAACCGAGTTCGTTGGCCAGCTTCATCCGCCATCTTGTTTCAAAATGGTGGCCATTTAAAAAAATTAAAAGTAAAATAAATTTAAAATGAGATACCAAAAAATTGGAAAATGAAAAAGAGTTTTTTCGTATGTGTTTGACCTTAATACAAAGATTCCGGAACAGGTTTTGTTTCGTCTATATCTAAAAAAATGGCTGAGTTATAACATTTTGAATTTCTATTGTGGCTGACATTTTAAAACGACCTGATTTTTGTCACGCGATAACAGGCGTATTTATGAACTGATTTGAATGTAACTTGGTCTGTACATAGTACACACCAATGTCTCGACCGAGTTCGTTGGCCAGCTTCATTCGCCATCTTGTTTCAAAAGGGTTGCCATTTTTAAAAAAAATGTAATTTAAAATTTAAAATGAGGTATTAAAAAATTGGAAAATGAAAAAGATTTTTTTTATGTGTTTGGCCTTCATACAAAGATTCTGGAGCAGGTTTTGTTTCTGAAAATTTGTTCTTTTGTTTATATCTTAAAAAGTGGTTGAATTATAGCACTTTGAATTTCTATCATGGTTAACACTTTGAAACGATCTTGTATTTGTCTCGCGATACCACACGTATTCGCCTATTTCGATGGAAGACGGCATGTGGATAGTATACATCAATATCTCGACCAAGTTCGCTGGCCAGCTTCATCAGCCATCTTGTTTCAAAAAGGCGGCCATTAAATTAAAAAATATATATATTTAAAGTGAGGTGCAAAAAAATTAGAAATTGAAAAAGGTTTCTTTCTTAAGTATTTGATCTTGATATAAGGATTCAGGAGCATTTTTTGTTTGTCTTTATCTTAAAAAATGGCTCAGATATAGCAGTTTCAATTTCTAACGTGGGTGACATTTTGAAAAATCTGATTTTTTGCCTGCGACAGCACTCGTATATATCAACCGATTCCGATGTGAGTGAGCATGTGCACAGCAATTACTAAGGTCTCGACCAAGTTCACTGGTTAGCCTCATCCACCATGTTGTCTTAAAATGGCAGGCACTTTAAGAAATCGCCGAATTTGGCAGCCAAATATAAGTTACTTTAAATAAAAGCAGCTTGGATAAAGCTGACTAATTTCGCGAAATTCTCATTCATAATGATTTAGTATTTATAAAAATTAGTATTGAATCTCCTACATTCGGTTTCCACTTAATTGAGCTTCGTGTGTTTGAATAATATAAGTTGGCTTTTTAAAAATAAGGAATATGAAAGCTACCTCTTCCTCCCGGCACTGGCCGGAAGGACTTTTTTTATATGCAATAGTTTTCTTAATATAAGCCAAGAAAGAATCCTGATATGAATAAATTTAATTACGGCAACGACAGAGTTAGTTACCCCCTCCCCCCCTTTTTTTTTTAGAATAGAGAGATTTGAAATAATTTTCAACCATGATGTTTTTTGTAAAATCTATCTCAACAATGGACATTTATTTTTTCCCTATAATGTAAAGTAACTAACGAGAAAAAATAATGGCAGAATTGCTACAATCGGCAATTGATTGCCCAAGCTTAGTGAGATTTTTCTTAAAAAACATTTTCAAACATAGTTAAAAGTGTTTAAGACTTCAATTTGTCTGTCTGCCGTCTGTCCGTGCTTTAACTCTCGTAAATATAGTCAGTCATGAAATTGATATGTTATTTAGGTTTACTATGGCATGTTTGGTATTGAAAATGAGTAGTGTAGCATTTATTACAGCTCATTTATAGAGATACTCAAAAGAATTCCGTTACATTATGGCCTAGGGGGAAAATTCGTCTGCGGCGCATTTTAATGATATTACATTATTCTAAACATATTGAAATTTATATTTATATCACCGAGGTTTACTACCAGACGCTTACTGTAGAATTTAGTGTGCACATAATTTATAGTTCATTTACAGGGACACACAAAATAATTTAGCTACAGAAAAAATTGAGCAATAATTGAGCTATTGAAGCCTATGAACAATAATTCAACCATTGAAGCCTAAGAACAATAATTGCTGGAAGCGCACTTACAGTTCTGATACGCGTTATTAAACTAAACTATTTTTTTATTACTTGGTGTGCATAAATTCTATAGATCATACACAGGCAGGGGCGTAGCTACAGATATTTTTTCGGGGGGGAGAGTTCGAAAACTTCCCAACTTGAAACAAAATCCTCCAACATTCAACTAAAGTGATATGCACAAAGTGTGTAATAATGATAATGAAGCTTATGCATAAAAAATTCCTTTCCAAAGAAAATTTTTGAAACTAGAAATATAAAAATTCTGATTATTGGTTTGTTTAATAAAAAAACAAACACGCGTTTTACTTTCTTCTGTCTTTACAAGACGAAAGTATTGAATTCGTAAAAAAATTCTACAACTGGTTTTCGACGATTTGATACTTTTTAGAAGGCCTCAACATGATTTGACTGTTTTTAGAAAATGTCTGTCTGTGTGAATGCGACACAAATTTTGTGGGTGCTCTATCTCAAGAACTAATTCGCGGAATTTTATAAAACTTTAGATTCAGTTATACCTTGATAAAAATGAATGCTGATCAGTTTTTGGTGTAAATTACCCAAAAGGTGGCGCTGCTATGCTGTATTTTTCACGATTTACACGATTTTAGCGATAGTTATATCTCAAAAACTGTTGCACAAAGATTGATCTAATTTCATATTCTGTTAAACCTTGACATAATTTAGTGCTTATTAGGTTTTTGTATATATCTGTGGCACTGCTGTGCAGCATTTTTTCCGATTTTCGCGTTAGCTATATCTGAAAAACTAATGCACGGAAATTTAGTCAAACTTCATATTCGGTTACACTTCCTTATTGGGCTTAGGTGTATACTGTCCAAAGGTATCCCTTTTGAGCTCTTCGGGTTTGGAATTTTGGTTGCAGACATCTAAGAGCATGGGTGTCGAAATTCAATGATTTGTTTGAAAAATGCGATGCTTCTATCTCCTTTTTAAATGCACACAATTAAACGAATTATAAATTAAATGCACACAATTAAACCTTTAGAATTCATTATTATGGGCATAGAATTGTTATTTAATTTTAACATTGTGATTGCAAATTTTGAAGTATTAACATGTATGGATAGAATAAGGTTTTGGGATTGGCACATCCAAATAGTTTTTCATTTAACATCAATTCTTTTGATCTTCAAAGAAGCTAACCCTGATGAAGCTAACCTAACATCGTCCAGTTAAATAAGATCCACTATTTCACTTTCACATTTTAAAAGCATTAGGCTGACAAGTCTGTCAGGCCTCATTGTAGCTTGTAATATATATTTTTTAAATTTTTATTTGACTAAAGATTCTTTCATTAGATGCAGCGCCAAAAAGATAAGCTGCTGTGAATGGTACGGTACGAGTATATAGTTTGACAGTGTGACCCAAATAGTCTTTGAATTTCATGGCATGAGTAAAAGGTTTTTTAAGTGAGTAGGGATTTGGTTTATTTCTATTTGACCCTGCAAGTCATGTAACATCCGGTTTCTCATATCAAGGTGGAAACATTATTAACTTTTCTCAGTTAGTGATACTCAAATTTGCCTTGCACAATTGTAATTTAAATATGGAATGTATTGGTGCAATATTCTCCTGATATAGGGAACATTGTCATTTAAGCCCATTACTAAATTGCCAAAATTTTCTTGTATTTCTTATAACTCTTCCCTGTAAAACTTATGTCTATCAATGTCCATTGCTATGCTATTATTTTTATCTATTCCATTTGGTGAAACCGTTTTCCCACGGTGCTTTCAGAAGTCAGCTCCTTCAATCACATCCTAATACTCATAATTGTTTATGAACTTGTCTATAAGGAAATCTTTATTTCTTCAAAATTTTATTCAAGTGCAACCTGTCAGTGTTTATGTCAACCTGTATGTCTATTTTTTTCTTCAGTTGATGGACTCTTTTCATAGTCATATTTCTGTTCCAAATTCAAATCATCCACTTTTTTACCTTTTTCATCCTCGAATGAAAACTCTTTTCCAATTATGAAGGGTTCTTTCGTGCTAAGATTTATAGTCATTTTTACCGACTTCAAAAAGGAGGAGGTTATCAATTCGACGCGTATGTATGTTGTATTTTTTTATGTATGTTCACTAATTGCTCCGGAACTTTTTGTTCGATTTATGTGATTTTTGTTTTAATTGAAAGAGGATACTCGCGAATTGGTACCACTTCCGTTTCATCGAAATTGGTTGAGTAGTTTTTTAGTAATTCAACAAAAACCAATAAAATGAAGGATTTCACCCAAATTATCTTTCATTGTTGTAACCGGTTTCTCAATCATAAGCATAAAACTATGTATTCATATAAGTTAGCGCCAAGTTATCGCAAAACCTGGCGCAGTTACGTGAATTATCGCCAAATTTGGCGACCAAAATAAGTCGTCATAAATGAAGCCAACTTGGCTGTAACTGACTAATTTGGCGATATCCCCATTCAAATTCAGTAATGGATCTTCCCCAATCTGTTTCTTCGCATTTTCTAATCGACAGTCATATTTAAAATTCTCAATTGGCAATCGCATTCAAAATACTAATTTAATATACATGAATTAAATATACACCATTATTTCAAATGCTAAATAATACAGAAGCAAACTAACTTAATACAAAACAATAATTTAGTATACAATAGTTTAGTTTAATTAAACACATAACATAAGACTAGCGGCACATAATATATATATATATATATATAGTATTGGTACTTCTTAGTTATCCCGTCGACCAAATTACTGTCGCCACATTGTAAGATTAAATGCCAATAATGGTTTGCCATTAATTAATTCATTGTAAGGTTAAATACCAATAATGGCCAATAAAACCATTAATTCGACGTTTTATTTGTATTTTTATTAATGTTTTACTAATCTATTTGTTCTTTCGTTATTTAAAATAAAAATTATGTCAATTTGTATAATTTGGCAAGTGGTTTGGCGATTTATATAATTTGGCGAAATTGATCGACGGGATAACTAAGAAGTACCATAATATTATATACATACCTATATTATATTATATTAAACAGTTATATGTATGAATGCTTTTTGATTACCTTTAATATTTCCACTAGATAACATTAATAATTACTTCCCTGTATAGGGGCCTTGGAGAGAAAATTAAAATTTCACGCATATTTTCTGACAACCTATTAATTGTCTCGGTACTACTTAGTTATCCCGTCGACCAATTTCGCCAGATTATATAAATCGCCAAACCACTCGCGAAATTATACAAATTGACATAATTTTTATTTTAAATAACGAAAGAACAAATAAATTAGTATAACATTAATAAAAATACAAATAAAACGTCGAAATAAAAATCAGTTGATGACGTAAACACATGTATCTTGCTTAAAGTCAAGTGAATGTGACATTTACGATCAACCATTACTGGCATTTAATCCTATAGTTTGGCGATAGATTTTTGGTCGACGGGATAACTAAGTAGTACCACTGTCTCATATACACAAGCAAGTTTTTCAATATTTATAAATTTATTTATTGTAAACAACCATTTGTCTACTTTTATATGCAAACAGAAGTTGAGCCAAGACCCCTATGCTGTTAAAGTACAAGATAAACAACATAGAAAGAAATAAAAGGAGTTACTCTAATTAGTATTACAGGCGGCATTGTTATGGTGCGGTGTATTTACATGGCACAGAACTTAAACATCAGTAGGCATAAGCAAAATGGCGAAAGCTAGTCAGTGGGTTACGCAGTCATGAATACATTTGAATTGTATCAAGAAATGAGAGCAAGTAAATTTGAATCAGATTGCCCGATAAAAGCAAAAAGTGAGCTATACTAACAGCAAACATGGTTTAAAGGAAATGCGAATATCATAAGTTGCTTCCGAATGTTCTATATGTTCTATATGTTTTGCAGTACTATACTCACTAAAATACGTCAGTTACTATGCAGACCAATGACACTTTAACCAAGACTATTAAATGAGCATGACGATGAATTTCTAATCTTCCGTAATCGAGCCCACAGTTAAGGCTAGCGTGAAACAACAACAACAACAACAACAAAAAAAAATCAGCAGCAATTGGTTTAATGTAAATGTGAGTATCATAAAATATTTAATTCGCAAAACGCTTCAATGCACCAAATCATATTAGCTCAGAAACAACAATTGGCAGTGGACGCAATAACGGTAGATTACTTAATAGTTTTAAAATCTCCACTGCCCAACGTATTGCAATAACAAGCATGAATGCCTAAGTGAGTTAAGTTGATTTTGTCAAGAAAGATTACAAACAAAAATAAACAAAATGCCGTCATGATGCAATGAGTTCTCAATTTCTCTATCAGAATCTTTAGATTTGGCGAAAGATTAAGCAAATAATTTAAATTATGAATAAAAGTACCATGCTGAAATGCTTAGCATACATTTAAGCACATTGGCATTGCATTACGTATACATTATACATTACATATTGGCACCTGCATAATATCTCCATATAAGAAAACATTAATGCCACCAAAAAATAAATTGTTTTTAAATTCTTGAAACCTCAAATGAATTATATATAAATTCTCTTTTGACACCATAGAAATTTCATCAATGACCAGCCATTTGAGGGAATGCCATTTAACAATATCCCCCTGTAGTCTTTTCACGATCATTTTTTCATAAGTTATTCGGTTGTCATGTACCCTAATGGCTCCTGGTGCATGTAAACTCCGTCGATAGGTGCGAAGACCTCGAATTTACCTATGAATTATACCTCTGAGGTGCCATGCCAGATGAAGGTCTCGTCATCTGATTAAGCTTCTAAATTACGAGATCAACATGAGTAGCAATGCGCAGGTGCTAAACAACAAGATATAAATGTTAAGTAACTGGCATGAAAAAGTTCATAATTAGGAAATAGGCACTGCCGATAGTAAAACGATATAGGCGTTCATCAGGTTTATTACGTGGCGATTAGGTGATCTCCTACGCCGATGCCAGGTATCAAACCCGTTCATCTAGGGCAACCCGGAAGATAAGTGCCTGGTCATCGGTTAGAAAGTATGAAAAATAAGTCATTGGGTCTCTCTTCTCTATTTCATAGAGCATTTTTAATAAGCCGAAGAATTTTTTATTGTCAGTTTCCAAAGTTCGATATTTTTTCATGCGAGCAGCATCTCTTGTCTTTCTACCCATGTCCAAATAGAGAAACAAAAATATTCAATAAAAAAAATAAAGCTGTTAAATCTGAAGAAGAATAAATGTAATATACAATTTTTTAATTAATTTTTCAACTACTTTTCAGCAGTGAAAAGTGAGAGATGCCAAGCTGGGCATGGTCCTCGTGGCTTAGTGGTAGAGCACTGGAGATCTATTCCAGGGGCCCGGGTTCGATTCCCGGCTTGGACATTTTTCACTCAGTTGGTTTACGACTTGTTAGCAATGTGATTATTCACGTCTTAAATATTCAATACATGTAATATATATATATAAAGAATTTTCACAAAAAGCCTGTGTTATTAATGTACACACAAATCTGGACAAAAGTATTTACTTATCAAAACAACAGCTTTAAAAGTTTCTTTAAAAGTCCATAATTTTCTCCAAAGGGATCATGCAAAAATTGTAACTCAAAAAAAAAAAAAAAAAAAAAAAGTGAAAAATAAACTTTTTTACCAAAAATAAAACCGACTTCAAAAACTACTACAAAGTAAAAAATATTTTTTTTACATAATAGTTAATAAGAAATTAAATTAAGAGCACTGCATTTACCATGCGTATTATTATATTTATGTACATTAATTTGATTTTTTGGAGTCGGTGCCAGCCAAGCCAAGTTCAAAATTAAAATTGGTTATCCAATACAAATCGTAACAAGATTCAGCAAAACCGTTTAGGAAAAAATTCCATTCTCAATCAATTCTGACACCATCCTGCATTTGAAAATCTGTGTTTGGCTACGATTTTTTTACATAATAGCCTGTATAAACGCATTAATTTTACAATAACCCTTAATTTAGCACACATAATTACAACTAATCTCACTTGAAAATACACGTTTATAAAATCAGATGAAATGTTTCAAAAATGGTACAATTCAAATTTTTTAACTAAATAACAAATCGTAAAAAAACTCGTAGATATTTGGATGTGTGTCTGTTGGATAATTATACTTAACTTCGTTTGGCTGGCACCGACTCCAAAAAATCAAATTAATGTACATAAATATAATAATACGCATGGCAAATGCAGTGCTCTTAATTTAATTTCTTATTCACTATTATGTAAAAAAATTATTTTTTTACTTTGTAGTAGTTTTTGAAGTCGGTTTTATTTTTGGTAAAAAAGTTTATTTAGAACAGCTTTAAACACACAACACTGGACTTTTGGTTTAAAATTTACTAAACACCTATAAATATAAATGAACAGGACATATATATATATATTTCCGCACACCAAATAAAGGTAAAATGTGGCAAATTTATCTAAACTAACGACTTCTTATATTCACATTTGCTCATATAATGCTTTTGTCATGACAGCGAAGGGTTAACTAATTTTCGGAGCAAAAAAATCACGAGAACGAGTAAAATATTGCCCCAAAATCGCAAAATTAGTGCAATTTGTGAAAACTCATCAAATCTTCTTGCCTAGCTGTGTTTCAAGTAGGTGACTACATCCCTTTCTGTTGTGCTTCAAGTGATCTCCAATTTTCAAAAGAAGCTGCAATCTCTTTGGATTAAAATAGCTGGATTCTCTTTTGGGAGGGGAAAGGGAGGAAGGGTGAAATTTTTGAGAATGGAATCAATTTTTGAAGGAAATAAAGGAACTGGATAGTCAGCTATTGGTGGATAGGAGTAGAGAAATTTAGGTCTGGTAGATGTATAATATTTTTGTAGAACTGAAAAGTACAATGATAGATTGAGTGTGGTTGATTTCTTTTTGTATTTCTTTTGATAATTTAACTTGCTTACTGTTACAATACTCAGTCAGAAACATAATCACTAAAACAATAAAAATTTCATAATGTCTCAAAAATCCAGAATTTCCCAACTCTAAGCTCAAATTTCCCAACTTCACAATTATGGGGGGAGGCTCCCCCCCATACCCCCCCATGGCGACGCCCCTGTACGCAGGGCTGCACAAAATGTTCTCAAGTGCATTTCCGTTTATTCACGGAAACTGCTGAATGGAAATTTTCAGTTGCGCTATTCGTTTAACTGAAGTAACTTTTAGCAAACTGTGTAATATACTGCATACAAATCTATAAATCAGATGCAAGGCTGCTCACAAAAAAAAAAAAAAAAAAAAAAAAAAAAAAAATATATATATATATATATATATATATATATATAAATAAATAAAATCTGATATTTTCCCTACTTTTTATGGTAATTGCAGAAATGGGATTTTCAAATGTGTTATGCTTTTTCCAAATTGTTGATTTAGACATCATCTTTCACTTTAATACACTGTGAAGTTTTTTTTACAGTATTCTGAATGTGTTGGAAGGTATTACATAATCTATGGTGGATGCATGATTTTTCGTTTTCTTTATTTTTTCACTCGATTAAACTTTAGTAAGTAGGTACACTTTCAAGCGTTGCCATCATGGCTATAGTGTCCTCTAAAGTGAATGTGAATATCATTAAAGGTTTTCAAGCGATCTAACTTTGGTTACCTAGATTAAATATGCCCACTATATTGCCCAGTCACAGAAAGTAAGTAAAAATCATTTTTAATTGAAAGCTTTATAGATTTTACCTATGTAGTATCTATTTATATAAAATCCAAGTCTCTGTGTGTCGCTCACGATTCCGGTAGGACCACCTCATTGAAATGAGTAATTGTTGAAAAATACTAATGCAGGGTTACCACAGTAGCGCCAAATGTTGGCCAACTTGGCAATAGCTGGCTGATTTGGTGAAATTTCCATTTATAACTATTAATCTTTCATGAAAGAGGTCACCAAAATTTAATTTAAACTCCGCTCTTTTAAGATATTTTTTCAAAATCTATGGGTGAGAATTTAAAGTACATCTTTACATCTTCCTCCCGATGCTACTAATAAAATAACCGCCAATAGACGACGCTGTACTGTATGAGCTCCTAACTGCGCGATTTTAATGTGCTTTAGGTACTTTTCCAGTATAAGTGTTTTGGCGAAAAAAGAAATTTGGCAACATTTTCCCGGAACCTATCCACTGTTTCATTTTATATACACATGCAATTTTTTTTCGATATTTATACGATTTATTTATACGATTAAAAAAGCCGTTTCTCTAATTTTATACAGAAACAGATGTAATTTGTACATAAAAACATGAATAATATACATATAAAATAAACATATAAAAAAAAACACTCATCAAGTTTGTTTTCATAGCTGTTTATATGATTTGACAACAATTCTTAATATTTTTCCGTTATACGGACACCATGCCAAAATGTATGCGGTACTTTTCCATTATACGGACAGCATTGTCGCCAAGCGCAATAGTTGGCGCAAAATGAAAATAATGTGAAATAATGTGTGCATTTCTTAAAAAATGCCAAAGCCCCTACAGTGGAAAAGTATCAAACTGTCTATTATTTTGCGCTATCTGTGTTATAGTTTATACTATATGCAAGGTGAGTGGAGCGAAGAGTTTAAACATTAAATATTAAAGTTTCGGCACAGATGTCATATACACAACGGGTACTTAATTGTCATCAAAGTGTCGTTATTTTGATTGATATGGTAACCCGGATGTTGTTGTTTATACTGTTGATATTTTCGCCAAATTGGCGTCGGAAAAAATCGCTCCAATATGGGGTATATATGACAACTGTGCCAAAGTTTCTATAAAGCAGTATAAGACTAAAAATTAAGAATAAAATAAATGCAAAATAAAGACTAAAGAAGAAAGAAAAATCGTGCGTTAAGCATAGAATATGAAACACTTTCCAACACATCCTGAATGCTTTAACAAAACTTCGTTATTTAGGGAAATAAGGTAAATAAGATAACTAAGTAAACATTTTAGAAAACGCATAATTTAAAAAGAAAATGATTTCAGCAGTTACCGTCCATAGCAATAGTACCGTTATTACATGCCACTATTTAGCTAAAATTTAATTTAAGCTACTGAAATCATATTTCCAGATATTATCATCCATAGACGGTTATGTATCCAATTCTATGCGTGACCCTGTATATCATTTTATCCATATTCTACAAACATTTCTTAGTAATCTAAATGCAGTTCAGCGTAAAACTGCATAACTCCTTTAAAAACCACCTTTAAGCAATTTATTCTCATACTCAGGAACCCTTACGAATTCTTTTGTGTAGCCCTGCATATGAACTCTAGCATTTATACACACGGTGTAGTATGCATAAATGTAGTGAAACATAAAAGCGCATATCATAATTAAAAATGCATTTCTAGCAATCATTACTTATGTACGTACAATACTTCGGAGAAAAGTTTCTTGGCGAGAAAGAAGTTTGCCAACGTATTTTCTGACAACCTATTTACTGCTTCATACTCACAAGCAATTTTTTGCATATGTATACAATTTATTTAATGTAAAAAAAACTATTTATCCATTTTTATAAAGAAACAGAAGTATTTTTTGCACAGATGTCATATACGCATCGGGGTTGGCGTGATTTTTCTCTGACGCCAATTCAGCAGAAATCTCGCTTTCGAATACCAGTTACTTATATATTTTTAAATTACTTGCTATCATTTTGAAAAGGAAATAACTATAAATAAATAAAAGTTTGAATAATAACTATGGAACAAAACAGTTTATATAATTTAAAAACAGAAAATAAAAGTAAATAAACATTGGCACAGATGGTCATATTCGCCCCATATTGGCGCGATTTTTTTCTGACGCCAATGTCATATACGCAATGTACACTTAACCGGCGCCAAAGTGTCGTTATTTTGCTTGATATGGTAACCCGGATGTTGTTGCTTATGCTGTTGATGTTTTCGCCAAATCGGCGTCGGAAAAAAATCGCGCCAATATGGGGCGAATATGACATCTGTGCCTAAACAATTTATTAATAAATAAAAAACAATAGCCGGCAAAATAACACCATTTTAACGACATAGGTATCCCGGTTCATATCTGAAATCTGTGCCGTAATTTGTATATAAAAAAATATTATATATATTTAGAAACGATTTTTTTATGTATATAAGTGCATATATAAACAAAAATAAAAGTTCATTAGATTTGTTTTCATAGTTGTATATTTTGGCAACATATCTCACTTTCTGATGCCCGAATTACGCCAAGCTTTTTTTTAAAAATGCGCTATAATGGAAAAGTACCTAAATAAATAATTAACAGAAATAACCAATTATACAAACTAAAACATTTTATTTCGAGATTAAAGCATTGTTTTTAATTTCGATTAAAAATACATATATCTTTGGATAACTTTAATTGAAATTGGGTTCACGGCTTAATATCTCATTCCATAAACCTAAACAAACACAAGTGATTGATTCATCGTGAACCGTAAAAAATATTAAATCATTGAGGTAATCATTCACAAAGTAAGTTCTCCAACAATCAATGGACAATATTCTAAGGACGTCATAGTATGTAAAATGGTGGCGGTATCATTTGTTTATGGTTTGAAATCACAAAGATTTAATTTTGCTATGTCTCTTAGTTACATTATTTTTATTGTCGTATTTATGAGATCAGAACAAAAGCATATTTTTTCATTATTTAGTTATTAAAGACGAAAAAAAATTATAAATGTGCATGATTTGAAAATTTTAAATAATTTTCTTTCTTAATACTAAAAAATAACATCGGGAAGTAACAGCGAGTTTAAGTTAAATAAGTTTAGCTGTTTAATTCTGTTATAATATTCAAAATAACTGTATTTATTAGATTTCAGTAAACAACATCAGGGCCCGATTAAACTTTGAAGTTAGAGGAATTACAATGTCATTTCAGGACCTTTCTTTTGGAGAAGCTTTTCTAAATTCCACATATACATGGAAACTCTTCAGTGTTAGAAATATTATTCCCAGGACTGGCATAACATGAGAACGGCCTGCAATTTTACACAAGTTTTTGAAAACTACTTTATATCAGAAATTTTACTAAAAACTGGTTACTTTTTTGTTATAGAGGCCCACACTGTTAGAATTATGACAAGTTGCAGCCAATTTCGCCAAAGTCGTAACCAAGATCGTGAAGCACACACATATAATACCATATAATACCATTTTATGAAATCGTATACGATAATTTAATAGTTTTTACCTTACTTCAAGTGTGTAATTTATTTATTTTTAAGGTTTAATAATCTAAATTGTCCAATATATGAATTTTAAAAAAATGTAAACAAAGACTGAACAGACATGACCGCAAAAATCTGCAGAAAACTTGGAATTGTGCAGATTAGTGGTCTTCTAATGTACACAGTTTTTCATAAATGTGTTTCGTTCTTAAAATGTGTTATTTTCATCTATCACTGCGGAACAAATGAGAAAACTCATATTCTTGCACATGAGTTGTATATATCTTTATATCTAAATTTCCGTCATTTTTGACGGGCTACCTTTCTAGTATTATATAATGTGTGTATTATATTGCCCACCAACTAAATCCCGATGCATTTTTGGTACTTTCATATTTTCCGTATGCCAACGGTTAATCGCGAAAGATTTCACCTTTTATTTTGTATAGCAAGTATTTGAATTCGAGTATTTCAGTATTTAAGCGCGTAGTTCGATTACATGACTGGTAAACTCGTATTTTACTTATTTATATTTGAAGTTTTAATTTCGTTTGAATCAAACCAAAAGCAAATGCGAGATTATTTTCATTATTTTAAGTATGGGTTATTAAAAACATTTTTCATTCATCTACAGAGTTCCACAAAATAGTTCGGTCGTATAATCGATTAAGGAAAAACTATTCGAAGCGTATTTCAATTATGTTGCACATTTCAAACATGATAAAATGATATATATCACTGAGTTTTAATGCAAGATGCTTGCAGTAGAATATGATGTGTTATCATATATGTGACATTTATCGTTTATTTAAAGGGACATATAAAAGATTTCGGATACGATACTGTATCCGAAGTGTTTTCTATTAGAGATGATTGCTGAAAATGTGTTTTCAGTTATGGTGTGCATTTTTAAGTTTAAATTTTGGCATGCTATTTGGCGTGCATAAATTCTATAGACCTACAGGGCTACACACACATACACACACACAAAAAAAAGTGTAAGAATTACTTAGAATGAGCGTAAATTGGTTAAAGTAGTTTTTAATTTAAGTAAAGGATTTTCAAGCTTAAATTCATTTTGTATTAAGAGATATTTGTAAAGTATAGATAAAATCATATACAGAGCCATGCAAAGAATTGAATACATGGCCGCCTATGGATGTTAATTTCTTAAACTGTGATTTCAGTAGTTTTAAGCATGTTTTTGCCTGACTTAATGTGTAGCGTGTATAAAAAGTTGTATGTAATATATCAATGCAAAAACCCTTGACGGGTTAAAAGTTTCTGACGCAGCAATTTATCTTATGCTCTAAGAATTTTAAATATGGAACTTAAAAATACTGATATCAAATTTTGAGTGACGTTATGCTATTTCTTAAAAAAATATATTTGTATTTATTTCATCATTTTATTTTTGTTTTATTTATAATCGCATGTGCAAAAGTTATGTTCAACATGAAAAGCTGCATAAAATTTTATTCGCTGTTGCTTTATCATTTACATCTCTCATAAATTCAAAATATGAGTTTTAAAAGATATGATATAAAATTTAAGTGACGCCTTGATGTGACTTTAAAAGGTTTGTTTTAAAATTCAATTTAAATTATTTTTGACTTGGTTAAAATATTTTTTTACATCTACACAATACTTTTAATTTTCCAATTCACTGTTAAATATATAACTTTCACTGAATCTATACTATGCATTGAAATGTATTTATTTCAATAAAATGATTTATCTTTTGTGTCACGCTATTCAAAATTGTGAGTAAGATTTATGTAAATGGTTTCTTTGCGTCATTGTGTCCAAACTACCTGAAATGTATGAAAAATGATAGTTTGACGCAAAGAAACCATTTACATAAATCTTACTCACAATTTTGAATAGCGTGACACAAAAGATAAATCAATTTATTGAAATAAATACATTTCAATGCATAGTATAGATTCAATGAAAGTTATATATTTAACAGTGAATTGGAAAATTAAAAGTATTGTGTAGATGTAAAAAAATATTTTAACCAAGTCAAAAATAATTTAAATTGAATTTTAAAACAAACCTTTTAAAGTCACATCAAGGCGTCACTTAAATTTTATATCATATCTTTTAAAACTCATATTTTGAATTTATGAGAGATGTAAATGATAAAGCAACAGCGAATAAAATTTTATGCAGCTTTTCATGTTGAACATAACTTTTGCACATGCGATTATAAATAAAACAAAAATAAAATGATGAAATAAATACAAATATATTTTTTAAGAAATAGCATAACGTCACTCAAAATTTGATATCAGTATTTTTAAGTTCCATATTTAAAATTCTTAGAGCATAAGATAAATTGCTGCGTCAGAAACTTTTAACCCGTCAAGGGTTTTTGCATTGATATCATTACTTTTTTGAGGTTAGTGATAAAATTATTAAAAAAAAGATACTTATGGAATTTAATGCAGATTTAATTTTTACTATTTTATTACAATTTTCCTTATAGCAGTTTGTATATAAAAACAAGTGGGTAAGTATAATCGCTGATCGCACAGAGGGTTTCATTTGATATTCCTTTAAAAACACTTTGTCCTTAAATTAATAAATCCAAAATGTTAATTTATAATTATTAAATCCTTACATAGATGGTGCACCAATAGTTCCAATTTTCATGGGGCAGGGAACGCATTCTTTTAAACAAACCACCTTCCAATTGAAGTCACCAAAAACCAAGTTGAATAAGCCAGACCCCGTTGTGTTGTTTCACAAACAGCAGTCTCATGTCCCCTCCTTCCCCCCTTTTTCAAAATTTTTCAGACCAGTACCTAAGAATGGAATCGAAATAATTTTTTCTCTTCAGAAATTAGGATAAAAAAATAGTATGCATTACTCATAAATTTACTTTAATGCTATATAGGGTGATTATTAAGTTAATTATAACGTTTGGAATCTGTTGCATCGATGTCCGAAAGGTGGTTTCTGAGTTATGGAAGCTGGACCCATAAGGCGCCATAGAGAGGCGAAGCCCACTAGTGTCTATCATAATTATATCTGCCATGTGGACTAATTGCGATATTTAATCAAAATAGTCCCCCCCCCCCTCCTCATCCCCGGAAATATAACAAATACAAAATGTGTCTTTATAAACCTATCGTCAAATAGGTTTTTATTTCTTTTTCCCTAAAAAAAAAAAACATGATTTTTATATCCGTAACGTAAATAGCGGACGAAGCCCGCTAGTTCCTATCATAATATATATTTTTAATAATTTTATATAGTCTATAATAAAAATCAGACTTAAAATAGTCTAGTTCCATGAGTACTTGTAGTGTCAGTTACATGCTACGATTTTTGGATACCAGTATTTTAGAACGGGAAAATGTGACCTATTTTATCGGAGATATCTCATTAATTGAATAAGGTGAAGCAAACTTTTTGAAAAAAAGGTGGCCAACAAGCATGGCAGTTATCAGCTATGTGACTTTGTGCTAAAGTCCATTAATTTGATCTGCTTTAAAAAGATTACGGAAGATTGAATTATAGTAGAACCTGGATTAACCGAGCTTCGATTAATCGAGGTTTCTGTTAACCGAGCCTATAACAAAGTCTGATTTTTTTTTCCCTTTTGAATGAGCCTTAAAAATAACCACACTCTTTAGCTCACTGTCCGTGCTATACAGGCCTTCTGCCCCCAAAAGCACTCAACTCCAAAGAAACACTGGACCCTGAGAAGTCAATAGCGAACAATGCTTTGTTTCCAGTGGCTGTGTGAACTTTCGTAAATTTTTCAATTTGCATTTTAAAATTTACTACTGGTAGTTGATTTTCTTTTTAAATTTGTTAAGCTGTGAAACAGAACTTTACATATATTTATTTTTATTATTTAAAAACGTTCTATATATTTTTTAAAAAGAGATGTTAAATTCGCAAGCACGGCGAGTTTTTACACACAGTTTTATAAACCGAGATTTCCGATTCCGATTTAGTAACAGTCCCAATTAGCTCGGATAATCGAGGCTGCTCTGTATAATTAAAAAATCAATGGCGATCTTACTGTAAACGGGTTTCCCTTTTACTGAGGGATTTCAAGACCGAATCAGCTGATGTTAGTTGCTGTTTCCGTGCTTGATTAAATAAGATTAGTTAAACATTTGAAAATTACCAAATATAAAAGGAACTAAGTCAACAGAGTGTTTGCTTTATGGTATTTTTTAACAACGCTATAAGAAAATGATTTTAAATAAGAGATTTTAAATGTAACGTTTTAAATCTGACATAATTTTCACCAAACTTTCCTTTCTCTTGTAACATTCAACTGAAAATATTTTTATTATTAGAAAGATAATATTATTATTTGCGCTACCTTAAAATTGGCAACTATAGTTAAAAATATCATCTCGAAATTTGAAATAAATCTCTCATATAAATATATTTTTTAATTTAAACTGTTTTGCAATATTATTATTTGGCCACTTTGGCCAATATGACGTAATTTCCTCCATTTACGACTTTTAACACATATCAATGAATTTATTATTTAAAAATTTTCTTTTTCTTTTAATATTCACGTGTAAATATAATTTTTATGACGTAATTTTCAATGTTTTCCTGCTTTTAATGCGTAATCATTTAATTCTAATTTGAAAATAATTGATTATTTTATAATTTTCTTTCATTTTAAGTAAGCATGTGTAAAAACAATTTTTATGACGTAATGTTTAATATTTTCCTGCTTTTAACACGTTATCATTTAATTCTAATTTAAAAGGATTTTTTTCTGTTTATAATAGTCACGTGTGAATAAATTTTTAATTTAAAGGATATATTATTCTTTGCGCTGTTTTAACAATTGGCAACAATTTAAAATAACCTTTTCTAAAATATGTAAAAAATATCTCTGGAAATTCTGAAAATTTTAATTTAAAATTGAAATAAACCGTCAAAAAAATTAGGCAAGTTAAAAATAATAAATGCACTCTGCAAACTTCGAGTTTCTATTGAATGATTAAATTGAATAAAAATGATTAAATTCCCATGTATATTTTTTTTCCCTATGAGACTTTTTTAATGAGACAATTTTATCCAGATTTAACATTAAATATCTCTTAAAATAATTCTTCGATTTAAAAACTGTCTACTTCAACGTTTTTATCAAACATTTCTCTATAATACTACCCATTTTAATATTTTTGTATGCAGTAATTTTCTTAATATTTGCGAAATAGACCTCTAGTCACAAGAGATTCTTTCAAAGCGGTGAAAAGCGTTAGTTTTTTCTTTTTTTTCCGAATAAGAGACAAAATGTAGCAGGGTCGTACTGGCCCACCGGGCAACGAGGCAAATGCCCGGTGCGCCCATCGTCACTTTTTTTTTCTTTTTTTTTTTTATCTTTTTTTTAAGCACGCATTTTGAAAGGCATAAAATTTTCAAAGATTTTCATTCGGAAAATTAAAAAGTAATGCTTTTTATTTTTTAAAGTATAGCATAAGCAAACTATGTGCGATCAAAGACAATTAGATAAACCAATTTCGAGATAACACAAGTTATCGACAATCAGATATGCCGTTGTTACACATTGTATCCAGGACCAGACTTTGTTTCAAAGCCTGTACTAATGATAAATTCTAAGAAAAATAATATTAAGTACTCACTTATTTAGATGTACGCCTAAATAATTTCTGTTCTAGGAATGCTTCTAATAAGTGTCTAATGAGTCTGCGTCTAATACGTTTGCATATTTTCTGCGTCTAAGTATTTAACGCCCCTGGTGTTGTGAGGTATTTTTGTATTTCTGCCTTTTGTGCAAGTATAAACGACAAAACACTGTATAAGAAACATATTCTCATTTTAAATGGATTCATTCACAGAGACTTTGATAGTCATGGCGCCCTGGTCCAGATTTTATTCAGTGCCCCGAAGAATAGTAACTTCTACATAAATTAATATTGGTATTAATGATGTATTTAGTATATTTTCTGTCAAATATTCAGCGCCCTGGGTGGCTGCCCGGTAGTTTGGTATTTCTGTTTTTTGTGAAAGAACAAAAAAAAAAAAAAAAAAATGCCAATTTAAGACAGGGGATTTTCATTTTAATTTCATTTGGTCCCTTTGTCAGAGGCGGCTTTGGTCAATTTTTTTAGCGCCTCTGTAAAAATAAGTTTAAAAAAACTAATATCGTGTTTACGTAATAATGGCGCCCTTGGTCTTTTTCAGCGCCTCTGTAAAAATAAATTTCAAAAAACTAATATCGTGTTTTTGTAATCATGGCGTCCTTGGTCAAATATTTTTCAGCGCCTCTGTAACAATGCCTTTCAAAAAGCTATTATCGCGTTTTTGTACTCATGGCGCCCTTGGGCAGATTTTTTTTTTTCAGCGCCTCTCTGTAAAAATAACTTTCAAAAAACTAATATCGTGTTTTCGTAACCAATGTGCTCTTGGTGAGATTTTTTCAGCACCTCTGTAAAAATAATTTTGAAAAACTATTATCGTGTTTTTTTAATTATGGCGCCCTTAGAGAGATTTTTTTCAGCGCATCTGTAAAAATAAGTTTTAAAAAACTAATATCGTGTTTTTGTAATCATGGCGCCCTTGGTCAGATATTTTTCAGCGCCTCTGTAAAAATCCCTTTCAAAAAACTATCATCGTGTTTTTTAATCATGGCGCCCTTGGACAGATTTTTTTTAGCGCCTCTGTAAAAATAAGTTAAAAAAAAACTAATACCGTGTTTTTGTAATCATGGCGCCCTTGGTCACTTGGCCAGATTTTTTACAGCGCCTCTGCAAAAATAACTTGAAAAAAAGTAGTATCGTGTTTTTGTAATAGCACCCCCCCCCCCCACACACACACACACGCACACTCCCCACAAATACACACACAAATTGATGCCCTTAGTTCTACTAAAGTGGAGCATTCCATAATTTCTCAATGATAATATAAGTGTTAGACCGCCAAGACTAATTCTTCACAAGATTTTGCAATGGAAACTTATGTAAATTTTGCTTTTGAAAGAAGAAAATGTTAATTTTTCATATCTATTTAAAAATTCGATAATATTTTTAGCATCCAAAAAAGCCAATATGTAAAAACGTTATTTATTTTTTTTAAACCGGATCTGCTTAACCTCTTTAAACTTCAAACACCACCCGAATATATAAATTGAAAAATACATATGTAATTAAAATAAATAGATAAACCACTAAAATTGTAAAAGTCCTTTTACAAAAGAATGGATAAATATAAGTAAAGAGAAGTGCAGATGTATTTGGGTTCAGTTTTCAATGCTGTTAGTCATTAACGTGGGAATTCCTAAGAAGACAAATTACCATTTCGGCGGGATTTCAAATCGGTTCTATAGATACCCAGTGGTTTCTGTAGTAATACCAGGTGTGACACTTTTTTTTAAATTATTATACCGTATTCTGGAGCTCTCTATCTTTCTGGAGAAAATAGAAATCGGCGGATGTGGAGGTATTTTCCCATGAAATACTAATTAACACACGACACATGCGCGACACGACGTGCTGTTGGTGTTTTTTGCGTGTGAGTTGCGACGACCATTGTAGTTTAAAATTGGCTTATCTGAAATTAAAATAAACAGTAATTTTTAATTAAATATGACTTATTTTAGTGACTAGACGAGACAAAAGGTGGAAATTATGAAAAGCTCTCTCTCTCTCTTTTTTTTTCTTTAATGCTGATTATTTGAAGAGGGTATTCAACTTTTATCGTAGAAAAATGCTGATTTTTGATGATTGACAAAAAAAAAAAAAAAAAAAAAAAAAAAAAATCCTTAATACACTGCATAATTATATAAGAAACTAGGGGGCTCTGCCCCCTGCGAGCTACGCTCGCCAACCCCCGTTCAGGCACACCAAAATCCAAAAAGCACGCTAATTTGATCGGCTTTAAAAATATTGAATTTTAAAAAAAACAAAAGAAAAAAAACAGTAGTGATTTTTCTGTAAACGGGTTTCTATTCGTTAATTAAAAAATTAGTTAAACATTTGAAAATAAGCTAATGTAAAATGAATTAAGTAAACAGTGTCCTTGCCTCCCGGTATTTTTTAACAGCGATATAAGATAGTTCTTTTAAATAATTCATTTTAAATGTATCGTTTTAAATCTGACGTAATTTACACCAAAGTTTTATTTCTCTTATTAATATTCAGGTGAAAATACTTTAGTTGTTAGAAGGAAATATTTGCGCTGTCTTTGAATTCACGATAATAGTTGAAAAGATTATCTCAAAATATCTCGCGCAAATATATTTTTTAATTTAAATGTTTTTACCATATTTTTTGGCCATTTTAAATAATGTAATTTCTCCCCTTTACAAGTTTTAGCGCATATTTTTTTTTTTTATTTAACATTTTGTTTCTCTTTTAAAATTCAAGTGTGAATATGGTTCTTAGGACGTAATTTTCCTGCTTTTAACATGTGATCATTTAATTCTAATTTTAAAGTTTTTATTTCTGTTTACAATAGTCACGTGTAAATAAATTTTTAATTTGAAGTAAACATTATTGTTTCGCTGTTTATACAATTGGCAACAGTTTAAATTAATAACATTTTCTAAAATATATAAAAAATATCTCTCGAAAAGCTGAAAATTTGAATTTAAAATAGAAATAAAACCTCAAAAAATGAGTCAAATAAAAAAAATAAATTCAATCTGCACACCGGGAACTTATAACGTATAAAATGATCTAAAAATGATTAAATTCTCATGTAGTTTTTGCTCCAATAAAACTTTTTTAATGGAACGTTTTTTTCCAACTTTGGCATTAAATATCTCTTAAAATAATTCTTTGATTTGAAAACTGTCTGCATCAGCGTGTTTATCAAACATTTCTCTGTAACACCACTGATTTTCATATTTTTGTTTGCAACAGTTTTTTTTAATATTAACGAAGAAAGGCCATGCTTAAGCATTCAAATTGGATGCCGATCTACCGGGAATATCTCCGCAGATTTTCATTGGTCCATTTCCAATTCGAAACTTTTTTTTATATATAGAAGGAAAAAGCTGACAAAATTAGAAGTGAAAAACAATTCAGTATTATTAAAGTAATCATGCCGTGGTCATCTATTAAAAAATGCAATTTTGAGAAAAAAAACTAGTTTCAATTTTATGTTATAATTATAATAGAATGCTTATTGTATTTTTTTATTTTTTTTTACTTACATAGAATTGTTTATTCCATATTCTGACCACATAAAGAAGTCTCAATTCCGTTGATAAAGCCGCTAAAATAAAAACTCGATTTTCCGAAATTTATAAGTTATGATTATAAATGTATATGTAAATCCTTAAAGCGGTTCTCAAAAAAAAAATTTTTTTAACGTTCAATAATGCGAAAATTTCTGCTGATTTACAAACACAAAAATAGTGTTCGAAAGAAACTGAATTTCAGTTACATTCCTAGTATCGACTGAAAACGTAAGCGAAATTGTTTTAAAAATAAATTCAAAGTAAGCAACATAAACATACATATACGCATGTTATCTGAATAATGTTTTGCGTAGAAACGGCAGTACATAATTAACAAAATAATTTGATTGAAATAAAATTAATTAAATATAAGGTGCTATAAACATAAAAAATATATTAAAAAATAATTTAATTTAAAAATAACGAATTTAATCAATATTAGTAATACCTTCTAGATTTATCTCCTTGTATGTGAATATATAGTATGTACGGCGCTTTGGATGGGAGTGCCGTTTGGGGGAGGCTAGGGAGGGGCAGTTATAGTAATACCGAATATACGGCAGTATTTTCGCCGAAACTAGGATTTTGGGCTGAAAACGAAAATGAAACCGAATATTCGGCGAAACTCCACATAAAAGAATGAGACTTGCAGGCTTGGTTATTGAAGTGATTTGCAATACAATAGATTCTGTTCTTTAAATTAATTACATCTTGAGTTAAAATTGATTGTTGTCTCATGACAACAGTTTTCTTTCTCTTCCTCCACTGTCGCGTCCGGAAATTCGGTTCAAAACGCCACATTCGGCAGCCTTTTCTGAAAGATCTTTTGTTTTTCTCAAAAAATATAAAAGACAGTTCGATTAAAAAGTTTCTGGTGGGCAATAAAAAATAATTGGTATTTTCAGCCAGCAGCCAGCAGTTACAATGAAATTTAATGAAAACCTTTAAAACAAAACTATCATGCAATAAAATTCAAGTAATACTACTTTTCAAAATAATTACATTCAGCGTAATACTTTTAAAGAATGTATTACTTTTCCAAAGATTTTCTGCCCCCCCCCCCCTACCCTGCGTACACACATGAATCGCGGTAAAAAAGAACAAGATCTTTGAAAAACAGAAACAACTCCATTATTGGGCACAGCCTTTGTAAGTTTGCTGATTTGAAAGCAGGGCCGAAATTAAGGGGGGCAGAGGGGGCATGTGCCCCAAGCGCCAAATGAAGATTTTGTTTGTCGATTTTTCTCGCATCTGTGTTTTGCACGGTATTGTTAAAATAATTCTGTCTGGCGTATGACAAAACATAGAAGAATCTAAAGATGATATGGCATAAGGATCCTGTATAAAGCGGATTTTTTTTCGATTCCGTTTCCGAGATTTTAATCAATCAATATTCGACAAAGCCAAGGACGGATTCAGCTCATCATTTAGAGGGGGTCATGGATTTCCTTTTTTGGGGTGGGGGGCGATCACATCCTCGTTATGAGAATTTTTTATATTGAAAGCTATTCCCAAATCCAAACTAACTACTTTTCTGATACTTTCGCGAAGTCATTTTCATTCGTAAATACAAAAAATTTGCATTAATATTCGTAAAAATATAAAATTTGCCCATTTTGTTCAGATACCAGGAAATTAGTTTCCCATTTTCTTATAAAGGCAAAGATTCATTCAGAAAATGTTGTCAAAGATAGCACTTTTAGCCAAGTTTTACGAGTTGAAGCCAGAGGAATGTCGTCGCAAGGGAACAATCGGCTGTCACTTCCGGAATTTCAGTTTAAAAAGTCTAACAATTGTCAACGATTAAATATGGCAAAAATTTGTGTTAAATTTTAGAGGTAACTAAACCGTACACATTGGCAGCTATGGGATTCTATTAGTGTCATAAAAATTGCAGGTGTAGCCTCTTCTTTCTGCTCAAAGTATTAAATAGTTTTTTTCAATCGAACTTATACCTTTGGAATGGATCATTTTCTTCTGAACTGATGTCATCCATTATTTTGAAACAACCGTTATAAATGAAGTGTTAGGTGAAGATGAAAGAGCTGTCGTAAAAAGTTAGAACTCTGATTTTCTGGTCAGAAAAGGAAAAAAAAAATGGTCATAATTTTTTTTTTTTTTTTCTTGCCAGGATGAAAAAAAATGGCCATAATTTTGTTTCTGATCAGAATGGAAAAAAAAAATGGCCATAATTAAAAAAAAAAAAAATCTATGATATCTTTTGAATGTTGAAAAAATAAAGAAATAAAACATATTTTAAAAATAATTCACGTAAAATAGACGTCACTCTTGAACTAAACAAAAATAACTTTCCTGAAATTTTATACACCATAATTAGTATTTGTATTCTAGAGATTGTATTATATAAAATATTATTGAATTGTATTAAATAATGTTTTGCACTTTTGAGTTTTGACCCAACGAAATTGTTTTTGTTTGTTTTATTTTAATATTTTATTTTCCATTTGGAGATAATAGTATGGAGATTTTTATTCAAATATTCGGGGTAAAGTTTGAATTAACTCATTAGATAAGGTGAGCGAAATTCGAAAACAGAGATAGCTTTCTGAGAAAAGTGTGGAGGAAAAAAATACTTCTAAATTGGCAACACTGGTCTAACATCAGATTTTTTTTTTAACTGCAATGCCTTGCGGGGAACTATTTTTGTGCATATTACATTTCTATAGTGTAAAATACTAATTTGGGTGACATAATTATTTTAGGAATAAAGTTTTCGCTATAGCAATATACTCGTCTATATTTTTAAAGTGATTTTTTATACATAATTTATATAGTATGTGTATGTATGTATATATAAGCATTTGCGCCCTTTTGTAAGGCAATCGGCGCCCTTTTTATCCATTTTGCCACCGCCCTCTCAGTTATGCCAGTACGACCCTGAAATGTGGTACGCAATTGCGTCAAAAGATGGCGACACCAGAATTCTGATATGCTTATTATGTAAAACTTCATTGTTATTTATAAATAAAACATTTCAACTAAATTATTTATTATAAAATAATTATTACATCACAATAGTTTTTATGCAAGGAAAATAATAATTATAATAATAATAATATTATGGATGTCAGTGATTATATATTGATTGACCGTCATAATAATAAAAAATGATATTATAAAAAGAAGAGCTGAAATGAATTATTTTTTTACGTTTCTGATCGTGTGATTTATATTCAAATAATAATTACAGTAAACTCTCTGTAAGGCGGACTCTGTGTAAGACGGAAATCTGTCTAACTCGGAAAGAATTTCAAGTCCCTACGAATCCATAGACATAGAGTAAAATTTGTCTAAGGCGGAATATTGTCTATTGCGGAAAATTTTCTTGGTCCCGATCGATTCCGCCTTACACAGAGTTTACTGTATTAATGTATATTTTTTGTAAAGTGATTGAAATTAAATATATTTATAAAATTTATGGTAATATTTTTATTGTTGAAAAATTGCCAAGAAATAATCATCATCAAATTGGCGTCATTATAATTGTAATTTTATTTAACTTAATAGCAATTAAAAAATTACAAAGGAACTGAGAATAATGGTCAACTAACAGACTTTAAAAAAAAAAAAAACTTCACACGCACCAGCGAGTATCGAACTGCCTATGTTAAGATCAGTAGACGATGGCCCTCAACCACTCAGCCGTGGGAAGACAAAATTTTTTTCCCCAAAAGTGGTTAAAAAGAAAGCATGTGTATGAATACAGTGTCATGCATTTTCGGTGAAATTTCCATAGAATGGCGAAGAAATATAGTCCGATTTTTCATGCGCATTATAAAACGAACAAGAGTCTTGCTGGAAACAAGTAAATTGTTATTTGGTTCATCTGAAACATATTTATTTGATTTTTAAAAAATCGCCCGTGTCATTTTCGAGAGAAAAAAAATCGAATTATTTAACGAACGAGAGTTTTCCCAGAAAAAAGAAAAGTGTTATTCACCTCGCCTTAATCACATTTATATTATGTATCAATTTAAAAATAATCGTTAGAACCGTTTTCGAGATTTTCAAATTAGGAACTTCCTCGATATTATACCAACGTTTTCACTTTAAAAATGACTATTTAGATCTCAAAATATACTGCACGTAGAAATGTAAAAATTTCAGTATACGATTAGACTGCAGATATAAGACTGTTCTAGAAAATTCAGAACAATAAGACGTATATCTGCTGAGTTATTAAAAGGCGGCTTTTCGCATTTTCTTTGATGTCGAGTTAGCTGTATATATGAGTTCCGCCATCTACGAATTCTATGATACGATACGATACGATACGATTTTAGGCTTAAGGCTGCGTCACTCGAAATACTACCGTCTTCCATGATAGGGCTGTACAAAAGTATCCAAGTACGTTTCCGTCTGTCGGTGGAAATTGCTGAAGGTGAATTTTCAACTGTGTCATGCGTTTTTTTACTAAACTAAATTTTATCATTCTATGTAGAATCTGTACAAAACTATATATCATATACAGAGATGCACATAGGAATTGGAGTACCTATCTGTCAATAATGGTGATTGCTGAAATCTTGTTTCCAAATATGTTATACGTTTTATAAAATATTTACTTAAATATCTTCTTTAACTTATTAAGCGGCGGAATTTTGTTAAAGTATGCTGGAAGTGTTGGAAAGTGCTTCATAATCATAAAGTTCTTAACGCATAATTTTCCTTCCTTGTTTTATTTTTTCATAGAGTTAGAAGGGGTCAAAAATTGAGGATGCTAATGTTAAATTCACGTGACAAACTTTCATTTTTATTGCGCTATTCTTCAGATGAATAAAAACTATGATTAATAGATTTAAAATAGATGTATTAAACAGTTGACTGACTCACAAGAAAAGAAAAGAATTGTGAATAGTCAGAAAGTACACTCTGACCTCTGTATCCACAGATGAAAATGCTTTAAGAATTAAGACATTTTATATTAAATTTATGAATAACAATTCTCATTCGAAATCTGTTATAGCCTAATGATGTGTAAAATAAATTTGTGTTTTCATTTATATATATATATTTTATTTCTTTTTAGGTCACGACTGAAGAAAAGAAACAAGATTAAAAAATGTTTTGTTAAAGATAAATATTGTTAAATATTAGAAAATAAAATATGTTGCATTACTTCTGGAGTATTGAGCAATTCACAATGCTTTACACTAAACACAACACACACGCACATACACAATATATTGATGACTCACTGTCCTGAAATAAATTAAAAATGAAGAGTGTAATATTTTTTTAAAAATACGCTTTCATTAGTTAATAGTTGAATGTTAATTTATTTACAATTACACATTTAGAAATCAATGCAAAAATCCTTAAAAGAAAATTTAAATGATGTTTCCCTTTTTTCCCGTTGCCATATCTTAAAAAAGAAACAGAGCGAAAATTATATATGTATTTTTTAATAAATTCATTTGCTTGCGCTTTTTATCGAGTGTAGAAAAAGTAATGAACTTTCCGTAATTGAGTTTTGTGCCCAGAGATCTGCATGGGCCGATCCGTGGCCAGAAGCCCAATGGTCTCGACTCTTTTCGAGTCGGGCCAGGCCAATACTTTTATCTGAATTAGTGATGGGCGATTCTGGAAAATTTGAGAATCGATTAAAATCGACATCGTATAAAACAGAATCGATCGCAATAAGAATCGATTCCCAAATTCTAGAATCGATACTTGAATCGATATTTCGATGTTCACAGATTCACACAGATAAGCTGAAAAATAGTAATTCCAAAACGTAGCGAGTCAACAGGGCCGTAACGACTATCTCTCACCCCTCACCTCCATTTATGGGGGCCCTAGACAATGTTAGCGGCCCAGAAGTAAGCTACTACAGACCTTTGAGTCAAATAATAAGGTTTTTTAACTTTTAAAATTATTATTTTTAAGATGTAATTTTGATAATAATTTATATTATATTTAAATTTATCTTTAAAAAAGATCTCGGTCATATAAAAAAAAAAGAAAGAAGTGAATTTTTTTTTTTTTTTCATCCGGAAAAGATGCATTTTCTACTCTTATTTCCTTCAACCAAACAGATGGGGACTTACTTCCTATAAACGTTATTCTTCTTAAAAATGCGCAGATGAGCGAAATTTTGAAGGCTTTAAATTTATTTAAAAAGTTAAATGGTTTTTCAGTCTTTTTAGGGTCTCCTATAAGCGTGGGGAAATGCAAATATTGCAAATCTTCTTTTAAAATAGATGTGATGAATGTAATTAACCAATCATCACATACTATTTATCCCCCAATTAATAATCAAAATTCTCCTTTTAATAATATATTTAACTAAAATTTCTTTCCCTTTTTAAAATATATATCTCCTTATCTCATTTACAGTTTATAAATATCTTTCTTTTTAATGTTTACCAAATTTTCAGCTGTTAAGAAAAAAAAAATGTTCTCATCCTAGAGTCATTAACAATGAAATAACATACTTTTCTCTGGTTAACAAATAAATAAAAGTATATTCCTTGATTATATGTTTTTTTTTTTTCCCAGCAGTAATCTAAAAACTACAAACAGTTGTTGACTCATTCGCTGACATGCAGAGTGCACTCACTGAAACAAAAATAAATAAAAGAGAAAAGTATCGAGTTAAACTGATGGCATTGAGCTCACAGTCTATTCATACTAATTGTATTTTATACTCTTACTTCAAAGAATGCCTTTCGAAAAATAAATTAATGGGGAATCAGCCCCCCCCCCCCCCCGTCACATCTCTATACTTAAATAATAAGCCTCCAAATCTCATCAGGGAAGCGCTTTATCAGAATAAACTGGTTACCAAATTTGAAGCAAATCAGATAGAAAAACCCATCTATCTAAATTAAGGGGGGGTTAGCCCCTGTTCCTCCCTTTATACTTAAACAATGAACCTCCAAATTTAATCAGGGAAGCGTCTTATCAGAATTAACCGATATACCAAAATTGAAGCAAATCTGATAATTCTGCATGAAAAACCCATTTATCTAAGTGGGGGGGGGAGGGAATAGCCCCGGTACCCCCGTCCTTTATGCTTAACCATTGAACCCCCAAAACTAATCAGGGAAGCGCCTTATGAGAATGAACCTAGAAAAAATATTTGAAGCAAGTCGGATATTTCTATCGAGAGTTATCGCGTTACGTATGTACATACATACATACACACAGAAACTGCGGGCACATTAGCTCTCAGGCTTTGATAGCCTGTGAGCTAAAAAGAAAAAGTGCCCAGTTAAACTGATGGCATTGAGCTCACAGGCTATTCACACTAACTGTATATCATGCTCTTATTTCAAAGAATAATGCCCCTCGAAAAATAAACTAGGGGGGGGATTGCCCCTCCCCGTTTCCCCTCTTTATACTTAACCAATGACCCTCCAAATGTCACCAGGGAAGCGCTTTTTCGAAATAAATCGGTATACCAAATTTGAAGCAAATCGGATAGCAAAACCCATTTATCTAAATTAAGGGGTATTAGCCCCCTGTTCCTCCCTTTATATTTAACCAATGAACTTCCAAATCTAATAAGGGAAGCGCCTTATCAGAATAAACTGGTATACCAAATTTGAAGTAAACCGGATAGCAAAACCCATCTATCTAAATTAGGGAGAGTATTATCCCCTCGTCCCCCCCTCCCCCCTTTAGACTATAACAATGAACCTTCAAATATAATCAGAGAAACTCGTTATCAAAATTAACCGGTATACCAAAATTTGAAGAAAATATGATAATTCTGCATGAAAAACCCATTTATCTAAGCTAAGAGGGGGGGGGGGGATTAGCCCCCGTTTCCCCTTTATACTTAATCAATGAACCCCCCAAACTAATCAGGGAAGCGCCTTAGCAGAATGAACATAAAAAAAAAATTGAAGCAAATCGGATATTTCTATCAAGAGTTATCGCGTTACGTACGTACATACATACATACATACATACAAAACCGACGGGCACATTAGATCTCAGGCTTTGATAGCCTGTGAGCTAAAAAGTGCCAAGAACGTGTAACTAGTGGGGGGGGGGGGGCAGAAAATAAAAGAGGACATTAAAAGCTTTCCAACAATATGTTACACGAGATGGTTTGGAAGAAACAATAAATATGCCCCCGGGGAACAGGTAAGTCTCAAACGGTGGAAGGGGTGACCTCAAATGTATCTTTGGTCAAGGTTTCAAAATGTGGATTGGGCATTTTTAAAATAGCATGCATATTTTGAACGTCCCTGTAAATTAAGATTGGGGAGGAAGGGGGGC
Source organism: Maratus speciosus (assembly GCA_963932465.1). Classification (NCBI taxonomy): domain Eukaryota; kingdom Metazoa; phylum Arthropoda; class Arachnida; order Araneae; family Salticidae; genus Maratus; species Maratus speciosus. The sequence continues at coordinate 424,968,688 of OZ010789.1, read as the reverse complement.
GGGGCGGAAAGGATTAGAAGGGACGAACTTGAAAAATACAACATAATAAACTAGTAACCCAAATAACTAGGCTTCTAAACAAAAGTATAACGATTTAACCTAGTATTGAATTCTGGGGGTGACCCGGGGGAACATTGGAATGTCCCTCCCGAAAGTTTTGAGATTTTATGCTTTTTAATGGACAAATGTGCATCCCCCCTTACGGAACTCTAAAATCTCCCCCTCCCCCCCATCCCGAACGGAGCAGTCAAAAAATCAACCCACCATTCAACACTGAACCTAGAAAGAATAAAAAAAGGCTCTTATACAAAATTTTACAGCAATTCTGCATCTAAAACAGTAAAATTGGAGGAATCTATTCAACCCGAATCGTGGATCATACGCGATGGGATTTGAATTGAAGTAAATCAAAAAATAACAATTTCACCCGCATCTAAAAATCAGCATCGAATCTGAAGTGAATCGATTCGCCCGAATCTAAAGAATTGAAGTAAATCAAGAAATAGCGATTCTGATTCTGCCCGCATCTAAAGATCGACATCGACATCGAATCTAAACTGAATCGATTCGCCATTTCTGATCTTAATTTACGGGCAGAATCGATGCGTTAATTTTTTCTTGCTTTCTTTTGTCTTTAGAAAAAGAAAGCGTTGGATTCGTGAAAAATTTCGACTTTCGGTTTTCGAAGGATTTATAGTTTTAGAAGATCTTGTCTGGAATACGATTTGACTATTTTTATACATTGTCTGTCAGTCTGTCTATTTGTTTGTCTCTGACAAAAAAATTGTGGGCGGTCTATTTCAAGAACTAATGCATGGGAATCTGTTGAAACTTTAGATTCAATTAGACTTTCATATAAATTGGTGCTGATTACTTTTTGATCCGGCAGGTAGATGGAAAAATGCTGCTACGCTGCATTTTTCCCGATTTTCGCAATAACTCTATCTCAAGAACTAATGCACGGATTTTCATCAAACTTCACATTCAGTTAGACGTTGGCATAAATTGTTGCATATTAGATTTCGGTGTAAATCACCCAACAGGAGGCGTTGTTATGCAGATTTTATCAGCAGTGTTTAATTCAGACAATTTTCTCCGGGAGGGATTTCTGCGGATCCAGAGAGGGACAGTTCAGAGGGGAAGGGGATTGGAAACCTTCTGGGGGGACATTTGAATATTGCACGCAGGGGGGGGGGGGGCATGTCCCTCCGGGATACTCCCGGAATTCAACACGTTTTTCTGGATTTAAACGATTTTAGAATCATATCTCAAGAACTAATGAACGGAATTTCATCAAACTTAATATTCTGTCATAAGTTGTTCATGATTAGGTTTTCGTGTAAATGATATAACAGGTTGTGCTGCCATGCTGCTTTTTTTTAGCAGTGTTGAATTCAGACATTTTTTCTCCGGGAGGGATTTCTATAGTTCTGGAGAGGGACATTCTAGAGTTTGGGGGGGGGGTGGACTTTTGTCCATTAAGCATAAAATCTCAAATCTTCATGAGGGACATTTCAATGTTTCGTTGGGGGGGGGGGGGGTCCACCCGTACTAGCCCCTGAATTTAACACTGTTTTTCAGAATTTACACGATATTAGCGATAATATCTCAAGAAGTAATGACCGAAATTTCATCAAACTTAATATTATGTGTCATTGACATAAGTTGTTCCTGAGTTTTTCGTGTTAATCATGTAACAGGCTGCGCTGCTATACTGGTTTTTTTTTTGCATGATATTCGTGATAGCCATATCTCAAAACTAATGCACGGAATTTAATCATACTTCATATTCTGTTACACTTTCAGATAAATAGATCCTTATTAGGCTTGAGTGTATACTGCCCAACAGCTGCCGCTTTTATGCTCTTTGAATTGGGATTTTCCGTTGCGGACATCTAGGCTAATATCAGACGAACGTCTTTTTGCACGCTTTTTTTTCGCTCTTACACCGTCCCTACACATGCTAGAGAAGGTGTAGGGATGGCGTAAGGGCGAAAAAAGCGTGCAAAAAGACGTTCGTCTGACATTAGCCTAAGAGGGTGTGGGCCGAAATTCAATGATTTGTTAGGAAAATGCAATGCTTATATTTTCTTTTAAAATGCACATACTTCAACGAACCTATCCTTTTTTAATCCTCATAATGCGCATAGGTCATCATTTAAATTTGACACTGTGATAGCGAATTTTGAAGTTTTAACGTTTATGAGGCAGATGAAAGCTTTGGGATTGGTACATCTAACTACTTTATCTTCACTTTTTGAAGGAAAATGAAAATGATATTACCTTATTTTGTCTTAGAGACATCGATTAAAAAATTCATAGTATCGATTAAATCGAGTTGGCCGTAGTATCGATTAAATCGATTAAAAAAATCGAAATCGCCCATCACTAATCTGAATGCTCCGGCTGTTGCCGGGTTCGGGCCTTATTTTTATTCTGAAGGGTCGGCCGGTACTAACTTATTTTTTCTGTACAAAGCCGGGACTGGTTTCATTCCTAGTCTTCACGGCCCAAATTTTTCAGTCCTAGTTTTGACCGAATCCGTATGAAAATCATTGTCTTGGCGTCGCCTGGTCCAAAGATTTTTGCAAAAAATACATACATTTTTAAATCGCCATTATTTTACAATTAAACCTTAAAATCTATTATTTTTAAAGAATAGTAGATTTCTACGTTTATTAATATATAGCTAAATTAAAATATAGTAAAACGTGTGAGAAAGAACCTGCCTATGACGGAATCCTCTTTTAAACTGAAAAATGTGTTGATCCATGCAAAATTAATATACTTATAAGTAAGATAAGAACATATTATACATTTACAGTTGCTAATAAGGGAACTTGTCTATACCAGATATTTTTTCCTTTTCTGTGCAATTCCGTCTTAGAAGATTTTACTCTAAAGAGTTTTTCAGGTTTTTAACACTTCAATACATGGAATATGAATTAACAATATTAATGATAACTAAAACATTTAGATACAAGAAATAGAGATTCATTAAAAAATAAATATTGCAGCCTCGGCACTTCTATAAAAACGAAGTTATAGACATGAAAAAAAAAAAAAAAGTTAATTTAAAGTCGGAACTACTCGTATGAGACAAATTTTTAACCAAATCGACGAAAAAAAATCAATGTTTTGTAGAAATTCACTCAATCCAATAATTTTTTTTCTACGGGCCGAATATTTTTACCGGGCCGCGTCGCGCCAATATATTTTTTTGCACGGGCGGGCCGGTCTCGGGCCAAAGTTTTAATTTTTGTATCGGGCCGGGCCTGGAAATTCCGGACCGTGCAGACCTCTATTGGTGCCTACGCAAAGTTAATTTATTGTAACGGAAATTTTTACGAAAAAACATGAATTGCAGCCAAAAGATTGTAGGCTTGATTTTCAAGATGAACAATGTTTATAACAGAGTGTTTTTTTTTTTTTAAATACTAGGGGGCTCGGCCCCCTACGAGCTACGCTCGCCAACCCCCGTCCAGACACCGCAGACTCTAAATGCACGCTAATTTGATCGGCTTTAAAAAGATTTCGAAAGATTGAATTATAATTTAAAAAACAGTGGCGATCTCCCTATAAACGAATTTCTATTCATTTCTCTTTGATTGGGGAATTTTAACGCCAAATCCGCTGCGGTACTACTTGATTATCCTGTCGACCAATTTCGCTAGATTATATAAATCGCCAAGCCACTCGCCAAATTATACAAATTGATGTAATTTTTATTTTAAATAACGAAAGAACAAATAAATTCGTACAACATTAATAAAAACACAAATAAAACGTCGAAATAAAAATAACTTGATGACGTATACACGTGTAACAACATTTCAAAATAAGCTAATATAAAAGGAATTAAGTAAAGAGAGTCTTTGTCTCCTGGTATTTTTTAACAAAGCGAAAAGAAAGTTCTTTTAAATGAGACATTTTAAATTAATTCTCAAAATATCAAATAAATGTCTAGCGCAATTTTTAAATTTAAACTTTTTTGCAATATTATTTTGTGTTCATTTTATGTAATAACTATAATGTGACGTAAATATGACGTAATTTCTCCTAAGACTTCTAACGCATGTTAATGAATTTATTATTTTACAATATACTTTCTCTTTTAAAATTCACGTGCATACTTATTATGACGTAATTTTTAATAAGTTCCTGCTTTTTATACGTAATTATTTAATTCTAATTTGAAAGTTTTTTTCCTGTTTATAATAGTCACGTGTAAATAAATTTTTAATTTGAAGCAAATATTATTGCTTGCGCTTTTTATGCAGTTGGCAACAGTTTAAATTAGTACAATTTTCTAAAATCTGTAAAAAATATCTCTAGAAATGCTGAAAATTTGAATTTAAAATAGAAATAAAATCTGAAAAAATGAGTCAAAATAAAAAAATTAATGCAATCTGCACTCCGGCAAATTCTAACGCATAAAATGATCTAAAAATGATTACACTGCCATGCATAGTTTTTGCTGCTATAAAACTTTTTTAGTGGAACGATTTTGTCCAACTTTAGCATTAAATAACTCTTAAAATAATTCTTCGATTTGAAAACTGTCTACATCAGCGTGTTTATCAAACATTTCTGAATAAAACCACCGATTTTCATATTTTTGTATGCATTATTTTTGTTAATATTAACGAAGAAAGGCCTCCAGTCACAAAAAAATCAAAACCGGCGGCGGCGGTGACAGCGGTAGTTACTTTTTTTAGAACTAGGGGGCTCTGCCCCCTACGAGCTACGCTCGTCAACCCCCGTTCAGACACCGCAGACTCTAACAGCACGCTAATTTGATCGCCTTTAAAAAGATTTCGCAAGATTGAATTATAATTTGAATCTGACAATTATAATCTGACGTAATTTTCACCAAACGTTTTTTTCTCTTTTTAATATTCACGTCAAAATACTTTTGTTAGAAATGAAATATTATGATCATCTTAAAATGTCAAGTAAATGTCTCGCGCAATTTTTAAATTAAAACTGTTTTGCAATATTATTTTTTGTTCATTTTACGTAATAAGTGTAATATGACGTAAATTCTCCTATTTAGGACTTCTAACGCATGTTGCTGAATTTATTATTTTACAATATTCTTTCTCATTTAAAATTCATGTGTAACTATAGTTTTTATGACGTAATTTTCAATGAGTTCCTGCTTTTTATATTTTTTGTTTATGACAGTCACGTGTAAAATTTTTTTTTTAATTTGAAGCAAACATTACTGCTTGCGCTGTTTATACTGTTGGCAACAGTTTAAATTAATACAATTTTCTAAAATTTGTAAAAAATATCTCTCGAAATGCTGAAAATTTGAATTTAAAATAGAAATAAAACCTCGATAAATTATTCAAATTAAAAAACTAACTGCAATCTGCACACCGGGAAATTCTGACGCATAAAATGATCTAAAAATGATTAAATTCCTATGTACAGTTTTTGCTCCTATAAAACTTTTTTAATGGAACGATTTTGTCCAACTTTGGCATTAAATAACTCTTAAAATAATTCTTTGATTTGAAAACTGTCTGCATCAGCGTGTTTATCAAACATTTCTCTATAATACTACCGATTTTCATATTTTTGTATGCAACAGTTTTTTTAATATTAACGAAGAAAGACCTCCGGTCACAAAAAATTCAAAACCGGCGGCGGCGGCGGTGACAGCGGTAGTTACTTTTTTTTAGAATAGAGAGATAGAGAGATTTTTACTTTTATACTTACAACACATTTTTATTTCACTCAATCTGGTACATGTATGTAAGGACGAAATTTTGTAACCAATTTTTCAATCATTTCCTAATAGGCAAGGATTATAAATCTTATGTTCACAGATGTGTTTCTTTTGACAATACAACATTTTAATATTTTAGAACTTAATAAATTTATTTTAACCCATTTTTCCGTTAGCCGGCAAATGATAAATCACCAAATAAATTTCATGGTTACAAATGCATACAAGTTACAACAACCATGGAGTTAATTATGTGCCAAACCACATTCTCTAAAACAGGGTAACTGGTTCTGAAAGTGCAACAGTGAAAGAATTAAATATTTTAAACACTAAGATGTAGAAAATAAAATATTTACAATGCAATGTTTAAAAAATGATTTTTTTTATGAAATTTTCGCTTTTATGAATTAATAATTTAATATTTATTGAATTATAATTATACGTTGAGAATACAATTTATAAATTCTGAATAGATAGTTCAATTTATTCTTTTTTTCCCTTTCCTGTTGCCAGATCTAAAAAAAAAAAAAAGAAAAAGGGCAAAAAAATTATTTTTTTAAGTAAGTTCACTAGTTCGCGCTTTCTACTAAGCCTTAATCAAAGCTGTGAATTTTCCATAACTGGGCCCACACCGAATTAACGTAATATAACGGATATGTTTGCTGTACATGAATTGTACATGAACTGTACATGAATTGCCGTCATGCAATTGAGCATATATTTTAAAGTGAACATTGAATGCTTCTAAAAATAGTTTTGTTTATTTATTTTTTACTCTTATCAAGTGAATAAAACTTTCTTTTCTTCCCAATATTCTGCTGTTTATCACTGTTGCCATATTACATATTAAGTAATAGAATATATATCTTAATTTACAAGTTATGGTACACTGTAAAAAAAAATAGGACCAGATTTCCTGTAGGAATCGGAAAAATAGTTGCCCTTATCGTACCGGAAAAATTTCCAACCCAGCTCGGAATAAAATCAGTAAAATCGGAATAAAATCCGTAAAATTGGAATAAAATCCGTAAAGTACCGTTTTAATGAATGTTTCCTTTTTTTTTACTGATTTTATTCCGAGCTGGGTCGGAAAACTTTCCGGTACGATAAGGGCAACTATTTTTCCGATTCCTACAGGAATACTGTTCGGATTTTTTTACAGTGTAAGGCAAAATGATTTCAACCTGCGATTTTCGGTTGTTGTAAATTACTTATTTAGTTAAAATAACTGAAACAATTTGAACGTCTAACGAAAGATTTATCTCATTTTAAAATAATTTCTGTTTTGTTTTTTATTGTTTCAAAAGCAAAAGCGTCCTAGTTAAGGATCGTGATGTAATATGAGGTTCTTGGCTGTGACTATATTAAATGAGGACGCCAGATTCAACTGCGAATCGACACCAGATTTTATACCACTGAGAATTCAATGAAGCTGTTTCTTTATACAGTAAATCCTGTAAAAACGGTACCTGCCTATAACGGAGTCCTGCCATAAATAGAAAATTTTTCTGGTACTGATGCACAGTCGCGAAAATTTTTGAATTCTTGGCCAAAACCCGATTACTTCTTTACGAGTTTTTCTGAAAATAAGCAAGTAGTCAGAATGGAGCTATAATGTATTGATTGCTAAAGTATTATGGATAGCTTTTTTTATGAAACACAGATCTCACGTGGCACGTGTGGCTAGAATTTTATAAACATTAGTACAAGTTCGAATAGTTTCGTCTACTTATTATAAAGAAAAATAATTAAAATAAAAAACTGCATTAAAAAAAATAAAAGTATTATCTTTGTAAAGTTTATATTAGACATTCTATTTTTCTACAGAATAGGGGGGAATTTCACACATTTTTAATATAAATATTATAATTAAAAGAGAGTATGCTCAGCTTTTGACGGCTTATTTTTTCTTAACTTTATACACATTCTTACAATCAAAATCTTTCTATGTAGCATTTATGAAACAGTCCATGTTGAAACACAATAATACTAATACTACTACTAATAATAATAAATTTATAGTGCTGGCAAAACCTTCGGTTTTGCTCGCGCAATTGTTTAAATATGCCAAGTGATATTTGTGCGCCTATTTTTATTAGAAGAAATTATGATGCTACGGATAGTTCAAAAATGACAAATTAAGCCACATTTTGAGTAACTTTTCCCCTATGCTGAATTAGGTGAAAATGAGACTAAATTAAAGAGAATAGCTAAAATTAATTCCAAATAAATAGTAATTTAGGATGTATTTTGTAAGGTTTCTGAGCATTTCCTTTTTTATTTGAGACTTTCCAACATAGTTGAAAAGTGCTTACGAATTCGGTTTGTCTGCCCGTCTATCCGTCTGTTTCTTCGTCTGTCTGTCTATCTGTGTTCTAACTGGTGTAAATATTGTCCGATTGCCATGAAATTGATATTAATTAGGTGTACTATGGTATGTTCTGTATTGAAAATAAAGTGTGTAGTATTTACGGTTCCTTTGCATATAAAGACACACAAAATAATTCCGTTACATTGCGGTCTACGGGAGAAAATTGTTTACGGTGTATTTTAATGATATTACACTATTTTAAACATATTGAAATTGATACATATCACTGATGTGTGAAGGTTCTTATTATGGAACATGGTGTGCATGGAATTTATTGTTCATTTACAGGGACTTACAAAAGAATTTGGCTACAGAAGAAATTGAAAAATAACTGAATGAACTACATGAACAATAATTGCTGCAATTGCGTTTTCAGTTGTGGTATGCGTTTTTAAATTTAACTATTATTTAAATATTACTTGGTGTTTACGATCATGCACAGGGCCGCGCACAATTTCTCAACAAGATCCGTTTATTGGTGATTGGCGGAAATTCCTGAATGGAAATTTTCAACTGTGCTATGCTTTTAATTGAACTAACTTGCAGTATACTATCATGGAAGACGGTAGTATTTCGAGTGACGCAGCCTTAAGCCTAAAATCGTATCGTATCGTATCGTTAAAATCGTATCGTATCGTATCATAGAATTCGTAGATGGCGGAACTCATATATACAGCTAACTCGACATCAAAGAAAATGCGAAAAGCCGCCTTTTAATAACTCAGCAGATATACGTCTTATTGTTCTGAATTTTCTAGAACAGTCTTATATCTGCAGTCTAATCGTATACTGAAATTTTTACATTTCTACGTGCAGTATACTTTGAGATCTAAATAGTCATTTTTAAAGTGAAAACGTTGGTATAATATCGAGGAAGTTCCTAATTTGAAAATCTCGAAAACGGTTCTAACGATTATTTTTAAATTGATACATAATATAAATGTGATTAAGGCGAGGTGAATAACACTTTTCTTTTTTCTGGGAAAACTCTCGTTCGTTAAATAATTCGATTTTTTTTTCTCTCGAAAATGACACGGGCGATTTTTTAAAAATCAAATAAATATGTTTCAGATGAACCAAATAACAATTTACTTGTTTCCAGCAAGACTCTTGTTCGTTTTATAATGCGCATGAAAAATCGGACTATATTTCTTCGCCATTCTATGGAAATTTCACCGAAAATGCATGACACTGTATTCATACACATGCTTTCTTTTTAACCACTTTTGGGGAGAAAAATTTTGTCTTCTCACGGCTGAGTGGTTGAGGGCCATCGTCTACTGATCTTAACATAGGCAGTTCGATACTCGCTGGTGCGTGTGAAGTTTTTTTTTTTTTTAAAGTCTGTTAGTTGACCATTATTCTCAGTTCCTTTGTAATTTTTTAATTGCTATTAAGTTAAATAAAATTACAATTATAATGACGCCAATTTGATGATGATTATTTCTTGGCAATTTTTCAACAATAAAATATTACCATAAATTTTATGAATATATTTAATTTCAATCACTTTACAAAAAATATACATTAATACAGTAAACTCTGTGTAAGGCGGAATCGATCGGGACCAAGAAAATTTTCCGCAATAGACAATATTCCGCCTTAGACAAATTTTACTCTATGTCTATGGATTCGTAGGGACTTGAAATTCTTTCCGAGTTAGACAGATTTCCGTCTTACACAGAGTCCGCCTTACAGAGAGTTTACTGTAATTATTATTTGAATATAAATCACACGATCAGAAACGTAAAAAAATAATTCATTTCAGCTCTTCTTTTTATAATATCATTTTTTATTATTATGACGGTCAATCAATATATAATCACTGACATCCATAATATTATTATAATTATAATTATTATTTTCCTTGCATAAAAACTATTGTGATGTAATAATTATTTTATAATAAATAATTTAGTTGAAATGTTTTATTTATAAATAACAATGAAGTTTTACATAATAAGCATATCAGAATTCTGGTGTCGCCATCTTTTGACGCAATTGCGTACCACATTTCAGGGTCGTACTGGCATAACTGAGAGGGCGGTGGCAAAATGGATAAAAAGGGCGCCGATTGCCTTACAAAAGGGCGCAAATGCTTATATATACATACATACACATACTATATAAATTATGTATAAAAAATCACTTTAAAAATATAGACGAGTATATTGCTATAGCGAAAACTTTATTCCTAAAATAATTATGTCACCCAAATTAGTATTTTACACTATAGAAATGTAATATGCACAAAAATAGTTCCCCGCAAGGCATTGCAGTTAAAAAAAAAATCTGATGTTAGACCAGTGTTGCCAATTTAGAGGTATTTTTTTCCTCCACACTTTTCTAAGAAAGCTATCTCTGTTTTCGAATTTCGCTCACCTTATCTAATGAGTTAATTCAAACTTTACCCCGTATATTTGAATAAAAATCTCCATACTATTATCTCCAAATGGAAAATAAAATATTAAAATAAAACAAACAAAAACAATTTCGTTGGGTCAAAACTCAAAAGTGCAAAACATTATTTAATACAATTCAATAATATTTTATATAATACAATCTCTAGAATACAAATACTAATTATGGTGTATAAAATTTCAGGAAAGTTATTTTTGCTTAGTTCAAGAGTGACGTCTATTTTACGTGAATTATTTTTAAAATATGTTTTATTTCTTTATTTTTTCAACATTCAAAAGATATCATAGATTTTTTTTTTTTAATTATGGCCATTTTTTTTTTCCATTCTGATCAGAAACAAAATTATGGCCATTTTTTTTCATCCTGGCAAGAAAAAAAAAAAAAAAAAAAAATTATGACCATTTTTTTTTTTCCTTTTCTGACCAGAAAATCAGAGTTCTAACTTTTTACGACAGCTCTTTCATCTTCACCTAACACTTCATTTATAACGGTTGTTTCAAAATAATGGATGACACCAGTCCATCAGTTCAGAAGAAAATGATCCATTCCAAAGGTATAAGTTCGATTGAAAAAAACTATTTAATACTTTGAGCAGAAAGAAGAGGCTACACCTGCAATTTTTATGACACTAATAGAACCCCATAGCTGCCAATGTGTACGGTTTAGTTACCTCTAAAATTTAACACAAATTTTTGCCATATTTAATCGTTGACAATTGTTAGACTTTTTAAACTGAAATTCCGGAAGTGACAGCCGATTGTTCCCTTGAACGACATTCCTCTGGCTTCAACTCGTAAAACTTGGCTAAAAGTGCTATCTTTGACAACATTTTCTGAATGAATCTTTGCCTTTATAAGAAAATGGGAAACTAATTTCCTGGTATCTGAACAAAATGGGCAAATTTTATATTTTTACGAATATTAATGCAAATTTTTTGTATTTACGAATGAAAATGACTTCGCGAAAGTATCAGAAAAGTAGTTAGTTTGGATTTGGGAATAGCTTTCAATATAAAAAATTCTCATAACGAGGATGTGATCGCCCCCCACCCCAAAAAAGGAAATCCGTGACCCCCCTCTAAATGATGAGCTGAATCCGTCCTTGGCTATGGCTTTGTCGAATGTTGATTGATTAAAATCTCGGAAACGGAATCGCAAAAAAAATCCGCTTTATACAGGATCCTTATGCCATATCATCTTTAGATTCTTCTATGTTTTGTCATACACCAGACAGAATTATTTTAACAATACCGTGCAAAACACAGATGCGAGAAAAATCGACAAACAAAATCTTCATTTGGCGCTCGGGGCACATGCCCCCTCTGCCCCCCTTAATTTCGGCCCTGCTTTCAAATCAGCAAACTTACAAAGGCTGTGCCCAATAATGGAGTTGTTTCTGTTTTTCAAAGATCTTGTTCTTTTTTACCGCGATTCATGTGTGTACGCAGGGTAGGGGGGGGGGGGGCAGAAAATCTTTGGAAAAGTAATACATTCTTTAAAAGTATTACGCTGAATGTAATTATTTTGAAAAGTAGTATTACTTGAATTTTATTGCATGATAGTTTTGTTTTAAAGGTTTTCATTAAATTTCATTGTAACTGCTGGCTGCTGGCTGAAAATACCAATTATTTTTTAAATCATTTATTTAAATCATCAATTTTTTAAATTATTATTAATCGAACTGTCTTTTATATTTTTTGAGAAAAACAAAAGATCTTTCAGAAAAGGCTGCCGAATGTGGCGTTTTGAACCGAATTTCCGGACGCGACAGTGGAGGAAGAGAAAGAAAACTGTTGTCATGAGACAACAATCAATTTTAACTCAAGATGTAATTAATTTAAAGAACAGAATCTATTGTATTGCAAATCACTTCAATAACCAAGCCTGCAAGTCTCATTCTTTTATGTGGAGTTTCGCGAAATATTCGGTTTCATTTTCGTTTTCAGCCCAAAATCCTAGTTTCGGCGAAAATACTGCCGTATATTCGGTATTACTATAACTGCCCCTCCCTAGCCTCCCCCAAACGGCACTCCCATCCAAAGCGCCGTACATACTATATATTCACATACAAGGAGATAAATCTAGAAGGTATTACTAATATTGATTAAATTCGTTATTTTTAAATTAAATTATTTTTTAATATATTTTTTATGTTTATAGCACCTTATATTTAATTAATTTTATTTCAATCAAATTATTTTGTTAATTATGTACTGCCGTTTCTACGCAAAACATTATTCAGATAACATGCGTATATGTATGTTTATGTTGCTTACTTTGAATTTATTTTTAAAACAATTTCGCTTACGTTTTCAGTCGATACTAGGAATGTAACCGAAATTCAGTTTCTTTCGAACACTATTTTTGTGTTTGTAAATCAGCAGAAATTTTCGCATTATTGAACGTTAAAAAAAAATTTTTTTTGAGAACCGCTTTAAGGATTTACATATACATTTATAATCATAACTTATAAATTTCGGAAAATCGAGTTTTTATTTTAGCGGCTTTATCAACGGAATTGAGACTTCTTTATGTGGTCAGAATATGGAATAAACAATTCTATGTAAGTAAAAAAAAAATAAAAAAATAGAATAAGCATTCTATTATAATTATAACATAAAATTGAAACTAGTTTTTTTTCTCAAAATTGCATTTTTTAATAGATGACCACGGCACGATTACTTTAATAATACTGAATTGTTTTTCCCTTCTAATTTTGTCAGCTTTTTCCTTCTATATATAAAAAAAAGTTTCGAATTGGAAATGGACCAATGAAAATCTGCGGAGATATTCCCGGTAGATCGGCATCCAATTTGAATGCTTAAGCATGGCCTTTCTTCGTTAATATTAAAAAAAACTGTTGCAAACAAAAATATGAAAATCAGTGGTGTTACAGAGAAATGTTTGATAAACACGCTGATGCAGACAGTTTTCAAATCAAAGAATTATTTTAAGAGATATTTAATGCCAAAGTTGGAAAAAATCGTTCCATTAAAAAAGTTTTATTGGAGCAAAAACTACATGAGAATTTAATCATTTTTAGATCATTTTATACGTTATAAGTTCCCGGTGTGCAGATTGAATTTATTTTTTTTATTTGCCTCATTTTTTGAGGTTTTATTTCTATTTTAAATTCAAATTTTCAGCTTTTCGAGAGATATTTTTTATATATTTTAGAAAATGTTATTAATTTAAACTGTTGCCAATTGTATAAACAGCGAAACAATAATGTTTACTTCAAATTAAAAATTTATTTACACGTGACTATTGTAAACAGAAATAAAAACTTTAAAATTAGAATTAAATGATCACATGTTAAAAGCAGGAAAATTACGTCCTAAGAACCATATTCACACTTGAATTTTAAAAGAGAAACAAAATGTTAAATAAAAAAAAAAATATGCGCTAAAACTTGTAAAGGGGAGAAATTACATTATTTAAAATGGCCAAAAAATATGGTAAAAACATTTAAATTAAAAAATATATTTGCGCGAGATATTTTGAGATAATCTTTTCAACTATTATCGTGAATTCAAAGACAGCGCAAATATTTCCTTCTAACAACTAAAGTATTTTCACCTGAATATTAATAAGAGAAATAAAACTTTGGTGTAAATTACGTCAGATTTAAAACGATACATTTAAAATGAATTATTTAAAAGAACTATCTTATATCGCTGTTAAAAAATACCGGGAGGCAAGGACACTGTTTACTTAATTCATTTTACATTAGCTTATTTTCAAATGTTTAACTAATTTTTTAATTAACGAATAGAAACCCGTTTACAGAAAAATCACTACTGTTTTTTTTCTTTTGTTTTTTTTAAATTCAATATTTTTAAAGCCGATCAAATTAGCGTGCTTTTTGGATTTTGGTGTGCCTGAACGGGGGTTGGCGAGCGTAGCTCGTAGGGGGCAGAGCCCCCTAGTTTCTTATATAATTATGCAGTGTATTAAGGATTTTTTTTTTTTTTTTTTTTTTTTTTTTTTGTCAATCATCAAAAATCAGCATTTTTCTACGATAAAAGTTGAATACCCTCTTCAAATAATCAGCATTAAAGAAAAAAAAAGAGAGAGAGAGAGCTTTTCATAATTTCCACCTTTTGTCTCGTCTAGTCACTAAAATAAGTCATATTTAATTAAAAATTACTGTTTATTTTAATTTCAGATAAGCCAATTTTAAACTACAATGGTCGTCGCAACTCACACGCAAAAAACACCAACAGCACGTCGTGTCGCGCATGTGTCGTGTGTTAATTAGTATTTCATGGGAAAATACCTCCACATCCGCCGATTTCTATTTTCTCCAGAAAGATAGAGAGCTCCAGAATACGGTATAATAATTTAAAAAAAAGTGTCACACCTGGTATTACTACAGAAACCACTGGGTATCTATAGAACCGATTTGAAATCCCGCCGAAATGGTAATTTGTCTTCTTAGGAATTCCCACGTTAATGACTAACAGCATTGAAAACTGAACCCAAATACATCTGCACTTCTCTTTACTTATATTTATCCATTCTTTTGTAAAAGGACTTTTACAATTTTAGTGGTTTATCTATTTATTTTAATTACATATGTATTTTTCAATTTATATATTCGGGTGGTGTTTGAAGTTTAAAGAGGTTAAGCAGATCCGGTTTAAAAAAAAAATAAATAACGTTTTTACATATTGGCTTTTTTGGATGCTAAAAATATTATCGAATTTTTAAATAGATATCAAAAATTAACATTTTCTTCTTTCAAAAGCAAAATTTACATAAGTTTCCATTGCAAAATCTTGTGAAGAATTAGTCTTGGCGCCCTTGGCGGTCTAACACTTATATTATCATTGAGAAATTATGGAATGCTCCACTTTAGTAGAACTAAGGGCATCAATTTGTGTGTGTATTTGTGGGGAGTGTGCGTGTGTGTGTGTGTGTGTGTGTGGGGGGGGGGGTTGCTATTACAAAAACACGATACTACTTTTTTTCAAGTTATTTTTGCAGAGGCGCTGTAAAAAATCTGGCCAAGTGACCAAGGGCGCCATGATTACAAAAACACGATGATAGTTTTTTGAAAGGGATTTTTACAGAGGCGCTGAAAAATATCTGACCAAGGGCGCCATGATTACAAAAACACGATATTAGTTTTTTAAAACTTATTTTTACAGATGCGCTGAAAAAAATCTCTCTAAGGGCGCCATAATTAAAAAAACACGGTAATAGTTTTTCAAAATTATTTTTACAGAGGTGCTGAAAAAATCTCACCAAGAGCACATTGATTACGAAAACACGATATTAGTTTTTTGAAAGTTATTTTTACAGAGAGGCGCTGAAAAAAAAAATCTGCCCAAGGGCGCCATGAGTACAAAAACGCGATAATAGCTTTTTGAAAGGCATTTTTACAGAGGCGCTGAAAAATATTTGACCAAGGACGCCATGATTACAAAAACACGATATTAGTTTTTTGAAATTTATTTTTACAGAGGCGCTGAAAAAGACCAAGGGCGCCATTATTACGTAAACACGATATTAGTTTTTTTAAACTTATTTTTACAGAGGCGCTAAAAAAATTGACCAAAGCCGCCTCTGACAAAGGGACCAAATGAAATTAAAATGAAAATCCCCTGTCTTAAATTGGCATTTTTTTTTTTTTGTTCTTTCACAAAAAACAGAAATACCAAACTACCGGGCAGCCCCTGTCTTAAATTGGCATTTTTTTTTTTTTTTTGTTCTTTCACAAAAAACAGAAATACCAAACTACCGGGCAGCCACCCAGGGCGCTGAATATTTGACAGAAAATATACTAAATACATCATTAATACCAATATTAATTTATGTAGAAGTTACTATTCTTCGGGGTACTGAATAAAATCTGGACCAGGGCGCCATGACTATCAAAGTCTCTGTGAATGAATCCATTTAAAATGAGAATATGTTTCTTATACAGTGTTTTGTCGTTTATACTTGCACAAAAGGCAGAAATACAAAAATACCTCACAACACCAGGGGCGCTAAATACTTAGACGCAGAAAATATGCAAACGTATTAGACGCAGACTCATTAGACACTTATTAGAAGCATTCCTAGAACAGAAATTATTTAGGCGTACATCTAAATAAGTGAGTACTTAATATTATTTTTCTTAGAATTTATCATTAGTACAGGCTTTGAAACAAAGTCTGGTCCTGGATACAATGTGTAACAACGGCATATCTGATTGTCGATAACTTATGTTATCTCGAAATTGGTTTATCTAATTGTCTTTGATCGCACATAGTTTGCTTATGCTATACTTTAAGAAATAAAAAGCATTACTTTTTAATTTTCCGAATGAAAATCTTTGAAAATTTTATGCCTTTCAAAATGCGTGCTTAAAAAAAAGATAAAAAAAAAAAGAAAAAAAAAGTGACGATGGGCGCACCGGGCATTTGCCTCGTTGCCCGGTGGGCCAGTACGACCCTGCTACATTTTGTCTCTTATTCGGAAAAAAAAGAAAAAACTAACGCTTTTCACCGCTTTGAAAGAATCTCTTGTGACTAGAGGTCTATTTCGCAAATATTAAGAAAATTACTGCATACGAAAATATTAAAATGGGTAGTATTATAGAGAAATGTTTGATAAAAACGTTGAAGTAGACAGTTTTTAAATCGAAGAATTATTTTAAGAGATATTTAATGTTAAATGTGGATAAAATTGTCTCATTAAAAAAGTCTCATAGGAAAAAAAAATATACATGGGAATTTAATCATTTTTATTCAATTTAATCATTCAATAGAAACTCGAAGTTTGCAGAGTGCATTTATTATTTTTAACTTGCCTAATTTTTTGACGGTTTATTTCAATTTTAAATTAAAATTTTCAGAATTTCCAGAGATATTTTTTACATATTTTAGAAAAGGTTATTTTAAATTGTTGCCAATTTTTAAAACAGCGCAAAGAATAATATATCCTTTAAATTAAAAATTTATTCACACGTGACTATTATAAACAGAAAAAAATCCTTTTAAATTAGAATTAAATGATAACGTGTTAAAAGCAGGAAAATATTAAACATTACGTCATAAAAATTGTTTTTACACATGCTTACTTAAAATGAAAGAAAATTATAAAATAATCAATTATTTTCAAATTAGAATTAAATGATTACGCATTAAAAGCAGGAAAACATTGAAAATTACGTCATAAAAATTATATTTACACGTGAATATTAAAAGAAAAAGAAAATTTTTAAATAATAAATTCATTGATACGTGTTAAAAGTCGTAAATGGAGGAAATTACGTCATATTGGCCAAAGTGGCCAAATAATAATATTGCAAAACAGTTTAAATTAAAAAATATATTTATATGAGAGATTTATTTCAAATTTCGAGATGATATTTTTAACTATAGTTGCCAATTTTAAGGTAGCGCAAATAATAATATTATCTTTCTAATAATAAAAATATTTTCAGTTGAATGTTACAAGAGAAAGGAAAGTTTGGTGAAAATTATGTCAGATTTAAAACGTTACATTTAAAATCTCTTATTTAAAATCATTTTCTTATAGCGTTGTTAAAAAATACCATAAAGCAAACACTCTGTTGACTTAGTTCCTTTTATATTTGGTAATTTTCAAATGTTTAACTAATCTTATTTAATCAAGCACGGAAATAGCAACTAACATCAGCTGATTCGGTCTTGAAATCCCTCAGTAAAAGGGAAACCCGTTTACAGTAAGATCGCCATTGATTTTTTAATTATACAGAGCAGCCTCGATTATCCGAGCTAATTGGGACTGTTACTAAATCGGAATCGGAAATCTCGGTTTATAGAAACTGTGTGTAAAAACTCGCCGTGCTTGCGAATTTAACATCTCTTTTAAAAAAATATATAGAACGTTTTTAAATAATAAAAATAAATATATGTAAAGTTCTGTTTCACAGCTTAACAAATTTAAAAAGAAAATCAACTACCAGTAGTAAATTTTAAAATGCAAATTGAAAAATTTACGAAAGTTCACACAGCCACTGGAAACAAAGCATTGTTCGCTATTGACTTCTCAGGGTCCAGTGTTTCTTTGGAGTTGAGTGCTTTTGGGGGCAGAAGGCCTGTATAGCACGGACAGTGAGCTAAAGAGTGTGGTTATTTTTAAGGCTCATTCAAAAGGGAAAAAAAAATCAGACTTTGTTATAGGCTCGGTTAACAGAAACCTCGATTAATCGAAGCTCGGTTAATCCAGGTTCTACTATAATTCAATCTTCCGTAATCTTTTTAAAGCAGATCAAATTAATGGACTTTAGCACAAAGTCACATAGCTGATAACTGCCATGCTTGTTGGCCACCTTTTTTTCAAAAAGTTTGCTTCACCTTATTCAATTAATGAGATATCTCCGATAAAATAGGTCACATTTTCCCGTTCTAAAATACTGGTATCCAAAAATCGTAGCATGTAACTGACACTACAAGTACTCATGGAACTAGACTATTTTAAGTCTGATTTTTATTATAGACTATATAAAATTATTAAAAATATATATTATGATAGGAACTAGCGGGCTTCGTCCGCTATTTACGTTACGGATATAAAAATCATGTTTTTTTTTTTTTTAGGGAAAAAGAAATAAAAACCTATTTGACGATAGGTTTATAAAGACACATTTTGTATTTGTTATATTTCCGGGGATGAGGAGGGGGGGGGGGAACTATTTTGATTAAATATCGCAATTAGTCCACATGGCAGATATAATTATGATAGACACTAGTGGGCTTCGCCTCTCTATGGCGCCTTATGGGTCCAGCTTTTATAACTCAGAAACCACCTTTCGGACATCAATGCAACAGATTCCAAACGTTATAATTAACTTAATAATCACCCTATATAGCATTAAAGTAAATTTATGAGTAATGCATACTATTTTTTTATCCTAATTTCTGAAGAGAAAAAATTATTTCGGTTCCATTCTTAGGTACTGGTCTGAAAAATTTTGAAAAAGGGGGGAAGGAGGGGACATGAGACTGCTGTTTGTGAAACAACACAACGGGGTCTGGCTTATTCAACTTGGTTTTTGGTGACTTCAATTGGAAGGTGGTTTGTTTAAAAGAATGCGTTCCCTGCCCCATGAAAATTGGAACTATTGGTGCACCATCTATGTAAGGATTTAATAATTATAAATTAACATTTTGGATTTATTAATTTAAGGACAAAGTGTTTTTAAAGGAATATCAAATGAAATCCTCTGTGCGATCAGCGATTATACTTACCCACTTGTTTTTATATACAAACTGCTATAAGGAAAATTGTAATAAAATAGTAAAAATTAAATCTGCATTAAATTCCATAAGTATCTTTTTTTTAATAATTTTATCACTAACCTCAAAAAAGTAATGATATCAATGCAAAAACCCTTGACGGGTTAAAAGTTTCTGACGCAGCAATTTATCTTATGCTCTAAGAATTTTAAATATGGAACTTAAAAATACTGATATCAAATTTTGAGTGACGTTATGCTATTTCTTAAAAAATATATTTGTATTTATTTCATCATTTTATTTTTGTTTTATTTATAATCGCATGTGCAAAAGTTATGTTCAACATGAAAAGCTGCATAAAATTTTATTCGCTGTTGCTTTATCATTTACATCTCTCATAAATTCAAAATATGAGTTTTAAAAGATATGATATAAAATTTAAGTGACGCCTTGATGTGACTTTAAAAGGTTTGTTTTAAAATTCAATTTAAATTATTTTTGACTTGGTTAAAATATTTTTTTACATCTACACAATACTTTTAATTTTCCAATTCACTGTTAAATATATCACTTTCATTGAATCTATAATATGCATTGAAATGTATTTATTTCAATAAATTGATTTATCTTTTGTGTCACGCTATTCAAAATTGTGAGTAAGATTTATGTAAATGGTTTCTTTGCGTCAAACTATCCTTTTTCATACATTTCAGGTAGTTTGGACACAATGACGCAAAGAAACCATTTACATAAATCTTACTCACAATTTTGAATAGCGTGACACAAAAGATAAATCATTTTATTGAAATAAATACATTTCAATGCATAGTATAGATTCAGTGAAAGTTATATATTTAACAGTGAATTGGAAAATTAAAAGTATTGTGTAGATGTAAAAAAATATTTTAACCAAGTCAAAAATAATTTAAATTGAATTTTAAAACAAACCTTTTAAAGTCACATCAAGGCGTCACTTAAATTTTATATCATATCTTTTAAAACTCATATTTTGAATTTATGAGAGATGTAAATGATAAAGCAACAGCGAATAAAATTTTATGCAGCTTTTCATGTTGAACATAACTTTTGCACATGCGATTATAAATAAAACAAAAATAAAATGATGAAATAAATACAAATATATTTTTTAAGAAATAGCATAACGTCACTCAAAATTTGATATCAGTATTTTTAAGATCCATATTTAAAATTCTTAGAGCATAAGATAAATTGCTGCGTCAGAAACTTTTAACCCGTCAAGGGTTTTTGCATTGATGTAGTATACATACGTACATATCCATAGATCATATACAGGGTTGCACAAAAAATCGTATATTTTCTCGAATATTCATGGTAATAGCAGAAATTTAGTTTTCAAATACGTTATGCGTTTTCCAAATTGTTCATTTATACACATCTTTCACCTTAGTAAACTGTAAAGTTTTGTTATAGTATTAAGAATGTGTTGAAAGGGTTTCATAATCTATTCTGTGCACGCGATTCTTCGTTCTTGTTTGAGACTTTAAATTTTTTAGAAACCGTTCATTTACATCTTAAAAGTAACCACCACGGCAAATTCCAAGCTTCTACTTATTGAAGCTTCTATAACAACTGTATCACAGAAATCGCAATTTTAAAATCACTTGTTCCTTCACATTTAACATTTCTATATTTGTAAAAACTGTCCTGTAGGTGCATTTACGTCTCTAAAGTAACAGTCAAGTCAAATTTCACATTTCTATCTCCAAACGATTAAGACAATTTAAGATAAAGCATAATTTAGAAGGTTTTTAGAATGTTTTCAGCTCATTTTACTCTTTAAAATTTAGAGTCTTTTTTTAAACGTTCTTAGCGAGCACTTAAATCTTAAAAATAACCAGCACGTCAGATTTCCAGTTTCTAGGTTTCTAGTCTAGGATCATCACAAAAATCGCAATTTTAGAACGTTTTTTGCTACTGCGCCTTTTCAAATTCCGAATTTTGCAGAAAACTGTTCTCTATAAGCATTTAAGCCTTAAAATTAGCAGACACATGTCAAATTTTAAGTTTCTATTATTCCTAACGATTCTAAAAAAACTGTAATTTATACATAAGGTGCGAAATGAACGTTTTCGTTCATTTCACACCTTTAAATTTCGAATTTTTAATCAACTTATTCATACCATGCATCTGCATCTTAAAAGTAACTACAGTAGAACTCCAATTATCCAAACTCCGACTATCCGAATCGCTTTCAGAATTTCAGAAAAATAAATTAAGACGTACTGCGATTCGTAAAACAATGATTCTGTCTACGCGCGCTATTGTCTTTTCCTCCGCGAAACTAGTCTAGGCGCAGCGCGAACATTATTGGGATTTTGAGACATTATTAAGAAGAAAAGGTAAAGGAAAAAAAGATCAAGAAAAGGAAAGGGAAGAGACAGGAGAAGATGAAGATGGCTTGCCACTAGAGGAATTCAGAAACATTCTTTTGAAAATTCCTGGATGTTCAGAGGTTAGTGCTGAAGATATAGGAGAGTGGATTATGTGTGATTCATCAGATCCTGG
Source organism: Maratus speciosus (assembly GCA_963932465.1). Taxonomy (NCBI): domain Eukaryota; kingdom Metazoa; phylum Arthropoda; class Arachnida; order Araneae; family Salticidae; genus Maratus; species Maratus speciosus. The sequence continues at coordinate 424,946,398 of OZ010789.1, read as the reverse complement.
GTTTCAAATTCTAAATGATGATGAACTTATTGAAAGTGTGCGAGAAGAAAGTGTCGAGAAACATGCGGGACTTGTCTGCCCGAAAACTGATGAAGATTGTCAAACATCTTATTTTGACCGAGATATCCAGCAAGCAATGACTTTCATTTACAGTATGGTATGTACATACTGTACTAACCTACAACACTTGTAAATACGCTTAACATGTAAAAATGTGGCCTCTTCATTTAATTAATTAAAAGCTCTTTTTATTTAAAAATAATTTTTATCTCCCATTATCAACATACCTGCAGTAATTAATTAAAATAGATCTTTTTTCGGGAAAATTTCCAATTATCCGATTTTTTGATTATCCGAATGGGGTCCGGTCCCAATTGATTCGGATAATTGAGTTCTACTTTATTACTATACTAAATTTCAAGTTTCTAACCTGAACAAATCCAATTAAATAGTAATTTAGAACATTTTTGGAACTTTATGTGCTCCTTTCACACTTTTAAATTTAATTTAGAACATTTTTGGAACTTTTTGTGCTCCTTTCACACTTTTAAATTTAGAACTTTTTAGAAACAGTTCTGGACGAGCATTTACGCCTCTAGAGGAACAGCCATGCCAAATTTTAAGTTTCTACCTCTAACAATTCCAAATAAATCGTAATTTAGAACATTTTTAGAACGTTTTCCGCTCATTTCAGCCTTTTAAATTGTTAATTTTTTAGAAACCCATTCATAGCAAGTATTTAGATCTTAAAAGTGACCACTACGCCAAATTTCAAAATTTCTAGCCCAACAACAGCACAAAATTGCAGTTTTAGAACTTTTTTGCTTCTGCACCTCCTCGGGGTTGTTGTACCGACATAAAATATAGCCTATGTTGGAGCAGAGATGGTCACTAGCATTTTGCTACCGTTATTATTGGAATCGATTCGGTAGTTCCAGAGATTATCGCTTCAAACAAACACTACATAAACGTTAGTATGGATTATAAATAAGAACTGTTTGTTATTTTATTTGTAGGGGAAAAGGATGGAAAAAGGATGGTGACAGTTTTCTGCTCTAATATGGGCTATTGTTATGTCTGTACCAACCACCACTTCCAAACGGAGTCAAAACAATTTTAAAATTGAGATTGCTGTGATATTTTGGGGACTAAAAACTCGATATGGTGCTGGCTTCTTTTAAAGTGTAAATGTAAGCCAAGTAAGGTTTCTAAAAAATTCGAAAATTAAAAGTGTGGTTGAACGAAAACTGTTCTAAAATTGCGATTTCTGCGATATTGTTGAGGCTAAAAACTTTAAATTTAGCATGGTGGTTACTTTTAAGATAAAAATGCTCGCTAAGAACGATATCTGGAAAATTAGAAATTTTAAATGGTAAAAAGAGCGGGAAACCATTCTAAAAACTTCTAAAATTTATTTTGAATTGTTAGGCTATATAATTAGTATAAATACTTGAAATTAGACAAGGCTTTTATTTTTACACAGCAGGAAAAGATAAACGTTTCTTAATCTACTAAATATAATAGAACCACGTACGAAAATGTACAAGAACCTCACGATTCCGAAAAACGTTCTTTATCTTTAGAAACCTTAGAAACCAAATATTGTTGGTATTTAAAGAAGCGTTTATAAAAACAACGTCTATTTTGCTGCCAGTGATTTTCCGAGACGTTTCCGAGTAGATAAATATAAAATCAGAAGATGAAATGCAATCTATTATATTCCATCTTGATCCAATCATAAACAACATAATATAAACTTTAAAATGTTCCCCGTTTACTTAAAAGGTGACACATAATAATAATACAGTTGTTATAAGTTTAAAAATATACATTTTATTTAAATTTCCAAGTACTTTCGGCCTACAATTCCGCAGCAATCGTCATGGAATATTTTCATTAATTGTCGTTCGATTAATTTAAGTGACGTGTATGAACAAAATGACGTATTAAAAATGAACGGAACGGCAGTTAAGTGTTTTTCTCTTCACAAGTTTAATTCGAAGCATTACTACTTCTACTTCCAGCTACCCTAGGAATTATAGACTCTCCCATTTCAAACAAAGTGACGTATTTGAATGAATGGAACGGCAATTAATGAAAGTATCTCCTGACAATGGCTGCGTGATTGCAGACCGAAAGTACTTCGAAATATAAGTAAAAAATATATTTTTAAACTTGTAACGTCTGTATTATTATTATGTGTCACCTTTTAAGTAAACGGTGAACTTTTTAAAGTCCATATTATGTAGTTTATGTTTCCGAGTAGTTTTTATGGCGTATTAATGAGTTTAATCAAACCAAAATAACGGTTTTTAAGATGAAATCGATTACCAAATAAACATTTTCAGCTGTGTAGCTGAATTTATATTTGCAAGAATAACAGTAATATAAATTTCGATGTCAACGTTAATGTTAATGCTGTTAATTTATCATGTTTGTTTGTAAAGTATGCTTGTTGAACATGAAAAGATTCAATTGAGAATAGATAGCACCTGAAAAATCTATATTTTAGGTTGGAAAAACTAATTAATAAACTATAAAAATTATTCTTAAAATGAAATTTTCTTCCCTTAATTTCTACAGTAACAGTCGTGGTCAAACTGTCTTCTTTTTTTGACCGCTGGCCGTTTGCTAAGGACATGTTCAGAGAAGTCTGCTGAAACTTTGCACCTTGTTCTTTTAGCACAGAATGCAATGATTCATTAACCAAGCTGTGACTGGGTCCGGTATCAGTGCAGGCTTTGCTATAGTCTTCATTATTGTACAGGTTTACTGTGGTTAAAGGTGTGGTAGTGGTTGAGCATGTGTATATTTGGATTTGCTCAAAAGGAGAAATATTCAGTTTTTATCACAGGGTTGCAAGTAGGGCACTTACCACGAATAAATCTGAGAGCAGCACAAACATAACGCTTCAAGGTTGGTCGATCTTCAATCTGTGATTTGTCTGACGGGGTTGTCTTCTTTGAGTAGAAGGATTTATTCGAAAAAGTTTTATTAGAAGAGCTCGTTGGTACAGTCTCTTTCGGTTTTGACCAGGTTTTCTTTTTCTGGTGGATTTCCACTACTTTGGATTTTACAGGATTTACCCTTAGAACATCGTAAGCGTCTAGCTTCTCTACTAACACATTTGGATAATTTAAATCAGTCTAAACGTCTAAGAAATGTTCTCTTTGCTGTGGGGAGCATCTTCTCTTTAATTTGTAAGATAAATTAAGACTTTTCAAATCTTCGAACGAAGTTATGTTGAGCACAGAGAGCCAACCTTCAAAGTATGTTCTACACTCGAAAAAATAATCTTTCCAGGTACTTTATGGAATGTCCTTGTGCTGAACGAACAGAATTCTAAATCTTTCAGCGGTCAATTTGAATCGTTTCAACAACATCGCTTTTATGTGTTGGCAGTCCTGGGCCTTTTCTTCCGGTTCCCTAGCAATGAGTCTTGCAATATCACCAGGTAAAGCACTTGTGAGGTACGTAACCCAATTTTCTTCCGGAACCCCTAAAACCTTTAACTGTCGCTCACACAGAACTAAGGAGATGTTCATATCATCTTCGTTTGGGCGAAAACTGGAAATCAATTTTTGTAGATCGATTCGCGGCTTTTTGTATTGCGCATCTATTATTTTCTACCTCTGAGTTAGATACCGAAGCAGTGTTGGGTATGAGCGCGTTCATTGAACGAAAGTTCACGAACTTAGCTCACTTTCTGTGAACGTTGTGTTGAACTTGATTCACTTTTTGATAAATGAACATGAACTGAATGAACGCTCAAAAAATCCTTGAGTTTGAACGAAATTTACAACTAAAACTCAATTTTTTTCATAACGTATTTTTTTAAATTTTCCAGCCGTTAAGAACACGTTTTTCCCATTCACATGCCATTTAGAGGCCTAAACCGACTCGGGACGGGTCGAGTCTGATCACCAGTTTTTCTGGGTCGTGCCCAGGCCTTGCTTTCTCTGGAGGCTTGGGCCGGCCCGATTCGAACTTATTTCTGGACCTGTGCTTAATTCTTCCTAGAAGTCTGCACCGACAAAAAATTTCTGGCTCGGTCGCCCCTGCTTGTATGAAAATTTTTGCACCATCCCAGTCTGACTCGCGGAAAAATCTGTTTAAGGAACAGCCTACCTTGGGTCAACAATTTTTTCCGAAAATATATATTTTCTTAAATTACCATTATTCTACACTCATGTCCAAAATTAAGATCACAAATATAAAATCTGTGAAAACTGAAAAAGTATTCACTGTGTTGCCACGAAATTTGGCACAGAGGCATATTATAATAGGAGAAAGAATATAGCAACATAAAAATATGGAAAACATTTTAATTGTGAGTTAAGAAACAGGGTATATCAAAAAGTGCTAAATAATGAATCAGAGATAAAGCATTTATCTCGGGAAAAGTTTGTCTAATATCGAGTTTGACCACCGTGCACTGCTGTACAAGCCTCACAACGAACTCTTATACTGTTTATGAGGGTGTCAATGAATGTTTGCGGCAACAAAGCCCATTCTACCAAATGCGCGGCTTTTAGCTCCTGGCGGGTCCTGTGAGGGGGGGTTACGTTGTGCAATGGCTCTTCCTAGACCATCCCAAACATGTTCAATAGGATTGATGTCCGGAGACCTCGAGGGCCAATTAATATGCCGAAAATTCTCTTCTTCAAGAAAATCATCAGCAATGTGAGCTCTGTGTAGCTTCGCATTATCGTCCATAAACATGAAGTTCGGGCTTACAGAACCCCAGACAACCTCACATAGGCTCAAGGACCTCATCCCTAAATCCCGGCGTCCAATCTTGTGTGTCCCTTTCACTGCGTCCAACAGGAGAGCCCGGTTGTTGTGGAGCCGAAGACATCAATCTTGGACACAACAAGAATGGGTGCGTTTTCTTTTTATTGATGAGTCGAGATTCACCACGCAGAGTGATTCTCGTCGAATCTTCATCTGGGTAAAACGTGGCACTCGCTATCATCCTTACTACGTAAAAGAAATCGACAGATTTAGTGGCAAAAGAATCCTTGACTGAGGCGGCATAATGTTGGGGAGTCGTACACCACTGCACGTCTTCGATGCCGGTACTGTCAATGCACATCGCTATAGGGATGAGTTCCTTGAAGCCTACGTGAGGTTTTTCCGTGGTGCTGTAGGCCCGAACTTCATGTTTACGGACGATAATGCGATTGTAACTTGATGTACCCTGTTTCTTAATTCACAATTAACATCTTTTCCATATTGTTATGTTGCTATATTCTTTCTCCTATTGTAATATACCTCTGTGCCAAATTTCGAAGCAGCACAGTGAATAGTTCATTAGTTTTTACAGATTTTATGTTTGTGACCTTAATTTTGGACATGAGTGTACAATTAAAATTCTCTTTACAGAATAGTACTACATATACATTTCTAGGAGGCGGGAGATACAATACTTTAAAACCTGTTTACATTTTCCTGTACATTTTCTGTTTGATACCATGTGTTTAAAATATTAACAGGTGTGGTACTAAACTCTATAAAAAAACTTATTCACATTTAATTTTTAAATATTAAAAAATATTAATATTATTTGCATTAATAAATATTAAAATATTAAATGTTAATGAATAATGTCTTAAATCTTCAAGGCTAAATAGAACTTTGGTATTTTAGCTTTACCATGTGATAGAATACCTGATAACACGTTCGTCTAAAACATAAAATAATTTTTAAGAAAATGTAGCATAACACGTTCTTCCACTCAGCTCTTCAATTGAAAGGAGGAATCCGTATACATGTACTCAAATGTAAATAGAGAGGAAATATAGGTCAACTCACTCTTGTTAAATTGTAGGCTTCAGCAGCTTGTAATATTTTTTAACAGTTTTGAAAAATAATTTTGTTAACTTTCAAAAGAATTTTAAATATTTTTTAAAACTAAAAAATATATTCATACATTGCTTTTGAAAAAAAGTGCTGTTACAAAAAGTTGGTAGTTAATCATTGTATTGATTCAAAACTTTCTTATACTGTTATTATACTAACTTGTAATACTCAAACTGCAATTGATATGATTTATTTGTATAAATATTTGTATTTGATACCTTGATTGATCGATTGATATGATTAATATGATTGATTGATTGATTAATTAATATGATTAACATGATTTTTATGATTGAATGATATGATTAATATGATTTATTGATCGATATGATGGATTGATATTATTGTTTGGTTGGTTAATATGATTGATTGGTTGGTTTGATTTATTGATTAATTGATATGATTGATATCATTGATTGGTTAATTGATATGATGGATTGATTGATTAATTGCTATGACTGATTGATATATGATTGATTGTATACTTGTATTTGCAATCTAAATGAACTTTTTGATAACTTTTTAATTATGAAAGTCACATACATATACAGATACAAAACTTTTTTTTACTTACAATTTTTTTAAAAATTTTGTAATTTTTTTTTTATTTACAATTTTTTTTTTCAATTTTGAAAACTTTTTTTTTAAATTTTGAAAACATTTTTTTTAATTTTTATATTTTGATAAGTTATTTTTTGTTTTTACTTTCTTCTATCTTGACAAGAAGAAAGTATTGGTTTCATGAAAATTTTCGAATTCCAGTTTTCGACGGATTTACACGTTTTATGGGTCAGAGATTCCAAAAAACATGTTCTTACAAAATGTCTGTCTGTGAGTCTGTCTGTCTGTCTGTCCGTCTGTCTGTCTGTATGTGACACAAATTTTGTGGGTGCTCTATCTAAAGAACTAATGCACAGAATTTAATAAAAATTTATATTCAGGTAGTCCCTGATATAGATTGGTGCTGATTAGTTTTTTGTGTAAATCGCCCTGCAGGTGGCGCTGCTATGTAGCATTTTGCAGGATTTCCGCAAAAGCTCTATCTCAAGAACTAATGCACGGATTTTTATAAAACTTCAGATTCAGTTAATTCTTGATATGAATTGGTGCTGGTAATGTTTTGGTGCAAATCATATGCTGCATTTTGCAGCATTTACACGATTTTCGTAATATCTCAATCTCAAGAAATAATGCACGGATTTTCATCAAACTTCAGATTCAGTTAGTGCTTGATATGATTTGACGTTTTGCCCCTTGTGGTGTAAATCGCTCAACAGGTGGCGCTGATATGCTGCATCTTTTGAGATTTCCGCAATAGTTCTATCTCAAGAACTAATGCTTGGCTTCTCAACAAACATCAGATTCAGGCAGGGGCGTAGCTACAGATATTTTTTCGGGGGGGGGGGGGGGAGAGTTCGAAAATTTCCCAACTTGAAACAAATTCCTCCAACATTCAACTAAAGTGATATGCACAAAGTGTGTAATAATGATAATGAAGCTTATGCATAAAAAATTCCTTTCCAAAGAAAAATTTTGAAACTAGAAATATAAAAATTCTAATTTTTGGTTTGTTTAATAAAAAACAAACACGCGTTGTACTTTCTTCTGTCTTTAAAAGACGAAAGTATTGAATTCGTAAAAAAATCTACAACTGGTTTTCGACGGTTTGATACGTTTTAGAAGGTCCTGAACATGATTTGACTGATTTTAGAAAATGTCTGTCTGTGTGAATGTGATACAAATTTTGTGGGTGCTCTATCTCAAGAACTAATTCGCGGAATTTTATAAAACTTTATATTCAGTTATACCTTGATAAAAATTAATGCTGATTAGTTTTTGGTGTAAATTACCCAAAAGGTGGCGCTGCTATCCTGTATTTTTCACGATTTACATGATTTTAGCGATAGCTATATCTCAAAAACTGTTGCACAGAATTTGATCAAATTTCCTATTCTATTAAACCTTGACATAATTTAGTGCTTATTAGGTTTTTGTATATATCTGTGGCACTGCTGTGCTGCATTTTTCACGATTTTCGCGTTAGCTATATCTGAAAAACTAATGCACGGAAATTTAGTCAAACTTCATATTCGGTTACACTTCCTTATTGGGCTTGGGTGTATACTGTCCAAAGGTATCGCTTTTGAGCTCTTTGGGTTTGGAATTTTGGTTGTAGACATCTAAGAGCATAGGTGTCGAAATTCAATGATTTGTTTGAAAAATGCGATGCTTCTATCTCCTTTTTAAAGGCACACAATTAAACGAATTATAAATTAAATGCACACAATTAAACCTTTAGAATTAATTATTATGGGCATAGAATTGTTATTTAATTTTAACATTGTGATTGCAAATTTTGAAGTACTAACATGTATGGGATAGAATAAGGTTTTGGGATTGGCACATCCAAATAATTTTCATTTAACATCAATTCTTTTGGTCTTCAAAGAAGCTAACTCTGATGAAGCTAACCTAACATCGTCCAGTTTAATAAAATCCACTATTTCACTTTCACATTTTAAAAGCATTAGGCTGTCAAGTCTGTCAGGCCTCATTGTAGCTTGCAATATATATTTATTAAATTTTTATTTGACTAAAGATTCTTTCATTAGATGCAACGCCATAAAGATAAGCTGCTGTGAATGTTAAGGTACGAGTATATAGTTTGACAGTGTGACCCAAATAGTCTTTGGATTTTATGGCATGAGAAAAGGTTTGTTAAGTGAGTTGGGATTTGGTTTATTTCTATTTGACTCTCCAAGTCATGTACATCCGGTTTCTCATATCCAGGTGGAATCATTATTAACTTTTCTCAGTTAGTGATACTCAAATTTGCCTTGCACAATTGCAATTTAAATATGGAATGTATTGGTGCAATATTCTCCTGATATAGGGAACATTGTCATTTAAGCCCATTACTAAATTGCCGAAATTTTCTTGTATTTCTTATAACTCTTCCCTGTAAAACTTATGTCTATCAATGTCCATTGCTATGCTATTATTTTTATCTATTCCATTTGGTGAAACCGTTTTCCCACGGTGCTTTCAGAAGTCAGCTTATTCAATCACATCCTAATATTCATATTTGTTTATGAACTTGTCTATAAGGAAATCCTTATTTTTTCAAAATTTTATTCAAGTGCAACCTATCAGTGTTTATGTCAACCTGTATGTCGATTTTTTTTCTTCAGTTGATGGACTGCTTTCATGGTCATATTTCTCTTCCAAATTCAAATCATCCACTTTTTTACCTTTTTCATCCACGAATGGATTTTTAGATGCTCCAAAATGTTGCATGAAAACTCTTTTCCTATTATGAAGGGTTCTTTCGTGCTAAGATTTATAGTCATTTTTTAGAACAGCTTTAAACACACAACACTGGACTTTTGGTTTAAAATTTACTAAACACCTATAAATCTAAATGAACAGGACATATATATATTTCCGCACACAAATAAAGGTAAAATGTGGCAAATGTATCTAAACTAACGACTTCTTATATTCACATTTGCTCATATAATGCTTTTGTCATGACAGCGAAGGGTTAACTAATTTTCGGAGCAAAAAAAACCACGAGAATGAGTAAAATATTGTCCAAAAATCGCAAAATTAGTGCAATTTGTGAAAACTCATCAAATCTTCTTGCCAGCTGTGTTTCAAGTAGGTGACTACATTCCTTTCTGTTGTGCTACAAGTGATCTCCAATTTTCAAAAGCAGCTGCAATCCCTTTGGATTAAAATAGCTGGATTCTCTTTTGGAAGGGTGAAAATTTTGAGAAAGGAACAAAGTTTTGAAGGAAATAACGGAACTGGATAGTCAACTATTGGTGGATAGGAGTAGAGAAATTTAGGTCTGGTAGATGTATAATATTTTTGTAGAACTGAAAAATACAATGATAGATTGAGTGTGGCTGATTTCTTTTTTGTATTTCTTTTGATAATTTAACTTGCTTACTGTTACAATACTCAGTCAGAAACATAATCACCAAAACAATAAAAATTGCATAATGTCTCAAAAATCCAGAATTTCCCAACTTCACAAATATTGGGGGGGGGGGGGGGGGCTCCCCCCATACCCCCCCATGGCGACGCCCCTGGATTCAGGTATACCTGATTATGAATTAGTGCTGTTTATGTTTTGGTGTAAATCACTCAACAGGTGGCGCTGCTATGCAGCATTTTTCACGATTTCCACAATAGCTCAATGTCCAGAACTAATGCACGGATTTTCATCAAACTTCAGATTCAGTTAGTCCTTGATATGAATTGATATTTTGTACCTTTTCGTGTAAATCGCTCAACAGGTGGCGCTGCTATGCTGCATTTTTGTGATTTCCACAATAGCTCTAGCTCCAGAACTAATGCACCGATTTTCGTCAAACTTCAGATTCCGGTATACCTTAATATAAACTAGTGCTGTTTGTGTTTTGGTGCAAATCGCTCAACAGGTGGTGCTGCTATGCTGCATTTTTCAGAATTTCCCCTACAACTCTATCTCAATAAGTAATGCACGAATTTTCATCAAATTTCAAATTCAGGTATAATTTGATACGAATTGGTTCTAAATTGATGTAATTTCTTTTACTATTTAAATGATTTAATTGACGTGATTTATATAGAAGAAAGTTTTGTGATGGCCACAACATACTAGTTTAATTTTACTTACAAATATTTTTATTAAGTATATATTAATCTAACACTTTTATAGGATAAAAAGAAGATATAAATTATTAAAGTGAAATATAATGAAAGTCACTTACATGTATACATATACGTATAGGTAAACTCACTTTTGAAAACTTAATTTATATATATTTTTTTAATTTTGAAAACTTAAATTTTTTCCGAGTTTTTTTTTCAAGTTTTTTTTTAAACTTTTAAATTTTGTAAACTTTTTAATACTTCTTTTAAATTATTTTTTATTTTTTTATAAAGATTTTTTAATTTTGAAAACTTTTTTTTTAACTTTGCAAATATTTTTTTAATTGAGTTTCTTTTTTTTTTTTAATTTTGAATTTTGTAAACTTATTATTATTATTATTGAAAACTTTTTTTTATATATAATTAAGTTTCATATATATATTTTTTTTATTTTAGAAAATAGAAATTATAGTATTAAGATTATTAATTTAATATCTTAAACTTGTGTTAATTTTTTTAATTGCTAAAGAATTGTTGGTTTCTTTAGTTATACATATGCAAATTTAAGTCTAACACTCTATTAAAAGTTCTAAAAGACATAACAAAATAAACATACACTTTGGAAAAATAAACACACACGTATTAAAAAGGATAGCAATACATTTTATTTTATTATTTTAAACAATTCGTTTTGAATTGTTTCTAAATGAATGTTTGATAAAAAGTTTTCACTAACACAATCCACTCCGTTTAAAAACGAGGAAATAACGAAATCAAAATCTATAGGTGTTAATAACATCTCTCCTATTTTTTCAAATTTTTGTCGATTATTTAATATACGAGGGCTGTATGATAAGTACCTGGCCTCAGCCAGAGATAGCGCTACTAGCGTTTAAAAAATGATTTATTTTGCAATGGCGACCTTTTACAACAAACTTGGCTAATCGCCAAGTCGGTACGTGGTTTAGTTTGCGAGTGGTAGCCATTTCAATAGAACAACTTTGGTGATATTTCAACAATGGAAAAAATTTAATATCGAGCAGTGATAAAATACCTGTTTTTGAAAAAGAAAACTAATGACGAGATTAAAGCAGAACTCAGCGAAGTTTATGGGGACTCTGCACCTTCGTTATCAACCATAAAATATTGGACAGCTGAATTCAAACGCGGCCATAGAAGCATTTTTGATGAAGAACGTCCAGGTCGTTCAACTGAGGTTACGGCATCAGAAATGATCGAAAAAATTCACGATATTGTGATAAATGATCGGAGAGTGAAAGTACGCGAGATTGCTGAGACTGTGGGTATCTCAACTGAACGGGTGCAAAATATTTTAACAACTCATTTGGATATGAAAAAGCTTTCGGCAAAATGGGTGCTGCGATTGCTCACTGTTGACATTAAACACACTCGTGTGTCAATTTCAAAAGAATGTCTGGCGAAATTAAAGCACAATCCAAATGATTTTTGGCGTCGGTTCATAACAGTTGACGAAACATGGATTCATCACAGTACGCCAGAGACTAAAGAACAGTCCAAACAGTGGGCTTTTCGTGGACAACCTGCGCCAAAAAAGGCAAAGGCTACTTTATCTGCGAACAAAGTCATGGCTACAGTGTTTTGGGATGCACGCGGCATAATTCTTGTCGATTACCTTGAAAAGGGCAAAACGATCAATGGAGAATATTATGCCAGGCTACTGGATAGTTTCGACCATGTTATGAAAGAAAAACGTCCGCATTTGGCGAAGAAAACAATTCTCTTTCATCAAGACAATGCACGCGTGCACACCTGTGTCGTCGCCATGGCAAAATTCCATGAATTAGGATACGAACTGCTGCCGCATCCACCATATTCGCCAGATTTAGCCCCTAGCGATTATTTTCTATTTCCAAATATGAAAAAATGGCTTAGTGCAAAAAAAATTTGGCTCTAACGATGTGGTTATTGCTGAAACAAACGCCTATTTTGAAGGGTTAGAGAAATCGTATTTTTTAGAGGGGATACAAAAAATAGAAAAGCGTTGGGCTAAGTGTATGGAACTAACACGAGATTATGTTGAAAATAAATCCCATTTTAGACATAAAAATGAATTTCTCTTGTCAAGGCCAAGTACTTATCATACAGCCCTCGTATAACAGGAATGAGGACTTTGTGATTTCTGATTAAAAAAACATCCATCACAATCAAAAATGCGGTTTAGTATAGTCAATATATTATTCTCAATACATGTTATAAGTTTAGACTGCAACATGAGTTCATTTTCTGTAGATGTATGACCAATGATACATTTCTGCATAATTAAGCTTGGTATATGGTTTACATATATATGTTGAAGAAGTTCCTTATTCAAATCATCTATTTTTTCTTTTAGTTTCACCCATTGATAGTCGTTTAAGTCAATATGAGAATAATTCTTTAAATTTTTAATTCGCATGATAGAATTATTAAAATTTAACACTAATATCATGCTATTAGAAACAAATGAGGAACTTTTATAGCTCAAATTAAATGAAAAAATTTTCTTGCAAAATTCGAACCAGCTGTTAACATCCATAATAATTCCATTTTTCGTTAGAATTTCTTCACTAGTAAGCCCACTGCGCTTAAACTGTCGAATATGAATATGAAATTGTCTATTATGCAGTTTTAAAATTAAAAACATATAGTCACTGAGTTCTTCTCGAAATACAATAACAAGACTGGATTTGGTAGTTTTAGACTGTGGAATGACATTCGTAGGTGGGGTGATGCTTTGTAATTCATCACTTGTTTTAGAAAGGTTGCTTGCTTGGGAGTCAGAAACCTCTCGGCTAATAGTAGGTTCTTGAAAGGATTCGTCTTGCGAAATTAAGTTACTAGCTGAGGTCGAGGTTAAAGCAGATTCAAAATCTATGTCTTTGAAAAATATATTCAAATAGTCCTTGACAGAAATTGATTCTTGGCCTGAATTCTCGAAAGATGTGCTATCATCACCAAAGGTAGGGATAAAAAAATTCATATCGATTTCAGATTTCACATTCGGTGAGTAATCAATAGTGGGCAAATCACGCGATATTGTCCCACAGTCAGTGTTTAATAAATTAGGAACTTCCAATCTTGGTATATTAAATTCACTCGCGGAAGTGGGTTCATTAGGTTCTTCTAAACGTTGATACTTTGAAGAAGAAGCCCCTTTGTCGGAAGATCTTTTTAACATATTTACTACAGAACCCATATTCAAAAAATAAAGGTAACATTAGATGAAGTTAGAACAAAAATCAGTTGGAAACTGAATGTTTAGAAAAAGCACATCCCCTAATATATGTTAAAAATCAGCTTCGGTTACAGATAAACACTTGGAAAAATTAGTAATGTCATTAATTTTAGTTTAAGTCTTAATATATATATAAAAACTGTTTATATAAGTGGTGAATGTTATATTATGTCTATGGTTTTATCCCTTTTTGAAGAATAGTATGGCAACACAAGGTAACAATTTTTTTATAAGTGGTGTTTGATATTTTATGTTAATGGTTTTAGTTTAATACTTTTTTGAAGAATTCAATGGCAACACAAGATAGCAGTTTTTAAAAAAGTGGTGAATGATAAATTATGTTAATGGTTCTATGCTTTTTTAAAGAATTGTATGGTAACAAGCGATTATAATATTATTAATAAGCGAATAACAGTTGTTTATACAAACGACAATTGACATATTAAACTTAAAAAATAATTACAATAAATTCGAAATATTGAAAAATAACTAATTCAGTGGATAACTTCAGACTTTCAATATGAAATTAATAAAAGATAGTTAACTCATTATTCATTTGATAAGAAATTGAAAAAATAAATTAAGTAAAGTCGTTACGACTTCCTGAGTCATTAAAAAACCACAAATTGTTCTAACAAAAATAAAAAGACAAAAGCTTTTTCATTTATACATTATTTATTCGTCATTTTCAATAGTTACAATAGTGAAAACATGAGTACACATGTTTCAAAAAGGTATAAACATTTCAAATCATTTTATATTTAAAGGTAGATAGTTCTAAATTCAATATTTTATCTAATGTCCAATTAAAATCACGTCTGGTGGACTTCTCATAGGAATTAATAATTTTTGCAAAGGCATCCTCAACATGCTCAGATAAGTTTTGATTCGTCAATTCAAGTACAGTTTTTGAAAGGAGATAGGGAGTGGCAGTCTCTAGCTCACCCTCCTCTGTTACGCGATATACAGCAACTTGTACACTTGCATACCATTTTATTGATCTTTTAACTTGTATCTGATAGTTTAATTCGTTTAAAATGTCAAATTAAAAATTTTTAAATTTAACACTAATATCATGTTATTAGAAACAAATGAGGAACTTTTATAGCTCAAATTAAATGAAAAAATTTTCTTGCAAAATTCGAACCAGCTGTTAACATCCATAATAATTCCATTTTTCGTTAGAATTTCTTCACTAGTAAGCCCACTGCGCTTAAACTCTCGAATATGAATATGAAATTGTCTATTATGCAGTTTTAAAATTAAAAACATATAGTCACTGAGTTCTTCTCGAAATACAATAACAAGACTGGATTTGGTAGTTTTAGACTGTGGAATGACATTCGTAGGTGGGGTGATGCTTTGTAATTCATCACTTGTTTTAGAAAGGTTGCTTGCTTGGGAGTCAGAAACCTCTCGGCTAATAGTAGGTTCTTGAAAGGATTCGTCTTGCGAAATTAAGTTACTAGCTGAGGTCGAGGTTAAAGCAGATTCAAAATCTATGTCTTTGAAAAATATATTCAAATAGTCCTTGACAGAAATTGATTCTTGGCCTGAATTCTCGAAAGATGTGCTATCATCACCAAAGGTAGGGATAAAAAAATTCATATCGATTTCAGATTTCACATTCGGTGAGTAATCAATAGTGGGCAAATCACGCGATATTGTCCCACAGTCAGTGTTTAATAAATTAGGAACGTTCAATCTTGGTATATTAAATTCACTCGCGGAAGTGGGTTCATTAGGTTCTTCTAAACGTTGATACTTTGAAGAAGAAGCCCCTTTGTCGGAAGGTCTTTTTAACATATTTACTACAGAACACATATTAAAAAAATAAAGGTAACATTAGATGAAGTTAGAACAAAAATCAGTTGGAAACTGAATGTTTAGAAAAAGCACATCCCCTAATATATGTTAAAAATCAGCGTCGGTTACAGATAAACACTTGAAAAAATTAGTAATGTCATTAATTTTAGTTTAAGTCTTAATATATATATAAAAACAGTTTATATATGTGGTGAATGTTATATTATGTCAATGGTTTTATCCCTTTTTGAAGAATAGTATGGCAACACAAGGTAACAATTTTTTATAAGTGGTGTTTGATATTTTATGTTAATGGTTTTAGTTTAATTCTTTTTTTGAAGAATTCAATGGCAACACAAGATAGCAGTTTTAAAAAAAGTGGTGAATGATAAATTATGTTAATGGTTCTATGCTTTTTTAAAGATTTATATGGTAACTAGCAAACCCCGCGGCTTTGCTCGCGTAATATTTGAAATATGCCAAGTGATATTTATATGTCTAATTTTTATCAAAAGGTACTAACTAAATTTTTATTTTATTAAAAGGTAATATTTTATTTTATTAAAAGGTAATATTTTATTTTATTAAAAGGTACTTATTACTTTTAGGAATAATTCAAAAATTACTATTTAAAACACAGTTTGACTAAACATCATTATTACACTGTATTAGGCAGAAATGAGACTTAAATTAATAAAATGAAATAAAACTAAATAAATGATAATTTAGAAAATATTTTGAAACTTTTATGCTCAATTAATACGCTCATTTCAGTATTCATTTGAAGTTGAATTTTTTAGAAACCATCTTCTTACATCTTAAAATTAACCATCATGTCGAATTCCAAGTCCTACCACCTCTCTCAACATAAAGGGCTATGTTGAAACAGGAACTGTCACCACTAATTTGCCAACATTAATTTTGAAATCGGTTTGTTATTTCCTAATATTCCACAGAAGCGTAATTTAAAAAGCTTTTAAAGCCCTTTTTTAGAGCGTTTGTCGTTCCTGTGAACTCCAGGTGGTAGAATCACCGGCATAAAATATAGCCTGTGTAGGATCAGAGACTGTTACCACTGATTCGCCACTATTACTTTTATAATCGGTTTATATTCCCTGAAATTGCATAGAATCGTAATTTAGAACTTTTTTAGAATGCTTTTCGCACCTCCCCTTCGCTTCACCCCTTTTTAATTCGAATTTATTTTCGACGTTCCTTCGAGGGCATTTATATTTTATAAGTAACTACCATGTCATATTTAAAGTTTCTAGCCTTTTCAGTATCACAGAAAACGCAATTTAGAAAGTTTTTAGCTCCTGCAACCCTCTGGTGGTAGTGGAACAGACATAAAGTATAGCTTATGTTTGAGCAGGTTCTATCACCAAAATTTGTCATCATTATTTTTTTAATCGGTTTGGTAATTTATAAGTTTGCTTAAAAATTGTAATTTATAACGATTTTCACTCACTTCATTTTTTTTAAATTTGGAATTTTCTTTCGACTGTTCTTAGAAAGCAGTTGCATCTTGTAAGTAAATACCATGCCATACTTCAAAGTGTTACACCCCTCAGTTGTGCAAAAAATGCAAATTAAAACATGTTTTGCTTTTGCAACCCTCAGATGGTAGTGACAGCAACATAAAATATAAGCTATGTTATAGCAGGGACTGTCACCATTGATTTGCAACCATTACTTTTGAAATAGCTTTGGTATTTCCTTAGATTGAGTAGAAATCGCAATTTAGAACGTTTTTTGGACGCTTTTCGCGCATTTTCACCGCTTTTTAAATTTCCAATTTTTTCGAAACTGTTCTTAAAGATCATTTATAGCTAATAAATATGTACCTTGCCTAATTTTAAGTTGCTAGCCCCTACCGATCACAAAAATCGAAATTTAGAACGCTTTTTTGCTCCTGCAACGTCTTGGTGATAGTGATACCGACATACAATAGCGTCTATGTTAGAGCAGAGGCTGTCAGCATCAATTTCCTACCATTACGTTTGAAATCAGATTCACTCTTCCTGAGATATTGCCGACAAATCGGCATCTAGAACGTTTTTAGAACGCTTTTCGTGCATTTTGCTCCTGCATCTCCTCTGGGGTAGTGGAAACAGATATAAAATATAGCCTATCTTGGAGCAAGATCTGTCACCATCATTTTTACACCATTATATTTGAAATCGGTTCAGTACTTCCTGAGATTGCATAGAAATCGCAATTTAGAAAGTTTTTTATAGCGCTTTTTGCGCATTTTGACCCCCTTTTAAATTTCGATTTTTTTAGGAAATGTCCTTAGAGATCATTGATATCTTATAACTAACTACCATTCCAAATTTCACGATTCTAGGCCCTTCCATAACGCAAAAGCCGCAATTTAGAACGTTTTTTGCTCCTGCACCCCATTTGGGGTAGTGGCACCGACATAAAACATCGCCTATGTTGGAGCAAGGGTTTTCACCATCATTTTGACGCCATTATTTTTTAGATCGGTTTAATATTTCCTGAGATTGTGTAGAAACCACCATTAGAATGTTTTTTATAGAACGCTTTTCGCGCATTTTCACTCCTTTTAAATTTCGAATTGTTTAAGAACTGTTCTTAGAAATCCTTTTTATCTAATAAGTAGCTAATATTTCAAATTTCATATTTCTAGGCCCTTCGGTAACGCAAAAATTGGATTTTTAGAACGTTTTTTGCTCCTGCACCCCCTTTGGGGTAGTGGAACCGACATAAAACATAGCCTATGTTGGAGCAAGGGTTGTCACCGTCATTTTGACACCCTTATTTTGACACCATTATTTTTTAAATCGGTTTGGTATTTCCTGAGATTGTGTAGAAACCACCATTTAGAACGTTTTTTAGAACGATTTTCGCGCATTTTCACCCCTTTCAAATTTCGAATTGCTTAAGAACTGTTCTTAGAAATCCTTTATATCTAATAAGTAGCTAATATTTCAAATTTGATATTTCTAGGCCCTTCAGTAACACATAAATCGCATTTTTAGAACGATTTTTGCTCCTGCACCCCCTTTGGGGTAGAGACACCGATATAAAACATAGCCTATCTTGGAGCAAGCGTTGTCACCATCATTTTGACATCAATATTTTTTAAATCGGTTTGGTATTTCCTGAGATTGTGTAGAAACTACCATTTAGAACGTTTTTTAGAACGCTTTTTGTGCATTTTCACCCCTTTTAAATTTCGAATTGTTTAAGAACTGTTCTTAGATATCATTTATATTTTATAAGTAACTAATATTCAAAATTTCATATTTCTAGGCACTTCAGTAACGCTAAAATCGCATTTTTAGAACGTTTTTTGCTCCTGCACCCCCTTTGGGGTAGTGGCACAGACATGAAACATAGCCTATCTTGGAGCAAGCGCTGTCACCGTCATTTTGACACCAATACTTTTTAAATCGGTTTGGTATTTCCTGAGATTGTGTAGAAAATACCATTTAGAACGTTTTTAGAACACTTTTTGTGCATTTACAACCCTTTTAAATTTCGAATTGTTTAAGAACTGTTCTTAGACATCATTTATATCTTATAAGTAGCTAATATTCAAAATTTCATATTTCTAAGCTCTTCAGTAACGCTAAAATCGCATTTTTAGAACGTTTTTTTGCTCCTACACCCCTTTGGGGTAGTGGCACCGACATACGATATAGCCTATGTTCTAAGTTGGACTAACACCATCATTTTGATACCATTACTTTTGGAATCGGTTCGGTAGTTCCAGAGCTTATCTCCGACAAATAAACAATTCTTTCCTCTTTATAATAGGAGTATAGACAAATGATTATAATATTATTAATAAGCGAATAACAGTTGTTTATACAAACGACAATTGACATATTAAACTTAAAAAATAATTACAATAAATTCGAAATATTGAAAAATAACTAATTCAGTGGATAACTTCAGACTTTCAATATGAAATTAATAAAAGATAGTTAACTCGTTATTCATTTGATAAGAAATAGAAAAAATAAATTAAGTAAAGTCGTTACGACTTCATGAGTCATTAAAAACCACAAGTTGTTCTAACAAAAATAAAAAGACAAAAGCTTTTTCATTTATACATTATTTATTCGTCATTTTCAATAGTTACAATAGTGAAAACATGAGTACACATGTTTCAAAAGGTATAAACATTTCAAATCATTTTATATTTAAAGGTAGATAGTTCTAAATTCAATATTTTATCTAATATCCAATTAAAATCACGTCTGGTGGACTTCTCATAGGAATTAATAATTTTTGCAAAGGCATCCTCAACATGCTCAGATAAGTTTTGATTCGTCAATTCAAGTACAGTTTTTGAAAGGAAATAGGGAGTGGCAGTCTCTAACTCACCCTCCTCTGTTACGCGATATACAACAACTTGTACACTTGCATACCATTTCATTGATCTTTTAACTTGTATTTGATAGTTTAATTCGTTTAAAATGCCCAACTGAATACTATTAAAAAATGTGTTAAAGTCTTTAGCATTCTCCTCGTGAGAGTTGATTACAGTTTTAGTAAATATGTTTAACGCATTTTGCCTTTTAAAATGCTGAACCTTCTGAAAAACGTATCTTTTAAAGAGGATGAATTATCAATTTTGGATCTAACTCTGTGTGAAGTTTTCAAATGATATAAAAAATCGGACTTGCGATTGAATATTTCTTTATTACTGCATACATTTATCCTTTTTGGAGGACTTGTGGATCTTCATGTGTTTTAATAAGTCATACTTTCTGGAGAACGCTTCAACGCATGCATTGCATTTATGTTGCGAGGGAATCTTTAAATGAAATAGTTTATGACGATTCAAAATATCCTTTCTAGAGAATGCTTTTTGGCAGATGTCACATACAAATGGTCTTTCTTCAGAATGAATCATGAAATGTTGTTTTAAATTGTCTTTTCGGGAAAAAGATTTGCAGCAAACAGTACACAAAAAAGGTGGCTTCTGTTTCTTGAGTTCTGATGAGGAGGATTCCGCTTCATTATCTGAAACGGGTTCTACTTTAGGTTGTACTGTTAATCCCATGTCTTGAGCATTTAATCTTGATGAAAAAGATTGATTATTCAAACGTGGTACATCATCGCTTAACATAGTAGAATGTCCATCTTGAAAACTATCCATATTATCCTAAGAGAAAAAAACGTCTTCACACACTCATATAATAGCAAACACTAATAAAAAAGTCTCGTTCCATTAAATTTTATATAATAATAGGGGGCGCATGTTAAAAAATTATTACGATGGTGCAAATCATGTAATATGATTAGTTCAAAAATTCCAGAAAAACACGTGGCATAAAAAAGTATGTGTAGAAAGTTCGCAGGAAGTGAATCAATCCAAAGGCATTTATGTAATGTTTAAAAAGTATATGATTCATCACGTTACGTTTTTAAATACGTCATTCTAACGTTTTACAAATTAATTGTATTATTTCAGCGAAATATATGACAAACCATTGGTTTAATTCATACTAAATTTATTAAACTGTATAAAAGAATGAGTTGAAGTGAAACTGTAGTTTTAAAATTCATTCGAACTAATGTAAAATCATCAAATAATTATCTATTGCAATAACAAATTATGAGTTGATTGAATTTATAATAATTGATAAATAGAAAACCTGACAAATATTTTATACTTTCATTTAAAATCTGTAAACAAAGTGAAATAATCTCTTAAAAAATCAATGGTTATCAATATTTACACATTAGCTATTTTCTGTTGAAAAAAACGGATTTTACTTATCGGATGTTTGTGAAAGATAGTGAGAAACTGTTGATAATGGGATTTAAGAAGGGTATTTTAAATTTCAGATGATCAAATGAATATGATATGGAATATTAAGTGAATGATATGGTTCACAAGAAAAAGTACAATTTTTAAATTAGGTAAGAGGATTAATACTGGTGAAAACAATGTTTAATTCAAATCATTTGGTAATATTCTAATCGATCTTCAAAAATGAGTTGCTTATTAAAAACCATCGAAAATTAATCAGTTCTTCTATTTCAATGTGATACAAAAATTGCATTAACTTTCCAAGTATAAGAAAGGGGGAGAGGTAGGTATTTTTTAAAAATATATAGTGTTCAAAGGTAACTTAGTAATTGTTGGGGCTCAGCCTGGATAGTGGATATCTTATCAGTTACAAAAAAGGAAATTTGAATCAGAGTTCACAGGTTCGAAATTGTGCGTAATATAATCAAACTCTCGTCGCAGAATCGACAAATTCAGTTAAATAAAAAATAAAAATCGTATACATTAAAGGAATTATCAGAGTGTAGTAGCAGTTAAAATAGGTATAGTAGACTTATCTTAAGAAATCAACAATTCTCTTTGCACAAAAATGAGGGGAACACAATTTTTTGTTTTGAAACATCTAAAATCTAAATACATAGACAAAGTTTCTTTATCAGTTAAACCTACTCCAAATTATCAAATCAAGAGACTATTTTGCAGGTTCAAATCTTACACAAAACTTGTGGAAAAAAATAAAATACTATCTTCAAAAATAAATTCGCACTAGCCCCCTACAGATGACAGCATCAAAAATTTTCTTCAAGATATGAGAGAAAGAAATTTTCATTTTCATCCAAATTCAAAGACGATTCGAACTAATAATAAAAAAAATAATTAAGCCCCCCCTAAAAATAAGCCCCTCTAAAAATTTAGTCCATTCATACTTCTTCTCGAAAAGACCTAACTCACTATGTTATAGTATGACATTTCCATTGTAACACTAAATCAATTCGTAAAAAAATAAACCCCCTAAAAATTAAGCCCCCTCAAAAATTTAGCCCCTTCATACTTCCTCTCGAAAAGACCTAGCCCCTTATGTTCTAGTGTGATATTTCCACTCCTACTCTAAGTCGATTCGAAAAAAATTAAGCCCACTAAAAAACAAGCCCATCGAAAAATTTAACCCCTTCATTGTTCCTCTCGAAAAGACCTAACTCACTATGTTATAGTATGATATTTCCATTCTAATACTAAATCAATTCGAAAAAAAATAAAGCCCCCTTCAAAAATTAAACCCCCTCAAAAATTTAGCCCCTCCTACTATAGGATGATCAGATAAGCCGCTCTGTCCATCCACCCTCTATCCACAAGGTGGATTACTCCCTCCTCCTCCCAACTCCTCCCACCACCACCACCTGCTGCTGGCGAACTCTCCTTTCTTCCCTACTTTTAGTCCTTAGGTTAATTTTGCAAGGATCATAATCTTCCTCCTTCCCCCTTAGGCTAAAAATATTTATCTATTTTTCCGACAGTACTTTGTTCCTTTAATTCGATAAATTTGTCGATGGTTAATTATGGATCAGGGGAATTTATGAATTTAATAACATCTTCAGCATCCAATGTCTAAGTTGAATTCTGTTTCACATTCGATGATTCATTTCATCAATTAAGAGAGATACAGAATCACAATTTTCAAATGTTTTCTTAGTCGAAGGAAAAGGGGCACGGTCTTTTCAAGCATTGCTCTTTTTTTTTTTTTTTTTTTTTTTTTTGCTGAACTACACCCCATGAATCCCCTATGACAGTGACCGCATCTGAAATGTTAAATTTTTTCTAAAAATCTTAAAAATTTTTAAGTGCGTCTTAATCAAGGAATTTTTTTTCCAATCTAGACGACATAAATGCGGGGTGACGTAAATCGAGGGGACGTAAGTTGGGGTATTACTGTACAAGAAATAAATTTCAAATGACGTCTAAGGTGATATCTTGCATTATCTGTGTCATTACGTGTCTTGCTTGAAATAAGTTGCAATAGCAAACTTGAAGCATTAGTACAAACAATAGCGGTTTGTACAAATAACAGCAGTTTCAACATAAGCGTTGGTCACCCGTTCAGCCATTCTTGGCATTAATATATATAGATTTTTATTAATGCACCTGGATTACTGACGCACTGATTCCATAAATAACGCAGAATAAAAACGAAGCGACAATTTTCACACGTCGACTGAGATTTCGGTAGCCTAGTAGCGAGGTATTCTCAAGAAAGTACTGGTTTTGATATTAGGTGAGTTACATTTCTTTTATTGTATTATCAAGCTAAAATTTTATCCGCTGTGATATTCTCAATAACTCACAATGAGATAAAGCATGCTATTTTAACCCATTTTAGGCCAAGCATAGAAATTTTATAAAATGTGCTATTATTTTCATTGAAATATGCTTAAATTACATTCATTTAGGCAAAAAAAAAGGTTTCGTGCATGAAAAATAATATTTTATTTGAAAAATAAAATGCATTGGGCATTTTTATGCATTCGGTCAATGGAGCGCTAACGCACTATTAAATTTAAAATTAATAATTTTTTATGACATTTGTTTTATCATTATTTTATTTACAGAACTTGCAACTTTAATCCATTATAAAAACATTTTATTAATCTCAAATGGAATAATTATACATTTTCAAAAAGTCGAATTTGTCAATAACCGTTTCAATTTAAAAAGACTAGCGTATTTTGAAAAGTTCGCAACAGAAAGTGTTTACTCCAATTGAATTACTGATATTTTATAGATGTCTCCAGAACCCTTAAAAATAGCAGAAAAATAAAATTAGCGAAAAATATTCTTCACAGTGTTGATAAAAGAAATATTTATTGAAATGGTGCGTTTACGCGCCTTTGGCCGAAAATGGGTTAACAGGGTAAGCGTAAAGTCTTCCCCTGGTAACAAAAATGTATTACATGAAATGTTATATACTTAGTTAGACATATATGGATTTTTTGGAAATTTCAGCTGAAGTAATAGAGTTTTTATGAATACCTCTTCAATGTCTTCGATTGTCAAAGATTGTCAAGTATATATTCTTTAGTTGTCGTTGTGTATAGTTGACAGGGCCTGATTACCGGACAGGCCAACTAGGCCGTGGCCTAGGGCCCACTGCTATGTGGGGCACAAATTTAATAAAATTATTTAGAAAAATATTTCTTAAATTGCAATTTCTTGCTATTATTTTCTCAAAAACAAAAACGGTTTTGGTTAACTTGTGAACCGTATGATAATCTAGCGCTGTTAAAAAATACCGGTAGGCAATGACGCTGTTTACTTAATTCATTTTACATTAGCTTATTTTCAAATGTTTAACTAATTTTTTTAATTAAACCCGTTTACAGAGAGATCGCAACTGTTTTTTTTTTTTTTAAATTTTAATTCAATATTTTTAAAGCCGGTCAAATTAGCGTGCTTTTTGGATTTTGGTGTGCCGGAACGGGGGGTTGGTGAGCGTAGCTCGTTAAAAAATAATTAATACTAATTAAAGAATAATTATCTTAATTTAAAAATAATAAAGCAAAAATAAATGATAGGAAGGTGAATTCTTTTCAATTATTTTGTCAATGCATTTAAAATAAACCCAATCCTTAATATTGTGATCTCTTCGCACAAAATGCCAGTCACTCTTATAACACTACGAAATTATTCGATTTAACAGCTGATGCCAGGCTAAATTGTCACTGCAGCCACCGACGGAAAACAGATCGGCGACCAGTTTTAGTCTGCGGAAAATAGAAGTAAAAGGGTCTGTGATGTCACAACAATGTTTTTAGTCTTTAAAGTTTGAATTGTGGACAAACAATATATAAATCGTATATAAAATTGGGGAATATTTAAAATTTTAGGTATTAAAAAAAGTTACAAAAACAAAACACGTTTTTCTTTTCGTAACTTTTTTCCGCAAAGTCCCGAATTTTTCGGAAAATTTTCCGCGCACGGCGTTCGCGTGTGCGTCTATATTATACAACTCTGGTGGGGGGATTGGGGATGATCCCCCACCTAGTGCCGCACCTCGTCCGCACCATCCCCAACCGACGCCTCCTCCTGTGCAACCCTCCGACACCGCCGCCTGTGCACCCTCTGACACCACATCTGGTACCCCTCCTCTAGCAACGCCCCCTAGCGGGAAAAAATAAATTTCTGCTCTAACATGAGGGGTAAACGACCTTCTATTCAATTATCAGCAATCACCTCTCAACACAGTCAATACCTCTCTTTAACAGACATTCCCTCTCCAAAACGGACATCCCCTTCCTAAAACGGACATTACCTCTCTAAACGACCATTTTTAGAACTATATAAATCGATGTTTTTCTACTATAACATGAGAATTGAACGTTAGATCGACTAGATTATCATGCTATAAGATGAAGATTGAATTTACATTTAAATTTTGAATAATCTTTACTTTAATTAGTATTATTAATTAAGCAAAACAATGGAAAATAACAATTTTAAAGGAAAAAAGCTGATTTCTCTAGATTTTCTTTCAACTGCAAGTTCAGTATATAAACTTAAACGGGGAAAGTTAAACATATATTTGAATTTTGAATTATCAGTACCTTAATGAGTATTATTAATTAAGCAAAACAATGGATAATCACAATTTTTAAGGAAAAAAGTTGATTTCAGTAGATTTTTTTTTCAACTATAAGACGATGATTAAACTTTTATTTGAATTTCGAATAATCAACACCTTAATGAGTATTATTAATTAAACAAAATAAAGATAAATATCAAATTTTAGTCAAAAAGCAGATTTCTTTAGATTTTTTTCAACTATAAAATTAGAATATCAGCTTAAAGGGGAAAGTTAAACATATATTTTAGTTTACGAATGAACAACACCTTAATCGATATTAATAATTAAACAAAGCAATGGAAAATATTGATTTTTTTTATGAAAAAGATGAATTTAAACGAATTTGATTAACTTTTACACTAGTTTGGGATTTCTTATCATACTTTTAGATACTAGTAATGCAGAATTCTAACCCTTAGACTACCTACGCCTCAAGAAATATTGCTAAACAAAATAAATTAATTTTCAGCTTAATCAATAACTGGAAATTTATCATTTAAAAAAATATTTTCATGATTGTACACATAAAAATAAGAGTTTACAAACTAATTTCCTTAATTTTTAGCAGATTGAATAAGATTTTTTCGATGAGACTAGTATAAGAAAAAATAATTGCAACCCCTATTCAATATCCTCAACCGCCCACATTCCCTAAGCTTGGGGGAACGCAACAATAGAGTTTTGACGTCACAAAAGCATATCGGAAAAATGTTTACATCCAAGAAAAATATCAATTTTTGTGCATTTTTTCAACTGTTACATGAAAGATATAAACTTATATTTTAGTTTTGAACAATCCTTACTTAATGATTATTAATAATTAAGCAGAACAATGGAAAATATTGCTTTTTTAATGAAAAAGACGCATTTAAACGAATTCGGTTAACTTTTATACTACTTTGAGATTTTATAGTGCTTTTTAGATGTTAGTTATGTAATATTTAATTCGTTAGATGACTATACCCCAAAATATATTCAATCTAATTTCCTTAATTTTAGCAGATTCAACAGCATTTTTTCGATAGGGCTAGTATAAGAAAATAATTCCAGATCCCATTCACTGTACGCTACTCCTAGCATTCTTCAAACTTGGGAAGAGATCACAAACCTTCTCTGACGTCATATTCGAACCAATTTTTAGTTCATGTTTACTGCACATGGTAAACTACAAAGCATAACAAAAAATGTTTCCATACAAGAAAAATATCAATTTTTAGGTAAAAAGAGACTGAATTCTTTACAACTGTTACATGAAAGATATAAACATTTATTTTAGTTTGGAACAACCATAACCTTAATGAATTTTAATGATTGAAAAAATAACAAAGGAAAATATTATATTTTAATGAAAAAAGACAAATTTAAAAGAATTTGATTAATTTTTACACTAGTTGAGAACTGGAAATGAATAAAATTGTTTTATGAGTTCATTTGATTATGTACACATTCGAGATTTTAAACATATATCCAAATTTTGAATGAACAACATCTTAAAGAATATTAATAATTAAGTAAAACAATGGAAAATATCAATTTTTAAGGAAAAATATCAGAATATCAACATAAAAGTGGAAAGATTCGAGGATTTCAACTTAAAAGGGAAATTTAAACATTTATTTCAGTTTTTGAAAAACCATTACCTTAATGAATTTTAATAATTGAACAAATAACTAAGAAAAATATTTTGTTTAATGATAAAAGACAAATTTAAACGAATTTGATTAACTTTTACATTAGTTTGAGATTTTATCATCCTTTTAGATGCTACCTATGAAGAATTTTAACCTTTCAACGAAACACACTTCAAGAAATACTCTTAACTAAACAAAATAAATTAATTTTAATCTAATCAATAACTGAAAATTTCACATTTTAAAAATATTTTCATGAATGTGCATAAAAATACGAGTTTACAAACTAATATCCTTATTTTTAATACATTTAACTAAATTTTTCTACATTCAAGCTTAATTTTCATGCACAAAGCATTATTTAATCAAATCCAGTTCTTTCAGATTTAACGAAATTCACCGATTTTTCACTTTTTAAACCAATCCTATGAGTTACAAAACAAGAGCACTCCTATAATTTTATAGCTTTGGGTGAAACGAGACGAATTAGCAGCACATTAAAACTTAAACATAAACAAAAAAAATTTATTAAATAATTGCTTAGTGCGTAACTTTCCCTCAAAAGGAAAAACAAATGAATTCTTGAAACCTCCAATCTTACTAAGTAAAAAAAAAATAAAAAAATAATAATAATAATAATTTGCCCTTATACGGATTCGAACCGCCAACCCCATAGTTAATAGCCATATGCGCTATTCAATTGCGCTACAAGGGCATCGAAGATTTCTGAATTATTGCAATACTTATATATATCAAACTCGATTCTTACTCCTATATATTTTACCATTACATAATTTTAACAACTGTTTTTTTTCCATTTATCAGAAAATTATTAAATCACGGAACGATCACACATCAAGTTGTTTCAAATATGAATACTGTCTTTACAGTTTTTTAATGATACAGGGTATACATGAATACAAACTTTAATTTTCAACAATTTCATATTTCAAATATTCTATGTTTCAAACCAAACTATTTGAAATTTTCCCACGTAAGAGCAAATATTACTTAGATCTTTTCGCTATTACCCTTTAAAAAATAGCATATAACTACTTTTGAATTAATTTTCCAAGAACTGTAACTGAAATTACATCAACTCCTTATAGAAAACCTTGTTTTCACACAGTTGTTTGAAATTCAACAACGAATTGACCTTTACAGCAATACTTATTTACATCATACCCGATTCTTGCTCCTATATATTTTAACATTACATAATTTTAACAAATTTTCATCAAATTTGTAAGATTTTAACACTTTGATGAGATACACCTTAAGAAATATTCATAATTAAACAAACAAAAAAAATTATATTTATCAATAACTGGAAATTTCACATTTAAAAAAATATTTTCGTGATTGTACATATAAAAATAAGAGTTTACAAACCAATTTCCATAATTTTATCACATTCGAACTTAATTTTTATGCACAAAACATGATTCAATCAAATTCTATACTTTATGATTCAGTGAAATTTGGACTAGTTTAGGTTATTCTACTCATATTATTAATCAAATTGTCTTGTGCTTCACCTTGTATTTCGGAGATTTCCGAATTATCATCTATCAAGTTCTGTAAAATATAAATACTGTCTTTATAGTTTAATGATACATAGTATACATGACTAGTCTGAGTTATTCTATTCATATTATTAATCAAATTATCATATGTTTCATCTTACACATCGAAGATTTCTTAATATTCATCCATCAAGTTGCTTAAAATATTAATACTACGTTTATAGTTCTAATGATGCATAGCATACATGAATGCAATCTTTAATTTTAACATTTCATATTTGAAATAACCTATTTCAAAACCAAACTATATGATTTTTTACTACAACGCTTATCAACATCACAGAACGATTTTATGCTTCACACTTTTCTAATAATTGTTAGATATGTATTCCTCAGAAATATTTCTACCATTTGAATAAGTAAAGAAAATGTAATATATATGTATATATATATATATATTTTAAATAACCTCATACACGAAAAGTATCACAGAAGGAAAATACTAATAATCAATTAAAATAATTAACTATTGCATAAAATTCCATCTATTACATATAAAACTTCAACTGATGAATGAAAAATATGTAAATTAGCAAAATAAAATTTACAAAAGTTAAAAAAAAAAAAATTACAAGTTATTGAAAAATTTAATAATAATAAAAAGAAAAGCTTTTAAAAATTGCAAGTTTAACTCCTACCTTAAATGTCATTACCACTATCTCTTCTCAGAATATAATAATCTATGGTTTGCTATAACAGATTTTCTTGATAACATTTATTATACTACTGATTTGTACGCATGCGTGAGTTGTCACGTGATCAAAACGTTTGAGAATAATATAAATTTTCGAAAAGCAGCGCAGCATTTCTCATTTCAACTGTTAGACTTGAGAGAGAAGGTAACTTTAAGTACACAACTCTGATAAATTTCCAGATTTTAATTCAAGTGGGGAATCGATTTCTTTTTTAGTGAATAAAGTAAGTTTTAGTATATCATTGCAATATATAATAATAAAAATATACAATAAATAAATGATTACATTAAACCTTTCCTAAGTATATAAATATATTTCTTTTATTGTACAGATGTACCAACAAGATGAATGAAAACAGCAGCAATCCTCTTTATCAGAAATGAATGATCTGAATGATTCACCCTTAGCACATGTAGAGTTAAAGAATAATAAATATGTGAGTAACTTATATACCGGGTGTCCTAAAAAGGACTGACAGATTTTAAAATTCAATAACTTGTAAATGGTGACAGATATTTAAAAAATTCTTGCAGGAGGGTTATGCATAAGGTCAAAAGTTTTTTTTTACAGTGATTTTCAATTTTAGTTCGAATTACAAACAGTAGATGGCGCTGCGATCAATAGACGCTAAATTCAGGCTCGATTTTTGGTATTTCGTGGCCCGGATAATACATTTCCATCTCCTTTTTCCGCATGGAAAAAGAGAAAGGACCAAAAATCGAGCCTGTATTTAGCGACTATTGCTTACAGCGCCATCTATTGTTTGTAATTCGAACTAAAATCGAAAATCACTGTAATAAAACTTTTGACCTTATGCATAAATCTCCTGCAAGAAATTTTTAAATATCTCTCACCGTTTGCAAGTTATTGAATTTTTAAAATCAGTCAGTCCTTTTTAGGACACCCGGTATGAAATACTATAATTCATATATGAAACGTAATTAGAGTAAATTTAAAATCAAATATTTTATTGTTTATACTTTAACAAGTGTTTTTTACCTATATCGATGAAAAAAATTCTAATTCTTTACATTTATTACTCTTACAGATATCTTCTATTTGCTACAAACAATTTTTAAATAAATGGAAGTTAAAAGAACATATACAGATCCATACGGTGTTTATACATTCCAAATTTTAATTTTGGGATATTGTTCTAAATCTTATGCAATTAGGTTTGGTACATAGTCTAAATCTCTTCCTTGATTGTTAAATCCTTCAAACGTCTGGTTATATTTTGAATATCTTCGCAAAGTTTACATACAACTGCTGATGCACTATATGATGTAGTAGGCATTTCAGATACATGTTTTCTTGAAAACGGTTTTTGACAATCATCGCAAGTATAGGCCTTTTTCATCTGTATGGATCTGTATATGTTCTTTTAAATTCCATTTACTTAAAAATTGTTTGTAGCAAATATAACATATCTGTAAGAGAAATAAATGTAAAGAATTAGAATTTTCTTCATCGATATAGATAAAAAACACTTATTAAAGGATAATAAACAATAAAATATTTGATTTTAAATTTACTCTAATTACGTTTCATATATGAATTATAGTATTTCATATATAAGTACTCACATATTTATTATTCTTTAACTCTACATGTGCTAAGGGTGAATCATTCAGATCATTCATTTCTGATAAAGAGGATTGCTGCTGTTTTGATTCATCTTGTTGGTACATCTGTACAATAAAAGAAATATATTTATATACTTAGGAAAGGTTTAATGTAATCATTTATTTATTGTATATTTTTATTATTATATATTGCAGTGATATACTAAAACTTACTTTATTCACTAAAAAAGAAATCAATTCCCCCCTTGAATTAAAATCTGGAAATTTATCAGAGTTGTGCACTGAAAGTTACCTTTTCTCTCAAGTCTAACAGTTGAAATGAGAAATGCTGCGCTGCTTTTCGAAAATTTATATTATTCTCAAGCATTTTGATCACGTGACAACTCACGCATGCGTGCAAATCAGTAGTATAATAAATGTTATCAAGAAGTTCTGTTATAGCAAACCATAGATTATTATATTCTGAGAAGAGATAGTGGTAATGACATTTAAGGTAGGAGTTAAACTTGCAATTTTTAAATGATTTTTTTTTAATTAAATTTTTCTATAACTTGTATTTATTTATTCATTTACTTTTGTAAATTTATTTTGCTAATTTACATATTTTTCATTCATCAGTTGAAGTTTTATATGTAATAGATGGAATTTTATGCAACTGTTAATTATTTTAATTGATTATTAGTATTTTCCTTCTGTGATACTTTTCGTGTATGAGGTTATTTAATGTATATATATATATATATATATATATTACATTTTCTTTACTTATTCATATGGTAGTAATATTTCTGAGGAATACATATCTAATAATTATTAGAAAAGTGTGAAGAATAAATCGTTCTGTGATGCTGATAAGTGTTGTAGTAAAAAATCATATAGTTTGGTTTTGAAATTGGTTATTTAAAATACGAAATTTTAAAATTAAACATTGCATTCATGTATGCTATGCATCATTAGAACTATAAACGTAGTATTAATATTTTAAGCAACTTGATGGATGAAAATTCAGAAATCTTCAATGTGTAAGATGAAACATATGATAATTTGATTAATAATATGGATAGAATAACTCAGACTAGTCATGTATACTATGTATCATTAAACTATAAAGACAGTATTTATATTTTACAGAACTTGATGGATGATAATTCGGAAATCTCCGAAATGCAAGGTGAAACATAAGACAATTTGATAAATAATATGAGTAGAATAACCTAGACTAGTCCGAATTTCACTGAATCATAAAGTATAGAATTTGGTTAAATAATGTTTTGTGTTGTTAAGTTCGAAGTTGTTAATCATTAAGTTCGAATGTGATAAAATTATGGAAATTGGTTATTAAACTCTTATTTTTATATGTACAATCACGAAAATATTTTTGTTAAATGTGATATTTCCAGTTATTGATAAGATTAATTTTTTTTTGTTTAATTATGAATTTTTCTTGTGGCGTACGTCAACAAAGTGTTAAAATCTTACAAATTCGATGTAAATTTGTTAAAATTATGTAATATTAAAATATATAGGAGCAAGAATTGAGTATGATGTAGATAAGTATTGCTGTAAAGGTCAATTCGTTGTTGAATTTCAAGAAACTGTGTGAAAACAGGGTTTTCTATAAGGAGTTGATGTAATTTCAGTTACAGTTCTTGGAAAATAAATTCAAAAGTAGTTATCTGCTATTTTTTAAAAGGTAATAGCGAAAAGATCTAAGTAATATTTGCTCTTAAGTGTGAAAATTTCAGATAGTTTGGTTTGAAATATAGACTATTTGAAATATGAAATTTTTTTAAATTAAAGTTTGTATTCATGTGTACCCTGAATCATTAAACAAATCATAGGTTTTTAACTCATAGGATTGGTTTAAAAAGTGAAAAATCTGTGAATTTCGTTAAATCTGAAAGTACTGGATTTGATTAAATATTGCTTTGTGTATAAAAATTAAGCTTGAATGTAGAAAAATTTAGTTAAATGTAATAAAAATAAGGATATTAGTTTGTAAACTCGTATTTTTATGCACATTCATGAAAATATTTTTTAAATGTGAAATTTTCAGTTATTGATTAGATTAAAATTAATTTATTTTATTTAGTAATATTTCTTAATGTGTGTCTCGTTGAAAGGTTAAAATTCTACATAGGCAGCATCTAAAAGGATGATAAAATCTCAAACTAGTGTAAAAGTTAATCAAATTCGTTTAAATTTGTCTTTTATCATTAAAAAATAGTATTTTCCTTAGTTATTTGCTCAATTATTAAATTGATTAAGGTAATGGTTTTTCAAAAACTGAAATAAATGTTTAAATTTCTCTTATAAGTTGAAATCCTCGTATCTTTCCTCTTTTATGTTGATATTCTGATCTTTTTCCTTAAAAATTGATATTTTCCATTGTTTTACTTAATTATTAATATTCATTAACATGTTGTTCATTCAAAATTCGGACATATGTTTAAAATCTCGAATGTGTCCATGATCAAATGAACTCATAAAACAATTTTATTCCTTTCCAGTTCTCAACTAGTGTAAAAATTAATCAAATTCGTTTAAATTTGTCTTTTTTCATTAAAATATAATATTTTCCTTTGTTATTTTTTCAATTATTAAAATTCATTAAGGTTATGGTTGTTCAAAACTAAAATAAATGTTTATATCTATCATGTAACAGTTGTAAAGAATTGAGTCTGTTTTTACCTAAAAATTGATATTTTTCTTGAATGGAAACATTTTCTGTTATGCTTGTAGTTTACCATGTGCAGTAAACATGAACTAAAAATTGGTTCTAATATGACGTCAGAGAAGGTTTGTGATCCCTTCCTAAATTTGAAGAATGCTAGGGATAGCGTGCAGTGAATGGGATCTGGAATTATTTTCTTATACTAGCCCTATCGAAAAAAATCTTTTGAATCTGCTAAAATTAAGGAAATTAGATTGAATATATCTTGGGGTATAGCCATCTAACGAATTAAATATTCCATAACTATAGTCTAATAAGCACGATAAAATCTCAAAGTAGTATAAAAGGCTTGGGGAAGCTTAGGGAAGGCTTAGGGACAAGCTTAGGGAATGTGTGCGGTTGACAATAGTGAATAGGGGTTGGGATTATTTTCTCTTATACTGGTCTCATCGAAAAAATCCTATTCAATCTGCTAAAAATTAAGGAAATTAGTTTGTAAACTCTTATTTTTATATGTACAATCATGAAAATATTTTTTTAAATGATAAATTTCCAGTTATTGATTAAGCTGAAAATTAATTTGTTTTGTTTAGCAATGAGTATTTCTTGAGGCGTAGGTCGTCTAAGGGTTAGAATTCTGCATTACTAGTATCTAAAAGTATGATAAGAAATCCCAAACTAGTGTAAAAGTTAATCAAATTCGTTTAAATTCATCTTTTTCATAAAAAAAATCAATATTTTCCATTGCTTTGTTTAATTATTAATATCGATTAAAGTGTTGTTCATTCAAAAACTAAAATATATGTTTAACTTTCCCCTTTAAGCTGATATTCTCATTTTATAGTTGAAAAAAAAATGTAAAGAAATCTGCTTTTTGACTAAAATTTGATATTTATCTTTATTTTGTTTAATTAATAATACTCATTAAGGTGTTGATTATTTGAAATTCAAATAAAAGTTTAATCATCGTCTTATAGTTGAAAAAAAAATCTACTGAAATCAGCTTTTTTCCTAAAAAATTGTTATTATCCATTGTTTTGCTTATTTAATAATACTCATTAAGGTATTGACAATTTAAAATTCCGTTTAAGTTGATATACTGATCTTGCAGTTGAAAGAAAATCTACAGAAATCAGCTTTTTCCTTTAAAATTGTTATTTTCCATTGTTTTGCTTAATTAATAATACTAATTAAGGTAAAGGTTATTCAAAATTCAAAGGTAAATTTAATCTTCATCTTATAGCATGATAATGTAGTCGATCATCGTTATAGTAGAAGATCGATTTATATAGTTCTAAAAATGGTCGTTTAGAGAGGTAATGTCCGTTTTAGGGAGGGAATGTCCGTTTTGGGGAGGGAAAGTCTATTAAAGAGAGTTATTGACTGTGTTGAGGGGTGATTGAATAGAAGGTCGTTTACCCCTCATGTTGGAGTAGAAATTTATTTTTTCTTGCTAGGGGGCGTGCTAGAGGAGGGGGTACCAGAGGCGGTGTCGGAGGGTGCACAGGAGGAGGTGGCGGGTGGCGGATGGTGCGGTACTAGGTGGGGATCATCCCCCAGTCCCTACCCTCCTGGCGCTGTCATGCTGCGGGTGGGAGATCATTCCGCATTCCCTCACCCTGCTGAGCCCGGAGCCCCCTTTTCCTACTACTACTGATGGCTTATACAAGGTAACGTTATTTTTTGGAGACAACACAATATTAGGTGGGAGAAAGAAATAGCATACCGGGGGCTAAAAAGCTCGTAATAATTGGATAACCCTTTAATCGCAATCAGCAAGGTGAAGAATTTCAGAAACTAAACTAACTAGGGGATCGTGCCCTGGCTTTCCGGGTTAAAGAATAGAGCTGAAAACTTTTTTTTTTAAATTGGAAACTAATAATCTTTTTATCTGCAATAAATTTTTCAGATTGCCCACTTACATTAAAAAGGCATTTTTCATATGGAAAATACGAATTATACAATCGAATAAATTTTTTAAATTTATCAAAAGTGATATTTTGTTATTAACCGCATGCTAAGAGTTATTTGACCAACATTTTGCTGCTTATAGCATCCATTTATATTCTGATAATTTCAGAGCTTATACATGTCTGTTAAATTTGTGCTTTATTTATATTATTTTATTTATTTATTCATAGGGAAGTTTTTTTTTTTTTTAAATGGATATTACCCATAAGAAAATGATGAACTCTTTATTTTGTTTTAAGGGCAAACGGATTAATCTTTCGTAATCGAGCTCCGCGCGATATAGATAAATTAAAAAATATTACATGCTTTAAAATTATTTTTAAAACCATAGACAATCAATAAACTGAGATGTACTTTGCAAACAAATTCCATTTGGAAAAAAAAAAATCCTATTTGGTGATCTAAAAATTTAAATTGTACGATTACAAATATGTTAGATTTGTGTTTTTACAACATTATTCTTTTATTTGTTTATAAAAGAAGTATTAATTTCGTTAATTTGTCTTTCACAAATATGTCAGATTGGTGGTTTTTTTAATATTATTCTTTTATTTGTTTATAAAGGAAGTATTAATTTCGTTATTCAAAAATAGTCAGAAACAAATGCTGAACAATGTTTGTTGCTTTATGTGAAAAATGTTAATTATTAGTATGTATTGAAACCGGCACTTGATAAGTAAAACTTAAAAAAAAATTATGCTTAAAAATTATTTTAGAAAATATAATACATCAGTGAGTCAATTAAGATACAGTTTTTAAACAAATTACATTTGAAAGTAAATTTTTTCCCAATGCGACGAAAATTAAAAATGTACGATGGTCAGAAGATTAAAAAATTGCAGTAGCGAAAATTTCAAGACCGAAATTTGACTGTGAGGTGTTGCCATTCGCAAAATGACGCCAGCGTTAAGCACAGATACGTTTGTTCTGTATAATATAGATAGATACGAAATTAATATTTTAATATATATATTTTTTTTAATCTCATTTTCTTAAAAAAAAAAAAAATTCTTTTCAGACGCATCATGGGAAATTCGCTTTCAATTGTAGTACTTTCAACCTGCCAGATGTTTTCAGCAGTGTGCGTAGAGGACGGCTCCTATGCTTGCACCTATACTAGTGATGGGGTAGAAATATGCCAAGAAAGTTCGGGGGATTCAGCATATGTTACATCAACTTCTGGTAAGAAAAACTATAACATATTGGTCTATATATAACTATAACATAGTCTCTTTTATTTGAAAATACTTCTAATAGTAATAGTATGTAATAGTTTTTATTTTAAAATTTGGTTATTTCTATCAGATTAACCCTTAGACGGAAACGTACGTCTGTGTGATGTTTGCGTTTATATATCTGCCCTTAATACACTGCTCAAAACAACTAGGGGAGCACATGGTTTTAACAAAATTACGCAAATATTTATACCGGTAAGTAACGTAACATAAAATATCCATAATTTAAAGCGTAGTAGAAAACAGAAAAAACTTCACATGCAAAATAAAATTTATGACGTCAAAAAGTAGAAAAAGAGATATAAGTGTAGAAATCGGGATTTTGCAGAAACCTCTGTTTCACTGTCTCAGTTGTAAAATTCAATTGCTCAGCTTGCGTTTTGAGAAAAGGTGACTTGAGAATGCCACAACAATGTGATTTAGCGAAATCCATGGCTTGGCGTGTTATCGGACAGTTGAATCTGGGGAAACACAACGAAGTGTAGCGGACGCTGTTGGGGTCGCAAGAAGTGTCAATTCAAGGCTGTGGAATCTATTCCCAGACACATGGTATGGTAGACATCGACAAGGGCAAGGCCGGCCATGCGCTACCACAGAAACAGATGACCGATATATCCTGTTAACAGCTCATCGAGACGGAACGGGCAATGCTACTCTGCTGCAAACACAGTTGTTCTTGGCCACAGGATGAAAGATGTTCAGCCAAACAGTCCAAAATAGGCTTCAACAGGGTGGTCTCTATGCACGTAAGCCAATGGTCTGTATTTCATTGATCTCAAGCAACTGTGCGGCCCAAAGAAGATGGGCAACAGAGCATCGAGTTTGGAGGGAACGTTGTTGGAGTCAAATTCTGTTTACAGACGAGTCCCGATTCAATCTGGATGTGACATCTGATGTGTTTTGGCATGGAGAGAAAGATGCACTCAAAATAATCCCACATTTGTTCGGGAAATATCACATTACAGACGAGGTGGATTGATGCTATGGACTGGAATCAGCATAGGTGGACGTACGGGCCTGCATACCATTCGGAATGGCACTTTGACGGTCCGAAGTTATACAGATGAGATACTGAGACCTCATGTCGTATTTTATATTGCAGCAATTAGAGATTTCTTTTTTTCCATGCATGATAATGCCTGACCTCATACAGTTCGTCTTGTGGAAAACATGCTTGAAGCTAAAGCAGTACAGCGTATGGAATGACCAGCATGCTCTCCTGACCTAAATCAGATCGAACCTGTTTGGGGCATACTCAGACGATCGAGTGCTGCGAGACCGAGGCCTCCTTTTACTGTCCGGGACTTGGAGATTGCAATTCTTGAGAAGTGGAACAGTATTCCCCAAAGTCTTATCGATAACCTCATCGCATCCTGGAAAACAGGTGTACAGTAGTCTTATCTGTTCGAGGAGACCACACGCCATATTAAAAATCTTGCATCATTTCTAAACAATACATTTTTTTATCATTTACATGAAACCCAATTGTTGCCCTAAACCATCTTTTCATGTTCTTTCAATCTTTTCAAAGAATAAAAGGTCCCTTACAAATTATTTTGCGTCTTTTTTTCTGTATTGCGCATTGATACACGTGTACTATCCATTTCATGCCCATACATGGCTGTCTTGCACTGCTCTCTTCACTTTCTTGCTTGCTACCCTAATTTTTTTGAGCAGTGTATTTTCTCTCTCCGACATTTCAAACTTATTTTTATGCTGTTATATTAAAAAATTTGTCTTGTTAATGCATTACTGTTAAAGATTAAATGTTTAAGTTCACTATTTGGTAAATTATTAAGTGTTCTGTTTGTGCACGGGATTTTCACGTTTCCAGTTAAGTGTTATTGTAACATTTTCAGGTATTTAATGGCAATATTTCTATTATACAGTTGAATCTCGGTATCCCGACACTCTCATGACCAGAAAAAAAGAGTCGTCATAAGCGGAGTGTCGTGGTAACGGGAGAATGGCATAGCGGCGCGCGCGCCGTTGTAATCCCCCGTACGATCACGTTTTACGGTCGCGAAAAACAGTGATTTACTAAAACAGCCTGTAAAAGTTTGTAAAATTCTGAATTTCATTATCCACGGACCGTATATAACTGTTGAAGCGAGGATAATCTCTCTATTCTAAAAAAAAGTAACTACCGCTGTCACCGCCGCCGCCGGTTTTGAATTTTTTGTGACCGGAGGTCTTTCTTCATTAATATTAAAAAAACTGTTGCATACAAAAATATGAAAATCGGTAGTATTATAGAAAAATGTTTGATAAACACGCTGATGCAGACAGTTTTCAAATCGAAGAATTATTTTAAGAGATATTTAATGCCAAAGTTGGACAAAATCGTTCCATTAAAAAGTTTTATAGGAGCAAAAACTGTACATAGGAATTTAATCATTTTTAGATCATTTTATGCGTCAGAATATCCCGGTGTGCAGATTGCAGTTAGTTTTTTAATTTGAATAATTTTTCGAGGTTTTATTTTTATTTTAAATTCAAATTTTCGGCATTTCGAGAGATATTTTTTACAAATTTTAGAAAATTGTATTAATTTAAACTGTTGCCAACTGTATAAAAAGCGCAACCAATAATGTTTGCTTCAAATTAAAAATTTATTTTACACGTGACTATTATCTCTCTATTCTAAAAAAAAGTAACTACCGCTGTCACCGCCGCCGCCGCCGCCGGTTTTGAATTTTTTGTGACCGGAGGTCTTTCTTCGTTAATATTGAAAAAACTGTTGCATACAAAAATATGAAAATCGGTAGTATTATAGAAAAATGTTTGATAAACACGCTGATGCAGACAGTTTACAAATCGAAGAATTATTTTAAGAGATATTTAATGCCAAAGTTGGACAAAATCGTTCCATTAAAAAAGTTTTATAGGAGCAAAAACTGTACATAGGAATTTAATCATTTTTAGATCATTTTATGCGTCAGAATATCCCGGTGTGCAGATTGCAGTTAGTTTTTTAATTTGAATAATTTTTCGAGGTTTTATTTCTATTTTAAATTCAAATTTTCGGCATTTCGAGAGATATTTTTTACAAATTTTAGAAAATTGTATTAATTTAAACTGTTGCCAACTGTATAAAAAGCGCAACCAATAATGTTTGCTTCAAATTAAAAATTTATTTTACACGTGACTATTATAAACAAAAAATATAAAAAGCAGGAACTAATTGAAAATTACGTCATAAAAACTATAGTTACACGTGAATTTTAAATGAGAAGGAAT
The DNA here is from genome assembly GCA_963932465.1 of Maratus speciosus. NCBI lineage: Eukaryota > Metazoa > Arthropoda > Arachnida > Araneae > Salticidae > Maratus > Maratus speciosus. The sequence goes on along the minus strand of OZ010789.1, from coordinate 424,905,827 downwards.
ATTGTAAAATAATAAATTCAGTAACATGCGTTAGAAGTCCTAAACAGGAGAATTTACGTCATATTACACTTATTACGTAAAATGAACAAAAAATAATATTGCAAAACAGTTTTAATTTAAAAATTGCGCGAGACATTTACTTGACATTTTAAGATGATCATAATATTTCATTTCTAACAAAAGTATTTTGACGTGAATATTAAAAACAGAAAGAAAAGTTTGGTGAAAATTACGTCAGATTATAATTTTCAGATTCAAATTATAATTCAATCTTCCGAAATCTTTTTAAAGGCGGTCAAATTAACGTGCTGTTAGAGTCTGCGGTGTCTGAACGGGAGTTGACGAGCATAGCTCGTAGGGGGCAGAGCCCCCTAGTATTGAAAAAAAAATGGCCAGTTACGGTCAATAACAGATGATTATTGCCAACGACTGATATTTAGCGGGTAAACTCAATATTTACAACAATACTGTAAATTACAGTAAATTTATACAGTAGAGTCCTGTAAAGCAACACCTGTATTTCACAGTGTAATATATATAATTTTATTATGGTTGTGTTTTTTATCTGCATATTTTATTTATAAAATAATTATCAAAAGTATGCAAATGCTTATCAAACGCGCTAGTGTGATGTTCATAAATGTAATTTTCGAGATTTATTACGTAACTGCGAATTTACGTAAGTCGCATAATACGTAAGTCGAGTGATGCCTATATATATATTTTTCATCGGGGGCTACACTAAATTCTGAAAAAGCAGAATTCCTGTTTTCTGGTTTACACTTTTTAGGGTTTCGTTCATCTGACGAAACCCTATTCGTCTCGCTCCTCTGTCTGTCTGTCCGTCACAGAGCCCGTTCTCAGAAACTATACATGTTGGAGACTTGAAATTTTGCATACTTATAGCTGAATACCACACATCATACGACAAATCATAAAATTTTGAAAAAGTCGTACATTTAACCCTTTGTGCTCCCAAATGTGCATTTTAAACAATTCTTTCTAAGTGAGCCCCTAATTAGGTTGGAGGAGTGAACTTTTGCATACTTATAGCTAAACACCTCACATCAAACGACAAATCTTAAAATTTTGAAAAAGTCGTACATTTAACCCTCTGGGCACCCACATGTATATTTTAAACAATTCTTTCTAACTGAGCCCCTAATTAGGTTGAAGGCGTGAAATTTTGCGCACTTATAGCTGGACACCTGAGACCAAACGACAAATCATAAAATTTTGAAAAAGTCGTACATTTAACCCTTTGGGCTCGCACATGTGTATTTTAAACAATTCTTTCTAAGTGAGCTATAATTAGGTTGAAGGCGTGAAATATTGCGTACTTATAGCTGGACACCTCAGACCAAACGGCAAATCATAAAATTTTGAAAAAGGTCGTACATTTAACCCTTTGGGCTCCCACATGTGTATTTTAAACAATTCTTTCTAAGTGAGCCTCTAATTAGGTTGGAGGCATGAAATTTTGCATACTTATAGCTGAACACCTCACATCAAACGACAAATCATAAAATTTTGAAAAAGTTGTAAATTTAACCCTTTGGGGTGTCACATGTGTATTTTAAACAATCCTTTCTAAGTGAGCACCTAATTAGTTTGGGGCGTGAAATTTTACATAGTTATAGCTGAACACCTCACATCAAACGACAAATTATAAAATTTTGAAAAAGTCGTACGTTTAACCCTTTGGGATCCCACATGTGTATTTTAAACAATTCTTTCTAAGTGAGCACCTAATTAGGTTGGAGGAGTGAAATTTTGCATACTTATAGCTGAACACCTCACATCAAACGAGAAAAACATAAAAATTTGAAAAATTCGTACATTTACCTTTTGGGCTCCCACATGTGTATTTTAAACAATTCTTTCTAAGTGAGACCATATTTAGGTTGGAGGCGTTAAATTTTGGCATGCTTATAGCTGAACACCATTATGCGGCAAATCATAAAATTTTGAAAAAGTCGTACATTTAACCCTTTGGATTCCCACATGAGTATTTTAAACAATTCTTTCTAACTGAGCCCCTTATTAAATTGGAGATTTGAAATTTTGCATACTTATAGCAGAACACCTGAAGCCAGGCGACAAATCATAAAATCTTGAAAAAGTCGTACGTTTAACTCTTTGAGCTACCACTTATGTATTTTAAGGAATTCTTTCTAAGAGAGCCCTATATTAAATTGGAGACATCAATTTTTGCATACGACCTCGGACTTCTCGACTGAATACCTCAGACTACACAACAAATCATAAAATTTTCAAAAAGTCTTATATTATTTACTCCTACGGGCTCTAACTTGTGTATCGTAAGCAATTTTTCTAACCTCCGCCCTTTTCACCCGGGGAGCACTTTTCCAACTTTTTCCGACACCCCTTTGACCATTTTTTCATATTATGCACCATAGCCTTACATATTTTTGTTCCATTTTTTACCACCAGGGTCACTTTTTACCACCAGTACTTATCTCAGGTGCTATGGGCCCAACCCCCTCGACTAATATATCTACGGATAGTATGTAAAACGGAGTTTCGTTCGATACGGGTTTGTTTAGAATAAAATGCGCCCCTGGTTGCGAAATGTCGAACTAACAGATTTTTCAAAAGGATAAAGTGTTTTGAATGGAATATTAAACGAAACCCTCTGTGCGATGTGTGATCACGCTTACCCACTTGTTCTTGTTTAACATAACTATGTTTTTGTGTGTAAAGATGGAATTTTGTACTCGATTTTTCACTTACTTCTGAGATGTTAGAATTACCAAAAATATGTATACAGGTGTGTTTCCGACGGTAATACAACATTTTAATATTTTTAGAACTTAATAATAAATTATAAATTAATTTTAAGGCATTTTTTCGTTAACCGCCGCAGGTGATTCATCGCCAAATGTATTGTTCATGGTTACCACTGTATATAAGTCGCAAAAACAATGAAGTTAACAATACGCCAAAATATGTCAACTGGCTGTGAAACTGACACAACGAAATATTTCAAATACTAAAATGAGAAAATATTAATGGAAAAATGCAATAAATTTTTTAAGTACTTTTTAATCAATTAGTAGTTTAGCATTAATAAAATTATGGTTATATCTTGAGAAAACAATTTTGAAATCCGGAAGATATAGTTTAACGGCTTCCCTTACCATTTTTTTTTTTTTTTTGAAAAATTGCAAAAAATCATCACATTTTTTGCAATCACATCATTGCATTTCACATCACAAAACTTGGAAAACTGCCAATCGAATATCATATATAATTTATTATGTTATATAAGAATATTTCCTTGCTTTTCAAACTTCAGGCCGAGTAAAAACGTGCTAAAAGAAATCATACTGACAAATTATGCCACGTCCGATTTTTCTCAGGATAATAATTAATCGTAATATAGACGAACCCGGGATAATTCGGGATAATCAGGGAAACGGTTAAATAATGTTTTTTAAATTTTTTCTGCAACCATATCTTAAAACAGAATCAGCGCAAAAATTATATTTTTTCTAAATAAATGCATTAGTTCTCGCTTTCCACTAAGCGTAAATAAAAGCAGTGAATTTTCCATAATCGGAACTTACGCCGAACTAACGTATTGAAACAGAAATATTTTGAAACAAGATAAAGTGTAGCCATGAAATTAAGCGTGAGTTTTATGATAAACATTGCATGCTTATAAAATAGGGTTTTTTAAAACTTATTTTTACTTTTATACTTATTAGGACGAAACAAATCTATATAATAAAAGCCGAAATCATGTGATTGTCATCAACAGTTCCGGGCTGACCGCTTCACTTTTTACATGCCAAACGGCCATTTCGGTACTTTTATGTTAGTCGGGCCCAAGTGATAAATCGCCAAATATTCTTCCATCCCCATCATTTCATTAAAAATATAAACCTATCACTCATTTCATTTAAAATACATAACTCTCATTTGAAATACACATCTTTCATTTACCTCATTTAAAATCCTTCTATATATAAAAAAAGTTTTGATTTGGAAATGGACCAATGAAAATCTGCGTAGATATTCCCGGCAGAACGGCATCCAATTGAATGCATAAGCATGGCCTTTCTTCGTTAATATTAAAAAAACTGTTGCATACAAAAATATGAAAATCGGTAGTATTATAGAGAAATGTTTGATAAACACGCTGATGCAGAAAGTTTTCAAATCGAAGAATTATTTTAAGAGATATTTAATGCTAAAGTTGGACAAAGGCATTCCATTAAAAAAGTTTTATAGGAGCAAAAACTACACATCAGAATTTAATTATTTTTAGATCAATTTATACGTTATAATTTCCCGGTGTGCAGAATGCATTTATTTTTTAAATTTGACTCATTTTTTGAGCTTTGTATTTCTATTTTAAATTCAAATTTTTGGCATTTCGAGAGATATTTTTTACTTATTTTAGAAAATTGTGCTAATTTAACCTGTTGCCAACTTTATAAACAGCGCAAACAATAATGTTTGCTACAAATTAAAAATTTATTTAAACGTGACTATTATAAACAGAAAAAAAACTTTCAAATAAGAATTAAATAATTACGTATAAAAAGCAGGAACTTACTGAAAATTACTTCATCTATATTTACACGGGAATTTTAACAGAGAAAGGATATTGTAAAATAATAAATTCATTAACATGCGTTAGAAGTCTTAAATAGGAGAATACACGTCACATTTACATCACATTACACTTATTACGCAAAATGAACAAAAAATAATATTGCAAAACAGTTTAAATTTAAAAATTGCGCGAGACATTTATTTGATATTTTAAGATGATCATAATATTTCATGTCTAACAAAAGTATTTTTACGTGAATATTAAAAAGAGAAAGAAAAGTTTGGTGAAAATTACGTCAGATTATAATTGTCAGATTCAAATTATAATTCAGTCTTCCAAAATGTTTTTAAAGCTGATCAAATTAGCGTGCTGTTAGAATCTGCGGTGTCTGAACGGGGGTTGACGAGCGTAGCTCGTAGGGGGGCAGAGCCCCCTAGTACAATAAATAAAAAAGTAAGTATATAGATAGATATTTTTCCAGTACTAGGGGGCTCGGCCCCCTACGAGCTACGCTCGCCAACCCCCGTCCAGACGCCGTAGACTCTAAATGCACGCTAATTTGATCGGCTTTAAAAAGATTTCGAAAGATTGAATTATAATTTAAAAAACAGTGGCGATCTCTCTATAAACGGATTTCTATTCATTTCTCTTTGATTGGGGAATTTTAACGCCAAATCCGTTGCGGTACTACTTGATTATCCCGTCGACCAATTTCGCCAAATTATATAAATCGCCAAACCACTCGCCAAATTATACAAATTGACATAATTTTTATTTTAAATAACGAAAAAACAAATAAATTAGTACAACATTAATAAAAATATAAATAAAACGTCGAAATAAAAATAACTTGATGACGTAGACACGTGTAACAACATTTCAAAATAAGCTAATATAAAAGGAATTAAGTAAACAGAGTCTTTGTCTCCTGGTATTTTTTAACAAAGTGAAAAGAAAGTTCTTTTAAATGAGACATTTTAAATTAATCGTTTTTAATCTGACGTAATTTTGACCAAACTATTCTTTCTCTTTTTAATATTCACGGGGAAATACTTGTGTTGTTAGAAATGAAATATTATTTGCTCTTTCCTAACAAAAACAGTTGAAAAGTATCCTCTTAAAATATCAAATAAATGTCTAGCGCAATTTCTAAATTTAAACCGTTTTGCAATATTATTTTGTGTTCATTTTATGTAATAACTGTAATGTGACGTAAATATGACGTAATTTCTCCTATTTAAGACTTCTAACGCATGTTAATAAATTTATTGTTTTACAAATTCCTTTCTCTCACGTGTAATTATAGTTTTTATGACGTAATTTTTAATAAGTTCCTGCTTTTTGTACATAGTTATTTAATTATAATTCCAAATGTTTTTTTCTGTTTATAATAGTCACGTGTAAATAAATTTTTAATTTATTTACACGTATAAATATTTTTTTTTGAAGCAAACATTATTGTTTCCGCTGTTTATAAAGTTGGCAACAGTTTAAATTAATAGCACTTTCTAAAATCTGTTAAAAATATCTCTAGAAATGCTGAAAATCTGAATTTAAAATAGCAATAAAACCTCAAAAAGTTAGTCAAAATAAAAAAATTAATGCAATCTGCACTCCGGCAAATTCTAACGCATAAAATGATCTAAAAATGATTAAATTCCTATGAACAGTTTTTGCTCCTATACAACTTTTTTAGTGGAACGATTTTGTCCAACTTTAGCATTAAATATCTCTTAAAATAATTCTTCGATCTGAAAACTGTCTGCATCAGCGTGTTTATCAAACATTTCTGTATAATACTACCGATTTTCATATTTTTGTATGCATTATGTTTCTTAATATTAACGAAGAAAGACCTCCGGTCACAAAAAATTCAAAACCGGCGGCGGCGGCGGCGGCGGCGGCGGTGACAGCGGTAGTTACTTTTTTTTAGAATAGAGAGATTACAGATTTAAACATATCCGCATTTTTCAAGAACAGACTCGATCTGAATCCTAAAAATTGACTTTTCATGAAAATGCGAAAAAACATTGCAACATTCTATTTCATCTGCTTTTCACCTTTCTGTTTTCATTTTGTACACTAGGGGGCTCTGCCCCCTACGAGCTACGCTCGTCAACCCCCGTTCAGACACCGCAGACTCTAACAGCACGCTAATTTGACCGCCTTTAAAAAGATTTCGGAAGATTGAATTATAATTTGAATCTGACAATTATAATCTGACGTAATTTTCACCAAACTTTTCTTTCTCTTTTTAATATTCACGTCAAAATACTTTTGTTAGAAATGAAATATTATGATCATTTTAAAATGTCAAGTAAATGTCTCGCGCAATTTTTAAATTAAAACTGTTTTGCAATATTATTTTTTTGTTCATTTTACGTAATAAGTGTAATATGACGTAAATTCTCCTATTTAGGACTTCTAACGCATGTTACTGAATTTATTATTTTACAATATTCTTTCTCATTTAAAATTCACGTGTAACTATAGTTTTTATGACGTAATTTGCAATGAGTTCCTGCTTTTTATATTTTTTGTTTATAATAGTCACGTGTAAAATAAATTTTTAATTTGAAGCAAACATTATTGGTTGCGCTTTTTATACAGTTGGCAACCGTTTAAATTAATACAATTTTCTAAAATTTGTAAAAAATATCTCTCGAAATGCTGAAAATTTGAATTTAAAATAGAAATAAAACCTCGAAAAATTATTCAAATTAAAAAACTAACTGCAATCTGCACACCGGGAAATTCTGACGCATAAAATGATCTAAAAATGATTAAATTCCTATGTACAGTTTTTGCTCCTATAAAACTTTTTTAATGGAACGATTTTGTCCAACTTTGGCATTAAATATCTCTTAAAATAATTCTTCGATTTGAAAACTGTCTGCATCAGCGTGTTTATCAAACATTTTTCTATAATATTACCTATTTTCATATTTTTGTATGCAACAGTTTTTTTAATATTAACGAAGAAAGACCTCCGGTCACAAAAAATTCAAAACCGGCGGCGGCGGCGGCGGCGGTGACAGCGGTAGTTACTTTTTTTTAGAATAGAGAGATAGGTTCTTGGCGAGAAAAAAAATGGCATCGTATTTTCCGGCAATCTATATCCCATTTCATATACATAAGCAATTTTTTCCATCTGTATACAATTTATTTAATCTAAAGAAGGCAATAATCTATTTTAATATAGAAACAGAAGTAATTTGTATGTAAACAAATATTGTATATATATGTGTGTAAATAAAATGTTTATATGCAAATAAATACATATAAATAAAAATAAAAGTTCACCAGGTTTGTTTTCATAGCTATTTATATATTTTATCAACGTATTTTACGTTCTGAAGCCCGAATTGCGCCAAGCTTAAAAAAAAAAAAAAAAAAAAAAAAAAAAAAATGCCAAGGCCCCTGCAATAGAAAAGTACCTACATAAACAACTAATCGTAATAATAATAACATAAACTAAAATATTTCATTTCAACATCAAAGTATTGTTTCTAATTTACATTCAAATAAATGTATATTCTAAGATGATTTCATTTGAAATTAAGTTGACAGCTTTCTATTTCACTTCATAAAATAAACAAACACAAGAGATTCATTCATCCTAAACGGCAGAAAATATTAGACCATGGATGTAATCATTCGCAAAGCAGGTTCTCCAACAATGAATGGACAATATTCTTATGACGTCATAGTACGTAAATTGGCGGCGCTAACGTTTGTTAACAGCTTGCATTCACGAGGGTTTTATTTTGCTATTTCTCTTAGTTACGTTACTTTATTGTCATATTTATGAAACCAGAAATCAAATCTATAAAAACAAAAGTATATATATTTATTAGTTATTAGGTAGTGAAAATTCTTTTATAAATGCAAAATTTAAATAAATTTTTTAATACTAAAAAAAAACGTTGAAGTAACAGCATGTTTATGTAAAATAAGTTTAATTTAGATAACTTATGAACAAATCTTAGTTTAAACACTTTCATTCATTTTTTAGAGCTGCGGAAATTAAGTCGTATTTGTCAAAAAGACGAAATACGCATATCAACAAACTAGTTGGATGTGCCAATCCCAAAACTTTCTTCTATCTTATACATCTTAATATTTCAAAACCTAGTTACACATGTTAATACTTCAATATTATTAGTTCAATACTATACCAACTTTGATTTTCATCTTAAATTTCTGCTCAAGTCAATTAAACGGGCTAAAAACGAGTTAATCTATATCATGATATTTGTTAAAATTATTAATTTTTCCTTATTCTGTCGTTATCAGCTGTTTGCGAATAGCCGGCATAGCAGGAAGCGAGTTCCCGCCGCTACATGAGCCGCCGATGCACAATAGAACTACGAAAAATCAAGAAAAGTATACAAAAATCACGGAGCCCCTTTACCGCGCAATATTTCCAAATTCAAGGAGAACCTGTTGGCCAACGCCAAAAACAAGCACAAACATTTTGGTTCAATTGTATGCATAATTTTATACGCTGTTCCATGGTACAATAATGAAAATGGCACAGAGATCGGAATTATAGCGCCCCCTTCTTTCGGAATTTTTTCAAGTTCAGGGAGGACTTGTTTGCCATAGCCAGAAACATGCACAAAAAATTTGGTTCAATTATATGGATAACTTCATACACTTTTCGATGGTACAATAATGAAAATGGTACAGACATCGCAATTATAGTGCCCCCTTCCGGCAGAATTTTTCCAAATTCAGGGAGGACCTTTGTGACATGACCAAAAATAAACACATAAAATTTGGTTCAATTCTATGCATAACTTCATACTCTTTTCGGCGGTACAATATTCAAAATGGCACAAAAATTGTACAAAAATCGCTATTACAGCGCCCTCTACGAGCGATTTTTTTACAAATTAAGGGAGGACAACCTTGCCATAGCCAAGAACTTAAAATTTTTTTTGGTTCAATTCTATGCATAACTTCATACACTTTTCGATGGTGCAATATTCAAAATCGCACAAAAATCGCTATTACAGCGCCCCCTAACGGCGAATTTTTTGCAAATTCATGGAGGACCTGCTTGCCATAGCCAAAAACTTAAAATAAAAATTTGGTTTAATTCTATGCATAACTTCATACACTTTTGGACGGTACAATATTCAAAATCGCACAAAAATCGCTATTACAGCGCCCCCTACCGGCGAATTTTTTCCAAATTCAGGGAGGACCTGCTTGCCATAGCCAAAAACTTAAAATAAAAATTTGGTTTAATTCTATGCATAACTTCATACACTTTTGGACGGTACAATATTCAAAATCGCACAAAAATCGCTATTACAGCGCCGCCTACCGGCGAATTTTTTCCAAATTCAGGGAGAACCTGCTTGCCATAGCTAAAAACTTAAAATAAAAATTTGGTTCAATTCTATGCATAACTTCATACACTTTTGGATGATACAATATTCAAAATCGCACAAAAAACGCATTTACAGCGCCCCCTACCGGCGAATTTTTTCCAAATTCAGGGAGGACCTGCTTGTCATATCCAAAAACTTAAACTAAAAATTTGGTTCAATTCTATGCATAACTCCATACACTTTTGGATGGTACAATATTCAAAATCGCACAAAAATTGTTATATCAGCGCCCCCTACCGGCGAATTTTTTCCAAATTCCGGGAGAACCTGCTTGCCATAGCCAAAAACTTATAATAAAATTTTGGTTTAATTCTATACATAACTTCATGCACTTTTTGATGGTACAATGGCGACAGACAGACGGACAGACGGACGGACGGACAGACGGACAGACGGACAGACGGACGGACGGACAGACGGACAGACGGACACACAGACAGACAGACATTTTCTATAAACATGTTTTTTGGAATCTCTGACCCCTAAAACATGCAAATCCGTCGAAAACCGGAAGTCGAAAAAAATTTCGATTACAATACTTTCTTCTATTGAAGATAGAAGAAAGTAAAAATGTATGAGATGTTATCAAGTTCGCAAAGAATTCTTGATTTCTCTATCGGAATCTTTGGACTCGGGGAGGGATTGATCAAGTAAATTAGTTTAACCCGGGAGAACTCGCGCCGGGCCTGATAGACCCAGAGCTCGTATGGTTTTTACAATTGTCACCACTATATTTTAAAAAGTAATCTTCAACTTATTTTATCGCAAATTTTTAAACAATTGTCTCCTACTAAATAAGGTGACGATTATTATTTATATTTATTGGTGACAATGTAAAAACCATTCATACCCTGGAATTGCGCGCGTTCTCCCGGGTTAGGAATGAAAGTAACATGATGCAATAGTCCAAGAGCTGTTAAACATTTTAGGGAAGGTATTTGAGGCACCCTGAAAATTTGTGCAACACTTCTTTTGTAATGGCTGAATACAAAATCGAATGTCTGGCTGAAGGATCGTGGCCCAAAAACTGTGCCAGACACGTGCCAAGTGTCACACACACGTGTCAGACACGTTTGACTACCCCCCCAAAAAGGTATTTGAGGCACGCTGAGATTGAGACAGAATAATATTTATACTTAGAAAAAAAATATTTTGAAAATGACAGACACTTTAGTCGGCACAAAAACTGTGTCAGACACGTGTCAAGTGCCATTTTTTGACTACCCCAAAAAGGTATTTGAGGCACGCTGAGATTGAGGCAGAATAATATTTATGCTTAGAAAAAAATATTTTGAAAATGACAGTGCCAAATGAAAATGACAGTTGAAAATGACTGAAAGTTTGAAAATGACAGTTGAAAATGACAGTGCCAAGTGCCAAATGGCACTTGACACGTGTCTGGCACAGTTTTTGGGCCACGATCCTTCAGCCAGACATTCGATTTTGTATTCAGGCATTACAAAAGAAGTGTTGCACAAATTTTCAGGGTGCCTCAAATACCTACTCAAAAATGTTCAACAGCTCTCCTACTACAATGCTTAGCATACATTTAAGGGAGACCAAACTGGTTGCCAGAGGCGGCTAGTTTAATAAATAAGACACCTATTGTGAAAAAGTATTCTGACTCAATTTTGACTATGATCACTCAACAGAGGGCATATTATATAAGAATTATATAAGAATATTTTCTTTATTTTCAAACTTCAGGCCGAGTAAAAACGTAATAAAGCAAATCATCCTGACAAATTATGCCACGTCCGATTTTTCTCAGGATAATAATTAATCGCAATATATACGAACCCGAGATAATTCGGGATAATCAGGGAAGCGGTTAAATAATGTTTTTTTAATTTTTTCTGCAACTATATCTTAAAACGGAATCAGAGCAAAAATTTTATTTCTTCTAAATAAATGCATTAGTTCTTGCTTTCCACCAAGCGTAAATAAAAGCAGTGAATTTTCCATAATCGGAACTTACGCCGAATTAACGTTTTGAAACAGAAATATTTTGAAACAAGATAAAGTGCAGCCATGAAATTAAGCGTGAGTTTTATGATAAACATTGAATGCTTATAAAAGAGGGTTTTTTGTAAACTTATATTTTAACTTTATACTTATCAGGATGAAACAAATTTTATATATAAGATACTTATTGGGAAAAAGTATTCTAACTCAATTTTGGCTATGATTACCCAACAGAGCGCACTGCTTCCTTAGGCTTTTGCGCTGAACATTATAACTGTACATGAGCTGTATTGGATATAAACGAACCAAATTTCATGTTTGAGGCTATTATTAAAAATATATGATAATCTAATTTTTATTGTGAATACTCAATGGGGACACTGTTGTGCTGTGATGAGGTTAAACATTTGTTTAACCTCATCAACTTCCCATTTTATTGTAGATATGTAGACGATTCTTTTGCACTCTTGGACCTTTCTCTATTTTCTGTTGACAATATATTAACGATTTTAAACTCAATAGATCCAGTCATTCAATTCACTTATGAAGTTGAAATAGATAATAGATTGCCATTTCTGGATGTGTTGGTTACACGTCAGCCTAACACCTTTGTCACTTGCGTTTATCGTAAACCTTTTGCTGTCACACTCCCCCCCCCATTTCAATTCATGTCACCCCCCTTCCCAAAAAGCTTCGGCTTTTCATTATTTGATTAATAGAGCTCGCTTAATTTGTTCAGATAATAATTCACTCATTACAGAATTAAATTACATTACATCTGTGGCTATTGATCGAGGTTTTAGTTTATCTTATATCAATAATTTAATTTCTCATAGTCTTAATAAATATGTTAATAATCTTGATTCTCCTGTTACTGCGGTTTCCATTTACAACCTTATCATTTTACCATTTTATAATAGCATTAGCTTTAAGATGGCTAATATCTTAAGACATTATGATTTTAATGTGGTTTTTAAGCCGGTTAATAAATTATCTTTTTCGCAACTTAAGGACCAAATTCCTCCACATAATTATTGGGGCATTTACAACATTCAATGCCAATGTGGTTTGTCCTACATTGGACAAACTAAACGAAAACTCCGTTACAGAATCAATGAACACAGAAACTATGTAAAGAAAAAAGAATTGCAGAAATCCTCTATCGCCTCTCATTGCTGGGGGGAGGGACATAATTTTAATTTTGACTCAGCTACCATTATCAAGAAATGCATTACTCCTCTGGATTTAGACTTTTTTGAGGCCATTCATATCCATAAATTTAAAGACTCCTTGGTTAATGATTTATCTAGTACACCATACATCTCAACTTTCTGGATGGATTTGTTGTGTCACGACACTTCACTTCCGCCTTAATTTCATTGGCTGTTAGAACTTGATGGTCTTTTGGTATTATGTTTTGACATTTGGGTTTTTTCACCGTACATGCAGTTGGGGGGGATATTGTTTTTAAAGTTTTTATAGTTTTACACTGAGGATGGGAGTCCTAGTATTCACGAAACGTATGCGTATGGTCAAATCTGCTTGTTTTTATTGTGTGTTTAAACGAAGAATTAACAAGTTTCGAAATTTACCTATGTTGACGAAATATGTTCACTCTCTATGTTTTGAATATCTATTCTTTCCTAAACGAACCAGAGGCAGACGATGTTTTATTTATGTTTGATTTATTTAGCTGGGTAGCTGTTTTTTTTTTTTTTTTTTTTTTTTTTTGTACTTGTTTATTCAGTTTTGGATGGTCCCGGACACATTTTCAAAACAATTTTATTTATTGAGTAAAAATTTTGAAATTTTTTGTGATGGTTAACCATATCATTTGTAAACAAAATCACACAATAAAACTTCTCATAATTTTTTTTTAATTTTAATTTAAATTTTGTTAAAAAAGTGGGGTAGATTAAAATCGCTATAACTCGAAATATTATTTGTAGAATTTAAATTTTTTTCATTTAAATAAACAGAAATATACAAATTTGAATTTAGATTCAGCATTAAAAAAAATATTAATTTAAAAAAAAAAACTAAAAATATTTAAAGTAAAAATTAGAAAAAAAATGATGTAACTTTTTTTTAAAAAGATCATATTTTCAAAAGTTATTATTTTTTAATTTCCTGAGCCTAAGTCAAAGTAAAACTATTGAAAAAGACATGTTCCAAGTTTCAACAATTTATCTGTAACAGTTTTTGATTTATAACAATTTAAATAAAAAAATTGAAAATTTGAAGATTTTTGTGTCCCGGACCCCTTTAACTTACAAAATGATAATTATAATATAAAAGAAAACCCCTAGGAAATATTGTTGAAAACGTAAATATGTAAGTTAATCAAATAAAATTGTAAGAAATTAAATTCGGTTATTGTGTTAATTTGTTCACATCGAATACAATTTTATCAGTACCTCTATGTTTACCTTTATTTTAACGATTAGATTTGTATCTCTCTATTCTAAAAAAAAGTAACTACCGCTGTCACCGCCGCCGCCGCCGCCGCCGCCGGTTTTGAATTTTTTGTGACCGGAGGCCTTTCTTCGTTAATATAAACAAAAATAATGCATACAAAAATATGAAAATCGGTGGTTTTATACAGAAATGTTTGATAAACACGCTGATGCAGACAGTTTTCAAATCGAAGAATTATTTTAAGAGTTATTTAATGCTAAAGTTGGACAAAATCGTTCCACTAAAAAAGTTTTATAGCAGCAAAAACTATACATGGCAGTGTAATCATTTTTAGATCATTTTATGCGTTAGAATTTGCCGGAGTGCAGATTGCATTAATTTTTTTATTTTGACTCATTTTTTCAGGTTTTATTTCTATTTTAAATTCAAATTTTCAGCATTTCTAGAGATATTTTTTACAGATTTCAGAAAATTGTACTAATTTAAACTGTTGCCAACTGTATAAAAAGCGCAAGCAATAACGTTTGCTTCAAATTAAAAATTTATTTACACGTGACTATTATAAACAGGAAAAAAACTTTCAAATTAGAATTAAATAATTATGTATAAAAAGCAGGAACTTATTAAAAATTACGTCATAAAAAGTATACACGTGAATTTTAAAAGAGAAAGGATATTGTAAAATAATAAATTCATTAACATGCGTTAGAAGTCTTAGGAGAAATTACGTCATATTTACGTCACATTATAGTTATTACATAAAATGAACACAAAATAATATTGCAAAAAAGTTTAAATTTAGAAATTGCGCTAGACATTTATTTGATATTTTGAGAATTAATTTAAAATGCCTCATTTAAAAGAACTTTCTTTTCGCTTTGTTAAAAAATACCAGGAGACAAAGACTCTCTTTACTTAATTCCTTTTATATGAGCTTATTTTGAAATGTTGTTACACGTGTATACGTCATCGAGTTATTTTTATTTCGACGTTTTATTTGTGTTTTTATTAATGTTGTACGAATTTATTTGTTCTTTCGTTATTTAAAATAAAAATTATATCAATTTGTATAATTTGGCGAGTGGTTTGGCGATTTATATAATTTGGCGAAATTGGTCGACAGGATAATCAAGTAGTACTGCAGCGGATTTGGCGTTAAAATTCCCCAATCAAAGAGAAATGAATAGAAATTCGTTTATAGGGAGATCGCCACTGTTTTTTAAATTATAATTCAATCTTTCGAAATCTTTTTAAAGCCGATCAAATTAGCGTGCATTTAGAGTCTGCGGTGTCTGGACGGGGGTTGGCGAGCGTAGCTCGTAGGGGGCCGAGCCCCCTAGTAATTCTAAAAATTCGTAAAAAGGAATTTTTCGCTATCTATAATTTTATTATTATTTCCTATATGTTTATATCATAAATATTATTGAACTGGTGTATGTTATTTAGATTAAAAACAATCATTTTATTTTATCTGTGAGAAAGTGGAAATGCGTAAATTTTTTTAAATTATTGCAATGATTGTTTAATACATTAAACTTCATAAATTAATAAAACATCATCTGTAAAAAAATTTCTACCAAATGGGAATATTTATGAAATTTTCTGGGATTTGTAGAGTGCAATATTTCGTATATTTTACATTACACCACCACTTTATGTAGCTTTAAATGCAATTATATCACATTTACTTGACGTATAATATTCAAAATGAAATTTTTAGCTTGTTTTTCGCTGCACTTAAATCGTAAACCCATCATGTACGAAAAAATACACTGCTGGCCATTAAAATTGCAACACCATGAAAAATTGAAAATACAAAAAAGATATTTATTGTACGTAAACAATATGGCATGAAAACAAAATGATTAAATTTGTAAACAGTTTGGGGGTTTACAAGGGTGTGAAATTGGTAGAAACAGCTTCTCCCCCTGGCAGCTAAAACGGCCCTAATACGGCCCTAGGCATGGAGTCGAACTGGGCTTGGAGGACAGAAACGGGCGGCTCATTCCATGCTGCTTCAAGTCTATGTCACACTTTATCAACCGTATTAGCTGGAAAAGGCTGGCGGACTAGTCTCTAAGCAATTCATAACCAGATGTTTTCAATGGGTGACAGATCTGGAGACCGTGCAGGCCAGGGCGGCAATCGAATACCCTGTGTATCAAGGAAGGTCAGAACATGACATGCAGCATGTGGTCTTGCATTTTCTTGTTAGAAGATGGCGTTTGGCAGGCCTCGAAGACAGGGTGCAACCACTGGACGTAAGATGTCAAAAATGTACCGAACTGCGTTCAAATTACCGTCGATCCGAACTAGAGATGTGCATGTCGTGTACCCAATGGCTGCCAAAACCATCACACCAGGTGCAGGCCCCTATACCGATATCGAATGCAAGCAGGCGACAGGAGTTTTCCTCTTAGCCTCCAGACAAGTATACGGCCATCAGAATACAGCAAGTACAACCGGGACTCGTCTGAAAAGACGACACTGTGCCAATCATGCATCCAGCTGTATCGTTCGGCGCACCAGAGTCGCCGACTCTTTCTATGCTGTATTGTCAAGGGAAGCCGCATTACTGGTCGCCGTTCTGACGGTCCACACTGCTACAAACGTCGTCGCACCGTACGAGCGGATACTGGGAGCGCTTC
This sequence comes from Maratus speciosus, assembly GCA_963932465.1. Lineage (NCBI taxonomy): Eukaryota > Metazoa > Arthropoda > Arachnida > Araneae > Salticidae > Maratus > Maratus speciosus. The sequence continues at coordinate 424,888,809 of OZ010789.1, read as the reverse complement.
AAACATGCCCATTTCCTGACCAATGGTTCGTGATGTGGTTGTTCGGTTTTGCAGGGCCGACCTCACAATATGTCTGTCTTCTCCGGCGTTATTCATGGGAGGTCGTCGATATCCTGCATGCTGTTTAGTATGACCCTCAGCAATCCATTGATTCCACATTTGCACGACAGTGGTTGGATTTCGACGAATGCAACGGGCGATATCACGGAAAGATAATCCACACTCTCGATAGGCAACGATACTGCCTCTATCGAATACCGACACTTGGTGGGAAGCATTTCTTCTTATTATTTGAGGCATAACACGATATTCTGAGCAAACACCGACCTTACAAAGCGCGTTCCGAATGAGAAATCCACTACGCAACTTTTCGTTTATGCAGTGCTTCAAATGTCGTTTCTCCCACCTGCCTCGTCAAAATGTGCTGAAATATTAATCATTTGCATATTCCAACTTCTTCTTCCTTTCATGTGAATTTGACGTTCGTCAGATCATTCCTTCCTGGTGTTGCAATTTTAATGGCCAGCAGTGTATATATATCAGTGCATGAACATATAATAGATATTAGATATATAGAATAGAATATCTATTCTATGTTCATGTATTGGCGTAACATTCTGTTGAAAATGCAAACATGCAACATTAAAAAAGAAAGATTACAATAAGGTAGACGCTCAATAACGAAAATATTACAAGAATGGGAAGTTTCTTCCCCATTGTCACTAAAGGCACTGCGATCGCAATGGCATTACCATAGAGGATATTCCAAATATGGGTTCGAGGTTGAAAAAAGTCACATGATACCGGTAATTTACCCAAGGAACTTCTAACTGATAAGAAGGGAAGCTACTACTGCTTTGCATCATGAACTGCTTCATTCGCCAGCGGGGATTTACATTACACGTCTACGGAGCCTTCCAATCTTTATGTTAGACGGTTTTGCCTTGATCACGTGATCATGGCGTAGATGGAATATCCTCCATTACATTCTATGGGAGTGTCCGATCTTGTATGTTAGCCTATGGTCTATACAATGTAATACGAAAATCCCGCAGATGTCGCTGCGATCGACACTTGGGATTTTAGCAGTATCGTTGCACATTTAAGGGATACAAATTTTTAGCGTTGTTTGGATAGCATATTTTCGCACTAGGTATTCTAGACGCTGTACTACGACAAAACTAGACATTTTCTATTCCAGAACTTGGCGATACTCGCTTGGACAAATTTAATTATATGAGTGGTGGACAATTTAATAAGCATTAGTTTGGCAATAATGGCAAGCTCTTCAAGATTCATGGCGATAGCTTTTGTGCAGAATCTATCAATCAATAATTTTTTTCGTATGTCACCATTCACATACCAATACTCCCGATCCTCAGGCAGTAAAGACATCAGAAATGAGCGTCAATGATTAGGTGTTTAGTCTGAATCTGATAACCGAAGACAGTGCTGCTACGCATAAGAAGGCACTTTTATGTGTACTGTATATGCATGCACTTTGCAGTGCACCGACTAATGGAGACACTTTGCTGAACTCTGATGTATAAGGCCACTTTGCTATTGAATTGTAAGCTTTTTGATACCCACTTGCGATGTCGGTTAGCATCATTTTAGACATTTGGGTTTTTCTGAATGCGCATCTTTTCTAGACAAAATCTCGCACTTTGGAAAGTTACTGCATATAGTAAACTATAAGGTCCACATCGATACCTAAGGACATCGAAATTGGGTGTGGAAAAGCTGACAATCCATCAATAAAGTTTACACATCAGAGCGCGGCAAAGTGCTTTAAGAGAAACTTATGTCCAAACTATAGGAAACCTAGGCATTTTCTATTACATAACTACAGCGTCTAGAATATATAGTATGGAAATCGGCTATCCCAGTAATACTTAAAACAGTGCTAAAATATTGGATCCTTTAAATGCCAAACGATGCTGAAATCCAATGAGTCGATCACAGCGACATCTGCAGGTTATTTTTTAAAACTCCAAGATGATTTGGTTACAGCATCTAGAATCTATAGTGTGGAAATCGGCTATCCCCGTAAAATTTAAAAAAGTGCTGAAATATTGGATCTCTTAAATGTCAAACGATGCTGAAATCCAGTGAGTCGATGACAGTGACATCTGCAGGATATTTTCTAAAACTCCAAGACGATTTGGTCTAGAAACTGTAATAATAGAATGTTTACTTTGAAATCTGAAAATATATTGCAGATGTCGCTGCGATCGGCACCCTTGATTTAAGCGTCATTGCACATTTAAGGAATACAACTTTTTAGCGCTGTTTGGATAGCAGATTTCCACGCTGTATATTATAGATGCTGTAATTTTGTCCAGCTCTAGATGCTGTAAGCATGTTCACAATACCTACTGGTTTCCAATCCTGAACCGTTCTCATTGGTTCCCCAGATTCAGATATCCAGAACATACTGACTGACTATCGCAGTAGTACAGCATCTAGAATACATAGTGTGGAAATTTGCTATTCAAACAGCGCTAAAAGTTGTATCCCTTAAATGTGCAATGATGCTGAAATCCAGGGAGCCGATCGCAGCGACATCTACGATATATTTTCAAATTTCAAAGTAAACATCATCGTATTATTACAACGTCAAGACCAAATCGTCTTGGAGTTACAGAAAATATCCTGAAGATGTCGCTGTGATCGACTCATTGAATTTCAACATCGTTTGACATTTAAGGGATCCAATATTCTAGCACTTTTTTAAGTATTACTGGAATAGCCGATTTCCATACTATATATTCTAGATTCTGTAGCCACAGCGTCTAGAATACCTAGTGTAGTAATATGCTATCCAAATAACGCTAAAAATTTGTATCCCTTAAATGTGCGACGATACATCTGGAAGTAACATCTGGTCTGTCATCTACCAATAAGGTTATCTGAGCGAAATATGCTGGCTGGTTATCGACCCAGTTAGCTTAAACGGAAAAGCATTGGCCTTGTAAGCCAAGGATCTGGGTTCGATTCCCAGCCTGGGCATATTTTCGCTCAGTTGGAAATATTCAATTCGTATGATAACTTTACCAATCAGTTTGATTGTGTTTAAATAATAGTTGATCTACGTATCCATCGTTTATATGGAGTTCCTTTACCTGCGGTTTATTCTGTTGAGCTGTCTACATGACAGACCAGATGTTACTACCAATAAGGTTATCTGAGCGAAATATGCTGGCTGGTTGTCGGCCCAGTTAGCTTAAACGGAAAAGCATTGGCCTTGTAAGCCAAGGATCTGGGTTCGATTCCCAGCCTGGGCATTTTTTCGCTCAGTTGGAAATATTCAATTCGTATGATAACTTTACCAATCAGTTTGATTGTGTTTAAATAATAGTTAATATTGCAGTAATTTCAATAAAATCTGTATTTTATTAAAAAATATATTTTAGAAATAAACAAATAAGATGTATATTAAAAACCCAAAATTAAATTTCTATTAGCTTTTCTACAAAATAAACTAGTGAAACAGATTGATTTTTTTTTCCTTAACATCTGATGCATTTTAATCGTGTGTTCAGAAATAAAATACACAAACGTAAAAGAAAAACAGAACTAAAAATAGTCTTTTACGGGGGCTTCAGGGAGATAGACCCTCTCCCTGATGAATAATTCTTGGTTATCCTTTCTTTTACTGTTTAATTACTTTAAATCATCTGAGAATAACAAAATTTATTATTTTTTGAAAATTTCGAGCGAGAAAGAAAATTTAGTTAATTAAATTTGAAAATTCAGAGAGGGGCAATTCTGTTCAACTACCATTGCTTGCGCCCATGTTTCTTTTCCACCTTTTCCTTTCCATCCCGTTCAACAACAGACATAGTTATTTAACAATAAATTTAAAAAATCAAAAAACCCGACTGCGTAAAAAGCGAACTACCGTATTTAATGGAAGAAACGCCGCACCCGTCGTAAACGCCACACTCCTCAAATTGACCTGAATAAGCATAAAAATATCGTAATCGCCGCATCCATCGGAACGCTACTTTTGTCGACAGCGTCACATTGACCTAACTTTAATCAAAGTTTTCTGAGCAGTGTAAGATGCCTCATTTTTAATATCTTAAGATGTCTGAAGTTTTATTTAAAATATTTAAATCCGATTTTAAATATTTTTATGAATTTTTAAATTAAGGAAACTCAGTTGGTATTTAAAAAAAAATCGTAAACGCCGCACTTGGAAAAAAATTAACTTTTAAACTCGTAAACGCCGCGGCGTTTCTTCCATAAAATACGGCAATTATTTCTCATCAATGTGAAACTATTTTTTATATTACTTACCTGTTTTTTTATTTACTTGTATTGATGACTTTTAAGTTATGTTTAATTGTTCGTTCCTATCTATAAACACTGTTTTGATGAGGCCTATAGGTGTCTATGAATATTAGAGTTAAAGTAAAGCTAGAGATCCTACCTACACAACTTTCAGGTTGTGTAATATTCAAACGGAACTTCTGACTGTAAAATAGTCAACGAAACATCCTCTTCATTTTTAAAGACCTATTCAATGATATACCACTCAATAGGGTGCGTAAAACATTTTTTTCGTCTCTACCGCCATTTTGTATTTTACGGCCGCCATTTTGAATTTATAAAAACAAAACCTATCCTATAACCACCGGACGATTAAGACGAATCGATAGACACCTCATTCATTAAAATCCATCCAGCCGTTGGGATGTTTCAAGGGTATAAAGAAATCCACATACCCACATACGCGTGAAACACATAACCCTTCTTGGCAGTCGGGTAAAAACATATTGATATTTGGAAAATATATAACCCTTATCAAAAATTCATGTTATAACATAGGATGCAATTTAAAATATTATTGATCAAAACTCAAAAGATACAATTCTCTTGGATCGGATTTTTGATCTTCAATTGGTATTTGACTGCCGACACCATACCGGTCATCTGAGGACCCCTACTAACCAACAGTATGTGACAGCTATGTCAATTACCTTGAATGTCTTTAAAGACCTTATTTACTGACTAATGGAAACATGCTGTTGTTAATTGTCATGCGAGATAAACATGACCAGGCTTTCAAAACTGAAACATTTGGATATTTTTTAAACTGAGACTGCGATGTATAAAGATCTTTTCCGGAGAGCTTGTGTGGTCTTTCTGTTAGGAACAAGAGGGGGTTAATAGTTTTCGATTAGCGAATTCCATGTAAAAATAATGTATGCATCTGACGGAACTAACATTAGCGCGGTATTTCACTGCTGGTAATTATGGTGGATAAGAGCAAGTAAACATCCTTTTCTCTCCAATTCCTTTCAACTTGTTTTTTGAATGCCCCTTGTTAAAGAAAACTAAAAAAGTTTTAAAAAATTAATTCTTTACTTCATAAAATTGTTAATTTATCAATATATTTTTTTATTTTAAACATTTTATAAATCAGGAAAGTCTCCGTCCCCTCGCATCCTTAGCGTCCCCCTTGAAAAAAAAAGTAAGGGGACGCTTGAAATAAAATAAAAAAGTGGGGGGACGCCGTCCCCCCGAGTCCCCCCTCGACTACACCACTGATATATATATATATATATATATATATATATATAATATATATATAAACTTTTTAGGTGGGGGTGGTTTTGGGTTCCTGGGGTCATGTAATGAAAAGTTATGAAGGAATTTTTCAAAAGTCGCACCATGGTAACGACTGCAATAGGTAGTATTTCTTACGAAATCTACCTAAAATTGTTTTGTTTATAAATAACTGTGGTGCTCACGCCTCATTTCCAAAATTAGAAAATGTCGAAATTGTTTTTAGGTAGATTTCGTAAGAAATACTACCTATTGCAGTCGTTACCATGGTGCGACTTTTTTAAAATTCCTTCATAACTTTTCATTATAGGGCCCCAGGAACACAAAACCACCCCCACCTAAAAAGTTTATATATATATATATATATATATATAGATGTATGTATGTACTAAATTTTGTCCGCACGATAAAAGTCGCAATTATGCACGGATTGTCCTCAAACTCGCCAACAACTTTGATATGGCTAATATCTCGGCGAGGATTGAAAATGGGCGAAATCGGCCCAAGAGGGTGGAAATGGGGAGAGTTCAAAATTTTGAATACTGTCTTAACATGATTCTGATAAAACCAGCTCTTACACAACAATGGCAGGAAAAAAAATAAAAGTTTTTCGTTATAGCAGTTGCCAACAATTAAAAAAAAAACAATAAAATTCTCACCACAACAATTACTTTCCTTTTGCAAAATTTTCACGTGCAAAATTAAATAGTTTGACAAATTGAAAAGAAATTGAATATTACGTCATAAGTTTTCTAGAGCAAGATTTCAGCATGAAAACTCAAAATAAAATAAATAGTTTGACGAATTAAAAAAATATGTATATTGCGTCATATTGGAAATATAATGGACCTCAGCAGGTGAATATGTAACGCCATGTAAGTTTGAAGAAACGTATTAAAACATGATAAAAACCCGACTATGGAAATATTAACATATTTTAACACTTTAAGGTTCTCTGAATTTTTTGTAGCCATTTTTTAAACCTACTCCATATACATGTGTGTGTGTATTCGTGTATATTATAATTTTCACAAAAAGTTTAGCTCCCTACAGCTCACTCTTTGTGAAGAAACTGAGTTTTATCTCTTATCTTGATTTAAGTTTTGTTGGAGAATTTAGTACTTAACATCGAAATCTACCTCCGCCTGTAGGCGGGGCCGTCGCGAAACAACTTTCTTCTCTTACGGGCCTGATTCGAAGTGAGGATGACGTCACGCAAGAGATCTTAGTAGCAAACTAAACTTATAGAATAATTGTATGTGTGCATTAAAAACAGGGTTATAAATTTCCATTTTATCATATTTTGTTGAGAAATTTGTGTTTGTTAAAGATCTGTTTGAATTATACATCAATAATTTAAACACCCAAGGTTCAGTAAACAAGTTTTTTTTTTTTTTTTTTGCTTTATTTCAAATCCATATTTGCTCTTTCATTTCAAATACATTTGATTCATAGTTTTTGCCAAAGATTTTAATTTGAAATATAAATTTATGGCAGGAGAAATCATACATTAAAATTGCATAATTTTAGCAGCAAATAATTAAAATTCCTTTTAAAAATAAACATGCCTTAATTTAAAATTGTAAATATCAGAATTGTTATTACATAAACTCATAAATAAGAATATTATTTTTTTTTCAGAGACTTTAACTTGAAATATAAATTTATGGCAGAAGAAATCATATATTAAAATTGCATAATTTTAGCAGAAAATAATTAAAATTCCGTTTAAAAATAAATATACCTTAATTTAAAATTGTAAATATCAGAATTGTTATTACATAAACTCATAAATAAGAATATTACTTTTTTCAGATACTTTAACTTGAAATATAAATTTATGGCAGGAGAAATCATATATTAAAATTGCATAATTTTAGCAAAAAATAATTAAAATTCCGTTTAAAAATAAATATGCCTTAATTTAAAATTGTAAATATCAGAATGCAAAAATTCTACTTATCCAATTAAAATTTTAAATTTCATAATGTATGATTAACTTTTAGTAAAAAATAATTTTTCACTAGTACTAAGTACTAGTAAAAAATAGTTTTTCACAAGTACTAAGTACTTTCATTTAATTAACAACAAATATAGCATTTAATATTACCTCACAGAAAGCAATTAAACTTAATTAATATTAAGGAAGCTAAAATATCATGAAATTTGTCGATGACACTTACATGTTTGTTAATACGGATAATTTTCTTTTATTAGAAGTGAATTTTCTACTGTCATTTTTTACTTTCGTATAGTTATTTAACAAGATATTTGCAATTCCTGACAAACACAACTTAAATAAATATGAAAATTGGTTTCCACATTTGCATTTACTTATAAAATCCAGACCTAAAAGTTCAGTCTTTTCAATAGTGAGTTGCATAATAAGTTTTTGGGGTTCTGGAAATTTTAGAAAAGTGCTTTCATAATTATGATTGATTAGTTTTTGAAAAATTTGAAAGGCATTTACAATTAGAAATAATAAAATTTCCTGGGGCCATTTAAATTGACCCCTATCTGCTAACATCAAGTATTTATACACTTCATTCGAAGAGTCTATTTCTAAAGTTTTTTCTTTGACTAATATGTTAATACACTCACAACATTTTAATTTGTGGGAAACTTTGTATCCAATATAACCAACTATAAAAGTCAATACAGACATTGTTTCATTTTTTATCTCTATATCACCACTGCTGCTTTCTCAGGATGCTTTACATTCACAATTTGCCACCACTTGGAAAGTAAATCAATAAATAATTTTGTGCTTAATGCATTATCATCCAACTTATCTACCGACATGTCCAAAGCAATGGAATTAGTTTCATCAAATAAATTCAATGCATATTTAACATTCTGTCTTTCAATAGAGTTGGGAAATAATACTTTTTGGAAAGTTTAGGAGCTAACTTTATAACTGCATCTTTTTCTTTTTCATACACATCTATTAAATTTTGTAAACTGGCACACATGATATCTTTATTATCAGGATTGGGAAAATATATTTTTTTATCAGGGGTAGTTTGATTTAGCCAGTTATTTCGTACTGCTTTAATTATATGAACATAATCAAATAAGAAAAATATTCTTTTATCTGGATTGTAAGGATTGCGTATGTATGGTATTAATTCTCCACCACACATTTTTGTAAACATGTTTCTGTTTATCCAGTTGTTATCGGATATCAGTGAAAAAACTGTAAAACAACACTCGTGGAGCATTTCTAACACTTTATTAGTATATGTAAGAAGTGTATCAGCATTTAGATTGCGCACTGGAAATAATGAAACTACATCCTTATATTTAGACATGACTGATGTAATCATAAAGGTCTGAATCGTGGTAGCTTCAGATTTTGAATTTTCAGACATACTAATGACATAACCAGCTTTATAATTAAGAGAGGGATTTATATATATCTCATCTAGCAAAAGGTTCACTGTTTTCTCATTCTCTTCTAGGTTATCAGCTTTATTTTTAAGATACAATTTAAGGCTTTAACAGGAATTTGTAGAACATAAATATGTTCTTTCTTTTTCTCAATTTTCTTAAGTATGAAGGATGCGGTAATATTAAAACCTTGCTGTTTCTAATTAAATTGTATGCTGCAGGGTAGCTAAAGTACATTTCTGCGGACCAATATATAAGGTCAATCGTATATTTCTGTTTTTTCATTAGCACGAGTGACAATTGTTGATTTACAAATTTTAACACAAGATTATTTTCCTCACTGCATTGATCATCGTTTATGCATTTTTCCAGCTATTTCATAGCAAAAGTTAAATTTTCACTTAATGTCATTGAATATTCATTATAGCAATTCAATTTATTTAAAATATTCTCAAACTTGCTCCATTTATCGCATTTAAGGTCTAGTAACCATTTAAAAGAATTTAAATCAATTAAATTATTTTCATAATATATTTTTACTGTCAAATTCCTGAAGACTTTAAAGCAAACATTAATTTCTGGAATATCTGTTTCTTTCAATTTGTAAAACAATATATGATCATCCCTAAATAAATGTAACCACTTATTGTCAATTTTGCTCTCAAATTTTTGAGTGAAATCTTCGAAGGATAATATGATATCCTTTTGGCACCATTCATTGAATTGCTCTAAATATCTTTTTTTAATTTTTAACATACGTTCAGCAGGATCTTTTCTTTTCCTAGGCAATTTTTCAGTAAGATATTTTGGCGCATTAGGAAATATAGTAGGAAATGCTTCCGGTAAAAGAGTAACTTTTTTCCTTGGGACAACTAATTCAGTTCCATCTGAGAGTTTAAATCTATCTTCTCTAATTATGAAACGCTCTTCAAATTGTTTAATACACACAACAGCAGTTGAACTGGGGATAAAATTTTCCCTGGGTATCTTATTAATCCATATTTTCTTTTTTTCAGGATCTGATGGAAATTTAAAAACAGTTGTGTATTCCTTTACATTGTCATAATTTGAACGGCAATTCGGTGAACAGCATTTCCGGCCCATAGTCTACAAATTAGATAATATTTATTAGTAATTAAGAATATTTAAATAAAAAATTAAGATTAATGTTACATATAGATATTTTTTTTTAATTTAAAGTAGAATTATATTTTAATAACGAAATTACAAAAACAAAAAACACTTTACAAAAAAGTTTGATATTTATTTTTTCAAACGATATTCATTAAACTTTTTTTTTCATCTATCCATATGCATAAGAACTCGGTACTATTAATGTTTTAATTCTTTCCGATTTATGTAAACTGAATTGAAAACAGAAATTCTAGACACAAAACAGAACAAAAAAGGGCTTTCTTATTACTCTTTCATCTTTTAGATGATTCTAAATTATGTTTACTACCCTACTTCAAAATGAAACCTCACAATTCCCATCACATGTAAGCCCACGTGGGAACGGTATAGATATTTATAATGCATTTTAAATAATGAGATTAAAAAAAAGTACTTACTGATTTATGTTAATCCTTTATCCACAGAAAATGCACATTTTTAAAAATATCCTTATAACAGAACTTGTATTACATGTAGCTTAAAATTATCTAAAATTTACACTCAATACTAATGGCGATTGTTCCCCACGAGCACGAGCCAAAAGTTCATAGAGGGTGAAGTGGTCAAGTAGGCCAGGGGTGAAAGGAAAGTCAGATCTCGTGGATGACTCACTTCTCCTGTTTGCGATCTTAAATCAGGCCCGTAAGAGAAGAAAGTTGTTTCGCGACGGCCCCACTGTAGGCCCGAGCCGGAAGGGATTTTTTTTTTCCCTGCCAACTGTACTTCAATTTTGCAGCCTATAGATATAGGTATAATTAATTGTTTTAAAGGATATTACAGAAAACGGTTGGTAGAGACGATACTTGTAAACATTGAAAATAAAGTAGAAGACCCTTTTAAAGCTGTAAATGTGAAAGAAGCGTATGACAATATTGCTGGTAGTTGGTGGTAAGTAACAGAAAAAACCATTCGCAATTGTTGGAAAAGGCCGGTCTTTGTGTCATGGAAGATGAGATCTGATTGTGGTGAAAATTCTATAGACAGTGATCTTTCATATGATCAAGAATGTGTTTTGAACCTCGGAAAATCCTTATCCCACCTTGATGAAAGAAGCGGCAAAAAGTCTGGAATTAGCGTGGAAGACTATTTAACAGCAGATGACGACCTTATGGTTTTCGCAGGAGTTACTGATGAAGGTATTCTCTCTGAAATTACTGATGAGATAGAAAATAATGATGGAGAGGAGGAGGATGAGGAGGATATAGGTCCATCAAAATTCTTATTGTCCCCCCTAAAAGCTCTTCAATCTGTTAACCCTTTACGGACATTTTTTTTCCAGCCCTTCGTCGGCAAATGAAGATCATTTTCGTGCACTAGACTCGATGCATAACTTGTTGGTTGACTTGTCAGTTAAAAGAATGAAAATCCAAACTAAAGTTTTGGATTTTTTTCAATAAAAATGGTTTTCAGGTATGTGAATATTTTCTTGATTTATTTAATTTTTTTGTACTGTTTAACCACTACTATTAACACTCTGTTATTTAATTTCTTCTAAATATAATTTTTTAAGTGGTATATACCTTAAAATTAATAAAAAACCTTATTAAATGCCCAAAATATGTAGTACCTTGGTATAGCAATAAACTCCTCTACAACAATATATTTATTTGGTACTTAAAATATTGTTGTAACGAGGTTTTACTATAATATGTATATGTAACACTGGCGCCCGGCTAACCGAAAAGTACCGAAATTAATTATTTAAATTATCTGTTAAATTCTCAGAAATGTTCATTACTTCATAGTCATAATTGTTGTCACATCCCCGCTATTTAAATTTCTCTCTACTAGGGGGCTCTGCCCCCTACGAGCTACGCTCGTCAACCCCCGTTCAGACACCGCAGACTCTAACAGCACGCTAATTTGATCGCCTTTAAAAAGATTTCGGAAGATTGAATTATAATTTGAATCTGACAATTATAATCTGACGTAATTTTCACCAAACTTTTCTTTCTCTTTTTAATATTCACGTCAAAATACTTTTGTTAGAAATGAAATATTATGATCATCTTAAAATGTCAAGTAAATGTCTCGCGCAATTTTTAAATTAAAACTGTTTTGCAATATTATTTTTTGTTCATTTTACGTAATAAGTGTAATATGACGTAAATTCTCCTATTTAGGACTTCTAACGCATGTTACTGAATTTATTATTTTACAATATTCTTTCTCATTTAAAATTTACGTGTAACTATAGTTTTTATGACGTAATTTTCAATGAGTTCCTGCTTTTTCAATGAGTTTGCCGGAGTGCAGATTGCATTAATTTTTTTATTTTGACTCATTTTTTTCAGGTTTTATTTCTATTTTAAATTCAAATTTTCAGCATTTCTAGAGATAATTTTTACAGATTTCAGAAAATTGTACTAATTTAAACTGTTGCCAAATGTATAAAAAGCGCAAGCAATAATGTTTGCTTCAAATTAAAAATTTATTTACACGTGACTATTATAAACAGGGAAAAAACTTTCAAATTAGAATTAAATAATTACGTATAAAAAGCAGGAACTTATTAAAAATTACGTCATAAAAAGTATACACGTGAATTTTAAAAGAGAAAGGATATTGTAAAATAATAAATTCATTAACATGCGTTAGAAGTCTTAGGAGAAATTACGTCATATTTACGTCACGTTATAGTTATTACATAAAATGAACACAAAATAATATTGCAAAAAAGTTTAAATTTAGAAATTGCGCTAGACATTCATTTGATATTTTGAGAATTAATTTAAAATGCCTCATTTAAAACAACTTTCTTTTCGCTTTGTTAAAAAATACCAGGAGACAAAGACTCTCTTTACTTAATTCCTTTTATATTAGCTTATTTTGAAATGTTGTTACACGTGTATACGTCATCAAGTTATTTTTATTTCGACGTTTTATTTGTGTTTTTATTAATGTTGTACGAATTTATTTGTTCTTTCGTTATTTAAAATAAAAATTATATCAATTTGTATAATTTGGCGATTTATATAATTTGGCGAAATTGGTCGACAGGATAATCAAGTAGTACCGTAGCGGATTTGGCGTTAAAATTCCCCAATCAAAGAGAAATGAATAGAAATTCGTTTATAGGGAGATCGCCACTGTTTTTAAAATTATAATTCAATCTTTCGAAATCTTTTTAAAGCCGATCAAATTAGCGTGCATTTAGAGTCTGCGGTATCTGGACGGGGGTTGGCGAGCGTAGCTCGCAGGGGGCAGAGCCCCCTAGTATATATTAAAAATATATAGAAGAAAGTTTTATGATATCACAGCATACCAGATTTTCTTAGTTTTTCATTTCTGTAATTTAGGTGATGGTCGAGCTTATGCTGGACCTAGTTTTCGTCCTGTTGTGGTTCCAGCATATCCTTTTCCTTTTGGCGGACGCAGACGATAAAAGAAGGATTTTCTCAGTAAGTAATATTATAAGGCTAATGTCAGACGTACGTCTTTTTGCACGCTTTTTTCCCTACACATGCTAGCGAGCATATGTGAAGGGATAATAAATAGGGATAAAATCGTGCAAAAAGACGTTCGTCTGATATTAGCCTTAAAGTTGCTAGATGTCTCGATTTACGCGGAAACTCCCGATTTTCAAGGGTTCCAATTTTGTGGGCACACTAACTCAAGAACTAATATTTCGTGAAATTTCATAATTATTTAGACCGTACCATAAAAATGATGCTTATTACTCATTAGATTTTGTACATGCCGCCCAACAAGTAGAGCTGCTATGCAATGTTTTTCGCGATTATCGTGTTAGGTACAATCGTGGGAAAAAAAAAAAAAAGTAAACACGCACTACTAACTCTGCAACAAATTATTGTAGAAGAAAGTTACTGGTACCAAACGTTTAGAAATAAAGTCTACTTTTAAACGATGTACATAAAATTTGCTTAGGGGGTCATCTACATATTAAAATGAACCCAAACTTTGTTTTTTTTTTCAATAGTAATACCCAAGTTTGACACCATAAATAAGTTCTACACCCTTCAATTAGTCTAAAAACAAATTTTTGTGAAATTCGTACAATTAATTTCAGAGAAATTAATTATTTTAAAATGAGCTTATTTTAGGGGTTGTATCCAAATTGAAGTTCGGTACTCGATTGTTGAAATGCTACAGAATGACTATGTCGCTTCTATTAATGTATCTTTCTAATAGGACCATTTCATTAGCTTAATGTGTTTCGACTATTTCCAGCTCAAATGTTTTAATAAAATGAGTAAAATATATATATTTTTTCAAATTATGCTTCTCCGCACATCATAGACTGCCCCTTAAACCATTATTTTGACATTTTTTAATCATAATTCGAAAACTACTTGGAAGAAAAATTTGAAATTGAGAATTCACATAAAGCAGGATATAATAAATATAAATCTACTAGCAGAACTACCCGGCTTCGCCCGTGTCATTTATTACGACCTTTCCAGGTAAAATAAATTAAAATGAAATAATACCGAAATCACAACAACTGCAATTTGTGCACTCCCATCCACAAATCGTTAAAAAGACAATCAGAAAAGATGACGTTATTGTCGCGCAACCACAGTAAGATGCCTGAGCTCTAATAACAGAATGCGCTTTTTTTGGCGGGTCTAAAGAGAAAAATATATGATTTTCCTGACAATACGAAAAAAAAAATCCACCAAATCGCACAGCATTTAGTGAAAGTCTCGTTTGCATGGCATATATCTACATTATAAAGTAAAAACACTGACATCATACTGATGATGGCAACGACTTACACCATAAATTGTGCCTTTATTACAATTTTTCTAACTTCTAAACATCACACAATTTCACGTTTTACAATGTCGAATAAAAAAAGTTCTTTCAAATGACATTTGTTTGAAAATTGTATCTGAATTTTCTGATTTTAATGGATTTTAAAGTAATTTTCAAGCATGGATATTTTTAAAGGTGCGTGCAACCCGATTATGAAAGATGAACCCGTTTACTCTTAATGCAAGAAAAGACATGTCTATGGGTAACTCTGGCATCATATTTTCGGTGGCAACAACCTAACGCAACAATTAATTTTCCATTTACTGCAATTTAACCAATAAAAATCGCACATTCGATTGTTCCAACGTCTTATAGAAAACAAACTTATAGATATCAAATCAAACTATTCAAAATAATCTGATCTAATAAGTATATAAAATGCAAATGGGAATTTCGTTCTTGGTACATATAACTTGAATTTTTGAGAGCGGATTCGATAACGGATTTCGATTTTTGGCGTACTTTAACAAATGTAACTTATACCTTTTATGGAACCTATTGCTTACAAAAGTATAACGCCATTCATGTTTTTAGCGAATTCTTGACATGTAACTTGATTACAGAATATTAACATGCAATAATGCTTAGCCTGACGTTTATGAAAAGCCTCAATTTTTTTAAATTTAATTTTAAATCTCGCGAAATTGAATTTTAGGGAAAGACACGTCATTTTGACGTAATTATAGTAATATGAACCAGAATGCTTGTTTTCTTCAGTAAGTATAACTGAAGTATACGATTTCTCTGACAATACGCGGAAAAAAGCAATAAATACACCCAAATTACCTAGCATTTACTGAAATTTTAAATTCGCGTGTCTTAAAAATATATTTTCAACTTTATGGATGGTAATAATAAGGATTAATTTCAGAAGATCAAGAGGCTCTCTTCAGAATAAAACATCATTAGAAAATAATGTCAGTTAAACAGAAATTGACGTTATATCTAGCAAACGATTTTTTTTTTCTTTTCCTAAAATGTTTTCTTGAAATTAAAACTCCTGTATTAAAATAGATTTTTTAACTTCAAAATTATTCAATTACTTGGATACTACGTCATTTTAACACGTGTTTAGTTAAAGATTTTACATATAGTATATAGGAAATTTTTTCATGTTCGGATTAGAATGACGTCGATTTCAAAAATGTAAAAATAAAAAATATAGCGTTGAGTCTGAATTTTTATTGGCTAATAAAACAAAGTACTCGAGTTAACATTTTTTTTTTTTTAATTATTGAGCAGTTTTTTAGATATGTGGCAACAGGAAAGAAACTATTGAATTTGAAAATTTAAAATGAGATATTTCTATAATGTTAAATTATGAAAGATGATAGAAAAAAGGGATAAATATTGGTCTGATGATTTTTTAAAGTAGACAGTGATCATTTACACGTTCTAAAACGTATGTACAAAAAGTTTCGTGCAAATCCGTCTAAAATTGAAGATTTGTATAAAGGACATACACACAAAGAACGGCTTTTATATATATAGATCACAAAAATTGTATGTTGCAATTCATATTTTTTTTCGAATATTAATTTCATAATTCATAATTCATATTATAATTTTTTTTAAATTACAAATTGAATGTATTTATGTTTGGGTTTTTCATTATTATAGTCCACACAGAAAATTATCATATTAGGAATATAATTTTAGGAGATATTAATAAAATATGAAAATGTAATTTAACATTAGAAGCTCTAAATTTTTAAAAGTTTATAGTTCAATTACTTATCATTCAAATGATCAGAAATTTCGTTTATCGGAATAGTTTGAACCGAAGGTTTAAAATATATTGTCAAACTTGGGTTTCCCATTGAAAAAAAAAAAAAAAAAAAAAAAAAAAAAACAAAGTTTAGACTGGTTTTGATTTGTAGATGGCCCTAAGCAAATTTTATATACATCATTTAAAGCTGTTCGTAACTGCTCTGCTCAACAAGCGCAAAACGTTCTGACACATTTACAAATTCATTTTTTAAAGGAAAGATATAAAATTGGAAAGCCTGACCATGGAAGCGATTTAGAATTGAACTGTTTTTTCCATTTTTTGATCAATCAATTACCCATTGAGTTATAAGCGATTTCGATCACGTGACAAACCGTTTTTCGCCCGCCCTTGTGTGATTTTTCTACTTTCGCGCGGAAATTCGGTTCAAAACATCCACTTTGACGTTATTTTTTGAAAGATCTATTGCGTTTGCAAAAAAATGGAAAAAACAACTCTATGACATAGTTTCTGAACAACAAAACCAGCTAGTTTCATGCATTTTCGAACAAAAAAATGAATTAAAACTTATGTCAGGAAGTTGCCCTTTTGCATTTGAGAACAGCCTTAAAAGTAGACTTTATTTCCAATCGATTGGTATACCAGTAACTTTCTTCTATTACAATTAGTTCTAGAGTTAGTAGGGGATGTTTACTTTTTCTTTTCCACGACTGTACATCTCGCCATCTATGGGATAGAATTACATCAAATTTAACTGTTTTAATTTTGGTTTTGGTCACTCAATAACAAGCGCTGCTATGCTGCTTCAGGATATTTCTATCATCGGGTTCATTATGAACTGTCATATTTTAGCAATTGTAGTTTGGCGTATAAGTAACACAATTCTTGTATCTCTCATACACTTGCAACCCTGCTATTGCCAGATTCGCTCATGTTTTACACCAATTTGACTGCGGACCCGGTTACGGAATATTACTCATGCTTTTGCAATGAACATCACATGAGTATCTCAATTTTTATTGTGTAAAATGCACCTAATTTTATGTATGAGGTTTTTTTATTTAAAAATAAAGGTTGGTTAAAATCTGGATTTCAATATCCAACTGACCGCCGTTGTGCTATGCTATTTTTAGGGTTTCGTTCATCTGACGAAACCCTATTCGTCTCGCTCCTCTGTCTGTCCGTCTGTCCGTCTGTCTGTCTGTCACAGAGGCCGTTCTCTGAAACTATACATGTTGGAGACTTAAAATTTTGCATACTTATAGATGAATACCACACATCATACGACGAATCATAAATTTTTGAAAAAGTCGTACATTTAACTCTTTGGGCTCCCACATGTATATTTTAAACAGTTCTTTCTATGTGAGCCTCTAATTAGGTTGGAAGCGTGAAATTTTGCATACTTATAGCTGAATACCTCACATCAAACGACAAATCATAAAATTTTGAAAAAGTCGTACATTTAACCCTTTGGGCTCCCACATGTGTATTTTAAACAATTCTTTCTAAGTGAACCCTAATTAGGTTGGCGGAGTGAAAATTTTCATATTTATAGCTGAATACCTCAAATCAAACGACAAATTATAAAATTTTGAAAAAGTCGTACATTTAACCCTTTGGGCTCCCACATGTGTATTTTAAGCAATTCTTTCTAAGTGACACCCTAATTAGGTTGGAGGAGTGAAAATTTTGCATACTTATAGCTGAATACCTCAAATCAAACGACAAATCATAAAATTTTGAAAAAGTCGTACATTTAACCCTTTGGGCTCCCACATGTGTATTTTAAACAATTCTTTCTATGTGAGCATCTAATTAGGTTGGAGGCGTAAAATTTTGCATGCTTATAGCTGAATACTTCACATCAAACGACAAATCATAAAATTTTCAAAAAGTCGTACATTTAACCCTTTGGGCTCCCACATGTGTATTTTAAGCAATTCTTTCTAGGTGACGCCCTATTTAGGTTGGAGGTATGAAATTTTGCATACTTATAGCTGAACACCTCAGATCAAACGACAAAGCATAAAATTTTGAAAAGGTCGTACATTTAACCCTTTGAGCTCCCACATGTGTATTTTAAACAATTCTTTCTATGTGAGCCTCTAATTAGGTTGGAGGCGTAAAATTTTGCATGCTTATAGATGGACACCTCAGATCAAACGACAAATCACAAAATTTTGAAAAAGTCGTACATTTAACACTTTGAGCTCCCACATGTGTATTTTAAACAATTCTTTCTATGTGAGCCTCTAATTAGGTTGGAGGAGTGAAATTTTGCATACTTATAGCTGAATACATCACATCAAACGACAAATCATAAAATTTTGAAAAAGTACGTTTAACCCTTTGGACTCCCACATGTGTATTTTAAACAAATCTTTCTAAGTGAACCCTAATTAAGTTGGAGGCATGAAATTTTGCATACTTATAGCTGAACACCTCACATCAAATGACAAACCATAAAAATGTTAAAAAGTCGTACATTTAACCCTTTGGGCTCCCACATGTGTATTTTAAACAATTCTTTCTAAGTGAACCCTAATTGGGTTGGAGGCGTGAAATTTTGCATACTTATAGCTGAACACCTCACATCAAATGACGAACCATAAACTTTTGAAAAAGTCGTACATTCAACCCTTTGGGCTCCCACATGTGTATTTTAAACAATTCTTTCTAAGTGAGCCCCTAATTAGGTTGGAGGCGTGAAATTTTGCATACTTATAGCTGAGCACCTCACATCAAACAGCAAATCATAAAATTTTAAAAAAGCCGTACATTTAACCTTTTGGGCTCCTACATGTGTATTTTAAACAATTCTTTCTGACACCATATTTATCTTGGAAGCGTGAAATTTTGCATACTTATAGCTGAACACCATCGTGCGACAAATCATAAAAATTTGAAAATGTCATACATTTAACCCTTTGGGCTCCCACATGCGTATTTTAAGCAATTCTTTCTAACTGAGCCCCTTATTAAATTGGAGATTTGGAATTTTGCATACTTATAGCAGAACACATGAGGCCAGGCGACAAATCATAAAATCTTGAAAAAGTCTTACGTTTAACCCTTTGAGCTACCACATATGTCTTTTAAGCAATTCTTTCTAAGAGGGCCCCTAATTAAGTTGGAGACATGAATTTTTGCATACGTATAGCTGAATACCTCAGACCGCACGACAAATCGTAAAATTTTCAAAAAGTCTTATATTATTTACTCCTCCGTGTTCTAACTTGTATATTTTAAGCAATTTTTCTAACCTCCACCCTTTTCACCTGGGGAGCACTTTTCCAACTTTTGCCGACACCCCTTTGACCATTCTTTCATATTATGCACCATAGCCTTACATATTTTAGTTCCACTTTTTACCACCAGGGGCGCCTACTTATCTCGGGTGCTATGGATCCAATCCCCTCGACTAATATATCTATGGATAGTATGTAAAACGGAGTTTCGTTCGGATATAGGTTTGTTTAGAATAGAGTGCGCCCCTTGTTGCGAAATGTGGAACTAACAGATTTTTCAAAAGGATAAAGTGTTTTGAAAGGAATATTAAACGAAACCCTCTGTGCGATCTGGGATCACACTTACCCACTTGTTTTTATTCACGATCACTGTAACGGTTTGTTAAGATAAAAATACGTACAGTCGTGGAAAAAAAAAAAAGTAAACACCCCTACTAACTCCTCAACAAATCATCATAGAAGAAAGTGACTGGTACCGAACGATTGGAAATAAAGTCTACTTTTAAATGATGTATATAAAATTTTCATAGGGGGTCATCTACATATTAAAACGAATCCAAACTTCATTTTTTTCAATGGCAATACCCAATTTTACGAGATATTTCAAATTTTCGGTTCAAACTATGCCTAGACACCAAATTTCAAGTCATTTGAATGATAAGTTTTTGAATTATAAACATTCAAAATTGAGTGCTTCTAATGTTAAATTATATTTTCATATTTTTATTTATATCTCCCGAAATTATGCTCCTAATGTGCTAATTTTTTTTTGTGGTAATAATACTAATATACCCAAACATAAATAAGCTGAATTTGCAATTTTTGTAATTTTATGATATGAATTATGAATTATGAAATTAATATTCGAAAAAATTATGAATTGCAACCTACAATTTTTTTGATGGATTTAGATTTATTAAGTCCTGCTTAATGGAAATTCAAAAATTTCACATTTTTCTTCCAAGTAGTTTTCAAATTATGCTTAAAAAACGGCAAAATGATGGTTATGATGGCCGTCTATGATGGAAGTGAGTAGACATTTTGAAATTTATTCTGCCGTACTGTAATCTAACACGCTTCATTGACTCCTTGAGTGGCGCTTAAGGTGCCTTGATCAAGGAAGCGGCTCTCTCGGTTAACAATCCTGTACGGAACTTCAATTTGGATACAGCCCTTAAAATACGCTCGTTTTAAAATAATTAATTTCTCGGAAACTTATGGTACGAATTTCATAAAAAATCGTTTTTAGGCTAATTGAAGGGTGTAGAGTTCATTTATGCTGTCAGAATTGGGTACTGCTATTGAAAAAAACAAAGTTATGGTTCGTTTTAATATGTAGGTGGCCCCCTAAGCAAATTTTATATACATTATTTAAAAGTAGACTTTATTTTCAATCGTTCGGTACCAGTAACTTTTTTCTACGATAATTTGTTGAGGAGTTAGTAGGGGGTGTTTACTTTTTTTTTTTTTCCCACGACTGTACATTACTCTTCTCATTTATAAGGCCCCACCAGTGGCTGAGAGGTTCTGCTCTCAAAGCTGGTAGACGGGAGGTGCTGGGTTCGAACCCAATCGCGCCCGTTGGCCTAATCGTTCGGAGTTTTCGTGGTTTTCTTCGTACCGTGGGTTTCCATGCGTTAATACGGATTAGGTTCCCTTAGAAAGACCTCCACGGAAGGCACTCCCCCTAGGGCCCATATCCCTCGTGTAGATAATTGGCCGTCAACAATCAACCCAACCCAACCCTTCTCATTTATAAATGTTGGTCTGTAACTGCGCTATTTAAATTAAGTGATTCTTAAACTGTGGTCTCCAGCACTTTTTCAAGGTGTTAATACAAGTTTCGAGTTTAATCGTAGGTTAAATACCATTTAATTGTTAGATGTACTTTATACGACTGAACGGTGTGCAACCATAACAGTTTTCTAGCAAAAATCATTTAATTTTATATGTAATTAGCTACAAAGTACTTATTTTTTTCACCACTACGCACTTTTTTGTTGCCATCAGGAATGTCTTGCCTCCTAAAATGTTGCATGGAGCATGGAACGCTCATGTGGATGATGGCAATGACGGTGGCTTGATTGCTCATACGTTCACTTCTAAATAATGCCCAGTTTCAATTTCTGCATCTTCGAATGGAAAAAAATGTACTTTTAAATGAAATTTGTTTGAAAACTGTACCTCAGTTTACTGATTTTTATGACACTGGGGAGGAGGGAGGGGCTCTGCCGCTACGAGCTACGCTCGCAAACTCCTCGTCCAAACCCCGCAAGCTCTAAAAATATGCTAATTTGCTTTTTTTTTTTAAATATTTCCTGATTACGAAAAATTGAATGATGTTACCAGGGCCGTAGCTAGAGGGGTGCCAGGGGAGGCTCAGACTCCCCCTCCCCCCCTGAGGAAGATTCCAAGGTCACCAAATGAAACTCTCTTTCAAAAATCCAAATGAAAACCTGTTCAAAAATCGAACTTAGTTATGGGGCCCTTTTACAGTTTTGCACAAATACTGAATTGTGGTATTAATATAAAAACTGCACTTTTTGACGTAGCATTTATTACTTATCAGCAATAGTTGGGGCATTCTCACAATCTTTTGACTTTTGGGGAAAAAAATCTGTCGAAATTAAACTTGCTAAATTAAAATTTTAATCTGATAGACGAATGCCTTAATGATTCAAAATAAAGAAAAAATGGTCAGCAGCGAAATTTGTTTTTATTTAACTGAGGTTTAAGTTAAACTTGCGAGTTTAATTTTCCTTACCATTTTACCACTAAAACTTTTTATTTTCTTCTAAATTTTTACTTATAATGAATTTGCATAGTACCCACAGGACATTCAAATAAGATATAATGACAATATAGTATTTTTAGTACAAAATTTTGGTATAACATTGTCTTAAAGGGGTGTTAAAGAAGGGACGGTAATGTAAAAAAAGGGGATAGTATAGGAAAAAAGGGACGAAATGGAAAAAAAAAGAGACAGTAAGGATGGAAAAGCAAGGAAAATTACCACCTATTTTAGGCAGATCATATTAAGACTAAGTGGTAGCCAAAATGTTCATTGATTTTTAGAAACAGTTATTTACATTGGATTAAATATAAAAAAAAAAATAATAATTTACTTCGAAAAGTGCAGGAATAAACCTTGGGGACGGTGAGGCTACCAATAAAGCCACGATGCTTGAAATTGATATTTAAATGCTGAATTAAATTCTACAGTAAATTTCCTGCCAAAGAATTTTGCATGAGAAAAAACTAGAAAAAAATTCTGTGGCTGCATCTGAAGTGATTTTCTGTATAATTTTAGAAGAGGGATGGTAAGGAATCTAAAACCTAGGGACAGAGTTTAAAAAATAATAAAAACTCTAAAAATGTGTGCAGGCTAATTTTTAGCTACTTATTTATATAAAACAATAGTTCCAGTTTCAGAAAAAAATTACATCGAATTATTTTTATTGAAACAATTTTATACAGATAGCTCCAAACTTAAATATCAGCATCAGGGACACGGGAGGGTATAGGAGTTTTCCAGGTGTTTGGACCCCCAACATCGTCCAAAACTTATTTATCTCGTTAATATTGTTGTGCAATCATGCAATGGGATGTTCCCCAGTATATGAAATTAAAAAAACACAAAAAAGTGTATTAAAATAAAAATTATTATTCAGAGACATGAAAGTCAAAAGTTTGTAAGAATGCCCCAGTTATATATATATATACTGAAAATTTTCATTTTGCAGCGTTTTCAATTATTAGCATAAAACAAAGTTATTATAATGAGTTTGATAGTAAATATGATGCTTATGATAAGCATTCCGTTTCGTATTTGAGTCATCCGAAGTTTAAAATTATGTATTTAAGATTCCTGAATTTATAAATGATATTAATGAAAAATGCCAATAGCCAATTTAAATGCAAATGTTTTTAGCATTTGAATGGACACAATAATAATTTAAAAATGCAAAATACATCCTTGATTTTGTTAATGTTTTTATTATATGAAAAACACAGTTTTGGAATCCTTAAGGGCAGGTAATACTGTTCGGAAAAAAATAAAAGTTTCAACACTTTTGAAACAGGTAAACTTCAAGCTTTTTATTTAGTTGTTGACATCATCTTTTTTTATTTCACCAGTATAATTATACACCAGACAATGGAAATTTTCATTCTGCAGCTTTTCCCTTTCTTAGCCTAAAATGGAGTTATTATAAACAGTTTAATAAGAAACACAATGCTTACAATATGATTATGTACTAATTTATCTTTTTATATAATACTTTGGTCATATATGTATGCGTGCATGTATCAGAGAGAGAAAAAAAATATGAGCCTCCTCAGCATTTTCTTCAGCCCCCTCTATTATTCACTTCTAGCTACAGCCCTGGATGTTTTTTTTTTTTTTTTTTTTTTTTTTTTTTTTAAATAGAGAAACTACATACGAACAGTGGCGATCTTCAGTAAGGCGGTTTTCTATTCATTTCCCTTCGACTGGGGGATTTTTAGATTTCCAAGGCCGCATCCATCGCCGCGACAGCTGTTTTTGTGATTAATTAATTAGATTGATCATACATTTGAAAATCAGCTTGCATAAAATGGTTAAATAAAAAACGCCGCTGCTTTCAGGACTTTTATAATGAAGTTTTCTTTTAGACGATAGAAGAAAATCTTTTAAAATATGACATTTTAAAGATATTTTTTAAATATGACATAATTTTTCCCATTGAATGCATTTCGCACATAACTGTTTATTTGTATTAATGTTTTCATTCTTTTTTAATATTAAAGTGTAAATAATATTTCAATGGAAAAGTGTTTGGGAATATTATGTGGGCTTTTGTAACATAATCCCCCCCCCCTTTTATTTCTTTGCGTACGAAATAGAATTATATTACAGTTTTCTTTCTCTTTTAATATTCACGTGAAATACATTTTTCAACTGTAAGTTGTTCGAAAATATTATCATTTGCGCTTTAGAAAAAAAATATTTGACAACAATCCTTCTATATATAAAAAAGTAACGATTTGGAAATAGACGAATGAAAATTTGCGTAGATACAGCGAAACCGCATCGAAAAAGTAAACTGGGGCTTTTGTAAATCGATTCTCATCGTAGAAACTACTGGGCCGAAAAACTCGAAAATCGCACAGATGGACGCAGAAAAAAAATCTACTTTCAGAAATTAAAAAAAGAATTATTCCGAGGCGTAAGGTAGAACCGAAAAAAATAGGCTAAAAATCGATAGAGAAAAAATTTCCTTTTATTTCATGCTCATGGGTTGCCAGAATGAGAAAGACTGGGCTTCTAGATGTGTATGTTAAGCAATAAAGTGTACTGGGGGTTTTAAAAGGGGCCCCCATCTCGGAATCTAAGGGGCGTAAAAACTCGAAACTTCGACAGCCAAACGGAAAAAAAATTCCCCTTTCAGATATTCTAAAAATTATTCTTATATCTTAATTACAAGCAGTGATATTAATTATTATTTCACTAATTGATTTCTTTCTATTAAATGCTCATTTCAAAAGGCAGTCACGTGATTTTTATTGTAGCATTCTTCAGAAAGGTCTAGAATATTTAAAAATACTTCATAAATGTTACTCATTCAATCTCCTTATTCAATATAAAAATGTCAAAAGTTTAGTTACCACTATTTTCGAATAGCAATTTCATCAAACATCTTAAATTCTTGCTTAAGATCGTCACTCCCTCGAGTAATATATCTACTGATAGGTTGTTTAACGGAGTTTCGTTCGTATAGAGTGCGCTCTGTGGAGCAATAATAGAGTGCGCTCTGTGGTGGTGGAATGTGGAACTAACATATCTTGATTTTATTAAAATTTGGAAACCTAACAATAGTCCAGGCAATAGAGACCGTATACGGGCTCGATCTAGCAAAATTCATGGTAGTTCTTGAAAAAGGCTTACTACATTTTTTTTTTGTGTCGCTGAATCCGAATTTTTAACTTCCTACCAAAATTTCCCCCGGCAACCCCCCCCCCCAAATTTTGGTAAAATGCCCCCCCCCCCAAAAAAAAGGTTTTTATTAAAAAATCAATTTTTTATTGTTTTAGGGAAAAAGTGTCTAGACAATCAGAAAGTAGACAAAATTTGCAACAAATAAGATATATATGATATCATGACGTAGGATGAATGGGGAAGGGGGGATCTGCCTCGGACCATGCGCCGCGGTGCTGCGTGGACTAAGTTGCGCAATTCCACCTAACCATTCACATTGTTTACATTCGCACTCCCGTCTCCCCTCCGAACTTTCCCTATAAGGTTTACTTTAAATTTTCTGGATCGTTGAATCCGAATTTCTAATTTCCCCCCAAAATTCCCCCCCCCCAATAGTTGTTTTTAAGTTAAATTTCTTATTGTTTTACGGGAAAAATACGTAGAAATTAAAAAAGTAGACAAAATTTGCAACAAATAGGATACATGACATTATGACGTGGGATGAACGGGGAGGGGGAGGGCCTCTGAACATGCGCTGCGGCGCTACTTGCACTAAGTTATGCAAGTCCAGGAAATAGGGAATTTTACATTGGGGGATTGGGGGAAGGGGAGGAGCGCGTTTTCACCAAGTGGAATCTAAAAATTGAATGCATAGGAAATAAGAAATCGCGAAGCGATCCAGAATGGAAACGCTAAACAATTACGCCCGGTGTTCGCTAGAAAATGGAGATTGCTTCGCGATTACGCGGGGGGTTGGTGAGCGTACCGAGCAGGGTCGCGGAGCCCCCCTAGTAGGTAAAAAATAACTTTTTCTAAATATGAAATCTCTATTGAGATAAGGAAAATTTGAGCAAAACATTGAGAAAAAAAGCTAATAAAAATAGACAAATTAAAAGAAATGATTGTATACTTGCACATCGCAATCTAGTTACTTATTTGCCTGCAAAAGACGTTTAAATTGCTATGCTTAGTTTCTGATCCTATAAAGCTTTTTTTGACTAATTATTTTGAGCGACTTCAACATTAAATAGCGCTTGAAATAATTCTTCGATTTAAAAATTGTCTGCTTCAGCATATTTATCATACATTTTTCTAGGAAAGTGCCAGTTTTCCAATTTTTATATGCAATAGTTTTCTTAATATAAGCCAAGAAAGACTCCTGATAAGAATAAATTTAATTACGGCAACGACAGCGTTAGTTACCCCCCCCCCTTTTTTTTAGAATAGAGAGATTTTAAATAATTTTCACCCATGATGTTTTTTGTAAAATCTATCTCAACAATGCACATTTATTTTTTTGCTATAATGTAAAGTAACTAACGAGAAAAATGGCAGAATTGCTACAATTGGCAATTGATTGCCCAAGCTTGGTGAGATTTTTTTAAAAAAACATTTTCAAACATAGTTAAAAGTGTTTAAGACTTCAATTTGTCTGTCAGTTTGTCTGTGTTCAATCCGTCTGTAGTTTGCCGTTTGCCATCTGTAGTCTGTAATCTGCTGTCTGTCCGTGCTTTAACTCTCGTAAATATAGCCAGTCATGAAATTGATATGTTATTAAGGTTTACTATAGCATGTTCGGTATTGAAACTGAGCAGTGTAGCATTTATTACAGTTCATTTACAGAGATACTCAAAAGAATTCCGTTACATTACGGTCTATGCGGAAAATTCGTCTGTGGTGCATTTTAATGATATTACATTATTCTAAACATATTGAAATTTATATTTATATCACCGAGGTTTACTACCTGACGCTTACTGTAGAATTTAGTGTGCACATAATTTATAGTTCATTTACAGGGACACACAAAATAATTTGGCTACAGAAAAAATTGAGCAATAATTGAGCTATTGAAGCCTATGAACAATAATTCAACTACTGAAGCCTAAGAACAATAATTGCTGGAAGAGCAATTACAGTTCTGATACGCGTTTTTAAACTAAACTATTTTTTTTAAGTATTACTTGGTGTGTATAAATTCTATAGATCATATACAGGGCTGCACAAAACGTTCTCAAGTGCATTTCCGTTTATTCACGGAAACTGCTGAATGGAAATTTTCAGTTGCGCTATTCGTTTAACTGAAGTAACTTTTAGCAAACTATGTAATATATTGCATACAAATCTATAGATCAGATGCAAGCCTGCTCAGAAGAAAAAAAAATAATAAATAAAATCTGATATTTTCCCGACTTTTTATAGTAATTGCAGAAATGGGATTTTGAAATGTGTTATGCTTTTTCCAAATCGTTGATTTAGACATCATCTTTCACTTTAATACACTGTGAAGTTTTTCTTACAGTATTCTGAATGTGTTGGAAAGTATTGTATAATCTATGGTGGATGCATGATTTTTCGTTCTTGTTTACTTTTTCACTCGATTAAACTTTAGCAAGTAGGTACACTTCCAAGCGTTGCCAACATGGCTATAGTGTCCTCTAAAGTGCATGTGAATATCGTTAAAGGTTTTCAAGCGATCTAACTTTGGTTACCTACATTAAATATGCCCGATATACTGCCCAGTCACAGAAAGTAAGTAAAAACCATTTTTAATTGGAAACTTTATAGATTTTACCTATGTAGTATATGTGTATTATATTGCCCACCAACTAAATCCAGATGCATTTTTGGTGCTTTCGTATTTTCCGTATGCCAGCGGTTAATCGCGAAAGATTTCACCTTTTATTTTGTATAGCAAGCGTTTGAATTCGAGTATTTCGGTATTTAAGCGCGTAGTTCGATTACATGCCTGACAAACTCGTATTTTATTTATTTATATTTGAAGTTTATCGTTTATTTACAGGGACATATAAAAGATTTCGGATTCGATACTGTATCCGAAGTGTTGTCTATTAGAGATGATTGCTGAAAATATGTTTTCAGTTATGGCGTGCGTTTTTAAGTTTAAATTTTGGCATGCTATTTGGTGTGCATAAATTCTATAGACCTACAGGGCTACACACAAAAAAAAATCTGTAAGAATTACTTAGAATGAGCGTGAATTGCTTAAAGTATTTTTAATTTGAGTAAAGGATTTTCAAGCTTAAATTCATTTTGTATACTAAGAGATATTTGTAAAGTATAGATAAAATCACATACAGAGCCATGCAAAGAATTGGATACATGACCGCCTATGGATGTTAATTTCTTGAACTGTGATTTCAGTAGTTTTAAGCATGTTTTTGCCTGACTTAATGTGTAGCGTGTATAAAAAGTTGTATGTAATATATAGGGCTGTACAATAGCATCCAAGTACTTTCCGTCTATCGGTGGAAATTGCTGAAGGTGAATTTCCAACTGTGTCATGCGTTTTTTTACTAAACTAAATTTTATCATTCTATGTAGAATCTGTACAAAACTATATATCATATACAGAGATGCACAAAGGAATTGGAGTACCTATCTGGCAATAATGGTGATTGCTGAAATCTTGTTTCCAAATATGTTATACGTTTTATAAAATATTTACTTAAATATCTTCTTTAACTTATTAAGCGGCGAAATTTTGTTAAAGTATGCTGGAAGTGTTGGAAAGTGCTTCATAATCATAAAGTGCTTAAAGCATAATTTTCCTTTCTTGTTTTATTTTTTCATAGAGTTAGAAGGGGTCAAAAATTGAGGATGCGAATGTTAAATTCACGTGACAAACTTTCATTTTTATTGCGCTATTCTTCAAATGAATAAATACTATGATTAACAGGTTTAAAATAGATGTAATAAACAGTTAGTAGGATTTGAAATGTCGTAAAATGTGTCTCCAGCTCGATTGATGTGCCAAGTTATATATTTTTGTTGTATTGTGAATATTTTGACATGTAGATTCCAAATACCTTAGGTGCCAGTTTTTTTATACACATTTTTGGGGGTGATTTTCAAGATGGCGTCCAAGATGGCTGCCATTTACTGACTTCTTTAATATTTGAGGTATATTATTGACCAATATGTCAAATTATTTAAGTATTGCGCGGCAGCGCAATACTTATTTATTTCCAGTGTCACTTCTCAATGTTAATTTAACATAGAAAAGCCTATGGAGATCATAACTTTTCATTTTTTCTTCCCACCTTTTTGTCCCGGATGCCACTCATTTTTAATTCTTTGCTAATTCTAATAATATTATAAATTCAAAGTGTAAAAACATTTGCCTGACATCAGGGTCAAAACGGATCATAAAATGCCTTTGCATATAGGTGGATTATAATCTGGAGAGTAACATGGGCTAATTTTTATTTACATTATTCAAATATTTTTCTTAATAATTCAAAATTTCGCTTTTTTTATTGAGAATCAACGGACATTTTCTAATAAAATTTAACATTTTTCCTTCATTGTTGTAAATAATCCAAAAGCCGTAATAATAATTTGCCTATTTTTAGTTGAATGATTTTCACGTGAAACACGAAACTGAAGAAACTGAAATAGTTTTATTTATTTATTTATTTATTTTTAAGAATTAAAAAGAAGATGAATATGGCGTCATAGTGGAAAAAAAATTACATTTTGAAGCAGACTTTTTAAGTTCAGATTGTAATTTTTTGACCAAACTACAGCAACCTGCATTACTGCACTGGTGAAACATTTTGAATTATACATAGGTAAATTGCATCACAAATTGTGATGCGATATCGCACAAATGAAAGCCTGATGATGATACCCTCCATTAATTTTGAAATGTGTTCGTCTGAATGCAGAAGTTATTAAAAAACTTGACATATTAAACAAAAACCTAATTTGCAGAATAAATTAAAAAAACAAAATTTATTTCCTAAATTGTTTAAGCCCGAGAAGGGGCAGATATTAAGATATTTCATTCAATTCGTTCTACATTTAATGTTAAATTTTTGTAATAAATAAGTTAAACCAATTGAACATTAAAAAATAAAAATGAAATTCATACAATATAATACTTTAAACACCTATATACTTAGATTCCGTTCAAATGAAATCGAAATAAAGCTTAGGCTTTTTCCATTTTTAAGTTGTAAATATTTGTACTGCAGATTTTGCATTATATTTATGACGATTGTACATACTATCATAAGATACATGCAAAATACAAAACTTTAAAAAAAAGTCTAAGATTTATTTCGATTTCATTTGATCGGAATCTAAGTATATAGGTGTTTAAAGTATTATATTGTATGAATTTCATTTTTATTTTTTAATGTTCAATTGGTTTAACTTATTTATTACAAAAATTTAACATTAAATGTAGAACGAATTGAATGAAATATCTCAATATCTGCCCCTTCTCGGGTTTAAACAATTTAGGAAATAAATTTTGTTTTTTTAATTTGTTCTGCAAATTAGGTTTTTGTTTAATATGTTTTCAGGGTCAAGAAATACAAATATATAATAAAATTAGGAGTAAATTGAGTTTTTGAAGTGTTTTAAGCGATAAGATGCAAATAAAGCACAAAAATATGAAAGACATTAGATGTACTAGCGTTTTATTAACCAGTTATACACAACCAAAGTATTTAAATGAAATAACATAAATTACTGAAGATATTGAAAAAAATTATTAAAAACAGCATTTATATGTATATACAGTACTGGGATGTATCCTCTTCTGAATCAATGCTATCGCTATGATGGTATTGATAGTCCTTTGTATTGTTGCAACCAATGCATTTGCAAAGGGCAGTACAAACCAGAGAATTCTTTAAGCAAGAACATTTCCCATCTGTACATGTTCCCTTACACTCACATTTCACAAGTTCAATAATGCCTTTGGGCGTAGGTAACTCCAGGCATTTGACTGGAGAAATTACTCCTTCGCCATTTTTCTTCAACCATTGCCAGTAAGGGGGGTCATTGTAGGTCGAGGATTTCTGTAGCCCTTTCCAATGGTGCAAATTGAGTTTGATCTTAGAATATGTGACTTCAGTGCTCCAAGGGTTGATGGTAATTTCTCCCCCTCGAAACTTTTAGTTCTGAAAAGGTGCCATCTTAACTCTGAAATCCTTTAAAAATTACTATTTTTCAAATAAGTCCTTTCGGTGAATTTTTCAAACAACGACAGATTGGATAATGGATCAACATTAGGTTCCCCAAGTTCTTGAAAAACTGTTATAATATTATCATCACACTGAAGATTGATATACACTTTTATCCTCTTCTGTTTTGAAATGCCTACAAATTTTCCTGCCCAATCTCCACCAGTATATGAATGTAAACCTAGTAAACCTTTTGCTTTTATGAGCACCTATTGCTCGACATCTTTCATTAATATTAATTTTTCTGTGTTTGTTGCCTCGACCAGTAACAAAACTGATTTCACTGCTTACTAGATGACTTGAAACCAAGTCAACCAGCAATATGAAAATGTCAGTATCTTGCGAAAATACATCGATCTCATAATTATCATGATGGTTCACTATATCAAGTACATGAAGATATATAATGGTGTCTGCTTCTTTATGTGTATGATCACATAATTCTGAATCGAAAACATTCGCATGGTTACTGTATGCCTTACTGCCAACAACGACAACAATTTTCTTGTCACTAGCAGCAAAAACCTGCAGTAATTTATTCCCGAGATAGTCAGCTGTGATTTTGTTTCATTATGTGAAAGAAACGTCTTTAATGAAACCAACATTATATTGGTACTATTTGTAATAGTAAATCTAATAGGTTCTGTCGCCCCCAATCTTTTCTCACTAGTTTGCTTCTTCAATGAATGCTCAAGGTATTGGTCAAATATTATTCTCCCTTCAGTGTATCCGCTTGTCATTTTCATAATGATCTCGGTAAAAGCATTTGCGAAGTCTTCACAAGTTTTCATGGCAGGTGTCTTTTTTACTGATTGTAAGATTGCCATTCCATCTATAATACAAACTTTTTCTATCGGAGAAATAATAGAGGATTCTAATGATTCAAGTATGGGTGATCGATTATATTGCTCTATTTCTGCAATGAATGAACTTTTGTCAGATGGAATATGAAGATATCCATCAGAGGAAAATAATGATCTTGGTACTACAAAAACTTGTAGTTTACAATTGCATCTTTTAGGTTTGTAGACATTTGAGGTCTTGATTCCATAACAACAAGACAACGAGCAAGAAGTTTCCTATCTTCTCGAATTAGTCTATCTTTTACAAATTCTTCGAATTCCAATTGGCCCTTTTGGTCGACGATTCAGGATATCATCCTTCGCAGATTCTGGAACTTTCATAGAGGATGTAATATTCATTAGTGAGGTATTATCTTGGAAAGGGTTTCCTCCACAATGATTCCGAATACTCTCCTTGACGATGGCTGTGTTGTGAAAAATTCTTAGCGACATGGAAGTGCGAAGTTGATAGTGTTTCCTGGGCTGCTTAGAGACTTCATATGGACAGTACTTTTCAAAGTAAGTTGAAACGATGCGTAATACTTCTGGTGCACACATGAAATACCTTTCGAGGGCGTTTTCATACTGAGTTAAACCAAGAACTCCACCAATGTTTTTCAGTTCTTTGACTTTCTGTTCTGAAAATAGTTTCGTAAGCGGCACATTGGCTTTGGATACGGCAAAATAACCAGATTCGAGAGCATTCCATATTTCTGGATATGTTGTTTTAATTTCCTTCATCTGTGCTAATTATACTGGAATGAGTCTGGCATAATGAAATAAGTCATGAGCAAAATAATACTTGATTTGTTCCTTTAATGACGCGAGATGCAATGCCCAATCTCCTTGACGAGTGGAACAGATGAAACGTAACACAGATCCATACTGGTTCATATACTGTAGTAAGTACTTTGCCATATCACCACTGCATCGTGTAATATGTGGAAGACGGTTTTTTTTAACTAGTACTCTGATCTCTTCAAACAAAGTTGTAGCTTCAACCTCACAATTGTGCAATTTCTGACGTAGTGAGTTGCATTTTTCTTGCAGGGAAATAATCTCTGTAGAATGTGGCAGTGTTTCAAAGAGAAGGTTGTAGCATGCCAAAACGATAGTCATGTGAAAATCTATGCCTTTAGTACATTAGTAATTTTGTAGTAAACTTATAAATAAATAATAAATAACACAAATTATTCGTATTTTGATTGTAGATTTGTATTTTTTGACCCCAAAAACATATAATTTGATATACTGGTCAATAATATCCCACAAATATTAAAAAAGTCAGTAAATGGCAGCCATCTTGGACGCAATCTTGAAAATCACCTCAAACATGTGCAAGAAAAAAATGGCACCTAAGATATTTGGAATCTGCATGTCAAAAGCTACAAAATAAAATAAAAATATCAAACTTGGCGCAAAAATCGAGCTGGAAAACATGTCAGACCCTACTAAGTTGACTGACCCACAAGAAAAGAAAAGAATGGTGAATAGTAAGAAGAAAGTACACTCTGACCTCTGTATCCACAGATGAAAAGGCTTTAAGAATTAAGACATTTTATATTAAGTTTATGAATAACAATTCTCATTCAAAATCAATTATAGCCTAATGATGTGTAAAATAAATTTGTGTTTTCATTTATAGATATTTTTTTTTCTTTTCAGGTCACGACTGAAGAAAAGAAACAAGATTAAAAAATGTCTTGTTAAAGATAAATATTGTTAAATATTAGAAAATAAAATATGTTGCATTACTTCTGGAGTATTGAACAATTCACAATGCTTTACACTAAACACAACACACACACATACACAAAATATTGATGACTCACTGTCCTAAAAAAATAAAAATGAAGAGTGTAATATTTTTTTAAAAATACGCTTTCATTAGTTAATAGTTGAATGTTAATTTATTTACGTTACACATTTAGAAATCAATGCAAAAATCCTTAAAAGAAAATTTAAATAATGTTTCCCTTTTTTCCCGTTGCCATATCTTAAAAAAGAAACAGAGCAAAAATTATATATGTATTTTTTAGTAAATTCATTTGCTTGCGCTTTTTATCGAGTGTAGAAAAAGTAATGAATTTTCCGTAATCGAGTTTTGTGCCCAGAGATCTGCACGGGCCGGCCCGTGGCCAGAAGCCCAATGATCTCGACTCTTTTCGAGTCGTGGCCAGGCCAATACTTTTATCTGAGTGCTCCGGCTGTTGCCGGGTTCGGACCTTATTTTTATTCTGAAGGGTCGGGCCGGTACTAACTTATTTTTTCTGTACAAAGCCGGGACTGGTTTCATTCCTAGTCTTCACGGCCCAAATTTTTCAGTCCTAGTTTTGGCCCAATCCGTATGAAAATCATTGTCTCGGCGTGGCCTGTTTTAAAAATTTTTGCAAAAAATGCATACATTTTTAAATTACCATTATTCTACAATTAAACCTTTAAATCTATTATTTTTAAAGAATAGTAGATTTCTACGCTTATTAAAATATAGCTAAATTAAAATATAGTAAAACGTGTGAGAAAGAACCTGCCTATGGCGGAATCCTCTTTTAAATTGAAAAATGTGCTGATCCATGCAAAATTAATATACTTATAAGTAAGATAAGAACATATTATACATTTACACTTGCTAATAAGGGAACTCTAAAGAGTTTTACTCTAAAGAATTTTTCAAGTTTTTAACACTTCAATACATGGTATATGAATTAACAATATTAATGATAACTAAAACATTTACATACAAGAAATAGAGATTCATTAAAGAAATGAGTATCGTAGCCGCGGCACTTCTATAAAAACGAAGTCATAGACATGGAAAAAAGTCGGAACTACTCGTACGAGACTAATTTTTAACCAAATCAACGTAAAAATCAATGTTTTGTAGAAGTTCACTTGGGCCAATATTAATTTTTTTTTTACGGCCGAACATTTTTACCGGGCCGCTTCGGGCCAATATATCTTTTTGCATGGGCGGGCCGGTCTCAGGCCGAAGTTTTAATTTTTGTATCGGGCCGGGTCTGGAAATTCCGGCCCGTGCAGACCTCTATTGGTGTCTACGCAAAGTTAATTTATTGTAAGGGAAATTTTTATGAAAAAACATGAATTGCAGTCAAAAGATTGTAGGCTTCAAGATGAACAATGAATGCTTATAACAGAGTGTTTTTTTTTAAACTAGGGGGTTCGGCCCCCTACGATCTACGCTCGCCAACCCCCGTTCAGACACCGCAGTCTCTAAAAGCACACTAATTTGTAAACAGTGTCTTTGTCTCCCGGCATATTTTAACGTAGCGTTTTTAATCTGACGTAATTTTCACCAAACTTTTGTTTCTCTTTTTAATATTCACGTGAAAATGCTTTTGTCAGAAATGAAATATTATTTGCGCTGTTTTAACAAAAATTGTTGAAAAGATCATCTCAAAATATTAAATAAATGTCTCGCGAAATTTTAAAATTTAAACTGTTTTGCAATATTATTTTTTGTTCATTTTACATAATGTGTAATGTGACGTAAATATGACGTAATGTCTTTTATTTAAGACTTCTAACGCATGAATAATGAATTTATTATTTTACAATATCCTTCAAATACAAAATTCACGTGTAAATATAGTTTTTATGAAGTAATTTTCAATAAGTTCCTGCTTTTTATACATAATTATTTAATTCTAATTTGAAAGTTTTTTTTTCTGTTTATAATAGTCACGTGTAAATAAATTTTTAATTTGAAGCAAACATTACTCTTTGCGCTGTTTATACAGTTGGCAACAGTTTAAATTAATACCATTTTCTAAAATAAGCAAAAAATATCTCTCGAAATGCTGAAAATTTGAATTTAAAATAGAAATAAAACCTCAAAAAATGAGTCAAATTAAAAAATAAATGAAGTCTGCACACCGGGAAATTTTAACGTATAAAATGATCTAAAAATGATTAAATTCTGATGTGTAGTTTTTGCTCCTATAAAACTTTTTTATTGGAACGATTTTGTCCAACTTCAGCATTAAATATCTCTTTAAATAATTCTTTGATTTGAAAACTGTCTGCATCAGCGTGTTTTAGAGGTCTGCACGGGCCGACATTTCCAGGCCCGTTCCCGACCCGACTCAGAGAAAAAAAATTCGGCCCGGCCCGTACAAAAAAATATTGGCCCGGCCCGGTAAAAAAGTTGAAAGTTCGGCCCGAGCCCGGCCCGGCCCGTACAAAAAAATTTATTGACCCGGCCCGGCCGGTTAAAAAGTTAAAAGTTCGGCCCGAGCCCGGCCCGAAAAAAAGTTAAAATCTCGGCCCGGCCCGAGTGAATTTCTACGAAACATTGATTTTTATGTCGATTTGGTTAAAAGTTTTTCTCGTACGAGGAGATCAAACCAAAAATATTTATCTTAACTTTTCTTTTCATGTTTATAATCTTCATTTTTATAGAAGTGCCGCAGGGTGCGATATTCATTTTTTTAATGAATCTCTATTTCTTGTATGTAAATGTTTCAGTTATCATTAATATTGTTAATCCATATTCCATGTATTGAAGTGTTAAATATCTGAAAAATGCTATACAGTAAAATCTAAGACTGAATTGCATAGAAAAGAAAAAAAAAAAATGCGTTATAGACAAGTTCCCTTCTTAGCAAGAGTAATTGTATTATATATTATTTTCTTACGTAGTATATGAATTTTGTTTGTTATTAATTTTTATAATTTTCTTACGTAGTATATTAATTTTGCATGGAACAACACGTTTTTCAGTTTAAAACAAGATTCCGTCATAGACAGGTTCTTTTTCATACGTTTTACTATATTTAATTTAACTATATTTTAATAAGTGTAGAAATCTACTACTCTTTAAAAAGAATGAATTAGAATATTTAATTGTAGAATAATGGCGATTTTAAAATGTATGCATTTTTTGACAAAAAATTTGTGCCAAGCCTAATTTTACTGACCTTTGAATGGACCAGGCCATTCCGAGAATGATTTTCATACGGGTTGAGTGTAAACTAGGAATGAAAATTTTGGGCCATGAAGATTAGGAATGAAACCAGTACTCGGGTGTGTGCAGAAAAAATAAGTTACGCCCGGCCGGCCCGAACCTTCAGGAAAAAAGTAAGGCCCGAGCCCGGCCCGGCCCGTAAAGGATAGTGACTAGGCCTACCCGGCCCGAGACTTCAGAAAAAAGTAAGGCCCGGCCCGGCCCGAGTGCCATGAAAGAAAATAGGCCCGAGCCCGGCCCGTGCAGATCTCTAGCGTGTTTATCAAACATTTCTCTATAATACCGCTGATTTTCATATTTTTGTATGCAATATTTTTCTTAATATTAACGGAGAAAGACCTCCGGTCACGAAAAAATCAAAACCGGCGGCGGTGACAGAGTAAGTTACTTTTTCTTTTAGAATAGAGAGAAATATTTTTACTTTTATACTTACAACACATTTTTATTTCACTCAACCTGGTACATGTATGTAAAGACGAAATTTTGTAACCAATTTTTCAATCATTTCCTAATAGGCTAGGATTATAAAAATTATGTTCACAGATGTGTTTCTTTTGACAATACAACATTTTAATATTTTAGAACTTAATATATTTATTTTAACCCATTATTCCGTTAGCCGGGAGCAAATGATAAATCACCAAATAAATTTTATGGTTACAAATGTATACAAGTTACAACAACCATGGAGTTAATTATGTGCCAAACCACGTTCTCTAAAATAGGATAAGTGGTTCTGAAAGTGCAACAATGAAATAATTAAATATTTTAAACACTAAGATGTAGAAAATAAAATATATCTATAATAATAAGGAAAGAAGTTTGTGTGTGAGTGAGTGAGTGTGTCGACGGTGTTCTGAAGAGACCACGCACGTAGAGCTACAAAATTTGGGGAAAAAGTACGTCTATATATGATGTTTTGCATCTCGAAGCCCGATTTTCGATTTTTTGATTAGATTTTTTTATTTAATTTTTTATGCGATTTTTAACACTTTTTTAAGTTTCGAGGCGATTTTTCCATATAAGTGAGAAGAATATGGTTTCTTTCTTTTAACTCAATATAGTAAATTTTGTTCTCTTTTCAAAAAAGTTTATCTGGAATT
This sequence comes from Maratus speciosus, assembly GCA_963932465.1. NCBI lineage: Eukaryota > Metazoa > Arthropoda > Arachnida > Araneae > Salticidae > Maratus > Maratus speciosus. The sequence goes on along the minus strand of OZ010789.1, from coordinate 424,850,026 downwards.
CGTACAGCAATTTTTGAAATTTTAGCGAATTTTTTATGCAATTATTGAACAGCATTTAATGCAATTCCATGCCTATAAGGCGGTTACAGTTCTGCTGCTAAATAACGCCAAGTTTGTCGCCAACTTGGCGATATATCGCCAAATTTGGCGACCAAAATTAGTTGCCAAAAGTGACGCCAACTTGGCGATATCTCTAATATTTCGCCAAATTCCCATAGACTTCCACTGTAAAACAATAGGGTTTACTTGCTTACAGAAAATCAACAAATGGAGATATTTTAATGCAACAAAAACTAATATTAACTTAAGGGATTATATTAATTATATTTAAGGGAGTCCAAGTAAATTAATTACGAATAAAAGTAACATGATATAATGCTTAGCATGATTTCCAAAACATAAATTTTAAGAGAGCCCGCAGGTCAAAGGAATTAGATTTGAAACTTTTATCCAATTATAGTAAATTTTGACTTTCGTAATTTTTGAACTTTTTGTGATTTTTAATGCGATTTTTACGTTTCTTCGCGATCTGCTGCAATTTTTTGACATTCCATTTTTGACCTAAAGTACATTCTGCCCTCATTTCAATAAAGTTTATTCGGATTTCGTATAGCAATTTTCGAATTTTTCTACATTAGTGAAAGGAATCAACTTGCAATCTTCGAACACAATATACAATTTTTTTTTCTCTTTTCAAAATTTGAGAAGCGATTTAAAATTTTTTCGCGATATCTTATTGTGATTTTCAGAGTTTTTTCATAATCCACCTTTTTTGTTGACGTACTCGGGCAACGCCGGACAAGTTCGCTAGTGTATATAATGTAAAAAAATATTTATTTACAATGCAATGTTTAAAAAATAATTTTTTTTTATGAAATTTTCGCTTTTATGAATAATTTAATATTTATTGAATTATAATTACACGTTGAGAGTACAATTTATAAATTCTGAATAGATAGTTCAATTTATTCTTTTTTCCCCTTTCCTGTTGCCAGATCTAAAAAAAAAAAAAAAAAAGAAAAAGGGCAAAAAAATTATTTTTTTAAGTAAGTTCACTAGTTCACGCTTTCTACCAAGCCTTAATCAAAGCTGTGAATTTTCCATAATTGGGCCTACACCGAATTAACGTAATATAACGGATATGTTTGCTGTACATGGATTGTACATGAACTGTACATGAATTGCCGTCATGCAATTAGGCATAATTTTTAAGGTAAACATTGAATGCTTATAAAAACAGTTTTGTTTATTTGTTTTTTACTCTTATCAAGAGAATAAAACTTTCTTTTCTTCCCAATATTCTGCTGTTTATTACTGTTGCCATATTACATATTAAGTAATAGAATATAGTATATCTTAATTTACAAGTCGGTTGTTGTAAATTACATATTTAGCTAAAATAACTGAAACAATTTGAACGTCTAACGAAACTTTTATCTCATTTTTAAATAATTTCTGTTTTGTTCTTTATTGTTTCAAAAGCAAAAGAGTCCTAGTTAAGGATCGTGATGTAATATGAGGTTCTTGGCTGTGACTATATTAAATGAGGACGCCAGATTCAACTGCGAATCGACACCAGATCTTATACCACTGATAAATCAGTGAAGCTGTTTCTTTATGCACTAAATCCTGTAAAAACGGTATTTGCCTATAACGGAGTCCTGCCATAAATAGAAAATATTTCTGGTACTGATGCACAGTCGCGAAAATTTTTGAATTCTTGACCAAAACCAGACTACTTCTTTACGAGTTTTTCTGAAAATAAACAAATAGTCAGAATGGAGCTATAATGTATTGCTAAAGTATTATGGACAGCTTTTTTTTTATGGAACGCAGATCTCACGTGGCACGTGTGGCTAGAATTTTATAAACATTAGTACAAGTTCGAATAGTTTCGTCTACTTATTATAAGAAAAATAATTGAAATAAAAAACTGCATTAAAAAAATAAAAGTATTATCTTTGTAAAGTTTATATTAGACATTCTATTTTTCTACAGAATATGGGGGAATTTCACACATTTTTAATATAAATATTATAATTAAAAGAGAGCCTTTGACGGCTTAATTTTTCTTAACTTTATACACATTCTTACAATCAAAATCTTTCTATGTAGCATTTATGAAACAGTCCATGTTGAAACACAATAATACTAATACTAATAATACTAATAATAAATTTATAGTGCTGGCAAAACCCGCGGTTTTGCTCTCGCAATTGTTTAAATATGCCAAATGGTATTTGTGCGCCTATTTTTATGGGAGGAAATTATGGTGCAACGGATAATTCAAAAATGACAAATTAAGCCACATTTTGAGTAACTTTTCCCCTATGCTGAATTAGGTGAAAATGAGATTAAATTAAAGAGAAGAGCTAAAATTAATTCCAAATAAATAGTAATTTAGGATGTATTTTGTAGATTTTCTGAGCATTTCCTGTTTTATTTGAGACTTTCGAACATAGTTGAAAAGTGCTTACGAATTCGGTTTGTCTGCCCGTCTATCCGTTTGTTTGTTCGTCTGTCTGTCTATCTGTGTTCTAACTGGTGTAAATATAGTTCGATTGCCATGAAATTGATATTAATTAGGGTGTACTATGGTATGTTCTGTATTGAAAATAAAGTGTGTAGTATTTACGGTTCCTTTGCATATAAAGGCGCATTCAAAATAATTCCGTTACATTGCGGTCTACGGGAGAAAATCGTTTACGGTGTATTTTAATGATATTACACTAAACATATTGAAATTGATACATATCACTGATGTGTAAAGGTTGGAACATGGTGTGCATGGAATTTATTGTTCATTTACAGGGATTTACAAAATAATTTGGCTACAGAAGAAATTGAAAAATAACTAAATGAACTATATGAACAATAATTACGCCAATTGCGTTTTCAGTTGTGGTATGCGTTTTTAAATTTAACTATTATTTAAAATATTACTTGGTGTTTATAATCATATTCAGGACCGCGCAAAATTTCTCAACAAGATCCGTTTATTGGTGTTTGGCGGAAATTCCTGAATGGAAATTTTCAACTGTGCTATGCTTTTAATTGAACTAACTTGCAGTATACTACTTAGTATACATACATATCCATAGATCATATACAGGTTTGCGCAAAAAAATCGTATATTTTCTCGACTATTCATGGTAATAGCAGAAATTTAATTTTCAAATACGTTATGGTTATGCGTTTTCCAAATTGTTCATTTATACACATCTTTCACCTTAGTAAACTCTAAAGTTTTGTTATAGTACTAAGAATGTGTTGTAAAGTGTTTCATAATCTATTCTGTGTACGCGATTCTTCGTTCTTGTTTGAAACTTTAAATTTTTTAGAAACCCTTCATTTACATCTTAAAAGTAACCACCACGGCAAATTCCAAGCTTCTACTTATCGAAGTTCTATAACAACTGTATCACAGAGATCGCAGTTTTAAAATCTTTTGTTCCTTCACATTTAACATTTCTATATTTTTTAAAACTGTCTAGTTTTCGAATACGTTATGGTTATGCGTTTTCCAAATTGTTCACTCATACACATCTTTCACCTTAGTAAACTGTAAAGTTTTGTTTTAGTATTAAGAATGTGTTGTAAAGTGTTTCATAATCTATTCTGTGCACACGATTCTTCAATCTTGATTGAAACTTTAAATTTTTTAGAAACCGTTCATTCACATCTTAAAAGTAACCACCACGGCAAATTCCAAGCTTCTACTTATCGAAGCTTCTATAACAACTGTATCACAGAAATCGCAATTTTAAAATCTTTTGTTCCTTCACATTTAACATTTCTATATTTTTAAAAACTTTCCTGTAGGTGCATTTACGTCTCTAAAGTAACAGCCAAGTCAAATTTCACATTTCTATCCCCAAAAGATTAAGACAATTTAAGATAAAGCATAATTTAGATGGTTTTTAGAACGTTTTCAGCTCATTTTACTCTTTAAAATTTAGAGTCTTTTTTTAAACGTTCTTAGCGAGCACTTAAATCTTAAAAATAACCAGCACGTCAAATTTCAAGTTTCTAGTCTAGGATCATCACAAAAATCGCAATTTTAGAACGTCTTTTGCTACTGCACCTTTTCAAATACGAATTTTGCAGAAAACTGTTCTCTATAAGCATTTAAGCCTTAAAAGTAGCAGACACATGTCAAATTTTAAGTTTCTATTCCTAACGATTCTAAAAAAACTGTAATTTATACATAAGGTGTGAAATGAACGTTTTCGCTCATTTCACACATTTAAATTTCGAATTTTTAATCAACTTATTCATACCACGCATCTGCATCTTAAAAGTAACTACAGTAGAACTCCAATTATCCAAACTCCGACTATCCGAATCGCTTTCAGAATTTCAGAAAAATAAATTAAGACGTACTGCGATTCGTAAAACAATGATTCTGTCTACGCGCGCTTTTGTCTTTTCCCCCGCGAAACTAGTGTAGGCGCAGCGCGAACATTATTGGGATACTGAGACATTATTAAGAAGAAAAGGTAAAGGAAAAAAAATCAAGAAAAGGAAAAGGAAGAGACAGGGAAGATGAAGATGACTTGCCACTAGAGGAATTCAAAAAAACATTCTTTTGAAAATTCCTGGATGTTCAGAAGTTAGTGCTGAAGATATAGGAGAGTGGATTATGTGTGATTCGTCAGATCCTGGGTTTCAAATTCTAAATGATGATGAACTTATTGAAAGTGTGAGAGAAGAAAGTGTCGAGGAACATGCGGAACTTGTCTGCCCGAAAACTGATGAAGATTGTCAAACATCTTATTTTGACCGAGATATCCAGCAAGCAATGACTTTCATTTACAGTATGGTACGTACAGTCGTGGAAAAAAAAAGTAAACACCCCCTACTAACTTCTCAACAAATTATCTTAGAAAAAATTAGCTGGTACCGACCGATTGGAATTAAAGTCTACTTTTAAATGATGTATATAAAATTTTCTTAGGGGGCCATCTACATATTAAAACAAAACATAACTTTGTTTTTTTCGATAGCAGTACACAATTCTGACAGCATAAATGAACTCTACACCCTTCAATTAGCCTAAAAACAAAATTTTATGCAATTCGTACCATAAGTTTCCGAGAAATTTATTATTTTAAAACGAGCGTATTTTAAGGGCTGTATCCAAATTGAAGTTCCGTACTCGATTGTTATCCGAGAGATCCCTGTTCTTGATCAAGGCACCTTAAGCGTGGCTCAAGGAGTCAATGAAGCCTGTTAGATTACGGGACAGCAGAGTAAATTTCTAAATATCTACTCACTTCTATCATAGACGGCCCCTTAAATCATCTTCTTGCCGCTTTTTAAGTATAATTTGAAAACTACTTGGAAGAAAAATGTGAAATTTTGGATTTCCATAAAACAAGACTTAATAAATATAAATCCATCAAAAAAAATGTAGGTTATAATTCATAATTTTTTCGAATATTAATTTCATAATTCATAATTCATATCATAAAATTATAAAAATTGCAAATTCAGCGTATTTATGTTTGGGTATATTAGTATTATTGCTACACAAAAAATTTGCACATTAGGAGCATAATTTCTAGTGATATAAATAAAAATATGGAAATGTAATTTAACATTAGAAGCACTAAATTTTGAATGTTTATAATTCAAAAACTTATCACTCAAATGACTTGAAATTTGGTACCTAGGCATAGTTTGACCCGAAGATTTGAAATATCTCGTTAAAATTAGGTATTGTATAAAATTAGGTATTTGGATTCGTTTTAATATGTAGATGTCCTCCTAAGAAAATTTTATATACATCATTTAAGTAGACATTATTTCCAATCCTTCGGTACCAATAACTTTCGCCTACAATAATTTGTTGAGGAGTTAGTAGGGGGTGTTTACTTTTTTTTCCACGCCTGTGCATACTGTACTAACGTACAACACTTGTAAGTACGTTTAACATGTAAAAATGTTGCCTATTCATTTAATTAATTAAAAGCTCTTTTTATTTAAAAATAGTTTTTCTCTCCCATTTTCAACATACCTGCAGTGATTAATTAAAATAGACCCTTTTTCGGGAAAATTTCCAATTATCCGACTTTTTGATTATGCGAATGAGGTCCGGTCCCGGTTGATTCGGATAATTGGAGTTCTACTGTACTACTATACTAAATTTCAAATTTCTAATCCGAACAAATCCAATCGTAATTTAGAACATTTTTGGAACTTTTTGTGCTCCTTTCACACTTTTAAATTTAGAACATTTTTGGAAATTTTGTGCTCCTTTCACACTTTTAAATTTAGAACTTTTTAGAAACCGCTCTTAGCGAGCATTTATTTCTTAAAAGTAACAACCATACCAAATTCCAAGCTTCTATACCAACTGTATCACATATATAGCAACTAGCAGAACTACCCGGCTTCGACCGTGTGAATTATAAGAAGCCTTCCAGGTAAAATAAATTAAAACGAAATAATACGGCAATCACAATAACTGAAATTTGTGCATTCCCATCCACAAATCGTTATAAAGACAATCAAAAAACATGGCGTTATTGTCTTGCAACCATAGTAAAATCCCTGAGCTTTAATAACAGAATGCACGTTTTCTTTGGCGGGTATAAGAGAAAAATATGTGGTTTTCCTGACAATACGAAAAAAAGAAATTCCTCCAAATCGCGCAGCACTTAGTGAAATTCTCGTTTGCATGGTATTATCTACATTATAAGGTAAAAACACTATGTCAGTGCCCATAAATTGTAACCCATAAAATGTGCCTTTACTGCAGTTTTTCTAACTTTTAAACATCACACAATTTCATTTTTTACAATGTCGAATAGAAAAAAGTTCTCTCAAATGAAATTTGTTTGAAAATTGTACCTCAGTTTTCTGATTTTAATGGATTTTAAAGTAATTTTTAAGCATGAATATTTTTAAAGTTGAGTGCAACCCGATTACGAAAGATGAACCTGTTTACACTTAATGCAATAGTATAAAGAAAAGACATGTCTATGAGGAACGCTGGTATCATATTTTCGGTGGCAACAACCTAACACAACAAATTTCCCTTTTATTGCAGTTTAACGTCTAAACATTGTACATTCGATTGTTCCAACGTATTATAGAAAACAAAAGTACTTTCAGTGATATTTGTTTGTAATGTTTATCTCAATTTACGAATTTTTTATGGGTTTTAAAATAATTTTTAAGCATGCATATTTTTTTAAATATGCTTGCAACCCAAATAAAAGATTAACTCAATTGTTCAAAAACATTGTAAATAATTCAGAATTTGTTTGCTTTCGCGTAATATTCAATAACTAAATTGGCAAACGAAATTAAAACGACAAAAATAAAATAAAATAAAACACGAATTTAACAGATATCAAATCAAGCTACTAAAAATTACCTGATAAGTATATAAAATTTAAATGGGAATTTCGTTTCAGGTGCGTATAACTTGAATTCTTCAGAACGGATTTCCATGCGACTTGACCTATTAGTTTTTTAGGGAAGATTTTAGTGCGTAACATATTGCTTTCCGTTGCTTAGTCATAGAAATATAGGGGAAAGTGATATATAGTCATGTGAACCTAATTATGAAAGATTAGTCTTATTAGCTGAATGAAAAATGCAGAAATATTTTTATCTCTAAGTATATTGACGGGTTTATCTTCGGTAATGGGGCTGTGCGTTAGGGTATTCTTATTTTAGTGAGTGTGCCTGACACCTATTATGGCATGCACCTTTGTTTAAAACAATATAGAATGACTTATGTTTTAAGCGACTACCTGGCATGCAACTTTAATACAAAATACTAACCTGCAAATGCTTAAGGTGCTTACCCAGTTCCCTGCTCAACAACGCGAAACTTTCTGGCACATTTTCTGACTCATTAAACGTAAAGGCTTAAAATTTGTAGGCCTGACTATTAAAGCGATTTGGAATTGAAATGAGTTTTTCCTTTTTTAATAAATAAATTACTTATCGAGTTATGAGCAATTGTGGTTGCGTGACGGCCAGTTTTTATCCTGTGGCAGCCGCAGAAAGGCAAGGGAGAAAATTCTTCGTTCGGAATGGCAGCTGGCCAGAGCCGTTGTCATAGCAGCGCAGACGAAAATGTTTACATTGCGTTTTTGTGTGTTCGAATACGATGAGTGTCAGAATCGACGTTTATCAATGTTCTACGAATAAAGGTAGTAAAGTGTTTTTAAGTGAGTGATTATATTATACGAGCGACCCACCACAATGGTGACCATGGACTGTTCTTATATAGAGCATCAGCCTTCCTAGATGAGTTGGAATGTTATCCGATCATCTTCATCTTTCAAAGAATACATCGTTCTACAGCGGCTCGATGGAAAGCAGATAAGTTCTTCTGAGTCATTTTCCTGATATTTTTTCTGTTATTTTATTAGAAAAATTTAACTCGCGAATTTATTTTGGTTTGATTGTACTATTTTATATATTTATTACCATAAATCATGTCTAGTGTCGATGCTGTTCAAATTCCATTATATAACAGATCAGATCCTGCGCTATGGTTTGTGATGTGCGAAAGCACATTTGCTTTAGCTACCCCCAAAGCAATATCAGAATCTGTTACAAAATATAATTATATAGTTTCGCATCTTCCACCCGATGTTGCATCAATCATTCGTGATATTTTAATGCAACCAGATGCTACTGACCCTTATGGTGTCTTAAAAAAGGAATTAATTGCGCGCTCAGGTGAATCATCCCAGCAAGAGATACGACAGCTCTTGTCTGGAGAAGAACTAGGAAATCGGAAACCTTCAGATTTATTACGTAGTATGAAACGTCGCGCGGAATCCCTAAATGTTCCAGACAATTTAATGTTAGAATTGTTTTTGCAACGATTACCAAATTCTGTTCAGACAATTTTAGCGGCTGTTTCTGAATTAACCCTTGATAAAGCAGCGGAAATTTCAGATCGTATTTCAGAAGTTACCCCTTCCCCAGCTTCTGCAATTGCCGTGTCCTGCTCGAATGAACAGGCGATAGAGGGTAAATTATTGAAAGAAATCGAAAAATTAAATAAGCGCATCGATCAGCTTGTTGTTTCACGTGGTCGGTCCCCATACCGCAGAAACTGGAGTAAACCTCGAGGGCGAAGTAATAGTGATAATCGGGATTCAAGTATCTGTTGGTATCATAGACGATTTGGAAAAAAATGTAGGGAAGAAAAATGCATAAAGCCGTGTTCTTGGGCGGGAAACGAAACCAGCAAAGAGTAGAGGCGACTTATTCTTTGCCTCAACAGTCACGTCGCCTGTTCATTAGAGACCGGACTACAAATGTTTCTTTTCTGGTCAACACCGGTTCGGACGTGTCAATCCTTCCTGCCAACAATGTACAAAAACGGAATCCACCCGTACAAACGCTTTTGGCTGCTAATTCTTCCCCTATAAATGTTTATGGTCAACAAACCCTTTCTCTAGATTTTAAGTTAAGACGAAAATTTAATTGGACTTTTCTAGTGGCAAATGTTAGTACACCAATTTTGGGAGCAGATTTTCTCCATAATTTCGAATTGGTTCCAGATCTCCGCCACAAATGTCTAAGAGATTTAAAAACAAAATTTGAAACAACAGGTCACATGAAATGTGCATTAATTCATTCAGTAAAAACAATCAATATTGATAATATATATAATGAACTTCTTAAACAATTCCCATCTATTACAAAATTACCAGATCCCAATCAGCCTGTCAAACACAACACAATGCATTTTATTTCAACAAAAGGACCTCCAGTTGTGGCAAAACCCCGCAGGTTGGCTCCGGATCGCCTGAAAATTGCTAAAACAGAATTTCAAAATATGATACAACTCGGACATTTAAGACCTTCACGTAGCAACTATGCATCACCTTTGCACATGGTTCCAAAAAAGGGAACTTTGGAATGGAGACCTGTAGGTGATTATCGTGCCTTGAATGCGCAAACCAAAAAAGACAGATACCCGATACCATGTATAGCTGATTTTACTGCTAATTTACGTGACACTAAAATTTTTAGTCGACTTGACCTCATCAAAGCATATCATCAAATACCAATCAATCCTGATGATATTCCCAAAACAGCGATATGCACACCTTTTGGATTGTTCGAAAGCACACGCATGCAATTTGGCTTATGCAATGCGTCTGCAACATTTCAGAGATTCATAGATGAGGTAATACGTGATTTACCAGGCGTCTATGCTTTCGTCGATGATATACTCATAGCCTCTAAAAATGCCGAGGAGCATTATCATCATTTAAAAGCACTATTTTCCAAATTAGCAGAATATGGTTTGTGCATAAATGTATCCAAGTGCACATTTGGTAAACCTACCATTGATTTCTTAGGATTTCGAATATCTGAACATGGTATTCAACCACTTCCAGATAAAGTTAAATGCATAATCGATTTTCCGCAGCCCACAACCTTATCTCAACTTCGAAGATTTTTGGGTATGTTTAATTTTTATAGGTCTTTCATATATCAAGCTGCACACATACTTGCGCCTTTAGTGAAATTGTTAGAAGGCCATACAAACAAAAAGAAATCTCGTTCCCGTGTTCCTAAAACAGAACCCCTTAATTGGAACGAAGATGCTGAAAAAGCTTTCGTAGCTGCCAAAAATGCAATATCTCAGGCTGCTCTTTTACGGCACCCTATTCCAGGCGCTCAGTTGAGTATATGGGTTGACGCCTCAGATGTCGCGATCGGCGGCACCCTTATGCAGTTTTATCAGGAACATTATGAACCTTTAGCATTTTTTTCCATGAAATTAAACAACAGTCAGCGGAATTGGTCAACATATGACCGGGAATTATTTTCTATTTATTCGGCAATAAAAAAATTTCGGCACATGCTAGAGGGGAGAATTTTTCAAATTTATACTGATCAAAAACCGCTAATTTATGCATTTAAGCAAAATCCCCATAAATGTTCGCCGCGGCAATCACGCCATTTAGATTACATTTCCCAATATTCCACTGACATTAGACATGTACCAGGTTCCGAAAACATTGTTGCAGATTGCCTCTCAAGAAGTGAAATTGATTCTATTTCAAAATCTCCAATCTTAAATTTTGAGGAATTCGCAAAAGCTCAGGAAAATGATTCAGAGCTACAGAACCTGCATAATAGTACATTGCTCAAATTGGAATTGAAACCTTGCCTCATTTCTGATTGTAGCCTACTATGTGATACTTCAACAGGTACGCCTCGACCCTTAGTTCCTAGTTTCTTTCGTCGGCTGATATATGAACATTTGCACAACCTAGCCCATCCAGGCATAGCAGCTACCACAAAACTAATTTGTTCCAGATACGTATGGCCAAATATGAAACGAGACATCAAAAACTTGGTTCGTGGCTGTGAGAAGTGTCAAAGATCAAAAATACAGAGGCACACCAAAGCACCTCTTGGCACGTTCTCTCTTCCTGATGCACGTTTTTCCCAAATACATATAGATATCGTAGGTCCCTTGCCTCCATCTGACGGTTTCAGCTATCTTTTAACGATGATTGACCGATTTAGCAGATGGCCAGAAGCCGTACCTATATCTGATACACAAGCTAAAACAATTTGTAGTGCCATATTAAAGCATTGGATATCAAGATTTGGTTGCCCTTCGCTCATAACCACGGATCAAGGCCCACAAATGCGATCAGCAATATTTGATGAATTCACAAAAATGATGGGAACACAGAAGATCCGCACAACGGCATATCATCCGATATCGAATGGCATTATCGAAAGATTTCATCGACATTTAAAGTCATCCATCAAAGCTCACGAAACCAGTAGGTGGACTGAAATATTACCGATAGTTTTACTAGGCATTCGCACAGCAGTGAAGGAAGATATACAAGCTTCTTGCGCTGAGCTTGTCTACGGCACTACGTTGAGATTGCCCTGTGATATGCTGGATGAATACAAGATCCGACCTTTCAACGATAACTTCGTCACGCAACTACGAAACACCATGCGGCAGTTAAGTCCAGTTGCTACATCATCTCACTGCCAAGAGAAGTTCTATATACACCCTTCCTTGACATCTTGTTCACACATCTTTCTAAGAGTGGATCATGTACAACCTCCATTGTGTCAACCATATACTGGTCCTCACAAAGTCCTAAGTAGAACTGGGAAAACTATAACAATCGAGCTTAATGGTCGTAAGTCTACGGTATCAATAGATCGAGTGAAGCCAGCTCATTTGATTTCTACTTCAGACTTGTCCACGAAAACTGTTCCAGAGAACTCTAAATTAAAACTCTCTCTTAAGGCGGACAGTAACCCTGACCAAACAAAAACTGTCACACGTTCGGGCAGACATGTCCATTTTCCTAAAAAACTGGCATCTTATATTACTTACTGAAATTGTTGATAAATTGTTCATTTTGCATACTACACATTATGCCTATATTTTGTTATATATTGCAATTTTATTTCATGTAAATATCCTTGTAATTTTTCTCCACAAGCGTGGATTCTGACACAGATAGTCAAAAAAAAAAAAAAAAAAAAGTATACACTTGTATATCGTTTCTTCGGTACCCTACGTCACTGGGGGGGTACTCTGTGGCAGCCGCAGAAAGGCAAGGGAGAAAATTCTTCGTTCGGAATGGCAGCTGGCCAGAGCCGTTGTCATAGCAGCGCAGACGAAAATGTTTACATTGCGTTTTTGTGTGTTCGAATACGATGAGTGTCAGAATCGACGTTTATCAATGTTCTACGAATAAAGGTAGTAAAGTGTTTTTAAGTGAGTGATTATATTATACGAGCGACCCACCACAATCCTTTATTGCACTGTTGCGTCCGAAATTAAGTTAAAAAAATCAACTGAAAGATCTTATACCTTTACCAACAAATGGAAACTATCTTTCGATTACATAGTTTCTAAATAAGAGCTCCTGTCAATTTCATGCGTTTCCGAACAAAAATTAATTAAAAAATATGTCAGAAAATAGCTCTTTTGGATTTGAGAACAGCCTTAACTTTATGAACAGCTTTAACTTGAAGTTTATGAAAAAACTCACATTTTTAGTTTTAATTTTGGAACTCGCGAAATTTAAATTCAGAAAAAGGATGTTCTTTTGATACATTGTGGTAATTTTTTTAAGTTTTAAAATTAAAATACATGTTTTCTTTGGCGCGCGTAACAGAAGTATACAATATCTTCACAATACGCGGTAGTAGTTACTAAAATTTTATTTGGAAAATTTGAAATTTTATTGAAATTAAATCTACAATGATTAGATGAAATGATGTCATTTTCCAAAAATTTTAAATCAAGACATCTGTCGAGATTTTTTTTTTTTTGAAAATGTAAATAACCCCTCTCTTTTTGCTATAAATCACAGAAAATGTTAGCACTGAATCTAAACCAATACAACACTTAGCCATAACGTATAGCTGTAAGATATGGCTGTAGTATACAATCGAAGTAGTAAGCAAAATATAGGAGCCATATGTTTACAATGAGTTTGATTACGCGTTGAAAAGATTTGATAGAATGTGACGTCATACCTAGCCTTTTTTTTTTCTTTTTCTTAAAATGTTTTCATGAAATTTGACTGTTTGTATTAAAATAGATGTTTTAATTAAAAAAAAACATTCAAATTGAGGTGCTACGTTATTTTCCCGCTCTTATAGTTAAAGTTTTTATTTTATATACAAAAAAATGTAAATTTTCTGTTTAGAATGACGTCAGTATCAAACACACAAAAATATAGCAAGAAAATCTGAATTTTTATTGGCAAATAGAAACAAAATACACGCGTTATCCTTATTTTTTTTCCCCATTATTGTGTCATTTTTTAGGGTTTGGCAACAGGAAAGAAACGTTTGAATTAAAAAAGATTTAAAAAGAGATATTTCTATAATGTTAAATTATGGAAGTGGTAGAAAAAAGGGATAAATAGTGGTCTGATAATTTTTAGGGTTTCGTTCATCTCACGAAACCCTATTCGTCTCGCTCCTCTGTCTGTCTGTCTGTCTGTCTGTCTGTCTGTCCGTCACAGAGCCCGTTCTCAAAAACTATACATGTTGGAGACATGAAATTTTGGGTACTTATAGCTGAACACCTCACATCATACAACAAATCATAAAATTTTGAAAAAGTCGTACATTTAACCCTTTGGGCTCCCGCATGTGTATTTTAAACAATTCTTCCTAAGTGAGCTCCTAATTATATTGGAGATATGAAATTTTGGGTACTTATAGCTGAACACCTCACATTATACGACAAATGATAAAATTTTGAAAAAGTCGTATATTTAACCCTTTGAGCTCCCGCATGTGTATTTTAAACAATTCTTTTTAAGTGAGCTCCTAATTAATTTGGAGGCGTGAAATTTTGCATACTTATAGCTGAAAACCTCACATCAAATGAAAAATCATAAAATTTTGAAAATGTCGTGCGTTTAACCCTTTGGGGCCCCACATGTGTATTTTAAACAATTCTTTCTAAGTGAGCGCCTAACTAGGTTGGAGACATGAAATTTTGAGTACTTATAGCTGAACACCTCACATAATACGACAAATCATAAAATTTTGAAAATATCGTGCATTTAACCCTTTGGGGTCCCACATGTGCATTTTAAACAATTCTTTCTAAGTGAGCCCCTAATTATGTTGGAGACATGAAATTTTGGGTACTTATAGCTGAACACCTCACATCAAATGACAAATCATAAAATTTTGAAAATGTCGTACGTTTAACCCTTTGGGGTCATACATGTGTGTTTTAAACAATTCTTTCTAAGTGAGCTCCTAATTATGTTGGAGACATGAAATTTTGGGTACTTATAGCTGAACACCTCACATCATACAACAAATCATAAAATTTTGAAAAAGTCGTACATTTAACCCTTTGGGCTCCCGCATGTGTATTTTAAACAATTCTTTCTAAGTGAGCTCCTAATTAATTTGGAGGCGTGAAATTTTGCATACTTATAGCTGAACACCTCACATCAAATGACAAATCATAAAATTTTGAAAATGTCGTACGTTTAACCCTTTGGGGTCATACATGTGTGTTTTAAACAATTCTTTCTAAGTGAGCTCCTAATTATGTTGGAGACATGAAATTTTGGGTACTTATAGCTGAACACCTCACATCATACAACAAATCATAAAATTTTGAAAAAGTCGTACATTTAACCCTTTGGGCTCCCGCATGTGTATTTTAAACAATTCTTCCTAAGTGAGCTCCTAATTATATTGGAGACATGAAATTTTGGGTACTTATAGCTGAACACCTCACATTATACGACAAATGATAAAATTTTGAAAAAGTCGTATATTTAACCCTTTGAGCTCCCGCATGTGTATTTTAAACAATTCTTTTTAAGTGAGCTCCTAATTAATTTGGAGGCGTGAAATTTTGCATACTTATAGCTGAAAACCCCACATCAAATGAAAAATCATAAAATTTTGAAAATGTCGTGCGTTTAACCCTTTGGGGTCCCACATGTGTATTTTAAACAATTCTTTCTAAGTGAGCCCCTAACTAGGTTGGAGACATGAAATTTTGGGTACTTATAGCTGAACACCTCACATCATACGACAAATGATAAAATTTTGAAAAAGTCGTACATTTAACCCTTTGGGCTCCCGCATGTGTATTTTAAACAATTCTTTCTAAGTGAGCTCCTAATTAATTTGGAGGCGTGAAATTTTGCATACTTATAGCTGAACACCTCACATCAAATGACAAATCATAAAATTTTGAAAATGTTGTAGGTTTAACCCTTTGGGGTCATACATGTGTATTTTAAACAATTCTTTCTAAGTGAGCTCCTAATTGCCGAAACGTCAGTGAAGGCTTACTGTGGAGACACGAAAAGTTTTGTTTTCTGTTAGTCTGTCTGTCTGTTCCGCGATAACTGCCGCAAAAAGCATCCGATCGGCTTGAAATTCACTGGGCATGTTGATGAGGTACCCGGACTTAGCTGTATAGTTTTTGGTTAAATTTGGTTCATTCGTTCGGGAAATATGGAACATTTTATTTTGCTCTATAATGCTTTTCAATGGCAAGTCAGACGATTTTCAGATTTTCATTTGTTGAAAGAAATGGCTCATATGAAAAATGGATTTAAATGGTAAATTTTTGATGCTGAAATTTTTAAATAACATTATTAAATTATTCCAATAAATTATGTCAATATATTTGCGAGATTTTTTTAATTAGGTTTATAATATTGGGGGGAATTTTATGCATGTTTCCCAATAATGTAAAGGATTTTGTTTTATCAAATTGACATAATGCATATTTCATTTTTTCCTTTTCTTTCTCTGTTGTGTAGCAACGTATTTATTTGGTCCTAATAATATTAGTATAATTGCGTGTATAATGCTTGAGTAAAGCCAACGTCAAAACAGATGAATTAATGCATTTGTATCTTTGCATATAGAAGGATTTTAGCCCAGAAATAAAAATAGGCAATATTTCATTTATTTTATTTATTTTATTGAAATATTTTGCTTAAAAATACAAAAGTTCATTATTTTCATAGAGAATAACGTAACATTTCCCCATAACATTTCCCAATATTTCTTTAATTGTTGCCAAGAAAATCAAAACCCAGAATAATATTTTCTTTTAAGCAATTTTCAATTGAAATGTTTTGTCGTGAAACAGGAAAATGAAAAATAAAAATAAGAATTGAAAAATTAATATGGCGGCATATTAAAAATAAAAAGAAAACTCTCGAGTATTTCTTAATATAACAAGATGAAAAGTTTTGAGTAAGTACGCATAGCAGGTGAATTAGACGTCATTTATCGAAAACAAAGATGCTGGAATAAAAAGATCTTGGGTAAAATAAAATTAACTATTATTCACGGAGGAAAGAGATAGATGGAGATGCAGTATGCCGTAAAAACAGTTTGCAATACGATGTGCGTTATCGCTCAGATTTAAATGCCCTCATTCGGCCCAAACAAAACAAGCACGTGGAACAGGGACCAAATTCTTTGACTTCATCCTTTTTTTTTTTTTTTTTTTTTTCCTTTAGGCACGTCGTTGTGTTGGGCCGAATGTAGCGGATTTTAGGGTTACATTTTGGCGTCACTTCAAGATTTATTGTCTGTGTACGGTTAACATGAATATTTTATTTTAAATTTAAATTTTATTAATTTATAAAATAACTTATCCTTATAAATCACAGCGTAAAAAAAAATAAGATATACTATAACCATCCGCACAATCAATAAAAAATTACGAATGTAAATTTAAATAGACTACGGGGGGTTCAGGGGGGCAGAGCCCCCCTGAAGAAAGGCAATTTTTGATTTAAAAAGTTACCAGAATAAGTAGCTCATCAGAATTTCAGGACATCAATGTACAACCACTTGTTTAACACTTTTAATTTCTGAA
Organism: Maratus speciosus; assembly: GCA_963932465.1. Lineage (NCBI taxonomy): Eukaryota > Metazoa > Arthropoda > Arachnida > Araneae > Salticidae > Maratus > Maratus speciosus. The sequence continues at coordinate 424,832,652 of OZ010789.1, read as the reverse complement.
ACTTTACGAAGTACAGTGAAACACGTTTAAGATACGAATCAAGGGACCGAGAGCATTTCGTATCTTAAGCGGGATCGTATCTTATCCGGATTTCATTGATTCTCGAATAATAATGCATATAAAGCCAGTGCACATTGTTATTAACGCATTTTAGCCATTTATGACTCTCATTTTGCCCATTTCTAACGATTTTTAGATATTCTAGGAAATTTGAGTTTAAGATTTTGAAATAAAGATTTTACTGAGTCACCGTTTGTACAATAACAAAATTAAAACGGCTTTATGCAATACTCTCTACCAATTAAAAAAAAAAAGAAGGTGATAAAACGATATTATTATTAATCATTAGAAAACAGAAACTAAAATACACTACATATTTAAAGAGGAGAAATAATAAATTTCCATAATTTATTTTTAGAAAGACAAACTAAATGTATGCAAGGAACAATAATTATTTGATACATTATCAAAATTAAAGTACATGAAGTAGTTTTAGTTCGTTGAAAAATGTCGTTTACCTTGGTTTGGTTCTACGTAGGACGAAATTTTATCACTAAGTTTTCTGCCTTGTTGATGTGGTAGAAAAAAATCTTCGACAGAAGGACCAGCATCCATTGAAGAGGCGCACAGTCGAAGTAAGCTGAACGAGCTCATTACAGATGCGAATGATGGTATGGCTGGCACATCCGTTTCTTCATCCGCGCTGTCTTCTGCTTTTACTGAAGGCCTAGGTTCATCGGAACTTTTGACGTCCGCGATTATATCCACGATAGAACGAACTTCAGTTGTTACAGCCTGATCGTCAATTTTGACAAATGAGTCCTAATGAGCATCCTTCTTGATGCTGCTCCTTTTCTGCGATGTCAACGTTTTGCAAAGTGCCGTCGACGTCAAAGGCTTTACAGAAGCAGTTCTCAATGGTGGTTGATATTACGTCTTCCCATGACGCACTCAGGAAATACATGGCGTCCAAGCGGTTAATACGCTTACAGATTGGACAGGACAGATCCTTTTCGCGATGATCCGTTTGGTGTAGATGACGTACAAAGACACGACATTTGTATTTCTTTTTTAGAACATGGATTACGCCTTGATCCATGGATTGAACCACGCTAGTCACATTGGGTGGTTAAAAAGACTAGTTCGATGTTTCGTAGGCTGGGGATATCCTTCGGATGGGCGAGACAGTTGTCGGCGAGACACAATACTTTCCTGGACTCCTTTTTCATTCGTTCATCGAACTTGCGGATCTACTTAACGAATATATCGCTTGTCATTCACGCTTCGGCTTGTCTTTCATAATTGTAGGGCAGATTTTTAGCAGTTTTAAAACAGCGATGATTCCGCGACTTGCCGATGACGAGGGGTTTTAATTTATCAATTCCGCTCTTATTTGATCCACTAAAAACAGTGATACATTCTTTTTTCAGTTTGCCTCCAAAACATGTCTCACCCTTAAACGCCATTGTTTTATCAGGCATTAATATAAACAAGTTAGAAATTGCATGTCAAACATGGCAAATGAGGTGCGTTCGTACTATAATTAGTTTTATAAATATTTTTTACACTGCATATTGTACTGAATGTATATTTTAGTGCACTTCAATAAGTGCATATCAATTTCACTCTGTTCATCATTAAAATTCACCTGAAATAATTTTTTACATTGGCCGTAATTTAACGGAAAACTGTTGACTGCCCCTGTAATTAAACTATGCATCTGATTTTCATAAAATTTGAAACGACTCGACAAAATATTGCAACAATTATATATTTAAAATTCCATACCATTTGGTTAAATAGTTTTTGCTCTGTTATACGCGGACAGACGGACTGAACGACGACTATAGGTGCTACGTATTTATATAATTACGAACGCACCTAAAAAAGGTCCATCTCTTCGATATTGTAAATATCGCATCTTGAGTACTTTTTCAATATCGGGGCGAACACGTTATTTTTCCAACAATTGACATTATCTACATTCACAGCTGTCGACTCTCTTCTTACTTTCCTATTAAACTAAGCCGCATCTTTGAAGCGCTCTAGTCAACCGCAGCTAGACGTGTAGCAATTTTGTAGGCCAATGATACGTTAGTTGGGATGTTCGTCGATCGGGTTTGGGTGAACCACTCCAGTAAAATGTTCTCCAATTCTTTGAATTTTGCCACCTTAATATTCTTTCTGCCAGAGCCTCCAGCTGATGCACTGTTTTCCAGGTTCTGTCTATTTTTTTTAACAGAGCTTGAAGTGTTGACTGGTGTATTCCCACAGATTTGGGAAAGAGAGTCTTGCTTAACATTCTCAGCGTCGTATTTCCTTAAGACATCCAACTTTTCAGTCAAAGAATGTGCTTTTCTTTTTACTTTCAGTATTACATAAGCACCATTTCGTATATTAAGCGGGTTTTTCGACATCAATGGACAAATTTTCTTCGTATATTAAGCGGGATCGTATCTTATGCGTATGTATATTAAGCGGGTGATTTTACACAGGTTTAATAGGCATTTTTCAAGGGACCGAATATAATTCGTATCTTAAGCGGGATCGTATCTTAAGCGGGCGTATCTTAAACGAGTTTCACTGTATCTTGTATGCTCATAAATATTTATGTAATTTGAAAACTTTAAAAAGCGATTTGTAGGAAGTTGAATATTATGCAATGAGTGTTAAAAACAATGACTTGCAAAGATGACGTTGAGGCTCCTGACCTGCAGATTTACTAGTTAGGTTGGAGGCGTGACATTTTGCATACTTATAGCTGAACACCTCACATCCAACGACAAATCATAAAATTTTGAAAATATCGCGCATTTAACCCTTTGGGGTCCCACATGTGCATTTTAAACAATTCTTTCTAAATGAGCCCCTAATTATGTTGGAGACATGAAATTTTGGGTACTTATAGATGAACACCTCACATCATACGACAAATGATAAAATTTTGAAAAAGTCGTACATTTAACCCTTTGGGCTCCCGCATGTGTATTTTAAACAATTCTTTCTAAGTGAGCTCCTAATTAATTTGGAGGCGTGAAATTTTGCATACTTATAGCTGAACACCTCACATCAAACGACATATCATAAAATTTTGAAAATGTCGTGCGTTTAACCCTTTGGGGTCATACATGTGTGTTTTAAACAATTCTTTCTAAGTGAGCTCCTAATTATGTTGGAGACATGAAATTTTGGGTACTTATAGCTGAACACCTCACATCATACGACAAATGATAAAATTTTGAAAAAGTACATTTAACCCTTTGGGCTCCCGCATGCGTATTTTAAACAATTCTTTCTAAGCGAGCTCCTAATTAATTTGGAGGCGTGAAATTTTGCATACTTATAGCTGAACACCTCACTTCAAATGACAAATCATAAAATTTTGAAAATGTCGTACGTTTAACCCTTTGGGTTCCCACATGTGTATTTTAAACAATTCTTTCTAAGTGAGCTCCTAATTATGTTGGAGACATAAAATTTTGGGTACTTATAGCTGAACACCTCACATCATACGACAAATGATAAAATTTTGAAAAAGTCGTACATTTAACCCTTTGGGCTCCCGCATGCGTATTTTAAACAATTCTTTCTAAGTGAGCTCCTAATTAATTTGGAGGCGTGAAATTTTGCATCCTTATAGCTGAACACCTCACATCAAATGACAAATCATAAAATTTTGAAAATGTCGTACGTTTAACCCTTTGGGTTCCCACATGTGTATTTTAAACAATTCTTTCTAAGTGAGCTCCTAATTAATTTGGAAGCGTGAAATTTTGCATACTTATAGCTGAACACATCACATCAAACGACAAATCATAAAATTTTGAAAATTTCGTAAGTTTAACCCTTTGGGGTCCCACATGTGCATTTTAAACAATTCTTTCTAAGTGAGCCCCTAATTATGTTGGAGACATGAAATTTTGGGTACTTATAGCTGAACACCTCTCATCATACGACAAATGATAAAATTTTGAAAAAGTCGTACATTTAACCCTTTGGGCTCCCGCATGTGTATTATAAACAATTATTTCTAAGTGAGCTCCTAGTTAGTTTGGAGACATGAAATTTTGCATACTTATAGCAGAACACCTGACATCAAACGACAAATCATAAAATTTTGAAAATGTCGTACGTTTAAACCTTTGGGGTCCCACATGTGTATTTTAAACAATTCTTTCTAAGTGAGCTCCTAATTAGGTTGCAGGCGTGACATTTTGCATACTTATAGCTGAACACCTCACATCCAACGACAAATCATAAAATTTTGAAAATGTCGTGCATTTAACCCTTTAGGGTCCCACATGTATATTTTAAACAATTCTTTCTAAGTGAGCTCCTAATTATGTTGGAGACATGAAATTTTGGGTACTTATAGCTGAACACCTCACATCATACGACAAATGATAAAATTTTGAAAAAGTCGTACATTTAACCCTTTGGGCTCCCGCATGTGTATTTTAAACAATTCTTTCTAAGTGAGCTCCTAATTAATTTGGAGGCGTGAAATTTTGCATACTTATAGCTGAACACCTCACATCAAACGACATATCATAAAATTTTGAAAATGTCGTGCGTTTAACCCTTTGGGGTCATACATGTGTGTTTTAAACAATTCTTTCTAAGTGAGCTCCTAATTATGTTGGAGACATGAAATTTTGGGTACTTATAGCTGAACACCTCACATCATACGACAAATGATAAAATTTTGAAAAAGTACATTTAACCCTTTGGGCTCCCGCATGCGTATTTTAAACAATTCTTTCTAAGCGAGCTCCTAATTAATTTGGAGGCGTGAAATTTTGCATACTTATAGCTGAACACCTCACTTCAAATGACAAATCATAAAATTTTGAAAATGTCGTACGTTTAACCCTTTGGGTTCCCACATGTGTATTTTAAACAATTCTTTCTAAGTGAGCTCCTAATTATGTTGGAGACATAAAATTTTGGGTACTTATAGCTGAACACCTCACATCATACGACAAATGATAAAATTTTGAAAAAGTCGTACATTTAACCCTTTGGGCTCCCGCATGCGTATTTTAAACAATTCTTTCTAAGTGAGCTCCTAATTAATTTGGAGGCGTGAAATTTTGCATCCTTATAGCTGAACACCTCACATCAAATGACAAATCATAAAATTTTGAAAATGTCGTACGTTTAACCCTTTGGGTTCCCACATGTGTATTTTAAACAATTCTTTCTAAGTGAGCTCCTAATTAATTTGGAAGCGTGAAATTTTGCATACTTATAGCTGAACACATCACATCAAACGACAAATCATAAAATTTTGAAAATTTCGTAAGTTTAACCCTTTGGGGTCCCACATGTGCATTTTAAACAATTCTTTCTAAGTGAGCCCCTAATTATGTTGGAGACATGAAATTTTGGGTACTTATAGCTGAACACCTCTCATCATACGACAAATGATAAAATTTTGAAAAAGTCGTACATTTAACCCTTTGGGCTCCCGCATGTGTATTATAAACAATTATTTCTAAGTGAGCTCCTAGTTAGTTTGGAGACATGAAATTTTGCATACTTATAGCAGAACACCTGACATCAAACGACAAATCATAAAATTTTGAAAATGTCGTACGTTTAAACCTTTGGGGTCCCACATGTGTATTTTAAACAATTCTTTCTAAGTAAGCTCCTAATTAGGTTGCAGGCGTGACATTTTGCATACTTATAGCTGAACACCTCACATCCAACGACAAATCATAAAATTTTGAAAATGTCGTGCATTTAACCCTTTGGGGTCCCACACGTATATTTTAAACAATTCTTTCTAAGTGAGCTCCTAATTATGTTGGAGACATGAAATTTTGGGTACTTATAGCTGAACACCTCACATCATACGACAAATGATAAAATTTTGAAGAAGTCGTACATTTAACTCTTTGGGCTCCCGCATGTGTATTATAAACAATTATTTCTAAGTGAGCTCCTAGTTAGTTTGGAGACATGAAATTTTGCATACTTATAGCAGAACACCTGACATAAACGACAAATCATAAAATTTTGAAAAAGTCGTACATTTAACCCTTTGTGCTCCCACATGTGCATTTTAAACAATTCTTTCTAAGTGAGCTCCTAATTAATTTGGAAGCGTGAGATTTTGCATACTTATAGCTGAACACATCACATCAAACGACAAATCATAAAATTTTGAAAATTTCGTAAGTTTAACCCTTTGGGGTCCCACATGTGCATTTTAAACAATTCTTTCTAAGTGAGCCCCTAATTATGTTGGAGACATGAAATTTTGGGTACTTATAGCTGAACACCTCTCATCATACGACAAATGATAAAATTTTGAAAAAGTCGTACATTTAACCCTTTAGGCTCCCGCATGTGTATTTTAAACAATTATTTCTAAGTGAGCTCCTAGTTAGTTTGGAGACGTGAAATTTTGCATACTTATAGCAGAACACCTCACATCAAACGACAAATCATAAAATTTTGAAAAGGTCGTACTTTTAAACCTTTGGGGTCCCACATGTGTATTTTAAACAATTCTTTCTAAGTGAGCTCCTAATTAGGTTGCAGGCGTGACATTTTGCATACTTATAGCTGAACACCTCACATCCAACGACAAATCATAAAATTTTGAAAATGTCGTGCATTTAACCCTTTGGGGTCCCACACGTATATTTTAAACAATTCTTTCTAAGTGAGCCCCTAATTATGTTGAAGACATGAAATTTTGTACTTATTGCGGAACACCTCACATCATACGACAAATGATAAAATTTTGAAAAAGTCATACATTTAACCATTTGGGCTCCCGCATGTGTATTTTAAACAATTCTTTCTTAGTGAGCTCCTAATTATGTTGGAGACATGAAATTTTGGGTACTTATAGCTGAACACCTCACATCATACGACAAATGATAAAATTTTGAAAAAGCCGTACATTTAACTCTTTGGGGTCCCACATGTGTATTTTAAACAATTCTTTCTAAGTGAGCCCCTAATTAGGTTGGATGCGTGAAAAATTGCATACTTATAGCTGAACTCCTCACATCAAACGACAAATCATAAAATTTTGAAAAAGTCGTACATTTAACCCTTTGTGCTCCCACGTGTGTATTTTAAACAATTCTTTCTAAGTGAGCCCCTATTTAGGTTGGAGACGTGAAATTTTGCATACTTATAGCCCAACACGTCAGATCTCACGTCAAATAATAAATTTTGAAAAAGTTTTATGTTTAACCCTTTCAACTCCAGCTTGTGTATTTTAAGCCATTCTTTCTAACTGAGCCCCTAATTAAATTGGAGATTTGAAATTTTGCATACTTATTGCAGAACACCTGAGGCCAGGCGACAAATCATAAAATCTTGAAAAAGTCTTATGTTTAACCCTTTGAGCTACCATATATGTATTTGAAGCATTTCTTTCTAAGAGAGCCCCTAATTAAGTTGGTGACATGAAATTTTGCATACGTATAGCTGAATGCCTCAGACCACACGACAAATCATAAAATTTTCAAAAAGTCTTTTATTATTTACCCCTCTGGGCTCTAACTTGTGTATTTTAAGCAATTTTTCTAACCTCCGCCCTTTTAATCCGGGGAAAAATTTTCCAACTTTTGCCGACACCCCTTTGACCATTCTTTCATATTATGCACCATAGTCTTACATATTTTAGTTCCATTTTTTTCCGCCAGGTGCGTCTTCTTATCTCGGGTGCTATGGGCCCAATCCCCTCGACTAATATATCAACAGGTAGTATGTAAAACGGATTTTCGTTCGGATACAGGTTTGTTTAGAATCAAGTGCGCCCCCTGGTTGTGAAATGTGGAACTAACAGATTTTTCAAAAGGATAAAGTTTTTGAAAGGAATATTAAACGAAACCCTCTGTGCGATCTGTGATCACACTTACCCACTTGTTTAAAGTAGACAGTGATCTTTTCCACGTTCTAAAACGTATGTACATCGAGTTTCGTGCAAATCGGTCAAAAATTAAAGATTTGTATAAAGGACATACACACAGAGAACGGCTTTTATATATATAGATAGTATACAATCGAAGTAGTAAGCAAAATATAGGAGCCATATGTTTACAATGAGTTTGATTACGCGTTGAAAAGGTTTGATAGAATGTGACGTCATATCTAGCCTTTTTTTTCTTTTTCTTAAAATGTTTTCATGAAATTTGACAGTTTGTATTAAAATAGATGTTTTAATTTAAAAAAAAAACATTCAAATTGAGGTGCTACGTTATTTTCCCGCTCTTATAGGTAAAGTTTTTATTTTATATACAAAAATATGTAAATTTTCTGTTTAGAATGACGTCAGTATCAAACACGCAAAAATATAGCAAGAAAATCTGAATTTTTATTGGCAAATAGAAACAAAATACACGCGTTATCCTTATTTTTTTTTCACATTATTGTGTCATTTTTTAGAGTTTGGCAACAGGAAAGAAACGTTATAATTAAAAAAGATTTAAAAAGAGATATTTCTATAATGTTAAATTATGGAAGTGGTAGAAAAAAAGGATAAATAGTGGTCTGATAATTTTTTAAAGTAGACAGTGATCTTTTCCACGTTCTAAAGAGTACATCGAGTACTCTGTACATCGAGTTTCGTGCAAATCGGTCAAAAATTAAAGATTTGTATAAAGGACATACACACAGAGAACGGCTTTTATATATATAGATTTTAAAAAGATTTTTGCTTCTGCACTCTTTTAAATTTCGAATCTTTAGAAACTGTTCTGGACGAGCATTTACGCCTCTAGAGGAACAGCCATGCCAAATTTTAAGTTTCTACCTCTAACAATTCCAAATAAATCGTAATTTAGAACATTTTTAGAACGTTTTCCGCTCATTTCAGCCTTTTAAATTGCTAATTTTTCAGAAACCCATTCATAGCAAGTATTTAGATCTTAAAAGTGACCACCACGCCAAATTTAAAAGTTTCTAGCCCAACAACAGCACAAAATTGCAGTTTTAGAACTTTTTTGCTTCTGCACCTCCTCGGGGGTTGTTGAACCGACATAAAATATAGCCTATGTTGGAGCAGAGATGGTCACTAGCATTTTGCTACCATTATCTTTGGAATCGATTCGGTAGTTCCAGAGATTATCGCTTCAAACAAACACTACATAAACGTTAGTATGGATTATAAATAAGAACTGTTTGTTACTTTATTTGTAGGGGATGATGGAAAAAGGATGGTGACAGTTTTCTGCTCCAACATGGGCTATTGTTATGTCTGTACCAACCACCACTTCCAGGGGGAGCCAAAACAATTTTAAAATTGAGATTGCTGTGATATTTTGGGGACTAGAATCTCGATATGGTGCTGGCTTCTTTTCAAGTGTAAATGTAAGCCAAGTAAGTTTTCTAAAAAATTCGAAAATTAAAAGTGTGCTTGAGCGAAAACTGTTCTAAAATTGCGATTTCTGCGATATTGTTGAGGCTAAAAACTTTAAATTTAGCATGGTGGTCACTTTTAAGATAAAAATGCTCGCTAAGAACGATATCTGGAAAATTAGAAATTTTAAATGGTAAAAAGAGCGGGAAACGGTTCTAAAAACTTCTAAAATTTATTTTGAATTGTTAGGCTATATAATTAGTATAAATACTTGAAATCTGACAAGGCTTTTACTTTTACACTGCAGGAAAAGATACACGTTTCTTAATCTACTAAATATAATAGAGCTACGTACGAAAATATACAATAACCTCACGATTCCGAAAAACGTTCTTTATCTTTAGAAACCTTAGAAACCAAATATTGTTGGCATTTAAAGAAGCGTTTATAAAAACAACGTCTATTTTGCTGCCAGTGATTTTCCGAGACGTTTCCGAGTAGATAAATATAAAACCAGAAGATGAAATGCAATCTATTATATTCCATCTTGATCCAATCATAAACAACATAATATGAAGTTTAAAATGTTCACCGTTTACTTAAAAGGTGACAGATAATAATAATAAAGTTGTTATAAGTTTTAAAATATACATTTTATTTAAATTTCCAAGTACTTTCGGCCTACAATTCCGCAGCAATCGTCGTGGAATATTTTCATTAATTGTCGTTCGATTAATTTAAGTGACGTGTCTGAACAAAATGCTGTGTTAAAAATGAACGGAACGGCAGTTAAATATTTTCCTCTTCACAAATTTATTTCGAAGCACTACTACTTCTACTTCCAGCTACCCTAGGAATTATAGACTCTTCCATTTCAAACAAAGTGACGTATTTGAATGAAAAGAACGGCGATTGATGAAAATATTCCCCGACAATGGCTGCGGGATTGCAGACCGAAAGTACTTCGAAATTTAAGTAAAATATATATTTTTAAACTTGTAACGTCTGTATTATTATTATGTGTCACCTTTTAAGCAAACGGTGAACTTTTTAAAGTCCATATTATGTAGTTTATGTTTTCGAATAGTTTTTATGGTGCATTAATGAGTTTAATCAAACCGATGATCGGTTTTTAAGATGAAATCGATTACCAAATAAACATTTTCAGCTGTGTAGCTGAATTTAAATTTCAAGAATAACAATAATATAAATTTCGAAGTCAATGTTAATGCTAATGCTGTTAATTTATCATGTTTATTTGTAAAGCATGCTTGTTGAACATGAAAACTTTCAATTGAGAATAGATAGCTCCTGAAAAATCTATATTTTAGGTTGGAAAAACTAATTAATACACTATAAAAATTATTCGTAACATGAAATTCTCTTTCTTTAATTTCTACAGTAACAGACTTGGTCAAACTGCCTTCTTTTGACCGCTGGCCGTTTGCTAAGGACATGTTCAGAGAAGTCTGCTGAAACTTTGCACCTTGTTCCTTAAACACAGAATACAATGATTCACTAACCAGGCTGTGACTGGGTCCGGTATCTACGCAGGCTTTGCCATAGACTTCATTATTGTACAGGTTTACTGTGGTTAAAGGTGTGGTAGTGGTTGAGCATGTGTATATTTGGATTTGCTCAAAATGAGAAAGATTCAGTTTTTATCACAGGGTTGCAAGTGGGCACTTACCACGAATAAATCCGGGAGCACCACAAACATAACATTTCAAGGTTGGTCGATCTTCAGTCTGTGATTTGTCTGACGGGGTTGTCTTCTTTGAGTTGAAGCATTTATTCAAAAAAGTTTTATTAGACGAGCTCGTTGGTACGGTCTCTTTCGGTTTTGACAAGTTTTTATTTTTCTGGTGGATTTCCACTACTTTGGATTTTATGGGATTTACCCTTAGAACATCGTAAGCGTCTAGCTTCTCTACTAACGCATTTGGATAATTTAAATTTGTCCAAACGTCTAAGAGATGTTCTCTATGCTGTGGGGAGCATCTTCTCTTTAATTTGTAAGATAAAATAAGACTTTTCAAATTCTTCGAACGACGTTACGTTGAGCTCAGAGAGCCAACCTTCAAAGTATGTTCTAAGCTTGAAAAAATAATCTTTCCAGGCACTTTCTGGAATTTTCTTGTGCTGAATGAACATAATTCTAAATCTTTCAGCGATCAATTTGAATCGTTTCAACAACATCGCTTTGAAATGTTGGTAGTCTTGGGCCTTTTCTTCCGGTTCCCTAGCAATGAATCTTGCAATATCACCAGGTAAAGCACTTGTTTGGTACGTAACCCAATTTTCTTCCGGAACCCCTAGGACCTTTAACTGTCGCTCACACAGCACTAAGAAAATTTTCATATCATCTTCGTTTGGGCGAAAACTGGAAATCAATTTTTGTAGATCGATTCGCAGCTTTTCGTATTCGTCTGTTCATCTATTATTTTCTACCTCTGAGCATAGGCGTAGCGTGACCAGAAATTTTGGGGGGGCACCAAGGCCGTGAGAAGTGCGCCCTTAGCGAATTTTCAATTTTGCGCCCCCCCCCCCCCCCTTAAAAAAAAATCTTTCTTTTTGTAATGGATGTAATAAAATTGATAAAGTCCAGAAACATAAATAAATTCTATAATATTTTTAATATGAATAAATATTTCGCGTTTATTTTGGAACTTTAAAATGTTTAATTTTAATTTAGAAATTCAGAACAACTAATTAACATAAGAGAAAATTGCACATATTTGTTAGAGAGTTCATGATTTTTTGCGACAGGAAAAAAAATGATCAAGAAAGAAAAAAGAAATTCCCCTGAAAATGATCGGCGGCCAAAAACTGAATAAATAAACAAATAAAACCGTGGTTCGTTGCATAAATTTTGCGCCCGGGCGACCGCTGCTTTAGCACCCTCTTTGCACGACCCTGGGGGGAACACTAGAGGTCTGCACGGGCCGCAGTTTCCAGGCCGGCGTGAAAATTAAAAGTTCCACCCAAGACCGGCCCATTTATATTTTCACAGTTTACGGCCAGGCCCGGTTCGTAAAAAAAATCAGTGAAAACAAGCCCGGCCTATAAAAAACCAATTAAATCATGCCTGGTCCGGCTTGACTCAATTTCTCGAAAATTCCGATTTTTCTTAACATGCAATTGCAGGGCTGCCACTTGCTACTAAAATGCTACTAAAAGCTACTATTTTCAGCATCCGGCGGCTATGGCGACTATTTTAGGCCCATAACTGTTAAAAAGCGATTATTTCAAAAAGGCAGTAGGCGACTTTTTCCGGATTTCAGCGACCATTTTTACTGAAAATATTCGGTTTTTTTCTTCAAAGCGCCTGTAAAGTCATCTTCCCTAACGCACTTTTTCAACGGTTGTTTGAGGAGATTCGCGATTTTTTCCGCGACGAATTTCAATATTCGGGATCCCCCCCCCCCCTCAAAAAAAAAACCATTGACGAAAATACCTATTCTTTTCCGAGATCTTTTTATACTACCGTTGAAGGAGATTTTGCGATTTTTTCCGCGATCCTTTGCCAAATTTTGCAGATTTTTCGACTACATATTCACGAAATTGATTTTTTTTCCTACACCACTTGTCCAAATTCGCGATGTATATTTTCTGCGACCGATTGAGGGTAGTTACTATTTGTTTCAGAGATCTTTTGACGAAATTCCGGATTCTTTTCCAGATCATTTCTAAAAATTCGTGATTTTCTTTTCACGACCGATTTATAAAATTTGTGATTTTTTACGGGATCATTTGGTTAAATTCCCATTTAAAAAAAAAAAAAATTAAACAAATTTACGTTTTTTTGTCAGCTACCATTTGACGAAATTTGCGATTTTTTTCTTGTGGTCGTTAAACGAAATTCGCAATTTTTTGTCCTTTCTTTTGACGAAATTTGCGATGATTTTTCCGAGACCGAATGACGAAAATCGCCATTTGTTTCCGCGACCTTAGGTAAAATTCAAGATATTTTTAGTTGTTTGGGGAGATTCGCGATTTTTTTCCCCAATCAGTTGACGAAAATAGTTATTTCTTTTCGCCATCTTTTGCTACGATTGTTGAAGGAGATTTCGCAATTTTTCCTATGACCTATTACAAATTTCCCGATTTTTTTGGGGCGATCGTTTCGCGGTACTCACAATTTTTTTTCCGCGATCCTTTGCCAAAATTCGCGAATTTTTCTGCGACAGATTGGCGAAATTTTATTTCCGCCACCACTTGTTGAAATTCGCGATATATATTTTTTCCGTGATCGATTGATGGTATTCGCTGTTTGTTTCAGATATCATTTGAAGAAATTCGCGATTCTTTTCCACGATAGTTTGTCGAAATTCGTGATTTTCTTTTCAAAACAACTTACAAAATTCCTGATTTTTTGTGCAATCATTAGTTTAAATTCTCGATTATTTACGCAATTATTTGACCAAATTCGTGCCTTTTCAGGGGTGATTCTATTCTGAATTTTCCAAAAATTTAAGGCATCTGGTTCCGAAATTTTTAAAAATAAGCATATAAAATATCGTGAATTTAGGCAAATGGTCGCCGAAAAAATCAATTTGACAATTGTTCACAGAAAAAAATCGCCAATTTCAGGATCGCAGAAAAAAACGAATTTCGCCAAAGAATCGCTAATTTCTTCAAGGGATCGCGAAAGAACGCGAATTTCTTCGAGGGATAGCAAAAAACGCAAACTTCGTCTAGGGATCGCGAAAAAAAACACAAATTTCACAAAGGGATCGCAAATTTCATCAAAGGATCGCGGGAAAATGCGAATTTCTTCAAAGGATTGCAGAATAAACCGCATAATTGGCGCCGGGAGGCTATTTCCACCCCTTTTCCTCCCTCGACTGTAACTTTTTAGAAAATTTGCTGCGAATTTCAGTTTTTTTTTTTTTACTCAGAATTACACTTGCCGTTTTTTTGTCCACGACCATTTGACGAAATTTGCATTTTTTTCTCTTCATCGTTTGACGAAATTCCTAATATTTTGTATATTCTTTTGACGAAATTTGTGATGATTTGTCCGTGACCGAATGACTAAAATCGCCATTTGTTTCCACAACCTATGATAAAATTCAAGATATTTTTCCACGGGCCTTTAAGGAGATTCGCGATTTTTTCCCCCGACGAATTACCAAAATTCGCATTTTTTTCCGCCAATCGTTTCGTGGAATTCACGGTTTTCTTTACACGATCCTTTGCCAAATTTCGTGAATTTTTCTACGACAGGTTGACGAAAATGATATTGTGTATTTGTTTCAGTGATTTTTGACGAAATTCGCGATTCTTTTAAACGATCTTTTCTTTTGTCGACTGACAGAGGAAGTTCTTGATTTTTTGCTAGATTTTTTGCGCGACTATTTGACCAAATTCGCGCGTGTAATTTTTTTTCTCTTCGCGAAAGTTTGACAAAATTTTAGATTTTCTTTCCATAATCTTTAGGCGAAATTTACAAGTTTTTTTTTCGCGACCGATGGAAAACTTCTTTTTTTTTTCTAAGGCCAATTGTTGATATCTGCGATTTTTTTTGCGATACCCCACACGTTATTTTTAACCCTGCCCCTCAAATAAAACTTTTCTTTCTTCTTTCCAAGAAACTCTTAAAAATGAAAGGCCTAATGGAAAGTAGTACCGGAAATGATCTGCAAGAAGTTTTTACTGCTATGTTCCCTGGTGCTGTACATAATTTTTATTATGAAAGAACCAAGTTACTTCGAACTGAAACATTAGGGCCTTATTTTCTGGATAACTTGCTTTCTCATTTGAAGAAATCGCTTTATTCATTATTCAGTTATTTGAGCAGAATCATAAAATGTGGATATTCATAAAGACCTTTCATTGTTATGGATACATTCGTTCTTCCTTTTTTTAAAGTGGGTATGCGAGTATTTTGGCTACTTGTTTCGAACAAATGCTACTATTTTTTTTCCTTTGGAGGCTACTAAAGCTACTATTTTCAATGTCATTTGGCAGTGGCAGCCCTACAATTGAGATGCTTTTATGAAGTAGAATAAAGGTTTTTTTTTTCTAAAAAAACTCCGATTTTTTTTTTTATAAAATAACATCAAAGTTGGACTTTTGATTTCCAAATTCAAAGGCTGACAATTACAAGACGTATCCATTTAGTAATCCGCTTTAAATCAAACTGCTTCGAATTAGGAAAAACGTTAAGAAACAGGAGAACGTTACCCGATTCTTAAGCACCTGAATGCTAACATCTGTAATTTTCAGGCAAATAGGGATAGAAATGAGTTTATGAATGTGTCAAAAATAATCACATTTTTGAGTGGAGATTTTTGTTTTTTTTTTCTGAAAACGTTATTAATTTATTAAAACAAACAATTCTGTACGTTCTTACCTTCTATTCCATTTTCGTCCTTTTGAAGCCAGACTTGAATGAATTTAGAATAATGGCTTCGTGACATCGCTTGTTATTGAGTTTTCTATAAAAATTTCCTATTTTTTTTATCGCGTTTGTTTTTGCGTGGCTCATTCATTCCTGATCAGTTTAAAAAGTAGTTATAAATAAGTGCACCAAAAGGAACAGAGCGGTATTTTACAATTTCCGCCTAGAGTGGCAAAACGCCTAGAAATGGCAAAAAGAAGAGAAAAAATCATTTTGGGGGGTAAAAGACAGGGGCGAGTTTATTAGCCATGGCGCCCTGTGAAAGATTTTTTACTGTACCACTGCAAATGCTATACTCTTTTTTTCCTTTTAAAAGGTTTTACTAAAACATTTTACTTTGTGCAGTCCTTCCAGGTCCGAAACTAGCTATATTTTCACCCGGGAAAACATCAATTTTGGCGCCCCCCTCACCCCCTTCTTCTGCAAAGTAAATTTACAAAGAGAAATTTACGAAAGTTTCTAGTAGCGAACTTATTTTAAAATTTAAAATGTGCAACAATAAAATACGTAATATTTAAATATATAACCAGCTTTGTCAAATATTTGTTCATTAAAACCTGGGGAAAAATCGAAAGCAAGCGGAAATAATTCCGCTTTATACAGGTTTCCGTCTTAGGAGGTATAACTGTTGATATTCTTTCTGTTGGAACCATGTGGTTTTTTCATTTAAGACACGATTCCATTATAGACAGATTTCATTTTTCGAGATTTTACTGTTGTTGTAGCATTACAAATTATTACAAGTGGGGCACTTTAATGTCATAGTAATATGAGTCACATTGTTTTAGAAACTAAAAAACCAGGATTTACTGTAGGTACAAAAATGAATTCCAGTATTGTAAAATATCTTCCCATACTATCTACATCAGTTTTGCAGAATTATCACTTATACCACTCTTCTTATTTATAGACTGATATGTCTAGATACTTTCCTGAACTTAATGCTAATTTTCAAATTTATGTCTGACTCAAAACAATAACAACAAAATTATTAAGTTTTTACTTTTTATTTTGTGAATTTTCGATCGCTTGGTTTTTATTGTCCCAGTCGGTCACCTAACCTCGCCTCCTCTAAGGCCAGATATGGTGATATGCATGTAAAAAAGTAATTATAAGAAAAAGAATGGTGTTATTCTTTTACTGCCTTGTATATTCTACGCGAATCTTTTTATCTATTTGACATTTTTAATGCACTGAACTAAGCTTTACTTTTTGACTTTTCGGCTAGAAAATATTTCTTACACAAATTTCACACGCACATACATATATTGTATAAAACGGCAAACCAAATTTTCATCTGACGCCTCCTGCGTGAGGCGCCCAGAACACATGCCCCCTCAGCCCCCCCTTCAGTTTCAAACCCTGACTCCTTCTCGCGTTTGTTTTTATTGTACCGGACAATCATTTGACGTCGCCCATAGCAGGACTGAAAAAAAGAAAGCTCCAAAAAGAATAGAACAGCCTTCATGGAACCTTTTCAACAGAAAAGTCACAGTCAAACAAAATCTTCATTTGGCGCCCTTTTCACCTTTCATTCTGACGTCCGGAGAACAAGTCTCTGCCCCCTCCCCCCCCCCGGAAGGAAATCGGTTATCGGTGAGGGACAGTTTTACACAGAAGAAAGGAGTAGAGACCGACCTATTGGCCTTGGAAAATGTTAGTGATTCTCCTATTTGCAGTCTTCTATTATAGGGGAATATTTTTATATATTTGTAAATTTTAATGAATTTGGTTCAGTTTTCCTTTTGGATTTTCCTGCTGCGAGACACTTTTATGCAAATTCGATATATATACATATACATTTTTGTATGTAAAGACAAAAAAATCTTCATTTGGCGCCCCCTACGCTTTCGGGTCTGGCGCCCGGGGTACAGAAGGTTGGGGGGGCACGTGCCCCCTCGTGCCCCCCCGACGCTACGCCTATGCTGAGTTAGATACCGAAGTCGGATGGTTAAGGCGTAATTTTTTTAGTTCGAAAGTCCGTTCGCGCTCTAAATTTTCTGGTTCGATCTTACGCTGTTCTTGTTCGAAAACATGTCGATTTCCTAAATCTAAGCGTTCTTGTTCAGTTTTTCTATTCTCGACTATAGTTGTAAGTAAATTTTTAGTGTATTCCTCCTCGTAATCAGCGTGCGTAGTAATTAAATTACGTAAATCGGCTATTTTCATTTCTTCAGGGGCAGTAATGCCTAACGTAGATCCTCTTTTTTGCTCTTTCCAAAAAACGCCATTTTGTTTAAATTTAACAAAACTTACACCAAAAATAAAATTTTGATTTAAAAAATTCCACTTGAAGAATAAGAATTCAATTTCAAGAACAAGAATTTCAATTTAAAAATTTCAATTAAAATTTTTCCATTTCGAGAACAAAATTTTTAATTTAAAATTTCAATTTAAAAATTTCAATTTCAAGAACAAGAATTTAGATTTTTTTAATGGATTTCTTCTTTAGAGAAATCATAACACACAAAAAATATATTCGAAATGCAATATAAAAATAAATGAAATTTACTGTAATATCACTAAAATATAAATTTTTTATTTATTTCACATATAATTTCAAAATAACTCCTTCCTCAGGGAGGTAAACCAACATTAAACTAGTTTTGATTTACCGTTACGTCAAACGATACCCCTATACTTATGAGAAAAACAACAACAACAAAAAAAAAAAACAATCTAAAACTTCAATATTAACTCTTAAAATAAAACAAAACTAAATTATAACTACACAGTTCTTTACTTTAAATTTCATTATAAGAATAAAAATCACTATTACGTTAAGCAAGAATGTTTAAAAATTTTGTTCTCAAAAGAACACATTCCATTTTTGTTCTAAGAAGACAATTATTCAAAACTAATTAAAATTACATTACTAGCAAAAATAATTCAAAATCGCTCAAAAAAAAAAAATACTTTTGTTCCGGGAAACAAAATTCTTTTACCCTTTAAAACAAATTTAAATTTAAATGTTTAATATAGGGTAATTCCGGGAATTATGCCACACATTTTTTTGAATTTGTGTATAAAGTCCCATGGTGGACATAAAATAAAAAAAAATCATGCTGTGCTATTTGATGTTAAATATTCAACGCGTGTACAGCGACAAAAAATCTAAAAAAAATTATTAATATATTTTAACAATTTTTTTCTAAAACATTACACTGCGGCGCGTCACCCGTACATTCAGGCTGAGACGCCGCACTTGTGCGGTAGTTATGCCGCGCTTGTAATAAGAACAGAATGAAATTATAAATAAAAATATTAAAAAAAATATTCATATTTGGTCTATAATTAACGATGTAATAACAAAATGAATACAATGAAACGTATTAGTAGATTCAAATTAATAATTGTTGCCTACTTTCATTATTTAAATTATCGACTTATTTTTTTTACATTAAATTTTAATTGCTATTTCAGCAACAACATAACATCAATGTATTAGAAAAAAAGAGAAAAAAGTAATATTGTGTGGACATAATTTATTTATTAACCCTTTCGGGACCGGTGGCTTTTACACAAATTTTATTCGGTTGGTACCACTTTTTTAAAAGAAGTTACCTTTACTTAAATAATCATGAAAATGCTCAAATTAAACAAAACAAATATTGCTTTTCTTTTTTACTGGTGCCAGAAACAAATTTTGTAAGCTCTTTATGAAGGTGCTTATATGCACCTATGGTCCCGAATGGGTTAAGAGACCTGTTTTTTCGACTACAACCTACAGAAAAAGTGTCCGAAAAGTGCAGTCTTTATGTAACTACGTTTAACTACATGATGCAACGAAGCCAATTACACTTCCTCTTTTTTGGAGTAGTTTTCTAAACATTCCTTGCAAAGAACGTCTGCGTTACGCGCAATCCAATTTTTCCTTATTATCATCTTGACTTGCATCTTTCTTGCCCTTCTTACTTTTTATTTTCCCCTTTTTCTCCATTGGTTTTAGTAAACTTGATAACATGCCTAACATGGTTAGTCTGTGCAAAAAAAAAAAAAAAAAAAAAAAAAAAAGGAAAAGTTAATAACACTTAATCATCTTGTACAAAAGAAACTGCGGCATGTATACCGGAATAGCAGTGCGGCATGTATCTCATTTTGCATGGTGCAGACGTCGGCCATCACAGTTACCTGCCAGCGCTAAGGGGAATGGCGTAACCATACACACAGTACTCTATACAAACCCTACACTTAGTTTTTACTTCGAAATCATGCATGCATTTAGTAATTAGTGTATGAAAAGTATTTAAACATAACGTGTCTAAAAGTTTGGACAGTGAAGTCATGCACTTACGTCAAATTAAGGATTGTATTGTACTTCTACAAGTAAACATCGAAATGGGATTCACGCTATACACTGGATAAAATAATCTCATTGCGCACCTATACTGTGCGTTTGACGGACATCTATCGATAATTATAAGAAATACAAGGGGTGCGGCATCTATCCCATATACAGCGACTCTCCTGGAGTTACCCTATATGAAAACTTATTGTTTTAAAAGTTCTGCTCAGAACTTAATTTAGTCATTTTATAAATCAGTCGTTACTCAAAACGAAATTCAACTTACTCACAGAAACAAAGGTATATATTCTATCATAAACGTCTCTCAAAATATACCATTTTAATAAAATACAGTTGATTAAATTCAAAACGAAATATTTTCTCAAATTAAAACACAAAATTTAATTTTCAAATCAGTAAATAAAATGTATGGTTTAACAGAACAACTTTGTTCTTAAATTATTCTTTTTATTTAATCTGAATTTATCAAAGGTTTTACTTTCAGAATTTAATTCTTACAGAAAACTTTTTAATTTTAATTCTTAAAAATTTAATTCTTTCAGAAGCTATCTAGATAAAGATCTAGATAGCTAACTTATTATGAAATCAGAATATTTTTACATTGTTTATATGTCAGATGACAAAACAGACACAATTTATTTTCTTATAATTTACTTCCAAATTTTATTGAAAAAAATTTTAACATCAAAAGTTAAACAAAATAAAATAAACATTAGGAAAATAAAGTAAACAAAAGTTCACTGAAATAAGTCACAGGTACTGCCATTCGCATCCATCTACCCTATATATATAAAATCCTAATGAAACGAATTTATGAAACGGATATATGAATCGACTGATTAAACAGCTGATTATGTTTCAAGCGATTTCTCCTAAAATATGGAATACTTTGCGATGAAATTAACACAAAAAATCAGCATTGATCCGCAGCTCTCAAAACTGGTATTAGAATTTTTAAATTCGAGTTAGTTTACGAAATATTAATTTTTTTCTAATTTTATATACATTTTTCTAATGATGGCAACTCAAATTTTAATCAAACAGATATTTTTTTCATATTTCAGAAAAGGTTGACATGGTAACCCGGCTATTGTTGTTATTTGATAATAAATGTTTATTTACTTTTATTTCTTTTTATAAATTATATAAATTATTTTGTTCTATAATTATTAATTTTTTTTATATTTCCTTTAGAAAATAATAGAAAATAATTAAAAAATATGGTACTACTTAGTTATTCCGTCCACCAATTTCTCTAAATTATATAAATCGCCAAAACACTCGCCAAATTATACAAATTAACATAATTTTTATTTTAAATAACGAAAGAATAAATAAATTAGTATAACATTAATAAATATACAAATAAAAACTCGAAATAAAAATCACTTGATGACGTAAACACGTGTAACTAGCTTAACGTCAAGTGAATGTGACATTTACCATCAACCATTATTGGCATTTAATCTTGTAGTTTGGCGACAGATTTTTGGTCGACGGGATAACTAAGTAATACCAAAAATGCATATGTAACTGGTATTTGAAAACGAGGTTTTCGCCAAATTTTCGTAAAAAAAAAAAAAAAAAAAAAATCCCGCCAAACCTGCTGTGCGTATATGACATCTGGCCAAATATTACCACTCGAAAAAAAATGCTAACTGGCGAGTTGAAAAAAAGCTATTGGCGAGATTTGCATCTGGCTAGCGTAACAGTACCAAGAATTCTTTGCAGCCATGGAAATTTTATGTAGTTTTATTCGAAAAAAAAAAAATTAATTTTTTAATCAAAATGGAAAACTTACGGTCCCATATTGGTGCGATTTTTTTCTGATGCCAATGTCATATACGGAACGGGCACTTAACTGGCGCCAAAGTATCGTTATTTTGCTTGATATGGTAAGCCGGATGTTATTGTTTATGCAGTTGATGCGTTCCCCAAATTGGCGTCATTAAAAAATCGCGCCAATATGAAACGTATATGACATCTGTGCCAAACTTTGATATGAACGACGAATGGATCAAACCGTATTTGTTTATGGCAGTTGATGACTTGAACTATTATAATATAGATGAAATGTTGGCGATAGAATAATATTTGGTGACTTATCACCTGTGCCTGGCTAACATTAAAGTACCAAAATGGCACCTAGAGTATAAAAAGCGAAGTGGTCCGCCTGGAACTGTTGATGATAGTCACATGACTTAGGCTATTGTTATAGAGATTGTTTTAAAATACCGGTAGACAAAGACTCTGTATACTTAATTTATTTTATTTTAGCTTCTTTTCAAATGTTTAAGTGATTCTCTTTAATCAAAAACGAAAACAACCATTGGATGTCTTAACAGCAACTGATTCGCCCTTAAATTTTTGCAATCGAAGGGAATTGAATGGAAACCCGTTTACAGGGAGATCTGCACAGCTTTTTTCAGTAAATTCAATCTTCCCTAATATTTCTAAAACCCATCAGAGTAGCGTGCTTTTAGATTCTGCGGTGCCTGAACGGGGGTTGGCGAGCGTAGCTTGCAGGGGGCAGAGCCCCCTAGTATCTTTATAAAATTTTCAGGATTTAATACACTCTCTGTTCCGAGATCGACGCTCGGTAACAGAGCATTAGAGCACTTTGCACAACTATTTGAATCTCATGTAGAGCAAACATCTTTCGTAGAATTTATTTCCCTTCAAAATTAGGGAGAACAAACGTCATCTTTGTAATTTAAACATGCCTTAGCTGATATTAGAAGCAACGTCTGATCAGCAGATGCTAAAACACTTTTAGAAACACTACTTTGCTTGGATAAAACACTAACACCTTTTTTAAAAATACCATATTTTTTCGGTGAGGCACCAGCACCTCTTAATCTCGGTTCTGTTTGATTTAGGTTCAAAGTTAGGAAGACAGATTACAGCAGTCACTTTCTCTAAGTAGGCGCCGCAATTTTGAATAATTGACACTTTGCTTCAATTAGATACTCCACTCTAAGATTTTAGTAGAAAAGAACGTTTAATGAAACTTCTGTATTACACGACACATTTCTATTTATACGATGTACATGTA
This sequence comes from Maratus speciosus, assembly GCA_963932465.1. NCBI lineage: Eukaryota > Metazoa > Arthropoda > Arachnida > Araneae > Salticidae > Maratus > Maratus speciosus. The sequence goes on along the minus strand of OZ010789.1, from coordinate 424,809,557 downwards.
CATATTTACATAACTTAGTAATATTAGAAGAAGTCCTCTCGGAGAAAACATTGATACGTGTACATTTTACCACCTCCACCTTCTGCGTCTCATAGACAACCCTGCGGGGGAAAAAATAACGCAATCGCGTACATATCTCAACCTCTTCGAATAGTGTCTCATGACCAACTCCGCGGGAAAAACTAACAGCTGGGAATGCCAAGAAATTAGGGACTTCCGTTTAGTGTTGCGGTAAAGGGTTGCCACCTAGTGTAATAATCTTTAAAGATAAGATATTCGTTGCACATCTATATACAGGAAGTAGCTGGAGGAAATAATGCTAAATGTTCCTGGAGCTCAAAATACAGTTTTTCGATTCCAAAGCATTATTGAAAAGCTATTGTCAGCATGATGAAAACTAATGTCACCAGAATGAAATTCATAGTTTGGTAACACAAGAAAAGGTAAATTTTGGTAGACTGACGACATCTGTTACGTGTATCACTCAAGGGTAAACATCGGTGATTAATCAATAAACACAAATGTATATATACGACTTGAGAAGTTGAGGACAAATCAGGAGGTTGTCTAAACAAATTTACAAGCCTCAATGATTCACAAAGCAAGTCAAATTTATAAGCTCAATTAACTTCATATGTTGAAGGCATAAACAGGAACTTGGTAGAAAAACGTTTGGGGTGAACACAATACGTTATTAGAAATCACTGCGCTTTTGAGACAACATTTGATGAAAACATCCATCAATTTGGTGTAATCACACATCTTGGCTACACAAAAATGGTGAATTTGTAAAACACTAATGAAAAGGATGGCAAATTGGTGTTGCACTGAAGATTAAAAATTAGCAACACGCTTCAAAATAATTACGCACACCTTAATAAACTGACGACACAATCGAGTAGGGCGAAATCGAGGATGTCAAGTAGCACTTTTATAAATATCAAGCCGTAAAGTACGAAACCTGTGCCTACAGAGGTGGCCAGATTACCAACGGGGCAATCTTCCACCAGTAAATTTTATTAGAAAATTTCATCTTATATAAACGCCATATTCATGGAAAATTACTGCCACATGAATAAAACAAGAATTTCTATTCTATTTTACTCGTGGAACGGGAAGTTTATCCCGTTGGTAATCTGGCCCTTTTGTAGTCACAAGTTTCATACTTGACGACCTAATATAATTCTTAGAAGGTAAAATCTAGAAATTTCACCATGTGAAGACTTCTATATAGATGCGCTGGTACAGGAACAGGACTAAGAATATAGACTTTTTTTTAAATATCCAAATGTGCTTGCATAAATAATGCATAAAAACTTTTCAGTTTCTTCTTCAATAATAAAAAAATCTTCATAAGTAATTCAAATAATTTTTTGCATAATAGTGAGGCATATGGTGAAATAAAATTTAGAAGCTTTGGGTACACAAAAAATGAAAAGGCACAGTGCAATAATTGAAACATCGTAAAATTTTGGTAATAAAAACATAAATAAAGGTGCTTGCTATTGAGATTTCCTGTATTAAATAGCAATAAACTTGAAAATTGGCAAAACTGGATTCTAGTAGCAGATGAATCAACCACTTTCACTCAGTGAGGATAATCAAACAACTCACAAGAGAAAGGCCCAACCGACAAACATCCATAATCGTGTTTTACAACAGCTATTTTTTTTTCTTTTGGAGAAAATACTTCATTAAAAGGGTGAATATTATTTTTAGATTCAAAGACAAACATCGAAGAACACTGGAGAAGGTCAAACATAAATGGATAATTGCTCATAAATGAATGATAACCTTCTTGATCAGGCACCTGAAAGTTGAATATGGACCACAAATCTTTAAATTATTATTGTAGAAAGTGGAACAGGAACATAAGTTTGAAAATGCAGGTGGTTAGTATTTAAAATTTTTACTTTCCAACTCAACATTTGTAAAAACAATAGCGAAGAGGTCATAACAAATGGATATAACACAGTTAATGAGCAACTTCACCTGGTAAGCAAACGTTTAAAATGAAGCAGAACAATTCAAGTTGCAGGTAATTTTTTAAAAATAAAATTTAATGTTAGTAGATTGGAAGAGCAGGATCTTTCAGATGCACGGTATTCTTCATCAAACAATAAATGTCAGAGAAATAAAAGGAATACTATTGGATTACAGAATTTACATATTTAAAAGACGGCAAAGTTTCATGAGCAGAAACGTACAGGAATGAAGTAGCCTCATGCCTACTTCTTCTCAAATTAAATATATAATGTTACTTTCATTCTTTTTAGAAAGCAAAATGAGAATTCAGTTTGATGATCATAATGTGGTAATCCCATGCATGCTTAAAAATTTTGCAACATGAAGTCTGCTATGAAAATTTAAAAATTGAAGCAGAATCTTGAAATATTTTTAATTTGTTAGCTGACAGTTCTCTAACAACATCATGATAATATAAATTGAAAAATATATATGGACAATTTCATAAGTTAAAAATAGATCTTCAAATTTTAGATGATGAACTCAGATTACTTTACATGACCACATATTAATTGCACATATACTACACACCTCATAAATGGCATAGTAGTGAGTCCATTAACTTGCAGACCAGTAAAAGTTATTGAATTTTAAATCATATTTTGTTATTCATAGAAGCAGATAAGTCCTCAGAAATTTGTAGGATACATAACAACTACGAAATTGCCTAAAAAACTTAAGTTTCAGTAAGAATATATTGACTTTTTCAGGTGATGAGAACAATTTTAACAAGCATAGTAATGATGAGATAAGAACTAAAATTCTCAGCAACAGTAATCATAAATTAAAAATAATACTTCAATAAAAATATAAATTCAATCATCTTTTTAAAAGTATATACAGGGTGTCCATTTTCAACTGTGTCCAATGGGTTATTCCTAAACTGTTAGTCATAGATATGAAGTTCCAATTACAAAAAGGTTTTAAATGAGGTAAAGAAATATTTAAAAAGAGATTGGGTCAATAAAAACATTCCTTTAAAAATTACGAAATTTAAATTTTTATACGGTCCCCCGGTCCTATAAGGTATATTTAGTAAAAATTTCCTGTTACACTGACAAGTATAAGACAAAAAAAGCCCGTTATTCTACGATTAAAATTGACCGAGTAATAGCTGTTTAAAGTTGGAGCACATTTTTTGCTGCAAATTAGGGGTAATTCACAAATTTAATAGAAATATAATTTCGTCAGATATATTAAAAAAATGGTTGAGAGTAAAATTAACAGTGCAATATAAATTTGAAATCTTTAATTATTCTGACATATTAATGCAAAATATACAATTTGTAATAAACGTATGATAAGGAAAAAAACCCAGAATTTTTGTTAAATAAAATAACGAAAATTAACAGCCTCAATTCTTTACAAAATGATACATATTTTCAAATGTTATCAGATTACACTAGCCAGCCAAAGTTGGATTATGTCATGTTTTTTAGGTTTTGATAATTGATTCTTATGTATTCTGTACCGCTGAATCCGAAATTGACCTTCATTTTTTACACCAAGTAAGATTTTTTGCAAATCGTAAGTTTGAAAGTACAAAAGAGAAAAAATAGCGAAAATTTGATACTATAAAATAGATTATTATTATTGTTGTGTTTTAACTTTTGATAATTTATTATTATGTATTTTTCACCGCTGAATCCGAAAATGACCTTAATTTTTAAACATCACGTCAGGATTTTCCGCAAATTGCAAATTTCAAAGTTAAAATTGAACCTCCTCCCCCACCTCATCCGACCCCTCGGCTGTTTAGCTGTAAGAATTCCAGTATAAGCCAAACAACTGAATAAATTATTGAATTAAATGAAATTAAATAAAATAAAAAAAAATTACATCTGTTTTACAGTATCAGAATTTCGCTATATTTTAACTTTCACATTTACGATTTGCAAAAATATTCTAACATGGTGGTTAACAAGGAAGAAAAAATCATGCTTCAAGCATAGATTATGAAACACTTTCCAACACATTCAGAACAATGTAAAAAATTGCGCAGTTAAAGAAATTATAATATTACCTTAATTCAACCATATGGAAACGCATAACACACTTCAAAACCCATTTTTAGCTGTTCCTATCTACAATCGGAAAATTATCCTAATTTTTTCAGCAGCCCTGTATAGGATTTATAGATTTGTATCTACTAACTGCATGCATATAAAAATGTAGTTCACTTAAGAAATGCATATACTTCAGTTGAAAATTCCTCTTCAGCAATTCCCTTTAATAAATAGAATGGTACTTGAATACTTCTGTGCAGCCCTGTATATGAGGTATATAATTTAAATTTAGTGAGTAACATGCAAAAAATTAATTAAATTTAAAAGCACATACCGAATTTTAAACCATACACACCAGCAATTATTACTCAAAGACTGTATTGTAGAGGATTTCTTTTATGTGTCCCTGTAAATGAATAAAAAATGCTATGAATGCCCTGTTCTAACGTGATCGTAGTGAAATTCAGTGACTTATATCAACTTCAATACATTTGAAATAGCGTAATTTCACTAAAATACTCTGCAAACTATTTTCCCCATATACCATAATGTAATGGATTACATTTGAGTGCCCCTGTAAATGAACTCTTAATCCTACATATTAAAACGAACCCAAACTTCATTTTTTTCAATAGAAATACCCAATTTTAACAAGATATTTTAAATCTTCGGTTCAAACTATGCCTAGATACCAAATTTCAAGTCATTTGAATGATAAGTTTTTGGATTATAAACATTCAAAGTTTAGTGCTTCTAATGTTAAATTACATTTTCATATTTTTATTACTATCTCCTGAAATTATACTCCTAATGTAATAATTTTTTGTGTAGGTATAATACTAAAATACCCAAACATAAATACGTTGAATTTGCAATTTTTACAATTTTATACTATGAATTATTAATTATAAAATTAATATTCGAAAAAATTATGAATTGCAACCTACAAAATTTTTTTGATGGATTTAGATTAAGTAAGTTCTGCTTTATGGACATCCAAAATTTCACAATCTTCTTCCAAGTAATTTTCAAATTATGCTTAATTAACGGCAAAATGATGGTTTAAGAGGCCGCCTATGATAGAAGTGACTAGATATTTTGAAATTTCTTATGCTATCCTGTAATCTAGCAGTCTCCAATGACTGTTTGAGTAGCGCTTAAGATACCTTGATCAAGAAGGGAGCTCTCTCGGTCAACAATCGAGTACCGAATTTCAATTTGGATACAGCTCCTAAAATACGCTCGTTTTAAAATAATTAATTTCTTGAAAACTTATCGTTCGAATTGCATAAAAATAAGTTTTTAGGCTAATTGAAGGGTGTAGAGTTCATTTATGCTGTCAGAATTGTGTTCTGCTATTGAAAAAAAATAAAGTTATGGTTCGTTTTAATATGTAAATGGCCCCGTAAGCAAATTTTATATACATAATTTAAAAGTAGACTTTATCGACAAATCGTTCGGTACAAGTAACTTTCTCTACGATATCTTCTGGAGGAGTTAGTAGGGGGTGTTTACTTTTTTTTCCCACGACTGTACAATCGTTATAAACATATTACAAAATCTGCAATGCAAATATTTGCAACTTAAAAATGGAAAAAGTCTAAGATTTATTTCGATTTCATTTGAACGGAAACTAAGTTTTTAGGGTGTTTAAAGTATCATGTTCTAAGAATTTTATTTTTATTTTTTAATCCTCAACAGGTTTAACTCATTTGTTACAAAAATTTAACATTAAATGTAGAACGAATTGAATGAAATATCTTAATATCCGCCCCTTCTCGGGCTTAAACAATGTAGGAAATAAATTTTGTTTTTTTAATTTGTTCTTCAAATTAGGTTTTTGTTTAATATGTCGAGTTTTTTAATAACTACTGCATTCAGACGAATACATTTCAAAATTAATGGAGGGCACCATCATCAGGCTTTGTTTCATGCAGTATCGTATCACAATTTGTGATGCAATTTACGTAGGTATAATTCAAAATATTTCACCAGTGCAGTAATGCAGGTTGCTGTACTTTGGGCAAAACCTTCCAATCTGATTGTTAAAAAATCTGTTTGAAAATGTCATTTTTATTTCCACTATGACGCCATATTCAACTTCTTTTTTAATTCTTAAAAAAAATATTTCATTTTCATTTCTCACATGAAAATCATTCAACTAAAAATAGAAATATTATTATTACGGCTTTTGAATTATTGGCAACAATGAAGAAAAAATGTTAAATTTTATTAGAAAAATGTCCGTTGATTCTCAATGAAAAAAGCGAAATTTGGAATTATTAAGAAAAATATTTGAATAATGTAAATAAAAATTAGCCCATGCTATACTCTGGGTTATAATATAATTCACCCATATGCAAAGGCATTTTATCATCCTTTTTGAAACTGGCGTCAGGCAAACATTTTCACACTTTAAATTTATAAAATTTTTAGAATTAGAAAAAAAAATAAAAAATGAGTGGCATTATGGACAAAAAGGTGGGAAGAAAAATGAAAAAAGTTATATGATCTGCATAGGCTTTTCTGTGTCAATTTAACATTGAGAAGTGACACTGGAAATAAATAAGTATTGCGCTGTCGCGCAATACTTAAATACTAAACATGTTTTGGTGACCCTAAATAACCTTCATCAATTGCATGAAAATCCGAGTATATTTATGGGAGTTAGATCGTCCACAGACGAACAGACGACCAGACAAACCGAATGCACAAACACTTTTCAACTTTGTTGGAAAGTGTTAAAAATGAAAGTCATTTTCAAATTCAGTGCTAAAAAGTACATAAAAATCAATTATGAAAAGTTAAAAAACACAGCCATCTCCTTCATTTTATAGTATCCAATTTTTGTCATCTTTTAATTTTGACAATTTATGATTTGCGAAAAGTCCTGGCATAATTGTTAAAAATTAAGGTGATTTTCGGTTCAGTGCTAAAAAATACATAAAAATTAAAAAACACAACCATCGCAGTTTTGTGTTATCTAATCTGAAACTTTTTCTTAAACTTCTTGGCGGTAATCTATCCAAAATTTTCTGTTATTCTATAAAATAAGTATAAATGGTAACCACTGAAAATTATAATAATATTAGATTGTCATCGGATTTACGTCAATATGTAAAATTTAATCTCGATCGGATATTTGAAAGTCAGTTAAAGTTCGAGTACAAATTTTGAGCTGGAAAAACATACATACGATCGTTGAAGTTAAATAAAAACTTATAAAAATAACATAATTTATGTTAAAAGAAACAGTCTCAAATCCTTACAAAATAAAACGTATGTTAAAATACAATTATTTTAGCTCATCCGAAACTTAACAAAAGTTAACTCAATCGCAATGCACGATTATTTTCAAAGCGCAGATACATATGAAGTAAGTTCTTCGAGTATTTTAAGCACTTGGTATATGACCCCTCAAAGCATAGCCGAACTCATTTGTGTTCAGATGCAGAAAAGTGGTATAAGTAATGCATTTTTAAAGTTTCATAACTCGGTCAATTTTAGTGTTATATGAACGGGATTTTTCTTTTTTTGTCTTACTTGTCACTGTAATAGGAAAATTTTATTAAATATCAAACAGCATGATATTGCTGTTTAGTAGAGCTCAGCCGCATCTTCAACGTTTTGAAACATGATGGAAGGACAACAATTCAATTACTATCCAAATCAGTAAACAATCAAAGCTTTTAATTTAGAAATGTGCCTTTCGAAGGTCGGGTCAAAAAATATCCAATATTAAATAGTCCAGGCAATAGGGAATTTTACCTAGCAAAATTAATGGTAGTACTGGAAATCGGCTTTCTAGATGTTTTTTGGATCGCTGAATCCAAATTTGTAACTTTCCACCAAAATTTCCTCCCCAAACCTCCCCAAATTTTGGTAAAAAGCCCCCCCAAAAAGGTTTTTATTAAAAAAATCAATTTTTTTGTTGTTTTAGAGAAAAAGTATTTAGAAATTCAGAAAGTAGACAAAATTTCCAGCATATTAGATACATGACATTATGACTTAGGATGAAGGGCAAGGGGGGATCTGCCTCGGAACATGCGCGCGGTGCAGCGTAAACTAAGCTGCGCAATTCCACTTAACCACTCACGCGTTTACATTCGCCCTCCCATCTCCCCTCCGAACTTTCTCTATAAGGTTTACTTTAAGATTTTTGGGTCGCTGAATCAGAATTTTCAACTTTCCCCCAAAAATTCTCCCCCAACCCCCCCCCCCCAAATAGTTGTTTTTAAACTGAATTTCTTATTGTTTTAGAGGAAAAGCATTACGAAATTCAGAAACTAGACAAAATTTGCAACAAATAGGATAGATGACATTATAAATTAGGATGAACGGGGAGGGTGAGGGCTGCCTCTGAATATGCACTGCGGCTCTACGTGCACTAAATTATGAAGTTCAGGCAATTGGGGATTTTATCTGGCAAAACTAATACTAGTTCTGGATTTCAACTCACTTTATGTTTTTTGGGTCGCTGAATCCGACTTTGTAATTTCCCACCAAAATTTCACCCAGCAACCCCCCCCCCCCCAAAAAAAAAAAAAAATTGATTTTTTGAAAAAATTTGGTTTTTGAGAAAAGCGCGCGGGGAATGTTCCGAGGCAGTCCCCTCTCTCCCCGTTTATCCTATGTCATAATGTCATATATCCCATTTGTTGCAAATTTTGTCTAGTTTCAGAATTTCGTAATGCTTTTCGCCTAAAACAATAAGAAATTTAAGTTAAAAACAACTATTTGGGGGGAAATTTTTGGGGGAAAGTTGAAAATTCGGATTCAGAGACCCAAAAAACTTAAAGTAAACCTTATAGAGAAAGTTCGGAGGGAAGATGGGAGAACTAATGTAAACGTGTGAGTGGTTAAGTGGAATTGCGCAACTTAGTCCATGCAGCACTGCGGCGCATATTCCGAGGCAGATCCCCTCTTCCCCTTCATCCTAAGTCATAATGTCATATATCTAATTTGTTGCAAATTTTGTCTACTTTCTGAATTTCTAGCTACTTTTCCCCTAAAACAATAAAAAAAATTGATTTTTTTAATAAAAACTTTTTTGGGGGGCTTTTTACCAAAATTTGGGGGTGCTGCCGGGGGAAATTTTGGTGGGAAGTTACAAATTCGGATTCAGCGACCCAAAAAACATCTAGAAAGTCGATTTCCAGTACTACCATTAATTTTGCTAGGTAGAGTACCTATACGGTCTCTATTGCCTGGACTAAAAGGAATGACACGAATTTAAACTTTACATTGCGCTATACCATCCATAATTTTCAATATATAAATATCTCCTTTTTAAATTTTCTAATTCAATCGTTTCTTTCCTCTTGACACACCCTAAAAAGCGGCACAATAATTTTAAAAAGGTGATAACACACGTATTTTGTTTTTACGAGCCAATATAAATTCAGATTTTCTCGCTATGTTTTTGCATTTTTGAAATCGACGTCATTCTAATCAGATAATGAAAATTTTTTCTAATATATATATGTAAAAACTTTAACTAAACACGTGTTAAAATGACATAGTATCTTCATTTAAATGTTTTTAAAGTTAAAAAATCTATTTTAATACAAGAGTTTTAGTTTCAAGAAAACAATTTAGGAAAAGATAATAATAAAAAAAATCGTTTGCTAAGTATGACGTCAATTTCTGTTTAACTGACATAACTTTGTAATGACGTTTTATTATGAAGAGAGACTCCTGTCCTGATATTCTGAAATTAATCCTTATTATTATGATCCATAAAGTGAAAGATTTATTTTTTAGTCATACGAAAGAAATTTTCGGTAAAGGCTAGTTCATTTGGTTGTATTTATTGCATTTTCCTGCGTATTGTCAAGGAAATCGTATACTCCTATTGCACGCTCCAAAGAAAACATGCATTTTAATTTTAAAAGCTGAAACACTTTACTATAATTACGTCATCATAACGCCAAATGAAATTCAATTTCGCGAGTTTAAAAAAAAAATTAATATTGTTGGCACGAAAGTAATCATTTAAAGAATATAAATTTTCAAAATTACAGTTTCGAGAACTATTTTATGAAATCAATACAAATATACTATAAAAATAAAGCAATTTAACAAATTACAACGACCATTTGGAAAATGATTTTTTCAAAGACTAAAATTTAAGACATAAAAAATCGCACGGAGTTGATCATACATTACGTACGCCATGAATTAAACATTAATAGTTTTATGACACGTAAAAATTGCAAGCGCAAAAATCGTCTGCGACTCGTACGTATTATCCAAGCATTTCATTGGCTGTTCGGGAAAAGGCTTTTTCATCGTCAGATTTCCAAGAAATCTGGACACATTTTAAATGAAATTTCATTCTTAAACTTCTAAACATCCGACGATATTACTTTTTACACCGTCGGATAGAGAAAAAAATGTACTTTTAAATGCAATTTGTTTGAAAGCTGTATCTCAATTTGTTTCTGAGTTATTAATTTTTTTGTAGTTTTTATTACTTTTTTGTCATAGTGGCAACAGAAGGTATCCATCGTTGTTGAAAGTAAAAGGAAATACATATTACTGTATAGACCAATCAGAAAACGAATAAAATGCGGATTAAACCAATAAAAACCTTCAGATATGTTTTTGATTTCCTACCCTGACAGAGAACAATAACCATTTTTCCAAATGGTTAAAAAATAAAAGCGCAAATAAATATTATACCGAAAAATATTTTTTTCAAAATCGCATTTTAAACTACATACATGAAATTGTAAGGGTCTCTTAGCACTGCACTAAGCATTGCCATTTTTGAATCAGCAAAAAATGAAGTTAAAATTTAATTTTTTTAATAATAAAAAATATTTTCAATTCAAAAAACAGTAAGTTAAAATGTTTTGCATGGTTACGATTTAAAAATAATTAAAGCCGAAAGAGATTCGCGTTCAATAAATACCAAGTCACAATGTTTGGCGCGGTTTGTAAAAAAATTTGGTACTTTTCAACTGTAGGAGCCTTGCGTTTTTTTTTAAAAGCTTGGTGCAATTCGGGCGTCAGAACTTTCAATTTGTTGCCAAATGATATAAACAGTTATGAAAACAAACTTGATGGACTTTTTTGTTTAGTTATATATGTATTTTAAATATGTCTATTATTAATTTTTTCATATGCAAATTACTTCTGTTTCTATATAAATTTAGATAAATGGCGTCTTTATGTTAAATAAATTGTATAAACCTTGAAAAAAATGCTTGTGTATATGAAATGAAACAGTGAATAGGTTGCCAGATAATATGCAGCAAAATTTTCTTCTCCGCCAAGGCCATTTTCTCTATTTCGCTAAGGCCCCTATACTGGAAAAGTACCAAAAAATCTTTGCACGTTCAGATTTGAAATAAACTGCGCAATAGCATACATTTTAGTATAGAGTTGATATAACGTAAAAGTAACGAAAGGTGTCCAAAAAACTTTGTCCCAAATTACGCCAATTCTCTGTAAATTAGAATGTGGAATAGGTTCTTTTAAAAACACAGAATCAATTTATCCCTTTTTTTAACGCGTCAGCACACGCGCTGGGGTAAATCTCACCCCACTCACATTTTTTTTCTTCGGAAAAGAAATGGTAAATTTCTCGAGGACACTTCTGACCTTCCTTGTAACTTTCAAGGTCAAGGTTGAGAAAGGTTGTATGTGTTGCATGTAAAGGTTTCTTTGTTAGCTAGAAGGGGTGAAATATGCCTTTTGGGATTAAATAATTCCGCGAGTGTACAAACGCTACATTTCTATATGTTCATTCGTCACGGCATAACACACACTAAAATAATTTTACTGAAAGATTGAAATAAAAGCTACCTGTATATGTTGATGAAAGTGTATTAAATGTAATTAATGTAAATTTGATAAAATAATTCATGTTTTCAGAGGTAAAATAAATCGTTGTATATTTTCTAAGAAAAACAACAACAACAACAAAAAAAAAACCGCCATTTTTACAGAAACTGTTACAAAATAGGAAAATAAATATGAAAAGCTTGATTTTTCCCTAAAAAGAAGTAGTACTGATACATTTTACAATATAGAGTAGTAGACGCACTTTTAAAACGCATTTAGCCAAAAATATAATGGGAGACAAAATAAGGTGAGATTTACCCCACGCGTGTAGTAACGTTACAAAAATAGGTGCGCGTGCTTACGGTTAAGTTAATTATGCCCTAAACGACGCCCGGTAGCATGCGCCAATTGTCTGTAGGCTCAATTGTACAATTTATCGGTACCAAATACAGCAATTGTCAATAGACTCGTTTACATAATTTATCTCCTTAATTAATGCATACTTTACAATGGACACCTACTTTCTAATTTTCCTGATTTCTTTATCAATTGCTACAGTTAGATGTAAATATGTTAGTCATTATCGCAGTATTTTAGTTTGACCTACGAAATATTATTATAAATATCCAATATTAGCAATATTTCTGATATTATTTACAGGTGTATTGTATAATAATTTCAATCACTTTCGATCCTTTTTCTGCATTCAGTCGTTTTCAGACTTTCTTTAATTTTAAATTCCCATTAAGTCCTAAAAACAGAAATGTTCCCTTTTTATAGTTTTTTCGCAGTTTTAATTCATTTCTTATGACAGTTTCTTACCCTAGCATTTTGTGTGTTTGAGGGGTTGACCTAGGATACTGCATAGCCCTTAAACCAGAGGAGCGTAGATACATAGCAGAAAAATTCAAGAGATCACACTATGTATAAAACTTAGTCTAAGGACTAGTCTGGCGGCCAGTCCTGAGTAAAGTATAAGTCAATATCCCAATATGGGGGTTAGCAATGAGTATGGGGTCATCAGAGCTCTTGAAATACACTGGTGAACCAATGTTTCTGTTAGTTTTTGATTGGGGCGGTTGATTGAGGTCATTGGTTGGTTAGTTGGGGCTGTTTCTTGGTTAGTTGAAGTTGGTTGATTAAGTTCCTGAAAGGATCTGAAAAAGGTGTGAAATGATGTAAAAAACTGGTGGAACCAGAAAGAAAAGTAAAGCTCGATCTAAAAAAGTTACAGTAAAAATTTTTTGGCAAAATTGGCAAATAGTTTGTTTAAAAAAGTAAGTAGTGCGTAGAAAAGTAATGGAACCAGATTATCTGTAAAGCTCATGAAATTACCCAAATTTTGTTGAAAGCTGAAAATGTGGACTGAGCTTTACTGGTGCCTTATATTCAGAATCATATTATCCACTCAAAATGAGTACTGGGTATAGTAAACAGAATGTGTAGTTAGCATATTTATTTATATATAATAATTTATATGTGCCGTGTTATGTGTTATGTGCTGTCTATATATAATCATAAAAATTTCTGTCAGGCCCAGACGTGATTGCATCAAGTCAAGCTAAACTCCACAAAGCTAAAAGAATGTAAACCATGAAGAATATTTTAAGTATAACATTAATATAGTCAGGTTGTTGAGCAATTGTTGTTATTAACATTTCTGACATAACACATCTAACGTAATAATTTTTATTTCATGTAATTAATGTGAAAATGGAACCTTATGTCAATGGACTTAAGCCAGACAAGTAGTTAGCATATCATTGAATCGTACATGCTTAGTGTTTTGGGCTTACTTAGGGCTTTGATCTTCCAGACATAGTGATCCCTGGAATGGAATTTGGTCCATACTTCGTACTGAACGATCTCTCGTGTTCTCGATACCTCTCATGTTCTCGCTCATTATCAAATCAACCTCTAACCTATTCTTATGAACCCAAATTTTTAAACTGTTTATGAATGATTGGAATTGAGAATGCCTTTTCTTCCCTAATTGATTTTAAGGCACCAGTAAAGATCAGTCCACATTTTCAGCTATCAACAAAAATTTGGGTAATTTCATGAGCTTGACAGATAATCTGGTTCCATTACTTTTCTACGCACTATTTACATTTTTAAACAAACTATTTGCTAATTTTTTAATGTAACTTTTTTAGATCGAGCTTTACTTTTCTCTCTGGTTCCACCAGTTTTTTATATCATAACTTATAGGACCGAGGCACCATATAAAATTTTAAATTTCGTAATTTTTTAAGAGATGTTTTTATTGACCCAAATCGCTTTTAAAATATTTCTTTACCTCATTTAAAACATTTTTTTAATTGGAACTATATGTCTATGATTTAATGGTTTAAGAATTAGCTATTGGACAGCGTTGAGAGTGGACACCCTGTATATAATATATTAAATTTGTAAAGTCATCATAATTTAAAGTGCTATAAATACTTTAAAATTTTAATCCGAACTCATTGTCTCTTATCAAAAAATTATGTTATTAGTTTTCAAATTCATTAGAATTCTTTCAGAACAATATATAAATTAATTTCAAGAAAAATATTTCAATAAAGCATTCTTCAAAAATAATCATGTATTTCATATTAATCTTTATTTCAAATGAAAGAACATGTAGGTAATTGCTTCGTTAAAAATTCTTTCATAAACCAACCAAATTAATTATGTACCAGATAATATAAATCTTCAATAATTAAACAAATACATTAATTTTTGATTTAAATAAATATTCGTCCTTTAAAATATGGCAAATTTTAAAAATATAGATTCTTCAAGATACTTCAGAACAAATTTTAACAATGAAATATGAATCTTAAATATATATATGTATATAGGTATGTATATATGTATAAAAAATCCAAGAAATTTTGAGAATAGGAACTTCATGTCTTAAAAATATTTTCATAAATCATTCACTAAAAATTCTTGAACTAAATAAGCAATCATTAAATATTTCAGATCAATTCTTAAAAAGATTTAAGTTAATTTTTTCAATAAGGTTTTTATCTTCTTTAAAATTTATAAAAAGAACGATTTTTCTAAAATACATCATCTAATTATAATAAGAATAATTTACTTTTGCTGAAATTATCAGAAAATGTTTTTCAGAGTTCTGTTGTAAGAATACATAAGAACAAAAGTTGTAAAAAATTAACATTCTTCTAAAATATTTAAGTTCGCTTCAAGAAAAATTAATATCTTTAATTTTTACAACACCAAATGTGATAATAAAATTAAAATATTATATTAGTGTGCTGTTACAGTATTAGCCGTTTAGATTACTTTATTTGTGGAGTGCATTGCAGAATATGGAATATGGCAATAATCCCAAAGCAATCCCATCTATAGACGGAAATTTTTCCGAATTCTTTGAGCAGCTCTGTATACGATATATATATCTGTGTTTATAAACTATATGCATGCAAAAATTTAAATCACTTATGAAATACATAGCACAGTTGAAAATTCCCCTACAGCAATTTCCGCTATATGGAGTATGGAACGTGAAATCTTTTGTGCAACCCTGTATACGAGGTATAGCATTTATACACAACGAGTAACATAAAAAAGGAGTTTAATTTAAAAGCGCATACCGAAATTGAAAATGCACTTTCAGCAATTTTTTCTCAAATACAGTACTGTAACCGACTTCTTTTGCGTGTCCCTGGAAATGAACGATAAATGCTATGAATACACTATTCTATAGTAAATATCTTGTAGTGAAATTCAGGGATTTTATATCAATTTCAATACATTTGAAATAGCATAATGTCATAAAAATATACTACAAGCGATTTTTCCCCATTGACCATAATGTAACGGAATTCTTTTGCGTGCCGATGTAAATGATTAATTCTACATTAATTCTATTACTCTATTATCTATGTAATTCTATTAATTCTACACACTTCATATTCAATACCGAACATGCCATGGTAAACATCATTAACCTATATCAATTGCATGAAAATCCGAGTATATTTATGCGAGTGGACAGACAGACGGCCAGACAAACCGAATTCATAAACACTTTTCAACTATATTGGAAAGTGTTAAAAAAGCAATTTTCAAAATTTGTATCGTAGAAAGTTTAGAGCAGATGACTAAAAAAGTCCTTCCGGCCAGTGCCGGGAGGAAGAGGTAGCTTTCATATTCCTTATTTTAAAAAAGCCAACTTATATTATTCAAACACACGAAGCTCAATTTAGTGGAAACCGAATATAGGAGATTCAATACTAATTTTTATCAATATAATGAACGAGAATTTCGCGAAATTAGTCAGCTTTATCCAAGCTGCTTTTCTTTAAAATAACTTATATTTGGCTGCCAAATTCGGCGATTTCTTAAAGTGCCTGCCATTTTAAGACAACATGGTGGATGAGGCTAACCAGTGAACTTGGTCGAGACCTAAGTAATTGCTGTGCACATGCTCACTCACATCGGAAATCGGTTGATATATACGAGTGCTGTCGCAGGCAAAAAATCAGATTTTTCAAAATGTCACCCACATTAGAAATTGAGACTGCTATATCTAAGACATTTTTTAAGATAAAGACAAACAAAAAAAGCTCCTGAATCATTATATCAAGGTCAAATACTTAAGAAAGAAACCTTTTTCAATTTCTAATTTTTTTGCAACTCACTTTAAATATATATATTTTTTTAATTTAATGGCCGCCATTTTGAAACAAGATGGCTGATGAATCTGGCTAGCGAACTTGGTCGAGATATTGATGTATACTATCCACATGCCTTCTTACATCGAAATAGGCGAATACGTGTGTTATCGCGTGACAAATACAAGATCGTTTCAAAATGTTAGCCATACCAGAAATTCAAAGTGCTGTAATTCAACCATTTTTTAAGATATAAACAAAAGAACAAATTTTCAGAAACAAAATCTGCTCCGGAATCTTTGTATTAAGGACAAACACATAAAAAAATCTTTTTCGTTTTCCAATTTTTTAATACCTCATTTTAAATTTTAAATTAAAAATTTTTTTAAATGGCCGCCATTTTGAAACAAGATGGCGGATGAAGCTAGTCAACGAACTCGGTCGAGATATTTGTATGTACTATGTATACACCAAGGTACATCCAAATCGGTTCATAAATACGCCTGTTATCACGTGACAAAAATCAGGACGTTTCAAAATGTCAGCCACGCTAGAAATTCAAAATGCTATAACTCAGCCATTTTTTAAGATATAGACGAAACAAAAACTGCTCCCGAATCTTTTTATCAAGGTCAAAGACATAAGAAAAAAATATTTTTTCAATTTTTTGATCCACATTTCAAATTTTAAATTAAAATTTTTTTTTAAATGGCCGCCAATTTGAAACAAGTGAGGTGCAAAAAAATTAGAACGGTTTATTGGTTTCGGGGTCTGGGGGTCATGATCAACGAAAATATACCAAAATTTTTCGAAATCGCTTTCCTCCGAACGGCTGCAATAGGTAGCTTTTTGTAATGAAAGATACCTAAAAAACAGCCTTGTGTTTTAAATAAATAAGACAATCTTATGTAAAGTTTTGCGTCGATGAAGTTTAATTTTTATTTTCTTGTTTTGGCCAGCTTTTTGAAAAAAATTGACAGTGTGCGATTGAAAGATTATCTTACAATCACGTCTACCAAGACGACACAATGGCGGATCCAAGGGGAAGGCCACGGGGGACATGACCTCCCTCTGAACACCAACAAAAATATTCTAAAGATCATTTTAAAAATAAAATATACAGTAGAGTCCCGATTATCCGAGTCCCGCTTAACCGAGTTTCCGCTTCAACCGAGTTATTTTTTTCTGATGTACTGACGGCTTCCATTATTATGAAACAGCCATTATAAATGAAATCTTAGATGAAGATGAAAAAGCAGCCGTAAAATGTTAGAACTCTGATTTTCTGGTCAGAATTGAAAAAAAATGGCCATAATTATTTTTTAAATAATCCATTCCAAAGGTATAAGTTCGATTGAAAAAAAAAAAAACTATTTAATACTTTGAGCAGAAAGAAGAGGCTACACCTGCAATTTTCATGACACCAATAGAATCACATAGCTGCCAATAACTATATGGTGACTCGCTGTCCGGTGGGCCAGTAGGACACAGTATGTGATTAATTAGTGTTTTCTATTTTTCGATAAAATTAAGAATCTTACAGAAAATTCTGTAAAATTTGACTTTTTAAACTGAATTTCCAGAAGTGACAGCCGATTGTTCCAATATGACGACATCTCTGTGGCTGTCAACTCGTAAAACTTGGCCAAAAATGCTAACTTTCACGATATTTCCTGAACGAATCTTTCCCTTTATAAGAAAATGGGAAACTTTAATTTCTTGGTATCTGAACAAAATCGATAAATTTTATATTTTTAGGAATATTAATGCAAATTTTTGTATTTACGAAGGAAAATGACTTCGCGAAAGTATCAGAAAAGTAGTTAGTTTGGATTTGGGAATAGCTTTCAATATAAAAAATTCTCATAAAGAGATATGATCGTCTCCCACCGAAAAAAAAGAAATCCATGATCCCCCTCTAAATGGTGAGCTGGATCCGCCCTTGAGAAGACAACATATCTATGATCCGTCCTTGCAAGTTTTCTATATAAGAAATAAAAATGGCGTCAAAAGTAATATAATCCATATTCGTTTCATTACATATCTTGTTTGAAATATTTGCAATAGTCAGTGAACGTGAACGTGAATCACCTTTCGAAGACGCTTCTGTCATTTTATTACATTCTGTCAATACAGCTGGGTTACGTCCTACCTTCTGTAAATAAGGTAGAATAAGAGCGAAGCGACAGTTTTTACACGTCGTCTGACATTTCGATTATTCTTTTAGTGAGATATTCTCGACAAAGTATTAGGTCTAAACATAAGGTAAGTTAAATTATTTTATTGATTGCAAGTGGTAATTCTCCCTACTGTAATGCTTCTGATAATTAATTAGACAAAGCATATTATTTTCTATAATTTTATTTTCTTGGAAATATAATATATAATATAGAATATTAATATATATAATAGATATATAATATATATATATATATATATATATATATATATATATATAATAGATATATATATAATAGATATGCGGGTTTTTTTCGTTTGTTCTTTCGCGCTTGAAAGGAAGTATAAGTCGAGATTAACTATTTAACTAGATGGAACCCGTCAAGATTTGACGGTAAATAGCTTGAATGTTTTAAGAGAAAAATTCTTGACATTTTAATTAGTTGTTTTTAATTAATCATTGAAATTGTGATAAATTTCTATATTGCATAATTGATTCCAATTTCTTTAAGACGATAGAGGATGCTGTCAGCCAAACCTATTCAATGGAGTCAAAGAATTTTAAGTTTATAATTTACAACCAATTTCGCTTGCTTTTTATCAGAAATTTAACTAAAAATAATGGGTAGAGCATTTATTTTTACATACTGCGGTCTCATTTTTTTCGAATAAAAAGCAATATTTATTATTTATTTATTTTTATTTTTTTAACTACATGACCATTAAAATCTGCCATGAATTTTATTTTTATCAGTCTCATTCTCTAAAACCCAAAATTTGAAACTTGATGCAGCTAACAATGTATAATATATATTTTATTACTTGAATTTTATTTTACATTTTTATGCATTTTTTAAATATTAAACCATGGATATCAAGGTAATTTCTTTTATGGTTCTTATATGAATATTTTTTTTTCTTTCCCTTTTACTTTTTACGTAAAAGAAAGGCAAACTTTTCTTTCTGACACACACACATCTATATATTCTTGATAATGGGCAGAAAATATAACAAAAAATATAGATAGCTCAATTTATTTAATTGATAATATCATGAAAATATTTTAAATATTAAATTATCAGTAATATTTCTTTTAATATTGTTCAGTGTTAAATTTCATTAATTATAAAACATTCAAATAATACTAAAAATAAAATAAAAATCATATAACTTCTCCTACTAATAAAATGTCATTATTGAAATAAATTATCGCTAAAAATATCACAGAAGTTCTTTTGCCGGGCGTTGGATTCGAACCTGCGTCCCCTACAAAAGTTCAGAGCTTTAAACTGGTACCTTAGACCTCTCCGCCACCAGGAACTCATTCCATTACCCTCTAAATTGATGAAGTCCAAAAAACGAGTTTAGGCGCATGATCATATGCCTGAAAAATCGATACTTACAGAAATAGGTTTGTGTTTTAAAATATATGATAGTTTTGGTTATGGAGACTTCAACAAGACTGATTTTCACGTACGTCTATTTGCATCCAATCCTATCCGATTTACGAATCTGTCTTAAGTCAGATTTTAAATAAGTTAACTCTAATCTCCTCCCCCCCCCCTCCCTGCGAATCAGCTCCTGAAAAAATGTACACACTTTTATTAACACTTTCCAACATAGTTGAAATGTGCTTATGAATTGGGTTTGTCTGTCTGTCTGCCATCTGTCCATACTCTAACTCGCGTAAATATACCCGGATTACCACGCAATTCATGTATGTTATTGAGGTTTAATATGCCATGTTCGGTATTAAAAATGAAGTGCGTAACGTTTATAGTTCGTTTAGAGGGACACTTAAAAGAATTTCGTTACATTACGGTCTATAGGAAAAAAAATCGCTTAGGATGTTAGATTATTTCAAACGTATTCAAATTGATGCACATCTGTGACATACACTACAAAATGCTTTCTATAGAATAGGGTGTGCATAGCTTTCATTCTTCTCTTACAGGGAAACACACACACACACAAAAAAAATCGATTACAGTACTGTCTAAGAAGAATAATCGCTGATCGTGCGTTTTCAGTTGTGGCACCCTTTTTAGGTGCGTTCGTAATTATATAAATACGTAGCACCTATAGTCGTCGTTCAGTCCGTCTGTCTGTCCTTCCGTCCGCATATAACAGAGCAAAAACTACCCAACCCAATGATCTGAAATTTTAAATATGTAATTGTTGCAATATTTTGTCGAGTCTTTTCAAATTTTATGAAAATCGGATGCATAGTTTAATTACAGGGACAGTCAAAAGTTTTCCGTTACATTATGGCCAATGGGAAAAATTATTTTAAGTGCATTTTAATGATGTTACAGCCTTTCGAACAGAATAAAATTTATATGCACTTATTGAAGTGCAGTAAAATATACATTCAGTACAATATGAGGTGCAAAAAATATTTAAAATATTTATAAAACTAGTTATAGTTACGAACGAACCTCATTTGCCACGTTTGACGTGCAATTTACAACTTGCTTAAATTAAACTAATTTTTTGAATATTACTGGATGTGTATAAATTCGGTTTGTCATATACAGGGCTGCATAAAAGCTCTCGAGTACATTTTCGTTTATTGGCGTAAACTGTTAAAGGGGAATTTTAAATTGTGATATGCGTTTCCTAACTAAACTATTTTTGCGTACTATGTAGTTTATATAAATATAAACAAAGCTATTGATCATATACAAGGATGCACCGGAGTATATTTTTCCGAATATTGATGGTAATTGCTGTAATTGGGTTTTCAAATTGTTTACTTGCCTATCATCTTTCACCTTAAACTGTGAAGTTTTGTTACAGAATTCTGAATGTGTTGGAAAGTGCTTTATAATCTGTGCTTGAAGCATGATTTTTCTTTCTTGTTTAACTTAATTTGGTTCATGTGTTGCAAGGAGGGAATTTTGTAATCGATGTTTCGCTCACTTTCTGATGTCCTAGAGTTCTAGGTATTAATGTACTGTTGTGTGTTCCTGATGATAATACAATATTTTCATACGATTTTCAGAACTTAATGGTGAAATAATTGGTTAATTTTATTCTTAACGATGCTGGAAAGTTTAAATAACTGACAAGCATGATTTTTTTAATCTATTTATTCAACAATAAATATTTGATTGTGACATAATTTAAAGTAACATTTACAATAATATAAAAATGCTTTTTTCTCCTATTGCCATATTATAAAAAGACACTAAGAAAAAGTAATTTTTTTAAAATAAAAAACCATTAAATTTGAACCTTTAATATGTGATTTTTACATGGGAATGCGAAGTCATATAAGGAATTTTTATTAAGTACTCTAAAAAACGTGTTTGTTTGTTTTTAAAACTATATTTACTTTTTATATTATTAATGAAATGCTTTTATTGAATTTGACTTCTCTGTTGTGTTTAAAAAGTTTTTCTTACATTTTTTTCCGAGACATTATTTCTTTTTTGTTAAAATTTTATCAATAATTTATTAAATTAAAGTCATGCATGCTAAAAGTGAGAAAAGGGCATTTAAAGGCTTATGAATCCCTTTTAATAAACAGTTCAACATGTTTCATACACATAGTCGGTGACATTATCAAGATCAATACGGGTAAATAAACTATTTTCGCAAAAAATTAAGAAATGAACTTGATAAATAAAATCACGAGATCTCAGATATAATGAAAGAAGGCTGAATCATTGCATATATTTTCGCTGCGCAAATAGATTTCTATTGATTCGCGGATAATGAATGGGAAATAAAATCTTGATGGATAAATTATTTTACTATTTTTAAAATCAATCTGTAAAAGCTCTTGTGTATACATTGCTGTTGTTGGTGATTGGTTATTATCTCGTTTGCCTTTTTTGCGTTAGTTATGGCTAAGATGGAGAAAGCGACGAAGGATGTGTTAGATGAGGCTGGTGTTTTGGAATTTCCTGCTGCCGTTAGTAGGATAAATTCTTATATATACGAAACGCTTGAGTCTCAGAGGAATAATAAGAGTGGTAAAGTTACTGCTGATATAATGGGCATGATGAAGAAGTGTATGGATTTTATCACCATTTGCCTTGTTAAAGCACATCGCGATTGTGTGTCAAGTGAGACTAAATTAAAGACTTTGATAACGCATAATAAGGTATATGAGGCTCTTGCTGATAAATTTTTAAGATCAAGACCAACTGGTCAGCTGGATGTTTCGCAACATGCTGCTGTTTCGACACCAAAGGTGTCAAGAGAGTCTGATTTTTCAGTGATAGTCACTTCTTCTGGGGAGGATTCTTTGGATACTATTAAAAAGGATATTAAAGGTATTTGCCGCTCTAAATCTGATGTGCCGGTTCCTGATGATGCCGTGGTAACCAAGGCTTCGGAGAGGTTGAAGGAGGTATTGGTGGAATCTGATAATTTAAAGGGCAGATTCGGAGAGGTTGAAGGAGGTATTGGTGGAATCTGATAATTTAAAGGGCAGAATTAAGGTTACTGTTCCAAGAAGAAGACTCGAAAGAATTTTGATTATGAGTGTCGATCCGGAAGTTAATGAGGATTTGGTTCGTAAATCGCTGAGTAAATTGGTGAATGAGGCTAGTAGGGGTGAGCCTGGTGATTTACAGAAAGATTTGGATATGGATATAATCAGACGTATTACAACAAAGGCTGGGAAAACTAACTGGCTGATTGGGGTTAGTAAGGAGGTCTCTCAATTCGTTATTAAAAGACGCCGTATATGTATCGACTTAGAAAGGTACCGTGTGGTTGAGTTTGTTCCGATCATACGGTGTTACAATTGTCAGACTTTTGGTCATGTTGCTTCTAAGTGTGAGAACCCAGTCAAGTGTGTTAAGTGTGCTGGAGACCATACAATTAAGGATTGTAATGTGCTTACTGAGATGTGTATCAATTGTATGGGTGTTACTGACATTGATTTGGACGCTGATCATAGAGCGGACAGTCCGGACTGTCCACAGTTTAAGGCGTACCGTTCTGATCAACTTGCTAAACGGTTGGGATAGTTGTCTTGGGTTCTTCTCAATCTTTGTCTGAACTTAACTTCGTTCAGATCAATCTTCACCATTGTTCTGATGCAACCAATGCTCTTATTCACTATATGGTTAACTTTAACATCCACTTTGCTCTCTGTCAAGACCCTTATATTTTTAATAGTTCTTTCGTTGGCTTCCCTCCTGAATGGCTTTGTTTTTTGTCTCCTTCTTGTTCTGCTGCTATTGTATGTCCTTTTAAGACCTATGCATGTGTGAAGAGTCTTAGTTTGGAAAACAGTGTGTTTATAAATATTACAGTTGAGAACGGCTATTATTGGTTCACTATATTCTGCACCTTCAGGCAATCTTGAAGCTGATTTAAGAACTTGGTGTCATCATTATTCTGATTGTAACAGAGTGCTTATTGGTGGTGATTTTAATGTGCCATTGCTTTCAATGGGTTATTCAAGAGAGTCCGACCGCGCGGAGGTCCTTCTGGAGTACTTGATGATTACTAATCTGTCAATTATGAACTCTTCTGATTCAGAACATACTTATGTACAAGATAACAGGAAGGGTCGTCCGGATTTGACCCTGGCGGGTTTGGACGTTCTCTCGTTACTTGATAATTGGACAGTTGATGATAAAAACTTTTCGTACAGTGATCATCGTTATATCCGATTTACACTCTCTTCTACTCCGTTACAGATTAGTCATGGCAGATTTAAAACAAAAAATAAGAATATGAAGAAATTTAATAGCCTTTTTGCAGACAAATTGTCAGTTCTTTCACATTCATTAGCAAGAATTTTAAATTCTTCTTCATTAGATGTTTGGATGGAGGATTTTATTGATTTATTACAAGTACTTATGATGAAGTGTTTTAAGCGTGGTGTTATACAACATACTCCTACTGTAAACTGGTATGACAGTTCTCTTAGAAAAGAACGTAATAGGGTTAATGCCTTGTACAAACGGTATATGAAAAACATTGATAATTTACAGTATAAACAAAAGTATATAGCTGCCAGAAGAATGTATAAACAAAATCTGAGAAAAGCTAAGCGTTCTGCCTGGGTAGGTTTTTGTGAGAAGACAGACAATGTTTACGGAAGTCTATACAAATTTATTTCAAAAAAATCTTTATCTAAGAATGATTTAATTTTTACCACTCTTGAAAACTCTCAAGTCTTTGATTCATATGATGATATTGCGGAAAATCTTATGTCAGAGCATTTTGAGGTAAATAATCCTCCTCTGAATACATTTGAATATATCGGTGATGTTAATTTTGAAGATTCTGATGATTTTGTTCCAATTACTAAAAGAGAATTATTTTTTGCTATTAGTCGACAAGGAAATAATAAGGCTCCCGGTTACGATGAGATAGATGCGCTGATTATCAAGAACCTTTGTAAAAATTTTACAGCTTTTATGATTTCTTTATTCAATACCTGTTTGAAGTTTGGTCACTTCCCGAAATGCTGGAAGAAAGGCATTATAATATTTTTTCGCAAACGTAACCGTGATCCCAAGTTACCGAAATCTTATAGACCAATAACACTTCTTCCTATCATTGCAAAGGTTTTTGAAAGAATAGTTAAGATCCGAACCGTTACAATGTTGGAATCTATGTCATATTTGGATGATGGACAGCATGGTTTTAGAGAATCATGCAGCACAATTTCAGCTCTTGCAGCTCTAAAGAAAATAATTAAGGAAACACTTTCAGAATTCAAATGTTGTTCGCTCATCTCTTTTGACGTGGTTGGAGCCTTTGATGAGATGGATTGGTTTATCTTGGCTGAATTAATTGATGAACTTCCGATTTATGAGTATTTAAAAACGACTTTTAAGAATTATATCAGTCATCGTCTCATAGGATTCAAGTTTGTTAGAAGCATAAGATGGTTTAGAATCTTCCGGGGCTGCCCGCAGGGTTCCTGTTTAGGACCCCTGCTTTGGACCATTGTTGCTGATAAGATTATCAAAACTTATAAGCGACACAGTCAAAAAATTATTTCTGATGCTGATGACTCTGATATTGTTGAAGGCAGTGATACAAGACCTGCACTTGAGAATACCATCAATGCTAGCATTTCCCACTTTGCTGCAACCTGTAGTGGTTTACATCTGTCAATTAGTGTTGAAAAATCTGCTTCAATGCTTTTTGGAAAATATATATCAAGAAAGCGTCGACCTATTTATAAACTCCAGGGTAGGAGCATATCTGTTAAGGATAATTTGCTGTACTTGGGATTTTATCTTGACAGTAGATTCCATTGGTTGGAGCATCTCGATATGGCCCGCGATAAAATAAAAGATTTTACTTGTAATATCCAAAAGACAAGAATTCGTGATAAAGGATTACCACTTGAGTTTCTAAAAATTTGGTACAATTCAGTGCTAAAGAAACAGATTACTTACGGTTACGAAATTTGGTTTAATGATTTACGGAGCCATGGAATTAAGCGTTTATCCTCATGCCAAAGGCTATGTCTCTTATCTATCATTCGCGCATATCGGCCAATATCAACACAGGCACTTTGTGTACTTTCAGGAGTTCCTCCAATCGAAGTAGAATTAAAACAACTGGCTTTATGTTTTGTTCAGAATAATGATGGTTCAGATTGGATAGAAGATGTTTATGTTTCAACAGATCGTTTGATGAAAAAAGTTTATACTTTTCACTATCCCTACTTTTATTATGATCATCATGTCAATTTCGTACGTGCTATTACTGAGAAGTAGAGGTCTGCACGGGCCCGGGCTTGGCCCGAGGCCCGTACCCGGCCCGCGGGCCGGGCCGGCAGAATTAGGACAATTTTTTCAACGGGCCGGCAAAAAAATTGAACGGGCCTGCAGGGCCGGTCCGGGCCGATATAAAAAATTAATCGGGCCTATCGGCCCGATATAAGAATTTGAGAGTAGCAGATAAAATACGAGGCCATTTCCAATGAATATGACTTTTTCGAGAAGTATAAATGTGCGTTACGAGCCGATGCGAGTTTAACAATATCAATACAGAAATGTAACATGTCCATCGTAGAAATCGGCATCGTACAGTTACATGATGCCTGATCCCGGGTTTAATTTTTTTGGCAGACTTGTGCCGGGACGGAACTGGTCTTAATCGTTCTCAGGATCTGTAGGACAGGCATTGTGTTTTGTAAAAGTATTAATAGAGATAATGAACTTCTGTTAACAGCATCTTTGGAAATGTACCTTAAGGTGGTTCTCATATTTACTGCTCAACAATGCGAAACTTTCAGACACATTTTCTGACTCATTTTTAACTATAAAGGCGTAAAATTGACAGGCCTGAGTATTGAAGGCATTTGGGATCGAATAGCGTTTCCATTTTTCATAAATTACGTACAGAGATAACAGAGACTCTTGTCACGTGACGGTACGTTTTTCTCCTTTCCTGTGCTATCGCTTCCGGAAATTCGATTCAAAACGTTAACTTTGGCAGTATTTTCTGAAAGATATATTACTTTTATCTAAGAAAAAAACGGCATTTACATGGTTTCTGAATAAGAATACCTGCCAATCTCATGCGTTTCCGAAAAGAAATGAATTCACAAATGTATCAAAATGTAGCTCCTTTGGATTTGAGAAAAGCCTTAAAAATGACAGAAATAATTTCACAAATCTACTTTTTATTATAAGCTTCAGAAGTTATCATTTTTTTAACCCTTTATTCTAAACTACAATAATCTTTTAATAAACCCTTATTTATATTTTGAAACGTCTGTAGAGACGTTGACTAAAACACTGTAAGTAATCGTTAATGTTTACTATTGTATGTTTTCTATTTTGCGAACACATAGTAATTTAAAATATACTGTAAAATGTTCCCATAAATATGCATGTAGTATTCATTAAAAGAACCTTAATTGTATATCGAGAAAAAACGGAATTTTTTGTAGAAATTTAGTCGGGCCGGGCCTGTTTTCACTGATTTTTGTACGGGCCGGGCCGGGCCGAGAACGGTAAAATTATAAACGGGCCGGGCCGGGCTCGGGCCGAACTTTCAATTTTTACACCGGGCCGGGCCCGGGCCTGGAAATTCCGGCCCGTGCAGACCTCTACTGAGAAGGTCCCTTTGTACAACCACCCAGTTTTATATACAGATGGTTCTAAGATGCCTACGGGCGTTGGAGCGGCTTTTGCGGTATTTTTGAAAGAAGATATTATCTTTGAGAAGAGAATTAGACTTAAATTATTTAATACGGTATACCAGGCTGAACTTACCGCCTTAGATTCCGCAACTGAGTGGTGTAGAGACTCCTCATACAGTGTATTCCACATTTATACAGACAGCTTGTCCTCATTTCAAGCGCTTCAAAATCTTTTTCCAACGGATGAAATTCTTTTTAATATTTATACGAATTTACGACTATTGCATAATAAAACTATTAATATAGGCTGGATTAAATCCCACGTTGGTTTCGTCGGAAATGAGCGCGCAGACTACCTTGCCAAATCAGTCACTGAGACTGGTACATTTGATGCTGAAATAAACATTCCTATCCCTGTTTCGTTTGTGAAGCAGTTCTACAAAAGCAATATTGTTAAAATTTGGCAGAACGAATGGTCTTATAGCGATAAGGGAAGAGACACGCATAGTATTATTAAAAAAGTGGATACCTCATTTTTGTGTTTCTCGCAAGTCCATGCACTCTAAATTAAAATGTCTGAAATTCAGACACTTAAGTGTCTGAAATGGAGTGTTCAATTTTCAGACATTTTAAAATGTCTGAATTTTTTCAGACACTTTTTGCGTCTGAATTTCAGACACTTCAAACGTCTGAATCGCATCCATTTTTTTGTAAGCATCATACGTAGCCATGTTTGACCACGTTGAATCCTGGAAAAATATTTGGCTGTGGTCCTGCCCCCCCCCCCCCCCCCCCAATACAGCCTGATTTTTTTGGTGCTCTCAGTTTTGGTATACAATTTTCGTTACGTTGATAATTTAAATCTTTTACGACATTGTACTGATTATAATCAATATCTTGAACTTCAGGAGTAGAACAAGATTAAAAAACAAAAAATATTTATCTAAATATTAGATTTTTTTAAATTTATTTTGTTTTTAACCTTATTTTACTTTAAAAGTTCAAAATATTGATTATAATCAGTACAATTTCGAAACAGATTTAAAATATAAGCTTTACAAATATTGCAGATCAAATTTGGGGGCACTACAGTCGTAGGGGGACGGGGCACTTCCCAGTTTGCCCTTCTTTTAATCAAGAAGTACTTTTGCAAAAAACGCAACCCTGCATTATAGTTGTCTAAATTGAGATGTCCGGTATTCGGGAGTATCCGTTGTGGAGGTTAATGGACATTCTCGAATAGCGAACACCTCTATTTAACGAATACTTTTTTAATCAGCAGACATACATATTTGTATATTTTTACCTCAAAAAAGTAGACATCTCCAATTATCGGACAAATTCCGCGGTCCCGAAGTGTTCGCTATTAAGGGCTTTTAAGGTACATAGATAAATATATATATATATTTTATAATCTTGTCCTACTCTAAAAGTTCAAAATATTTATTATACTCGGTTGAATGTGGAAAAAGATTTAAAATATCAGATGTACGAAAATTGCAAAAATCCCCCCCCCCCCAAAAAAAATGAAAATATAAAAAAATATATTGCCACATAGGCAATTTTACATATACATCACTTGATAATCACAACAGCCATTTAACTATGAATAATGAAAATAAATAAATAAATATTCTACTTTAATAACATTGGGGAAAAAATGACTTTGGTATTTTGTTAAATATATTTGCGTTTTTAAACTTGTCCTACTCTAAAAGTTCAAAACTTTCATTATAATCAGTGCAAGATTTAAGATATCAGCTTTACAAAAATTCATGCAAAATCCCCCCCTCCCCCCCCCCAAAAAAATGAAAATACTTATTTAAAAATTATGTTTTTAAAAAATTTATATTTCCACATGGGCAAGTTTTTATGTAGATCAGAGGGTACTCACAAAAGCTATTCAACTATCAATAAAAACAAATAAGTACATATTCTATATTAAAAACATGAGGAAAAAATAACTTATGATTTCCAAACTTCTTTCGTCTTAAATATATACAGTAACATCTGTCATTTTTGTATTTTTCGTATAAGTGCATATAAATAAAGTTACCACAATTTTAAATACGAAATCTAGTTAGAGGTTTTTACTTTTTCCCATTATAAATTTCAAATTACTTTTTTATTAAAAATAATAAAAAAATCAGTATTAGAGTTGATTGCAAATCAAATACATATGTATATTTTTACAGGCAGCTTCATATAATAGACCAGTCTCATTTACTTTATTTATCTTTTTTTAATCTGCGGTTTTATGCCAGGAAGTAAGAAAGCATTAGGTCATCTTTCAAAGTTTTTTTTTTCTTTACTTCCTTGTGGCCGTCATTTACTGCGAGATAAATATTATCCATTGAAACTAAGAACTGACATTGAATATATAATTCGTAATAAAAAAGAACGTCATAAGTTTAAAAATATATACTTCTAGAATTAGTGGGGTTTTTTGCGAACAGATTCAAAACTAATTAAATTTCATGCAGGATTTTGTTTAGTACAATAAATAAAATCATAAAATACACTAATTTTACTACTATAAAGAAACTTACTTGAGTTGCTGCAAGAGGTAAGAAATATTCCTCGATTTGAAATTTTAAAAACTACCACAACCACAGTGAGGGAGAAAGACTTTCATCAGTTTAAAAGGTAATCCCATAATACATCCGACTAGCCATATTTAAAGAATGAGATGTTTCATCCTAAAAACAGGACCCGCCAGACAAAAGTTTCTTTTTTTTGCCAGCTTCGACAGGACGAAGATGAATAACACAATATTATTGATATAAATTGATACGAGTTAACACTAAGCCCATTGCACACGCTTTGTAGAATTTCCGGGTGTAATCTTCAACCGTCGTCTACTTCTGTTCTGTGTCTATCCCGCCCTTGTATCGACGACAGCTTCTAAGAGACATTTGATGTCGAGCACACACGTCAGATGTATGTATTCAATAAATAAATAATTCAAGTTAATACGAATTAAAATCACAGTACTTCACATTTCGCAAAACACGAATTAAAATACACGCGTACATAAAAACAAACTTTGTTTGAATTACAACGTATACCACTTCGAACGAAGACATCTAAAACGCATGCGCAACTGGGAGTGCTAGTGCCCCCTGGTGGTTATTGCGTCGGAAGAATCAAAACGTCTTAAATTAAGACACGTTTAAAGCAATGAAGTGTCTTAAAATAAGACGTTTGCGGATATTTTAGACATTATTCTCAGTTCGTTTACACCATGGTCATAGTAAGACGCTTATGTATCTTAAATTAAGACATCTATAGTGTCTTAATTTTCAGATTAAGACACTTAAGTGTCTAAAATTCTTTTTCAGTCACATATGTGTCTAAATTTAAGACGCTTCTATTTGCAGTGTGCCTATTTTATATCTGCACATGGGGCATTTCCTAGTTATCTTTATAAAAGGGGAAAACGCCAGAGTGATAAATGTCTATGTGGAAACATCGGTGATGTCAAACATTATCTGTTTGGTAAATGTCCATTGATGCCTACTTCATTTAACTTTATCCGTAACCGGACACTTAGCTGGAACATGCGTAACATACTGTTCTCGAAATCAAATTATCACAGACTCAGACTTATTTACAACGAACTAAATAAACATTCTTCGTTTATAAAATATAAATTTTGATTTTTAATCTTTGTTTTATTACCCGACTACGGCAAAGCCAAAGGAGGGTTATGATTTTGACAGGCTATGTATGTATGTATGTATGTATGTATGTATGTATGTATGTATGTATGTTCATCTGTTCCCTCGTAACTTCTAAACCACTAATCAGAATTCGACAAATGACATATCATTAGAAGCGTCTTAATTGTCCGCTGGTTATAGGCTATATAGATTTTCACCAAATTCAATGTGGCGCCTTCTAGCGGACAAAATATACAGAGTAAAAAAATAAAGTTAAGCTAGATATGCCGTGTTTGGTATCATTTTAAAGCGCTTCACTTCAAAACCATAGAGGGTTTGTTTATAAGTGCCTTGGATCATAATAAGTTGCTTAAAAATCCACATGACAGTCAATCGTTAGCAGAATTAGATAGATTAAGAAATCTTCCTAGGTCATCTTAATACATGAAACCTTCAATCTACATTACACATTTACACATTACACTAACGACCTCATCCACTAATCGGTCCATTACCCATTTGCTGCCATCGACGGATATGTGCGTCACTACTACCAAATACTGGAAGCGTCATACGTCAAAAAATAAAGTTAAGATAAATATGCCGTGTTTGGTATCATTCAAAAGCGCTTTACTTGTACATTTTGAATATATCTATATATTACTAGCATTTGCTTGTGACTTTACCTGTATTCATGGGGTACTTTTATACTTTTTCAGCGTAGTTTTTTGTCGTAGTTGGGTTTTAGTTTTTTTACTTTATCTTGTTTTAACCACTTTTCAAGCGCCAGGGCGCTCTTTGTGAGTTTTACTTTTATTTATTTTTTTTGTCATTGTATTTCTTGGGCTATTCCCCAGCTGTGGTTTTGCAGGTCGCAGAGGGTACTTTTCTGCCAGGGGTTCATGCCTATGCCATTTTTGGTTGGCTCCCTGGCAGAGTGATCCTGATCCTGTAAAAGCTCTTTGTTATGTAGTCTGTACTCTGTCTAGTTCTGTTATTGTATTTGATATCTGTTATATGTTCTTTGGTCCTCGAATATCACAAGATAGTGCAGCAAGATAGCTGAATTTCCCGTAGGTAATTAAAAATTTAAAGAGACTATGAATTAAAATACGAGTGACGTCATCCAATTCATGAAAATACAGAACAAGAACCGAAGAGGATCCAGTCCATTTTTTCGTTCAACAGAGTTTGAGACGAATTCTCGATTGTTCGTGGCCGTGCCAAAACAAGTCCTAGGTTGAAAATATGAGCAACAAATAACGCTAGTTTTCTATGAGCTTCTATGACAGCCCAACTTTAACTCCAAATACTTTTACTCCTTAATTATATACTCCAATATTCTATAGACTTCATCCACTTGGTTCTGAACGCCCCAGATGTTCTAAATAATGTACACAGAGAGATTTCAATATTCCATAAGATAGTACATATGGAATATTGAATCACATTCTTAATGCTATTCTCAAATCCAAAAGGTTTTTTTTTTTTTTTTTTTTGAAGCATTTTAAAATTAATTTTTGTTCGGAAACGCGTGAAATCGACAGGTGCTGTTATTCAGAAGCTAAGTAATCGAAAGACGTTTTCCATTTTTTGGTAAAAAATATTGTCAAAGTTGGCGTTTTGAACCGAATTCTGGACGAGGCACTCCAGAAAGCCGAAAAACATGTCATCACGTGACCAGAATCTCTTATAACTCGATAGTAATTTAGTTATGAACAAAAAAAAAAAAAGGAAAACTAGTTTCGATTCGAATTCCCTTCAATAGTCACCTGCCAATTTTATGCCTTTATGTTTAAAAATGAGTCAAAAAATGTGTCAGAAAGTTTCGCGTTTTTGAGCGGGAAACTTGAGAACCGAATTAAAAAAACATCAGCGAGAAAGGAAATTTCTTGAATTTAACTAAATTTTTGAGAGATTTCTTTTAGTTTCATATTCTTTGAATTCTATTTCTGTGTTTTTACAGACGCAACATGGGAAAATCACTGTTTATTGTACTTGCAGTCTGCCTGATGTCTTCAGGAGCGCAAGGAGAGTCCGTATCCCAGTCTTGCAGCATGGTTAACGGGAAATACATTTGCAGTACGGAGAGAAGTCAGGGCAATACAGCAATGTCCTCTTCTTCGTCCTATTCTGGTCCACAAGGTGAATCTATGAATACTTATGCTGGGGCTGGTAATCCAACGGGAGATTGGCAGTCTAGCGGACAAAGAGTTGTCAACGGAAATGGTATGTTTATTTTTTAGCATGATGGATTGCATTTTAAGTTATAATTGAACATTCATGCATCATTAGTTCTATTATTAGCCCCCAGTAGGCTATTTCTTTCTCCCAGCTTATTTTGTGTCGTCTCCAATAAATAACGTTACCTTGTATAATTTATAAGCGAGCCATAAAACAAAAGCCGATGTTTCATTGTGCGATTAAATTACATCATTTTTTAAAACTTCTAAGCATCGCACATTTTCGATGTTTATACCGTCGTATTGGGAAAAAAGTACTTTTTAATACAATTTGTTTCAAAACTGCATCTCCATTTATTTTTGAAATATTAATTTTTTTTTGTAGTTTTTAGAGCCATTTGCTTAATATTGGCAACTCAAGTACTCCATTTTTGTAGAAAGCAAAGAAAAAATAGTTGAAAAAGAGCAATTATATCTTCTTGTTGCCATTTCCCTATAAAAATGAAAAAATGTAATGTAAGTACGTGCTATTTTGTGAAAAATATAAATGAATGATTTATGATAAAACATGGAGCTATTATAAACTATATTTAATTTTAAGTAATCCATAATTAAACGACCCTACATTAAAGTTTTGTCAACAGGCAAAACTATTGTTCATAAAGTTGTGAAATTTTGTGAAAGACATAACAAAGGGATGGGAATTTGTTTAAGCTAAAAAAAAAAAAAAGAAAAATGAAAATAAAAGTAGTTCAAAATTTCGCCACTAGAGGGCGTTTTAAAAATAAATTACCCATTTAGCATTACGATAGTTTAGAAATTTTATTTATTAACTTAACCTGACTCTAAAGACTGCATTTCATGACATTTTCCTAGTTTTTCCCTGAATGTACTGCGGTCAACTGTGGAACAGGCTATCTTACGATTCCATATGGTATCTGAAAATGATGAAAGTCATGCAGAACATGTTTGGTTATAACAAAATTTGTTTAACTGTCGTAAATGTATGCTAAATGTGTAATTCGCTAAAAAACGGCCTCCTAATTTTTTTTTCGCTCAAACGTATTCCCATACTATTATTATGTGCTCCAAAAAACTTCACAACATTTTGAACAATAGTTTCCACTGTAGACAACTTTAAAATAGGGTCGATTAATTAGGAACATCCTGTAAATAAAATTTCTAAACTATCTTAATGCTAAATGTGCAATTTATTATAAATCGCCCTCTGGTGGCGAAATTTTAAACTATTTTGATTTATATATTTTTTTAGCTAAACAAATTCCCATCGTTTTATTATGCCTTTCCCAAAATCTCACAACTTTATGAACAATAGTTTTGTCTGTAGACAACTTTAAAGTAGGATCGTTTAATTATGGACACCCTGTATATTAATGCAAATGATGTCGTAGTACACAAAATAAAAGCGTGTGCTTTAAGTCTTAAAATTGAAATATGTTTCGCACTACAGTAGAGTCCCGACTATCCGAGTCCCGCTTAACCGAGTTATTTTCTTTTGATGGACTGGTGGTTTCTATTATTATGAAACAGCCATTATAAATGAAACGTTAGGTGAAGATGAAAGAGCAGTCGTAAAAAGTTAGAACTCTGATTTTTCTAGTCAGAATGGGGGGGGGGGGATGGGCCTCATTTCCCCCCCATTCTGATCAGAAAATCAGAGTTCAAAAAAATTATGGCCATTTCCCCCACCCCTCCCCCCCATTCTGACCAGAAAAATCAGAGTTCTAACCTTTTACGACTGCTCTTTCATCTCCACCTAACGTTTCATTTATAATGGCTGTTTCATAATAATAGAAACCACCAGTCCATCAAAAGAAAATGAGGTAATGGAAATGTCGGGGGCGACGCTAAATTCTGAAAAAGCAGAATTCCTGTTCTCTAGTTATTCCATTTAAATAGAATCAGTGGCGCATCAACCGATACGGATACAGGGATTGAACTTCTTAATTTGGTTCATATGTTGCAAGGATGGAATTTTGCAATCGATGTTTCGCTCACTTTTAGGTAGCTTTCTTTACAAAAAGCTACCTATTGCAGCCGTTCGGAGGAAAGCGATTTCAAAAAATTTTGGTATATTTTCATCGATCATGACCCCCAGACCCCGAAACCACCCTCCGTTCAAAATTGATATATATATATATATATATATATCAATATATATATATATATATATATATATATCTGACCTATGTCACACTGTAACTCTCGTATTTATCAACCGATTTGGATGTAATTCGGTGTGTACATAGTACAGGCCAATGTCTCGACCGAGTTCGTTGGCCAGCTTCATCCGCCATTTTGTTTCAAAATGGCGGCCATTTAAAATTTTAAGAAAAATTTAAATTTGAAATGTGGTACCAAAAAATTGAAAATTGAAAAAATATTTTTTTCTTATGTGTTTGACCTCGATAAAAAGATTCGGGAGCGGTTTTTGTTTCGTCTATATCTTAAAAAATGGCTGAGTTATAGCATTTTGAATTTCTAGTGTGGCTGACATTTTGAAACGTCCTGAATTTTGTCACGCGATAAAAGGCGTATTTATGAACCGATTTGGATGTAACTTCGTTTATACATAGTACAGACCAATGTCTCGACCGAGTTCGTTGGCCAGCTTCATCCGCCATTTTGTTTCAAAATGGCGGCCATTTAAAATTTTAAGAAAAATTTAAATTTGAAATGTGGTACCAAAAAATTGAAAATTGAAAAAATATTTTTTTCTTATGTGTTTTACCACGATAAAAAGATTCGGGAGCAGTTTTTGTTTCGTCTATATCTTAAAAAATGGCTGAGTTATAGCATTTTGAATTTCTAGTGTGGCTGACATTTTGAAACGCCCTGATTTTTGCCACGTGGTAACAGACGTATTTATGAACCGATTTGGTTGTACCTTGGTGTGTACATAGTACATACAAATAACTCAATCGAGTTCGTTGGCCAGCTTCCTCCGCCATCTTGTTTCAAAATGGCGGCCATTTAAAGAAATTAAAAAAAAAATTAAATTTAAAATGAGATACCAAAAAATTGGAAAATGAAAAAGAGTTTTTTCGTATGTGTTTGACCTTAATACAAAGATTCCGGAACAGGTTTTGTTTCGTCTATATCTAAAAAAATGGCTGAGTTATAACATTTTGAATTTCTATTGTGGCTGACATTTTAAAACGACCTCATTTTTGTCACGCGACAACAGGCGTATTTATGAACCGATTTGAATGTAACTTGGTCTGTACATAGTACATACCAATGTCTCGACCGAGTTCGTTGGCCAGCTTCATTCGCCATCTTGTTTCAAAATGGTTGCCATTTTAAAAAAAAATGTAATTTAAAATTTAAAATGAGGTATTAAAAAGTTGGAAAATGAAAAAGATTTTTTTTATGTGTTTGGCCTTGGTACAAAGATTCTGGAGCAGTTTTTGTTTCTGAAAATTTGTTCTTTTGTTTATATCTTAAAAAGTGGTTGAATTATAGCACTTTGAATTTCTATCATGGCTAACACTTTGAAACGATCTTGTATTTGTCTCGCGATACCACACGTATTCGCCTATTTCGATGCATGTGGATAGTATACATCAATATCTCGATCAAGTTCGCTGGTCAGCTTCATCAGCCATCTTGTTTCAAAATGGCGGCCATTAAATTAAAAAATATATGTATTTAAAGTGAGGTGCAAAAAAATTAGAAATTGAAAAAGGTTTCTTTCTTAAGTATTTGATCTTTATATAAGGATTCAGGAGCATTTTTCGTTTGTCTTTATCTTAAAAAATGGCTCAGATATAGTAGTTTCAATTTCTAACGTGGGTGACATTTTGAAAAATCTGATTTTTTGCCTGCGACAGCACTCGTATATATCAACCGATTCCGATGTGAGTGAGCATGTGCACAGCAATTACTAAGGTCTCGACCAAGTTCACTGGTTAGCCTCATCCACCATGTTGTCTTAAAATGGCAGGCACTTTAAGAAATCGCCGAATTTGGCAGCCAAATATAAGTTACTTTAAATAAAAGCAGCTTGGATAAAGCTGACTAATTTCGCGAAATTCTCATTCATAATGATTTAGTATTGATAAAAATTAGTATTGAATCTCCTAGATTCGGTTTCCACTTAATTGAGCTTCGTGTGTTTGAATAATATAAGTTGACTTTTTTAAAATAAGGAATATGAAAGCTACCTCTTCCTCCCGGCACTGGCCGGAAGGACTTTTTGATGTCCCAGAGTTCTAGGTATTAATTTACTTTTGTGTGTTCACGATGACAATACAATATTTCCATACTATTTTCAGAACTTAATTGTCAAATAACTGATTAATTTTATTCTTAGAGATTTTGGAAAGATTAAATAATTGGCAAGCATGATTTTTTTTTATCTATTGATCCAACAATAAATATTTGTTTGTTACATAATATAAAGTAATATTTGGAGCAATATAAAAATACTTTCTTTCTCCTGTTTTCTTCTTTTTTGTAAAAAGAAACTAAGAGAAAATATTTTTTTTGAAATAAAAAAACCATTAAATTTGAAAATATATGATTTTCATATGGGAATGCGAAGTCATATAAAGAACGTGAATTTTCATTAAGTACACTAAAAAAGTGTTTGTTTGTTTTTAAAACCATATTTACTTTTAATATCCTAGATTAAATGTTGTTATTTAATTTGACTTCTCTGTTCTGTTTAAAAGTTTTTTCCTAACATTTTTTCAGAGCCTTTTTTTTTGTTAAAATTCTATCAATAATTTATTAAATTAAAGTTTGCTAAACGCGCAAAAAGGGGAATTTAAAAGATTATGGATACTTTTTAATAAACAGTTAAGCATGTTTCATACATACAGTCGGTGACATTATCAAAATCAATAAAACCAACATATCTCAAGAATGGACTAACGATTTAAAGTTTTCATGAAAGTTTTTTTTTTCATTTTTATTAGGCCCTTAGAAAAATATTAATTTCGTTTCAGATTTTTTTTTTTTCAGTTTTTTTAAAAATTAAAAGTAATACATTTTTAACATTTGTTAATAAATTTTTTGTAAATGTTTAAGCATGTTCAGTTAGGGAAAGAATACACTTTATAAATCACGAATGTCATGTGTCTCACATTCATAACTGATATAATGTGAAGCGGACTGATCGAGCAATTTAATCGATTAAATATAATTATTCGCTTTAATTTATATCTGCTTCTGTTTAAATTATCAGAAAAAAATTTCTTATATACATTATATATATATATGTATATATATATAAAATATATAATATATATATATATATATTTCTCACAGAAAACAACCATTTTGCTTATATCATTGAATTCTGTGCCCTTGAGAACGTAATTCAATATATAAGCTTTTCCATTTTTTGTCGGTGTCCACTTTTTTCTTTTTCTTCCATAATAATTCTTATAATAAATTATTATTATTATTATTATTTTATATACTTACAGCTTTAATTCATAATAATTGACGGTGGTAGGTTATGTTTAATTAATGGTTATATATATATATATATATATATATATATATAAATTTAAAATTCTGCTCTATCTTAAAAAAATATTCTATAAATTTTTACCAAGTAACGTAATTTTATAACTGTAGTTTATTTAATTCTTTCCTGTTTTAAAAATAATCCAGTCATTAATTTTACTTTAATTTCATTTTTATCTAACTACGTACGTTATTATTTTACTTCTCTTTTAAAAAATCTGTTATAAAAAACACACGTATTGTTATTTTGCTTCAAGGTTCTTTCATTTTTATTTCAATCTTAAATGCCGATATGAATTCTACTAGAATTGTTTGTTCAGCGGATATCATTTTGATTTGCCTTTCTTTTTTTCAGTATTCTAATTAGGGATGCACCGAATATTCGGTATTCGGCCTATTCGGTCATGTTGCCGAATATTCGGTTTGGCCGAATATCAAACTATTCGTTATACCGAATATTCGGTTTGGCCGAAAACCGAATACTTAAAAAAAACTTTTAAAAATTATTTTCTAAAACCTTATACAACTTCTACGTTTAACAGTCAACTTATAAAGATATTTAGAATAATTACAAACAGAATGGTATTTAAATAAAAGAGAATGTTTTTACATTATTTATTTGCTGTTTGTTAAGTATTATTTAAGAAAATTAACCAATCATGAAGATTTTCATAGGAATTAATTACGTACAAATGCAAGTTCCTCAACATTGTCCAGTAAATAATCTGTGTCAGATTCACAATAAATAATGTGATACAAATCTATAAAGGTAAGTAAAAAATGCTTACCGATCCAAGGTAGGCCGCCTTCTTTAGAATCAGAATTCTTTTCACTGAGAACAGATTCGGCAATTAGAATAATTCACAAGAAAAAGTCGAAAATGAAGAGAAGATCTTTTGGCTTTTATATTATTTATATCATATTAACTCACACAAACTATTTACAGATATATACATAGGTTGAATTAGTATTTAATTCGATAAAATCATGTTTGATGGAGAAAACAACCCGCATCTCAGAAATCATTCTTCGTTCGTTCTAAAAAAATAAAAAGTTTCTGCTGCCAAACGGAAAAAACAAAAGGTCCTCATTCGAAGGGAAAATGTCCATGGAGGTCGGTGTTTTGCAATATCCTCCCACCTTTGAGGTCCAGGCCAAATGAAGCTCAAAACTTTATAGATCTAGTCGCTGCGGCTGTTTCAGTTTTCTACCAGCTCGAGATCGCCGATTGTCATCCTCAGGTATGGAAGACTGGTGCACAGGAGCAGGAGCAGAGGTGATATCCAGAGGATCAGCTACAGAAGTGGAATCTGAAGACTCGGGCTCAGGAGCAGGAACAGAGTCGTCGTCTATAGGAACAGGAATTCTATCTACTAAAAAAGGAAGCATTAGTTCATTATTGATTTCAAGAGGATATAATCTTTTAAGGGGTCTCAAAAAAGAACCCGTTTTGGTTTTTATTTTGGCTACGCGGAATTTTCCGTCTTTACCGGGATACAATTCTACAATCTTTCCTAAAGGCCAGCTAATTTGTTTTGAATTATCATCCCCAATCAAGACAATATAGTCTTTTTTTAAACTCAGTTTCCCTATTTCTTCCCGCATTTTCTCGAAGTTGCCCCAGGTATTCTACTCTAAAGCTTTTTCTAAGATCTTCTCGGATTTTTTGCTGATAAGCAAATCTTCTTTTCATTTTTGTTGAATCAATTATGTCAAATTCAGGAACTCTCGAATCTTTGATATCTTGCAAGAACATGGCGGGGGTAAGAGAGTCAAGATCATCATCATCAGCGACATATGTCAGCAGTCTAGAATTGATTACACTTTCCGCGTCACATAACACGGTGTATAATTCTTCATAATTTAGGCTGGCCTTTCCAAGCACTCTTCGTAAAATTCTTTTCAACATTTCTATCATGCGCTCAAAAAATCCTCCCCACCAGGGAGCTGAAGGTGGATTAAATTTCCATTGAATTTTTCGTTCAATAGTAAAATTTTGCAAGCTTTCAAAATTTATAGACATCAATTCTGATGATGCTTTCACCAGATTTCTTCCGTTATCAGAAATAATAATAGAGGGTCTCCCTCTTCTTGCGATAAATCTTCTCATAGCTAATAGAAGATTTTCCTTTGAAAGTGAAGATACTAATTCAAGATGAATTGCGCGAAATACGGCGCACGTAAAAAGGACTACCCAGACTTTCGAGCCATTCTTTAAAAATAACGGTCCGCATAAATCTAGACCAACAATTTCAAAAATTGAAGCATCTTTGACTCGTTCTTCAGGGAGAGCGGCAGTAGGTGTCTCAGCGGGTGAGGCAGTGAATCGTTTGCATGTCATGCAACTTTTTATTATTTTTCGAACTGTACGCCTGCATCTTAATACCCAAAATTGTTCGCGCAAAACTGACATTACAATTTGTATTCCTGCATGAAAAAGTTCAATATGTTTTCTTCTTATGAGCGAATAAGTAATATTATGATCGAAAGGCAGAGCTATCGGATACCGGGAAGAACGGAAATCTTTTCGCATAGAAATTCGTGTTTTTACGCGAATTAGACCTTGCTCATCAGTAAAAGTCTGTAAAGAGGTGTAACATGGTTTAGATTCACTCAATAAATACCTCTGACCATATTTCAATACGACGTGTTCTGCGTGATTTATTTCCTCAATTGTTAAAATTTTCTCTAAGTTTCGCTCAATCGGTGCCTTTCTGATATTTCCAAAAAATCTATATATCCAGGCAGTTACTTTTATCATTTTCAAATATGAAGATGTATTTTCATGTAACTCAATTGGAGTTTGAGGGATATTTACTGCACTGACAACTGTCTTTCTTTTTTCCGAGTTAATTACTACAAAATCGGGATTTGAACTACTCTTTGGGCAAAATTCTTGAGGATTTTTTCAACCAGTCAGGTCCCTCCCACCAGAGGGATTGTTTAAGGGATTCTGCGGAACATCCCCGGGAAGGTAGATCGGCCGGATTAAGAGTTCCGGGCACATAGTGCCAATTTCCTGGATTACTAAGTGATCGAATTTCTTTAACACGATTGTATACGAATGGATCCCAGTTTTCACTTCCTTTTATCTAGTACAGTTCCTAGAGTCTGTCCAGAAAAAAGTTGGTAGGTTTTCTAATTTTAAGTCGGACTTAACCCTTTAGATAATCGTGCACCAATCGTACATGCGAGGAGCTCAAGTCTGGGGATGGTAACACATTTCAGCGGGGCTACTCTGCATCGTGCTTGGATTAATTGACATGATGTTGATTTTACATTTTCATTCCGTAAATATATGCATGTAGCATAAGCTACATTGCCCGCGTCACAGAATACACGTAAACTTAAATCGCCAATGCTATCTGGATCGCCTATTAAACATCTCGGTATAGCAATATCTTTAAGTGAGCGCAATTGATTTTTCCATTTCTGAAATTTTTGGACAATCGATGTTGGTAATTCAGAGTCCCAAGTTGTTTTCTTTTTCCATAAATCTTGTAGCAGTATTTTGGGGAAAAGAGTTACTGGGCAGGTATAACCGATGGAGTAAAAAATTCTTTGAACTTCTGACAATATTTTCCTTTTTGTGATAGGTTCATCATCTTTATTAATTTCCCTTACATCTATGGAAAGAACATCTGAGGGTAATAGCCATCGTCGGCCTAAAACTGGGACAATTTTGTTTTCTAAGGAAAAATCTTGTTTCATTGAAGAGTGAGAGTAACTGTGTTCCCAGCCTCTGAGGTCAAATTTAGCTTGACTGAGAATGTATTTTGACTCTGTTATAAAATTACTGAGTTGTTCTTCATTGTCAACATTTGTGACGCAATTGTCAATATAAAAGGATTCCGAAAGTTTAGAAGCTGTTTCCTGCATAGAGGGAGGTGACTTTTTAAAGTGGTGTTGCAAAGTTGCTCCCAATAAATAGGGACTGCATGTAAGCCCGAAAACAACTCTTCGATGTTGGAAAATTTTCGTTTCTTCAGAATTTCCCACCTTCCACCATAAAAATCTTAAAAATGCTCTGTCATTTTCATTTAAGCTAATCTGTAAAAATGCTTTTCTTATGTCTGATATTACACCAATTTTCTTCAATCGGAACCGCTTTATCAATGAAGGGATAAGTTCTACTAAATTGGGGCCTTTCAATAAACAGTCATTAATAGAGGGTGAACCTTTTTCCCTAGCGGACCCATCAAAAACAGGGCGTATTTGGGTTGTGGAATTTTCTTTTATTACTGCTTTGTGTGGCAGAAAAAAAATCAGCTTCCGTTCCTGGAGTTGATTCG
Organism: Maratus speciosus; assembly: GCA_963932465.1. NCBI lineage: Eukaryota > Metazoa > Arthropoda > Arachnida > Araneae > Salticidae > Maratus > Maratus speciosus. The sequence goes on along the minus strand of OZ010789.1, from coordinate 424,766,214 downwards.
ACTTCCTCAATAATGCCCTCTTGAAACCACTCATTAAATACCGCTTCATAGGCAGTTAAATTGCCGGTTTTCTTTAATGAATCTACGCAGTTTTTTAAGGTTCCTAAAGTTTTAAAAATTCCTAAAGTGTCTAATCTCCATAAATCTGTGAGTTTTGCTTCATTTACATGTAAGGATAAAACAACTTTTGTGGAATCGTTTGTATCTTTTTCATTAGTTTTACCCATCAATGTCCAACCCAATTTGGCCTGTATAGCAGTTAAATTACTATCCAAGGATTTAATTTTCCCCGTTAATAACTTTCCATAAATATCTGCTCCGATAAGTAAACTTATATCCTGTTCATTTGTAATTTTTTGCTTCCCTATATATGCATCGTAATCTGAGAATTTTATCCCATATTTTTTAGCTTCCTTTATCCAAGGCCCATTTTTTATTTTTGGAACTTCAGTACATATTTCGTCTTGATCATAGACATCAAAATTACATTTAAAAGTATCTTCTAAATTACTTAAATATATTTTATACCGCTTATGAAAGTGTGTTTCTTGAATACCACCAAAAAGACCGTGAATCATTTTTTCTTCTCCTATAGCTTCATATCCCATTCGATTAATAATATTTTTACTCAGATACGAGCGTTGACTACCTGTGTCAAAAAACAGCGTACTAACAAGTGTTTATTTTGATTCTTTGATTCTAAACGGACAGTTAAAGTCTGCATTAATACTGCGCGATTACAAGTTTTATTTGATAATGTCGTGATTTCATTATTTTCTTGTGGTCTGGTATTTTCTTTTTCGGGACATAAAATTCTATGATGCCTTTTTAAACAATTACTCTGCATTTAACAAATTTTTTACAATATTTGGCTATGTGCCCTGCATTTTTGAGACAAACAAAGCAATAACCATACTGCTTTAAAGTTTCTTTTTTACCATGTAATGATTTATTTTTAAATAACTCGCATTCAATCAAAAAATGTTTTTCTTTACATTTCGGGCATTTAATTTGTTTAGAAAATGATGCAGTTTCATTTATTAAGCCAGATGCGGTAGGAATCATTTTCGGCGACTGCTTGTCGCGCACTGACCTCCCAGACGTAATGTCTGCGTTCAAAGAATATTGATTAGAGATTAAAAAAGCAGTTCTTTCTCGGGAAATAACTTCAATTTTCAAATAATCAATTATTTCCGTAACTTTTAATTCTTCATCGTTACCACATTTTTTTGTTATTTGCAACACTATGTCAGAAGGTAATAATTTAATTAGAATGGGCGAGAGTACGCTGAATAATTTTCAATCTCTAATCCGAGAGATTTCAGATTTCTGATTTTGGTCTGGCAAGTGTCCAGCAATCTGCGGAGTGCATAAACGTCACTGGATTTCTTTACTGAATTAAGTTATAAAAGTTTATGAAGGTGTGAGTTAATTACCAAATGTTTCTTACCGAAACGTTCTTTTAGAGTTTCTATAGCAGGTAAATAGTTATTGTTGGTTAAACTATAACCTTTTATAGAGTTAGCAGCATTTGAAGTCAGATATGACTTTAAATAATTGAATTTTTCTACGTCAGACAATTCTGCATTTTTATGAATTGTAGATTCGAATTGGTCCCAAAATCTTTGCCAATCTGAAGGATCGCCATCAAATTTTTCAATTACTAGCTTGGGTAAATTTATGCGAATGGATTCCAACCCCCGAATTACAACTCTTTCTTCGGAGTTGTTTATTGTCGTGGTAGAAACATTCGAATTAGATTTAACTTCTAATTTCAATTTAGCCCTTTTTACTTTCGTTTTCCAAATTACCAAATTCGAATTATACTCATCACATTTTAAAACTTCAGCTTCTAATTCATCTAATTTACTAGATTTTTGAATTTCAGTATCCAGATAATTAAGCTCTTTTTCTTTCAAATCTAACTCAGCGAGAAACTGCTCTAATGTCTCTTCATCGGCACTATTTTCTGAAATTGCCGCCTCTATTCTATTAATTAATTTCGTGGTTCGAGATCTAACAGTAATGTGTTTTGTTTTATTAACTGCATCCATTCTCTTAAACCAATATTATAACTAATAAATTTATCAAAAACAAAATTGGTTGCAATTATCGTATATAAACAAAGCACTTCAATAAAAATTATAACTCAACGAAATTCTTATTATTCTGATTCAAATATTTTAGGCAGTCGCTGTTTCGGGCGCCAGAAAATGTCAGATACACAATAAATAATGTGATACAATTCTATAAAGATAAGTAAAAAATGCTTATCGATCCAATGTAGGCCGCCTTCTTTAGAATCAGACTTCTTTTCACTGAGAACAGATTCGGCAATTAGAATAATTCACAAGAAAAAGTCGAAAATGAAGAGAAGATCTTTTGGCTTTTATATTATTTATATCATATTAACTCACACAAACTATTTACAGATATATACATAAGTTGAATTAGTATTTAATTCGATAAAATTATGTTTGATGGGGTAAACAATCCGCATCTCAAAAATCATTCTTCGTTCGTTCTAAAAAAACAAAAGTTTCTGTTGCCAAACGGCAAAAACAAAAGGTCCTCATACGAAGGGAAAATGTCCATGGAGGTCGGTGTTTTGCAATAATCTGTTTCTTGCTAAGATTTTAAGAATAACGTTTACAACCTCTGAAAATGATTGCCCACTCCAGACACTGATCTAGGATGCATTTAAAAACTAACTTGCTTGATCAAAGGGAGTAGAACAGTTATTCTTGCTAAGTTGTCACCATATAAAATTTGAATCGATTGTATTATTTATTAACTTTCACTTTAGTCTCTTCCTGACAAGCAAATATATGCACCTGTACAATTTTTCTTCCAATTTTTTCACAATTTCTCTTTGATTTTAAAATGTTTGTTTTAGAATTTAAGAAAATTTTATTCATTTGTTTTAATTCTCAGAAGAAGCCATGCAATTTAAAATTTTATTAATTAAAATTTTTTTTATAACTATCCTGTTCTTAAATAACTCAAAGCAGATTTTTTTTAGGATAAAGTTTGCTTGAAAAAAGCTCTTGTTTATTAGAATAAATATTATGTAAAATTGTTTTAAAATATAACATTTTAATGCCTTTAAACTTTGAAATATAAAAGTTTTCGACAAGCCGAATATTCGGTATTCGGCCGAATAGTTGCTATTTGGCAGGCCGAATATTCGGTATTTAGCCTAGCAGTTACTATTCGGCTAGTCGAATATTCGGTATTCGGTTCACCTGTTGGCCGAATATTCGGTATTCGGTATTCTGCCAAAATCACTATTCGGTGCATCCCTAATTCTAATAGCCCTTTTTCGCGCGCTTTTTGGAGGGAACGTTTCACCTTGTATTTCTTCCGCGATTAGGAAATTGAATCTGCGCTTTTACGCCCTCCATTTGCTCCTTGGTACTCCCTGCAATGCAGTAAAAATCCCTTCTCCGGCTAGTATTTACTGACAGACATGAGATCTAGAGCCAAGATTTTTGTGTTTTTAAGTTGTTTAAAATAGATGTACGTCATTATGAAGTAATATCATATGTAATAACACGAAGAGCTTATTTATCATCTACGAAGAGCTTATTTATCATCGTCTAATGTTGTAGAGTATGGTGGAATGTTAACGAAAAGTTGAAGCGGTAGAACGTCGGCAGAGCCGTCCGTAGCGAAAGCGAGGTCGGGTGCAAAAACTTTTGCGAGACTGTTCTCTTCCAAACTAGTTAATCCTCTCTCATTCCCACCAACGTTGCCAACTTGGCTGATTTTTTTTATTCATCTACCAGAAATTTTGAATAGCAATTTTTGCTTTGTTTAAGGACAGACATTCTGTGATTAAGTAAATTGAAGGCAACTATTAAAAAATTCTGGTAAATATTTCGGATACAAAATTCCGCTAAATTGGCAGCGCTATTTCCCACAACGCAATCACCTTTTGAAAAAGTTCGCATGACATACAGTGACGCACCTAGGATTAGGCTCATTTTTGATTCATTCATTGATGACTTTCAGGTGACAGAGAGACTACTGTGAAGTCACCATTGTGCTCTTTTTGGAAAAGTCTCCATGTGACTATAATATACTATTTGGTGACTTATCACAATGCAGCGTTCACGATGACTTTGAAATTGAGTCTACAAATGACAGTCACATGAGAGTCACAATGTAATTACATTGTAAAGTCACATGGTGACTCATCACAAAGCAGCAGTCACATTGACTTCTCAGTGGAGTCACATATAGTGATCATTTGAGACTCATAATGAGATGTATGGAATTTCCTATTTTTATGCTTCACCGTAGTGACTGTGACACTTGTGACCATGTGTGACATGAATGAGATGTTATATGGGCTAGCTGTGTTGTAGAGATAGTAATTACTCGAATTATATTATTCCCTTTTGAGTGTTCGTGTATTTGAAAATTAGCATTTTGTGGCTTTTCCTTAATTTTTGATAACCAGTGTACATACTAAAAATTGTATAGATTTCGTATTTTTTAATGCTAACACCCATTTTTAACACCATTAAAAAAATTCTTGTGATCACGTTAAAGCCTGGAAAAAGTCATCGATTTTATACCTTTTCTTAAGGGGGCTGGTCACTCAGCTTCCGATTTCCTTTCACTAATGTAAAGTCTATGGGCATTTGATGCATTTGTATATTTAAAATATCTTCTCGGGAAATTAATATTTTAAACTTCCATCTTTTGTGTACACTTCCTAAAAGATGTCTCTTTTTTTCTTAGTTTTCCAAATATTTCTAAAGTATATACTTAATTTTATATGAAGTGTTGAAATCTTTCTCATAGTTTGCCCGCTTTTAACACACAAAATATTGAATTCAGCATAGATTTTAGAAATATTTTGAAAACTAAGAAAAAAAGAGACATATTTTAAGAAGAGTACACAGAAAAAAGATGTTAAAAATATGAATTTCCCGAGAAGATATTTTAAATATATGAATACATTCTACGCCCATAGACTTACGGAGGAGAATTCCGAAGCTGAGTGATTAGCCCCCCTTAAGTCTTCGTAGAGGTAGGTGAGTTCAAAGATTGAGGATGTTAATGTTAATTCACGATACATACTTTTAATTTCTTTTGCCCAAAAATCATACGATTGTTTTTTTAATGAGCTACAGTGCATTAAACACAACGATATTTCAGGAATTTTTTTCAATATATATTTTTTTCATTATGAAAATTACTAAAAAATTCAAATTAAAAATTATGGATTATGATTACATTGGATGAAAATTATAGATTATGATACATTGATTTTCCTAGAAAATGAATCAGAATTATAAAAAACATAGGTGTGTATGTGTACCTTATTCAAATCATTAGTTTTCCAATAAATTTTATACGTACGCGGCCGCTCGCGTGTGCCTGTAAGTGCGCGAATATTTTATGAATACCAATATAATATATATATATATTTAAATATGAAATCATTTTATGAAATGACTACACCCTAAAAAATAAATGTGTAAATTTACACATTAAAACAGGTTTACTGATGACGCAAAAACGATTTGTCTGTATATGTAAAGTGACATGTAAATTACCAAATACAAGCCTGGTGTGTCAATTTCAAATTACACATTGCTCTGTGTATATAACACATTAAGCTGCTTAAGTATGTAAAAAGTTGTCAGATAACTCTGAAATGCACAGCTTAACGTGTAAATTGCTCATAAGTACACATATTTTTGTGTAAATTGCATATGAGTACACATATATCTGTGTAATATAAAAAATCGATGGATTTTGTATATATGATACTATGAAAGACCGAAATCTGGCGAATGTCGACTTTCACAGGTGAATGTCAACAGTCACATAGTCGCTTTGTGTATGTCCGAAATATTTGCTAAATATCCTTATTTCTGACTTAACCGGCAAATGTCGACATTCACCATGCACTAATGGTGAATGTTGAATATGTCGGAAATCTGCATTTACTTCTCCGTATTTCAGGCGCGATCATTAATTTTTAAAATATAAAAATGTTTTAATCGTCTGTAATCCAAAGGTGTGCTGCACTTAGCTTTAGCAGAATGTATTTTAGAGTACTGTTTTTAAGAAAAATAAAAACAATTGTTTTCTCGTTTACTCTCAATGTGTTTAATTTTTCGGAAAAAAAAGGATCACAGCTCACTGCAGTATCCATTCAATATAAATTAGGATATTGAATAAAAAAATAAAATTTAAGAAAACGTTGCGCGCCCATCAAACCTTGCATAAAACTGGCAAAGCTGACTGACTCGCAGTAAAACAAAGAATTTGGGACAGGCCTCTCTGTTGAGGTAGCTTCTCAGTTGAACACCGCTTCTCTTTTCGACCTCCACCAAAGCATATCTGTGCTTGTCGACATTCAGCGGTGATGGTCCGAATGTACAAGAATATAATCAAATATTCGGTCTTTCACAGACGTATTTGATATTTCTTGACATTCACAGGCGAAAATCGACATTCTCCAATTTCGGTCTTTCATGGTAACACATATAGTACATAACCTAATAGTTTGGGAAGTAATTTTTAACTAATTTTTTTTTATGGTCGCAAAACAAATTTGCATGAAGAACAAACTCATGTGCTTGGTGTGTTTGTTCTCTTCCATGCAGATTTATTTTAAGACCACAAAATAGTGTACCTTTAATTTACAAGAAACAGCATCGTCTGAAATTATATTTACTGCATGTCATTTCTCTGTTAGAGTTGTTTGAAGCCCTAAAATCGTATGTACAATTTATGCACAGAACCTGTATATCCTAAATAAATACTGTTAAAATTAAATTTCGTTAAAATACCGAAATTGTGACGTACGCCACACCCCTCGTGACCTTTCGTAGGGAAAAGGGGGGAAAAAGCAATTAAAGCTCTCTCTGTCGTGAAGCCGATATGAGACTTCATCTGCAAATGGTTAAACAATGGCAATGCAATGTTAAAAACCGTGATAAGCAAATACCTATTAGAAAATAGAGATGGGAAATATAGTTATTTTTGGTTAACAGGTTACATCGTTCCACACTTGTACAGGTAAGAGGTCCCAACAACATGTTATTTTTATAACATATAACTAATCGCTGTGTATCCGGTCGACGGATGTTTTAATTAGAAGGCGTTTCAAAAAAAATGTCTGAAATATTTTTTTTAATTATAAATGCTGTTTTATATTCTGATGAATCAAAATCAGTGACTGATTAAAAAATTAATTTTTGCAAGATAAAAACTTACCTAGTTATAAACTTTGAATTTCATTCATTTTTGGCATTTTCTGACACTAAAAACATATTTTTCCATTTATAGTGATTAAAACATTGAAAATTCATAAAATTCTAAGTATCATAACTCGATAAGTTTTGACCATACAAGAATAAATTTTTGCTATGTTACTTGTGAGAACATGGCAAAACTTTTTCAAAATAAAACTTATAGTATCCAGGCATTGTATAAAATTTGTAATTTCTTATCTCTTTAAAAAGTAATTATTGTAATGTAATTCGATTTTTATTTGATGCAAAACAAAATTTGAAACATTTTTGCAACTCTCTATATCTCTAAAACTAACGGCTTAGAAATTAGTTAATGGTTAACGATAAAAGATACGCGCTCTATAATATTAAACACAGTTTTAATAACGAGATTTCTAAAAAAAAAATTTTGCATACAGCATAGATTATGAAACACTTTCCAACACATTCAAAATACTATAACAAAACTTCACAATTTACAAAGGTGGAAGACGATGTCTTAATGAGCAATTTGGGAAATGCAGAATGCATTTGAAAACACGATTTCTGCTATTACCATGAATAGTCGTTAAAACATACGATTTTTTTGCAGCCCTGTATATGATCTACAGCATAGTACATAGTGTGCAAAAAGTTAGTTCAGTTAAACGCATAATACACTTTAAAATTTCCGCTCAGCAATTTTAACAATGTTGTTGAGAACTTTTGTTCAACCTTGTATATGATCTAGAATTTATAAACACCAAGTAATATTTAAAAAATAAATACATTTAAAAAAGCATACGACAAATGAAAACGCACTTCCAGTAATTATTGTGCGTAGGCTTCAATAGTCCAATTATTGCTCATTTTCTTCTATATCCAAATACTTTTGTTTGTTTCTGTAAATAAACGATAAGTTCTATGCACACCATATTCTGTAGTAAGAACCTTGTAGTACACCTCAGTGACGTATATCAATTTCAATATATTTTAAATATTGTAATATCATTAAAATACACGACGAACGATTTTTCCCCATATACTGTAATGTAGCGGAATTCTTTTGAGTGGGCCTGTAAATGAACCAAAAATGCTACACACTTTCTTTTCAATACAGAACATGCCATACTAAAGCCCAAGAATAACATATATCCATTTTATGGCAATCAGACAATGTTTGCATAAGTTAGAGCAAGGACTGACAGGCGGACAAAACAAACCGAATTCATAAACACTTTTCAACTACGGTGGAAAGTACTCAAAAAGAGAAATTCGATCCCCAATTTCATAGCAGCCATATCTATCAACACATATTCAAAGCTAATTTCACAAGAACAAAAAGTATTATTTATACACTTTTAATCAAATTAAATTAATCCAAACAAATTTCGTTCGTACAAATATATTTTTCAAATTAATAACAACTGTACTAAAATTAAGTTTTCTCACAAATTATAGGAGGCTATTTTCTTTCTTTTTTTTTTTTTTTTTTTTTTTTTCAGCGAAATAAAATCACAGAAGTTAAATGCTTTCCTCCTCCCATTAAACGCAATGAAACACAAAAATATTGAAAACACTTGGCCAAAAAGCGAAATTTAATGTGCGAGAATCCCCCCCTCCCCCCCCCCAAGAAAACCTACATGAGTACGTAGTAATAACCCTTTTAAATATTCAAAGAAACTACCCATAAATATTTCTCATTCAAAATATCACCACAGATCAAATGATTTCCTATTCCTCATAATAATTACTCGATGTGCAAAACACTCTTTCATTCAGTCCAAAAAACGTGAAGAGTAAATCAGAGAAAATTATCTTGTTAGATAAATGTATTACTCAGCCTGATTTTTCAATTTAAAACACTTTCGTAACAAATGCTTCAAAATAAGCAAATGTTATACTGACCGCAGAAAATTTTAACAGGTTCTATTATCTCTGTTTATTCAAATGCTTACCAAACGGTAAAAAAAAAACATTTTATATGTTAAGAACTAGATATACTGATGGCGTAATGAAAAAGTATCCCAATGAATTAAGGATCTGTGGTTGGTTTTCAATTGAAATCAGTCTTAGTTAGAATGTACACGTTTCAAATGCGCTAATGAATTAAGAATTATAAATTCCTGCATTTTATTTGGATGTGATCAAATGATGTTTTATTTTTGAAAAGATTTCTATCCAAAATCGAGAATTGAAAATTTTAAGGCATAAATTTATAAATAAATGCATTTTACTTAAAGGTTGCAAAAAAGTACTTTTTATAAATTTAATGATTCTAAACTCGAGTTTTGCTGCTTTTTTGGGGGGGAAGGGGGGGGGGGTAGAAATCGATGCTTTTAAATTATGTATAATTGTTCAATTTTAGTTTGGAATATTGAACAGGGGTGTTGTTGTGCTATCTTTAAAAAAAAAAAAAATCCCCGAATCTTTGCAACTCCATGTTCAAAGAAATTCATTGTAATTCCTATTCCTAATTTCTAATGTGTAACTGAGCTATATGTTTGGCAATATAATTCATAGGTATATACATTTTTTAATTTACTCGTTGAAAATTAGAAGCAAAACAAGAAAAAAAAGCACGAAAATGTATTTTTATTTGGAAAAAAAAACTGGTCAGATCAAACGTTAGACAAAACGTTACTGGGTTTTGGAAAGTCAAACTTGTCTTTTTGTTAAGTAAATGCCAAATAAAAACAATTAATATATATATTAATATATATATATATATACGATTCTTGAGTACAAAACATGTCAAGCATGAGCTTTTTTCTTACCAATTTTCAGATGTTTTTCTGATCTACTATTTAGTTCTGTGTTTCGTTTAGGCTCTACTTTGCCCAATCAGAATCGGAAAAAGTATGTGATGGTGGTGACCTAGCACCAGGCACCAAGCCGAAAAATAGTTTAATTAGTGCTGCAAGTTGTTAGTTATTCATGCATTAGGGATTGATGAAATGTAAAATAATTTTTTAGCTCTACACACCTAGCAGAGTTGCCAATAACTAAAGAGTGAAGATAGGGCCAAGTTAAGGGCGCACGTCACAAAAGAAACGATTGAGGACGTTTTTAGTGAATGTTCTATTTTAGAGGCACGAAATTGAATTCTTGATTAAGGCAAATGAATCCATTTAAAACCATATGTTATTTAATTAACAGGGACTTTCCAGTAACATATTAATGGAATATTAGGTTCCAGCATAGTAACAGTGTTTTTATCCTAATACGTTAAATAATGTGCCCATCCCGATTAGAAAGGGAACAAGGTTCGATGTCTTGAACTTTTTTTTCTCATAATTTCAATGCGTTATCTGATTTTTCGGTACATTTCATATGCTATATCTGTTATTTATGGTTGTTGTATGTATTATATCTGTTTGCATTTTCTGATTAAATAAAGAGTGCTGTCCCTTCCAAGTTTATGTTATTATTGGTGTTTATTACATCTGTCTAGAAAAACTTAACTACAACAGTAGTATATAAAATCATAAAGAATTAAAGAAGGAATTTTGATGCAAACAGCCTTATAGTGTGACTTTTAGAACGGGAATCGCGCCTAGTATTTAAAAAAAAATTAGCGGCGTACCTTCCTGGCAAGCTTACGCAGTTAGCATACACGGAAGAGGCATTCGGTCGCTGTTATTAGCCGAAAATCATAAATGTGATGTCACACTTATGTAATTTTTATGCTAAATCCCATTGTTTGGTGGCAGTTATTATTTTTTTAATAGAAAACGGAAAATAGATAAGTACCTTTAAATATGTATGAGGACCCCAAAAGCCAAGGGGTATAAGTGACAAAATTGAAAAAAACTCAGCTAAGTGCGCAGGCTATCTGGAAATAAAGCTATTAGTATAAGTGATTTTCTAATAGTATAAGGGATTTTCTAATTATGTGCTGCGTTCTAGAGGTCAACCATTTAAGCTCTTTAAACTACTTAAATACTTAACATCCTTAATCTCTACTTAAATTAAAAAAAATATTGTACTCCAATTTCCTTTCACAGTTATTGAAATAACAGCTCAAAGACCGCTATGAAAACAACAATTTCATATTTTAATTCGGTCTATTGCTATTGATGTTCAATTTTGAACTCAATTTACTCCAAATCTAAATTTTGTCACTTGTATCCAGTAGCGCCAACTCAAAAAGTTTTGAGTAAAGTAACCCCATTTTTGCCCAGTGCGTGTGTGTAGAGAGAGGGGCGGGGGAAGAGCGAATGACTAAAGATGATAATTCAAAGTCAAGTTATGATTTTTCTAAGTAAAATATAAAATTATTATAATTTAATAAATAATTTATTGAATTATATTCTTACAATTTCTTCCTTATAAATACATTATTATTTATTAGCAATAACATAAAAATACAGTCGGAGCTCGTTATCCCGACACCCGGTTTTCACGTCACTCCGCTTATCACGTCAGTTTTCCAAAGTCCCGATTTTCTGTATATGACTTTAATGTAAATAAACGCCGGATTTTACGTCGTTGTATAATTTTCAACTCCGGATATCCCGACGGTTTAGGAAAATTGTCCATTTTTCATAATCCATCTTATATGCACGGAAATTAAGCGGTAAGAAATGTCTTATCCAAACTTTTCACAAAAGTGTCTAAAATACCCATTGAGATAAATCAGAAATTTTACTTCAATCCTTTATCTGAATAAATAAACCCAAATTCTATGAATGACCCACTTAAGCTCCAGATGGACGTATCAGTCTACTCGCGGTCTTTTTGTTCTGGTCAGGTGGCGCTTTCTTTTGGTTGCAAGGCATTTTTCATCCGACTAAAACCGAAGCATTGTATTGAATTGAAACGATCAGAAATTATCTAACATCCATTTCTGAAACAACGAACATTGATTACAATTCATTGTATAATATTAAAAAAAGAATTGTAGGAAGCACATCTAGGGATAAGCAAACCTTAATTCATCAATATTTCATGTAACAATAAAAAAACATTGCACCATAAATCTGATTTTTATTCTTTTCAATTTTGTTTTTGCGTTTATTTTGTTTAATAATAATGTTTTATTGCTTAAAACTGCAAGAACAGTTATGAATTTGAAATTGTCTTAAATTACTTAAAAATACAGCTTTTTATAAGCATTTTTCTACAACTCCGGTTACCGCGACACCCCGCTTATGACGACACTTTGTTCTGGTTCTTAGATTGTCGGGATAACGAGGTTCGTACTAGCTATTGAAAATGCAAAAAAAAAAAAAAAAAAAAACTAAACATAAAGAAAAACTAAATCTCATTTTATTCACTTTCATCGATACATCAAGACATTAAAACTGAAGGCAAAATATACAGGACATTTGTTTTTGAGATAAATTTATTTTTACATCCGCTGAAGAGGCTTTCAGTGCTCCTGCAAATCTAAATGATGTCCTTACTATTTCTCAAAAAACATTATTTTCAGAACTTCAGCAAAATAAAATTTTATAACAGCGATTAAATGATTAAATGACAAAATAAATCAATGGAAATTGGGTGAGCGGAGAGATAAAATTATTGGGCGGGCTCGCGCCCCACGGCCCCATATAAGTTGGCGCCACTGCTTGTATCCCTTGGCTTCTGGTGTCCTCATAAGTAAACTTTATAAAATTAACATGAAAAATTAAAATCCAGCCTTTTAAAATTGTATTTGGGGTGAAAAAAAAAAAAAGTAAAAATATTGTAACACAGGATAAATTTAATAAATAAGTTTTTCTATTCTGATATTGTATATAAATAGTTAAATTTATTCCTTATGTAAACTTACCTATTTTTATAAATTTGAAAACAAAATTTATCTTGAAAACAACGTTTTGAAACTAAAATTCGAGTAACAGAAGTTGCAAAGATAAAATATACTTCGCTGAAAATCTGGTTTAGATTAAAACATGAAACGTGTGAACACAGTGAAATGGCACCGGCACCAGATTTCATTTCTAGGAAGTGTTTTTTTACAATAATAGGTTAGTAGTGGTTTCATTTGGACACAGTTTTTATTATTTCTTTTACTAAATGGGAATTCAGTAACGGATGTTACTATCACCAGAATGAATGTTAAATTAATTGCATGTCGTTAAAAATAAATATTTTAATTAATCAGAGCAAATTTATTAAAATATTAATTGGGTTAAAACAGTCAGAGATTGGTTACTCATTATGCTTAGAAACATATAGTGTACTGCAATCTGTGTCTGTAGTTTAGACAACTTTATAATTTGATAGCAGAAATAAACGGGAAAGAGGGGGAGGGGGCTGGATGCAATTATGACAAGTGGGAAATTGTGCGTCAAACGTGACAAATGAGGTCCGTTCGCAATATAACTAGCTTTATAAATATTCAGATCTTGGTGCAATAGCTGTTGCACTTTTATGCAAAAATGCATGAATACAAAAATTATTACAATTATGTATATTAAATTCAATAATACGTAAATAATATCATTACTCCATCTTTAATAGGACGTAATCACCATGGCGACAAAAGAATCATTATCTATCATGGGATATCATTGAATTAATTACGTATGATAGGATTTAATAGAATGAAAATAACTTTTATTAATATCTTTTTAAGTTTTGATTCGATTTTCATAACATTTGGAATGACTCGACAAAATTCAGCAACGGTTATAGATATTAGATTTCAAACCATTTGGTTGGCTAAATTTTGTGCCGTTATATGCGGTCAGACGGGCAGACAGGCAGACGGACGGCACAGTCGACGTAGGAGCTACATATTTATATAATTACAAACGCACCTAAAAAAAAGATACAATTTGTGAAAAAATTAGTTTATATTTTTCTAAGATATAACATAAAAAAATTGTAAAGTTGTGGACTTGAAAAGGCTGGTGTAAAATCTGTTCAACGGAAACAAGCAAAGATTTAATCCTAAAAGCTGATTCTCTCAAGCTGACTTGCAAATAAAAATTCCACTGCTACCAGTATGACGCATTTTAATTATAGACAATGCAAGGATGAATACTTGCTTCTTTTCATTTTTAGGGTTCCGTACTTAAAAAGTAAAAACGGAACCATTATAAGATCACTAATGTGTCTGTCTGTCACAGCCATTTTACTCGTAAACTATAGAACGTGGAAAGTTCAAATTCGGGGAAGTAATAAAGACCATTGACCCACATATTTTCAGATTAATAAACATTCATAAATATATATAGTAAAAAAGTAGAGGGGCTAATTATGCTACTTGAAAAAAAAATCTTTTGTTTGCATATCATGTGGGCTATCCTGTGAAAGCTTTTGTAACGCTGAACTCAAAAATACATTCCTTTTAATTTTAGGTATTATATTTTCAAACATATTGTTGAAAATGTAGCAAATATGTCCCCCCCCCTCTATTTCCGAATCTACTGAAACTAAAATTATGAAAAAATTAGAGGTAGTAGACGTTAATGTAAACCTTGCCGGAAAATTATAGCGATTACCCTAGGTCACATAGTTTTTGAGTAATTGGCATTTTTCTGTTATACGCAAATTTCGATTTACGGGTATTCAGAAAAATTGTTGAGCATCGCTGAATATACCCATCGTTGCAGAAGAATAAAAGCATTGTTGATAATGATTTTCGAAAAAAAATCATCGGTAATTAGCCGAGATATTAACCCTTAAAGGTACGGTCAGTTTGGACATACACAAGGACAGGGGCGGCGCACTCTATGCCTAGTTAACAACTTTTAATGATATATATGTGTAATGTAATGTCCAGTAACAGTATAAAAGCAATAAATGCCAAATTGTTAAAAACATACTAATTTAAACGGTTTCGGGAGTCTAAAAAGAGGAAAAATTGAAAAAAAAAAAGACCATTTTCAACATTTAATGTCTTAAAATGTATATGATTTTAAAACACAATTTTAATTGGTATAAAAAATTGCAAGATACAGAAATAGTATTTATAGGGGGCTCGAAACTGTTAGACATTTGTCGAACAAAAAATTGGCATAACAGTTTAGGCGCAGGATTACAAAATAAATATTGCAACTAGAATGAAAATTTTGGTGCTTACTTATACTTCAGATTGTAATAGTTTCCCTGAACTTAAATAAATTAGTATTTAAAGCATTTTTATATTTTTAATGCAATGTTGCATTTAGCTAATACAAAATTTTGAAAATTTCAACAGTAAAATGACCTAAAAAAATATTTTTTTGAACAATAAAAAGGAAATTTTAGGCTCAGTTTATACAGACTAACATGAAATATATGCTTTGAAAATTTCATGAAAAAATATTCATAAGTTTTTGAGGTATCCTGCACGTTATACCCAAAAAACGCCATTTGGAAAATAATGACTTTAAAGTTTCGGAAACGCCGCTTCAGCTATTGAGCGAGTATAATTCTAAAAGCCAAAACTTTTGCTCTAATGGGAATTTCAAGGAAACAATTATATCAAAATATTCAGAAAAGATAGGAGTTGAACATCTAAAAAAATTAAAATTTCTTAAATTTTGAAGCTTTAAGAGTCCTGCGACCACTTAATCCTTTCCAACACGGAGTAATTCTATTTATAAACTTATGAAATAATGAACTGACATCAGAATTTATAAACGAATTTATTAGAAAATGCGAACTTGCTTATTTTCACGTACATGATAAAAGGAAAAATTTAATTAAATATTCTTGGTGCCGTTTGTCTGGTAAAGATAAGTGAAAGATTAAAAGAGCATATATATGATTTAAAAACCGAAAGCCAGAAAACCGCTATTTCAAGACTAAATATAAGAACCCCCTTGGACTTAAACACAATAACAGTGGAAAAGTTAGCTAATTATAACAATTTCCAGAGCGCATTACTACGAGAGGCAATAGAAATCGATTTAGAGGATGAGGACTTATGTAACGATATGACACATGCTACGCTAGATAACAGATGGAAAAAAAATTACGTGAAGGGGAAATTTTGAAAATAAGGGGGAAAAGAAAGGGAAAATGGAAATGATCTCAGGCCAGAAAAAAAAAAATTCGAATCTTTAGTTGAAACTGAGGACGCCCTAGTGAAGGGTGAAAACGTTATTCTCTTTATATAATGCAGCAAGCATAATAGTATACATCTGAACTTATGATGAATTTAGTTAACTAGAAAAACATTAGGATAAGACGAAAGAACTATGAATGTTGGAAAATAATTTAGTAAGTTATATATGAATTTTTAGAACTTTTTATGTTTTTAAGGATTAAATGAAATTGAAACTTTTAAATAGACAAGAATGGAAAATGGGATAACGTGTTAAAAATAACTTATAAAGGAACGAACTTTTATAAAAAGATACTTAGAAGAATTGAAAATTTATTATGGAAAATTGAAGAGATTTTATAGACTTAAAACTATATTCACAATTTGGAATGAATTGAATTGTAAATTTATGAAATATTTGTGAACGGAGAAATACAAAGTATATAAATGGATAGTAAAGGGGAATACTAAGTGAAGTTAAATGTAATGTTTTTTTATATAGAACTGTAAAATAATATATATATTTTAAAAACAATTTAAAATGATGTGGCCTTTTTTAATATAAATAAAGAAAACATTAACAAAATGAAAATGCTTTTAAATATATGAAGGATGTATACAAAATAAAGTATTGCTGCACATGGAAAATAAAGTAAAACCTGATAATAAGGTAAATAACTTAAAGTTATGGATTATATGTAAAATACAGGTTTTAAATAAACAGATTTATCTGTGAATAACTTATTAATGTAAAATTAGGTGTCCGTTTTTTAAGGGCTTCGCTCTCGAAAGATTTAATTAGAATGAATCGCATAAATACTGTGGGATTCGCGATAGTTTGCCTTGATTGTATCTCTCAATACGCCTCGAGTGACTTTAAAAGTTAATTAAACACCTATCTGTAAAAACGCGGCACTGACCAAGGCGGCGTTGCAACTTAGAGACCTCAATTCGAAGCGCGCTTAGCACAATGCCAAATTTAAACTTTGAACAAAGGTTTTGTTTTAGCTACACCGTAGAAATAAAGCTTATTACTACGCTGCATTTAGTTTCATGAAATGCCAAATGAAGTTTAACTATGCACTGCTTTTATTGTCAGTACCAAATTAAGTTCATCATAAACAGATTAAGATAATATTAAAAAAAGTGTTATACGAATAGCTACATTTGATATTATTTAGGCTCCATATCTCTTTGAACTTTCATGGTATATCCATTTACACTTTTCTAATATATACAGTTATACCCAACCCTACGTTGTACAGTTTTTTACAAAGTCTTAGTATTCTTTTAGCAACATTTTTTTTTTTAATACAATTACAAATTCATATATTTATTCTACGGAACCCTCTGTGCGCGAGTAATGCTCGCACTTGACCGTTTATTTCCTCTTTATATAAGTATCTGACAATTTTTTCTTTAAACAGGTAATCATGCACCAAGCAACGATTATTTCGATTTTGATAGTGCAGATGTTCAAGGAGATCCTGGAGGATTTGGTATTCTAACTTTTTCATTTTATGAAAAAATTCATTTTATTTTTCAACTATTCTTTTTGTGAGAGCCATTTAAAAATACTATATTTGTGTCGTCTAGTTGCAAAACCGGCCAATTCCAAAAAATAAAATTTTGAGAAAAGGCTGATTTTTTATGACACTTAGCCAAATAAAGTTTGGAACCAAAACTCTTCAGTTTTATAATCATTAGGGCAGTATATTTTAAAACACGAAATAAGGTGGCAGGGGCACATGAAGGGAGGGTGTTATTTAAGTTTTTGTTTTGGATTTGGCCGCCTTTGCAACTCACTTTGGAGTTGGTCGGTTTTGCAACAAACCAGAAATTAATTTTTGCTAAATTTAATCTGACATTGGGTTTTTAGGGGTAGCAACTACACAAAAATGTTTTGTTCAACTAAATGTTATTTAACAAAAAGAACTTTAGGAATGTTATTAACGTAAAACGACTTTTACACAGTTACTGATTGTTAAAACTGACTAACAGTTAAAACTAACTGACTAGCTGTTAAAACTGACTGGTGACTGACACTGAACTTTCAGTTTAGAACGCGTCATTCACCGATGACTGACGGTCTAAAATATGGTATAAAATTAAAATAATTCTATATATATATATATTGTTTTAAGTAATTACTCAAAATTTATTTAAAATTTACCTACTTTTTATTTATTACAGGATTATACTTTCTTAAAAATTGCTTAAAACATTGTAAAATTTTCAGCTTCAATGTCTGTCATCGTGGCACTCAACGTGTTAATCCATATTAGACCACACCAATTAAATATTTTCCAAAATTTTTAAAACTTCGATTATATCATTAATATGGTGTAATTAAGTAGATACTAGCAAAATTTTGAAAAAAGTTTTTAATTTTTTAAGTAACTAGCTGTCCTATAAACAGGACATATTAGTAGGACACATAGTAAGGACATATAAAATTCATACATAAACTAATTTTATGAGCAAATATTTTATTTTACTTTTAAAATACTGTTTATGTTGTACAAAAATACTCTATGATTTCTCCAATAAAAAGATAATAATAACGGTAAAATTCTAGATTATATGATTACAATTTTTAAAATATCTTTTAAATAGATTTTTTTCAATTAAATTTTAATTGGTTACTTGCTCTTTTGTTTATATGTTGTACTTTTATGTATTTTAAAGACGTCATAACAAAATGCATCTAGAAAATCCTTACCAATTTTATTTAAAATTTTTTTTATTAGCTGTCCTAGTTATAGGACAGCGGTCCAATATGGGTTAAATAAAGCATTACAGTACATTTGTTATTGGTGTTAAACAGGCAGAATGTTTTTATTTATTTATTGAATACTTAAAGAATGACTATCTTAAACTTATAGTAAGGTAATTCAGGAATTGCACTTTAGGAGAACAATCTATTTATATAAAATCCAAGTCTCTGTGTGTCCCTCACGATTCCGGTAGGACAGCCTCATTGAAATGAGTAATTGTTGAAAAAAGCTAATGCAGGGTTACCACAGTAGCGCCAAATGTTAGCCAACTCGGTGATAGCTGGCTAATTTGGCGAAATTCTTATTTAAAATCATTAATCTTTCATAAAGGAGGTCACCGAAATTTAATTTGAACTCCGCTCTTTTAAGATATTTTTCAAAATCTATGAGTGAGAATTTAAAGTACATCTTTACATCTTCCTCCCGATGCTACTAATAAAATAACCGCCAATAGACGACGCTGTACTGTGTGAGCTCCTAACTGCGCGATTTTACTGTGCTTTAGGTACTTTTCCAGTATAGGTGCCTTGGCGAAAAAGGAAATTTGGCAACATATTTTCCGGGAACCTATCCACTGTTTCATTTTATATACACACGCATTTTTTTCGATATTTATACGGTTTATTTAATATAAAAAAGACGTTTCAATAATTTTATAAAGAAACAGATGTGATTTGTACATAAAAACATCAATAATATACATATAAAATAAACATATAAAACAAACAAACACGCTCATCAAGTTTGTTTTCATAGCTGTTTATATGATTTGACAACAAATCTCGATATTTTTCCGTTATACGGACACCATGCCAAAATGTATGCTAATGCGCCAATTATTTCAAAATGCTAAAAGATATTTTTAATTTTATGCCAGCAGTTTAATATGAGTTTTATTTTATTGCTTTATTTTATAACAGTTATTTGTTCACTTATTTTAAGTATATAATTGTGATTTAATGAAATAGTTCGTAAAAGTCTGGAATTTTCAAATGTTATATTTTTTAAATGCTCACTTTAGTATCGACAATGTTTTTTCTTTTATTTTTCAAATGCTTCAATTCACGTGATTTTCATTTTGCGCCATCTATTACGCTGGCGACAAAGGTATCCGTATAACGGAAACGAACCCAAAATCTCACTTTTTGATGCCCAAATTACACCAAGCTTTTTTTTAAAAAAACGCCAAAGCTCCTACAGTGGAAAAGTACCAAACTGTCTATTATTTTGCGATATCTGTGTTATAGTTAGTACTATATGTAAGGAGTGTGGAGCGAAGAGTTTAAAAATTAAATATTAAAGTTTCGGCACAGATGTCATATACGCCCCATATTGGCGCGATTTTTTTCTGACGCCAATGTCATATACACAACGGGTACTTAACTGGCGGCAAAGTGTCGTTATTTTGCTTGATATGATAACCCGGATGTTGTTGTTTATGCTGTTGATGTTTTCGCCAAATTGGCGTATATGACAACTGTGCCAAAGTTTCTATAAAGCAGTATAAGACTAAAAAATTAAGAATAAAATAATTGCAAAATAAGACTAAAGAAGAAAGAAAAATCATGCGTTAAGCATAGAATATGAAACACTTTCCAACACATCCTGAATGCTTTAACTAAACTTCGTTATTTGGGGAAATAAGATAACTAAGTAAATATTTTAGAAGACGCATAAAAAATTTTAAAAATTGATTTCAGTAGTTACCGTCTATAGCCAATAGTATCGTTATTACATGCCACTATTTAGCCAAAATTTAATTTAAACTACTCTTAAAACTACTGAAATCACATTTCCAGATATTATCATCCATAGACGGTTATGTATCCAATTCTTTGAGTGACCCTGTATATTATTTTATCTATATTCTAGAAACATTTCTTAGTAAACTAAATGTAGTTCAGCGTAAAAACGCATAACTCCTTTAAAAACCACCTTTAAGCAATTTACTCTCACACTCAGTAACCCTTACGAATTCCTTTGTGTAGCCCTGCATATGAACTGTCGCATTTATACACACAGTATAGTATGCATAAATGTAGTGAAACATAAAAGCGCATATCATAATTAAAAATGCATTTCTAGCAATCATTGCTTATGTACAAAACTTCGGAGAAAAGTTGCTTGGCGAGAAAGAAGTTTGCCAACGTATTTTCTGACAACTTATTTACTGCTTCATACTCACAAGCAATTTTTTCCATATGTATGCAATTTATTTAGGTAGTTGTTAGCTATCCCGTCGACCAGTTTCGCCAAATTATATAAATTGCCAAACCACTCGCCAAATTATACAAATTGACATAATTTTTATTTTAATCAACGAAAGATCAATTAAATTAGCAAAACATTAATAAAAATACAAATATAACGTCGAATTAAAAATCACTTGATGACGTAAGAAACACATGATCATGTTAAATGTCAACCATTATTGGCATTTAATCTTACAATTTGGCGACAGTAATTTGGTCGACGGTATAACTAACAAGTACCTTTATTTAATGTAAAAAAATCTATTTACCCATTTTTAATTATTTTTTTTACCCATATTTTTTACCCTTTTTTAAACAGAAGTAATTTTGGCACAGATGTCATATTCGCCCCATATTGGCGCGATTTTTTTCCGACGCCAATTTGGCGAAAACATCAACAGCATAAACAACAACATCCGGGTTACCATATCAAGCAAAATAACGCCACTTTGGCCAGAGTTAAGTACCCGGTGTGTATATGACATTGGCGTCAGAAAAAAAATCGTGCCAATATGGGGCGAATATGACATCTGTGCCGTAATTTTCCACAGATGTCATATACGCATCGGGGTTGGCGTGATTTTTCTCTGACGCCAATTTAGCAGAAATCTCGCTTTCGAATACCAGTTACTTATATATTTTTAAATTATTTGCTATCATTTTGAAAAGGAAATAACTATAATTAAATAAAAGTTTGAATAATAGCTATAGAACAAAACAGTTTATATAATTAAAAACAGAAAATAAAAGTAAATAAACAATTTATTAATAAATAAGAAACAATAGCCGGGTTACCATAGCAGGCAAAATAACACCATTTTGGCGCCAGTTAGGTATCCCGGTTCATATCTGAAATCTGTGCCGTAATTTGTATATAAAAAAATATTATATATATTTAGAAACGATTTATTTTATGTATATAAGTACATATATAAACAAAAATAAAAGTTCATTAGATTTGTTTTCATAGCTGTTTATATATTTTGGCAACATTCTGATTTGGCACTTTCTGATGCCCGAACTGCGCCAAGCTTTTTTTAAAAATGCGCTATAATGGAAAAGTACCTAAATAAATAATTAACAGAAATAACCAATTATAGAAACTAAAACTTTTTATTTCGAGATCAAAGCATTGTTTTTAATTTCAATTAAAAATACATATGTCCTTGGATAACTTTAGTTGAAATTAGGGTCACAGCTTAATATCTCATTCCATAAACCTAAGCAAACACAAGTGATTCATTCATTGTGAAACTTAAAAAATTTTTTAATCATTGAGGTAATCATTCACAAAGTAAGTTCTCCATCAATCAATAGACAATATTCTAATGACATCATAGTTGGTAAAATGGTGGCGGTATCGTTTGTTTATGGTTTGAAATCACAAAGATTTAATTTTGCAATGTCTCTTAGTTACATTATTTTATTGTCATATTTATGAGCTCAGAACAAAAGCATATTTTTTCATTATTTAGTTATTAAAGACGGGAAAAAATTATAAATGCATGATTTGAAAAATTTAAATAATTTTCTTTCTTAATTTTAAAAAATAACATCGGGAAGTAACAGCGGGTTTAAGTTAAATAAGTTTAACTGTTTAATTCTGTTGTAATATTCAAAATAACTGTATTTATTAGATTTCAGTAAACAACATCAGGGCCCGATTAAACTTTGAAGTTAGAGGAATTACAATGTCATTTCAGGACCTTTCTTTTGGAGAAGCTTTTCTAAATTTCATATATACATGGAAACTCTTCAGTGTTAGAAATATTATTCTTAGGACTGACATAACACGAGAACGGCCTGCAATTTTACACAAGTTTTTGAAAGCTACTTTATATCAGAAATTTTACTAAAAACTGGTTACTTTTTTGTTATAGCGGCCCACACTATTAGTATTATGACAAGTTGCAGCCAATTTCGCCAACGTCGTAACCAAGATCGTGAAGCACACACACATAATACCATATAATACCATTTCATAAAATCGTATACGATAATTTAATAGTTTTTACCTTACTTCAAGTGTAAAATTTATTTATTTTTAAGGCTTAACAATCTAAATTGTCCAATATATGAATTTTAAAAAATGTAAACAAAGATTGAATAGACATGACCGCAAAAAGCCTCAAATCTGCATAACACTTGGAACCAAACTGTGCAGATTAGTGGTCTTCTACTGTACACAGTTTTTCATAAATGTGTTTCGTTCTTTAAATGTGTTATTTTCATCTATCACTGCGGAACAAGCGAGAAAACTCATATTCTTGCACATGAGTTGTATAACTTTATATCTAAATTTCCGTCATTTTTGACGGGCTACCTTTCTAGTATTTTTTATAAAGTTTGAAATTTGAGTTGCCATACATTCTTTGGCATTACCCAGAGATATTGAATGATGCCAGACAGATAAATTTAAAAAACTTTTAAATAAGTTACTAATATGAAAATTGCAATACAAAATTTAAATATTACATCTGTTTTTTTTTAGACATTTCAGTTCTCACTACTTTCACAGAATTCCATTAGAGGAGACCATTTAGAGGATTAGATTAACCCTTTATGCACAGACGTTATTTTAAAATACTATCAAAAATAGCTTGTTACAAAATTTGCTTAATACGCCGATTTGCCATACACTGTAAAAATATATATATATATATATATATATATATATATATTTGTACATTTTTTAATTCTGAAAAATATTTAAAAAAATATTTAAAATAAATGAGTTGAGGGGATTGGTGAATATCTCACAAAACAGCAATAAAATGGACGGCGAACCCATGGTGCGCGGCAGAATATTTTCCGCACGGCATTAAGTCAAAATTGCACACAATACACGAGTTTAGACTTAGCTGAGTTTGTGCAAATTCGGCTGGTTGGAAATTGAAGAAACTGAAATGCAACGCAATGAATTCTAATGCTCAATATTGGCTCAACATTAAAAAGTTTTTTTTTTTTTAGAAGGTTTGGATACTATCGAAAAGGAAAAATAACCAATAATTATAAGTAAAAATCAGGATGTAAAAAATGATGACAACTTGCAATTCAATTCTAAATACAAACAGGGCGCTTGCCATTTTGAAATTTTTCTTGCGAGTCATTATTTTTGCAAATGAAACTCTAGTAGAAACCTTTGATTTCCAGTTCAGCTTACATATCCTTAAAAAAAAAAAAAAAAAAAAAAAAAAAAAAAAAAAAAAAAAGTATGAACTTGATATCAATTATTTGCAGGGGTCGTACTTGTCCTGAATTTTCAAGACCAGGAAATTCTTCGGTACCAGTATTTTCTCATAGAAAATCTTAAATAAGGCGAAATTTCGCGCGTTTAACCTAAATTTGTTTGCCTATAAAGAAAATACTGATTGATGTTTGTCCTGAAAATTCTGTGAAGCGTACGACCCCTGTATCTGGCATTGAAGATGCAACAAAAGAAATCGCAATTTTCTTTTATTTATTTATTTTTTAATTTAACACCGTATTTTACCCCTATTTTAGAGATATTTTATAATCCTAGAATTAAAATTTTAAGTAATTTTGATACATTATTGTTTGTTCCACTAACTATTTTGGTTGTTGTCACGTCATAGTTACGTAGATTATTAAAAAAAAGAAAAAAAAATGACCCAGTGATGTGAAAAGATTTGGCATCACTGCCCTATAAATACCGATTTAGTTTATTAATTTTAATAGACGAAATTTTTATAAAATTCATTCAATGATTCCACAAATTCTATAACATATTTAAAAAAAAAGATCAAGAAAATGGTTTTGGAAGGTAAAATTCTCATTCATTCATACTTTGGGACACAAAGGATTAACCTAGGGTTAACAAAGGGATAACCTTTTATTTCGAACTAATTATTATGTATGGCTTTGCCCACATTCAATTAGGGTAACACATCGAAAATTTTAATCAATTTAAAAGAAAAATATAGTATTTAACATGTAATTGTACAAAAAAAAAAAAAAAAAAAAAAAAAAAAACCATGCAACAGCGTTTACACTCAGACAAATGTGACAGTGAATGTAGAAAAAAATTAATTTTCTGCAAAACTATTTATAATAAACAAACAAACAAAAATTATGTAATTTCTGTTAAATTCATATAAGGTATCATTACATATCAAGGTACCATTACATATATCTGACTATTTTATAGTCAGATATATGTAATGATACTTTGATTGAAAAAATTTATTAATTTAAAAAAAACTGAAAAAACTATAACAAACATACTTTATAATTTTAACCAAATACTATATGAATTTATTAATAATTTAAAAACAAACTTCTTTTAGGAATGTTTTAGAAATCACACACATATAAATATATATATATTTACATGAATTACTTTAATTCGTGTAAAACAATTTTCTAACTTAAAAGGTAAATTTAATCTTCAGCATTATTATAATCATCTGAGGTCAATAATTCTTTTCATAACAATGTTATGGTAGTTAGGTATCTCAAGGGCGGATCTGGAGAGTCCTTTTTGCCGTGGGTCGGGTTTGGGTCCGGTTGACTTCTATTTTTTGCTGCTGGTTGGATTAACTTATACTTTTTTCGGTGGGTCGCGTTTGGGTCTGGTTGATTTCTATTTTTTGCTGTGGGTCAGGTAAACTTCTACTTTTTTGCTATGGGCCAGGTTAACTTCTACTTTTTTATGCGGGTCGGGTTTGGGCCCGGTTGACTTCTACTTTTCTGCTACAGGTCGGGTCGACTTTTACTTTTTAGCTGCGCCTAGCGCGTTGGGTTTGGAGCAGATTGACATACATTATATCAGGTTTGGGTCAGCTTCGGATTGGGTTTTCACTACTGCGTCTTGCCAGAAGGATCGGGTTGACCCGTTTTTTTTAAAAGAAAGTCTAAGTATTTTTGAAGATAAAAACTATATGCAGTAAAATCTCCATAACGGACATGTCCAAATAATTATTTAGGAATACTTTTTAACCCCCAGAATTATGTGAAAAATACTAATTTGGTATAAGACTGCTTGCCTCTTCATATCTAAGATCAGTTGTAATTCAGTAAAGAATGCTCTGGAACTTATTAAAAAACATACCGGGCGTTCTAAAAGGGATTTTAAAATTTAGTACTTTCGAATGGTGACAGCTATTTAAAAAAATCTTGCAGAAGGGTTATGTAAGATGTCAGGAGATTTTTTACTGCGATTCCTGATTTTACTGTATAATAGCAACGATAGATGGCGCCGTAAACGATGGTCGTAAAGTCTACCTCCTCCGAGAGCCGATTTAGCGCCTATTGCTTCCAGCACCATCTATCGTTGCTATTTTAAACTAAAATCAAGAATCGCAGTTTAAAAAAATTATCAGACGTAGAGTAAAAAAAAAAAAAAAAAAAAAAAAAAAAAAAAAAAAATCTGAAATTCAACGAAAATTTTCTGAAAGGTTACAGCAGGGATTCCCTTCTGGCACTAATTATTTTTGTTGCAGGTCGGGTGAGCTATTTTGGATTCGGATCGATTTCAGGCTGAGTAGAGATTCTTGTAAGCTGGGTTTGGGTTAACCTGTTTTTTTTTTTCAAAAATTAGTTCAGTATAATATTTGAAGCTAAAAATCATATCTATAATAATAAACGTATGTATGTGTGCTGTTTTTTAAAGAGACCACTGCATTTTTTCCACGACTCTTTGAGGAAATTCGCACTTCGTCGACCCTTTGATGAAATTTGCGTTTCTTCCGCAACCCTTTGACGAAATTAGCGTAATTTTTCAGACCTTTGATAAAATTTGCGCTTTTTTCCGTGACCCTTCCACCAAATTCGCATTTTTTCAGCGATCCTTTGACTAAATTCGCATTTTTAAAGCGATTCTTTGACTAAATTCGTTTTTTTCCACGATTCTATGAAGGAATTCTTGTTTCCTCCACGATCCTTTGACGAAATTTGCGTTTTTATTCGCGGCTATTTGACAAAATTTGCGTTTTCTCCGCGATCCTTTAACGAAATTCGAGTTCTTTTCCGCTGCCTTTTGAAGAAATTTGCATTTCCCGCGATCATTTGAAGAATTTCGCATGTTTTCCGTGGCTCCCTGACCAAATTCGCGCTTTTTCAGTGATCATTCGACAAAATTGAAGTTATTGTCTGCGAATGATTGAAGAAATAGATTTTTTATGGAGACCAATTATCAAAATTGCGATTATTTGTATGTCCGAATTTTCGATAGGTGAATTTTCAAAATTTTTGGAACCGAATGCCTTAACCCTGGTGCTGCGTATTATTATTATTATTATTATTTATCAAAATAGGTTCAAAAATTGCGCATATCTTTTATTACACATTTCAAATCTGCACACATTTTAGAGTAAAATATGTTCAAAATCTTTGTGGAACAAGTTTTTTTTTTTTTTTTTTTTTTTAATAGAATTAGATCATAAAAAAAAAGACTTGCTAGGTTGCGCAAATTTTGCCACTTTTGCGTTGGCCGTGGAAATCGCGGGTTGCGCAGCGAGAGGGTTAAATTTTCGGAACATAATCACCCCTGTTCCTGACATCTTACATAAACCTCCTGCAAGTATTTTTTTTAATATCTGTCACCATTTGCAATTTATTGAATTTTAAAATCAGTCAGTCCATTTTAGGACACCCGGTATACTCAGTAGCTATGGGATGATGGCTGAAAAAAGCATTAAAAAAAAAAAATAAGCTGGCTTCGATATGTCAATTAGAGGTTTACCTGGGCTGAAGTTATCAGGCCCAAGCCCAGGTCGAACCCACATAAAAAAAACTATTGGCCCCGCCCAGTATAAAGCTAAAAAATCAACTCCAGCCCTGCCTGCATTTTGCAATTAAAATTATTCATAAAGCACACTTGTTTATGCTCATATTTTATTTTCAGATTATGTTCGAAATTCATGAATAGTACAGAAAAACAACATTAATGACTATAAAAATGACTATTTAGGCAATTATGTGCGTAAACGCTACGTTAAAAATTTGACTTAGACAATTACATTCAAATAAAAATCCAGCAAGATAATCAGTTTAGAATGAAAGAAACGGTTGATAAAAGAAAATTATATTTTTAAGGTATCCGAACACCTTTAAAACGTAATTTTCGATCAAACTATCTATTTTTTATTTTTACAATAATATTAAAATTAGATCTTATCTATCGAAATCTGCTTGAATTTTGTCTGTATCTAAAATAGAACTCGAGTAACAGCCGTTTAAAGCTACAGATGTTACAGCTTTTGAATTGTGTTCAAAAGTTATTTTTAGCTTTTTCTCAAAATGAAGTTTTTCAAATTTTTACTATACGCAAAACATCCTAAAACAAAGAATTATGCATGAAATATCACGAAATTTTCTGTACTTCTTTTACAAATGTCTTTTGAGGGAATAGACTATACTCATGATAATATATTAAATAGTTTTACATTTACACTAAGTATAAATGACAAATTTGAGATAAATTTTGTGAATTTTTCATTGCATTAGTGCTTTAACTGCCATATCATCTGAGATAGAGATGCGATTATAATGTGTGTAGTCTAAGTCCTAGAGAAAGTTATTCTGTTTATTATGCAATTTACGAAATGTCAATACATTGTTTCATTTTAGGTAGATTTCTTAAGAAATACTACCTATTGCAGTCGTTACCATGGTGCGACTTTTGAAAAATTCTTTCATAACTTTTCATTATAGGACCCCAGGAACCCAAAACCACCTCCACCTAAAAAGTTTATATATATATATATATATATATATATATATATATGTATGTATGTATGTATGTACTAAATTTTGTCCGCACGATAAAAGTCGCAGTTATGCACGGAACGTCTTCAAACTCGCCAACAACTTTAAGATGGCTAATTTCTCGGCGGGGATTGAAAATGAGCAAAATCGGTCCAAGGGAATGGGAATGGGGAAGGTTAAAAATTTTGAATACCGTCTTAACATGATTCTGATAAAACCAGCTTTTACACAACAATGGCAGGAAAATATAAATATTTTTCATTATATCTGTTGCCAACAATTAAAAAAAAAGCAATAAAATTCTCACCACAACAATTGCTTTTCTAATGCAATGTTTTCACGTGAAAAATTAAATTAGATAAACAGTTTGACGAATTGAAAACAAATTGAATATTACGTCATAAGTTTTCTAGAGCAAGATTTCTGCATGAAAATTCAAAATGAAATAAATAGTTTGACGAATTGAAAACAAATTGAATATTACGTCATAAGTTTTCTAGAGCAAGATTTCTGCATGAAAATTAAAAATGAAATAAATAGTTTGACGAATTAAAAAACAACAACAAAATATTGCGTCATATTGAAAATATAATGGACCACAGCAGGTGAATATGTAACGTCATGTGAGTTTGAAGAAACGTATTAAAACATGATAAAAACCCGAGTATGGAAATATTAACATATTTTAACACTTTGAGGTTCTCTGAATTTGATTTAGCCATTTTTAAACCTATTCCATATACATGCGTGTGTGTATTTGTGTATATTAGAATTTTCACAAAATGTTTAGCTTCCTAGAGCTCATTCTTAGCGAAGGAACTGGGTTTATCTCTAATCTTGATTTAAGTTTCGTTGGTGAATTTAGTACTTAACTTCGAAATCTACCTCCGCCTGTAGGCCCGAGCCAGCAGGGATTTTTTGAGTTATCACGTTTTGCGGAAATGTCAATTTCTGACATAATTTTGACTGTTTTTCACTTAAAAAATTTTATTTCTGGGTAGTTGCTAAAATTTTTATATTTTTTTCAAAGTTTTAAAGTAAATGTCATTATAAAAAAAGGGTAGCAAAAGAAAATTTTAAAAATTTCGAAAAATCACTTCCGAAGGTATGCGGATACCTTAAAGCTCTACAAAGAAAAAAAGTAAAATTTAGAAAATGCATCTCTCTAACCTATCAAATCAAATTACATTTCTAAAGATTTCGCTAAACAAATGTACAACACAAATGTAATTTTTACGAATGACAAATAAGTAAAATGTCAGACAAATTTGGGCTCGGGAGGAAGAATTTAGAGGAGTGCACGGGTCGTGGTCGGGCCAATAATACTTATCATACGGGCTGACACGGACCGAATGTTTAGCTTTTATTCCGGGCCAAGCCCCGACCTGGAAATTTTGGCCATTGCAGACCTTTAGGAAAAATGAAGTCCAGCCCAGGCTCGATCTGGAGGAAAAAGAAGTCTGGCCCGACCCACATCTGCAGTAAAAATTAAGATCAGGGCATGGCCCGACTCTAAAAGAGAAAAGACCTGACCCAGCCAGAGTCTCGTGGATTTAAACTGGCGCGATCCGGGTCGGGTCGGACCAACTTGTGCTCGGGAGGAAGAATTTAGAGGAGTGCACGGGTCGTGATCGGGTCAATAATGCTTATTATACGGGCTGACACGGACCGAATGTTTAGCTTTTATTCCGGGCCGAGCCACGACCTGGAAATTTTGGCTATTGCAGACCTTTAGGAAAAATAAAGTCCAGGCCAGGCTCGATCTGGAGGAAAAAGAAGTCTGGCCCGACCCGAATCTGCAGAAAAAATTAAGATCAGGGCACGACCCAACTCTAAAAGAGAAAAGACCTGACCCAGCCCGAGTCTCGTGGATTTAAACTGGCGCGATCCGACCCGGGTTGCGCCGCGCCGGACGCGAGCTCCGCCTCAAGTCATTTCCCGTGAGGATGCATAATGTCGTTTTACAAACCCTTTATTAGCCCAAGGGGGGGCGATCGCCCCTTCGCCCCCCCCCCCCCCTTAGATCCGCCATTGAGGTATCTGGTGGTAGATATAGTAATTTTGCCTTTTCAAAATGCTATAAAAAGTAAAACTATAATTATTTTACTGCGCTAATATAATTAAAAAATTATTAATTTCAGATAATTGGAACAATGTTTAAGAATAAAATTCCATTAAATCGGGCAAATATTCAATTAAATTAGAGAATCATTTTATATAAATTTAATTAATTATTTTATACAAAATTTATTATCTATTTAAAGCTTGTTAAAAATTCCACAGTTAAAAAATTAATTTTAAGTCCTGTATGTAGCCATATATTAACCATGATTAAAAAAAATATATACCGAATAAGATCCAAAATAAATAATCTATATTTTTTCGAGATTAGGAAGAAAAATGAATATATATATATATATATATGTACTAATCTTAGAAGCATGAGTGCATTAAATTTGCAATTAAATAAGAACATAAAAGATACATAAATAAATTAGATATTATTATTAAACTTGAAACAGAAATTTAAAATAAAAATAAAAATAAAAGTGCCCAGTGAAACTGATGGCATTGAGCTCACAGGCTATTTACACTAATTGTATATTATACTCTTATTTATGACCATTATTCATAAAATAGAACTCACTCTTTTTGAGCAAAATTAAGGGAGGATTAGTCCC
This sequence comes from Maratus speciosus, assembly GCA_963932465.1. NCBI lineage: Eukaryota > Metazoa > Arthropoda > Arachnida > Araneae > Salticidae > Maratus > Maratus speciosus. Next base: position 424,734,555 of record OZ010789.1, on the reverse strand, counting down.
CAGTTCTCCCCTTTATACTTAACCAATGAACTTACAAATCTAATCACGAAAGCGCCTTATCAGAATAAACCGGTATGCCAAATTTGAAGCAAATCGGATAATTCTGCATGAAAAAACCCATTTATTTAAATAAGAGCCCCTCGTCCCCCCTTTATACATAACTAATGAACCTCCAAATCTAATCAGGGAAGCACCTTATCAATATAAACCGGTATACCAAATTTGAAGCAAATGGGATAATTCTGCATGAAAAACCAATTTATCTAAATTGAGGGGGGTTAGCCCCCCCCGTTCCCCTCTTTATACTTAATCAATAAACCCCCAAAACTAATCAGGGAAGCGCCTTATGTGAATGAACATATATCCAAAATTTGAAGCAAATCGGATATTTCTATCAAGAGTTATCGCGTTACGTGCATACATACGTACATAGGTACATACAGAGCCTGCGGTCACATTAGCTCTCAGGCTTTGATAGCCTGTGAGCTAAAATATGCGCTAAGATGAAGAAAACTTCATTGACAAACAGCATCTTAATATTAAAAACTGACTCGTAATATTAAATAGGCTACTGTTAAAATATTACATAAAAACTCGATAAATATTTAGCCATAAATAATAAACTTTAAAAAACAAAAGATCCGAGAAATAAATAAATCTAAAATAAAAATAAATTCAAGTATGGAAATATTATCTTTAAAGTACTCAATATAAAAAAGTAAAACTAAAAAACTAAAAATAATAGTAGTTGTTATTTAATTCTGTATTATCAACTTCATATTTTGAAAGTTTTTTTCGTCGACGTTTTCGATTAATTATTTATTTCCTACTAAACAGATGAGCCCATTGAAGGAGTAAGCAGTTATTCTTCATCAGGTTCAGCCGAGAACTTTGGTCCTAACGTGGGTCCTATGCCTACAGTAGGAGGATTCGGTATCTATAAAATTGAATTTTGTATTTAATCCAAATTTTCATTTAATATTACGTGTGAGTCATTTAAAATACGCACTAGAAGAAAATAATTAAGACTAGTCTAACTAATTAAATATCGCTTCTGCCTGGACCTTAAATCTTTTTAAATTCCAGTTATAATCGGAATAACAAAATGAATTAGATTTTGGCTAAAGGGAACTCAAATTTTTAGCGTTATTTTTTTTTTTTAATTGTGAGTCTTAATTTTCAAATTCAGAATTCAACGAATATTTTTTCATGATTTTTTTTAAATTCCTTATCCCTCCCTCTCATTATTTTTTAAGCGATTTTGTCACACACACTAGATTATGCCATTGAAATTATGTTGTAAAATATTACAACTTCATAACTCGATTGCAAATTAAGTAGGATCCCTAAAGCTAACTCGTAAGGCATCCCCAAGATTAACTCCATAACATCACCATTTGATTTTTTTTTCTTTTTAATATCGGAATGGATAAGAAATTGTAGGAAAACGGCGCTGACGTTTAATGTCGTTAAATTACGTTTCTGATTTCCCCAGCTTACAGACGTCGGATTCTAGACTGTAGCTGACAGTGCGTATGTTGAAATCACAGTGCACTTCTAGTACTCCTGATATAATCCTATTTCAACACAAAACAAAGTTAATCTGTTGAAAATATCACTAAAATATTTTAATTATAGTTAAAATTATGCTGGAAATTAGGCTTCAGCTGCTAAACAACAATTCTATTTCAACTTTTAGTAAGACACCCTGCATTTTTTGTTGAATAAGAGGATTGCGAGCCTGGTTTTCTATACAAAATTTGTCTGTTTAGATGCTTATTATTTCCCCTGAAAGTGTGTTTCATTAATTTAGAAATATGCTGCATTTTTTTAAACTTTTGCGCATGTATTCATTCTACCAATCACCGATACATACAGTTCTTTTATAACAACAATCATCAACATTTTCTGGCTCTAAATGTCTAGAAGAGTGCAAAATACTTGTTGCTTCTACATTTTTTGTCAATTTTTTTCATCAGATTTATGGTTTAGAAGGAAAATGCAAGTGTTCGTTGAAGTAGATAGCTATTTTCACAATCTGTAAATTGCAAATCTTAATCTTTGTTGAAAAACTTAAGTTAAAAGTTTTTGCATGGCGAATTTCCTTTCTAACTTCGACATTTTCTTTTCAACTAACCATTTTACATTTTTAGCAATATCAGATAACGGACTGGCAATGAAATACCATAAAAACTACATCGTTATTCTAAAACAGATTATATCATTTCTGAGTTGTTTCAGTTAATATTCGAAGGCTATTCACCACGTATAACGATTGGATTATTATTAGGCTTATAAATATGTTTCAGTTTCAACCTTTTGTAGAGTAAAAAAGAAAGAGTTGTTTCTTGTCAAAAGAAAGAAAGATTTATTCAACGTATTTTGCATCAAAAGCTACAACATTCGCCCATCTGTGAGGCAAACTATGATGCCGCAATGGAAGACGGGTTATTTTGGTGCAATCTACTCATAAAGCCAACTTTTGTATAAGAATTGAACCGCTCTCCAGAAATGGCACTCTATGGAGCGAAACAAATGGTAATCTGAATAAGCAACATATGATGGCTCCTGTCCCTGCAGGCGAAGACAGTCGCTATCTAATGCTAAACCTTATGGAGAGGTTATTTTCTGATATCTCGTTTGCATTTCGACATTTATGTAGCTTTCATTACAAAAAGTCCTTCCGGCCAGTGCCGGGAGGAAGAGGTAGATTTCATATTCCTTATTTTTAAAAAGCCAGCTTATATTATTCAAACACACAAAGCTCAATTTAGTGGAAACCGATTATAGAAGATTCAATACTAATTTTTATCAATACTAAATCACTATGAATGAGAATCTCGCGAAATTAGTCAGCTTTATCCAAGCTGCTTTTATTTAAAGTAACTTATATTTGGTTGCCAAATTCGGCGATATCTTGAAGTGCCTGCCATTTTAAGACAACATGGTGTGGATGAGGCTAACTAGTGAACTTGGTCCAGACCTTAGTAATTCCTGTGCACATGCTCACTCACATCGGAATCGGTTGACATATACGAGTGCTGTCGCAGGCAAAAAATCAGATTTTTCAAAATGTCACCCAGATTAGAAATTCAAACTGCTATATCTGAGCCATTTTTTAAGATAAATACAAAATAAAAAATGCTCCGGAATCCTTATATCAAGGTCAAATACTTAAGAAAGAAACCTCTTTCAATTTCTAATTTTTTTGCACCTCACTTGTTTCAAATTGGCGGCCATTTAAAAAAAAATTTTAATTTAAAATTTGAAATGTGGATCAAAAAATTGAAAAAAAAATTTTTTTTTCTTATGTGTTTGACTTTGATACAAAGATTGCGGAGCAGTTTTTGTTTTGTCTATATCTTAAAAAATGGCTGAGTTATAGCACTTTAAATTTCTAGCGTGTCTGACATTTTGAAACGACCTGATTTTTGTCACGCGATAACAGGCATATTTATGAACCGATTTGGATGTACCTTGGTGTATACATAGTACATACCAATGTCTCGAGCGAGTTCGTTGGCTAGTTTCATCCACCATCTTGCTTCAAAATGGCGGCCATTTAAAAAAAATTAAAAAAATTAAGTAAAATGAGGTACCAAAAATTTGGAAAATGAAAAAGATTTTTTTCTTATTTGTTTGACCTTAATGCAAAGATTCCGGAACAGTTTTTGTTTTGTCTATATCTAATAAAATGGCTGAGTTATAGAATTTTGAATTTGTATTGTGGCTGACATTTTGAAACGACCTGATTTTTGTCACGCGATAACAGGCGTATTTATGAACCGATTTGGATGTAACTTGGTGTGTACATAGCACATACCAATGTCTCGACCAAGTTCGTTGGCCGGCTTCATTCGCCATCTTGTTTCGAAAGGGCTGCCATTTAAAAAAAAATTAAATTAAAAATTTAAAATGAAGTATCAAAAAATTGGAAAATGAAAAAATTTTTTTTTAATGTGTTTGACCTTTATACAAAGATTCCGGAGCAGTTTTTATTTCGTCGATATCTTAAAAAATGGTTGAGTTATAGCACTTTGAATTTCTAGCATGGCTGACATTTTGAAGCATATTTGTCACGCGATAACACGCGTATTTATTAACCTATTTGGATGTAAGAAGACATGTGGATAGTATATAGCAATGTCTCGACTAAGTTCGCTGGCCAACTTCATCCGTCTTCTTGTTTCAAAATGGGGGCCATTAAAGTAAAAAAAAATTATATTTAAAGTAAGATTAAAAAAAATTAGAAATTGAAAAAAGTTTCTTTCTTAAGTATTTGACCTTGATATAAGAATTCCGGAGCATTTTGTGTTTTGTCTTTATCTTAAAGAATGGACAGATACAGCAGTTTGAATTTCTAATGTGGGTGACATTTTGAAAAATCTGAATTTTTGCCTGTGCTTGTATATGTCAACCGATTCCGATGTGAGTGAGCATTTGAACAGGAATTACTAAGGTCTGGACCAAGTTCACTGGTTAGTCTCATCCACCATGTTGTCTTAAAATGGCAGGCACTTCAAGATATCACCGAATTTGGCAACGAAATATAAGTTACTTTAAATAAAAGCAGCTTGGATAAAGCTGACTAATTTCGCGAAATTCTCATTCAAAATGATTTAGCATTGATAAAAATTAGTATTGAATGTTCTATAATCGGTTTCCACTAAATTGAGCTTCGTGTGTTTGAATAATATAAGCTGGCTTTTTAAAAATAAGGAATATGGAAGCTACCTCTTCCTCCCGGCATTGACCGGAAGAACTTATTTAATTATTATTATTATTATTATTATTATTATTATTATTTTTGCATTGGATAGCTGAGGTCCATCATCGCTATTTTTTAACTTTTTCGATTTTGGTTGCAGATATTTTTTATAAAGTTACTTTTACTCTTGAAACCGCTTCCGAAAAGGAATGTGTCATTCTAAAAAGTATCTGCAGCCAAAATCTCGTAAAAAAAGAGCGATGTAGAGATGGACCTCAGCTAAATAAATAAAAAATAAATAAAAAATATATAAAAAATATTAGCTAATAAAAAAAAAAATATTTAAAAATGTCGAAATGCAAACAAGATATTAGAAAATAACCACTCCATAGGTTTAGCATTAGCTCGCGAGTGTCTTCGCCTTACCTAATACATCACAGCGATAGGCTTCGAAAGACTGATCTTGAAACTTATGGGAGAGCATTGTCATTCGCACCCTTGGTTTAAAAGTGCCACAACTCAAAAATTGAACTTTTTGAGTTATGGCTGCCACTCGGCTTGCTTTTTGTGCCTCTACCAATCACCTAAAATGCCAGATAGTGTAATGAAAATCCCAGCAGTTGTGTCGTTTTTTACCCGACTGCCAAGAAGGGTTATGTGTTTCATGTGTATCTGGGTATGTGGATCTCTTTATACCCTCGAAACATCCCAAAGGCTGGATGGATTTTAATGAATGAGGTCTCTATCGATTCGTCTTAATCGTCCGATGGTTATAAGACTAGGTTACAGCGCCTAGAAGATACAGTGTGGAAAACGGCTATTCCTATAATGCTTTAAAAAGTGCTAAAAACTTGTATCCCATAAATCTCCAACAATGCTCAGCGGCAATATGCTGATACGAGCGCCATCTCGTAACTCTTTTCAATAGAAACCCTGTGTTTTAAAAAATTATAGAATGTTAAATATCGGAAACTATAAATATAAGATATTTTAGTCTGTTATAAGCTAATTTAGTTAAGGAATGACGTGAAATAGGTTAAAGAGTCTCTTTTAGAATGACTATCGTTTTTAAATCACTACGATGGTGCTACGATCGACATCTTGTTATTCAGCATCGTTGTACATTTATGGGATTCAATTTTTTAGCACTATTTTGTAGCCGTTTTCCATACTGTATCTTCTAGGCGCTGTAACTAGGTTTTGTTTTTATAAATTCAAAATGGTGGCCGTAAAATACAAATTGGCGGCAGTCACGAAAAAAAGTTTTTACGCACCGTATTGAGTGGTATATCATTGGATAGGTCTTTCAAAATGAAGACGATGTTTCATTGACTATTTTACAGTCAGAAGCTCAGTTTAAATATTACACAACCTGGAAGTTGTGTAGGTAGGATCTATAGCTTTACTGCAACTCTAACCATCATAGACATCTATAGGCCTCATCAAAACAATGTTTATAGATAGGAACTAACAATTAAACACAACTTAAAAGTCTTCAATACAAGTAAATAAAAAAAAATAGGTAAGTAATATAAAAATTAGTTTAACATTGATGAGAAATAATTAATTAGTTCGCTTTTTACGCAGTCGGGTTTTTTGATTTTTAAAATTTAATTTTTACTTCTTTATGATTGCAAGATGGCCACTGGCCCCTCTAGAGAAGTGCCGCATCTTCAATCGTGATCTAACCTTCAAATGTGAACCTGAAAATTTAAAAAATCTACAAGAATGACAATTTATCATGCACAGTTCTTCTTCGTGGCATCACTAGATCAACTAAAATTTACGTACACAGCCCGGAAACAATGTTTCGCATTTCCTGGAAAATGGAGTTTTTTGAGTTAAGGTAAACAGTGGCCTAAAAATGACAACAATATCGAATATTTTTATTGAATTTTTCAGTGGTCCACACGGTTATAAATCACGACTCCAAATTGTAGATCTGAAATCGAAATAGTTTTAAAGATATTTGAACTTTTCTGAGTGTTCTCAGAGTGTCTGAGTGTTAGTTTACAAACTTTAAATGCATTTTTCTCAGACTTTTATTTTTGTTGATGTTAGTATTTGCTATTCCCTAAGGCTTTTTTTCTGTTGTAGATAGAGTCTTGAAATTTTTTGTAGATACTTATATATATGTACTACAATAATTAGTGTGGATTTAGGCCTGAGGGTTATAGTTATATATATTTTTTTAAATGTCAAAGTTAATATTTCCAAATTTTTCGTGTTTTTTTCAGGTTTCGCGTTACAATTTTTTTTTTTTTAATTTGAATAAAAGTTACATCTTTAATTCCATACTAATTTTTGTTCCCAATAATCCAATGAATATAAGTCAATTAAAATAACTAAAAAATATTAAAAATTAAAAATGTTATAAAAGTTTTTTAAAACTTCAAATTTTTCAAAAAATTTTAAATAAAAAAAATGGTCCTTGTTAAAATGATTTTTTTTTTTTTAAACCAGAAATCAGTTTAATTTTATAATCTCAAACAAAGTCATTAATTATTTTTAATGTAACTGTCTCCAATTTTTTTTTTTTTTTTTTTTTTTTTTTTTTTTTTTGAAAAAGGGTACTCTGTAGCCTTAAGGCACTTTTGTAGCAAGGGTGCGTTATTTAGTGTCGCGTTTTTCAGCATACATTAGACGTTTTAGATGAAATTCTTTCAAATTGATTAATTATTGCTTAATTGACCGCTGATTGTCTGACGTGGTTTCAACTACAGTTGTCAGTTACATCGCTTTTTTATTCAGAAATTCCGAATTCATACAGGCGCTTTCAAAAGAAGAATTTTTAGTTTAATGTAAGCATGAAATGGCTGTCATTGAGCAAAACACAAAATTATTAGTGGGAAATTCTAGTATAAATTTGGAATATCTGAATTAAAAAAATTGACCAAACTGGCAATCCTGGTTTCAACAGCTCGCAATAGACTTCGCCCGTTTAATCCCACTAAACTGTATAAAAAGGCAAGTGTTTCTTAATCAAGAAAAATATAATACAACCAGGAACAAAATATGTAATAACCTCTTCCGAGTTACAAACGATTCCAAAAACTTTTCTTTATCTTCAAAATCGTCAGAATCCAATATATTTTCGAGATTTAAAAAAGCATATGTAAAAACGAGGTATTTTTTCATTTGCTGCCACTGACTTTCGAAAACATTTCCTAGTAGTTTTTATAGTGTATGAATCAGTTTTCTCAACCCGGAAAATAGTTTTTTTGGATGCTATCTATTTTCAAGTAAACATCTTCATGTTCAACAAACATGTTTTAAAGACAAACACGATAAATTAACGGTATTAATATTAACATTATTTTAACACCGGGACTACACAGATCATCACCTCATCGAGTTGACGGCCTGAAATTCCAGCATTAGATAGAGCTCGATTAGCATATTAAAATACAACTAGTCTGCCAAGTCATAACAGGGTGCAAACCACCTGCAAACCCGATTTTACACAGAAAAAAGTGAGTACTCAAAATAGAGTAAAAGTATTCAATTTTAAATACGTTGCATACTCAAAAAAGCTCCGATCCAAATGTACTCAAAATTGAGAAACACATGTACTCATTTTTGATTCCATGTTTGTGTTCAAATATGAATCGTTATGTACTGCCCCCTGAACCTACAAATAAAATAAAAATGTACAGACATTTATTTCCCGTTCACAATTATTCACAATATACATTTAATTGATTATTTATTTAAAAAATATAGCAAAATTATTAGCAAAATAGCCAAATCGAATATTTTTATGACAAGAGCATTATTTGCAAGCCTTTTAAATTATTTTAAAATACCGTGCATAATTTAATATTTGCATTAGTAAACATCTTTTATGCCGCCATAAAGGAAATAAACCATTGCAGGATACAAAATTATCGTTTTGTTCGGGTTTGATAACATGTGATGGATCAAAATTGAGAAAGGATAGGTTCATTTTTTATCCAAACATACTTAATTCTTTGATTTGATTACTTCCTTTTTTTTTCAGTGCAGTGATTGATCAGTAGGTTTATCATTGTGTTTTCCTGCATCCAAAGGTATGAAAACATGGAGGACTGGGAACAGGAAAACACAATGGTAAAACCTACCAGTCAACCACTAAAATCGTGCTTGCAGGTGTTTTCCACCAAGATATGACTCGGCAGACCAGTTGTAATATGCGAATCGAGTTTTAACTAATCCTGGAATTTCAGACATGAAGTCGATGAGGTGATGATTCATGCAGCCACGTCTCGGTTTACTTGTTACTTTTGGATGTATAAATTCAATTACGCAGCTGAAAATGTTTAACTAAGAATCGATAGCATCCTAAAAATCGATATTCCGGTTTCAGACAACTGATTAATATACTATAAAACAAATAGGAAACGTTTCCGAAAATCAGTGGCAGCAAAAGAAGCCTTGTTTTTGTAAATACTTCTTTAAATCTCGAAAATATAATGTTTTCTGAGGTGTGTGAAGATAAAGAATTATTTTCGGAACCCTGGATGACTCAGGAGAGGTTATTGTACATTTCTGATCCTGGTTATATTATGTATTCCTAGATTAAGAAACACCTGCCTTTTTTTTACAGTGGAGAAGCTCAGTCTCATGTTACAACATCAGTGAAGCAAATTCTAGAAGGACATCACTGGGATCTGTTGGCGCACCTGTTGTAGTTTCATCAGATGTAAATTCTTCTACGATTTGTTTTGTTCCATGTAGAATACCCTTTTAGTAGAGCGGTTCACTGCTTATGCAGAAATCAACAAGTCGGAAATTGTACGTCAAACGTGACAAATGAGGTACGTTCGTACTATAACTAGCTTTATAAATATTCAGATCTAGCTGTTGCACTCTTGTGCAAAAATGCATGAATAAAAAAATTATTACGATTATATATATATATATATATATATATTAAATTCAGTAATACGAAAATAAGAGGACTTAATATTAAATAGGACGTCATCACCATGGCAATCTAGAATCATTACCTAACAAGGGATACCATTGAATTGGTTACGTGTGATAGGATTCAACAGAATGAAGAAAACCTTTATTAATATCTTTCTATGTTTTGATTCGATTTTCATGAAATTTGAAATGACTCGAAAAAATTCGGCAACGATTATATATATTAAATTTCAAACCATTCAGTTGAAAAGATTTTGTGCTGTTATATGCGGACAGATGGCCGGCCCAGACGACGATTATACGTGCTACGTATTTATATAATTACGAACGCACCAAAAAACTGACTTCATAACTGGATTGCTTCAAAACAATCAGACTTCTTCCATTGTGGACAGGGCCCGATTGCGAAATTCTAAAATGGAGGGCCAAAATCACAGTCAGGTAAAGTACAACCACCTCATTGGTCGTATGGTCGCGTGGTTTTAAGACAGATAGAAGATCACCAACTTGTTTCTCCATTTGAATTTTGAAAAGAGTGAGGGGGAAAAGTAATTTTGAGGCGATTGTTACCTTTTCTACATTTATGCATTATTTACCTTATAATTTTGTTCGCTTTTATTTATAATAAACAATCGAAATTAACTCAATTAAAATATTTTGATAACATTTTATACGAGAGTGAATAATTTAGTTTATAAGTTGTAACAATTTTTAAATGATATGACATGACAAAAATTCTTTATTAAAAATTTAGTTTTCATTGAAAAATACTTGTAATATCATTTAAAAATTGTCTATAAATTCCGTATGGTAAAAATCTCAATGAATTTTCTCCTCTACCCCCCCCCCATACACACACACCATTTAAATCCATAAAATCACAAAAAATTAATATTATTCTAGAAAAAGTCAACAACTATCAAAAAAAGACCTTTGCTTACCTCTAGACTTTAAATTGGAAACTTTAAATTAACAAAATTACAGACGGGTTGCACATGTCTGAAATCGCTTCATATGGTGCCCAAATATAAGGCGAATGTGGTGCTCTGCATTTGATTTATTAGACTTATTTGCACTATAATAATAAAAATAAGGAAGATCTAAATTAAACAGAAAGATACAACGTGCTTTTAACGGCAAATGTGGAGTTCTGACGTTCCGTGTGCGCACCAGATACAATAGTATCAGTCGTTGCTAATAGCAACGTGACGTCAATGCAAGGGGTCTATATAAAAAAAATTACACAAATAATATAAAAAATACAGAATTTAATATTTTAGCATTAAATGAAAAAAAACCCCTTAAAAATAAATCAAAAAACTTTTTTTTTAAGTCGCTTCAAGTTCTCTGCCCATAAAATAAATATGAAAGTAAAAAAGTTTTTCTGTTTTTAACCCTTTATGCCCGACGGTACATTAAAGTGCCATTAAAATAGCTTGTTATAAAACTAATTTAATACATCGATTAGTAGTTATACTGTTTAGAATGAATTATAGATATTTTACTTTATCTTGTTCCAAAAAACATTATTGGTTGCACAAAAGAAAAAAAAAAGTTTTCTCTCTCTCTTTTTTTTTTTTTTTAAACACATGAAAAAGGAAAAAAAGCATAGTTTAAACAACCTTTCAAGATTTCTAAAATTTTTTTGAAACATAAAATCATAAATTAATTAATGATAAAAGTGCATTTAAAAATATATATTACATTCTTTATATTTTATTTTTTACTTTTTAATATTTAAAATATTTCATTGTTGCAGTTTCACAGCTAATTGGCATATTTTAGCGTGCGTGATTTGTCACATAATTAATTCCATTCTTCTTGTAACTCTTATACAATTATAACCATAAACAATATTTAGCAATTTATCACATGGACCCTCCTTAGGGAAACATATTATTAATTTATAATTAAATTATCAAAATAGTAAAATGTTATATTGTCTTCGAAAACACACCTGCTTTCATAATTTTTATAACCTTAGCGTACCAGGAAGTGAGTGAAAAATCCATTTAAAAATTCCAGATTTAAATACATGAACCAGGAAACAAATAACTTATATACTTATTAAAAAATTGTTCATGTAATATTTTTTGTTCTGTTTATTCTTAATGATTAAAATCGGTTTAAAAACTGACATTATTTTTTTTTTTCATTATTTTCCATTAGGCAAAAAATTTTGAAAGTTTTTAGTATTCTAAGTTAGTTATTAATTTTTCTACAAAAAGGTGCGAATATTTGTTTTATTTTGTATTTTAAAAGTAACATAAGGAAAAAAAAAAATGCAAGTTTCATTTTTAATTTTCGTTAACTAAAAAAGTACTTGCCATATTATTTAAAATTTTTTACAGCTTAAAATCGAAATCTTTCATTCCCATTTTATAAAAAGTCATCAAAATATCTTGAGTTAATTTCGATGGTTTATTTTAAATGAAACAGAAAAAATTCACTTCAAAATTGCCGACATGTTTTTTTCTCGGAAAAGGGAGTATTCGACGTTTCCCCTATCGCTAGAGATTGCTCTCTGGAAAGGACACGACTCAATGACCAATAAGGTGCTTGGATTTCACCTGACTGTGATTTTGGCCCTCCATTTTAGAATTTCGCGGCCCGATTAACCTCTTAAACTATTTGAAGCACAGTGTCATTTCGGGTCCCTCTCTCCTTCGAGAGAAGTGTCTCAAATTCTTGGAAACTCACCAATGCTACAAATGTTATTCAAATTACTAAAAATATTATTTTATTGGATTTTCTCAATTTTGATTGGTTGGACGATAGCGCTGCCTGATAAATTGACGACTTTGGTTGGATGGGAAAACTGAGGAATTGTGATAATGTGGTTTAAACTGATCTATTGTATAAAAAATTAATTTGTTATGAAAAGTATTTTATGAAAGTATAACTATTTTTATGAAACACTCTAATATATATGTATATATAAATGAGTTAATTAATAATTTGAAAATAAATTAGAATTTTAGAATGGAATTAACTGAATATAAAATTCGGGGCTCCACTGCTTCCTCAATTTCGAACCCCTCTAAAATTTTCTAAGGGAAGCACGCGCTTCTCATACATATTCGGTAATCAGAGCCTGATTGTGGAATTCGTTTGTTACCTGGCAGATGAGCGAATGGCGTAGCTTCTGGTGTAAAATACTGTTAATAAATCCTTCTTTCATTTTAACAAGAAACAAGTGCTTCTTTAACACTTTCCAACTCAGAAAGTGTTTATGAATTCGATTTGTTTGCTTGTCTGCTTGTTCGTCTTACCATGCTCTAGCTCTCACAAATATCCTCGCATTGCCATGCAATTTTTATATATTATTGAGGTTTACTTTAGAATGTTCGATATTGAAAATGGAGTGAGCAGATTTTATAGTTTGTTTACATGAACGCACAAAAGAATACCGTTCCCTTATGGTCTATGGAGAAAAATCGTTTCCGACGCATTTTGAAAATGTCGCAATACTTCAAACATAGTCAAATTGATATGCATCATGGAGGTTTACTTTAGAATGTTCCCTATTGAAAATGGAGTGTGTAGATTTAATAGTTTGTTTACATGAACGCACAAAAGAATACCTTTCCCTTATGGTTTATGGAGAAAAATCGTTTCCGACGCATTTTGAAAATGTCGCAATACTTCAAACATAGTGAAATTGATATGTATCATTGAGGTTTACTTTAGAATGTTCGGTATTGAAAATGGAGTGCGTAGATTTTATAGTTTGTTTACATGAATGCACAAAAGAATACCGTTCCCTTATGTAGTCCAGGGGAAATGTATCAAAAAAGGGGGGGTTACCTTGCGAAAGGTCGGGTTGAAGATTTTTTTCTCTGACTTGTTTATAATGATGCCAACATGGAAAAAACAAGTTTTCTAACAAAATTTCTTAAGGCTAAATTTTCTGTGGCCAAAAAACAACAAAATTTTGGGACTTTTTTAGATTTTTTTAAAATATCTAGAGACTTGTTGCCGTACCATATTATTGGTCAATTACAATATTAAAGAAGATAAAATTCTCTACAACTTTCACGGTTACAACTTTTTTATACAGTCTGCAAGCGCAGTACGCCATTCCAAGAATAGGACAAAATTTTCAATTTTCTTAAAAACCGTGAAAAACGTAGTTTTGCCCCGCGATTTATTCAAATCTTTCCCACGGATTTAATCGTGTATGTCAACTTCTATATGTTGGTAGCAGTACATTATGTGTTTCAGCGCTAAAACTAGCCTTTTTTGCACCTGTGGCAAACATGGATTTCGCCCCCCCCCCCCCCCGCCCCACTTAAAAAGAAAATTTACCACGAGAATTTTAATAATCTCTAATAGCTGGATTTTGAAAATTTCAAGTGTGTAATCATTAAACACGTAATGCTGAACTACGTAATCAGCTTTGTCAAATGTTGATTCATTAAAACCTTGAAAACCGAACCGAAATATATACCGCTTTAAACAGGTTTCCAACTTAGCAGGTATAATTGTTCACATTCTTTCTCTTGAAAATAAATAACTTTTTTTTTTTTTAAGGCCGGATTCCGTATATACAGATTTTATTATCAAAGATTTTACGTTAGTTGTAGTATTGAGGTGTTTAAAGTCGCAGTTATATGAATTATGAGACTAAATTAGTAACGCGAAGACATTCGCAAGGTAATATTAAACCTATGGGAGCGTTCTTGACAAATATCTCGCTTGCATTTTATTACCTTTAATTATTATTATTTTTTTCTTCGGATACCTGAGATCAATATCTAATATTGTGCTTTTGTAATTTTTCGGGTTTGGTTGCATTATATATATATTCGGATACTTCAATTTTTTGAAAACTGGAACCCGTTCTGAAATTTAAAGAATTCTTATTTAAAAAAATGCAACCAAATTCGATAAATTAAAAACGCGCAATGTTAGGTATCGACCTCAGGTATCATAGGAAAAAAATTAAATATTGAAATTCAAGGAAGAATTCTGAAAAATATTTATATGGCCTACAATCATAAATAAATTGGTATTTCATTGGATAAGTTGTATCACTGAGATCATTATACAGATATAATTTCAAAACAGTACATATAAAGCAGATTAGAATATTCCACAAAGTATATTTTTCAACAACCAAAGTAAGTTTTCTGTTTCAGCTTTAAAGTAATTAATAGATAATCTTAAAGTTTTATATATTTTTGGCATGCGAAAATGATATAATCTCTTGTAATGTTTATTGATATAAGTGGAAAAAAATTGACAATATTTTTTAAAACTAATCTTTTCAGTATTTTTATGAAACTAGTGATCTCAAATATTTTATTGACAGAATTTTTATATTTTACAAGAGATAAATGCATAACATTAGTTAATGAAATATTCTGTTATCATTTTTATTGTAGCTATTTTATAAGGTAAGATTACTTCTTACATGAAAGATATTAGTTTTTTGAGTACCCCCTTTTATATGGAACTACAATCCAATGTTTGCCATCTTTAAAACAGCAAAACATTAAAACATATGTTATCAATAATTGGTAAATAAAATATACCATTGTAAGGTGGAATAAACTATGTTTTTCGCAAATTTTCATACCTATCCTTATTGATAGCAAGAAAAATATGTATACATTATATAAAAATTATTAAAATTAAACAAGAATTCTTTCTTAATTGAAACTATCGTGCCAATAAGTTACTAAATAATGAAGTATTCTTTGAAGAAATGCTGTGAAGTTAACATTGTATACACTTAAAGTTACTGTCTAAATATGAAAATTGTCTCATTTATCTACACTCTGTTCTACCTTTAAAATTATATAAATTTATTGAATATAAAATGTCTGTTGAGATAAAAATAAAGACGTGAGTGTGCAAATAATAGATAATTTACTGCTGCCAATTTTTAAAAGTCGACATACACGATTAAATCCGCGGGGAGCATTTGAATAATCGGGGTAAACTACGTTTTTCACGGCTTTTAAGAAAATTGAAAAAAATTGTCACATTTTTGAAATGGTGGTACTGCGCTTGCTATTTATTGAGTGTATAAAAAAGTTGTAAATATGAATGTTGTAGCGAATTTTGTCCTCTTTAATATTGTAGCTGACCAATAATATGCTACGGCAACGGGTCTCGAGATATTAAAAAATAAATAAAAATAAAAAAAAGGTCCCAAACTTTTGCTGTTTTTTGGTCACAAAAAATTTAGCCTTAGGAAGTTTTGTTAGAAAACTTAGTTTTTCCGTGTTGGCATCATTATAAACAAATCAGAAAAAAAAATTTTCTACCCGACTTTTTGCAAGGTAAAATGTACATTTCCCCTGGACTAATGGTCTATTGAGAAAAATCGATTCCGAAGCATTTTGAAAATGTCGCAATACTTCACACATAGTGAAATTGATATGCATCATTGAGATTTCCTTTAGAATGTTCGGTATCGAAAATGGAGTATGTAGATTTTATAGTTTGTTTACACGAACGCACAAAAGAATGTCATTCCCTTATGGTCTATGGAGAAAAATCGTTTCCGGCGCTTTTTAAAGCAAAAGAATTCCATTACATTATGATCTATGCGTAAAAATCGGTTGCGAAGTATTTCAATAGAGTTTTGATACTTCAAACATAATGATGTTAAAAATGATAACTGAGGTGGAGTACAACATGCTTTTATAGATTATAGAGTGCATAGAATTTATCTTTTGCTTACAGAGATGCACCAAAAACTCGATTACAGGACGGACTATGATTGATTTCATTGCATGAAAAAATGAAATTTCTTAATAACATATTGTTAGAGTTAGGAACAGTTTCATAATTTATGTCTGGTGGATGATTTTTCGTTCTTGTCTTTATTCGCACAAGATTGAAGTTATATTGATACACACAATGCCTTAATTTAAAAAAATAATGTTTAATAATTTAATAATTGCAAACAAAGTATTTTTTTTTAACTCTTAAATGCCTGATTTTTCAAAAATCATTGTAATAATGTTTTTCGGCTTTCATTTTTTTAATAAATCATGGGAAAAATACTTTAAAAAATCAAATTTGTTTTAAGTATAGTTTACGGCTAAAAAACAGTTTGTTACTAATCGGCAATACTGGTGTTTAATATGAAAAATAATTTCCCTTGATAAAATTCTATAATATTAAACACACAAGAATTTTAGGAACTATAATAAGAAATAAATTTTACTTGCTCACTGCAGGTCAAAATAGAGTATTTCGCAAGCTTCCAAACAAAACAAAAAGAACAAGTAGCAACATTTGAAAAAATAAATTTATCTTTATTCTTAAACAGCACAAGTGTTGCCATCTAAATGTTGAAAATCGATTTAATAATATTTTCAGAATGTATTTTATTGGCAACATTAGGCAGTATAGCTTCAATATTATTCTAATAGTATTTTAGAGCCTAAATTGGGTATGTTGCCGAAAAGCAACACCAGGAATTTAAGGGTTAAAGTTAATATCCCTATTTTAAATGGCTCGCACTGAAAGTATTAGCTGAAAAATGTAAATGAATGTGTAAAAAACATAAATACAATTCTCTTTTCTGCCAACAGGATTTGCATCAGCTGGAAACTTCTATCCTCCAGGATTTCCCTTTAATTTTGCACAGGGAATTGCCGATATTCATGAAGATTCTTCTGAACCCAATGGTAGTATCTATTAAAATTTCACAGTTAGGAAATCCATGATATTTCACATCTTTTCCGATGTGATAATAGGAGTTACTAATGGACTTTTATAACACTGTGTTGCAGGACCGTATAATGCAATATAATATGGAGCTACTGATGTAATCTAATCGTGGTTACATTTTAAAGCAAAGATTTAAAAAAAAAAATATCTAAAAATTAGCATTATTAATTTATTATCATAGAACAAGTTTTTCATCTAGATCTAGAGTCATACGTAGATTATATAACTTATATAAAATAAAGATAAGTTTTTACTTTGCCAAGTGAAAATTTTTATGCAGTTTTCACTATCATTTCTCAAAAAAATCCTTAAGGATTTTGCTGAGAACCAACTGCAGAAGTAAATTAATTTAAATGCTGAATAATAATTAAATATATCAGACGTATTTGTGTCATTGATGTTCCTAATTTATTTTTCCTCGTGTTCATTTTAAAATATAAATGCTCTTCACTGGTGTTTTAAAATATTGTGTAACATTTTTGTTGCTAATAAATGTAAAAAATGCTTCTTAGCATTTAACTGATGTGACAGAAATTGCCACATAACTACTGCGAAGTGGTCTGTGAGACCGCTCCATCGAAAGATGAATAAAAGGCGCGATTAACTCATAGGATGGTGTTTTTGTATTAAACTTTTTGTACAGGTCTATTATAATTAAAACTCACCTATTCAAAAGTGATAGCACTAAAAATCAAAACGAAACAAAATTTTGGTAGTGTTTGTAGTTAAACTGAAAGTTACAAGTTAAACTATTAAAATAGAAAAAAGAAACGGTCTGTGAGATCGGTAACATCAGTTAAAGGTTAAGTAACTATTTTCTCACATTTCATAAAAGAAAATGAGAATTTCTTTCTATGTATACAGCGATTAATCATCCTGATTGAAATAACTCATTTTCTAGGCATGCAAAATTATTATTACTATTGGAATATAATTAAAAGAAAAAAAAATTGTGGAGGTGCTGCAGTAGCTCTTGAATTTTAGGATTCTTACCCAAAGAATGTCGAAGTTACCTTTGATTGAAACGATTTGAATAATTAATATTATCTAGAAAATGCGTATATTTACCACCCCCCCCCCCTTAAAAATAAATAAATAAACAAAGTACTGTGGGTTTCTTTAGTTTTTTTTATTAAAATATAAAACTTGAAATTATCCGCATAACGATTACAAAAGCCAAAACTGTGCATCTGGGAAATTTAAAATATTAAATTCACTTACAATACATTATTAATGTATTAAAAGTAACGCATCTAGAAGCTATAACGCTTTTTTATTGCTTTAAAAAAAGTTCCCTACATTAAAAAATATATTAACGAAGCTAACCCTAGTTGGGTTTTATTAATGCTATTTTTTATAATATTTTACATAATATCTAAAAGCAACAATGCTATAAAAATGACTGCTAAGCTTTTTATTTCATATTTATTGGCTGTGCTTTCCTAAACTTTATTTTTCATGCCACGAAGTCAGATTTCCCCCCTAATATAAGGTTCTTATAAATAGTAAGGGGATTTTTACAGTATTATTTGTTGCTGGAAAATATTTTTCCATCTGTTTTGCTTCATGCAAAATACCGTATATGGGGCATTCTCACAATCTTTTGACTTTCGAGAAAAAAAAATCTGACCAAATTAAACTTGCTAAAATAACATTTTAATCTGATAGACGAATGCCTTAATGATTCAAAATAAAGAAAAAATGGTTAGCAGCGAAAATTTTTTTTATTTAACTGAGGTTTAAGTTAAACTTGCGAGTTTAATTTTTCTTACCATTTTACCCCTATAACTTTTTATTTTCTTCTAAATTTTTACTTATAATGAATTTGCATAGTACCCACAGGACATTCAAATAAGAAATAATAACAATGTAGTACTTTTAATACAGAATTTTTGTATAACATTGTCTTAAAGGGGTGTTAAAGAAGGGACGGTAAAGTAAAACAAGTTGGAAATTGCTCGTCAAACGTGGCAAATGAGGTGCGTTCGTACTATAACCAGTTTTATAATTATTTTTTGCACCCCATATTGTACTGAATGTATATTTTTTGCGCTTCATAAGTGCATAGTCTGTAACAACATTAAAATGCACTTACAATAATTTTTCCCCATTCCCCGTAATGTAACGGAAAACTTTTGACTGTCCCTGTAATTAAACTATACATTCGATTTTAATAAAATTTGAAATGGCTCGATACAATTTTGCAGCAATTATACATTTAAAATTTCAGACCATTCGGAAGGCTCTAAAATCATTAAAATGCGTTTGCAATAATTTTTTCCCATTGGCCATAATGTAACGGAAAACATTTGGGTGTCCCTGTAATTAAACTATACATCCGATTTTCATAAAATTGGAAATGGCTCGACAAAATTTTGCAGCAATTATATATTAAAAATTTCAGACCATTCGGAAGGCTGTAAAATCATTAAAATGCATTTGCTATAATTTTTTTCCTATTGGCCGTAATGTAACGGAAAACTTTTGGGTGTCCCTGTAATTAAACTATACATCCGATTTTCATAAAATTGGAAATGGCTCGACAAAATTTTGCAGAAATTATATATTAAAAATTTCAGACCATTCGGAAGTCTGTAACATCATTAAAATTCACTTGCAATAATTTTTCCCATTGGCCGTAATGTAAAGAAAAACTTTTGACTGTCCCTGTAATTAAACTATACATCCGATTTTCATAAAATTGGAAATGGCTCGACAAAATTTTGCAGCAATTATATATTAAAAATTTCAGATCATTCGGTCGGGTAGTTTTTGCTCTGTTATATGCGGACGGACGGACAGACGGACGGACAGACGGACAGACAGACGGACTGAACGACGACTATAGGTGCTACGTATTTATATAATTACGAACGCACCTAAAAAGGGGATGGTATTGGAAAAAAGGGACGGTAAGGATGGAACGGTAAGGAAAATTACCACCTATTTTTAGGAAAATCATGTTAACACTAAGTTAGGGGTGCACAACCTTTTTAAGAGAAGGGCCACTTACAAAAATGTCATTGTTGTGTCGAGGGCCACATAGTACCACGGAGAGAATTATATTTTGAAGAGGTGATCTGTGGCCTATTATCAGGTAAAAAATATGGTTTCAGAGGGGCGTACCCTTCTAGGTTCCCCTACCCAATCAAAATATCCAATTTAGCTGGTAAGGATATAAAAACAGTGTTTACATTTGTATATATAGCAGATACAGCAAGGATTATTTTCAAGAAGTGATAATATTCCTTAACTTTATTCGGGAGAGTAAATTTTATTTTATTAAAAGTGCTAAGGTATAAACAAAGGCATGATCGTGGCTAGTGACGAAAGAAAACGTGAGCTTTATGGACGAAGGAGTAAAAGGTGCAGCCGATCCACGAAATTTGCGATTTTTTTGAAGCCAGACGGCAAAATTCGCGATATTTCTGCACATGATCGAGAAGATTTGCGATATTTCCGCAGCACACGATGAACAAAATTCGCGATACTTCCGCACACGATCGACAAAATTCGCGATATTCCCGTGCCCGATCGACGAAATTCGCGATTCTTAACTCTGATGAATTTTTTTTCCGCGACAAATTCAAGAAATTTGCGATTTTTTCTCGCGGTAAACTGACGATTGTTCCGCAGCCGATCAACGAAATTTTCAATTTTTACGCGCATCATCGACAAAATTCGGGATTTTCCCGTGCTGTATCAACGAAATTTGCGACTTTTTTCGTGTCCGACCAACGAAATTTGCGATTTTTCAGAGGCCGATCGCAAAAACTTGCGACTTTTCCGTGCCCGATCAACGAAATTCGCGATTATTTCTCGCGATCATCAATCGACAAAATTCGCGATATTTCTACACATGATCGAGAAATTCGAGATATTTCTGCACACGCTCAATAAAATTCGCGATGCTTCCGTACACGATCAACAACATTCGTGATATTTCCGTGCACAACCAACGGAATTCGCGATTTTTCCGGGCCCAAAACTGGCAATTTTACCTTGCTCGATCGCAAAATTTGCGATTTTTTCCGAGTCTCATCGACAAAATTCTCTATTTCCCGCACCCGATTGACGAAATTTGCGATTTTTCTTCCAGATCAGCGAAATTAGCGATTCTTGACTGACGACATTTTAGCGGCAAATTGACGAAATTCGCGGGCCACAGGTTGTGCATCCCTACACTAAGTGATAGCCACAATGTTCATTGATTTTTAGAAACAGTTGTTAACATTGGATTAAATTATTTTATTTTTTTCAATTTACCTCGAAAAGTGCAGGAATAAACCTTGGGTACGGTGAGACTACCAATAAAACCACGATGCTCCAAATTGATATTTAAATGCCGATTTAAATTCTACAGTAAATTTCCTGCCAAAGCATTTTAGACATTATTTCTCTAGCATACTTCTGCATCAGAAAAAACTTGAAAAAAATTCTGTAGCTGCATCTGAAATGATTTTCTGTATAATTTTAGAAGAGGGATCGTAAGGAATCTAAAACCCAGGAACAGAGTTTAAAAAATAATAACAACCCTAAAAATGTGTGCAGGTTAATTTTTAGCTATATATTTATACAAAAAAAATAGTTCCAGTTTCAGAAAAAAATTACGTCGAATTATTTTTATTTAAACAATTTTATCCAGACATCTCCAAACTTAAAAATCAGCATCAGGGACACGGGACGGTATAGGAGTTTTCCAAGTGTTTGGACCCCCAACATCGTCCAAAACTTATTTATCTCGTTAATATTGTTGTGCAATCATGCAATGGAATGTTCCCCAGTATATGAAATTAAAAAAACACAAAAAAGTGGATTAAAATAAAAATTATTATTCAGGGACATGAAAGTCAAAAGATTGTGAGAATGCCCCATATAGTCACGTATAAGTCGAAAAATTTTAACCTAAAATTGTCTTTTAAAAAGGGGAGTCGACTTATACGCGGGTAAGATTTTTGGAGAAAAGTTCTAAGTCACACAGTTTTCTGACTGGCGTAGGCAAAATGTTTGATGAACAAATCATTTAAAGATAGATTGCGAAAAATTTGGATTGAGTGTATGTGTTCGCCAAATGCGCAGAAAACAAAAGGGTGGCAATTTGAAAAAAATGGTAATCGGTGTTATCGCCTCTTTGGTTAAAAAGGCGTTAATATAAATTCCAAGTGAGATTATTGTAAAATCATTTAAAAAGTGCGGTATTAGCGATGCTATGGATGGCACTGAGGACGATTTTAATTACGAAAATGATGACAAAAATTCATCAGATCCTGAGCAGATTTTTATGAAGAGGAAGTAACGGGACGGGACTTCATGCAATTTTTGGGAGTTTCGGATAGTGATGCCGAATTTGAAAGATTCGCTTGATATTTCTTAATTTTTTAAATAATAATTTTTACTTGTCTAGTTTTTTCATTTAAAATGTGATTTTTGTCTGAAAATGTAATGGAATTTTTTAGGGTCGGCCTTATACGCGAGTCAAGAATTTTACCACTGTTTTATCATTCAAAATAGGTGGGGTCGACTTATACGCTAGTATATACGGTAATTTATTTTATTTATTGGACATAAAAAATTACTTTACTAATAATTCCTATTTTTTTTTCTCTGCCGAAATGTTATTACTATGCTAATGATTTCTCATTATATAGGTGGTTCACCTGACAACAATAATTTTGGTTACAGTAATTCAGGTCCCCGGGCAGCTACTGGTGAATTTGGTACTTGCTACATTTGATCACTTTTCATTAAAAAATTATCTCTTTCTAAGCAATTTTTTCTGTAGAATTAATAGTTATTAAAAAGCTATTACTTTACAGGATGGTCCAGAAGGTAATTTTTGAAAAAGAATCTTATGCACACTGGCAAAAATCATAAGAACAGTAAAAGACATAAAAATAATAAATTTTAAACAATTATAACTATTAGTTAATATGCATTTATAATCAAAAGAAAATTGTCTTGCTCATTTTTATTAAATAATAACAATAATATTTTAAAAATATATGAAATAAGAAAATATATAAAAAATTTTAATGGTCATAATTATAAAGACGCTGCTTATCAGTTCAAATATATACAGTTTTAATAAGAAATTTAACCATCTATATTTTGAAGACACTCAGCCATACGATTCGACATGCGTCGAACAAGTTTTGATAGGTATGGTGTGGGTATATAGAATGCTGCCCATGAATTGTAACTAGCTTCCGAGCGAGTATTACTTGCCATTTATACACAGGGTGTTGCGGAGTTCGACCTACAAATTCAGAGCTTTGATAGTAGGCATCAAGAGGATGAAAAACTGCCATAGAACATGGGGTCGCAAACCACTTATTGACTCACAAATGCGCATCCTAACTGAAGTCGACTTGACGGTAATAATTTTGCTAAAAATAAAATATTGCAATGCAATTGTAACGATATGAATCTTGTTTCGTATGAAATGTGATAACATCACAAAAAGTTCTGGAAAAACTGAGTGCTCACGCAATCGATGATACCGTATGAGGTGTTAATCACATTACAAAATGTGGAGCGTCAAATGCATACTGCTAGCACATATAATGGAAACTTCTACGATTTTTTTTGTTATTATATTTACAGCAAAAGTGAGCATATCTATTAAAAGCTTCATTATAATATATACTTCAGTTTTCTGAAAGTTATTACCGTCAACCAAACTTGGGTTAGTGTAGAACATTCTGCATTTTTGATTAAATGGGTAGTATGCAACCCCCTGTTCTATGGTAATTTTTCATCCTCTTGATGCCTACTATCACCCTTCTGAATGTGTCGGTCGAATTCCGCAACACCATATATATTAAAACAAGTTGGAAATTGCTCGTCAAACGTGGCAAATGAGGTGCGTTCGTACTATAACTAGTTTTATAATTATTTTTTGCACCCCATATTGTACTGAATGTATAATTTTTTGCACTTCATAAAGCGCATAGTCTGATACATCAATAAAATGCACTTCCAATATTTTTTTCCCATTCCCCGTAATGTAACGGAACACTTTTGACTGTCCCTGTAATTAAACTATACATCCGATTTTCCTAAAATTTGAAATAGCTCAACAAAATTTTGCAACAATTATATCTTTAAAATTTCAGACCATTCGGAAGGCTGTAATATCATTAAAATGCACTTGCAATAATTTTTCCCATTGGCCGTAATGTAAAGAAAAACTTTTGACTGTCCCTGTAATTAAACTATGCATCCGATTTTCCTAAAATTTGAAAGGGCTCGACAAAATTTTGCAACAGTTATATCTTTAAAATTTCAGATCATTCGGAAGGCTCTAATATCATTAAAATCCACTTGCAATAATTTTTCCCATTGGCCGTAATGTAAAGAAAAACTTTTGACTGTCCCTGTAATTAAACTATACATCCGATTTTTCTAAAATTTGAAACGGCTCGACAAAATTTTGCAACAGTTATATCTTTAAAATTTCAGATCATTCGGAAGGCTCTCATATCATTAAAATGCACTTGCAATAATTTTTCCCATTGGCCGTAATGTAAAGAAAAACTTTTGACTGTCCCTGTAATTAAACTATACATCCGATTTTCCTAAAATTTGAAAGGGCTCGACAAAATTTTGCAACAGTTATATCTTTAAAATTTCAGATCATTCGAAAGGCTGTAATATCATTAAAATGCACTTGCAATAATTTTTCCCATTGGCCGTAATGTAAAGAAAAACTTTTGACTGTCCCTGT
This sequence comes from Maratus speciosus, assembly GCA_963932465.1. Classification (NCBI taxonomy): domain Eukaryota; kingdom Metazoa; phylum Arthropoda; class Arachnida; order Araneae; family Salticidae; genus Maratus; species Maratus speciosus. The sequence continues at coordinate 424,709,521 of OZ010789.1, read as the reverse complement.
AATTAAACTATACATCTGATTTTCATAAAATTTGAAATGGCTCGACAAAATTTTGCAACAATCATATATTTGAAATTTCAGACCATTCGGTTGGGTAGTTTTTGCTCTGTTACATGCGGACAGACGGACGGACAGACGGACGGACTGAACGACGACTATAGGTGCTACGTATTTATATAATTACGAACGCACCTAAAAAGCGGTACTACTTAGTTATCCCATCGACCAATTTCGCCAAATTATACAAATTGGCATAATTTTTATTTTAAATAACGAAAGAACAAATAAATTAGTATAACATTAATAAAAATACAAATAAAACGTCGAAATAAAAATCACTTGATGACGTAAACACATGTAATTTGCTTAAAGTCAAGTGAATGTGACATTTACGATCAACCATTATTGGCATTTAATCTTATAGTTTGGCGATAGATTTTTGGTCGACGGGATAACTAAGTAGTACCAAAAAAGCTCATCGTTAATCTTCATTCATTTTTACGATGTTCATATCGGATAGCGAGTGATCGAGGTGTTCAACCAAATAATGGTATATTGTAATAGTTGAACCGCTTTCCGTGGGCTTTGGAGTATGATACGATGCACTATTATTTTAGAAAATGTATTTTCCACCTTTTAAAAGGAGCTATATGTCAAAATTTGTATTTCTAAAATACGGGTGTCTTACTTTTGAATCCAGTTTCTTGTAAATAATAACTAAAGTAGTCTTATGTTGAGCTGACGTAGTACCCCAAACGTGTCAGGTCTTCCTTTATTTTGACTGTTCCATACAATGTTTATATTCCTCCACAAATCGTAAAATTATTAACATATAACCTTAGATTCTATTCGCCTGAAGTTGTACGAAAAGGGGCCACTTCAATGACGCTTCGCTCATTATTCATATAGTAATCACAGTGTAAAGTCAAGGCTTAAATATCTCGAAGAAGCTATTTATTCTTTATTCATTTAATTTATTTAATCACTAGCCAGCTATACCCAGATACCACATTACAATTATCAAAACTTGGTCAACGCATGTTGAATGGTTTGGCTGAGTGCCTAATAAATAAATAAAATAAAATAAATACCTGAATAAATAAAATAAATAATAAATAAAATAAAATAAATAACTGAATAAATAAATAAATAAAATAAAATAAATAACTGAATAAATAAAATAAATAAATAAAACATATGGTTATATTTCTTATTAAAATTGTAAGTATTCGAACACAGTCTCTTTATAATTATGACCATTACAAAATTGTAATATTTTTTCTTTCTAGGTGCGTTCGTAATTATATAAATACGTAGCACCTATAGTCGTCGTTCGGTCCATCTGTCCGTCCGCATATAACAGAGCAAAAACTACCCAACCGAATGGTCTGAAATTTTAAATATATAATTGTTGCAAATTTCATTTCGAATTTTATGAAAATCGCATGTATAATTTAATTATAGGGACAGGGCATTTTAATGAGGTTACAGCTTTTCGATCTGAAACTGGTGTGCACTTATGAAGTGCACTAAAATATACATTCAGTACAATATGCGATGCAAAAAATATTTATAAAACTAGTTATAGTACGAACGCAGCACATTTGCCACGTTTGACGTGCAATTTCCAACTTGTTTCATACATAGTTTTCAATTATAGATAGTCATTAATGTATTTTTTACTTATTAATGATTACTAATAATAAATAATATGTTTTTATTGACGAAACGCGGGATTATAATGACATTATTTAGTGTTTTTTAATAATTAGAATTGTGTAAAATTTACGATTTTTTGCAGTTTTTAGAGTACTTATAATTTTGGCCACGGGTGTAGACGCAGCTAGGTTGAGCGAGTTAGTTTACACGTACTGCATATTATTTTCATAGAGGTCAATTGTTGATGCATGCCTTACTTTAGTGAGTGCTGACTTTAACAAAATTTATTGTGGTAAAGAAAGGTCTAGAATCACGGTAGTTTGAAGCTTCTATCTGAAGAAACTTGTCATATGACATGCAATAACCGATTGCAAGACCAATTAGTATAGGTAAAATAGGGTTTTTCAGAGACAACTGGTGGCCATTCGCCAAAATTTAGGAAGAACTTCGTTTTGGCACTAGAAATGAACATTCGATGAGTCTCCCCCCCCCCCCCCAAATACACACACACACACAAATTGCCTTACCATGTTTTGGGGGCATAAGGGGGTCACATTTTAATTCGCGGATGGGGAAATTAAAAATTTTAAGTAGGTCAAGTCAAGTGGATTACCGTTTATTATGTACTTTTTATTCTGAATCGAATGACACCATCCGTAAGTCGATACGATTATTTGTTACAAAGTTACAGCAGGTTTTTTGAAAACAAAGTCGAAAATTATACTTTAGTTCAGGTAAAATAGGTTTTTATAGCAACAACTGATAGCCATTCACCAAAATTTGTGAAGATCCGAAAAAAGTGAAGATTCGAAGAGTCCCCCCATAGTAAAGTTGTTTTACAGCGTCTTTGGGGCGTTAAAACGGGGAATTTTAACTCAGAAGGGGAGAACTTAAATTTTTTTTTAATAGGTCAAGTGAGAATCGTTTATTATGTATTTTTAATTATGAATCGAGTGACACCATCCGCAAGTCGAGACGAACTTTTGTTACAAAGTTAGGGCAGGTTTTATGAATACAAAGTCGAAAATTTTACTTTATTATTGAGCACAGTTTTGTTACATTTATTTTATGTTCAAAACATATTCTTTATATCATATTAAATAATCTAAAACTTATTACATATCCTCAAAATAGCACCAGTCAAAATCAGGATCATCTGAATCTTCTTCAAGATCATCAGAGTTTTCAAATTCAATATATTCATAATTTTGTATTCATGAAACCATTCATGACTTTGTATTCATAAAACTTGTCGTAACTTTGTAATGGAAGATCGTATCGCATTGCAGAGGGTGTCATTCGACTCAGAATTAAAAAATACATAATGAATAATACCCCACTTGAACTATTTAAAAAAAAGTTGAGTTTTCATCCCCGTGTTAAAATGTCTTCTTTCCCCCCAAAAAAACACGGTAAAAAAATTTTTTTGGGTGGGAGGATTCATCGGGTGTTCATTTCTAGTGCCAAAACGAAGTTTTCCTTAAATTTTCGTGGATGGCCATCAGTTTTTTCTGTAGGAACCTATTATATCTGCACTAAAGTATAATTTTAGGTAGCTTTCATTACAAAAAGCTACCTATTGCAGCCGTTCGGAGGAAAGCGATTTCAAAAAATTTTGGTATATTTTCATCGATCATGACCCCCAGACCCCGAAACCACCCTCCGTTCAAAAGTTGATATATATATATATATATATATATCCATATATATATATATATATCTGACTTTTGTAATACTGTAACTCTCGAATTTATGAACCGATTTGGATGTAATTCGGTATGTACATAGTACATACCAATGTCTCGACCGAGTTCGTTGGCCAGCTTCATCCGCCATTTTGTTTCAAAATGGCGGCCATTTAAAATTTTTTAAAAAATTTTAAATTTGAAATGTGGTACCAAAGAATTAAAAATAGAAAAATATTTTTTTCTTATGTATTTGACCTTTATACAAAGATTCCGGAGCAGTTTTTGTTTCGTCTATATCTTAAAAAATGGCTGAGTTATAGCATTTTGAATTTCTAGCGTGGCTGACATTTTGAAACGTACTGAATTTTGTCACGCGATAAAAGGTGTATTTATGAACCGATTTGGATATAACTTCGTTTGTACATAGTACATACCAATGTCTCGACCGAGTTCGTTGGCCAGCTTCATCCGCCATTTTGTTTCAAAATGGCGGCCATTTAAAAAAAATTTAAAAATTTGAAATTTGAAATGTGGTACCAAAGAATTAAAAATAGAAAAATATTTTTTTCTTATGTATTTGACCTTTATACAAAGATTCCGGAGCAGTTTTTGTTTCGTCTATATCTTAAAAAATGGCTGTGTTATAGCATTTTGAATTTCTAGCGTGGCTGACATTTTGAAACGTACTGAATTTTGTCACGCGATAAAAGGTGTATTTATGAACCGATTTGGATGTAACTTCGTTTGTACATAGTACATACCAATGTCTCGACCGAGTTCGTTGGCCAGCTTCATCCGCCATCTTATTTAAAAATGGCAGCCATTTAAATTTTAAAGAAAAATTTAAATTTGAAATGTGGTACCAAAAAATTGAAAATTGAAAAAATATTTTTTTCTTATGTATTTGACCTTGATACAAAGATTCGGGAGCAGTTTTTGTTTCGTCTATATCTTAAAAAATGGCTGAGTTATAGCATTTTGAATTTCTAGCGTGGCTGACATTTTGAAACGACCTGATATTTGTCACATGATAACAGGCGTGTTTATGAACCGATTTGGATGTACCTTGGTGTGTACATAGTACATACAAATATCTGGACAGAGTTCGTTGGCCTGCTTCATCCGCAATCTTATTCCAAAATGGCGGCCATTTAAAGAAATTTAAAAAATTTAAAATTTAAAATGAGATACCAAAAAATTGAAAAATGAAAAAGATTTTTTTTGTATGTGTTTGACCTTAATACAAAGATTCCGGAACAGTTTTTGTTTCGTCTATATCTAAAAAAATGGCTGAGTTATAGCATTTTGAATTTCTATTGTGGTTGACATTTTAAAACGACCTGATTTTTATCACGCGATAACAAGCGTATTTATGAACCGATTTGGATGTTACTTGGTCTGTACTTAGTACATACCAATGTCTCGACCGAGTTCGTTGGCCAGCTTCATTTGCCATCTTGTTTCAAAAGGGTTGCCATTTAAAAAAAATTAAATTTAAAATTTAAAATGAGGTATTAAAAAATTGGAAAAGGAAAAAGGTTTTTTTATGTGTTTGGTCTTGATACAAAGATTCCGGAGCAGATTTTGTTTCTGAAAATTTGTTCTTTTGTTTATATCTTAAAAAATGGTTGAATAATAGCACTTTGAATTTCTAGTATGGCTAACATTTTGAAACGATTTTGTATATGTCACGCGATAACACACGTATTCGCCTATTTCCATGTAAGAAGGCATGTGGATAGTATGCATCAACATCTCAGCCAAATATAAGTTACTTTAAATAAAAGCAGCTTGGATAAAGCTGACTAATATCGCGAAATTCTCATTCATAGTGGTTTAGTATTGATAAAAATAGTATTGAATCTCCTATATTCGGTTTCCACTAAATTGAGCTTCGTGTGTTTGAATAATATAAGTTGGCTTTTTTAAAATAAGGAATTTGAAAGCTACCTCTTCCTCCCGGCACTGGCCGGAAGGACTTTTTGACTTTGTATTTATAAAACCACCTGAAACTTTGTACAAATGATCATATCGACTTGTGGATGGTGATATTCGATTTAGAAATAAAAAATACATGAAAAAAAATAGCCCACTTGGCCTGCTTAAAATTTTCCGAGTTTCTCCCTCCGTGGGAAAAATCCCCCCCCCCCCCCAAAAAAAAAAAAACCATGATAAAACAATTTTCTTTTCTAGTGCCAAGACGAAGTTCTTCCCAAATTTTAGTGAGTGGCGAGCAGTTGTCGTATTTTTCTAAATTTTTGGTCTATTTTACCTGTGTTAAATAAAAAGTTGGCCAAAAGCACCACGCTGTGATATTGCGTGCTATGTGAGAAATTTCCTCAAATGGAGGTTTCAAACTTAACTGGTTTTAGATCTTTCTCTGACTCAGTCGCGGTAATATGCTGTTCAAGCGACAAACTCAAAGTCACTGCTCGCTAAAATAACGCGTGCATTAACAATTGCCTACATTGAAGGTAACGTTCATCGCGTGTGATTTATCTCGCTCACACCTAGTAACATCTATCAGGCTTTTTTTTTAAACTTTATTTTCTGGACCACGCTACATGAAGTTAAATTTAAAAAAAGAAAGAAATACAGTGCGTTCCAAAAGTTTATAGACAACCATTTTTTTGGATTTGAGAACTAACTAAACGAGTAAGAAAGACGAAATAAATTATGCAAATATATGATGATGAAATAAAAGTAATAAAATACTCAAACAACTTTTAACAGTCATAGTTTTAATATAAAAAAATAAAAACAAAAAAATGCTGTCCCAAAAATATATAGACAATCGGTGTTAAAAGCTGATTAAAGTACTGATATCAAAGATTTGCATATTTCAAGGTCATGTACTTGTGACGCAATAGTTTCCTGAGATAAAAGCGAATCTGTATTTTCATTTCCGACTGATTGCAAAGATGCCTCGTAACGTGCAGTTTGCCAAAAAGGAAATTTTGCAAATCTATCGTTTAAAGGCTCATGGATGGAAAGTTGTGGACATTGCAAGAAACATTGGACGCAGCTGGGATAGTATTTACCGAATTCTGTCAAAAAGTGACAATTTAGAAACAAAATTACGTTCTGGACGACCAAAGAAAACAACTAAACGGCAAGGCAGAGAGATTTTGAGATTAATTTCAACCCGGGATCCCTCTGTACGGTCAATTTGTAAAGAAGTAAGCGTTCCAGTATCAAAATCTGCGGTTCATCGACGGCTGCACACAAGTACATTTCTTGATTATCGCAAAATGTGTCGTACGCCAAAGTTTACAAAACGGCATAAAGTCGCTCGTGTCCATTGGGCCCGAAATCACATAAATTGGACTGATGAATGGTTGAGTGTTCTTTTCCGTGATGAAAAGAAGTTTAACTTAGATGGACCAGATGGTTGGTCATATTACTGGCACGATATTCGCAAGGAACCACGAATTTTTTTCAGCAGGCAACAAGGAGGGGGTTCACTCATGGTGTGGGGAGCATTTTCTTATAATGGAACAACCGATATTGCTTTTTTGAAAGGTCTTCAATGTTCCGAAGATTACCAGAAAACGCTTGAAGTACAGTTACTTCCATTTGGAAAGTTGCTAGGTGGGGACAAATGGATACACCAGAAAGACTGTTGCTCCATCCACGTGTCCAACTCTGTAATGCAGTGGTTTAGACAAAACCAAGTAACTGTTATAAGCTGTCCAACCTTAAGTCCTGACCTAAACCCAATAGAGAACCTCTGGGGAAGATTAGCTAGAGACGTATATGCTAATGGGCGTCAATTTGCAACGGTCCAAGCGCTAAATCTTCAAACTGAACAAAGTTGGTTTTCTTTAAAGCCAGAATTTCTTCAAACTCTTGTTTTAAGTATGCCTAATCGTGTTTCTGAAATGATTAGAAAAAACAGCTTGAAAATTTGAACGTTAAAGAGGAAAAAATGAGTTGTCTATAAACTTTTGGGACAGTAAAATTTAAGTTTCAATTTTTCTCACAAAGTCTGTGATTGTGTGATATTATTTTTATATAGTATTCTAATTATCTTGATATTATTTATAATTCTAAATTATTGTGAAATTCTTACTCCTCTTTTTCAACTGTAAAAAAAACTGTTGTCTATAAACTTTTGGGACACACTGTATATTTTGTGCTAAGCACATTGTGGTTAAGATGTGGATTTTAATCATAGCATTTAATTTCCATCTATACCAATATACTTAATAATCAATAATTTCCTATCAAGCAGGCGGACCCTCACATGGCGGATTCAGTTACTCTTATTCTTCATCTGGCTCTGCTCCCAATTTTGGTACAAACGTCGGTCCTGCGCCTACAGTTGGTGGATTCGGTATCTATAAAATTCAATATTAATTTTTATTCAAAAAATTGCTTATATTCTTTAACCTGTGTGAGTCATTTAAAATACATATTAGCTGAGAGTTTAGGATAAAAAAAAAAACAAAAAAAAAAAAAAAAAAAAAAAAAAAACGCACATTTCTAAAAATTATTTACTTTACTTTTCGAACCCTTAGCGTAGGGAAAGAATTGTAATAATAATAATAAAAAGACTATGAAATTATGATCTTTCTTTTCGTTTTGAGGTCTTCGGAATTAGCTTTTGCTATTTTTACAATGATCTGTAGGGGAGAGTCGCCTAAAACGGAGACGGCTGGTCAAATGGGGACGTTAGAATTCTCACTGATAAATGCTGCCATCTTAAGATCCAACATGTTACTATCATTCACGTTTGCCTATATGCCATTTTGAATTGTGCTATTGACAATTTCACTAATCTGTTGTTTTCCACAAAAGTTTCAAAGTTTGGCTGCTTTTCTTTTCGATTTTCTTCGGCTATATTAGATTGGAACTGATCAAGTCATCTTTGAACATTCGATTTTGATATGTAAAGCAGTGATTCTACTAGATTTAAGTTACATTTTTACATATTACTTGTTAAATTATCTTACATCTATACAAGGTACATGTTTTTTGGCATACGTCATTGTCTGCTAAAACGGGGACATTTTAAGAACCAGTGATATCATCTGATGAGGATGATAAATGATAATGATGATGCTTACGTCTTGAACTATACGTAAACTGAAGAGGTTGGGAACATGAAGCCTGTTCAAGTGCTGAAGAAGGGAATGATAAGGTCATGACAGGGTCCGACAAACCCCGGGCGCCAGGTCGCCAGGGCGACTAAAAAATTCCTCTTGGCGACTATCTTTTTTACCTACTTATGATTTTATTTTTTTTCCTTTAACCAAAAAAATTACATGTGCGAAATGAAAACAAAATTTAAATGATGTTTCATTAAGTGGAATGTACCAAAATGTGCAGTTTTCAGACATATCTCACAAAAATGACAAATGGACAAATGGTATTTTAAATCAAAATCTCAAAGTTTAATGTTTAATTTCATAGTTTGTTTCTATTTAATTTTTACAGTGTAAAAGTGGTATTATCTTAAAATTTTTGATCAGTTTGATTTTTTTTATTGAATAGTTAACTTGTTCATTGCAAAATGACACATATCATTCAAAAATAGCCGTATACGATTATGAGTAGCCAGTGTTCTAATTTGCAGTGAATGTGTTAATGTCAGAAAAATGATTCTTCAAGCTGGCTCCTAAGATTTTTTTCCTGGCGCCTAAGAATTTTCAACTTTTGTCAGTCCCCGGTCATGAGTTTTTAATTCTTTTTTTTTTTGGGGGGGGGGGGGGTAATAGCACGTCAGTTTCTGTTGAAAACAATAATAACAATGATAATTTCATTTGTATTCTCTTTCTGTATTCATAACTTCATTTTATGCCGTCAAAGTGAGTACCCCATTTTACCCAACCGGTCGTTCAAAACCTTCGTACGTTTCCTATAAAAATATTTTTCATGTCTACCTTAATGATTTTTTCCAGCAAAGAGAATTTTGATGGCTTATGACTTACTCTAAAAGTAAAATAGCCTGCCCTACTTTTTCGAGTTATATATTTTTTTCGGTAGGCCAAAATACGATAGCGTCCACATTTCAAAAATTAAAAATTCAACAAATCGTCGTATGGGGTTGTGGTTTCTGCCATAAGACCTGTCGGATTTATTATCGCAAGAGACAGAAAAAATATTTTAAATTTTCACCATTAGGCAGCGCTAATTAGAATCCACGTTATCAAGTAACATAAACATATTGATATTATACAAACGTAATTTATTTACACTTGAGAATATAGTAAATCCTTAACATCTTATAAATTTAAATGGAAGAACAAGACAAAACAATCTTCTTATATATTGGATAACAATAGATCACACATCAACGGCGTATCTCTACGTGTAGTGAGAATAGTTTTCTTCACGTACGCTAATAAATTAATTCACTGACTCAAAAAAAAAAAAAAATAATAATAATAATTCTGCGCACATTTCTCGAAATTCGTTAGTATGCAAATATGCATATAGCATGTCAGAATTATGCACTTTGCCTTATTTAATTTCATTTTAATTTCAAAATTTGTATTATTTGAAATGTTGGACGTTGAAATTTTTTATTTCCGAAAGTATGTTGAATATTATGTAATATTTTATATGAATTTTTACCTCCAAATAACATTTTTCTTTATTGGTTAAATTTTACAAAATTTCTAGTCCAGATTTGTAATTAACCTATTCCCTGTCAGTTATTTGCAATCTTCTTTATTTTTCTGAAAAAGTCATATTGTAGACTAAAATTAAAGTTATACATAGATTTTAAGAATAAAATGAAATAATATATATACTTCAATTTTCAAGAAGCTCCCATACAAAAGTTTCATACAATAATTATCGGAATAGTTATCTGAAAAAATTTTGATGACATTTTGACATCTTTATTATAGTTAAGGGGGTAACCTATTGAGTTGATTTACATGTTAACTAAATGTACAGTCATGGAAAAAAAGTAAACACCCCCTACTAACTCTGCAACAAATTATCGTAGAAGAAAATTACTGGGGCAAAACGATCGGAAATAAACGACTACTTTTGAATGATGTATATAACATTTGCTTAGGGGGTCATCTACATATCAATACAAAACCAAACTTTGTTTTTATTAATAGCAATACACATTTTTGACACTATGAATAAATTTTAAACCCTTCAATTAGCCCAAATATAAATTTTCAAGAAATTCGTACGATTATTTTAGATAGTTTACTAACAGAAAATTCTGCTTTTTGTGATTTCCGTATTATAATTATATGTTAATTGTTATACCATGATATACTTAGCTTGTGTTGATTAAATATACATACTGAATTAACCTGATTTGTTCATTTACCTATGCTGGCCATTTTTGCCCAACCTAGTCGGGCAAACTGGCCATTTTGTAATTTTTCTTTTAAAGTAACGTGTAATCTTAAAATAAATTTTAAAAAAGTAAAACAACAATTAAAACTAAGTTATTATAGTTACTTTTTCTACTTGTTTCTAGCACTTTACTGATTAAAAGGTATCATAAAAATTCCTCCAACTTTAGAGTGGCCACATTACCCTTCCTTCACCTAATACTTTTGTTCCCCACGGAGGTAATTTGTAAAGAACAACAAAACTCTTCCAGATATAAAGGCGAAGATGTATAACTTTGTACCATTTATAGAAGTTTGGTTAAAAACTTATTTGTGTCAAAATTTTACCTGTTTGGTAATTAACAAATCGTGAAATGAATTGTCATTGTTGCTAAATGTCGTTATCGTTAACAATAATAATGTTATAATGCATTGTGCTTTTTTAGGCTACCTATAATAAAATTGCGTGTTGCGGAAGGAGGGGCATCATAAATTTAGATATACTTAGATGGGGCGTGGTCAAATAAAAATTGAGCTTGGGAACCACTGCTCTATAACGCAATTAGATACTACAACTAACTACGATAATCTACATTAATAAGAAAAAGTTATGTTTGAGTATCTCTCTCTCTCTCTCTTTGTGTGTGTGTGCATGCGTGTGTTGGTGATATCTAGGGAAATCCCTCTCATGTGGAAGACTGCAAATTTGGTTCCTGATAGACGAAAACAGGCCCAAGTGCAGCGGAACCTCAGATTTTGGTTTTTTTTATTAGAATTAAATTGTAATTGAATTTGTATAAGATATTTAGCAATTTTTTCACATTTCGCGACGACTTTTTGACATTAGTAAAAAAGATCCTATTTCAGTCTTGTTAGCCCAATATAGTAAAATTTGTCCTCTTTTCAATAGATACTTTTTTGTTAGAAATAAAATCTCTACTTGCTTAAAAGAAATTAAAAGATTTCAAAATAGATGAACAAAGGCAAACAATCAAAATACGATAAAAAAAAAAAAGCAGAAATAACGAAAAATAAAATTTCGAAAACGAGAATTTAAGAGTTTTATTATAGTTTATTATTATAGTTATTTTGAAATTATATTTATTATAGTTATTTTGAAAATCAGACAAAGTGCGATAGTTGTATTTTTTCTTTTGCTTGATTTTTTTTTTTAATGTTGACGTAGATCATATTTAATGAATAATGTGCAATTTTGAAGCTCTGAAAAAATTTCCTGCATCCTGTAGAAAATGTCAAAGTTCAAGACCATGAATTCCATTTTTCATGAAAATAGAAATGCCAGTATCTATGCCAGTATGCTATATCTCTGGAAAGCAACAACATTCCAAAATTCTTTTGTCACAAACTGTTAGTATAACACTACATGCTTAGTAAAATTTACTTGGTTCCATGGGGCATTGTTAATTTTCATTGTTATGTTGCCACAAAATGCAATCAATATGACGTTTTTGTCTGTTTTCTGCACTTATTATCTTAGTTAAACAATATTACCCCGAAATTTTTCTTATAGAATATGAAAGTTTACTATTAGGACAAGCTAAGTAATATAGAACTTTACCGGTATATCGATGCTGTTAGCAGATATAATCTGTTAAATATTCAAAAGTTTCAAAATCTGCAGCTTTTGATTAGTCCTATCTCAAAACAGCATCACAGTTGAATAAAACAAAATATATCAGGTAGTAGTTTAAAGTTTAAAATATGTACAAAAACATGGAAACGAAAAATAAGTGGTGTCTCAAGCTATGGGTCCCACAAAAAGGCAGTACAGTAATCAAGCTTTTCCCTAGAAGGATAAAGAGAAAAGGAATGTTCCATTTCGTCGTAGGGGAAAAACATAGGAAAGGGAAAGAGAAACTAGATAAATCATTTTCTTATAGGGAAAAAGCCTGATATTGACACTGACTTTTTGTAGCGTTTGTCATTTTTTTTTCTGAAAATAACACAGGGTTCGTACGCTTCCAGGAATTTCGAGCACCTTTTACCAGAATTTTTTGAAAAGTAATATTTGCCTTATGTAATGAAAATAAATTCTAACTTCAGATATAGAGACCGGTACTTTAGAAAATTTCTAATACTAAAACACCTAAAATCCCCTGCATCTCATGATGCGTACGAACCCTGTAACAGGAAACCCCACTTATTTTTCGTTTCCATGTTTTTAGGTAGATTTCGTAAGAAATACTACCTATTGCAGTCGTTACCATGGTGCGACTTTTGAAAAATTCCTTCATAACTTTTCATTACATGAACCCAGGAACCCAAAACCACCCCCACCTAAAAAGTTTATATATATATATATATATATATATATATATATGTATGTATGTATGTACTAAATTTTGTTCGCACGATAAAAGTCGCAATTATCCACGGAACGTCTTCAAACTCGCCAACAACTTTAAGATGGCTAATTTCTCGGCGGGGATTGAAAATGAGCAAAATCGGTCCAAGGGAATGGGAATGGGGAAGGTTTAAAATTTTGAATACCGTCTTAACATGATTCTGATAAAACCAGCGTTTACACAACAATGGCAGGAAAAAATAAATATTTTTCGTTATAGCTGTTGCCAACAATTAAAAAAAAGTAATAAAATTCTCACCACAACAATTGTTTTTCTAATGCAATGTTTTCACGTGAAAAATTAAATTAGATAAACAGTTTGATGAATTGAAAACAAATTGAATATTACGTCATAAGTTTTCTAGAGCAAGATTTCTGCATGAAAATTCAAAATGAAATAAATAGTTTGACGAATTGAAAACAAATTGAATATTACGTCATAAGTTTTCTAGAGCAAGACTTCTGCATGCAAATACAAAATGAAATAAATAGTTTGACGAATTAAAAAAACAACAAAATATTGCGTCATATTGAAAATGTAATGGACCACAGCAGGTGAATATGTAACGTCATTGAGTTTGAAGAAACGTATTAAAACATGATAAAAACTCGAGTATGGAAATATTAACATATTTTAACATTTTGAGGTTCTCTGAATTTGATTTAGCCATTTTTAAACCTGTTCCATATACATGCGTGTGTGTATATTAGAATTTTCACAAAATGTTCAGCTCCCTAGAGCTCATTCTTAGCGAAGGAACTGGGTTTATCTTTAATCTTGATTTAAGTTTTGTTGGTGAATTTAGTACTTAACTTCGAAATCTACCTCCGCCTGTAGGCCCGAGCCGGCAGGGATTTTTTTACATGTGTTCAACTACGACCTGATATATTTTGTTTTATTCAACTGTGATGCTGTTTTGAGATAGGACTAATTCAAAAGTTGCAGATTTTGAAAATTTGAATATTTAACAGATTATATCTGCTAACAGCATCGATGTCCCGGTAAAATTCTATATTACTTAGCTTGTCCTAATAGTAAACTTTCATATTCTATAAGAAAAATTTTGGGTACTATTGCTTAAATAAGATAATAAGTGCAGAAAACGGACAAAAACGTTATTTTGATGGCATTTTGTGGCAACATAACAATGAAAATTAACAATGCCCCATGGAACCAAGTAAATTTTACTAAGCATGTAGTGTTATACTAACAGTTTATGACAAAAGAATTTTGTGATGTTGCTGCTTTCCAGTGATATACCAATGCAAACATACTGGCATTTCAATTTTTATGAAAAAAGGGATTCATGATCTTGAACTTTGACATTTTCTACAGGAAACAGGCAATTTTTTCAGGGCTTCAAAATTGCACAATATTAATTAAATATGATCTACTTCAACATAAAAAAAAGCAAGCCAATTAAAAAATACAACTATCAAAATATCACTTTTATGTCTGAATTTCAAAATAATGGCTCTTAAGATCTCTTGCATCGGGAAGACAGAAATAAAGGAAATACGTATACAATTAAACAATGATTAAAAAATAATTTAGAAACGAATTATATTGCATTTAGCCATTATGATATAAAAATTGTGATTTTTTCTCTTCTTCCGCGACATGAATTAAATTTTAAATTAAATTAACTAGTTGGTAAACTGACGTCTTTATTTATTTACTTAATTTTTAAGAGTAAGGTAATATAAAAGAGAAAGAATTTTCTTTGTGCAATGAAGGGTTTTTTTTTTAAATCCTTAAAGCAAATCAATAAAGAAGGAAATTTTTCAAACCCTTTTTTCAAAATATAACAAAAACCTACCAGGATGATTTTTTATATATGTAAAATGCACTTAAAAATGCATTTAAAAATGAATATTCACTACTATAAAAGTGAAAACGGATCATTTTTTGAAGGAGATGCTTTGCAACAAATTCAAGAAGAGAATGTTTATAATAAAAATATTTTTTTTTTTTTTTTTTTTTTTTTATCGAAAACTGTACAAAACTCAGAGATGGGCAGTATTGAAAATACATGTATTTGAAATACATTTTCAAAATACATTTGTAATTTGTTTTTGTATTTTAAACCTTCAAAGCAAATGTATTTTGGTAATGTATTTTGGAATGCCTTTCAATTCAATGTATTTTTTATTTTCAAAATACTCAAAATGCATTCCTCCAGATTTCAAGCTGTCGTGTCTAAACCGCCTATTCCAGATTTGCTACAGGGAAACACATGCCCAGGGATGTAGTGGAGGTATACGGGGGTATACGCCGTATACCCTCTGGAATTTTTTAAGGAATACCGTATACCCTCTGTTTCTCAAGAAAGCTATAGTATATATACACTAGGGTATACCCTCTGCCTTGAGCGCATACCCTCTGCTTTGAACGTATACCCTCTGCCTTGAGCGCATACCCTCTGCTTTGAACGTATACCCTCTGTTTTTTTTTACGACTACACCACGGCACATGCCTGTGTGTTTTGAATAGTTTTCAAATTTATTTCAGGAAGTTTATATGTACACATTACTTAACATTTGCTACGATGTACGATAAGCATATTGACGAATCGGACGTTTACTTCTGCAGAAGCATTTTTGCTGAGTAGTCACTAAAATAGTTTTTATAATTCGTAACATTCAATGAGAATTACAAAAAAATACTGTGTGAAAATTATTGTATAGGCAGGTGCTGACTATTTAAAATACATTAGAAGCGCAATGCTGTTAGTTACCGCAGATACACATGGAAATTTCTGCAAAATCTCCCAATGAAAATTTACCAAGAGGATTAATTATAATAATACACAATGTTCTCTATTAAACAATAAATAGTTTTAATGTTCTGTTGATGATAATAATAAAAAAAAAAAACAAATAAGAAAAATTACCAGCAGTATAAAACAAGATGCTCGATTATTGGTTAAATTTTTGAAAGATAAAACAAATTTAAAAAAAACTGTTTAAAGGTAAGATTTTAGTCTTGTACCATCATATGTCGATTTTAACATTATTTTCCAAGTTTCAGAGTATTCACTCAGTCGAGGTTCTAATATATACATATGATACTATACACATGATATTAATTTAATTGGGTGTGAGCTTTAATATAAAAGTAGTTCAATTTATTCATAAAGCATGCAAATGTTCATTAACTGTATTTACATTGAGTATATTAGATTTTGGATGTTTAAATACGGACTTGACTTTATTATAGTTAAGCATTTACACGGTGACTTTGCATTCCAAAACAATTTGGCACCATTTTTTATTTTACACATGCGAATTATTTTACTCTGACTTTTGATGAACTTTTAATTTTCATTATTAAATATTAACCAGGGACAAATGATGAACTTATTACATCATTTTAAGTGCATACAGATAAATCTTCCGCAATCGGGCTGCACACGATATATGTATATATTTTTAAAATCATGCTCGATTTTTTTTAACCATAACAATTCCTTAAATTAAGATAGTTTTCAAACAAACTGCATTTGAAAGTACATTTTTTCTCTATTGGACGGTGTAAGACTTCAGATTGTGCGATGATTAGATGTAAATAGATTTGCTAAAAAGAGAAATTTATTACTCATATCATTGCATCATCAATATGACATCAGCTTTACTCATGGGCATGTTTTTGTTTTATAATACAGTCCAGCGATCTCACTCAGATTAAAGATTCCCGATATACTGTACACAGTATAGAAATAGGCGAAAATCATTTTTTAACTGAAGACAAATGATTTTTTTTTAATTTAGTAGATTCTATCGGATTTCCAGCCAACTACACCAAAAAAGTATTTTTGAGACTTTCTTATTAGCAACATACCAGCAGGCAGTCGCGAAAGGTTTTTATCATTTATAGCAAACTTTGTTATTTTGATTATTTCAGCATTTAAACGTGTAGTGTCTGTTA
Organism: Maratus speciosus; assembly: GCA_963932465.1. NCBI lineage: Eukaryota > Metazoa > Arthropoda > Arachnida > Araneae > Salticidae > Maratus > Maratus speciosus. The sequence goes on along the minus strand of OZ010789.1, from coordinate 424,692,574 downwards.
AATTCGTGCTTATTTATGTATTCGTGTGATTTTAATTTCGTTTAGCAATTTAGTTATGAAATATTACACATAAACAAATGCTGAATTGCATCGTTAAGTCCAAGGGTTAATCTTCCGTAGTTGGATCGCACGAATAATTGCATGATGGTTTAAAAAAAAAATTCAAGCTTGAAAATTTATTTAAAAATCCATAAAAGCTGGGTAAATTGAGATACAGTTTTTAAAGAAATCTCATTTGAAAGTTTTTTTTTTTTCGATTCCACCGTGTAAAAATTGCAGTTATGCGATATTTAGAAGTTACAAAACTAAAGAAAAAAAAATGCTTATTTAGGTTATTGTCATCTTTGATATGAAATTAGAGTTATTCACGGACATCTTTAGCTTTATAATGTAGATTCATGGACATATCTTTTGCTTTATAATGTAGATTCATGGACATCTTTTTTGCTTTATAATGTAGATTCATGGACATCTTTTTTGCTTTATAATGTAGATTCATGGACATCTTTTTTGCTTTATAATATACTAAGGGATCGAACCCTGCTTCACTGGCTACGGAGTATAAGTGAAAACCGTTATTTTTTAATTGAAAAAAATTTCATGCAATATATTTTTTAGATTGCCCACTAACACCAAAAAAGTATTGTTATATGAAAAATATCAATTATGCAACTAAATAAAGCTTTGAAATTTACCAAAAAGCCATATTTTTGTATTAGCCGCATGCTAAGTGTTATTAGTCGAAGATTTTGCTACGGCAGTCTTTTTGATTCTGATCATTTCAGTGCTTTAAGCGCGTAGTTCAATTATTTGTACGTTAAATTTGGGTTTTATTTATATTATTCTATTTATATATTTATAGAGGATTTTCAAAAATTTTTTATGGAATATTAACAGTAAGAAAATAGTGAACTCTTTAGGTTGTTTAGGGCAAACGGATTAATATTTCGTAATTGAAGAGCTGAGTGGAAGAACATGTTATGCTACATTTTCTTAAAAATTATTTTATCTTTTGTACGAAGGCGTTATCAGGTATTTTATCACATGGTAAAGCTAAAATACCAAAATTCTATTTAGCCTTGAAGATTGAAGACATTATTCATTAATATTTAATATTTTATTATTTAAAAATGTAAATAATATTAATATTTTTTAATATTTAAAAATTAAATATGAATAAGTTTTTTTGATAGAGTTCAGTACCACACCTGTTAATATTTTAAACACATGGTATCAAACAGAAAATAAATCATTAAAATTGACAGCAAAAACTTTCACATCAAATTTCTTCAAATGTAATTTTTGTTACCTAACATGTTCTTCCACTTAGTTCTTCAATTGTGCTCCACGCGATAAATAAAAAAAAAAAAAATTGTGCTTGAAAATAATTTTTAAAACCATAGACAATTAGTAAACTGAGATGCAGTTTGCAAACAAATTTCATTTGAATTTTTTTTTTCTTATTTGGCGGTGTAAAAATTTAAATTGTTCGATTACATATATGTTAAATTTGTGGGTTTTTTAAAATTCTTACTCTTTTATTTATTTATAGAGGAAGTTTTAATTTTCTTGTGAAAAATAAATCAGAAATAAATACAGTAGAACCTCTTTTATTCGACACTCTTTTAACCGAAACTCTCGGTCAACCGAAATCTATTTTTAAAGCCTTTATATATATATATAACATTCCTTGTGTGCAAAATCCATTTTGAAAGCTTTTTTTTTCTTTCTTTAACAATTATATTCTTTGGGTGCAAACGGTCCTTTCCCAACTATGAGTACATATAAATATTTTCGATCCCCTTTCTTAGAGTTCCTTTCAATTTAACTTGAGCTCACGTAAGCTGCGGAATGGAACGAAGAAAACGATCAAATTAGCAATTCTGAAGCTTTTGAATGTTTTGAAAAAGGTTTGGCATGGCTGGAGCAGCAGAAAAGACTGTGATACTGGTGAACTAATAACATTCAAAAACTCCGTGATAGAGCTTCTAAGCAAAGGCAATCGAAACTGCGACAAACAAAACATTTTTTTTTTTCAAACCTTTGTGATATATGTAAAAGGTACTTAATTTCAAAATTAAAATTCAGGCAATTTATTCTCGTTTCAATTTTGCTAATGCTTTATTTTTAGTAAGCAATTGTTACCATAATAAGAAATATTGCATATATTTCTCCTTAATCTTAAAAATTAAGCATTCTCCATCATCCGAAAATCTCCATTTTCCGAAAGTGGGTCGGTCCCAGTTACTTCGGGTAATCAAGGTTCTACTGCACTAAACAACTTTTAATACTTTATGTGCAAAATGTTTATTATTATTATGTAATGGAGCCGACACGCGATATAGATAAATTGCAAAAATTCAGGCTTGAAAATTATTTTTAAAAACATAATAAATCAGTCAATTAAGATACAGTTTTCAAACTCATTGCATTCGAAAGTAGAGTTTTTTCCTGTATGACGGTGTAAAAATTGAAAAATACGATGCTTAAAAGATAAAAAAAAAATGCAGTAGCGAAAATTGTAAAACCGAAATTTGATCGTGAAGTGTTGCGATTCGCAAAATGACATCAGCGTTACACATAGATACGTTTGTTCTTTATAACATAGATATTGTTTGTGAAATAATTAACACATTGAAGATATAAATTAGCTGAGCAAGTTTTTCAGCCCAAAACCGTATTTTGATTCTGTTTAGAGTTTCAATAAAAAACGAAAATGGAAATTTTAACCAATTAATATAGTATCCATATGTATATATAAATATGTTATTAATACAAGCATATACAACTTACAAAAACACATCATTATGTATATTTGGGTATGTGTTGTGCATGTGTTTGTTAAAAATAAAACAAAAAATACTATTAAAATATTAATTTGTAATTTTTCATTATTAACTGATGTTATTTGCGTATTAAAAGTTTGAAACCCGAGATTAATGTTCATTGTACAGAGAGTTTCAAATTATTTAATATTTGGCTTTTAAATTAATTGAAAAAATATAAAAAAAAAGTCCTTCCGGCCAGTGCCGGGAGGAAGAGGTAGCTTTCAAATTCCTTATTTTAAAAAAGCCAACTTATATTATTCAAACACACGAAGCTCAATTTAGTGGAAACCGAATATAGGAGATTCAATACTAATTTTTATCAATATTAAATCATTATGAATGAGAATTTCGCGAAATTAGTCAGCTTTATCCAAGCTGCTTCTATTTAAAGTAACTTATATTTGGCTGAGATGTTGATGTATACTATCCACATGCCTTCTTACATGGAAATAGGCGAATACGTGTGTTATCGCGTGACAAATACAAGATCGTTTCAAAATGTTAGCCATACTAGAAATTCAAAGTGCTATAATTACACCATTTTTTAAAGATATAAACAAAAGAACAAATTTTCAGAAACAAAATCTGCTCCGGAATCTTTGTATCAAGGCCAAACACATAAAAAAATCTTTTTCATTTTCCAATTTTTTAATACCTCATTTTAAATTTTAAATTTAATTTTTTTAACTGGCAACCCTTTTGAAACAAGATGGCGAATGAAGCTGGCCAACGAACTCGGTCGAGACATTGGTATGTACTATGTACAGACCAAGTAAGATCCAAATCGGTTCATAAATATGCTTGTTATCGCGTGACAAAACCAGGTCGTTTTAAAATGTCAGCCACAATAGAAATTCAAAATGCTATAACTCAGCCATTTTTTTAGATATAGACGAAACAAAAACTGCTCCGGAATCTTTGTATTAAGGTCAAACACATACGAAAAAAATCTTTTTCATTTTCCAATTTTTTGGTATCTCATTTTAAATATTAAATTTTTAAAATTTTTTTAAATGGTCGCCATTTTGAAACAAGATGGCGGATGAAGCTGGCCAACGAACTCAGTTGAGATATTTGTATGTACTATGTACACACCTAGGTACATTCAAATAGGTTCATAAATACGCCTGTTATCACGTGACAAATATTAGGACGTTTCAAAATGTCAGCCACGCTAGAAATTCAAAATGCTATAACTCAGCCATTTTTTAAGATATAGACGAAACAGAAACTGCTCCCGAATCTTTGTATCAAGGTCAAATACATAAGAAAAAAATATTTTTTTCAATTTTTAATTTTTTGGTACCAAATTTCAAATTTAAATTTTTCTTAAAAATTTAAATGGCTGCCATTTTTTAACAAGATGGCGGATGAAGCTGGCCAATGAACTCGGTCGAGACATTGATATGTACTATGTACAAACGAAGTTACATCCAAATCGGTTCATAAATACGCCTTTTATCGCGTGACAAAATTCAGGACGTTTCAAAATGTCAGCTACGCTAGAAATTCAAAATGCTATAACTCAGCCATTTTTTAAGATATAGACGAAACAAAAACTGCTCCGGAATCTTTGTATAAAGGTCAAATACATAAGAAAAAAATATTTTTTCATTTTCAATTCTTTGGTACCACATTTAAAATTTAAAATTTTTAAAAAAATTTTAAATGGCCGCCATTTCGAAACAAAATGGCGGATGAAGCTGGCCAACGAACTCGGTCGAGACATTGGTATGTACTATGTACATACCGAATTGCATCGAAATCGGTTTATAAATACGAGAGTTACAGTATGACAAAGGTCAGATATATATATATATCAACTTTTGAACGGAGGGTGGTTTCGGGGTCTGGGGGTCATGATCGATGAAAATATACCAAAATTTTTTGAAATTGCTTTCCTCCGAACGGCTGCAATAGGTAGCTTTTTGTAATGAAATCTACCTAATACTTTCTTACGCGAATAATGTAATATAGTTTTATAATATAAATAATGAATATATTCAATATGTTATGAATGTTATATGAATATGTTAATGAATATGTTAATGTTAATATGTTAATGAATATGTTAATTCAGTGACTTATTCACAACGACTGGGGGTAGCCCGTTGGGACATGCTCTTACGGGAGCATAATAATGCTCCCCCCTCTCCTTTAAACGACAAAATTACCTCCGCAAAAACACTTTGTTTCAATAAATTTTTGAAATTTCGAAATGTATTTTGTATTTTAAATTTATTTTGAAAATACATGTATTTTGTATTTGGAACATTTTAATTTTGAAAAGTGTTTTGTAATTTGTATTTTAGGTTCTAAAACCAATGTAATTTTGTATTTTGTATCGAAAATGTTTTTTCGGTGTATTTTGCCCAACTCTAACAAAACTATTACAAAATCGACCGAATGAGAAAGTGTCGTGAAATTGTGAAGAAGTGGAATGAATATCCAGCTAATTTACTGTACAAAATACAGTCGAACTCGGTTAATACGGGAATCAAGCGAATTATAAAAGCACTCTTATTAACCGTTAGTCACAATACCCGAAAAGATAATAAAAATGTTAAAAACACACACATAATTAATAAATTACTACTAACTATTGCTCTAATGACCTCAATCCTAAATTTAACTTAATTTTATAGAGTTAACATAAAATATTCAGTTTTTACTTTGTAACAGTCATTTTCTTTCGGCGAGTCTTTTCTTTACACAAAATCAAAGACTCTAAAACTAGAGGTAGTAGTAAAAACTATGACAAAGCACAGATATTTTTTCAGGTTCTGGGGCCATATATATATATTAGCCCTCGATATGCCATTTCTTTCGTCTAGCAATTAAAGTGTCGTCCCTAAAAAATAACGTTCCGTTAGAGAAGTCAGACGTAAAACGAAGCAGATGTATCATTGTATGGGATAATTTCTACTGCATTTTTAAAAAATTCTAAGCAGCGCACATTTTCAATTTTTATACTGTCGTATAGGGGGAAAAAGGTACTTTTAAATGCAAATTGTTTGAAAATTGCATCTCAGTTTATTTTTGAGATACTAATTTTTTTGTAGTTTTTAACGAAATTTTTTTTAATTTTGGCAACTTATGTACTCCATTTCTGTAGAAAGTAAAGGAAAAATAGTTGGAAAATAGTAGGCTGTTACATCTTTTTGTTGAAATTTTCCCATAATAATTGGAAGAAAAAAATTAATTTAAATACGTGCTATTTTGAAAAAAATATATAAATGAATGATTTCTGATAAAACATGGAGCTATTATAAACTATATTTAATTTAAAGTATCTATATCAATTTTACAAACAAATGAAGGCATGTGAATTATTAGATAGCCGAATTTTTTTTGGTCGAGTTTCTTGAATGACGACATCGCTGTTATCTGGAATTGCGTATTATTCTGCAATAGTGACGTCCTATGCATACTTTTCTGTAGTTGTTGCTTAAGACTGGTTTGTAAATGTGGAATTCTTCAGCGGATGCGGATGACGTCATTTTATATAAAATAAAAACGCGTGTTTTAAGTCTTAAAACTGAAATATGTTTCGTACTGTCTATATTTATATACATACATTTTTTCTTTCATCAGGGGCGACACTAAATTTTGAAAAAGCAGAATTCCTGTTTTCCAGTTTATTATTATTTTTTAAGTATTTATGCGTATAATTCGTTTATACCATGCAGTATTTCCATTATAATCTTTTTTTTTCTTTTAATTGTAAGTACTTTTGTAATAAATATTCTGCATCATCGTTTTGTACTCTTCTACGTAACTGACCCATTTTTTTAATAATAGGGCTATCAGCTTCAGAAAACTCGAGAATACACACATGACACAGTCCTGAGAATAACTCAACTGCGCTGTTTAAATTAGTTTAAATTAATAGATTGTCATTCTAAAATAATGGTAAATTTTATGTCCTTGCCTTAAGGGGAGTTAGTACCTTTCGGGACCCAATTTTGCTCATAATAACACACTTTTTTCGATTCAACATAAATAAATAAATTTAGCATATTTTGGTGTGAAATTGTTACAGTTTCTAGAATAATACCCTAGCTCTAGAAAATTGCCACAACATTTTCAATTAAAATAATATATATATATATATATTTAACAATATATAATGTATACATAAAAGTAAAAGAAAAATTATATACATAATTCTCTTTCTTACAATATAACTTTTGAAAAATACATAGGAGAAACTCAATTTCTACATCAAACTGAAGCTAAATATCACCTTTATTCCGTAAACCTGAAACATTGAACTTATCAAATGTTTTATAATTTTTTTAATTAAATTTTTTTTAAATTAACTTTTTAAAAATTTTAAGCATTTATCATGCTAAATTTTGAATTAAAAAAATTGTAAAACATTTCATAAGTTCATTGTTTTAGATTTTCAGAATAAAGGAGATATTTAACTTCAATTTGATATAAAAATTTACTCTCTTACACTGCAAATAAAGGCGTCTTAAATTCAGACACATATGTGACTGAAAAGGTAATTCAGACTCTTAAGTGTCTGAATATGAAATTTCAGACATCACAGGTGTCTGAAATTAAGACACTTAAGTGTCTTACTATGTTTTACTGTGATAAACACTGTGAACTGAAATGTTTGAAATTCAGACATATGTGTCTTAAAACGGAGTGTTCAATTTTAAGACATTTTAAAGTGTCTTAATTTTTATGACACGTGTATGTGTCTGAATTTAAGACATTTCAAACGTCTGAATCGCGTCCATTTTTGATCAACCTGCATGTTCGGCAATAGGCAACCGTTTTTACTTTTTTTGTTAGCTTTATACACAGTAAAAAATATTCGTTTAAATGTGGAAAGTGTACTGCCAATTGAGATACCAATTTATGTATTTCAATGTAAAAAAAAAAAATTCTGTAAATTCGATAAAAAATCCCATTTTTTACCGTATTTCTGTATTTAAAAAGTTCTATTTAAAAGAAAAAATATAATCTTTCAAAGATAAACCCATATATCTCACTCCCCACTTTCTAACTCACGTATATTAGGCATGATTTATTTGTTTTTATTCAAACCAGTGGCGTATCCAAGGGGTGGGCAGATGAGGCCACAGCCCCCTCCTTAATTTATAGAAAATGTCAAGTTTAATTACGAAAATTTAGCAAAGGGCATGTTTTAATTTTAGAAAGTGGTGTTATTTCGCAGAAACCATGAAATTCTTCATTTCAGCCAAGTTTCCGTTATACAGAAGTTTACTTCAGTTTTATTTACTGTTTATTGAAATACATTTAGCAGCTAATTTTCAGTAGTCCGCTTAAAAAAATGCGATATAACAAATAATAAAATTTAAATTGTTACGGCAAAAACTTGCTAAAAACGAAATTTTGGCCAGTCCCATATGATTAAAAAGTTTGATTGCATAACAGATGCGTTACCTACATCTATAAAACCTGCTTAAAGAGGATTTTTTTTGTTTCCTGTGTTCTATTTTAGAAATTTTTACTTATCTCAGAGTTCCTTTCCAAAGTGAGATGTTTAGATACGCCGCTAATTCAAACTTTTGTTTGATCACTTATAATTCGATAGGTAATTTATTCGTAAAAAAATGGAAAACTCATTTCGATCACATAGTTTCTGAATAACATCACTTGCCAATTTCATGCGTTTAAGAACAAAAATGAATTAAAATTTCTGCATTTTCCAAACAACAAACATCTTTCAGAAAAAGCATTCAAGAATAAGTAGTGGCTCCATCTGGTGTTAGTCCAAGTAATCGAACTTTTAATTAAACCAAGTTAAATTAATTTAACCAAGTAATCGAACTAATAACGTAAATCGAACTTCGGAATTACAGACATCCCCCAACTTATATAAGTAATGCGTTCCGCAAACTTATACGTAACTTGAATTTTAGGTAGGTTGAATTTGTAAATTGATTAGGTAAAATTTCGTAACAAACTGCAATATTTATTATACATATATATATATATATATATGTATACAAATATTAACGATAAGAATGATGATAATTTTTAACAACTTAGAATTTAGTACAGTACCTTATTTATGAATATAATATATATATATATATATATATATATTATTTACACAATATTATTTTATAAATAAAGCATCATGCAGCTTCTTTATTTACTCGGATATAAACTATAAAAGTATGAAAAAACATAAAAACAAACTGAAAGAACACTTTTCAAATAAAAAATCTCTTATCGAATGGGGGATTTATAAATTTAACATTGATGAATTATATTAAACAATTTTCAATTTACATCAAGCGAACAGGTGAAGCTAGAAGAAAAAATACACTCGTTTCTTTTCATCGAAACTTAAAAATTAGCTTTAGTCCTGGTTCGATTTCAGCTAACGTAATTGTTACGGTTGAACCCCACACATTTTGTCCTCATTTGTCAAAAGAAAACTGAAATTAAAAGGCCACATATTCAAATTTCTAAAAAGATATTGTGTAAAATGTTCAAAATTATACTAGATTGGAAAAAAGCTACTGCTACTTAAGATACATTGTTTGTGCTTGACAAATAACATTATTTCAAAACTCAGCTGATGAAACCGTGGCTGAATGTTTAGGACGCTTATCTGGTGACCAACAGTACTGTAATTCGATCCCCGTCTCCGGTAAGTGTTAAAAGTTTACAGTAGTTTGAATTGAATATAAAAATTTTATCTAATATGTGCCTTAAAAGAAAATGGTCGTTGAAATATGGTTCATTGAAGAATTGTATTTTTTATCTTTTAAATGGAAATTTTTAAATACAGAAATATGCAAAATAAATGGAATTTTTTCTGGAATTTACATCAGAAAATTTCCTTTAAAATATGTAAATAGTACTGGAGTCTGGAGCGGCAGTACAATTTCTATATTTTAAGGGATATATATATATATATATATATATGTTACAGTGTATTACGCTTACAAAAAAAAGGTGAAAAAAATATCTGCCGAAGTGGTCAAACATGGATGCAATTCAGACGTTTGAAATGTCTTAAATTCAGACGGATACAAATGTCTTAAAAATTAAGACACTTTAAAATGTCTGAAAATTGAACACTCTATTTCAGACACTTAAGTGTCTGAATTTAAGACATTTCAGTTTAGAGCAGTGGTTCCCAACCTTTTTTGGGCCACGCCCCACCAAAGCGTCAGTAATGTCGCTATGTCCCCCCCTCTAAATATGTAAATTATCTCTGTTATTTTTTAAAAAGCGAACTCTATTCACACAGTGGAAGCATAATAAAGACTTAAAAATAACTATTCATTTCACATTTTTTTACTTATCAAAGAGATTAATCTTCTGTGACAAATGTGTTTTAACAAAATTTTAATAAATGCAATGAAGTTATACATCTTCGCCTTTCTGCGATAAAGAGTTTTTTTGTTCTTTTCTAACCTACCTCAATGTTAAAAGAAAAGTGATATGTGACAATGCAGGCCGGACATTTTTATCTTCATTTGTGCATTTTTATCTTCATAAAATATCTTGAAGGGAGACTTATATTTAACGTTAAAACTGATGACATTCATTCAAACGTTTTATAATTCATTTTTGTGACATTAATAGTTGGTGGGAAAGCTTTGTACACTAAAATTTCTTTCTATGGAATATACAATACACATGAAGTATTTCAAAATTCTCATCTTTATAAAAATGAAGTAGTGTATTCAATCACAACACATTTTCTATGTTTTCCCTTTCGAAATGTCGTTAATTGTCTTCCATGCGTTATCTGAGTTTAAAAGTTAAAATGATTATGTCATCATGTAAATTAATTTACTATGCAGGATGCCTGCACCAGAGCTACATATATTTACTATCTACCCATTTTATTTTCTAATACTATTTAATATTTATAAGTTTTATGAAGTTGGTAGTATCTCGTTGAGATATTTCATATATTTTTAAGGTTAAATAGGCTCAAGACAGTCAAATTTATATGTTCTTTTAAGTAATCTCACACGTAAAATAATCTTCGAGTGACATATAGCAGAACAAATAGAAGTAGAAAGATCTTTAAATAAATAATCGAAAGAGTTATTAAAAAAAAAATTGTAAAATACTGTCCCAGGAAAATTATAGTGGGATTTAATATTAAGTAATGTCAAAAACATATTTTAAAAGTTTTTCGTATAATTATTCTGGTGTAAAATGCATTTTAAAGTTTTCATTAGGTACATTTTTGAAATTCAATATAAAAAACTGTTTTTAAAAAATTTTCTTGCATTCCATTTATTTTTAACCTGCAACAATACTTTTCAAAAAAAAAAAAAAAGAGATAGAAGAAACTTATAGAGAATGAGTGAGCAACAAATTTGGAATTGCACCCCTAGAAAGTCAAATTGCCCCCCAGTGGGGCGTACGCCCCACGTTAGGAACCACTGGTTTAGAGTATATGTATTTTTCAAAAGTTATATTGTAAGAAAGAGAGGTAAGTATAAAACTTTTCTTTTACTTTTGTGTATACATTATATATATTGTTAAATATATATATTATTTAAATTGCAAATGTTGTGGCAATTTTTTAGAGCTAGGGTATTATTCTTGAAACTGTAACAATTTCACTCCAAAATATGCAAAACTTGCTTATTTATGTTGAATCGAAAAAAGTGTGTTATTATGAGCAAAATTGGGTCCCGGAAGGTACTAACTCCCCTTAAAAATATGAATTATGGAACTCAACCGTGAATTTTTAAATTTTTTGGGCCCTTGTTTAAACATAAAAATGGTTTAATTTTAATATTTAAAAACAAAAACTGAATCTGTATAAATATCATTATCAAGGCTTGTCCAAACCTTCAGATTTGTTAATCGAAACTTTAGTTTTAATAATTTAAAGCTTCAGAACAATAATAACGATCATCTTTGCAGGGGTCTGACCAATCTTTTCTCACAGGGTCCTGTTTTTGTGAAATTGTGAAATTTTTTTTATATATATTTGTGAAAATTCTAGTCATAATTTTGTGAATTTGAAATTATCGTTATATTCAGGTTTTATCCTTCATATGCAAAAAAAAACTAAGTAATATGTTATTTGATGAGTTCAGCTGTTTTTTTTAGAAGTCAGATTTTATTTTTAAGTAATTAAATTTGTGAAAGATTCAATTTGAAGATGAGAAAATTTTGTAAAAGATCTACTTATAAGACAAAGAATCTTGTAAAGGGTCCTATTTTTGGAATAAAAAGTTTTGTAAAGAGTCCTGTTTTAGGATAAAACAAATTTGAGAAGGGTCCTGTTTTGGGATAAAAAGTTTTGTGAAGCACCGATAATAGCGAAGCTCCTTTAAAGGACATAAAACTTTCCTAAGCAGATCTCTGCTTTGTGTATTTCATTTATCTATTTTTTATATACACTGGTCATCAAAATTAAAGGATAATGCGAAAAATTATGCTACTAAGTAAATGTTGGAACCAATGACCAACACTGCAATTACGTTAATTAAATGCTATTGAATACAAAATTGCACTTCCGCGTATACGTTAGCGTCGGAAATATGCAAATTAGGTGATTGAAAATGTGGTGCGCAATGAAAGTATGTTGGAATTCTGGTCTGTAGTGTTGTTTAAAGGGAATTCGGTGTCTAATAGTGATCAGTATTCATTTGTTATGGCTCAAATGCATCATTTAAGTGAAGGTCAAAAGTGTCGAATAATTGGTAGAATCGAAGCAGGTCAAACACAAATGGAGGTCGCCCGAGATTTGAATATCACTCAAAGTGTCATGTCAAGAGCTTCAAGCTGCTTTTTAAATACTGGATCCGTTGATAGACAGCCTGGTCAAGGGAGACGAAGAGCAACAACTGCACCCGAAGACCGTTTTTTGTCATTGTGGCTCAAAGAGACCGCGAAGCGACTACAAGAGATTTAGTTTTAGACCTTCAGGCTGCCACAGGAACTCGAATTAGCCGTTCTACTGCTGCACGAAGGCTTAAAGAGGGTGGACTGTACGCGAGAAAACCACTAGTTTGTGTCCCACTCACTCCAGCTTCCGAAGGGTTTACTGTTGCCGTCGTCATGTTCAATGGAGTCAAGAAGACTGGACTCGAACGGGATATTTCGCGGACAAGAGAAGGTAAGTTGCGTGTTCCTTCCTCTATTCAGATCAAAACACGTCTAGAATCAGTGCTCTGACTATATCTGGACTCGTCAGTAAACGATACCTGAGCCCAGTCTTCTTGGCTCCATTGAAAATGACGAGAGTAACAGTTTAAACGGGACTGTTTGGAAGCTGGAGTGAGTGGGACACAAACTATTGGTTTTCTCGCATACAATCCACCCTTGTTAAGCCTTCGTGCAGCAGTAGAACGGCTAATTCAAATTCCTGTGGCAGCCTGAATGTCTCAAACCAAATCTCTTGTAGTCACTTCGCGGTTTCTTTGAGCCACAATGACAGGAAACGGTCTTCAAATGCAGTTGTTGCTCTTGGTCTCCCTTGGCCAGGATGTCTATCAACGAATCCAGTACTTAAAAAGCGGCTGGAAGCTTTTGATATGACACTTTGAGGGATATTCAAATCTTGTGCGACATCCATTTGTGTTTGATCTTCCTCTATTCTACCAATTATTCATCACTTTTAATCTTAACTTAAATGATGCCTTTGAGCCATAACTAATGAATACTGATCACACTCGGGCACCACATTCACTTTTAACAACACTACAGACCAGAATTCCAACATACGTCCATTGCGCACCACATTGTCAATCATCTAATTTGCATATTGCCGACGCTAACGTATGCGCGGAAGTACAATTTTGAGTTTCTTAGTATTTAATTAACATAAATAATTGCAGCATTGGGCATTGGTTTCAACATTACCTTAGTGAGCATATTTTTCCTCATTATCCTTTAATTTTGATGACCAGTGTATTTGCAACTTTAGAAATAACAAGAAATATTTCTATTAATCTTCTTTATTTAAAACTTTTCTCTAGAGGTAATTATTACCAAAGTGCACAGTAATTTTTAACCCAGCTCTAAACTAGATATCATTATCTTATTGATAACTTTCTTAGATCGTTCATGTTCTTACAAATAGGACAAATGTTGAACTATGCAAATACTAATTCATTTTGTTCCACCAAATCCAAATTTTAGTCAGTGTATATATTACTATTAAAGTGTGTTATTACTTTGCTATTGCTGAAACACATATTTAATAATTTAATTTTACTGAATTAATTATAAAAAAAAAGCTTTAGAACTGCTCTCAAAATAAATATACAATAAGTTTTGATTGCTATAGTTTAGTCTTAAGTTAGGTGTAATGTTAAAAAGGACGTTAAAAATCTCCTTACCAAGAGGAAAGCCACTTTTATCTGGTTTATCATTTTTATCTCATATTTTAAACGATTTTTTAACGTTTAGCTATTACCATTATTGTAATGGCGTTTCAGGGGCATAGTAATAAAAAATTTTTGGCATATTTTAAAAATTTATATCTACTCCTTGGCTAAAATTGCCATCATTTTGATGGTCTACAAATTAGGAATTAAAATAGTAAAATTAATTTTTTAAGCCAAATTTTATTATTATCTATAAATGACACTGATATATTGGAATAATAATAACAGAAGAAATTTTTTGTGATAGCTACAGCACACTAGTTCATTATTTATTTATACCTGGGATCAAAAATAAATATTTTTCAAACTTAAGATCGAGCTTGGAAGTTTTCTTCTTAAAAGTTTGGTAGCATCTTTTCTAAAAGGGGAGTTTTTTTCGTTTATCTGTACAGAATCCAGAATTTATTTAATGTTTTGTTGCTATAATGGTATTTATATTTATTAAAAGTATTATTTCTGAGATTATCTCGAGGGGAGTAATAATCTGAGAAACGATTTTTACACTCTTTTATTTAATGAAACTTAATTTTTGTAGGTAAAGATGAAATTTTATAATCGATTTTTCACTGGCTTTTGGGTATACTAAGAATAACGATAAAAAGAAAAGTGCCCAGTTAAACTGATGGCATTGAGCTTGCAGGCTATTCACACTAATTGTATATTATACTCTTATTTATATCTAGTATTCATAAAATAGAACTCACTCTTTTTTAACAAAACGGTAAATAATCAGGGAAGCGCTTTATCAGAATAAACCGGTATACCAAATTGAAGGAAATCGGATAATTCTACATGAAAAACACATTTATCTAAATTAAGGGGATTACCCCCCCCCCTTTATATTTCACCAATGAACCTCCAAATCTAATCAGGGACGTATTTTATCAGAATAAACAGGTATAACAAATTTGAAGCAAATCGGATATTTCTGTCAAGAATTATCGTGCTACGTACATACATACGTACGTACATACAGAACTTGCGGGAACATTATCTCTCAGGCTTTGATAGCCTGTGATCTAAAAATTATAGTCTCAGGTATATTTCGGAAGATAATACAACAGTTTAATATTTTTAGGAATTAATTATTACTAAATTAATTAATTTTAAGGTAGTTTTCCGTTAGCCGGGCACAGGTGATAAATTACCAAATACTCTTTATGGTTACAATTGTATACGAATTGCAACAACAATGAATTTAATTATGCGTCAGACCACTCGCCAAAATAAAAAGCGAGCTGTTTGTGGATTTACAACAATGAAATATTGTAATCATTAAAAAAGTATAAAATATAAATTAAAAATAAAGAGTGTAATATATATATTTTTAAAAAGCTTTAATCAATTAACAGTTTCATACTAATTAAATTATGATTATATGTTGAGAAATCAACTTAGAAATCCTAAAAATATAGTTTAAATAATGTTTCATTTATTCTTTCCACTTGCCATATCTTAAAAAAGAAACAGAGCAAAAATTATATATTTTTAATACATTCACTAGCTCGCGCTTTCTATCAAGCGTATAAAAAGCAACGAATTCTCCATAATCGAATTCGATGCCCAAACCAAATTAAAGTATTGTAACTGATTTTTTTGTGAGAAATCATTAATTGTAGTCATGAAGTTAATCCTGATTTTCAGAATAAACATTAAATTCTTATAAAAAGTTTTTTTTAAACTATTTTTTCTTTTATTTAATTTTTGTTATTTATATATAAAACACCCATATTTAGCATTGTTTCTGTTTCCTTTTCTTCTTTTTTTCATGGTTAGAATTTGGAAGATTACAGTTGTTTCTAATTTTTTCTAAAGTAGAAAGATTAAAATAATGAGAGGATTTTAATCCCATATCGTTATCGAAAAGAAGTTGAAATTATTTTAAAGCTAATTATAAAATTTTTAATGACTCACGCAAACTATACTAATTGAAAGTATAAACAAATTTATATTAAAAAAAATAAGCTTGACTACAACATTCTTTTCTGCCGGTAGGTTTTGCATCTGCTGGAAACGCCTTTTCTCCAGAATTTCCCTTCAATTTTGTACCTGGATTTGGCAATGCTCCCCAAGTTTCTTCACGCCCCAATGGTATAATAATATTGCGATAAAAAAACCATCTCAAAATTTGTCTTTAGTTATTCAAGTAGCTTCGTAAACTATGATATTTTTTGATAATTTTGTGTTATACTATGCATATTCTTTGAATTTCATATTTCTTTACTGCAAATAAGAACGCCATATGGTTAGCTTCCCATGAAATGATTATATGTTACATCTTCTTATCCCTAACCAGTAGAACCAGTAGTTAATTCCTAAACCGTTAATTTTAGAGGTAAAAATTAAATTAATTAAAAAATTAAATTAGAGGTAAGGCCAGTTGTAAAATTTTTTCATATGCTGTTATCCATCATCTTAAAAGCAATTTCCTCATATCTATTAAGTTTTAGTTGAATCAGTATTATGGAAGATTCTTCTTTGGTCACTATTACTTTCATTTGTTGAAAAAAGAATTTTTATATCTGTTGTATCTGTGTATAGAAAATAAACGTTACAGTCTAAACATTTTATAACTAATTACGATGTAACGAAAAGAATGATATAATGAATTGCCCACAGCTATTTAGTTGTGAAAGAATACAAAATTCGATACGATATAACGAATAAGTTATAACGAAAAACACGATATAACGAAAAGAATTCGAGAATGAAAAGTAAGGAAAAAGACGGTAGAAGGAATTTTTTAGTTTTTTTTTTCTACTTAAAGAATGGACGCGGAAAACGGGCGTTTATTTCTCCAAGTGCAATTATTCTTTCTGCGATACAAAAGTCCTCATTCTTCAAAGCCATATATGTATGTAAATCTGCTTATTCAGATAATTTAAATCCATCACATTTTTTTTTTTAAACTTTTAAATTTGCCCGGTTTGTTTGTTTGTTTTTTTATGTGCAGCATATTTGTATGCAAAAAGCTTGCGCTGTCGATCGTCATTGCGCCAAATCCCAACAAAATCCTTTATTTGGCAAGGAACGGAAAGATGAAAATCTCCAAATTGTGAGGGCTATTTTTTTTCTTGAATACACACAAGCAATGCTGTCATTCAAATTTATATTGTTCATTGCGTTCAATAGTACCGGAAAATTTGTGTTCTGCTTCAATGTCATCCGAGCATGCATTTTCATCACGGAAAATGAACTTAATGAAGTACATTAGTGTCTAGAACTTTGATAACTTCTCCCCCTGTCTAAAATGAGCGGTGGTATCGCGAGCGTATGAAGAAACAAAATGTTGTCCCTTATGGGAAGACTCTTCACTTACTTGAAAACACCCGCTCGCTAATGCTAAACCTATGGACAGGTTGTTTCCAAATTTCTCGTTTAAATTAGAATATTTTTAAGCGATTTTTTTTGCGTAGGATAGCCTGAAATCTATCTCTAATGTATCCATTTTTTTACTTTTTCGATTTCGGTGGCAGATTGTTTTAATAAAGTTACATTCACTTTCGGAACTGGTTTCGAAAGTGAAAGTAGGTACCTTTATTAAAGAAAATCTGCAACCAAAATCGAAAAAATACATAATGGCCTGATTAGAGATCGAGCTCAGCTATCCTAGGCAAAAAAAAAAAAAAAAAAAAAAAAAAATCGTTTAAAATATTCACATTTAAACGAGAATTCTAAAACAACCTGCCCATACGTTTAGAATTAGCGAGCGTGTGTTTTCAAGTGAGTCAAGAGTGTGGAGGAAAGTGGCAATATCATCTTCTGCCTTACCTCTTCCAAGGCTCAAAAATAAAATGTTTCGAAAGTAGTGGATGCTGGAATTATTATCAAGACAATATCTTCAGGTACTACCACAACACATTGCGATCCGTTTTCCATTTCCAAAGCAGTTTTGATTATTTAATGGTCAGCATTTTCATCAGCTTGCTTCACAACAAAATCTTCTTTGTGGAACTGCATACATAACATGCTTATAAACCGTTACTTATCCTTAAAATTTAACAGAAATTCTTCTTGAGACACAGTGGATGACATTGACTCATCAAACATAATATGACCAGCTGTGTGTTTATTTGTACGTCTGATAAGTTTTACTGCAATATTTTCAGGGTAACAAACAAAAAAAATATATTGTGGCTCCTGGATTGAAGTGGCTTTTGGCGTAATCAACAAATTTTTGCAGGGTGGAGGAAAATGAATCATTTGACTACCACAGTGATATATTTTAAGCGTCACACTTAAAATAATTTTCGTATAGTGTCTATGCTGGGCAGATCTGGGCTCATATTAAAACACACCACCTAGCTAAAGTAAATCTACCCAGACATATAAACGAACGACCCGGGGAAAAGGTCCCTGGAATGTAAGAGGTAATGGGGGAGTAAAAGGGAAGGGAGACTCAACACCCAATTACCCAGAGTGAATTAAGGGTAGCAAGTCCTAATCACTCATTACCTGAAATATTCATAATGTTAAAATAAAAAACACTAATATAATTAAGTACACAATAAAATGTGATCGCTACAGGTCCTGGCTAAATTCTGAGATAAATGAATTCCCAATTATCCCAACTAAGGCGGGAGGCAATTGCCTCAAACCTACCCCAAAGCGCTGTGTATTTTTTGAAAGTGAAGTTAGCGTATAGACCATACACACCAAGTGTATTCCCGGTCGAGAAATGACCGACCAACTAAATTGAGAATATAAAATTTTATCATTGATAATCCTTACTAATTAACCAAACATTCCCTGAAATAAAACTCATAACATTAATAAAATTAAATACGACTCGCGGTTGTAAGTAAATACCCAAAATTAACAACTAATGTATTTATTACAGAAATATTTACAATTTAAAAAGAGTGCGTCATACGACACGCTCGCTCCAAAGCGAGTGGAAACAAACATGTTGCTTTAATTATGAAAATACATTTTGGTTTACTATTCATAATACTATCATTGGCACCTGACTGCCATTGATCATACATTGCCCTACTTATACTACACGTATACATACTAAAATACATTGGGACAAAATATAAGAAATAGGAAATACCTTTAGACATCTCATTGGCAGCAGAAATACTACTCCATAGAGTTACGGGTAAGGGCACTCGAATATAAAGTCAGTATATGGTTACATCCTTCCGCACAACACTAATCTACGTATATTCGATGCTAGATCCCGACGCTAGTGCTCTAAATCGAGTTAACGATGCGGTCAAAGCTATTACAACTAGCTGACGCGGTCTATGAGCCTCGGACCTACAACGATCCAGGCTGGCAGAAGAGATACTATTTCGGTCGGCTCAAAGCTCGACCACTCCGAGACGCTTAAGAGCGGAGGCCACATTCCTACTACGATCATGTATGATCCAATAATTCATCTCAACTACTCATACTGCTAATATTAATTCTTTTTTAATACTGCTCTTGTGAGGATGCTTTCTATATACATTTTTGGATAATAACGAGTAGGGGCGCGTGGACTCCAAACATAGTACAGCCCCCTCAGACCCCCCCCCCCTTGAGACACACGCCCCTCATCTACGCATATTCGCCAAGACTTTCTTGGAGGGATGGGTGCTTTCTATCCAGGTTTCCTCCTTACGTAGGGGTCCCCCTAATAGCTGTACTCACGTGATCGTGATGTGTGTGGGCTAACTTTATTACATACAATAAATTTAGTTGTAAATTGAATCTTGACATAAAATGTCCAGTTATTGTTCCCTGCTTGCTGCATTGACGACACTTGTAACACCCCAAAGATGTCTGTTCATAATACTGAACAACCTGATTTTCTTGATTTTGTAAGCAAGATTGTATTTGGCCTAACTTATTTACATATATTTAAATACATACACACACATAAACCATAAGATCAATAATAACAATAATAATAATACATTTAATTACTCAATTTTGGCAAACATAAGATAACAATAATAATAGCTACTGACTTCAGTCTGTAAAATCTCGAGTAAATTCTATGTGACACAACCTTGTATCTGAGAGACACGTTATGTGTCCCAGCAGTCTAAAAGAAATCTTTTCTCCTAGACTTTATAATAGCCCGGGAGATAGCGACATTTTTTATTTAACAATTGTATACAAGCTGGTTTTCAAATGTGCAATGGATCTTAGTTAATCATTCACGAAAACAGCAGTCAGCTATCTCGACAGCGGTGGATGCGGCGTTGGGACTGAAAAATCCCCCCAGTTAAAGGAAGTCAACGGCAAACCGATTATAGAAGATCGCCACTGGTCTGTAGCTCGTAAGTAGAAGAGACCGCTAGTATTACTAAAGAAGAACGTAAAACATGCATAAGGCATACTATGGGATACTTTCCACCACTAATGGGATATCATTAAGAAATTTCATTTTTTTTTTCTAGAATGAAAGGAGATATCTGAATAAGCATCTTAAAATAACATATAACTTAGAAAACAGTCATTTTCATCAATTGCTGCCCATCTCCGGTGATGTGTGCGAAATCTTTCGTGCCCTGTATGGGATCTGTAGAATTTATACACACCACCTAATACACCCAATATAAGATCAGTTTAAAAATGCATACCATAGAGGAAAACGCTCTTTCCGCAATTATTGATCTTAATTAGTCCTTTAACTGAATTATTTTCTTTGTCTCTGTAAAATGTTATGCACTCTAAAATATATAGAAAACATTTAGTGCACTTCAGTTTTTTCGTTATGTTTGAAATCTCCTTTGGGAGGGGAATCCTTTTGTGCGTACTTGTAAACGGACTATAAATGTTGCTTATTCTATACGCATGAGAAAGCATATTGTAGTCCATCTCAACTATGTATATCAATCACATTATGTTTGAAATATTGTAACATCAATAAAATTCACCGCAAACGATTTTCCTTGATAGTCTGCAATGTAAACAGAATTCTTTTGTGCGTCATTGCCAATGAAGTTTAAATGCTACATACTTCATTTTCAATATCAAACATATTTTAGTAAGAATTAATAGCATAATAAAAATTTTATGGCAGCACGAGAATGTTTATGAGAATTAGAGCACAGGTAGACAGGTGGCAAACAGACACACCGAATTCACAAACACTTTTCAACTGTATTGGAAAGTGTTAAAAAGTCCTTCCGGCCAGTGCCGGGAGGAAGAGGTAGCTTTCATATTCCTTATTTTAAAAAAGCCAACTTATATCATTCCAACACACGAAGCTCAATTTAGTGGAAACCGAATATAGGAGATTCAATACTAATTTTTATCAATGTAATGAATGAGAATTTCGCGAGATTAGTCTGCTTTTCTTTAAAGTAACTTACATTTGGCTGCCAAATTCGGCGATTTCTTAAAGTGCCTGCCATTTTAAGACAACATGGTGGATGAGGCTAACCAGTGAACTTGGTCGAGACCTTAGTAATTGCTGTGCACATGCTCACTCAATCGGTTGATATATACGAGTGCTGTCGCATGCAAAAAATCAGATTTTTCAAAATGTCACGCACAATAGAAATTGAAACTGCTATATCTGAGCCATTTTTTAAGGTAAAGACAAACAAAAAGTTCTCCTGAATCCTTATATCAAGGTCAAATACTTAAGAAAGAAACCTTTTTCAATTTCTAATTTTTTTGCACCTCACTTTAAATATATATATATTTTTTAATTTAATGGCCGCCATTTTGAAACAAGATGGCTGATGAATCTGGCCAGCTAACTTGGTCGAGGTATTGATGTATACTATCCACATGCCTTCTTACATCGAAATAGGCGAATACGTGTGTTATCGCGTGACAAATACAAGATCGTTTCAAAATGTTAGCCATGCTAGAAATTCAAATAGCTATAATTCAAACATTTTTTAAGATATAAACAAAAGAACGAATTTTCAGAAACAAAAATTGCTCCGGAATCTTTGTATCAAGGCCAAACACATAAAAAAAAAATCTTTTTCATTTTCCAATTTTTTAATACCTCATTTTAAATTTTAAATTTAATTTATTTTTAAAGGGCAACCCTTTTGAAACAAGATGGCGAATGAAGCCAATGGTGGCCAACGAACTCGGTCGAGACATTGGCATGTACTATTAACAGACCAAGTTACATCCAAATCGGTTCATAAATACGCCTGTTATCGCGTGACAAAAATCAGGTCGTTTTAAAATGTCAGCCACAATAGAAATTCAAAATGCTATTACTCAGCCATTTTTTTAGATATAGACGAAACAAAAACTGTTCCGGAATCTTTGTATTAAGGTCAAACACATACGAAAAAAATCTTATTCATTTTCCAATTTTATCTCATTTTAATTTTTAAAATTTTTTTAAATGGCAGCCATTTTGAAACAAGATGGCGGATGAAGCTGGCCAACGAACTCGGTCGAGATATTTGTATGTACTGTGTACACACCAAGGTACATCCAAATCGGTTCATAAATACGCGTTTTATCGCGTGACAAAATTCAGGACGTTTCAAAATGCCAGCCACGCTAGAAATTCAAAATACTGCAACTCAGCCATTTTTTAAGATATAGACGAAACAAAAACTGCTCCGAAATCTTTGAATATAGGTCAAATACATAAGAAAAAAATATTTTTCCATTTTCAGTTTTTTGGTACCACATTTCAAATTTGAAATTTTTTAAAGAAATTTAAATGGCCGCCATTCGGATGAAGCTGGCCAACGAACTCGGTCGAGACATTGGTATGTACTATGTACACACCGAATTACATTGAAATCGGTTCATAAATACGCCTTTTATCGCGTGACAAAATTCAGGACGTTTCAAAATGCCAGCCACGCTAGAAATTCAAAAGTCCTTCCGGCCAGTGCCGGGAGGAAGAGGTAGCTTTCATATTCCGTTTTTTAAAAAAGCCAACTTATATTATTCAAACACACGAAGCTCAATTTAGTGAAAACCGAATATAGAAGATTCAATACTAAATCATTATGAATGAGAATTTCGCGAAATTAGTCAGCTTTATCCAAGCTGCTTTTATTTAAAGTAACTTATATTTGACTGCCAAATTCGGCAATTTCTTAAAGTGTCTGCCATTTTAAGACAACATGGTGGATGACGCTAACCAGTGAACTTGGTCGAGACCTTAGTAATTGCTGTGCACATGCTCACTCACATCGGAATCGATTGATATATACGAGTGCTGTCGCAGGCAAAAAATTAGATTTTTCAAAATGTCATCCACATTAGATATTGAAATTGCTATATCTGAGCCATTTTTTAAGATAAAGACAAACAAAAAATGCTCCTGAATCCTTATATCGAGGTCAAATACTTAAGAAAGAAACCTTTTTCAATTTCTAATTTTTTTGCACCTTACTTTAAATATAATTTTTTTTTAAATTTAATGGCCGCCATTTTGAAACAAGATGGCTGATGAAGCTGGCCAGCGAACTTGGTCGAGATATTGATGTATACTATCCACATGCCTTCTTACATCGAAATAGGCGAATATGTGTGTTATCGCGTGACAAATACAAGATCGTTTCAAAATGTTAGCCATGCTAGAAATTCAAAGAGCTATAATTCAACCATTTTTTAAGATATAAACAAAAGAACAAATTTTCAGAAACAAAAACTGCTCCGGAATCTTTGTATCAAGGCCAAACACATAAAAAAAATCTTTTTCATTTTCCAATTTTGTAATACATCATTTTAAATTTAATTTTTTTTTAATGGCAACCCTTTTGAAACAAGATTGCGAATGAAGCTGGCCAACGAACTCGGTCGAGACATTGGTATGTACTATGTACAGACCGAGCTACATCCAAATCGGTTCATAAATACGTCTGTTATCGCGTGACAAAAATCAGGTCGTTTTAAAATGTCAGCCACAATAGAAATTCAAAATACTATAACTCAGCCATTTTTTAGATATAGACGAAACAAAAACTGTTCCGGAATCTTTGTATTAAGGTCAAACACATACGAAAAAAATCTTTTTCATTTTCCAATTTTTTGGTATCTCATTTTAAATTTTAAATTTTTTTAAATTTTTTTAAATGGCCGTCATTTTGAAACTAGATTACAGATGAAGCTGGCCAACGAACTCGGTCGAGATATTTGTATGTACTATGTACACAGCAAGATACATTCAAATCGGTTCATAAATGCGCCCGTTATCAGGTGACAAAAGTAAGGACGTTTCAAAATGTCAGCCACGCTAGAAATTCAAAATGCTATAACTCAGCCATTTTTTAAGATATAGACGAAACAAAAACTGCTCCTGAATCTTTTTATCAAGGTCAAACACATAAGAAAATAATATGTTTTCAATTTTCAATGTTTTGGTACCACATTTCAAATTTAAATTTTTCTTAAAAATTAAAATGGCCGCCATTTTTAAACAAGATGGCGGATGAAGCTCGCCAACGATCTCGGTCGAGACATTAGTATGTACTATGTACACGCCGAATTACATCCAAATCGGTTCATAAATACGCCTTTTATCGCGTGACAAAATTCAGGACTTTTTAAAATGTCAGCCACGCTAGAAATTCAAAATGCTATAACTCAGCCATTTTTTAAGGTATAGACGAAACAAAAACTGCTCCGGAATCTTTGTATAAAGGTCAAATACATAAGAAAAAAATATTTTTCCATTTTCAATTTTTTGGTACCACATTTCAAATTTTAAACTTTTTTAAAAATTTTAAATGGCCGCCATTTTGAAACAAAATGGCGGATGAAGCTGGCCAACGAACTCGGTCGAGACATTGGTATGTACTATGTACACGCCGAATTACATTCAAATCGGTTCGTAAATACGAGAGTTACAGTGTGACAAAGGTCAAATATATAAATATATATATATATATATATCAATTTTGAACGGAGGGTGGTTTCGGGGTCTGGGAGTCATGATCAATGAAAATATACCAAAATTTTTTGAAATCGCTTTCCTCCGAACGGCTGCAATAGGTAGCTTTTTGTAATGAAAGCTACCTAAAAGTGCTTCCGGACTATTAAAGTGACGGGATTTAGTTGTAATTACGGTACAATTCCGTTTCAAAAAACTATCTCTAAAATATTCCATAAGCAGATCTCTATAGTTTTATTCTTTTTATGTAGTTTAAATAAAACTCGTAATGGTTTTGATTTTGGTTCGTTGTACTTTACTTAGTAACATATATTTTTATTGTTTTCAGCTAACACACAAGTATTACAATCTGATTATATTTGTGTTTTTACTTAATTGTAGTCATAATTTGAAGACTACAAAACTTACGGAATTACTTACATATGACTACATATATAATATACGTATACATTTGTAGTATTTTCAAATATTTTACGCAAATTATGCCTCGAAAAAATACATTTTTCTTAGTTTTTTATTTTTTATATTCATAGGTGGTGGCTTTGCAGGTGGTGGGTTTCCACCCGGTGGCTTTGGTCCAGGTGGTTTTGGTCCTGGTGGCTTTGGTCCTGGTGGCTTTGGTCCTGGTGGTTTTGTTCCTGGTGGCTTTGCAGGCGCAGGTGCTGGCGCTTATGCTGGTAACGCTCCCTTCAACCCATTTCGTTTTGTATTTGGGAGACGCTAAAAAAATGTTTCGCTGTAAGTATTATTACACATACCTTCTATTAATTAACTTGATATTCCAGATACATTGAGTTTTTGCAACAGTTTAGATCTACAGTACCACAGTAACGGGTTAACTTGTTCGTCCTGATCTGTATACATGCTATAAGTATTTTGTAGCATAAATCGTTGCAATAATCAGAGTTATTAGTGTTTATCACAGGCATGTTTCCCCACGGTCACCGGTCTTCGCAAGATTGCAACTCTTGGAACATTTATTGTAAATGTGCTGTGAAGTATTATTGCTTTTTAAAAGGCTGCTAAAATCATACCATGTTTTTAGTTGCCCTTTCTATGCATAATAAAAAGAATTAAATCATTTCTCTATTCTATAACGCTTTGACTATCGTCTCTGTCTTTGCGACCGTGTAGCACTTCTGTTTTTCATTTACGATCTCATGCTCCCACGTTTTAATACTAGCTTTATATTCCCATCTTTTCTGCAAGTTACTGAACAGTTATTCTGAATCACACTGCAATATGTTGTGTCAAAATTGCACAAACTGTACTCCGCGAGAATCTTTGTCCCAAATACACAAAAATTTACTAAAACCCATGTCTCAATAACTATATTTTTTTTTTAGAAAAAAGACGAATGGGAAGCTTTGGACGTCACATCCGATGCACATAAAAAAAAGCTTTATTGGAAATATGAATACTTATTGGTGTACACGATGGCTATAAAATAACGTGAGGTATTCTGTGTACAATTTTGTAAAATATAAAACCCAGAGTTGAATTCAGACACTTTTCTGCTGGAGGGATTTCCGTGGCTACGGGTTGGGACATTTTAGAGTTCCGAGAGGGGAGGGGGGGGGTGAAATTGCACTTTTTGCCCATTGAAAACACAAAAATCTTAAATCGGGGGACATCTCGTTGATCCGGTGATGGGGGGGGGGGGCTGTCCCCTCCGAGCCACCCCCTGTATTCAACACTGGTAGCACCATTTCATATACGTGTGCAGTAAATCATAGCTTTTCGATTTCTAAAGAAAAAAAATAGTACCAAAAGACTCTACCAGAGATATTACGGTGCTCCAAGAAATATTTGGCTGCTGTTATGACAGAAAAAAGAACTTGTGGCTACTATTAGTAGCTTTGTAAGCGAAATCTTTATTTATTCAATACGAAGCCTTCACAAATTGCAAGAAACTTACATCAACATAAAATAAGAGTTTTGTTTAACTTAAACCTGCAAATTACAACAGCTCCTGTGTTTCAACATTGCATTTAGACACATGCCTGTTCAGAAATTTTGAAAATTTCTTGTTTAAGTTTTTTGCGTTATTCGTCATGTGAATCCTAATTTTAGACAGATATGGAAAATTTCATTTAGAGCATGCAGATAATGGAATATTAGAATGGTGGTCATATTGAACCACATTTCTAATTAACAATAAATGTTGTCATTTATTGTGAAAACATTTTGTGTTTGCAATTTAATTTGGAAATTAAGCATTCAAATATTACACTTGAAGCGTCAAAAAGCCCTAGTGATGGTATTTAGGACTACTTTTTTTCTTTATATATCGAAACTGTCTGATTCCCAGTGCATGTGCAATAAATAGTGTAACATTTTGCCCAATAGATTACCCATTAGAGAGCTCAGAGTACCTCACTTCATTGTATGGCTATCTTCTATATTAGGTATCGCGTGATGTTTAAATGGGAATACATTCAAAATGACAGCGGAGTTTATCGAGGAAAGTTTGAGCACGACCTGGAATAGGCTAGTGAATAAAATCCTTCCTCGCAGTGTCCACGAGAGTCTTTAGACGCGTTTCTGTTGACAGGGGATGTATTTGGTTAGAGCGAGTTGTGCAACCGCCCAGGACACTCAGACTAAGTGGAACTAAATCATCAAAAGGTGATCTGGAGGCAGGGTATGTCCTCTACCAAGTCCAGAAAGCACAGCCGTAAGCATCCTTCTCTGGAAGCAACTCAGCGTGCTTTCGAGCCCCATATACCTTTGTACTGGAGTTTCCCAGGAACTTGAAACTTCGTTTTTATAAAGTACTCTTCAAACGGAACCAAATGTTCCAATTTCTACATTTCTATCTTTTCTAGTTCAGAAGAACTTAATTAAAGAGTTAACTTAATAAAGAATTAACTCAAAGTTTCGCTTTTTAGACACAGACTGACTCACTCACCGATCATCAAAAATCTGAGGTACATCCTGTAGCCCTAGAAACTTGATAATTAGGTTCTGAATACAGTAAAATTCGTTTTAATTGACTAGGGCAAATAAAATTTATTTATTTTAGCAAATGTTGATTTGATGAATTTAAATATTTTATAAACAGCCTGCAAATATGCTAACATTTCTTGAGAGATAACTGCACTTCTACTTTTGTTATATTTAAAACCACTACCATACTATTACAAACATCACTATAGTTTGATGCCATGACGATGCACCATTTTGCAAAATTGGCAGTAATTTTAAAAGCAAGAGAATTTTTCTGCCAAACTTACCCCATCTTTACCAAATAGCTCACTTTTGCCGCCAAACCATTGACGTAGACAACAACTGAAGAATAATAGATTTTATTTTATAAAACACTAGCAAACTCCGCGGCTTTGCTCCCGTAATACTTGAAATATGCCAAGTGATATTTCTATGTCTAATTTTTATTAAAAGAAATTATACTTTTAGGAATAATTCAAAAAATACTATTTAAAACACAGTTTGATTAACTTCATTATTACACTGCATTAGGCAGAAACGAGACTTAAATTAATAAAAAGAAGTAAAACTTAATAAATGATAATTTAGAAAATATTTTGAAACTTTTATGCTCAATTAATACGCTCATTTCAGTATTCATTTGAAGTTTTGAATTTTTTAGAAACCATACATCTTAAAATTAACCATCATGTCAAATTCCAAGTCCTACCACCTCTCTCAACATAAAGGGTTATGTTGAAATAGGAACTCTCACCATTAATTTGCCAACATTAATTTTTAAATCGGTTTGTTATTTCCTAATATTCCACAGAAACGTAATTTAGAAAGCTTTTAAAGTCCTTTTCTAGAATGTTTGTTGTTCCTGTGAACCCCAGGTGGTAGAATCATCGGCATAAAATATAGCCAGTGTAGGATCAGAGACTGTTACCATTGATTCGCAACTATTACTTTTATAATCGGTTTATATTCCCTGAAATTGCATAGAAATTGTGATTTATGACTTTTTTAGAACGCTTTTCACACCTCCCCTTCGCTTCACCCCTTTTTAATTCGAATTTATTTTCGACAGTCCTTCGAGGACATTTATATTTTATAAGTAACTACCATGTCATATTTAAAGTTTCTAGCCTCTTCAGTATCACAGTAATCGCAATTTAGAAAGTTTTTTGCTCCTACAACCCTCTGGTGGTAGTGGCACAGACATAAAATATAGCTTATGTTTGAGCAGGTTCTATCACCAACAATTTGTCACCATTATTTTTTAAATCGGTTCAGTATTTGATAAGATTGCATAAAAATTGTAATTTAGAACGTTTTTAGAACGCTTTTCGCTCACTTCATCCTTTTAAATTTGGAATTTTCTTTCGACTGTTCTTAGAAAACAGCTACATCTTGTAAGTAAATACCATGCCATATTTCAAAATGTTAGATCCCTCAGTTGTGCAAAAAACGCAAATTAGAACATGTTTTGCTCTTGCAACCCCCAGATGGTGGTGACAGCAACATACAATTAAACAAAAACATAATTTGTCGAAAAAATTTAAAAAACAAATTTATTTCCTACATTATTTAAGCCCGAGAAGGGACAGATATTAAGATATTTCATTCAGTTAATTCTACATTTAATGTTCAATTTTTGTAACAAATTAGTTAAACCAAGTGAACATTAAAAAATAAAAATGAAAATCAAACAATATGATACTTAAACACCCAAAAAACTCAGATTCCGCTTAAACGAAATCGAAATAAATCTTAGACTTTTTTCCAAATTTAAGATGTAAATATTTGTATTGTTGATTTTGTATTATGTTTATGGTAGGTGAAAACAAATGATTAGGCACATGTAAAATACAAATCTTCCAAAAACAAATCTAAGATTTATTTCGATTTCGTTTGAACGGAATCTAAGTTTTTAGGGTGTATAAGTATCATATTGTTTGAATTTCATTTTTATTTTTAATGTTCACTTGGTTTAACTAATTTGTTACAAAAATTCAACACTAAATGCAGAACTAACTGAATGAAATATCTGTCCCTTCTCGGGCTTAAATAATGTAGGCATGTTTAATATGTCAAGTTTTTTAATAACTATTACATTCAGATGAACTCATATAAAAATTAACTGCATGTATCATCATCAGGTTTGATCTAAAAGGTATCGCATCACAATTTGTGGCGTATTTACCAATATTTAATCCAAAATGTTTCATCAGTGCAGTAGTGGAATGCAAAGTTTGGACAAAAACTTCCAGTCTGAGCATAAGGATTCTGTAATAAAAACATTAAAAAAAAAAGCAATTTAACAAATTACAACGACCATTTGGAAAATGATTTTTTCAAAGACTAAAATCTAAGACATAAAAAATCGCACGGAGTTGATCATACATTACGTACGCCATGGATTACATTTTTCGGTACTGTAAATTTTTAAACTTCTACGGAGCTGGTCATACATTACATACGCCATGAATTAAACATTAATATTCCTGGACCAATTTTAAATGAAATTTCAATCTTAAACTTCTAAACATCCCACAATATTACTTTTTACACCGTCGTATAGAGAAGAAAAAAATGTACTTTTAAATGCAATTTGTTTGAAAGATGTATCTCAATTGGTTTCTGAGTTATTAATTTTTTTTGTAGTTTTTATTACTTTTTTGTCATAGTGGCAACATAAGTATCCATCTCTGTTGAAAGTAAAGGGAAAATACAGATTACTGTATAGACCAATCAGAAAACGAATAAATTGCGGGATTCAACTAACGCTTCAGATATGTTTTTGATTTTCTACCCTGACTGAGGACAATAACCATTTTTCCAAATGGTTAAAAAAAAAAAAATGATAAAAGACTTTGAGGAATAATTTTAGATAAAAAATGCGGTAATAACGTTAAGTTTCCTTAACGTTACTTCGTTAAGTTTACTTAACGTTAAAAGTATCTGTCTTTTTAAATTTACAAATAATTATTTTTTATTTTTTAATGCCACAAAAAGAAATTACATATGAACAATATAGTATATATTACATGCCCGTGTGTAATGCTGACGTCATATTGATGATGAAACCTGTAAAATAAATTTTGGTTAATAGAGTCAAAACACTGTATTAAAAAACTAGTGTCGTGAAGGGAATTTTCACCTTGTTATTAATAAACTTTACAACATACTTATAACTACTTAAAAGGTGACACAAACATATAAAAATATTATCTAATACAACCCTGAGATCTTTCGAACACACACGCGTTCATTTTCAAAGGGAAAAGATGACTGACTGAATAGAAAACAAATTTTAAAACAAAAACAAAATACATTCATACCCATTATATATATCACTCATATAGCCATTCAGCACAGAACACCATGAGAGTTTATTTTACATTGGTATGACATCTCGAAAATTTAAGGAAAGACTAAAAGAGCATTTTTCTGATATCAAGTTTAACAAACCAAGTACAGCTTTATCCAGATTGCATCAAAAGAAAATATTAAGATAAACTTCGAAAAAGCTAAAATGATCATTTCAACATCTAATCATTACTCTTCAACAATCCGCGAATCCATTGAAATTTTACTTAGGAGTGATAATGTTTGTAACGATCCTTTCTTATAATATTCCCTCGATTTGGTATAAGATCCTAAATATTTCAAAAATTCCTGAAAATATGAACTGATCTTTTCACCACTCTGCTGATAAATCGACTGAACTCCGCTTGCGCATGCGTAGTATTTTGTTTTTGTTTTTAAAATTTGTTTTCTATTCAGTCAGTCATCTTTTCCCTTTGAAAATGAACGCGTGTGTGTTTGAAAGATCTCAGGGCTGTATTAAATAATATTTTTATATGTTTGTGTCACCTTTTAAGCAGTTATAAGTAAGTTGTAAAGTTTATAAATTTCGCTTTTTTGCAAATTTATTAACTTCTAAGCATCCGACGATTTCAAATTTTACACAGTCTTAAAACAATATAAATAGTAGAGTATTTCTTTCCGGCTAGTATTACTTAACGAAATTAAAACCTCAACAACAAAGAAATAAAAGGAAAAGATAAATAAATCACAAAGTTTACACCTTTTTAATCGAATGGGCGCATCTGTATGTAATTCATATTCATAATAGACGCTTTCAGTGTGAAGTCAGTCATGTCGTTTTGGTTGGAAACCGACTCCAAACAAACGGTTGCTATGCGCACGGAGTAAAACCCTCTTTTACTCCGTGGCTATGCGTCATTTCTTTTTAAATATAATTCTTAGAAAATGTTACCATTACATATCAAGTATTAAAACACTTAGATGTGAGATATACATGTAAGATATATCTATAATATAGAAACAAAATAGAAAATACAACATAGCAACCGCTTGTTTGGAGCCAGTTTCTAACCAAAACGTCAAGACTGACATCACGACTGAAATCGTCTATTAAAAATCTATATCGGTGAAATGTGTTGCAATTTTTTCACGTCATAGTCACCTGCTTTCTGTATTTACTCTTATTAATGCTTTTTGTATTACTAACAAATGTTTAAAAATATCAGTTTTATTTCCTGTATGACGCCATATTCATCTTATTTTTAATTCGTAAAAAATTTATTTCAAATTTCATTTCTCACGTGGAAATATTTTAACTGAAAATTAATTACTATAGATAAATTATTATTACGGCTTTTGAATTTTTTGTAACAATAGAAAAAATGTTAAATTTTATAGCAAAAATGTCCATTGATTCTCAATGAAAAAACGAAATTTAGATTATTAAGAAAAATATTTGAATATGCTAAGCATTGCATCATGTTACTTTCATTCCGAAACTAATTGACTTGCCCAATCCTTCCCCGAGCCTAAAGATTCTGATAGAGAAATCAAGAAATCTTTGCGAACTTGATAACATTTCATACATTTTTGTTGTTATGCGTATTTCGTCATTTTTGACAAATACCTCATAATTTCCGTAGCTGTAAAAAGGAGTGAAACTTCAAGTGTTTAAACTGAAATTTGTTCATAAATTATCTAAATTAAACTTATTCTACTTAAACATGCTGTCACTTCAATGTTATTTTTTAATATTAATAAATTTATTTAAATTTCACAAATCATGCATTTATATTTTTTTTCATTACTTAATAACTAAATAATGAATATATATACTTTTGTTTTTATAGATTTGATTTCTGAAGTCATAAATATTTAATATACTAACGTAACTAAGAGAAATAGAAAATAAAATCCTCGTGAATGCAAGCCGTTAACAAACGTTAGCGCCGCCAATTTACCTATTATGACGTCATAAGAATATTGTCCATTCATTGTTGGAGAACCTGCTTTGCGAATGATTACCTCCATGGTCTAATATTTTCTACCGTTTATATGATGAATGAATCTCTTTTGTTTGTTTACTCTATAAAGTGAAATAGAAAGCTGTTAACATAATTTCAATTGAAATCAAATTTTGGAATATATATTTATTTGAATGTAAATTAGAAACAATACTTTGATGTTGAAATGAAATATTATTACGATTAATTGTTTATTTAGGTACTTTTCCATCACAGGGGCCTTGGCAATTTTCTTTAAGCTTGGCGCAATTCGGGCTTCAGAACGTGAAATACGTTGATAAAATATATAAATAGCTATGAAAACAAACCTGGTGAACTTCTTTTTTTATTTATATGTATTTATTTGCATATAAACATTTTATTTACACATGCATATACAATATTTGTTTACATATAATTTACTTCTGTTTCTATATAAAAATAGATTATTGGCTTTTTTAGATTAAGTCAATTGTATACATATGGAAAAAATTGCTTATGTATATGAAATAGGATATAGATTGCCGGAAAATTCGATGCCATTTTTTTTTTCTCGCCAAGAACCTATACTGAAAAAATATATCTATTTATTTATTTATTGTATTTTAAATGAGGTAAATGAAAAATGTGTATTTTAAATGAAAGTTATGTATTTTAAATGAAATGATGGCGAAGTAACCCTATTTGGCAATTTAATCATCTGCGTCCAGCTGAATTAAAAGTAGCAAAATGGTCGCTTGGCATATAAAAAGTGAAGCGGTCAGCCCGGAACTATTGATGACAGTCACATGACTTCGGCTTTTATTATATAGATTTTAGGCTACGTTACTGTCTGCATTATAAATCACCCATATGCAAAGGCATTTTATCATCCGTTTTGACACTGACGTCAGGCAAACATTTTCGTACTTTGAATTTGCAATATCATTAAAATTACAAAGGATAAAAAAAATTGTGGCATCAGGGACAAAAAGGTGGGAAGAAAAAATCAAAAAGTTATGAGCTCCATAGGCTTTTCTATGTTAAATTAACATTGAGAAGTGACACTGGAAATAAATAAGTATTGCGCTGCCGCGCAATACTTAAATATAGCCTATGTTGGAGCAGGAACTGTCACCATCAATTTGCAACCATTACTTTTGAAATAGGTTTGATATTTCTTAGTAGTAGAAAGATTGAGTAGAAATTTTTTTTCGAAACTGTTCTTAAATATCATTTATATCTAATAAATATGTACCTTGCCTAATTTCAAGTTGCCAGCCCCTACCGATCACAAAAATCGAAATTTAGAACGTTTTTTGCTCCTGCAACCTCCAGATGATAGTGACACCGACATGAAATAGCGTCTATGAGTTGAGGCTGTCAGCATTAATTTCCTACCATTATTTTTTAATTCAGTTTGATTCTTCCTGAGATTGCTCACAAATCGGCATTTAGACGTTTTTAGAACGCTTTTATCGCATTTTCACCCCTTTTAAATTTCAATTTTTTAAAGAAATATTCTTAGAGATCATTTATATCTAATAAATGTGTACCATGTAAAATTTCATGAATCTGGGTCCTTCCATAATTCAAAAATACCATTTTTAGAACGTTTTGTGCTCTTGCATCTCCTCTGCAGTAGGGAAAACAGACATAAAATATACTCTATCTTGGAGCAAGAGCTGTCACCATCATTTTTACACCATTATATTTGAAATCGGTTCAGTACTTTCTGAGATTGCATAGAAACCACCATTTAGAACGTTTTTTAGAACGCTTTTCGCCCATTTTTACACCATTATATTTGAAATCAATTCAGTACTTTCTGAGATTGCATAGAAACCACCATTTAGAACGTTTCTTTAGAACGCTTTTCGCGCATTTTCACCCCTTTTCATTTTCGATTTTTTTTAAGAAATGTTCTTAGACATAATTTATATCTTATAAGTAACTAATATTCCAAATTTCATATTTCTAGGCTCTTCAGTAACGCAAAAATCGCATTTTTAGAAAGTTTTTTGCTCCTGCATCCCCTTTGGGTTAGTGGCTCCGACATAAAATATAGTCTATCTTGGAGCAAGGGTTGTTCCATCATTTTGGCAGCATTATTTTTTAAATCGGTTTGGTATTTCCTGAGATTGTGTAGAAACCACCATTTAGAACGTTTTTTAGAACGCTTTTTGTGCATTTTCACCCCTTTTAAATTTCGAATTTTTTAAGAACTGTTCTTGGAAATCCTTTATAGCTAATAAGTAACTAATATTTCAAATTTCATATTTCTAGGCCCTTCAGTAACGCATAAATTGTATTTTTAGGACATTTTTTACTCCTGCACCCCCTTTGGGGTAGTGGCACCGACATAAAACATAGCCTATGTTAGAGCAGGGATTGTGACCATCATTTTGACACCATTATTTTTTAAATCGGTTTGGTATTTCCTGCGATTGTGTAGAAACCACCATTTAGAACGTCTTTTAGAACGCTTTTCGCGCATTTTCACCCCTTTTAAATTTCGAATCGCTTGAGAACTGTTCTTAGAAATCCTTTATATCTAATAAGTAACTAATATTTCAAATTTCCTATTTCTAGGCTCTTCAGTAACTCATACATTGCATTTTTAGAACGTTTTTTGCTCCTGCAACCCCTTTAGGGTAGTGGCACCGACCTAAAATGTAGCCTATCTTGGAGCAAGTCTTGTCACCATCTTTCTGACACCATTATTTTTAAATCGGTTTGGTACTTCCTGAGATTGTGTAGAAACCACCATTTAGAACATTTTTTAGAACGCTTTTTGTGCATTTTCACCGTTTTTAAATTTCGAATTGTTTAGAAAATGTTTTTAGACATCCTTTATATCTTATAAGTAACTAATATTCCAAATTTCATATTTCTAGGCCCTGCAGTAACACAAAAATCGCATTTTTAGAACGTTTTTTGCTCCTGCACCTCCTTTGGGGTAGTGGCACTGGCATAAAATATAGCCTATGTTCGAAGTTTGACTAACACCATCATTTTGATACCATAACTTTTAAAATCGGTTCTGTAGCTCCAGAGATTACCTCTAACAAACACACATACAATTTTTACTTCTTTATAATATTAGTATAGAATATGGAGAATAGAACTCAGGATATGAGTGTCATAATCGCATCTCTCTATTCTAAAAAAAAGTAACTACCGCTGTCACCGCCGCCGGTTTTGATTTTTTTGTGACCGGAGGCCTTTCTTCGTTAATATTAACAAAAATAATGCATACAAAAATATGAAAATCGGTGGTTTTATACAGAAATGTTTGATAAACACGCTGATGCAGACAGTTTTCAAATCGAAGAATTATTTGAAGAGTTATTTAATGCTAAAGTTGGACAAAATCGTTCCACTAAAAAAGTTTTATAGCAGCAAAAATTATACATGGCAGTGTAATCCTTTTTAGATCATTTTATGCGTTAGAATTTGCCGGAGTGCAGATTGCATTAATTTTTTTATTTTGACTCATTTTTTCATGTTTTATTTCTATTTTAAATTCAAATTTTCAGCATTTCTAGAGATATTTTTTACAGATTTCAGAAAATTGTACTAATTTAAACTGTTGCCAACTGTATAAAAAGCGCAAGCAATAATGTTTGCTTCAAATAAAAAAAATATTTACACGTGACTATTATAAACAGGAAAAAAACTTTCAAATTAGAATTAAATAATTACGTATAAAAAGCAGGAACTTATTAAAAATTACGTCATAAAAAGTATACACGTGAATTTTAAAAGAGAAAGGATATTGTAAAATAATAAATTCATTAACATGCGTTAGAAGTCTTAGGAGAAATTACGTCATATTTACGTCACATTATAGTTATTACATAAAATGAACACAAAATAATATTGCAAAAAAGTTTAAATTTAGAAATTGCGCTAGACATTTATTTGATATTTTGAGAATTAATTTAAAATGTCTCATTTAAAAGAACTTTCTTTTCGCTTTGTTAAAAAATACCAGGAGACAAAGACTCTCTTTACTTAATTCCTTTTATATTAGCTTATTTTGAAATGTTGTTACACGTGTATACGTCATCAAGTTATTTTTATTTCGACGTTTTATTTGTGTTTTTATTAATGTTGTACGAATTTATTTGTTCTTTCGTAATTTAAAATAAAAATTATATCAATTTGTATAATTTGGCGAGTGGTTTGGCGATTTATATAATTTGGCGAAATTGGTCGACAGGATAATCAAGTAGTACCGCAGCGGATTTGGCGTTAAAATTCCCCAATCAAAGAGAAATGAATAGAGATTCGTTTATAGGGAGATCGCCACTGTTTTTTAAATTATAATTTAAAAAAAAGCCGATCAAAGCTTTTTAAAGCCGATCAAATTAGCGTGCATTTAGAGTCTGCGGTGTCTGGACGGGGGTTGGCGAGCGTAGCTCGTAGGGGGCCGAGCCCCCTAGTACGTTAAAAAAAAAAAAAAAAAGTTTATTTTTTTTAAAATCACAATACAAATTCCCTGCGACGTACATAATTTTTAATATGTTTTTAGGTACTCAAATGAACGTTTTCGAATTCAAATTCTAAATTCTACATCGCCCTCTCCTCCGGAAAAAAATTACATTATATTTAAAAGAAAACAATCATTTTTACATTTAAAACTTAAACGTCATCACTTTTGCACCACTATACCTCATTTTCACGGACTTTTCGCTTTCGACCATTCTAAGAATAGGAGTGGTAGGTATAAATATATTCTCAATAACTAATTGATGTCTTGCGGATAGTATCTTTCAGTTTTCTATTATTGAAAAAAAATAAATATTGAAAAAAACTGCTGAGCGTTTCTCTACCAGATACTAAAATCATTTAAATTAAAAAGAGTTTTTATTACGATTGACTTTAAATTCGACAATATGAAGGTTCGAAAGTTTAGTGTAAAATTCTTTTACCGACTCGTTTCTAAAAATAACTTGATGGTAAGTGTTACATATCGAGAAGTAAAGTAACTGAATTTCAAATTTTGGTGACACAGTTTTTTATTATGTAAAGTCTAGATGTCAGTGTGTCATCTGCAAAATTGCTGAAAATAGGCAGGGAAGGAAGAAAATGCGAAATTGTATAACATTCCAACGAAAGTCATTGTTTATACAAGAAAATTTGAAAGGAAAAAACTGAAATGTTATATTTTGATCACAGCGAAGAAAGTCCTCATCGAATAGTTCCTACATCTGGAGATGGTTCGTGTCTGTTTCATTCTATATCTTCTTTTCTGTGCTAGGTAACATAGCCTCATCGTATGATATCAGGTGTGCTATAGTTGAGTATGTGGTTGAGCATTAGAATCAGCTTTATGGAAATATTTCCCCTAACACTGAACTCTACTTGAAGCTTATGCTGAATACTACAACTTATGGGTCGGTGTCGGAGCTCACGGTAGCCGCCAAACAGCATCCGTATACGTTCGAGATCTATCAAAATGGTCATCAGGAGAGCATTTGGTGATAATTCTCAAACTCTAGTGAAATGTTTACTTTTTTCTGGTAGTTTCTTAGGAGGTCACTATGACGTTCTACTTCCTCTTCTTATCGCATATTATTTTTCTAAATGAATATCTATCACAAAGAGAAATAAGCTGTAGACAAAAATTTGGAAGACCTTCTGAGATCAAAAGGGGAAGGCCTAAAAGTTCCGAGAAATCCCGTTCTCAACAGCTCCAAGAAGCTACAGCTCTCTATCGTCAAAACCATCCTCGAAGACAAAAACACACATTAAAACGTCACAGTGATTCACAACCTGAAATGAATTGGGAACCCGTAGCTCGATATAGTTCTTTGCATCCTAAAGCCCATCGGGAAGCAGTCGTGCACTATACTGTTTCACACCCTAGCATGAATGTCGGAGGTCTCCGAGGAAAAAGGTATTGAGGTAAGCTGCAGTTTAAAATAAAAAAAAATGGGAAATAGACTAGAAGCAGGCAAAGTTATAAAATGGACTCTGCACAATAGGAAGTTAAGGTTGGAGAACTTTGATAGAACAGCTGATAAATTGAAACAAAAACTAATATAGTTTCTAGAAAAATTAAATGAATTCATTTCAGACAGCAACATACAAGACAAATTCGAAGCATTTCTAGGAAAAGCGGAGTATTAAAGCAATCAGAAGCTATTTTATACACATGAAGCTGATAAAGTCTATGAAGCTAAAGATAGGACAATTGAAATCGACGCTACTGGAAAAGCTTTCTTTGGCTTTCTCCTTACAAAAAGAAGTGAAATCCCATCAAAAACATCTCATGTGAAAAATTAGCCAAGTCTCGTGATTCTTTGACCGTAAAAAGTTTTGAGATCATATGTCCCAGCAAAGAAAGAAACAGTGGGCCACCAGCTGGAAAAAAGATGGCAGCCAGCACTGCCATCAGCGGTAAAGTGCAATGGTGCTTATACAAAAGTACAATGGTGCAATACACTTAAACCTTTAAAAAAGTGTCCGTGCGGAATGCAGCTGGCCCATCAGTGATGGCCAACAGCAGGCCAGCATTGGTATGCCATCACATTACTTCAATCTGGCACTTTTCCTACAGTGCTAGCACCTATACCACTGCTATTCCTTTGCTGGCCCAGCACTTTCCCTTAGAAAAATTTCCTATAGAATTCTATAAAAAACGAAGTATTATGGCTCTTTTTTCTATAAGCTTGTTTCACCAAGAGCTATAGAAATATCTGTAGAAGTGTCTGTCTATAACAGAAATGTCTATTGAAATATTTGAGCTTGCAGTGGATTCCATGTGGTCACCCTCCCAAGTACTAACCGCGCTCGATGCTGTTTGGTTTTCGTGATCGGACATGAACAAGTACTCTCAGCGCAGTACTCGCGCAGAACAAGTACTCGACCGCTCGTAGTTTTCAAGCTCTCATTACACTATTTCAAGTTTGTTTCTTTTGTGATTTACGGTCCAAATCATTAAACTGGTATAGAAATTATTATATTGTATAGAAATCCTATATATTTTATACGCTTTTTTTTATTATTGATTCTGAACTGTGTAAATTATGAAAACCGAAATCCTTTGTAACTTAGTAAAACCAGATTTAAGGAAAAAAAAAATTGCGTTGAAATGAAGAATTTATTTATTTATCCATTTACTTATTTATTTTGTTTGTGGCAGTGGTGCTATATTATTTACAGTTTAAAAAAAATTAGCTTCACAGCTTAAATTGTGTTAAGATATTCATTTCAGATTTGTGTTTAAATACTCAATGTCTTCGATATTCGCGACGCCACCTAGCGTAAGGGTTCCCAGCAATAATACTGCAAAAGTTCGTGCACTTCCATGTAGTGATGGGCCAGCACATGAGATAAAACGGAAGCCCACCAGAATTTTATCTGATGATTTCCAACAGCTAAGTTGACTGAAGCTGTCCAGCAGTGGTCATGCAGTGGTAGACCATTAGCCAGCACTTCCCCATCATTGCCAGCAGATATCTTGCTGCTGGCCAGCAATTTCCTCTTTGCTGGGGTAGAGCCAAGTTTAACTCGCTTATTAACTCTGACATTTTAATTTACAAAATTACTCCTAGTCTTTACACCTTTAGTTATTGATTATTTTGTGACTTGGCAATTACACAGCAGAAGGAAGTTATTACGTCAACACTTTACTATGTTTTGAGTTCGGATGGTATTATTTGATTAAGGCTGAACGCGAGGGATAGAAACCTAAAAGAGGTCTTTGTAAAAGAGAGGTCTGTCTCGCATTCACGTTTCATAGGAAGAAAATAATTCAAAACTCCGGACATCTACCTCGACCACCAGAGAGTTTTTGCACCCGG
Source organism: Maratus speciosus (assembly GCA_963932465.1). Taxonomy (NCBI): domain Eukaryota; kingdom Metazoa; phylum Arthropoda; class Arachnida; order Araneae; family Salticidae; genus Maratus; species Maratus speciosus. The sequence continues at coordinate 424,651,495 of OZ010789.1, read as the reverse complement.
GCTTACAATGGTATGTAAAATTATGTCTAGGCTACAAATACATATACGTTCAGTGCTCTTACAAATACTATTTTATGCAATACTTTATAAATAAAAGTTAATATTAAAATGTAAAAAACAGCCGTTACATTCTCGTCCTGCGTAATTGCCAAGTCACAAAATAATCATTAACTTAAGTTGTAGCGACTAGGAGTAATTTGTGAATTAAAATGTCAGAGTTAATAAGCGGACTAAACTCGGCTCTACATGGTCTCAAAACTTTGTACGGTTAAAGAGTGCGAGACTTGGCTAATTTTCTACATGACATGTTTTGGATGAGATTAACACATTCTAAGAATTTACCGGATCCCACGTCTATCACTTAACTAACAAGAGTTATTCAATAATTATCGATAATTTAAAAAAATTAATCAATAAAAAAATCGCTTATTAGAAGTTTTTTAAAAACTTTTAACCACAAAATAAAGTCTGTATCACAAATTAAATAGCGTTCAGTGGCAAAAAAGGTATAGTCTAAAACATGGGTTTTTAAACTGGGGTCTATGGGCGCCTTGAGAGGTCGTAAAATAAGGTAAGAAAGATTAAAACCATTGTCTTTAGGTATGTGTTCATGTAGAAGTATGTTATACAGAAAGTATAGGCCAGAGCACGGGTCATTGTGGCCTTGTTTTACCTGGCAAAGTTGTCCTTCGGAAAAAAAGAAATCCTAGTAATATATTAGTGCTTTAAATATTCCAATTAATTTACATTCTTGTGGGGATCCGGTATTTAAAAAACATTTTTCTGAAAAAAGAACGTGTATGATGTCGGTTAGAACACTTGGTTAAGTTACTTACACTGGTGTCCAAAATTAAGGATAAATCGCAAAATGATGATTATCAAGTACGCGAATACTCAAAAGGAAATAATATAATTCGAATAATTACTATCTCTATAGCACATCTAGTCCATATAACACCTCATTCATGTCACACATGGTCACAAGTGTCACAGTCACTACGGTGAAGCAAAAAAATAGGAAATTCCATACATCTCATTATGAGTCTCAAATGATCACTATACGTGACTCTACTGAGTCGTCACTGTGACTGCTGCTTTGTGACGAGTCACCATGAGACTTTACAATGTAGTTACATTGTGACTATCATGTGACTGTCATCTGTAGACTCAATTTCAAAGTCTTCGTGAATGCTGCATTGTGATAAGTTCTCAAATAATGTGACATTAAAGTCACATGATGACTTTCAGGTGACAGAGAGACTACTGTGAAGTCACCATTCTGCTCTTTTGTGAAAAGTCACCATGTGACTATAATGTGATATTATTTGGTGACTTATCCTAATGCAACGTTCATGATGACTTTGAAATTGAGTCTAAAAATGACGCTCACATGACAGTCACAATGTAACTACATTGTAAAGTCACCCGGTGACTCGTGACAAAGTAGCAGTCACATGGACGTCTCAGTGGAGTCACATATAGTGATCATTAGAGACTCATAATGAGACGTGTGGAATTTCCTATTTTTTGTTTCACCGTAGTGACTGTGACACTTGTGACCATGTGTGACATGAATGAGGTGCTAAATGGACTAGCTGTGCTGTAGGGATAGTAATTATTTGAATTATATTATTTCCTTTTGAGTATTAGCTTACTTAAAAATTAGCATTTTGTGACTGGTCCTTAATTTTGGACATCAGTGTAGAATCGGGAATGGGAAGCCCGGAAATGAGATTTCGAGCAGGTAAAAAATCTGCTTTGGACCGCCTATGATTGTTGAATGAAACTTTGTTAACCATACAATGGCGCATGCTAGTAGGTTTCAATACGTGCAGACATTATTTAAAACATGAACTCATGTAAACATAGTTTCATAATCCAAGTATCAATGTTTATGTTTCCAAAGAAGCTTTCTTACTTTCTGTGTATCCGATATGACGCCCATTTTTATTTGTATTTTTCTTGAAAATGATGTGTTCTAAAAATATAGTTCTTTTGTCAAATGTTATGCAGTCCGAGTGAGGATGACGATTCTCGCTTTGCACTGCGTGTGTGGTCTTGGTAGAACATCCCTATATGTAATATAACATGATTGGTTGGATGCAGTTATTCGACAGCTGCAGCCATTACTGCAGGCGTTTAAGAAAATAATGGAACCGAATGCGTAATTCAGTGGGATTTTTTGTAATAAAGACAGTCCAGTTGTACAGATAGGATTTCACCGACTTTGAAATATCTGACTAGGTAAATGTCAGTTTCATCGAAAAGATCAAAACAGTAGGACAAAACAGACATTCCACGGCTATGCAAGGTGCCGTGAAGTTTTCAACGACAAAAACACAAAAATCCTTTCGAAAAAGCAGTGTAAAGTCTTTTATATCTAATTGTGTAGTTATTCGTCAGGAACACAAAATTAAACCATTCACAGAGCAGGGAACCGATTTATGTTTTGTGGAATCATTTAGATGGTTTAAATGTTTTAGAATAAAAGCATTTTAAAAGAATTTAATTAAGATGAATATAAATAAAAATTAAAATAGGTTTTTAATAGCATTCGGACCTAAAATTTTAGACCAGATTTTAAGAATTTTTATCATTGTATATAGCTACATAAGTGCAGTGGTGTAGTCGTAAAAAAAAACAGAGGGTTTACGTTCTAAGCAGAGGGTTTACGCTCAAAGCAGAGGGTTTACGCTCAAAGCAGAGGGTATAGCCTAGTGTATATATAGATATACCATAGCTTTCTTGAGAAACAGAGGGTATACGGTGTTCCTTAAAAAAATTCCAGACGGTATACGGCGTATACCCCCGTGTACCCTCCACTACATCCCTGCATAAGTGTGAATAAATTTGTGTGTAAACACAAATGTGTAATACATTTGTGAATAAAACTGAATGTAATATGCAAAAGTAAATTGTTTTTTAATTCCTTAATATCCCTTTTCTTTTTCTTTCAGATGAAGACTGCAAGAAAATGTATAAACATGATTTGAAAATAATCTGTTAAAATATATTGTGTTAAATAACAATAAATAAAACAATGTTGCATGTCTTTTGGAGTTTTAGAAAACTTTTCTTTTACATTAAACACTATACACACAGAAATATCAAGACAATACATAATAAATACATGTACTACGCATCGGCAGACATCTATCTATCTATGTGTCCCGTGTCCCACCGTGTTAGTTATAATATTTAAAACGAAAAGTTTTCAGCGATATCAAAAGATTTTCGAAGCGCCCGCCGTATTAGAGCACATCCATAGATTCCAACTTTATTATTTTTTTTTCTTTTTGCCTCGAATAAAGACGTTTTATACCAGAAAATTTATTTCATGAAACGTTTCTTGCTTCTAAGCAGTACTTATTTAATTTCATTTATTAATTAAAATTTCTAGTTTAAAATGCTTATTTAACTTAAAATCCCCATAAAATTTGGTAGTTGTGGCAATTGTCTTCTTTAGATATCAAGAAAAACGTTTAACTTGAAAAGCCCCAAAAATTTGTCAGCTGTAGCAATTGCCTTCTATTATATACAGGTTGGTTCAAAAGGTCAGGTCCAAACGGCACTTGTGGGTATGTCAGGTCATGAGGAGTAAGAATTACACAGAAACTGGGGGGTCGGAGACGCGATCGTGACAGGGCAATTGCATCGTGACCATGATGCAAAGAAAATATAACAAACGGCGCAAAAATACCTTTATTTTACAAAAAACTTCACCGAAGTACAAAATACAAATAAAAAATCTTACAACTCATAACAAGTGCTCAAAATGTACCCCATTAGCCGTGATGCATGCTTCACATCGGCGCCGCATGGAATTGCGAACACCTTCCAATCGAACCGGTACCGTAGCCATCGCGATCCCCGGACCTAAACCCCCTGGGTTTCTACCTCTGGGGATATCTTAAGTCTCTAGTGTACGAGACACCCGTTCAATCGGCCACGCATCTCATAGCACGGACAGCTGAAGCGGCGGCACATGTTCGAGAGACGTCTGGCCAAATGGAACGTGATCGCGATTCCATGCGGCGCTGATGAGAAGCACGCATTACTGCTTATGGGGCACATTTTGAGCACTTTTTATGAGATGTAACGTTTTTCATTTGTATTTTGTACTTCGATTAAGTTTTTTTTTTTTTTTTTTTTTTTTTTTTTTGTAAAATAAAGGTCTTTTTACTCTGTTTGTTGTCTTTGCGTCACGCTCACGATGCAATTGCACCGTCACGATCGCGTTTTCGACCCCCAGTTCCTATGTAGTTCTTGCTCCTCATGACCTGACACACCCACACGTGCTGTTTGGCCATGACCTTTTGAACCACCCTGTATATAAAATGAAAATGGATATTTCGTTCCGGCTGCTTAGAACTCGAGTTCTGCTGGATGGATTTTTATGCAACCTGCATTGTTAGATAGATAATGTTTCAAGGAAGGTTTTAGTATATAACATATCGTTCTACGTAGATTAGTTTTAGAATTATGATGGAAAGTTCTATTATTTTAGATGAAAAGGTTACCGTTGGTTATTTTTTGGCGATCATTATCGTTGATGAAAGAATTAAAATGGCTATGCACCTCAAAAAATAAAAGAAAAACTATTACTAATTTTATTTAAAAGAAAAATAGGTTTGACGAGGGATAATATTATAAACGAAAATATTTAATTTAAACATGAAAGGAAATGTTAGTAATGCTTAAAAAAATTAACCAATATGGAAGATTGCAGTTGAAACAATACTTGGCAATTTATCTTTTACGTCAGGTTAAGAAAAATATCTAAAAATTTGATAACATAATACCTGAGTAACAGTTTTGTTTTTGATTTGTTCTTCTTCTTTTTTTTTTTTTTTTTTTATTTTATCTAACTTCTCCATCATGTGACTTACAGAAGAAACTAGCAGATGTAATTATAAAATTGGCGGTACTTGTGAGTTACATGTTATTTATTTACAATTTTGATTTTACTTTTGTCGCCAAACAATTTGATTTTAAGCCAAAAAGGCATAATCGTGACATCGGTCCAAACGATGTTCACAATAATGATAATTTTTTAAGCGTACGACAGACTTTTTAGAATATTTTTTTTTAATATTCAAATGTAAATTATACAAATATCAGTTACTTCTTGCGTGAACTTTGTGACACCCTTTACATTTGAGTACTATTAAAATAAAAAATAAAAATATATATATATATATATATGAAAAAGAAAAGTCAATTCATGAATTTTAATATTTTGTACTGTAACGCTTTGTTTTATGGTTCTATTGTAAACGTCTTACAAAACAAATATTAACATACATCAGAAAATAAAACAATGGTTGTTTGCAAACTTATCTAAAATATATGAGTATAACCTCAGATTTAAGAGTACAAATTCTATTGTAAACAATATGGGGCAAATTTTTCCTTATACAGTTAAGCAGAAATATAGAATTTAGCTAACTAGGAGATAAAATACAAATTCATTTTATTTCCCATATGATTTATTGCCTTTATTTTGCTTAGTAGAATCGTTTTTCATATGAATGGAAAAACAATACTGAGTAGCTAATGCTGTTTCTTAAGTAACGCGAAAACGTATACATGAGGTGGTTTTCTATGAATGATTTCAAGGGAAATTTTATGAAAAGTTAGCAGCAATATGACAAAATTAAAAAAAATTTCCACGTTCTCACAAACGGGTAATCATTAGACAAAAAATATACAATAAGGGTTGTTAACCTTATTTACTATTACTTACTCATTTAATATAAAGAATAAGTGACATGTAAAAATCATCGCTAAAGAAAACATAACCAGAAAAAAAAGCAATGGCCTAAGCTTTTAATTTAAAAATATACACACAATAGGGCATCGATATTTCTTGAAATTGCTAGTCGTAAAACGCAATCATGCCATTACGTATCTAAGCACGTGCAGCGTAAAAAAAAAGGGAGGGGGTATTATAGAAAGAGACCATATCCGTCCCACACATTCGCCAAATTATCGCAGAGAAATGCGACGCCCTGTGGCAGAATTTTTTAAAGCTTTTAGCGACAAACCTCATTAACAGCAAAATTTTTCTGCAACATGATATTTTTTAACAGTAGAAATGAATGACGAATTTATACATAATACAATTAGAACAAGTCTGAAATTGTACGTGAAACGTGGCAAATGAGGTGCGTTCGTACTATAACTAGTTTTATAAATATTCAGTTCGCTGTTATATGCGAACAGACGAACAGATGGGCGGATCAGACGACGACTATAGGTGCTACGTATACACGAACGCACCTAAAAAAGACACTAGAGAACTAACATGTCCTAAACTATGGTATTATTATTTTTTTTTATATGTAATGATCTTATCTGCTTTTAAACAGTATGTTAAAAAAAAGGCCAAAACACCTACATTTAATGAATTAGCATTAAAGGAATTAGTTAGCATATTTACAGTAATTTATAATAAATAAAATATCCCATCACCTTTTCTTATGATTATTGATTGAGTACGAGGTCAAATTGCTGCAATTACTAGCAATGCATCACAAATTTGAAAACTATAATTAGATCAATTTATTGGGAAGGAGAGGTGAGGAGGAAGAAGCACTGTACATATCACATATGCTTAATTATTTCAAATAATTAAAATATAAATTAATATGTATGCATATATATATAATTTTTCTTATTATTAGATGTTGAGAATAAGGTCATTTTTATTCTTGGTATATAAAAAAAAAATCTAAACTTATCTCTTTTCACCAAGTTAATTTAAAGCCAAACACGATTACGTAAGGTTTTATTTAGTTATGTAAAAAATTAGTCTTCTAGAAACTTTTTATGGAAATTTACTAACTTTAATACATGTTTAAATGAAAATAACAATTCTAAAAAGTAATACAGTAGAACCTCTTTTATCCGAAACTCTTTTAACCGAAACTCTCGATTAACCGAAATCCAATTTTAAAGATTCTTTTAATCACATTTCTTGTGTTCAAAAACCATTTTGAAAGCTTTTTTTTTTTCCTTAACTATCATATTCCTTGTGTGTTACGATCCTTTCCGAACCACGAGTGCATATAAATATTTTTGATCCCCTTTCTTATAATTCCTTTCAGTTTAACTTGAATTCCCGTAACTTGATTAGATTGAAATTTAACTCGGGTTCCCGTGTTCGTTCTCGTTCTGCGGAGTGGATCAAACAGATTAGCAATTTTGAAGCTTTTGAATGTTTTGAAAAACATTCGGCATGGCTGGAGCAGCAGAAATACTGTGATACTGGTAAACGTATAACATTAAAAATAAAAAACTTCGTGATAGAGCTTCAAAGCAAAGGCAATCGAAACTGCGACAAACAAAACATTAGAAAAATATGTAAAAGGTGCTTAATTTTAAAATTGAAATTCAGGTAATTTATTATTGTTTCTATTTTGCTATTGTTTTATTTTTATTAAGCACTTGTTACCATAATAAGAAATATTGCATATATTCCTCCTTAAAATTGAAACATTCTCGATTATCCGAAAATTTCGATTTTCCGAAAGAGGGTCGGTCCCAATTACTTCGGATAACCGAGGTTCTACTGTATTTCTATTAGCGGCCCAAGGATAAAAGTTTTCTGCAAGGAGCTGTCGTTCCCTTTCTGCGACAAGTATCGTTCGACACAGAATTGGGTCTACTTTCCGCATATGAATGCAGTTTTTAAATCAGGGATCATCTACATATTAAAAATTGTATCAAATTTGAATTTTTCAAATGTTGACGTCAATTTCGGCACCATGCTTGTAGGACCGGGAGCCGGCAGCACAGACACATTCTTCCTGATACCGTTATTTCTCCAGGAAAACTACCAGTATCTTTTTATTGGAAAAGAAATCTAGGTTAAACGCGCACAATTTCGCCTTCTTTTAAGAAGAGATTTTTTATAAGATAATACTGGTGCCGAAAAAAATTTCTGGTCTGCAAAATTCAAGAGGCGTACGAACCATGAGACAACCACCTCATCGAGTTGGAGGCTGAAATTCCAGAATTAGCTAAAACTCGATTCCCATATTAAAACGCAATCGGTCTGCCAAATCATATCTTAGTGGAAAACACCTAAAAACCCGATTTTACCGGTTGACTCGTAGGTTTACCATTGTGTTTTCCTGCTCCCAGTCTGCCATGTTTTCATACCTTTGGGTGCAGAAAAACGCAATGGTAAACCTACGAGTCGACCGCTAAAATCAGGTTTTTAGGTGTTTTCCACCAAGATATGACTTGCCAGACCGATTGCGTTTTAATATGGGAATCGAGTTTTAGCTAATTCTGGAATTTCAGCCTCCAACTCGATGAGGTGCTTCCGGCTCCCGGTCTGTTGAATTTCTTGGATCAAAGCAGCCCAGAAAAAGTCGTAGTGGATGTACATTTTCTTAAATCTTCATAGAGTTTCTAAAGCTTCGAAGTTTGATTTTGTTTCGATTCAAAAACATGTTTTTTATAATGAAAATTATTAGTAAATTCTCTAAAATATATACAGGGTATCCACTCACAAAGGTGTCCAGTGGCTAATTTCTAAACCGTTAGTTATAGATATATAGTTCCAATTACAAAAATGTTTCAAATGACTTAAAAAATTACTTTAAAAGTCGTTCTGATAAAAAAAAAAAAAAAAAAAAAAAAAAAAAAAAATTAAAAATTTACGAAATTTAAATTTTTATACGGTCCCGGGGTTCTATAAGTGATATTTAGTAAACATTTCCTATTATACTGACAAGTAAGACAAAAAAAAAATAATCTTATACAACTAACGCTAAAATTGACCGAGTTATGAAACTTTGAACTGCATGACTTACACCGATTTTCTAATGAACTGGGCCACGTTTCGAGCAATCGTACACAAAGTGCCGAAAGTATTTAAAAGAATTTACATTTACAACTTTAATTTTTATTAATTGAGTTTTAGATTAAATAATCTGATAGCCTTTTAAAATGCATCATTTTGTAAAGAATTGCGACTGTTGCGTTTCGTCATTTCATTTAACAAAAATTCTGTTATTTTTTAACTTATATTTTTAATACAAGTTGTATATTTTTCTTTAATATGTCAAAATGCAAATAAGTTTCAAATTTATATTGTAATGTTAATTTTACTCTCAATTGTTATTTTTTTTTATATATCTGACGATTATTTATATTTCTAGTAAATTTGTCAATGATCGCTATTTCTCAGTAAAAAATATGCTTCATCTATAAACAGTTATATTACTCGGTCGGTTTTAATCGTAGAAGAGTGGGACTTTTTAACACTTTCCAACAAAGTTGAAAAAAAAAAAATTATGCATTCGGTTTGTCTGGCCGTCTGTCTGCGCTCTAACTCCCGTAAATATACTCGGATTTTTATGAAATTGATAAAGGTTATTTAGGGTCACCAAAGCATGTTTGGTATTGTATATGAAGTATGTAAGATTAATCGTTCATTTACAGAGGCACTCAAAAGTATTCTATTACATTATGGTATATGTGGAAAAATCGTTTGCAGAGTATTTTAGTGACATTACGCTATTTCAAATGTATGGAAACTGATATAAATCACTGAATTTCACTACGATCACGTTAGAACAGGGCATTCATAGCATATTTTATTCATTTACAGTGACACACAAAAGAAATCTGTTACAGTACTGTCTTTATGTAATAATTGCTGGAGTGTACGGTTAAAAATTAGGTATGCGCTTTTAAATTTAATTAATTTTTTGCATCTTGCTCGTTATATATAAATTATATACCTCAAATACAGGGCTGCACAAAAGTATTCACATACCGTTCTCTTAGGGGAATTTGCTGAAGGTAAATTTTCAACTGAAGTGTATGTATATCTTAAGTGAACTAAATTTTGGCATGCATGTAGTTAATAGATTCAAATCTATATATCATATACAGGGCTGCTGAAAAAATTCGCATAATTTTTCGATTGTGGATGGGAACGGCTTAAATTGGGTTTTGAAATGTATTATGCGTTTCCATATGGTTGAATTAGACGTAATATTTTAATTTTTTAAACGGTGCAGTTTTGTTACGTTATTCTGAATGTGTTGGAAAGTGTTTCATAATCTATACTTGACGCATGATTTTTTCTTTACTTTTTTTTATATCTTACTTCTTAGTGTAATAAAAGGATATTTTTACTAAATATAACTTATAGAACCGGGGGACTGTATAAAAATTCAAATTTCGCAACTTTTTAAGAAACATTTTTATTGACTCAATTCGCTTTTAAAATGCTTCTTTACATCATTTAAAACAGTTTAGATACTGGAACTATATGCCTATACCTAACGGTTTAGGAATTAACCATTGGACACTTTTGAGAGTGGACACCCTGTATGTGAGTTATAACTTACATTAACTTTTTCCTAAAAAGAATTACAATCGTCAAAAAACATGGGTGTGGTGTAGTTTACAGTTCACTGCAACCATTAGTTTTCGAGATATAGATAAATTTTAGTTTTCAATAATCTAGGAGGAGCGTCTGCTGGTATTGTTACATTCACAGCAAAGGAAATCTTTGACAGTCAGCGAAAAAAAATTATTGATTATTTTTGTTAAAAAGTGAATTTAATATATATTCAGATTCATTTTCCCGGTAACTGATTGAATGATCCCGGTACTTCTCTTTACAAGATCTTAATTTTATTTTCCGAAATTTATGGATAAACCAGTAACATATTTTCTTTTATAACTCTATGAAGATTTTAAGAAAAAATATAAAAACTGTACTCAGTTTGATTTAATCCAAACAACTCAAATTTTGTGTCAAATGTGGTCATAACCTTTTGAAATTGGAAAATTGGCACAATTTTTAATATGTAGACGATCCGTATTCTAAAAATTACATTCATATTTGGTAAGTAGACGCAATTCCGAGATGAGAAGGACTTCTGACATCTCTCTGCGACAATCTGGCGGATAAAATGTATGAGATGTTCTTTCTCTCTTTTCTATTAAACAAATGTACATTTTTTTTTTTTTTTTTAAGAACTAAATAAAAGACAAGGGAGTGAATATTATTGAGTGCAGAAAATAATTGTAAAATAATACTAATAGGATTGCGAAATAGATTCTATTCGCATCGGCCTTATATCTTTAAGTTTAAAGTAATGATTCTCATTGGCATACTGGTATCCATTGGAAGAAACGCGGATGTGGTGTGAAAAACTAACGAAGTAACAGAAATATCGTTAATATTTAACACAATATTTCGTAATGTACCATTTATTTTGTAAATAAGTTTAGAACATAAAGCTGCAGTTCTTGGTATTTGTGCATTATGTAAAACAGTATACGAAGAATATTCAATTCTTATATAAATTTAAGTCTTGTAGAGAAAAACTATTCCTTCAGAAAGAAAAGGGTTACAACCAGAGCCCAACTTTGACTCGAGAGGTCACTGAGTAAAGCAGACAATGGGCCTAGCCAAAGCTTACAATGGCGCTCCCCATGATTAGACTTATAAATATTTTGTTAATCTATGACTATATTGTTTGTGACAGATAAACTTAAACTTTTCTTTCGCAGGCCGTAAATGTACGTTTGCTACGTTAGATGGGAGGCAACACATCATACGAGGGTGAATCAAATATAAACCGGAATTTTTGTTTTTCAATTTATTGGTGCAAGATACAAAATAGAAAGTTACATACTATTTTTCTATATAATCTCCTGATTTCAAAACACATTTTTCCCAACAGATTGGGCGGTTTTTGATGCCGTAATCATAGAAAGAAGAGGGGTGTGTCTCCAGCCAATTGCGCACGAAGGCTTCAACAGCAGTGTCGTCGCCGAATCTTTCAGCTCCTAATCTTTCTTTCAAAGGCCCAAACATGGAATAATCACAGGGGGGAATGTAGGGAGGGTGTCTCAGTGTTGGCCAATGCATTTCCTTCAACATTTTGCGAGTCAGGCTGGCTGTATGGGACGGGCACTGCCATGAAGCAAAATCACTTCTCTGATCGGGAATTCATGATTCTTTTCGCCGATATGCACGTTTTGTTTCATCCAGCAGCTTGCAATAGTAGGCAGCAAGTAGTAGGCAGCACTCTCCCGAATGTCCCGAACGGCACTAATGTTTTCCGCAGTCAAACTTGTTCGAGGGGGAGGCGTGTGGGGGGGGGGATAAAATTCTGCTCGTCTTTCCACAAACTTTCTGTGCCAGTCATGCACTTGGGTGTTCTTCAGGCATGTCTCCCTTAACTGTTCTTGAAATCTTCGTATGATTTTAGCCATTCTTACGCTTCATTTGTGAGAAATTTAAAGATAATGTGTTGCGCAACGTTGGGGTGAACCTCTCCCTTACTCATCCTGATGCTGACTGAGAAACGGAGTGTGGAGCACATAGCGGCACATAGATAGTCATCTGATATCCCCACCTGTCATGCACAGAGGTTTGAACGCCCTCGCGATGACCTTCAGGCCTCCCAGCAGAAATTCCGGTTAATATTTGATTCACCCTCGTACTTGTACAATAATGTTAAAGGAATATAGTACTGTGATCAAAAAGAATCTGGAATGCTTCATTTAAAATACATCTATAGTAGATATCGTCTGCAAACTTTTATCAATAATTTTTACAACATCTATAAACATGTGGCAATAGTCAGGAATTTATTTCCTTGTATCGTCTGAAAATAGAAATTTGTTTCAATGAGATAAGAATCTCACTGAATCTCACTCAGTTGATTTTGCGAAATGGCAAATGTTATTGAGCAAAGAACATGCATTAAACTTTGTTTTCCCAATAAAATTTCTGCTACAAAAGCAGTTGAAATTTGCAAAGCGATTTTAAAGATGACTGTGAATGAAAAACAAAAGTATTTTATTGGTAAAAAAAAGTTTAAAGATGGTAGAGAATCCGTCATAGAGGATCCGCAATCTGGTAGACCATCCACTTCGATTAATGATCAAGATATCGATAAGGTCAAAGAACTGGTGTTAGGTGATCGTCGTCTGACAATAAGAGACATTATTAGACGAGTTTCTAATATCACTTAGCTCGTTTCAAGCAATTTTAAAGGATCATTTAGGGTTGCGACACTTCGCTTCTCGAGTTGTTCCAAGAACTTTGAATTTGTTCGAAAAATAACAACGTACTCAAATGGCTCAAGAGATGCTTTCTCAAGGTGATTGCTTTCTAAAACGCATTATTACCGGTGATGAGATTTGGATATATACTTTTGATACAGAAGCAGCTCAAAAATCAAGTGAATGGCGCTAGAAAGATGAAGCAAAACCAAAATGACCCCGTCCGTCTAAGTCGCTCAAAAATCAAGGTAATGTTGACTGTTTTCTTTGTTTGTCGTGGTGTTGTGCATTAGGAATTCCTACCAACTGGTCAGACAATCAATAAAAATTATTATGTGAGTGTTTTGCGTCATTTGCGTGAAGCAATTCGTCGAAAACGGCTGAAATGTGGCGGGAAAACTCATCGGTTTTGCACCATGGTATATTGCGCCTTCTCACAGTGCAATCATTATACGTGAGTTTCTAATCCAAACATTCACCAAATACGGCTTCACAAGCTTCGTATTCAATTGATATGGAAACGTGTGACTTTTTTTTACTTCCACGTTTGAAATTCCTTTTCGTGGTCACCGTTTTGAGCTCATTAATTCGTTAAAAGACAATTCTCAATACGAACTCTGAAGGGGTTTCACAAAAACGACTGTAAGGCATGTTTTGATGATTGGAAAAAAAGGTTGACAGAAGTGCATTGCAGTTGGGCGAGATAACTTTAAAGGAGATGCAATACCTTTTGACCAATAAATTGATACCTTTTGTTTTATGACACCATTCCCGGTACTTTTTGATCAAAGTAGTATTTACGTGTAATATGAATTTTTTCCCCAATTATCAATGCAATTACTTATACAAAATAAAATTACATCTCTGTAGCTACATAAAAATAAAGCATTAGAGAGTACAGATCGGACACTAAAAAACTAATTGACAAAAAGTTGAGCGGAAATTAACACTGTTTCATGCAATAACCAAAAATCACCTGTTATCTGACAAGACAATAGGCTGTGCTTAGCACTTCCCACATGCCGAAAAATAAAATGTACTACATTCAATGTTTTTAATGTAAAGAAAGTTTGAGTTCTGACAATCACCCTGCAAACATAAAAAAAATTTTCTTTTACTTGCTTAAAATAATAATAATAATAATAATAATAAAACTAAACTCTGTGGCTATACAATCCAAGAAGGATCTGGGCCTACCGTGCCCATCTCTGTTTTCTTGACCCTGGGCCCCGAGGTGCTATGCAGCATGCGTCCCGGCCAGGTGGTCAACCTAACGCGAGACCCTCGGTGTTTAGTTCCCAAGCAAGCTTGGTACTCATTTTATCGACCCCAAAGGGATGAAAGGCTGAGTGAACCTTGCCCAGTCGGGAGTCGAACTCTCGACCTGCGGTGCGGCAGACAGGCGTGCTGACCACTACACCACTGGGCTTTTAATAATACTAATGCAAGTGGAAAAACTGTGCCATATACTTTCGAGCGGGTACATAACTTTTGTGAGTTGAAATGAGTAGTCTGTAAGTGCTATTTGGAAGCAAACGATTCGCCAGTAAAATAAACAAATTGTAAAGTCTTGGCTTAATTAAAAAACCTTTGATTAAGAGAACTTTGCCTGGATCAAGACTTCACAACCTGACTAGGTTCCCACGAGTAACAACCCATTCATCTTGAAGGTACAAAGGAGAATATTTCGAGGTGACTGAGGTCCAATGTTTCCTGACGTTAAAATTTATTCACGGTTCATCCCTTATAGATCGGTTTCTCCGTCAGGCGACCTACGAAGGAAGAAAGTTTCAGCTTCTCACAGACGGAAATTGGCAACTGCGCCTAGGGAGGAGCAAGGAGGCTTTTAGGAGAACGCCGGGACTGAGCGGGTTGGAGAAGGGAGATCCAGTGCGGTTTGAGGGAGGAGAGAAGATGGGGATGAGAGGGACGGATTTGGAGAGAGGAGGGAGTCTGGGTTTGGATCGCATACGGAGAGGCCAGGGATAATTCCCAGCCAGTGGATTCAGAGTAGCTCGAGAGGAGCGACTGGACTTAGAGTGTGAACTGAGTGGAAGAGACTCGCAGATAGCCGAGGCTAGCGGGTATTCTTCGAGAGACATCAGTCTCTGTGGAACTCTGTTAATTGAGAAGGACATTTCTCCAGAGACATCAGTCTCATACGTCAAAAGACTTTTATTCATAAATAGACACTGTGTGGCAAAAGCCTTTTCTTATTGTAATTTGAAAACGAACCCGAAATCTATTATGTACATATTCTTATTTAACCAAGAATAAATATCCAAAAGTTAGACAAAAGCGTTTTCCTGTCACTTACGCTACCATATAAATCAGAAGACAGTGAAAACGTTGCAAAATAAATAAATCAGATGTAAAATTCTGTTAACAGGTTTCTCTAATGTTGGTAACTAAAGATGCCAATAAATCCATTTTTCAGCGCTGTGAAGGCTTGGCGCTAGGTACAAGGAATCCGATCACCCTTGCTGCGACTCTGCATTGTGTATAAACTTATATTTTGGAAACAAACACAAAATAATTTTTGTGTGTTTGTCTTAATTTTGTAATGCTTTCTGTTATATAACACACTTATTTGATTGTATCTCGGGAGATGCGATATAATGAGCGGTCACTGTAATACTTAACCCTGAATATACCCATAACCAGTCATTTGCCCGGCACCAAATGAAAATATTTCGATTCGAACCAGAAATTTCGTCATAACATTAATAAAATATAAATTAATCCGAAATAAGTTAAATAGAAAAGTTAAATAGTTTTAAATAAACATTCTGGTGTGAAATTCCTCGTACATTTAGTGTTAATCCATGTCCTGAATTTTGAGTGTAGATTGAAATCGTTGACAAAATTTGAAAGTAGAGAAGTAGTGGCTACTTTTCAAAAGTAATTTGTAGTCACTTCTTTTTAAAACAAGTAGTTGTAGTTGCAATGAGGGTCCTGTGTTTGAATGTTCACGTAACCGGTAGACAGTCGTAAAAACTCAGAGGGTATATGCTAAAGTCATGAACGTTCATGGCTAGAGTATACAGAGGGTATACGGAGCTTCTTAAAAAATCCAGAAAGGTACACGGCGTATACCTCTCTATACCCTCCATTACAACCCTGCCGGTAGGATCTGATCAACTCTGTAAGTGGAACCTGGGGCTCGCAAGCTGTGTCGAGCCCCCTCACCTCTTTCTCAAGAAAATTGCATTATAAACATGAGAAACAATTTTATGTGCAGTTCAAAAATTAAACCACAGCTTTATATAAAGAAAAAAGAATGCATTATAGATACATGTAAAAATGCATTAAAAATTATGGGATGGTAAAATCTTCTGCACTATATGCTATTTAGAGTGAATAAAACTCTAAATCTAAGGGACTAAAAGAAACATGTTTGATGTGATATCCTTCCTACTCTGAATTTAGAGATTCACATTCCATTTACTGTCATTAGTGAAGAACACTACGATAAATTAGCTTGCATGAATGGTGAAAATTTATTTTTTCTATGAACTATAAATGGATTATTACTTTAAGTTGTATCTTCAGAAAGTAGAGAATGTGTATTTCAAGGCCCCCTGAAAATGTTGGCCCGGGGCATGTGCCCCGTGTGCCCCTGTGATAATCAGGCCCTGACCGGTACATATACTGTATAGAACCTCAGAGCCCATTGTCAAGAAAAATTAGCTCGGCACTGTTGGCCAGGCCTGTCCAACCTTTCAGTAAGCAGGGGTGCACCTCAGCTCTTAGCAATCAATGAAGGGCGCCATTATTCACATGATTCAAATCATGCGCCAATATTATCTCACAGTATTAGTAGCGATACATACATATCTTATACGATGCAAAAGCATGTCACAGTGATAGACACAAGTCCCCTATGATAGTAAATTTCGAATTATACATTTTTCTGCAACAGATCTATCTCAGAAATATATGTAGGGGAAGATGCCAGAAACTGTAATGCGCGTACAATAATAATAATAATAATAATAATAATAAATTAGAGATATTGTTAGTTTTTTTTCGGACGTGAAAATACACTTTAACTTATTTTGAAGGCGTTACTTTACCTTTATAAAAAATACAAAAACAAAGACAGGTATGATAGTGACCAATCCATGCGTTGCTCTAGAGAGATTGCATGGAAGAGCTTTCATTGATGGAAATCATTTCGCAATGTTTTATAGATTTTTCTGAAGAAATTGAAAAAAATTGCTTAAATTTTCAAGGATCTGCGAAGGACAGTTACCGCTATTTATACCTTCTATAAAACAGCCGATGAGCAAGTATAACAAAGAAAAAAGCTGACCTTTCATGCCCGTGTCACTTTCAAGGTGGCGGGGGGGGGGGGTATTATATTCTAGCGCTTTATATTCTAAATTTTATTTTTTAACGTATTAAAAAGTTTATTGGTAATTATTACGAAATTCAACCATCATAATTACACTGTACAAAATTTTACATAGAATACCTACAAATCGTGAAAATAAGGATGATTAAAATTTTAACCTCGTCGCATATATGTAACGCAAAAGGTGGTTAGTATACTTGATTATTACTACCCGTAATTTAAAATCATAAATTTTACCTAATTTAATCAGCACATTTCTGCCATTAAATTAGGAAAATAATTTTAATTTTTAAAAACTGGTGAGAAAAGATGAAAATCTGTTGCGAAGAGCATTTATCGTCAAGGGTTTAACACTTTCATCGCGAGGGACGAGATAACTCGTTTTCCAGGAATAGTAGCTATCAATCATGGAAAATCAATTCGCACCGGAAAAGTCTGTCATTTAATTACTATACATTGATTCCGATATCTATTGGCTAATAATTACCGGTAGAATTTTCCGGTGCGAATTGATTTTCCCAAACAGACACGACATTTTATTATTTTTTTATGTTTGTAAGGACAAACAAATCATTAGATTGAGAAACGATTTTGATTATTATTTTTCAAAGTAAAATAAACAAGTTTTAAATGAATTTGTGTTTTGTTTCAATTTTAGCGCTGCGAGGAGCGGCTCATGCTCTTAGCGCAAAGGGTGGGACAAAGGTGCGCCATTGCCGCGATGAAAGTGTTAAAGCATATCTCGATTTTAATGCAAGGAATACAGTTTCATACGTTTTAAAAACAACTCTGATGCACTTATTAATCATTTTAAAGAAAGCATCCATTTAAAGAAATTAATAATAATAAAAAAAAAAGCTAGTACAGGAAGCCTTCAAAAGGGCGCCAAGAAAACCTTCAAAGGGCACCGCGTTGGACAGCCTTGCCGTGTAGGCCGTGATCATTAATGGATTGTAGCGCCGCCGCACGTTTAGGTTTTAGGTTTTTAGTTATAGTTGCAGTTAACTACGTTTTCGAAAAAGTAACTCTAGTTGTTGTTCGCTACAAAAAATGTAGTTTTTTCCGACTACCGAGGTACTTCCTACTGCATTTCGAAAGGATTAAAGAAAGTGTACGGTCGTGGAAAAAAAAAGTAAACACCCCTACTAACTCCTCAACAAATTATCGTAGAAGAATGTTACTGGTACCAAACGATTGGAAATAAAGTCTACTTTTAAATGATGTATATAAAATTTTCTTAGGGGGCCATCTACATATTAAAACGAACCATAACTTTCTTTTTTTCAATAGCAGTACACAATTCTGACAGCATAAATGAACTCTACACCCTTAAATTAGCTTAAAAATAAATTTTTATGCAATTCGTACTGTAAGTTTCCGAGAAATTAATTATTTTAAAACGAGCGTATTTTAAGGGCTGTATCCAAATTGAAGTTCCATACTCGTTTGTTAACCGAGAGAGAGCCCCTTTCCTGATCAAGGCATCTTAAGCGCCTCTCAAGGAGACAATGAAGAGCCCCTTTCTTGATCAAGGCATCTTAAGTGCATTCTCAAGGAGACAATGAAGCCTGTTAGATTTCAGAACAGCAGAGTAAATTTCAAAATATCTACTCACTTCTATCATAGACGGTGCCTTAAACCATCATTTTGCCGTTTTTTATGCATAATTTGAAAACTACTCGGTAGAAAAATGTGAAATTTTGGATTTCCATAAAGCAGGACTTAATAAATCTAAATCCGTCAAAAAAATTGTAGGTTGCAATTCATAATTTTTTCGAATATTAATTTCATAATTCATATCATAAAATTATAAAAATTGCTAATTCAGCGTATTTATGTTTGGCCACATTAGTATTATTGCTACAAAAAAAATTAGCACATTAGGAGCATAATTTCAGGAGATATAAATGAAAATATGTAAATGTAATTTAACATTAAAAGCACTAAATTTTGAATGTTTATAATTCAAAAACTTATCATTCAAATGACTTGAAATTTGGAGTCTAGGCATAATTTGAACCGAAGATTTGAAATATTTTGTTAAAATTGGGTATTGCTATTGAAAAAAAAAATGAAATTTGGATTCGTTTTAATATGTAGATGGCCCCCTAAGAAAATTTTATATACATCATTTAAACGCAGACTTTATTTCCAATCGTTCGGTACCAGTAACTTTCGTCTACGATAATTTGTTGAAGAGTTAGTAGGGGGTGTTTACTTTTTTTTTTTTCCACGACTGTACATCTTGCCAACTTCAGTATGTCTTCAATGTTTTTTCTGAGAAAATAACATTAGAAAAATATGCACAGAGAGAACTTTTCTTTCTTTCCATATAGATCAATATTCATACAGATAAATTTACAAAAATAAATTTATTGCTGCTCAGTGGGCACAAATGCGTCAGCTGGAATGACAACCCCCCTTTTTTTAGTGTACTTCAAATAATTTTATCTACTCAGATGACATAATTCGAGTAAACCTAGGTCTTCACCAATACATTATACGCGTGTGCTCAGTTATCGTTGAATTATAGGGAAAGCTAACAATACGTTGTCATCTTTGCCCACTTAAATCACCCCCCGTAAGGGGTTTTCTAGTTTTTGCTTTGCTTTAAATGGACTGAGGTGTGAGATTTTTATTGTTTATGACTCATAATGCCATAATTTTTCGTAATCTTTTCTGCGAAATTCCTAGAGATTTGAAAAGGCTAAAATACAATGTAATGTGATAAATCTCACCATTGTGTGGTGTTCATCTATTTCCTGAATAAAGTAAAACTTCGGCTATAAATTGAAAAAAATTGCACATTTCTGCCTCTTTCAAAGTTATTCTTAGGTCTTGTAACAAGTGAGTTTGACGTACTTTTGACTGAAGTTTTTGTATCAATAGGGCTTAAAGGTGAGTTTTTATTTTTAGCCATTTTAATATTTTGAATATACAGTCGAACTCGCTTAATACGATAACGAGATGAAACGAGAAAACAGCTAAAACGAGCAATTTGCACGAAAGTGGATTACTTACTTTCTCGGCGGCAAAAAATTGACATATTTGGAATTTTTTTTTTAGGAAGGGAGTAAAAATAATTGAAGAGCTAATAATTCCAAGTTCTTTTTCATTGCTTCAATTATTTAAAAATATTTTGTTGTTGTTGTCAAATTTGGTCACATGTTCAGTGATGGAACAGTGGCGCAGCAGTTGAGCCCGATTTGTCACCACTAAATTTTTATAGTATTCTTCGCCTTCCAAAATATCAGAAATTCCGTCCTGAAGTTATACGAAGAATACTAATAAAATTTTTGCGGTGTCATTTAATTCTCTGCTGCTACACTGTTCCATCACTGCATATTACTTCGGAAATCTGTAGCCGCGTTCACCTGTACCAAAATATCCGTGCTCGATGGGCAGCAAGGCCATAGCCAGAAAAATATTTTGTAGGGGATTTGATCATGATTTGATTATTATCTCATTTTGGATATTTTATTTTTAACCGAGGTATTTTCTTCTGATGGACTGATGGCTTACATTATTATGAAACAGCCATTATAAATGAAGCGTTAGGTGAAGATGAAAGAGCAGTCGTAAAAAGTTAGAATCTGATTTTCTAGTCAGAATAGGGAGAAAATGGCCATAATTTATTTATTTATTTATTTATTTATTATTTTTTTTTATTTTTATTTTTTTTATTTTTATTTTATTATTATTATTATTATTATTATTTTTTACAGTGGATACAAAGTTAGTCTTTATCCTTCCCCCCTTTTTTTGTTTGATATCTAGTGAGGGCGAATAATCATATAAAGGAATCCATCTGAAAGCCGTTTTTGTGATAAAAGTATATGTTAAATATCTTTTTTTTTTTTTTACGGAGGAAAATTACGACAGGAATTGAAATAAAAGTTAGACTAAAATATATAAGTAATTAAAAGTTAGTATAAACTGAAATTTAAAGAAAAAGAATAATTTAAGAAAAATGTATGTGATTCCACATCACAGGAGTATACAAGGAAACCCTTCTTTGTTTATTTCTTTAAATCCGGAATCTGGGCCATATTAACCCTCTTTTAAATGCCCCTTACTGCCCTTTTACAGTGAAAAAGATGTGTGAAATCAATAGTTCGAAAATTGCAGTGACTGTTGCAATGAAAGCCAAGCTTTTTCGGGAAACGGGGAAATGATCAATTGCATTATTGTACGCGTTCATAAGTACTTTTGAATAGCGAGTTCTTTAAAGGTTTTGACTGCAGTATTGTGTTTTGGTCTAAAGAAAATGACACTCATATAGGTAAGACTGGATATTTCATGTTAACTTTATGATATTAAGTTAGCCCTTTGTGACCCAACAAATCTGATTAAAAAAATATTTACTCAAATGTTAGATTGCATCATTTTAAGCACGTAAAAGAAAAAGAAAAAAGAACATAAAAAATATATATACAGGGTCATCGAAAAATAATGCCTAGATTTAAAAAAATCATAACATCGAAACCTTTTATGTTAAATGAGTAATTCTTTCATTGCAGGATAACTGGTGAACGCAAGTTTGGTTTTAGCTCACCAGAATTCGTTTGCGTGTCGGTGTTATGCGCGGATTAGTTGCGCAGTCGTCAAGGTCAGCCGACACGCCAGACTGCAGCTGCTCAGTACGATGTTGACCGTGCAACAAAAAGCATGCAGCTGCTCAGTACGATGTTGACCGTGCAACAGAAAGCACAGTGCCATGATTTGGTATGTGGAGTCAAAGTCAATAGTCAGTGTACAGCGGCTTTTTCGGAGAACTTATCCAGGTCAAACTCCTCCTGGTGCTCACATTGCACACATTTGATCCTGGTGCGCACCGAACGGTGCTCACATTGAAACATACAAAGGTATGAAAAAAAAAATATTTTTTGCCGCACATTATAAGACTAAAACCAATAAATTACTTTCATAGTTTTTTTTTTTTTTGTGACAGTTATTTAAAATCTAGGCATTATTTTTCGATGACACTGCTATATATATTGACTATAGAGTACTTTTTCACATCTGTAATAAACAGAGAATTACATACTTCTCATAAACAATTTTCTAATACAAAATTACCTCTGAAAAAAAAAATTGTTTTTGGATGTCTGCAGCCTTTGTAATTTTAGAAAATTTACGAAGTCCATTTTAGGAATAACGATGCGAAATTGCTAAAATGATAAATAAAATTTTGGTATGGAAAATTAACTCAGTATCTCCGTTTGTTGAGAATTCTAAGAGAGAAAGCAGTAATAAATAAAATCGTCTTTTATAGCCCACCGTATAAGTATAAGTAACATTACATTTTAGGTATGTTGCAGATCTGCAACGCGGTGATACAACAGGTTAATCTTAGCACTGTGATAAGCGGAGCAATGATTAGTAGTAATAATTGCTTTAATTGTGTGTGTGTTTTAAACATTTTTATTATCTTCATGCTTAATACGGGTGACGTTTACTACGAAGACTTTCATACTTTCCTTGTTTTTCGTATTAACCGAGTCGACTGCATTTTACTTTTTAAAATATTAGAATATTCTTTATGTGTGAAATAACGTAGGTAGATCTAAAAGTTTTTGTCCTAGAATACTTCTAAAGGTGATAAACAGAAATTTAATTATTAATTTTTCAATAAACAAGGTGTCTCAAAAAATGACACACAATAATTAGTTTTATTATGTGTGTGATTTTAAGATTTTTATTATTTTCACGCATATTACAAGCAACGTTTACTGCAAGGACTTTCATAATTTCCTTGCTTCTCGTTTTAACCCTTTATCTACTGAATTTAATATTCATGAAAATTTTATTTTCTAAAGCATTTTTCGTGAATTGTTTAAACTACATTAGAAGATTTACATAATCATTTACTAAATTTTAGAAGAATTTTTGAAGGATTTAGAAGAATTAATTAAATTTGAATTTATAAGGATTTTGTACAATATTTATAACCCCACACAAATATTTTATTTTAAATATTTGTCTTAGTATTTTGTAGAATTAGAAAATGTACAAATATACTGTTCTTACAATAGAAATATAGAAATATTTCCGAATTGAAAGTTCTCTCTACCCCCTCCCAACGCCAAGAAAGCTGAAATGATGCAAAGGCAAAAGAAATCATCTTTTAAAAAATATTTTTGTTTTGTGTAACCAATAATGCTTTTGGAACAAGATAAAGTAATGTATCTATAACTCATTCTAAGTTGTATTACAGCTAATCGACCTATTAAAGGAATTTTATAACAATTTATTTTAATGGTACTTATAAGTACCGTCAGTAGATAAAGGGTTAACCGAGTTCGACTGTAGTTTCTTTTTAATATATAGAATATGCTTTATGTGGGAAATAGTAGGCAGATCTAAATGTTTTTGGACTAGAATACTTCTAAAGGTTGATAAACAGAAATTTAATGATTAATTTTTCAATATGCAAAGTGTCTCAAAAAATGTATACAAAATTTGAATGTTTATAAAGCTTTATTCTTTTTTTTTTTTTTTTTTTTCAAGTAACACACACTTTATTTCGAATTGTGAGATGAAACTACAATAATGAAACTTAAAAAAATAATTAACGCCTTACATGATAAAAACAGAAGCGAAGGCAGTTAGTAAGTCAACTGAGGATGCTCCGGTAAGGAGCGAAAACTTTCTTGATAATGTATTGAATATTATAGTATGTGAGGATGTGAGTTTCAAAACTCGCCTTATCCAAAATTTAAAAAATCGAGTTTTCTCTATCAATCTATTCTGTTGGTGGACCTGCATCAAAAAAACACTTCAGTCTGAAAAAAAAAAAAAAAAAAAAAAAAAAAATAGTTTTATCGTGCATTTCTTGGCATTGTAAAATCTTGCTTACGATGAAAATCAATAGCCGCAGTCAGTGGTTTTTCGCGATCTCCCAAAATTTGATTTTCTGGGTAAGGCGAATTTTAAAACTCACGTCTTCATGTACACTCATGATTATATATATTTTTTAAACGTTACGTCTATAAAGTTTCATATATAACAAGCTATAATATATTTTTTATAAAAACAGACTTGTATATATTACAGATAATAAAGTTGTTTTTTAAAATACAGTAGAACCCGCTAATTCGAAATTTCGGTTAATCCTAACCGACTTTATTTTCGAAAATTATACTTGAACAGTATAATTTTAGGTAGCTGAAGAGATTAACTTGAAAAATTTTCCGGATTACAGAATGAATGTCGGGAAAACGTGTAGATGCTAGAATTAAACAAGAAAAATGGCAGTAAAGTATGTTTTTACCCGACTGTCAAGAAGGGTTATGTGTTTTACGCGTATCTGGGTATGTGGATTTCTTTATACCCTCGAAACATCCCAACGGCTGGACGGATTTTAATGAATGAGATCTCTATCGATTCGTCTTAACCGTCCGATGGTTATAGGCTAGGTTTTGTTTTTATAAATTCAAAAATGGCGGCCGTAAAATACAAAATGGCGGTAGAGACAAAAAAAAAAAAAAAAAAAAAAAAAAAAAAACCACCATATTGAGTGGCATATTATTGAATAGGTCTTTCAAATGTTTCATTGACTATTTTACAGTCAGAAGCTCCGTTTAAATATTACACAACCTGGAAGTTGTGTAGGTAGGACCTCTAGCTTTGCTGCAACTCTAACCTTCATAGACATCTATAGGCCTCATCAAAACAGTGTTTATAGATAGAACCAACAATTAAACACAATTTAAAAGTCATCGATACAAGTAAATTAACAAAAAATAGGTAAGTAATAAAAAAAATAGTTTCACATTGATAAGAAATAATTAATTAGTTCGCTTTTTCGCAGTCGGGTTTTTTGATTTTTTTAAATTTAATGTATTATTTTATTCTACAGTCGTGGCCATAAGTTTAGGACCACCACTGAAAATTAAGATAAGACAATAAGTTGAATACTTACTCGTTAGTAAAATTATAAACTCCATTTATTACATGAATATTACATTTCTACGCATATAAATCACATACATTAAACACAAATTTTACAGAAAAATCAATATTTTGTTGGTCCGCCGTTAGCTTTTATTGCAGCCTGCAAACATTTTGACATGCTCTCTACCAGATTTCGGCAGTATGCAGCCGATAATTCTTTCAGATAAACTTCATTAATTGCTTTTTCCAGTTCCTTAGCACTTGTTGGCCGTTTATCAGACACCTTGTGCTTTAAGAAAGTCCATAAGTTTTCAATTGAATTCAAATCGGGACTGTTTCCAGGCCAGTCAAGGATTTGAATTTTCTTACTCTTCAAGAACTGAGTAACAATTTTAGAGCGATGACATGGTGCACCATCATGCATAAAAATTGTGCATTTATGAACGGCCATGTGTAATTCTAACTTCTCCTTCAACAAATCCACGTATTTTTTGCCATTCATAGTCGTTCCTGGTGGTAGGAAGAACAATGCAACCGTTCCATTCACTGACATTCCACCTCAAATCATGACACTTGGAGGCTGTTTAACAGTCTGTAAAGTGTAACGTTCATCGAATCGCTTTCCAGGAGGTCTACGGACATAGTACATGCGTGTAGAGAACTGATGTATGGTAGATTCGTCCGAAAGAAAACCCGTGGCTACAGACGAAAAGTCCATTTGGCATATTTCTTCGCAAAGTCCAAGCACTTAGCTCTCATAGCCGCTATTAACCTGTATTTTTTCGTAGGTTTATGGGATTTTAAATGAAAGTCGTCGAACAAACGCCGACTTACTGTTCCACGACTGACATCCGCACATTTTGCAAGCAGTATTGACCGTATCTTGATTGCTGAACTCATTGGAGAACGAACTGCTATCCTTCTAATGACATGGTCATCCTTAGGTGTGGTTTTACGAGGTCGACCACACATTTTGGCATCAATGTAAGTCCCTGAGTCTTTAAATTCTTTGATCGCATTATGAACTGCTTTCTTACTACGTCTTACTAGTTCATAATTAATCGTTCAGAATATCCTTCATTTTGAGGAATAGCAATTTGTGCACGCTGAGCTTCAGAAACTGACGATTTTCGACCCATTTTCATAGGTTTTCAAAACTTGTAAAACATGCAACAATTGCATCTGTGCGACGTTTATTACTCAAAGATCAAACGAAAAGTGAATACAGTACTCCACTGCCAGGCGGAATGACGCCATCTGATGCAGTCGATTTGATTCATGACGTTATTAGTGGTTTCAATTGTAAAAGCGCTAGTTTCTGCACGATGGTCCTAAACTTTCGGCCACGACTGTATAAACAGCTTGAACAGAATAAAAAACAATACTCAATAATGTAAGTACAACATATGTTGATGAAAATAAAATGAAAACGTGCACTGTAGCGCTACTCGTAGAAACCATCTTTAAAAAATCTCGAATGCCAGTTTGTTTTCCAGTCACTATAAAATTCTTTTTTTAAATGCAAAAAGTAATTCAAATGATAAAAATTTATTTTTCATTCCAACATTTTGACTTTTCAAATTATCTACAGAAATGTATCCCCCCCCCCCCTCCTTGTCGACGTGGTGACTGAGCTATTCAAATTCGTAAGAGACTGAGTCAGTCAAGATTGAGCTGTATAAATTCGTAATTTTTAACCGTTTGTAATGGATTGTTATATAATTCATTCCTCATTCTGAAGTTTCACTGGATTATTATAAACATCAGGAGTGATTAAACAAGGAATACTATTTTTTTCCCGAAAGTCGTGCTAGATTATCCAGCATGCTGGGCCTTAGGATGCCGGATTAGAAGATGTTTACTGTACTACTGAGCACTTATAACTTACATTATTTTAGTAAGTACCTTTTTCTTTTGTATTTTTATTGGAATTTCGAATAATCCGAATTTTTTGTAATCCGAACAGGCACTGGTCCCAATTAGTTCGGATTAGCGGGGTTCTACTGTATAAAGATATCGCTTGATAATTGGTATGTACACGGAAAATTAACGCCTTTATTCAAACTGATGGCCGTTCTGATACAGACACTTCTGATGACGTGAAGAATTAGAATCGATTAGAATCGTAAACATCGACCTAGTGTTTGTTTTCAGATAGCAAAACCCTCCGTGCTTTTGCGCATGCATCAGGTCTTTTTAGATTTTGTCAAAATAGGGGTGATCGGTGTTTGTTTAGCTGCGTTTGGCTGAGTGCCAATCCTAGTGACAACCAACAAATGAACAACTTCGGAAAATACCCAGCTCAGCGTAACACTCCTTTGGTTAGTAGAATCATTCCAGAGTGCTAAATGCGGCTTTCTAAAACGAACAGACCAGCCTCAAAGATATATATAAATATGATACAGACATACAAACAATAAATACAATAAACCCAACTGGAGTGAAAAGTTAGCCAGAGCCAGGAATCGAACCCGGGACCACAGTATACACGACTGCTGCTCTAACCTTAGGTTACTCTAGTTATTAAAATAACTCTATTAAACTAACTCTAGGTTAGAGCAGCAGTCTTGTATACTGTGGTCCCGGGTTCGATTCCTGGCTCTGGCTAATTTTTCACTCCAGTTGGGTTTATTGTATTTATTGTTTGTATGTCTGTATCATATTTATATATACCTTTAACTGTTGAATGTAGGCGTTATTTATGTATGTATGTGTGTTTTAATGTATATTGTAGCATGTGAGTCTTAAGACCAGCCTCACTTCATTTAATGTTTTTGTTGATGATCGCGGTCTATCCGAACGTTGCGTGTGAACAATCTGAACAATCATTCCATCTGACCGCGGAGGGATCGGTTTGAAAAATTGTTCTGAAGGGTTTCTGCACTTCAGCTTCGTTTTCGAACTTCCAATAACACTTTCGGATAAAAATCACTTTGCTCAGAGTTAGACAGTGTTTTCAGCCATTATTGCAAATTGGTTATACCTGAAAGGAAAAGAATAAGACGCCAGTTATTAGCGAGTAAATTTCCTATACATTTTTGGGGACATCGTGCAGTTCTTTTGTTCTCCGAAACGCTTTTTACATACACTATCCAAAAATCTCCGGACACCTTCGATTTTAGACGTTTTATCGAATAAATAGTAAAATGTTTGAAATATTCTCGTAGAATTTCGGGAATAGAGAGAACATGTTTGTCCTCATATTTCCAGCGCAGATTTAATCACGAGAGCAATTACGGCACCAAAAACAAATTAAATAAAAAAATAGTAATTGGGATCGCCTGTAAAATAAAACGCTCAAAATAATCTGTAGCTGAAGCACATCAGTATGTGGATATAGTATGACATTTGTGTAAGAAATCCATGACTATACCTGCTATTCTAATAACACAAATTTAGACCTCTACCTGGTTTACCTAATCGCATCCACGCCTTCAATTATTTGAAATAGGTGTAATGAATCCCTTCTGCATCGCCATAAGAATTCGATACAGAAAATTGTGTCCTTTTTGCCTTTGAAACAGCGGCTCATATATTGTTTTTTTGACGTTCCATGACGTTTTACATCCATATGAGACTCAATTTCCTTGCTTTTAAAACATTCCCACTGCATGGAGACATTGCGAAGTGCATGGCAAGGTAATACAGACAATTTTCAACCTTTTAACGCCTCATTCAATTCCGATTGTGTTTGCCAAGGCCCTTCATCGAGGACGGAGTAATAGTTATACGCTTAACAGAATACGTTAAAAAGTTGTTTTAGACAGATCCTATCTCTTTGACTATAACCCTTATCGGACGCTAGCTTTTTATACATTATTCTATTTTTTATATTCACACCACTACATTTTAAAAATAAATTTTGTATGACCTTTCTCTTGTACATGTTGTCAAAGTACAATTAAAAATGTTTCTTAAAAATAAAAAAAAAGTGGTGCCAACCGAATAAAATTCGTGTAAGAGATGCTGCTCCGCATGTCATGTGGGCGTGGGGTGTTAAGTGACATAGGACTGATAAAGATTAAATCTGCTGTTATCAGAAGCGCAGGCTGCCAACTTGGATCCCAGTCATAACATTTCGTGAGGCTCTCATGTAAGTATTCCCATAGGAGGGGATTTTAGAGAAAATGTAATATTTATCAAATTTGTTATTTTTTAATTAAATTAATTTTAATTAATTTATAGAACAACTAATTTTTAATTAAATGATTCCATTTAATATTTC
Source organism: Maratus speciosus (assembly GCA_963932465.1). Classification (NCBI taxonomy): domain Eukaryota; kingdom Metazoa; phylum Arthropoda; class Arachnida; order Araneae; family Salticidae; genus Maratus; species Maratus speciosus. The sequence continues at coordinate 424,621,967 of OZ010789.1, read as the reverse complement.
ATTTAATTTCATTTTTTATTGCCTTTAGCGTTTAAATAATAATTATATTCTAATTTGCAATTTCTGTTCAAAATAGTTTTAGATAATAACATGCACATGCAATTTTCTGTTTGTATTATTCTCTTTAATAAAAAGCTACGCGTTGCTCACGACTGGCTTTTTCGCTATTCGTTGCCACAGATTAGTCTCGGGAAATGAAACATTTGAAGTTACTGAAAAAAATAATAGCTCAGAAAGTATTTGTCAGAAAATTGTTAAACAAACAGCGTTAGAAAGGTAAAAAGTTGCATTTTTCTTGATATAAATTTCGAATCTAATGATTATGCCGTTTTTCAAATGTTGAATTTAAAAAATTACCAAATTTCACAATGGAGTACCATAGCGAAACCTTCACGCGTAAAAAGATACTGATAACGGCAATGTGTCCTGACGTGGATACTGGCTGTAGCACGAGTCACAAATTACAGTAGCCGTATTATTATGTTAAGATATAAAAGTGAATTATGATGTCACGAGTGCATGATTTTTATTTAATTCACGACAAATACTAGATGCGCCATTTCTTTTTATTTTTAACTGTATCTCCATTTATTTTTTAAATATTAATTTTTTTGTAGTTTTTGGAGCCGTTTGCTAAGTATTGGCAACGGGAGTACTCCATTTCTGTAGAAAGTAAAGGAAAAATAGTTTTAAAATAGTAATTATATATTTTTGTTGCCATTTTCTCGTAACAACCGAAAGAAAATGTAATTAAAATACGTGCTATTTTGAAAAAAATATAAACGAATGATTTCTGTTAAAACAATGGAGCTATTATATACTATATTTAATTGTAAGTATCTATGAATCATTAGAAAGCCGTTTTTTTTTTTTTCGGTTTTCTTGAATGACGGAATCTTTTTGCTGCATTTGTGCATTATTTCGCGATAGTGATGTACTATGCATGCTTTACTGTAAATGTTTAAGAGTAGATCGTAAATGTGGAATTCTTAAGCGGATGCGAATGACGTCATTTTACATAAAATAAAATGTGTGCTTTAAGTCTTAAAATTGAAATATGTTTTGTACTGAAGTAGAGTCCCGCTTAACCGAGTTATTTTCTTCTGATGGACTGGTGGCTTCTATTATTATGAAACAGCCATTATAAATGAAGTGTTAGGTGAAGATGAAAGAGCAGCCGTAAAAAAAATCCCCCCCCCCCCCATTCTGAAGAGAAAATCAGAGTTCTAACTTTTTACGGCTGCTCTTTCATCTTCACCTAACACTTCATTTATAATGGCTGTTTCATAATAATAGAAGCCACCAGTCCATCAGAAGAAAATGAAGTAATGGAAATGCCGGGGGCGTCACTAAATTCTAAAAAAGCAGAATTCCTGTTCTGTAGTTTATTACATGCTTTCTTTAATTACTTAACTTACAATTATATTTGTGTGTGTGGCAGTCAAATCTTGTGACTCATTTTTCACCCGCTTCCTCTTGACATAGAGCTGTGAAATTCGGAATGCGTATGTATTCCTGAGGGACAATACATGAATTCGACGTTGGTTTTTTTAAAATTTAATACCTAAGGAAGACAACGGGGGACAAATTTACTTAATGGTTACGTTTGATTTCCTATGGAGAAATCAGCATCAGCTTCAACAATATTTCTTGAAAAGTACTAATGACAGGGTTACCACAATAGAGCCAAATTTTAGCCGACTTCGACACATTTGGCGACAAAAATAAGTTGGCATATATGAAGCCAACATGGCGATAGCTGGCTAACTTGGCAAAATTCCCATTTAAATCCATTAATCTTCCATAAACGAGCCTACCCCAATTTAATTTAAACTCCGTGCATTTAAGGGTTTTTTATTTCAAGAGTTTTCTACTTTTTAGTGCATTTAAATCTATATCTATCTCTCTCTCTCTATATATATATACAGTCCTCCCACTTAATCGGGTCACGGATAATCGAATACCCCGCTTATTCGAATAGAATCCTCCGGAACCGACTTTATTCCTAATGGTTCTATGTTATTTTTCCCCGCTTAAACCAAATACCTTTTACGATCGTCCCCTCTTAATCGAATAACAACTGTGTGAGCGATGTTTGAAAATAGTCGCGGAAAGCACGTTTCAGCTGGAATTTCCTTCCATCACCCTTTGTCACTTTCGGTTCCTTTAAGCTGAAAACAAATTTTCAATTCTTCCTGCAATGAATTCGACCAGCAGGTGTATAATGGACAGACCTTGATCTCCCCACCATCACTTCTTGCTGTTAACCAGGTTTTAATGGCAATGCGCCATCACTTCAAGACTCGAGTTGGTGGTTGTGATATTTTGCACTCATTCGAAAAATAACTCGATATTTACTCCTTTTAAATTCCACTTAAACTACTTTGAACGAATTTTTTTAAGGCAGTATAGGTAACGTAAATTAGAAGTAGAAAAGTTTTGACCAAATTAAAACGAGCTGCATTAAGTGTGATGTAAACAATATAAATGTATGTACTGACATTAAATTAATACGTATTTACTTTATATTAGCATTTCTATTCATTTTAGTTTATGTTATTCTATTAGCGATTTATTATGCTGTTAATTAAATATACCGTAGATGGTTATTTTGCCTTTTTATTACGCATTAAATATTACTGTGACTATTAAATATTACTATTATTATTAATCCGTTTAATCAAATAACCCGCTTAATCGAATACTATTTCTGGAACCGTCAATATTAGTTTTAACGGGGATGACTGTATATATATCTGTATTACATTTTTATGAATTTTAATGGAAGCATATTTTCCAAAAAAAAAAAAAAAAAAAAGTTTATATTTATTAATATGTTATTTGCACTGATTTACAGAATTTTTTTACATCCACAGATCTATGAACATGAAAACAACTTTCTTCTTACTTGTTTCCACAATCGTGGTTATCGAATTCGCCCGCGGATTTTCCAGCTCCAGAGCATGCTCTATCGTGAACGGTCAGCAACGGTGCACAGAACACAGAGATCCAAATGGCAATTCAGCGGCCGCCGGAGCTTTCTCTAATGGAGTTAACTCATATCAATATGCTAATGGTGGAGGACAAGTATCACAACCTTATCAAGGCTTTCCTTATCGCGGCCTTCCACCTGCATACCCACCACCCCGTAAGTAGCAGTTTTATCCGGTGTTTATAAAATCTTTCATCAGAATCCTATTTTTAAAGTGAAAACTTATTGTGCAACGATGGCAAATTAAGGGGTTAGGATACCTTTAAACAGTCAAAATTTTCGAAATTTTTTTAATACATATTTTGATTTCATAATCATTTCTGAACAATATATAGAAAACCATATTAAAAATTTCCCATTAGTTTACTAATTATGGCAGTTTTATTACGATTACATATTAAAACTACATAGGATAATTAAACTTTGCATTGCGTTTATTCAAAACGATAAATTTTGATACTGCGCGCACTGTTACTAAAAAACTATGCATGGCAATCAAAAGAAAATTTTACCACATATTCATTTCTGTATTATCTACAACTTAAAACCAGAAAAAGGTAAGATTTTTTTTTTTTTTTTTTTTTTGTATTTTGAAAATATTTTTTTTAAAGTGAAAAATTTTAATTTGTTGTTAATTTTTTTATTTCGACAATATTTTTTTACAAATATTCTGGTTTTAGTATAAAGGTAACACTATTATGTATTTATTTTCACGAAAATTTCCTCTTTATATGCATATTTTCAGATGTTATCATGCGCGCAAGATTTTTTTCTCTTATTATCATATATTTTTAAACATATCATTTCAATATTTATTTATGAATTTACAAGTATATATATATATGATTTTAAATGTAAATTTAAATATGAGTTTTATAGTTAAATGAAGTTTGATTTTTATATTTGAATTATTACACAAGTTTTGATGCTTGGAACATAGTGATATATTTTACTTTTTCGACGTGTTCAAATGTATCCTACCCCCTTAAAATAAATAAAAACAACAAAACCTCCCTAAAGCGACCACGTTCCGTTCCAGTAAAAATTGGTCGCTCCGAGAGGTGGTCTCGTAATGGAGGTCATGTTTAAATCTAGTTTTTAATTGTTGAAAAAAAGGTAACAATGTTACAAAAATTTATTTTTTACATAAAAAAAATATGAAAATTTAAGTATTAAAACAAAAGTTAATTACACAAGTTAGTTATTATAGAGTTTAAAAAATGAATACATTGGCGTTTGCTTTGATTTTACGGTTTTATCTTTTATAACTTTTATTTCCAAGTCCTTTCGAAGTTCAGTAAATAAATGCAATTTTTTTTTGGACGGGAATACAAATAATGACGATTTCATTAATTTATCTATTTCATTGAGAGTTTCCTGACAGAATAGGACAGGAGAATTTATTGACCGTCATTCTTAATTTGTCATCAGAGTTAAATTCATTGCCTAAAAAGGCACAAAGGGGTTTAAACACGCATGTTTAAACGCGGAATAAAAAAAAAATTCTAAACTTATTTTAAAAGTTTAATGAATAATGCGTCTCCGGAATTATTTTTCGAATAAAGCCTTCTTCAGGCGAACAGGAAAAAACGGAATTTGTTTCATTTTCTTCAAAGAAATTTGTCGCTCACAAGGGCGGATCTGGAGAGTCCTCAAGGGGGGTGGGGGGGGGGTGGCGATTCTAGAAATTTGAAGGCTGTAATCTGATGCAAGGGTCGGGGTTAATTTTTTTCGCTGCGGGTCGTGTTACTTCTACTTATTGTTGCGGGTCGGGTTTGGGTCCAGTTGATTTCTACTTTTTGCTGCGGGTCAGGTTTGGGTTCGGTTGATTTCTATATTTGCTGCTGGTCGGATTAACTTCTACTTTTTTGCTGTGGGTCGCGTTTGAGTCTGGTTAACTTCTACTTTTTGCTGCGGGTCGGATTAACTTCTGCTTTTTTGCTGCGAGTCAGGTTTAGATTCGGTTGACTTCTACTTCTTAGCTGTGCCTAGCGCGTGGGGTTTGGGGCAGATTGACATACATTATTTCGGGTTTGTGCCAGTTTCGGATTGGCTTTTCGCTCTTGCGAGAAGGGTTCGGGAAAATAAAGTCTAAATATTTTTGAAGATAAAAACTATGTACAGTAAAAGCTCCATAACGGAGACGTCCAAATAATTATTAAAGAATACATTTTAATCTTCAGGATATTGTAAAAAATACTAATTTGGTATAAGACTGCTTGTCTCTTTATATCTAAGATCAATTGTAATTCAGTAAAGAATTCTTTGTAAACTTATTAAAAAACATACCGTGTGTCCTAAAATGGACTGACTGATTTTAAAATTCAGTAACTTGCAAAGGTGACATCAATTTAAAAAAAATTCTTGTAGGAGGGTTATGTAAGATATCAGGAGATTTATTACTGCTATTCTTGATTTTATTTTACAATAGCAGCGATAGATGGCGCTGCAGACAATAGTCGTTAAATCGAGCCCGATTTATCGCCTCCCTCCTCCGGGCACCGATTTAGCGCCTATTGTTTGCAGCGCCATCTATCGTTTCTGTTTTAAAATAAAATCAAGAATCGAAAAAAAAAAAAAAAAACTCCTGATCAGGGTTGATTCTGAGTAAAAAGAAAAATCTGAAATTCAAAGTAAATTTTTTGAAAGGTTACAGCAGACAGGGGGATTCGCTCCTGGCGCTAATTATTTTTGTTGAAGGTCGAATTGGCTGTTTCGTTTCGTGACGATTTCAGGCTGAGTGTAGTTTCCTGTAAGCTTGGTTTGCCCGTTTTTTTTTTCAAATTTAGTTCAGTATATTATTTCAGGTTAAAAACTATACCTATAACAATAAGCATACACGTAAGGCATGGTGACGTCACGGCGACGTCGTTGTGAAGTCACACTGTGATTTTGTGACCGTCGATGTGACGTCACAGTGACTAGAATGCGAGGTCGTTATGGCCGTTTTAGAGGACGTTTGTGACGTCACATTGTGACCACTCTGTGAAGTCACGGTGTGACAAATTTGTGAAAAGTGTGTCATTTGTGACTATTTTGGTATTAACTTTGTGACGAACCCGTGACGAAAGCGACAATGCTTTGAAGTCACATTGTGACCAATTTGTGAAATATGTGTCATTTGTGACGAACTTGTCATAAACACTGTGATTTCAAATGAAAATCAAATTTCAAATTAATTGCTTAAAAGACGCAAATAGTGAAAAAGATTCCATGCTGGGACTCGAACCCGGGCCATCAGTACAGCACACTGACATTCTACCGACTAAATCACATTGAACGATACCCAGGCTGGAAAATTTCTCACTATTACATGTTGTCAAGGCAACAAACGCAGCAAAAGATGGAATATTTAGCGTGAACCACCCACATGATGCAAACACGAAACTTAATTAAATCCAGCATTGATTGAAATTATATTAATACTTGGAAATTTTTCCAGAGAGAACCATTCGCCTTGCATACAATATTTCAAATGAAAGTCAAATTTCAAATTAATTGCTTAAAAGGCAATTTTAATTTGAAATGTTGTATGCAGGGCGAATGTTTCTCCCTGGAAAAATTTCCAATTATTAATATAGTTTCAATCGATGCTGGATTTAATTAAGTTTCGTGTTTACCCCATGTCGGTGGCTCACGAGAAATATTCCATCTTATGCTGCGTTTGTAGCCTTGCGAACATGTAATAGTGAAAAATTTTACGGGCTGGGCGTCGTTCCGTGTGGTTTAGTCGGTAGAATGTCAGTGCGCTACACTGATGGCCCGGGTTCGAGTCCCGGCATGGAATCTTTTTCACAATGTTGGCCTTTGCGCCTTTTAAGCAATTAATTTGACATTTGATTTTCATTTGAAATATTGTATATAAGGCAAATGATTCTCTCTGGAAAAATTTCTAAGTATTAATACAGCGATGAATTTTAAAATAAAATTTTGCTGTAAATATAAAATCTTATCTTTTTACCGTACTTTTTAGCAAAATATCGCTACTTTGGAGTCCTATTCTTCTAAAACATTTTACATTTTTCCACTTAAAAAACAATGCTTATCAACTGACACATTTTTTTATTAAGTTCTATGCTTGATATTTAGAATGTGTAAGTTTTTTAATTTGTTTTGATTTGTCATTGCTTTATTAAATACGAACATGGAAACTAACGGATATTAATACAACTATTATTTATAGAGCGGCATGATAAGCGATATTTACTTAAATTTTTTATTCCCGTGTATATTGTACTTTGTGAATATGAGCTAAATAGATTTGGTATGTTTTATAGGAAAAGACTGATCTGGGAAATAGAAACAAAAAAAAAAAGAGTAAGAAAAATCATGCGTTAAGCATAGATTAAAATATACTTTCCAACACTTTCTGAATGCTTTAACAAGACATCGTAATTTAGGGAAATGACGTAAATAAGATAACTAAGTAGACATTTTAGAAAACGCATAAAACATTTGAAAAACTGATTTCAGCAGTTACCGTCCATAGCCAAATATGTTTTCCAATTCTTTTAAACAGCCCTTATTTGATCTGTAGGTTGATACACTGAAAAAAATGAAGTACTCAAAAATGAGCAAACCGACGTACTCATATTGAATTGAATATTTTTGGATCAAAAATGAACCTATGCTTTCTCTATTTTGAAGCATCACATGTTATCAAACCCAAACAAACAAATAGTTTTGTACCCTGTAATGGTTCATTTCATTTATGGCGGCATAAATGATGTTTATTAATGTAAATATTAAATTATGCACAGCATTTTAAAAATAATTGCTTGGAAATAATGTTCTTGTCATAAAAATATTCGATTTGAGTATCTTGTTAAGAATTTTGCTATTTTTCTTGATAAATAATCAATTAAACATTTCTTGTTAAGAACTTTGGACGGGAAATAAATGTCAGTACATTTTTACTTTACATTTCAGGTTTTTTTTTTTTTTTTTTTTTTTTTTTTTGGAGGGGGGGGGGGGGCAGTACATAACGATTCATATTTGATCACAGCCATGGAATAAAAAATGAGTACATGTGTTTCTCAACTTTGAGTACATTTGGATCGGAGCTATTTTGTGCATGTGACGCATTTAAAATTGAGTACTTTTTACTCAATTTTGAGTACCCATTTTTTAAGTGTATATATACTATATAATGGGAACATTTAGTTTAGCAAGAAAACGCCTAACAGGTTGAAATTCATTTTTAGCAATTTATACTAATGTATGGAAACATACTTGAATACCTTTGTACAACCCTGTAGTTTACCTAAAATCTTTATTACACGCCACTATTTAGTTAAAATTTAATTCAAACTAAGACACTCTTAAAACTGCTGAAATCACATTTCCAGAAATTATAATATATAGACGGCCATGTATCCAATTCTTTACGTGACCCTGTATATCATTTTATCTATATTCTACAAATATTTCTTGGTAAATTAAATGCAGTTCAGCGAAAAAAAGCATAACTCATTTAAAAACCACCTTTAAGCAATTTGCGCCCATACCCAGTAATCCTTACGAATACTTTTGTGTAGCCTTGTATAGGAATTATAGCATTTATATACACCATACACTATGCATAAATATAGTGAATCGTAAAAGTGCATATCATAATTAAAAATATATTTCCAGCAATCATCGCTAATGAACAGTACTTCGGATACAATATGGTATCTGAAAGATTTTGTGTGTCCCTGTAAATGCTATGTACGTATTATTCGTATTATACATGAAATAATTTATAGTATGTAAACCTCAGCGACATACATCAATTTCATTATATATGAAATAGATTAACATAATTAAAGTATGCCGCAAACAATTCCCTCCACCTCTATATCATTATGTATTTGAATTCCTTTTTTAGTCCTGTAAATGAACAATAACTATTCTTTGCATCGCATAGTCAACAGAATGCATATTTTAGTGCACTTCATAAATGCATATAAATTTTATTCTGTTTGAAAGCGTGCGTAAAATCATAAAAAATCATTTGAAACGACTTTTTCCCATAGGCCGTAATGTAACGGAAAACTTTTGGCTGTCCCTGTAAATGAACAAAGCATGCTACAAACTTCATTACAAATAGGTACCGTGCGATGGTAAACGTCAATACCATCAAAAAATTTCAGGGCAATCCGAGTATATTTTCGAGAGTTAGAGTGCGCACAGACTGCTAGACGGACAGACGGAGAGACAAACCGAAGTCATAAGCACTTTTCAACTTGTGTCCTACATTATGTATCCTGTATTATATGAACTTTAAAAAAATATATACTAAAGCAGTTTAATCTATAACTTCCTATCAGGCATGAAAAATACTTTATTTCAATGCTTAAATATCATATTTTACTTTTTAGTGCCATAATTACCCGAATCATACACGTAGAAAATTAATTTACAATAGAAGAAAATTTAATAACCCATTCAGAATGTCTATAATTAAATGTTTGATTAAAATCACAAACAGAAAAAATGCTTACATACAATTAAAAAAAAATAAATATACCAATTTGAAAAACACTAAAAATAATAATTAGTATTTATAATTGTACTGTTAAACAACAGCAAACTACAATAGATAAATTAAATGCATTATTAGATTTAACAATATCTCAAAAATATTTCCATATGGTATAAGGAATTCCTATTATTTTATAATTTTGGCAAATGTTAAATCTGAAAACATTGGTTTGAAGATTTAGGATTTTAAAAGATAATTTAAAATATTATTAGCACTAAAAGAAAATTCTTTCAAATGTTTCACTACTGTAATATGTTAAAAATACATTTTCCCAGTATAATGTTAATTTCTAATCTGAAACAGTTTCGTAATCTCATGATAATCGAACATCATATTTAACCCCAAAATAATAATAACTATAAATGTTAGTAATCAAAAAATAGTAAGAAGCCGATAAAATAATTCCAAATCATTGTCGTTCCATACATTTCCAATCTCAAGTAAGAGTAAATTAATGTTTATATTAATTCCAGTATGAATGTAGGCATAAATGTCTCTGCGCAGTTTTTTTTTTTTTTTTTTTTTTTTTTTTTTTTTTTTTTTTTTTTTAAGCGATGGCAGATTAAAATATTTTTCTTCACAGTTATCAAATTGGAAAATATCGCTTCTGACAGTTAAAGATCAGTCTCTTACAAATATAACTATTTAACTCATAATATACAACCAGGAATATTTAAATTAAATAAAACTTACATGCACGTTCCATTAATTTCCGTGTATCCTAAAATGGTCATTTCCTTATCTTAAAGTGTTGTAGACGTGTTGTTCTAAAACAAGTGAACTATTTCCCGCGTATTCTCATATTTATTTTTCTGTGGGCAGACGATTTTCGAGCAGATGGTTTGTTACAGATTGTTTGTTTTTGTATACAAGAAATATGGAATTTGAACGCGCAGAAATTTTCTGAAAGTATCATTCATTAAAATTTTGTATTTGAAGAAATGTCCAATGTAATTAATCTTTTCTTTTTATCCGTACCAAATAATTCAAGTTAAAATGTATTGTAAAGTTCCTTTTTTCTAAATAATTATAATAATATTCATAATTAGAGTTTATTAGATAAAACATTGTTTAAATTTTTAAAAGGTGTAAAAATAAATTTAATGTATTGACGACACTCCCCCCCCCCCTTTTGTTTCTATTTTTTTAAAGTAAAGTTTGTTTTCCTTTATTTTCGGAAAATGCTAATTTTATTTTAAAAGTCTGAAAGAAGTAGAATTTATGACTTGAATACAAATTATAAAAATATTCTAAAGCAAGAAATGCATAGATGACTAAACTCTGAAGACTCTTTCTACATGCTCATTAAAAGGTGCAGATTTAACTGTAATAGAAAATTTTTAGTTTGAAACCACAGAAGTGTTTCGAATAATTCTGGTCGGTAAAAAAAGAAAGAATGAGTGAAATTTCCTCCCAGCAAACTAAATATGTAAGGTGTATAAATTTAATATTCGTAATTGTAAATATATTATCCAAATGCTAGATAAAATTGAAATCATGAAAATGTATACATTCACTGTCTTAGATATCAAATTTATAAAATATAGCCTGAAAATTTAGTTTATTAATGCTTGTATCGTGCACTTTATTTATTATCCCCCCCCCCTCCCCTTTAGTGACGGAATTTACCATTTGCTATCCACTAATATATTTTCATTCCTTATGCCGCTGTAACTCGTGGCTGTTTAAAATATTTCTCTTCATTTTCAAAGATTTTTGAAGTTCATATTTTTTGTCACACTGTGACTTACAATATGCTGGTTTTTTTGTCACATATGTGACGTGGCGTACGTTACATAGCAGTGACATAACAGAGACGTCACAATTTTTTTTAATTGCCAGAAAAATATAATTTTACAAAAAGTAACATGTTTTGAAGAATTTTCGTAAGTTTTTAAAGTTTTCTAAGAAGTTCACATTTCAGTCACAATGTGACATCACTGAGTGGTGGCATTTCGGTCACAGATGTGACGTGACCACAGTGACTTGCAGTGACGTCACCGTGACCATGCATGCTATGAGGGTAGATTTATGTGTGTGTTCTGTTTTCTAAAGAGACCACTGTATTTTTTGTTCACGACTCTTTGATGAAATTCGCAATTCTTTGACCCTTTGACGAAATTTGTGTTTTTTCCGCAACCGTTTGACGAAATTAGTGTAATTTTGCAGCCCTTTGATAAAATTCGCGTTTCTTTCCCCGCGACTCTGACAAAATTCCGTTTTTAAAGCGATCCATTGAAGAAACTTGAGTTTTTTTCGCGACCCTTTGACGAAATTCGCGTTTCTTTCGTGACTCTTTGACGAAATTTGCGTTTCTTTCGCGATTCTTTGATAAAATGTTCATTTTTTCATGATCCTTTGACGAAATTCGCTTTTTTCGCGACTATGTGACAAAATTTCGCGTTTTCTCCGCGATCCTTTGACATAATTTGAGTTTCTTTTCCGCTGCCCTTTGGCGAAATTCGCGTTTTTCCCCCGATCATTTGAAGAATTTGGCGTTTTTTTTTTCGGGACCCTTTGACCAAATTCGCGTTTTTTCCGCGATCCTTTGGCGAAATTGGAGTTATTTTCTGCGAACGATTGACGAAATAGATTTTTTATGGAGGCTATTTGTCAAAATTCGCGATTATTTTTATGTCCGAATTTTCGGATTGATGATTGTTTTTAATTTTCGGAACCCTTTCACTGTGTTTAATCAAAATCAAATTAAAATTATTCATACTCATATTTTATTTACTTATACTCATATTTTATTTTCAGATTATGTTCGACATTCATGAATACTAAAAATAATAATATTAATGACTATTTAGACAATTATGTACATAAACACTACGTAAAAATATGACTTAGACAATTACATTCAGATGAAAATCCAGTAAGAAAATCAGTTTAGAATGAAAGAAACGGATGATAAAAGAAAATGATAATTTTAAAGGTCTACAATTAAAAATAAATTTTAAAAATGCATCTCTGTAACTTATCAAATCAAATTAAATTTCTAAAGATTTCGCTAAGGAAGTATACAAGATAAATATAATTTTTACGAATAACAAATAAGTAAGATGCCAGACAAAATTGAGCTCGGGGGGGGGGGAGATAATTTAGAGAAGTGCATGGGTCACGGTCGGATCATACGGTGTGACACGGACCGAACGTTTAGCTTTTATTCCGGGTCGAGCTCCGACCAGAAAATTTTGACCAGCGTAGACCTCTAGGTTGTGTTGTGTTTATGACGGCCAATTATCAGCACGAGGGATATAGGCCCTAAGGTGGGGAGTGCTCTCCGTGGGGGTCTTTCTAAGGCAACCTAACCCGTATTTACGATTGGAAAACCAAGGTTCGAAGAAAACTCCGAACGATTAGGCCTACGGGCGAGATTGAGATCGAACCCAGCACCTCCCGTCTACAAGCTTCGAGAGCAGAATCTCTCGGCCACTGGTGGGGCGTAGACCTCTAGGAAGAAGGAAGTCCAGGTCAGGCTCAACCGGGAATAAAAAGAAGTGTGGCCCGATTCGAATCTGCAGAAAAATTTAAGATCAGGGTATGCCCGGCTCTAAAAGAAGACCTGACCCAGCCCGAGGCTCATGGATTTAAATTGACGCGACCCGGGCTGGGTCGATCCAGGCTCGAGCTTCGATATAAGTCATTTCCCGTGAGGATGTATAATGTCGTTTTGCAAATGCTTTATTATGCCCAGGGGGGGGGGGGCGATCGCCCCTTCGCTCCCCCCCCCCCCCCTTAGATCCGCCATTGGTCGCTCATGGAGGGAGTTCAACTGGGATGGCCTCTGAATGGAGGTAAAATTAGTATTGAGGCTATGGAAATAAATTTCGTTCCATGTAAAAATGGTTGTTCAGGGAGGTGGTCGCACAGGGAGCTTTCACTGTAAATGTACAGGCTTTGAAAAAAAAAAAGTAAACACCTGCAACAAATAAAACTCTGCAACAAATTATTGTAGAAGAAAGTTAATGGTACCAAACTATTGGAAATAAAGTTTACTTTTAAATAATGTATGTAAAATTTGCTTAGGGGCCCATCTACCTATTAAAACAAAAACAAACTTTGTTTTCTTTTCAATAGCAATACTTAAAAGTTTGACACCATAAATAAATTCTACACCCTTCAATTAGCATAAATCCAAATTTTTAGGAAAATCGTACGATTAGTTTGCGATAAATTATTTTAAAATGAGCATATTTTAGGGGCTGTATCCAAATCGAAGTTCGGTTCTCGATTGTTGAAATGCTACAGGATGACTATGTCTTTTCTATTAATGTATTATTTCTTGCCAATATGACCTTTCACTCCCTTAATATGTTTCGACTATTGCCAGCCCAAATGTTTCAATAAAATGAGTAAAAAATATTTTTTTCAAAATTTTTTTTCTTTTTTTCGAAATTAATGGTCCAGTTCCCAATCCGTGCAAAAATCAGTGGAATCAATCCTTGCGCAACTCAATTTTTACAAAAAATGCAGATATTTCTTAACCAACACCACCCTACAACTAAAATTCTTTTAAAGGAATAAATATCGCATGTATATATTTATGCAAAAATTTATGGCGAAAAAATTACAGCATTTTACAGATTATGCCATAAAAAATGGACGTAAGAGTAGTTACGTATAGAAAAAAACTATAAATAAATTAGTCAGGTGTGCCAATTTCAAAACTTTCATTTATCTCATACATGTTAATTGTTAATATTTGAAAATTTGCTATCAAAGTGCCAAAATTAAATGACAATGTATTCCCATCATGAACATTCTAAAGGTATAGGTTCGCTGAATTGCGTGCATTTAAAGTATCGCACATTTTCGAAACAAATCATTGAATTCACCCACCCTCTTAGATGTTTGTAGCCAAAAATTCTCAAGCCATAAAGAGCATAAAAGCGGCCTGTAAAGCGGGCAGTAGTAAAGACCATAAAAGCAGGCAGTATACACCCAAGCCTAATAAGGATCCATTTATGTGAAAGTGTACCAAAATATGAAGTTTGATTAAATTCCGTGCATTAGTTTTTGAGTTATAGCTATCGCTAAAATCGTGAAAAATGCAGCGTAGCAGCGGCACCTGTTATATGATTTACGCGAAAATCTAATCAACATCAACTTATGTCAAGGTCTAACAGAATATAAAGTTTGATGAAATTTCTTACAATAGTTCTTGAGACAGAGCTATTGCGGAAAATTTGAAAAATAGCAACGCCACTTGTTGAGCGAGTTCCACCAAAAACTAATCAGCACCAATTTATATCAAAGTCTAACTGAATCTAAAGTTTTATTGATTTTCGTGCATTAGTTCTTGAGATAGAACGCCCACAAAATTTTTCCCACATATTACAGACAGACAGACATTTTCTAAAAACAGTTAAATCGTGTTCAAGAACTTCTAAAACGTATAAATACGTCGAAAGCCGGAAGTAGAAATTTTTCACAAATCCAATACTTTCTTCTTGTAAAGACAAAATATAGTAAAAATTATATTTTTAAAAATATTTCTCTTTAACATACTAAAACCAAAGTAAATTTCTAATAACTGCATTAGAAAATATAGAACAATATCATTATTATTTTTGAAAAAAGAAAAGAAAATTGCCGGACGACCTGGACCCGAAAAATGAAATTTAGGCTAGGCCACAATCTTCAGATAAAAAATAAGGCCAGGCTAGAGTCCTAACCCGGAGTTATTCGGGTTGTACCCGACCCGAACCCGATAATTCCACCTGAAGTCAACCCGCCATCCGATCTGAACTCGCCAAAAAAATTTCTCTCCACCCGCCACCCGACGAAAAATTTTTTGAAGACTGGCAACGCAACCCGACCCGAAACAGACATATTTTAACCCGCATCCGACTTGAACCCGAAACACTTCAATCCGCAACCCGAACTGAACCCGAAATGAAACGAGTGTAAGTCATTTTTTAATGCAATTATGATAAATAATCTACAATCATATCTCTAATAACAAATGTATCTTTTATATTAGAAAAGTGGATAAATCTATCTTTTTTAATATTAAAATGTGGTAAATCCTCTGAATAGTGGACACCTCTGGATCGTTGAATAGCATTCTGTATCTGGTCGGATTGTCCCCAAGTTTCTTTTTTTCGGGTCGGGATAACTGATTTTCTTTTCAGGTTCATCTTAGAATAATGCTTGCGGTTTATATTTAGGTTTTTTGCGTCGGTTTCTTGGGATTTTCACATAAAAGTTTGAGCAGAAATATGTTTCAGATGAAAACAAATACGTATATGAATTTGAAAGAGTAATATATTCAATTTACTGCATGAGAAATAAAGTGTCTATAAGAAATCATAGATCATTCTTTCTTTACAGTACAGTTAAGAACTATTTTCTCTTATCTCAAAATATGAAAAATATTCACAACATTTCGTTTTTCATACGTACAAAAAATCATGTATCGTATTTGGGATCGTTTATGCATGCATAAACATTTTACGTGTGTGTATAGATTAATTGACATGATTACTATTCAGAGGTATAAGCGTACAAATATACGTGTTCGGAATTGAAAAAGTTTTTGCTATATAGAGGTTCCAGCTTTATGGGAGTCTCCACTATACAGGTCTTATTGTATATAGATTTTAACCAGAAAAAATATTTTGGACATTCTTTTGAAAAATTCGTTCAACCCGAACCAGATCCACAAGAGTCAGAACCCAATATGAAATCGACCTTAACAAGAAGCATTGAAAGTCAACCCAAAAAAGTGGAAGGCAACCCGACCCGCAACGAAAAATATAGCGCCAACCCAACGCTACCCGAACAATCGGTAGGGTCGGGTGCAAATAAAAGCGGCTAACCCGACCCGACCTGATGCAGGACTCTAGTGCAGGTCCGACTGAAACCTCATGAAAGAGAATTGGCTCTGGGCTGCGCAAATCTCTAATCAGCGTACCAACATGGCTGCCAGTTTATCCTCGATTTTTATTCCAAAATTTAACATTCTTACCAGAACTTCTGAAAGAAGAATTTTTTCTTTGTGTAATTACGAAATGTCTGTGATTAAATAAAGCAAAAAATACTATTCTTTATTTATGGTATGAACTCGAAATTTTTAAATGAAAGTGGAGGCCAAACTGGCAACCTGGCCTGGTACCAGCTGTTGCATGGCCTGTTGGTTTTTATAAGAAAATACACGATGTAATAGTTTTGCTTCTTATTTAAGCATACGCGTTTAGTAGTAGAATCACTTAAATCTTATACTTGTGCTATCTTAATTTTTTATTTATAAATGATATCTTATAAATCTTATTTTTTAATTACATCTCTTTCAAAATTATTTTGCACTCTCATTTTTCATTTTTCTTTTTTTTTTCTTTTTAGATCAACCATATTTTGGAGGCAACTTTGGAATGCCGTATTATTGAGGCTTTTAATTCTCAAAGCTCGAAGAATATTACCATTATGGATCGAAGTGGACTCTTGTTTCTCCAAGCAAGACAATATCGCTTTGACGACGGCAGTAACAACAAATAATAATGTTTTTATCAATGTGTTTTAAATTTTAAATAAAGCATACTAAAAATAATAATGTTTACTCAAATACTTTAAAATTTTAAATAAAGTATACTCATAATAACAATATTTAACCAATCAAGGAGAGGACCCGAGGTTGGGGATACAGAATGCGGCGACCTTTGTGCATTGAAAGAGTATAATTAGTAGATAAACATAAGACAAGGATAAAGTTCAATATGTCGGAGGTCTCAAAAAACAAGCCCGAAGTCACCCAATTTTGAAACTTTAGTACATAATCGAATAAATTATGCACATTTCTGAGCGGCTGGATGGTACAATTGGCAGAGTGCCAGACTGTTTCTCTCTCGGAACTTTGTGGGCTCGATACCCCGACAACACTTTTTTTCCCGCTATGAATTGTATTTTCTGAAATTCTTCTTCAATCTTTGTAAATTTAGAAATTTCTTCACTAGGCATGTTTTATCATTTTAATTGCGACATTACATTAAAGAACTAGATCCAATTTTCGCAAAAAATTAAAAACAAAATGCCGTGCTCACTCGGTGTGCAGCAGATGGCTGTTAAAACTTTAATACAAACAAGAGTACAATAAATCCACCTGTATATTTTCAGCTAAAAACCATCTGCAAATCTACGTAATTAATAAATGTTAATGCCCATGAAAAGATTGTTTATTGTCAAAAACTGTTATTCTAATTCCAAACATAAGATCCAAGAAATAAAGAAAATTATTAAAAAAAAAAAAAAAAAAAAAACGGAAAATAATTTAAATTGTTATGTATTAGAAAAGATGAAATTAAAATACCACATTTTAATTGATTTCGCTGAGAAGAATAGAAGTTTATTCGCATAAAAAACTGTAAATAATAGTGAATTAAATAAAAATTTTGCCGTCTGAAGAATTTTCTTTTTTTAGCCCCCGATATGCTATTTCTTTTTTCCCAGCTTATTTTGTGTCGTCTCGAAAAAATAACGTTACGTTACAGAAGCTATCCGTAAAACAAAGTAGATGTATCATTGTAATATTAAATACTTTATAGTAATTTTTTTTTTTTTTAATTTCTCAGCATCGTACATTTTCAATTTTTATACCGTCGTATTGGGAAAAAGATGTAATTTTAAATGCAATTTGTTTTAAAACTGCGTCTCAATTTATTTCGAAATATTAATTTTTTGTAGTTTTTAGAGCCATTTTCTTAATATTGGCAGCGGAAGTACTCCATTTCTATAGAAAGTAAAGGAAAAATATTGTGCGGGTTCCTTAGAAGGGGGGAGCGGGAGCGGTTTACTTCAGAGGCTTCATGACCAACAATAATTAGATATGAAGAAAAGTAAGGTTTTATTTACATAAAAACAAACAATGTTTTTTCTGGGCTAAAATACTGGGGATAATAACACACAACAAAAATAATCTTGTTGAAGTTGAGAAATAATGCAAAGTCAAAGCTTAATATGCATAAGTCCCTTTAACCTTTAACTGATGTCACAGAAATTGTCGCATAACTAGTGTGAGCGGTCTGTGAGACCGTTCTATCGAAATATGAAGAAAAGGCACGATTAACTCATAGGAGGGTGTTTCTGTACTAAACTTTTTGTACAGGACTGCTATAATTAAAATTCACCTATTCAAACGTTTCTGGTGATAGTACTAAAGTTCCAAACGGAACAAATTTTCGGTAGTGTTTGTAGTTAAACTGAAAATTGCAAGTTAAACTATAAAAATTGAAAAAAGCCGCGGTCTGAGAGACCGGTAACATCAGTTAAAGGTTAATATATAACTGAGAGTGTCGTCAAGGTAACTAAGAGTTCTGATGATCAGAGCCACTTTCGATTATAAGTAATCGCTTTAGGATAGTTCCTTTTATAGGTAAGATATCTCCGTACTGCTATGGCAGCCTTTCGCTATGCCAACACCCCAATTTCCTTTCACTCAATACCGACCATGTTCACCGTCGGAGTGCCGCAAGGCTGCTCCGCTACTCGGGTCGTCTGCCCGCGAAACCTTGAGTAAATCCCGGAAAGATATGTCTTCCCTTTGCTGCTTATTACTGTATTTCGCGATAGTGACGTCGTATGCATACTTTACTGTAGATGTTTTATGTTTAAGAGTGGATCGTAAGTGTAGAATTCTTAAGTGGATACGAATGATGTCATCTTACATGAAATAAAAGCATGTGCTTTA
The DNA here is from genome assembly GCA_963932465.1 of Maratus speciosus. Taxonomy (NCBI): domain Eukaryota; kingdom Metazoa; phylum Arthropoda; class Arachnida; order Araneae; family Salticidae; genus Maratus; species Maratus speciosus. The sequence continues at coordinate 424,602,761 of OZ010789.1, read as the reverse complement.
AATTTTAAAATTGAAAAATGTTTCGTATACTGTAAAAAAAAGGACTAAAAAACGGAAATACTACTATCAATCTAAACGCCAGTACCATTTTTTTTTTTTTTTTTTTTTTTTTTTTTTTTTTACAGTGTGCTATATATATATATATATATTTCATCGGGGGCGACACTAAATTCTGAAAAAGCAGAATTCCTGTTTTCTAGTTTTTTTCATTTCATTAGATTCATAAAATTGCAATTTCTCTGTAAATAGATAAGCATATTTGTGTGCACGCAGAAGCATGCTTTTATTTATATTTAGCTTAAACGTAAAAGATTACATATATATATATATATTTAAATTGTCGTTCGAAAATAATTAATCATTATTGTGTCTGCGGGAAAGATAAAAAGGCCTTGTCTGGGTATCGAACCCATAGCGTCACAATAGAGAAAAATTAAAAGGCTGACGCTTTGCGTAATTTACAGTAAACTCTGTCTAAGGCGGAAGCGATCGGGACCAAGAAAATTTTCCGTAGTAGACAATATTCCGCCTTAGACAAATTTTACTCTATGTCTATGGATTCACAGGGACTTGAAAATCTTTCCGAGTTAGACAGATTTCCGTCTTACACAGAGTTCGCCTTACAGAGAGTTTACTGTATTTGATTATGTACTAAAGCATCAAAATTGGGTGACTTTGGGGCTTGTTTTTTAAGACCCTACTGCATATTGCACTTTATCCTTGTCATATGTTTATCTATTGACTATACGCTATCACTGCACAAAGGATTGGCGCATTATGTGTCCCCGACCTCGCGTCCTCTTCTTATATGAGTTTTAAATTAAAAATAAAGCACACTGATCATCCGGCAATTTCTCAGGACTTTTTTTTTTCAATTAGTTTTACTAAAAATGCAATAAATGTTAAAAAAAAAAAAAAAAAAAAAAAAAAAAAAAAAACTATTTTTATTTCCACGACTGACTTATTGGAATACCCGGACACTGAACTTAATTTTTGACACAAAATATTATATATAATTTTAATAATATATAATTTTGACCTCAAAAGTTTTTTAAACAAAATGAAATTATTTTTTAGCTAGCCCAAATAAGTGTTACACATTTAATAATCTACCGTACGGAGAGAGGGAAAATAGAAAAACCTACAGTGCATTTATGCATAACAGAATGGCGCCATACAGACAATAAAATTTGAAAAATTTGATTAGCGAGAAGATTTCGGATAAAAACTTGGCAAGTCTACTATTATCGCCAAGTAAATATTTATCGAATTGTCTCATTTGTCTAACCAAACTCCTTCAAATGCGAGTATCATTAAGTTTTGGAACGTGAATTGCTATAGTTTGGACAAAAACTTTCGCATTATTCATGTGCCCCGTGCCCCACTTTCCCACGCATAAAGGCAGGCCAATAATAGCAGAACCAATAGCAATCTAACCAATAGCAGAAAAAACAAAACACTACTATAGTCGACAGAGAATAATGTCTACTTTTATTTAATATTTTTAAACATTTTTAGAGGATATCTCCATATTAAAGCAAGAAAGTAAAATCAATCGTCATGCATAGATTATGATACACTTTTCAACACATTCAGAATACTGTAACAAAACTTCAGTGTTTAATAAGGTGACAGATGGTGTCTAAATAAAAAATTTGGTAAACGCATAACACATTTGAAAACCCAATTTCAGCAATTACCATTTACAATGGAAAAAAATAGCCGAATTATTTTGTACTGCCCTCAATACAATCTATAGATTTGTACATACCGGGTGTCCTAAAATCGACTGACTGATTTTAAAATTAAATAACTTGAAAATGGTCACAGCTATTAAAAAAATTTTTGCCGGAAGGTTATGTAAGATGTCAGGAATTTTTTTTATTTTTTTAACTGCGATTCTCGATGTTAGTTCTAAATAACAGCGATAGATGGCGCTGCAAGCAAAATGCACTAAATCGAGGCCAGATTTTTTTATTCACTCTTCTGTCAGTACTGATGCGAAATAAGGAGGTTAAATATATTGAATGGGACCCTAAGAACAAAATTGTATTGGCGACCGAGAAACACTCCATATATTTAAGACAGGTTCTGTTTTCACAGGTAATACTGTAGTGAAAAGTGTCTATACCATTATCTTGCTTTAAATGATAAATTTTTATGATCCCTTCGAAAAAAATACCATACAATTGAATCGTATAAGATTTATCTACTAATACACGTATAAATCTGGATCTTAAAGATGTCTATCCAAACCTGACTACGCGTCCAAAAAATTTCCTTACACTGCCTGCATCTTTCGATTTCAATGAAAGAAGTTTTAGCAAATTAGAACTCATTAAAACATATGTGATGAATTTAATATGATGCACGATTAATAAATATTTTTATTACAAATGTTGAACATCAGATAGCTAGCTCCCTTATGATGATATCATAACTTTTGCAGCAAAGAAAATTCTCAAAATTTTTAATTAATGGATAACTATGATGTATTTTCTGGGATTTTAATATTCTATGTGATTTTTATCATAGAAACTCGACAGAGTTTCTCGCCAAGCAAAAGGAACAACAATGCAATGAACCGTAAATGAAAAGAATACTAGCCAATCGATGCCAAACGATTTTACAATTTTTTATCCCCCGGTACGGTAGGCCATTTCTTTCCCCCAGCTTATTTTGTCTCCGAAAAATAACGTTACCTTACAGAAGCCAGCAATAAACAAAGCAGATGCATCATTGTACGATTAAATGCTCTATAGCAATTTTTTTAATTTCTAAGCATCGCGCATTTTAAATTTTTAGACCGTCGTATTGGGGAAAAAAAGTTCTTTTAAATGCAATTTGTTTGAAAACTGTATCTCCATTTATTCTTGAAATATTTATTTTTTTGTAGTTTTTAGCGACATTGTTTCATTTTGGCAACTCAAGTACTCCATTTCTATAGAAAGTAAAGAAAAAATAGTTGGAAAATAGCAATTATATCTTTTTGTTGCCACTTTCTCATAAAAACTGAAAAAAAAAGTAAAATACGTGCTATTTTGAAAAAATATAAATGAATTGATTTCTTTTTGCTGCAGTTGTCTATTATTCTGAGATAGTGACGTCATACCCAAACTTTTTTGTAGATGTTTATGATTATATAGTAAATGAGGAATTCTTTAGCGGATTCGGATGACTTCGTTTTATATAAATAAAATCGCGTGTTTTAAGTCCTAAAACTGAGCTACAGTAGAGTCCCGGTTATCCAACTCGCGCTTAACCGAGTTTCCGCTTTAATCCAGATATTTTCTTCTGATGGCAAATCACTGTTGACAAACAGCCACGGAGTCGGTCTCACGTGTTCATAGGGAGACCAATCAAAAACCGCCCAGATGCTCCGGGAGAGTTCAAATGAAGCGGAGAAAAAAAAGGGGGGGTGAGAGGACGAATTAAAGTAAATTAAACCATAACTTTCAAAAATTGGGTGTGCTGGACAAATCGTTTACTAAGCTGTTTGAATTTTTCCATATGTTGTAGGCTTCCCAAAAGTCAATAATTGAGGCTTCGGAAAATTTAAAATTAGGATTGTTGGACCAGCAGTGATTAGCAATAGCGGAACGCTTGATGTCACAATTTTTAACACAAGTTTTATGCTCCCCTAAACGGACCTTAAATGGTCTTTTCGTTTGACCAATGTACATTTTATTGCATTCGCAAAATATCTTGTAAATACCCCAGTGTGAAAAACTGTCAATTGGATGTTTCAGATTTGTGAACTAAATTTTGTTAAAAGGAGTATAAACTATCTTAAAATCAAATCTTAACAAGATTTTAGAAATTTGTTGGCTTATTTTCGGAAAATATGGAAATATAATTAAATTTCTTAAATTTTCATTGCTGACAGTGTTAATTTTGGAGTGAGGACGTTTACTTAGTTTATTATGAATGGAATCTATGATTTCAACTGTAAAACCTCGATCAATGGCAATGGATTTAATGTAATCTATTTCAGCTTTTAGAAAACTGTCGGAAGAACAAATATTTAAAGCTCGATAGACATAAGCATTAAAGGCAGCCAACTTTTGGTTAGGAGAATGGGGTTTCATTTCGCTGTTGACAGTCGGGATGTAAGGTGCGCCTTCTGGCTCTACCTACCCCCTCTTTTATTCCATAGTTGTAATTTATTTTTATCTTTGATTTATAAGCACTGATGATGGGGCTTTAGAGGCTTCGAAATAGCAAAATGCTTTTTAAAATTACTTACATTTGTATTTTTAAACGTTGTTTCTCTCTTTTTAATATATTGACACAAAGTACAACCCCCCCCCCCTCTTTTTATGTAGTTTATATTTTGCGGACTGACCGAAACGGGATTTTGATACCTCTATAGCTCGAGTTCTATTTATGATAGAAACAAAATTCTTGTTTCTATGGAATGGGGCGTGCCACGTGACTAAAAAAAAAAGTAAAGTGGAATCTGGCGAATGGGTTTTTAGTAAATGCGATTTTGAAAGAGCTGTTTTTTGCACTTTTTAAATTCTTGTTCAGACCAAAATCTGTTGACAGGGCTACAGCGATGCGTAATTAACGGATTTTCACGCGTTTTACTGTATTTGAATTGTTTTTATGAGTAGTTTAAACTTTTGAAAGTTTTGTGTAAAAATATTGATTAGTTTTTTATTTATATGTGTTTGAAATAATTAATTCCTATTCTTAACATAGAGCACCCGTCCTTTTTTTCCTATACCATCCCCTTTTATCCCCTTCCGCCCCTTCTTTAACACCCCTTTAAGACAATGTTATACCAAAATTTTGTACTAAAAATACTACATTGTTATTATTTCTTGAATGTCCTGTGGGTACTATGCAAATTCATTATAAGTAAAAATTTAGAAGAAAATAGAAAGTTATAATGGTAAAAAGGTACGGAAAATTAAACTCGCAAGTTTAACTTAAACCTCAGTTAAATAAAAAAAATTTCGCTCATGATCATTTTTTCTTTATTTTGAATCATTAAGGCATTCGTCTATCAGATTAAAATGTTATTTTAGCAAGTTTAATTTCACCAGATTTTTATTCCCGAAAGTCAAAAGATTGTGAAAATGCCCCATTTCTTTTACTCTTAAACTGATTAAATTTTTTAAACATTCATGCAGGCTTTACATGTATTTTATTCTGTCTGTCTTTCTATATGTATACTGCACATATACTGAAATATTTTTTTCAACGTTCTAAACTTTCCAATTTATTCAATTTAAGCCATTTTGCAAAGGTAATATAAGTCAGCCTGCTTTTTTATTACATAACTTTTGAGTCATTTTTTAAAACCCTTTTATACCAAATGAATTTTTGGCAGTTTTATTGGAATTTTTTGTTCATGTTTGATTCAAAAAGATTAATAAGAAGATTAAAAAAAAACTAATCGAATCCGTTATTTTGGACTCGATAATTAAAGCGTGCTATCAATATGCCATAAATAGTTTTTAGTTAATTTTTAATCAGATTATAGTGTTATTTAAAAAATTACAAGTACGACTAAAATTAAGGAAAATTATTTCATAACGATGAACTATCGATATCTGCACTTTTTTCAAAAATGAATTATAATTTATCGGATAAATTATCAGAAATATATGAGAAAATGTATAAAAGGCATACGACTCAGTATGTCCTGTCAGTCATGTTAAAAACAATTGGGAATTTAGAAGGTACATGCATTGATAATTCAGAAAAAACTACAACTGTTAGAGCTTATGAAAACATTTTTTTTTTTAAGCTTAATAAGGGGTTGTGCATATATAACGTTATCAAATTTTTGGTAATTTTGGAGCCCCCCTCCTCTCCTTACAATATCATACGTCATCATTCCTCTAGCCTCCCTCCCACCACCCCCACCGTAATGATATCGTTATCAATGTATACAAATTCTTTAGATTTTTGGATTTTTTTTTTTGTTTGTTTGGAGTGATATACAAAAATGGTTACATTTATTTTTCGCATACTTCATATTGATACAAATGCAGAGAAGTCAATAAAATATGAGTTTATATATGGAATAACTTTATATCAAATAATACTTAAAAGAAATAGTTACTATTTAAAAGTATTTAATAATAGCTTTTTGTTACATAATGCAAACAACAGTAATAATGTGTTTTTGCACTTGCCCCCGCATGTGGTGGGGCAGTCAGAACTTCTTATTGACAAAGCAGATGGACAACATTGTTTCTCTTTTATTTACTAATAAATACAAGCATCATTTCAAACATACTTCACATATGATTTGTAGAACAGCGGATTATATATGCATACAAGTACGACAGAAAAATAGGAATGCTAACGTTGGGATATTCCATATTTTGGAATTAAATAATTTTATAATCATTTAATGAATTTAATAACAACTTTGTATTTTCATAAAACTAGATAACATACTATAAGATGATAACATACAATTTTGATGTAAAGGCCAGGTTACAAATAAAAAGAAAAAAGTTTGGTTGGATCAAAATTAATAACGATATCAAAATAGAAACCCCCTCCCCCTGAAGATATCTTACGATATCACGTGCCAGACCCCCCCCCTCCTCCCCCCTAAAATGATAACTTTACATATGCATAGCCCCTAAGCTAATCTACATTTCTGCCGCGGTTATCGGAGGGACGTTGGATTTCCTGAAATAAAAAATGTAATTTTATTTTAAAATTACTTCAAGCACGCCCGCTAATAAATTAAATATTCACTATTCAGTCTGTTTTTAAGTCTTTACATATTTTGTGCGAATTAATATAATTTTTGAAAATGTAACGACATTGTACAAAAAGTTATTAGGATAAAATCCTTGCTGAGCTAATTAATGAATCACCCTATAACTTAGAGAACAACAGCTAAAAATATTCCTGTTTTATTGATCACATTTTATCATTTCTAAAAAATATATAATTTATTCTGAGATTTGTAAGAATCGATAATATGGTTTTGAAGTATTTTAAAGTAGTCCAATATTATGTCTTATTAGGCATATTACACATTTGAAAAGTTTTAGCATTCACTTTTAAATATTTTTTTTTACTTCCACGATCTTTCATTTATCTTTGCTTTTCTGAATTAAAATGGAATGTCTATAATGCAAATACCTTACAAAAAGGAATGCTATCTCACCAAATACAACTCGTTGTAAATGATCCCGGCAAGTCACAAATCTAAAACGATAACCATAAAAAGAAGTGATATCACATAAAAAGATGCTGATATATAAGTGCATACTCCGAGTGTTATGTAAAAATCTATCCCTACTTATAACATTTTCAAAGGACTCGAAGTGAGGTACAGTATGTGAAAACTGATTGGCGACTTGCAGGTGTATGTATAATCTATACAGTACATAAATTTCGAAAATTTGTGAAAATCGAAAAAATAAATTTTGAATTCTCATTATATCACTTTTATAAATATTTGTTGGAGGAAGATCTGTAATAAATCAGAAAAAGTTGTAAGACAAGCTGGAAATGGTATGTAATTGTGGTAATCATCTATTATTACAGTTACACTTTTCAATATTTTAAACATAATTTTGAATTGCGTTACGTTTAACAATACACTGTTTCAAAATTAAAGGGAAAACTGGTAAAATGGATCCTGTTTTTGACAGAATTATTTCTTAAACGTAAAATGTCGTGTTTCCAACATAATGAATATTATATAATACTATAGAAACAGAAGCCTTACTAGAACAGGTTTTTCCCTACTCATGTGCAATTCCGTTTACGCAGGCTTTGCTACAATATATCTTAGTTTAGTTAACGTCTATTATTAAGTATTTTTTTTATTTTTTACAAACTCAAAATTTATATGTTTGCTTAGAAAATCATCCTCGTAAAAGTGGTGTTTCTCATTCAAATAATGGTAAATAAAATCAACAAAACGATCCCACATGATGATAAATAAGAATGGGCATGCGAACTCCAAAAGTTTCAGCTTTTCACTGTATAATGGGAGCAGAAATACAAGAAGAAAATTGTTAGACATATAGTCATAAGTAAGTGCAGGATAAACAAACATTATAAAAAGTCTGCAAGTCGGCCAAGCAGTTTTCACATACTCTACCTCACTCCGAGTCCTTTGGAAACATTATGAGCAGTGATAGATTTTTACACAGCATTCGGAGTATGCACTTCTATATCGTTTCTTTTTTTGTGATATCACTTCTTTTTATGACTGTCGTCGTTTTAGATCTGTGGCTCGGCGGGATCATTTGCAACGAGTTGTTTTTGATGGGATATATTTTATTTCATTTGTTTACAAAATAAGGGAGATGGGGGCACATGTGAACAGTTCGCATAAATATAGCTTTTTCTCATGACTGGATTAATTTCTCTAAACAAAACCTACTCAATATAGTAAATAGAACTTTCTTTTATACATGGTATTTTTTTAAAAATCACCTGTATAGTTCTTCTTACATTTTTCAATAGTTTTATAAATTCGGAAAATTGTTCACATGTGCCCCATCAGCGGGGTAGTTGTGCACGTGGGGCACATGTGAACACATGTGAACACAGGGAAAAAATATCCTTTCACATGCTTTTTATTCTGTTATTCATTTGGCATCGTAATCATTAGTTAATTACTTGTGAAATTCACCATAAAGAAAAAAAAATATATATATTCTAGTATAAATATATATCTCTAGTTTCTGGGTGATATGTTTAAGCAAACGATTATAAAATGAAAATAAGTAGATTTTGGGGGTGGAGGCTTAGATGATTTATTAAGTATTGCTGAAATAAAAAAAAAATGAAGAAGCAATTAAAAAAAATTAAAACTTTTAAATTTTGCTTAGGGGTTTTGTTTGGGGAAAATTTTAGGGAGGGGGCGATTACATACTACTTATCTCAAATCTACCGAAATACAAAAGATTCCCACTTCTGTATTCGCCTTATTTGCTTGTAAATTATAGATAAAGAAGGGTTTTTTAATGATTTAAAAAAAAATCTCGACTATAACCCCTCCTCCCTCCCCTAACTCCTTTTGCTTATGAAAGAGGGAGGCGGTTACAATAGGGATTTTACGGTAGTTATCAGTTTAAAAATTTTATTTTCTTAAAATATTACTCATATCTATCTCCATTCAAAGCATCATATACATAACTGTTTTAGATATGGAAGTAAGCCATCATTGCAAGTTTAGAACAGATGTAATAGAAAACTTTGCAAAGTTGTTCAAGGTAATACTTTTGTATTAACAATGTATAAAAAATATTGTTGTAAGCTGTTTAGTAAAATAATATATAACACTTGTTGCATTTTAGAAAACATTAAATTTATTTAAGGTACAATTGAATGTAAACGAGCTTGTTTCTCTTTATGTATTTGCAGAAATATGTGTTTGATGAAGTTTCAATGCATAATCAACTTTGTGCGAGGAAAATATCTTCTATTTCAGGAAAATTATAGATAATGGAACTGACATTATTTATCATTAAGTTAACTGAAAGGAGCAGAATCACAGAATGATTATTGGGGCATTTATGAACTGTTCATATCTGCCCCAACTAGTCTGTTCACAAGTGCCCCACATTGCTACTGTTGTTAAATTGATAAATCATTAACATTTCTTAATTTTAGAAGAAAAAGAACTGTATCAAAAATATTTATTAGTATTCATAGTATATGTTAAAACACTCAAATTCAAATAAATGAATAAATAAATAAAGTTATAGGCTTATCAACTTGGAACAAAAATTTTACTTTTGAGACCTAAATACAGTGTTTTGGCTACAGAGGTCAAACAAAATGTCAAAAAGCTTCAGAAAATTTTTACCAAACGTCTACAGGTACTGTCATCTTTAGTAATTTTTTTCAAATAAAAAAACTTATAATAATTATTGAAAAATTGCGATGTTCACATCTGCCCCCTGTTCACATGTGCCCCCATCCCCCCTATATAACAAAAACAATATTTTAAAACCGCAATAATCATGGAAGCTATTAGCTTAAACTAAAACTTCGTGAGAAACAATGTTTTCTTATACAGTCAAGTCAGTCGTTATTATGTTATGACCTCTTTGTGAGATACAGTAAACTCTGTCTAAGGCGGAATCGATCGGGACCGAAGAAATTTTCCGCCGTAGACAATATTCCGCCTTATGCAAAATACCCGAAAAATAAAATTTAAAACATTAAAAAAACTGAACAAATTGTACATTTTTTTACGTTCGCAACCTTTAGTATCGATCTTTAAAATTAAGATTTTAATGAAATTAAACTTTTTATTAAATTTATTGTTCTTTAATAATCTTGAAAAACTTTATTTGAAAACTGAAATAAATGGTATCGATATAAAATTACTTCAGTTCTAGAATTTAATGAAAAACATTAAGGTTGTTCTTAACTGCTCTGCTCAACAATCGCAAAACGTTTTGACACATTTACAAATTCATTTTTTAACGGAAAGATATAAAACTGGAAAGTCTGACCATGGAAGCGATTTGGAATCGAACCGTGTTTTCCCTTTTTTGATAGATTACCTATTGAGTTGTAAGCGATTTTGATCCCTTGACAAACACGTTTTTCACCTTTTCTTGAGTGGTTATTCTCCTTTCGCGCGGAAATTCGGTTCAAAACACCCACTTTGACACTATTTTCCGAAAGATCTATTGCGTTTGCAAAAAAAAGTAAAAAAACAGCTCGATTACATAGTTTCTGAACAACAACACCTGCTAGTTTCATGCATTTCCGAACAAAAATAAATTGAAACTTATGTCATAAAGTTGCCCTTCTTGATTTGAGAACAACCTTAACAAATTCAAACCTCATCTTTAACATAGTAGTTTAGAGAGTCGGAAAATAATCTTTTATCAATACTTTTTTTTTCCTTTCGGTTTACCAAGCCTTCTTCAGTAACACATTCCAAGTCACATTGTGTTACTGATTTTTATGGTTAAAAATTATCATTTAAAAATATTTAATCATAAAGATAATTAAGGTTCTTGAATTTAATTACTTTATTACTCTATTACAAAATTTATCAAAAAGTTCGAAAGTATTTCATGTACATATATCAGTTTTAAAGTTTCATAAATTAAATGCATTTCATTTTTAAAAGAGAGTTTTTTCCGCCTTATGCAAAATTTGTGGTTCGGTGGGACATTATAAACCTTTCCGTTTCCGCGTTAGGCAGATTCCGGCTTACACAGCATGAACTAATGTTATTTGCTATGGGTTCGCCGGGACTAGAAAAATTTTCCGCGTTAGACAGATTTCCGGCTTGCACAGAGTCCGCCTTAGACAGAATTTACTGTATGTCAATAGTCGCACAATCGTTATGGCAACCATGGAAAAATCGTTAATTTCCGTCTGCATGAACATAGGAGCAGAATATACAGAAATATCTAAATCAGCTTTGAGGTTCTTGGTGGGTACAACACGACATACTTCCGTGAACGTACTTTTTTTACTTTGCTGTTTTTGAAAAACAAGTACAGAAACTAAGTGTGTGTAGAAAGTGGCTTATGGTTAAAATTAACCAGTTTTAACTCTGATATAGATGCCCTCGTAGGACCAGTGCCAGAAATAATGTAATAATGTTTGGATAATAATTAAGCGCATTCTCATTACATTTGCTGTTTTAATTATTATTCAACTTACACACATTGGGATTACCAATTCTTGTTTTAGTGCATCCTTCGTATGAAAGTTTGCTTTTTCATACGACAGGAACAGGATAGCCGATAGCTTATAGAGGTAATACAAAATTTCTATACCGATGTTGGATACACCCTCATATTGGGAGGGTCACGAAAATTTTATTTTACTTAAAGGTGGAACGCGTACCAATAAAGATTGGGAACCGCTGTTCTAAAATATCCATAGGGGAGAGACAAAGTTTGAAAAAAAAAAAAAAAAAACTTTTTTTTTGTTGTTGTTGTTTTTAACCCAGCCCACTGTGCCCACTAGTCTAAAACCCGGGTTTTTTCGGGCTTTATTGAGTTTTTTCGGAGAGCACTTTAAACTTCTAATTTTCATATACATAATGCCTAAATTCTTCATTTATCAGTGAAACCTGTGTATAATTGTGCACTAATTAAGCATGAATTAACAATATGTATATATAAATCAAGTTAATTTAAAAGGTATACATTTGTATTTCATGGGACTAGTTTGCTGCATAAAGGATATGTTAAGCCAACTACAACTGGATTTCTTTATACAGTAACTCCCTCAAATCCGCACAGCTTGGGACCAGAGGTTGTGCGGATTTTAGAATTTTGCGGATTTCTGGTTATTGCTTTGTTTACACTTTTTAAACAGTAATTTGAGTGTAACAATGCAATCAAAATTATAAAGAATCCTTTCAATATAGTAAAATATTAAAATAATTAAGTAAAGTAATAAACTAAAACGATAAGAAGTAAGTTAATTTAAAAAACGATTAAATTATTAAAAGTAAAGATCAAGTAAATAATTAATAATGTATAATTAAATCTGCATAATAAAGATAAGATACATTTTCCTTGAATTATTGAATGAAACTTGAATCATAATGGTACCCTATTAATTCACATAAAAATCATAAAGTAAGGAAGTTTTATTTCAGGTTTAGCCAGTCTTAATAACCAGAATATCTCGCTTAATACATAAAATATTGTGATTACCAAAGATATCAGCAATAACTTTTTTTTCAGAAATAAATTGTACTTCCTTCATAAAAAAACATGAGTTCGGTCATATTTTAGAGAATTAATTACATATTAAAGTAAACTAAGGATATGAACTAAAAAATTCTGTAATTTTGCCCCTACATCTGAACTGAAAGTTTCATTGTTTACATCTGCGATGATGTGCGGATTTTAGGCGTTTTCGGATTTGAGGGAGTCTACTGTATAATTCTTACCTTAAGTTAAACATGCTAAATTTATATAGTTTATTTCATTCAGTTCAAATTAGGAATCAATTAAAAACAACATTTTTTTTTTTTTTTTTTAGAAATGGGATTTATAATAATATTGAAAAGTATTGTTAGATTAAAGCAGGGATAGCTGGTGCTGAACGTAAAGAAGAGAAAAACTGACAAAATCCAGGAGGAAACTTATCTTTTTCACTCTCTTTTGCCATAATCTGCCCCCATTTTTGTGTTGAAAACTCCTGTATAACACTTGAAGCAGGATAATAAATGAGATCAATAATCTTAAAAGCTATAACATCTGGCAAGTAATCAGGATGGTATTCAAGTGCCATCTTTAGGCATGAATTAAGATTTACAGTATTTGGATTCGTTTTAGATTACAGGCATGAAAATCTTCCTTCTTTACAGCTAATTTATTTTTTGGTCATTTTATCTCGCTTAGAAATTCCTTTAAATATGGTTATTTTGAAATATATTTAAATTGGCATTTTTCTTTGCATTCTCATACCTTAAATTAAATAACGATACAGTTGTGAAAGCACGAGAAAATTTGAAAAAAATCTACAATGGGTTTTTTTCAAGTGGGCCCGCTAGAAAAAACCAGTTGAAATGGAGGCATATATGATCACATCGCTTTCTAACTCTTCGATGCCGGCATTTCAAAACACAGACGAAATTCGTTTCACTCGTATTCCGAGTCTTTGCATCACAGGAAAAAACACTGTTAATATGACGAATGTAGAACATTTTCTCTAGTTTAATTTTGTGTAATAACTTTTCCAAAATAATTTAACGATTTAGAAAAAAAGGGGGGGGGGAGAAAAAAAACGATTTTTGTATAACTTTTTTTTTTTTTTTTTTTTTTTTTATAACTTTTTAAGTACGCTGGTTTGGCAGGTATAGAGTTCCTTTAATTGTGTACCTTATATTTTTTGTTGCACTGTTTTATCATGGGTAACGAAATTTTCGCGTTTAAAACATGATATCGTTTTGCACAGATTATCTTTTGAAGCGCGGGTTTTACTATAGTACTTAAATTGTCCCAATTTTGAAGCTTTTGTTCCGTATTTGTTTATCTGTCTGCCCCACTTTTTGCGGTACTAGACCTGGAACACTAATTATAATTGTATTGTACTTCTTCTTTTCGACAGGATCATAAAATTTTCCGTTTAAGGCATATTTCTTTTTTAAAGATTTTACTGTATTTGTTTAACATTTATTTTACTTATACTAATTATTGATAAATATTTTTTTAAGAATACAGTCAACTTATTTGTTAGAGAAGCTTAAAAATAACACTGGACAGCAGTGGTTTTGTCCTAGAACTAAAATTAGTTGATTCTAGATCAGTTTTTGGCGCTGATTCCGAATATGCTTTCTGTTTATCTCTAGATGGTCCAGATTTTGAAAAATTTGCATATTTAAATTTATGCAAATTTAAGCTTTTTTGTGCTATTTTATGCAAATTTTAGATACAATATATGTCATATCTAATTACGTTTTCTAGATAATGACTACTTGACTATTTGCTTCCGATAAATGTCACGATTTGCATATTCTTAACATTTATTTATCAGTTATTAAGCCTAATTTGCATATTTTTCAATGGTGTAATGTTTACATCACTATCAACTTTAAAATAGTTGCCACAGAATTGACATAATGTTTTTCTAGACTAGATTTTTATACTGATTTCAAATCTGCAGTCTGTTTTCTTATGTCATGTCTAGTTTTTGAGTGAGATGAATTTCTACTTTTGCACGGCATTAACACAGGTTTGATATAAGATACTTTTTAGGGGGGTTTAATTCATTGACAAGAAGGTGAACAGGGATTCATATCAGAGACAAAAATTTATATAATCGAAAAAAAAAAATAAGTAGTAGAATCTATCCTAACTAGCTGAAGTTTATCATATAAAGCATCATAAAAAGCTATTTCTGGCTTTTTTGACCAAAAACTAAAATTTCACTTTTTTCAAAAACTAGACGTGATAGAAGAAACAAATACAAGTTTTGGAATCAGCTCAAAAAACTGGTTTAGAAACATATTAGCGTACTCGTGCGGCAGAAATATTTGAACGTCAAGAAACATTATTAGAAAAACATGAAAAATATGCAAATTACGTACAATATTTCACAGACACATGTCAGTATAATCTCAGAAACAACGTTTTTGTGAAGTAAATTAGGTAGTAATCATAACATAAAACAAAAAGACCCTGTCTGATATTGCTTTATACCTTAAATTTGCAAATAATTGTACAAAATTTACTAAATTTGCACAAATTGAAATATGCAAATATCTCTCAAACTTGACGTGCTGGGGTAAATCTAAAACTAGATTCGGAATCAGCACAAAAAAACGCATAAAAAACAACTAATTTCTGTTTTAGGACAGAGCAAAATTTCAAATTTTTTGACCAGTGTAACACATTAAAGCATGTGGAAATGGAAACTGTCTCTAACGGAATGCCTTAAACAAAAATGTTTCATGGTTCAAGTTAAAAGAACGCAATAATAACAGACGGTATATCTACTAGGACGAACGCCTGTCTAAAACGGATTTTTTTTTTCAAGCCATTGCGATTTCGTGTTAGCAGGCTTGAATTTCATAATTTCATCGTCCAGATAAAAATGTCAAAAAATTCACTACTTATGATTCAATTGTGTGTAATATAAAAGAAGAAGAATTCTTGGAACCGCTATTCCACATGTGCATATGCTAACACAGTTTGATAGATGAGCCATTATATACTCTTAAATATAGACAAAGGATGGAGACGACAATAAAATTATAAAATATTCTGTAAAACATTATTCCCTCGTGTCAAAATAAAAACATTTGGTACATCTAATAAGAAAGGATGCACGGTGTTTATGACTCTACATTCAGAATACGGGAATTTAATGACATATTGTGTTTGTCTTACATAACATAAAATTCGCACGGAGAAAAATTACAATTCATTCGAATTTCTTTAAAAAAAAATTCTTTAAACGTATAAATAGATTTTTTTGCAAGCATACTTTCACTTTACATCTGGTCTTTCCGTTTGGACAGTTCAGCCTACTCTTTTTGTGTTAAGAAGATTTCTCAGAAAGTAAGTTATGTTTATCATACGTAAATCCTCTAAATTAGTTCTTTTTAACGGGGTTTGATTACTGCAAGGGCAAATAGGGCAGCTGCCCTAGACCCACTAGGCCCATAAAAGCTAAAAATTGACTATTTTTTCTAAAATTTAATGCAAATGGTGACTATGAAGACGTCGTGGCATCTGGAAATAATCTTAACTAAAAAAGTGTCTCGCTATTCTAAATAAGAGTAACTAACGCTGTTACCGCCGCAGTAAATGAGTTTTTTCAGACCTAGGATTTTTCTTCGCTAATATTAAGAAAACTACTGCACACAAAAATATGAAAATTGGCAGTATTATAGAAAAATCTTTGATAAACACGAGAAAGCAGACAGTTTTTAAATCAAAGAATTATTTTATGAGATATTTAATGTTGAAGTTGGTCAAAATCCGTTCCATTAAAAAAGTTTTATAGGAGCGACAACTACACATACGAATTTATATATATATATATATTTTTTTTTTTCTGTAGATATACATTAGAAGCTCTCATTGGGCAGACAGCATTTATTTTTTCAATTTTACTAATTTTTTGAGAATTTATTAACCATTTGGAAAAATGGTTATCGTCGTCGGTCAGGGTAGGAAATCAAAAACATATCTGAAGCGTTTTATTAGTTGAATCCCGCATTTTATTTGTTTCTGATTGGTCTATACAGTATTTTCCCTTTACTTTCAACAGAGATAGATACTTCTGTTGCCACTATGACAAAAAAGCAATAAAAACTACAAAAAAAAAATTAATAACTCAGAAACAAATTGAGATACAGCTTTCAAACAAATTGTATCTAAAAGTACATTTTTTTTCCCTATACGACGGTGTAAAAAGTAATATTGTGGGATATTTAGAAGTTTAAGAATGAAATTTCATTTAAAATTGGTCCAGGAATATTAATGTTTAATCCATGGCGTGCGTAATGTATGACAAGCCCCGTAGAAGTTTAAAAATTTACAGTACCGAAAAATGTAATCCATGGCGTACGTAATGTATGATCAACTCCGTGCGATTTTTTATGTCTTAAATTTTATCTTTGAAAAAATCATTTTCCAAATGGTCGTTGTAATTTGTTAAATTGCATTTCTTTTTTCATTTTAAATCAAAATTTTCAGCATTTTGAGAGAGATTTTTTTACATATTTTAGAAAAGGTTATTATTTTAAATTATTGCCAATTGTAAAAAAGAATGTGTTCAAAGAATAATATTTCCTTCAAATTAAAAATTTATTTACACGTGATTATTATAAGCAGAAAAAACTTTGAAAATAGAATTAAATGATTACGTATTAAAAGCAGGAAAATATTGAAAAATACGTCATGAAAACTATATTTACACGTGAGTATTAAAAGAGAAAGAAAATTAAAAAATAATAAATTTATTAATATGTGTTAAAAACCGTAAATGGAGGAAATTACGTCATATTTAAAATGGCCCAATAATAATATTGCCAAACAGTTTAAATTTAAAAATTTATTTATACGAGATATTTATTTTACATTTCTAGATGATCTTTTAAACTATTTGCCAATTCTAAGGCAGCGCAAATAAAAATATTTCCTTTCCAAAAATAAAAATATTTTCACGTGAATATTAAAAAGAGAAAGAAAACGTTGGTAAAAATTACATCAGATTTAAAACGATACATTTTAAATGTCTTATTTAAAATAATTTTCTTATGCGTTGTTAAAAAATACCAGGAGGCAAAATTTCTGTTTACATAGTTCATTTTATATTAGTCTTTTTTTTTTTTTTTTTTTTTTTTTTTTTCAGATGTTTAACTGATCTTATTTAAGGGAAGACTTAGACTATGAGAAATATGAGAGTTTTAAGACCCGTTTCCTTGTAAACTAACGGACCAATTTTGATGAAATTTGGAATCCATATTCACTGGATTGTGCCCAAGACTTATGGTGGGCAGTATTATTCTGCGACTAAAACTTTTTATTTTAGAGCAATGGCAATTTTTCAGAAAAAAAATTTCTGAAACTAATTCAATTTTTTAAAATCTGTCTGCCACATATGATCTTATATTTATACTCTACCACCAAAAAAATTTTTTTATTGAAATCGCTCGAGTACTTTAGGAGTTAATGGGATTTTTAGCTGAAAAGTACAATTTTTCGGCGAGCTAAAAAACTTAGACACTTCTGACTTGTGTGAAGTCCTTGCACAATTTTATCAAGCACATGAATTAAAGTATATATAAACACTTGGATAAAATTTAATTAATATAACAAACGAGTATAAAATGTTAGAGTAAAAATAATGGGAGTGGGCGTGGCGTCCTAGTCGTGTATTCCCTTAATCAAACCTGAAAACAGTCAGTAGATGTTTAACAGCAGCTGATTAAAATAGAACAAAGACTGTAATTCCACATTGTAGAACACTTATTTCTTAAACATATATTCACAAGACAAATATCTACATACAGTGACTATTTACATTAGTAAATTACTCGAACATTTTCAGGGTATTACACATTTTAAATTAGCCAAAGGTCTAATTTAAAAAAAAAAAAAAAAAAAAAAAAAAAAAAAATTACGCCCGCCTGAAAAACTTAATTCAGCACTTAAGTCCCTCCTCCAAAAAAAAAGGTCACTTCCGAAATAAAAACAATAACGTGAACAAAATGCGCTTTTTGTGGAATTTTTAAAAGTTATTATTTTTTTTCTTTATGGAATAGTCTATGTAAATATAAATAATTTAAGTATTGCGCGGCAGTGCAATACTTATTTATTTCCAGTGTCACTTCTCAATGTTAATTTAACATAGAAAAGCCTATGGAGATCGTAACTTTTTGATTTTTTCTTCCCACCTTTTTGTCCCTGATGCCACTCACTTTTTATTCAATGTTAATTTTAATAATATTATAAATTTAAAGTGTAAAAACATTTGCCTGATATCAGACAGAAAACGGATAATAAAATTCCTTTGCATATGGGTGGATTATAACCCAGAAAGAAGCACAGGCTATGTTTTATTTAAATTATTCAAATATTTTCTTAATAATTACAAATTTCGCTATTTTCATCGAGAATCAATGGACATTTTCCCATAAAATTTAACATTTCTTATTGTTGCAAAAAATTCAAAAGCCGTGATAAATTTTTCTCTCCAGCAATTAATTTCCAGTTGAAAGATTTCCACGTGAAAAAGGGAATTAAAATAATTTTTTTTAAAGAATTAAAAATAAGATGAATATGGCGTCATAGTGGAAATAAAATTAATACAAGAAACATTAATATGAGTAAATACAGTAAGTAGGTGAATATGACGTCAAAAAATGTAAATAAATTTTACCGATACTGATTTTTAAGCTTGACTATAAGTTACATACAGATCAGCGCGTAGTCAAAGCCGCCTCAAGACTACAAGCCAAACACGAGGTTTCGTGACGTCACGACGCGGGGCTTAGATCAGCCGTGAAGAGCACATGCGTTATTTAAAACATATTAATTCTTTCCTCTATATACCAACTTATTATCACAACATATGGGAAAAAAATAAAAACGTATAGTTTAAAGACCCTAATTAAGTGCTTTTTAATCAATTTCGATCACTCGAAACAATAATAATAACGATAACACAAAAACAAAATTTATGAAATAATATCACTGTGTCAGTCAAAATGTGCACTTAATTAAAGTTACATTAAAGAAAAATGATTGGTTAATGAAAAAAAATCGAAGTATTAAATTTAATTTAGTGAATAGTTTTCATTATTTATTCTACTTTGAAATTTACAAAAATATCAATTATCTATTTTCTATATATTCTAAAACAAGACATTAATAAATATATATAAGCAAAATCTACAAATATGTATATAATATATATATAAACATATATATGTAGTTTTAAACACATAGAGAGAATTACTTTGCTTTCAATTATTTCATTTTCAAAAATAAATAAATAAATACCAATATTCTGTCAATCAAAACCCACATTTAAAATTAAATTAAAGTGGATGAAAAATGATTGTTAAATGAAAACAAATTCAAATTGTATGCTATTTTTATTATTCATTGTGGCTTGAAATTATACAATAAATATCCTATTAAATATTTAGTGATTTGAAACATGCAAAGGAGTATAATAAATTTAATATAAATAAATAGTAAAACTACAGAGTGCATGAAATTAGGTAACAACACAGATAAATTTTTCTTACTGTAAACTTTACTTAGCAGAAGTGGGTAATTTTCACATAAAATCGATTAAATTGAAAAAGCACAAAGCTCTCATAATAAAACGAAACAAGGTCATGAAACAGAAAATTACTATTTTCTTAATTTTTGTATTATTTTAAGATATTATGCAAGGTACAAGCAATACAGTTTTTAAAAAGTGTACTGAAACCTGGTGAGAACAAAAGAAAGAAAGAAAACACTTTCATCAATTGGAATTGAAATATTCCTAACATATATTTATTTTGTTCAGATATTCAAGAATTAAGATTTTGGACTTTGTACTATATATCATTAGAAAACTAATGATTTAAATTTTATTATAAAAACTTAGTATTAGATTGTTTTCAAAAGAAATTCTTCATACACGTTTTCCTCATAACGAGTCAAGTTGAAATCATTTATTATGGACCAATTGGGAGTATTTTTTTTAGACACCTTATAACATAAATAGAAAAACAAATAAAAGTTTGCAAACAAATACTCCTTTGCAACAAATCCATGATTTTTTCTACTATTATTCTACTAATATTTTTTCATAAAGTTGTGACCATCTTTTTGTGATACCCTGTATACAAATGTAAATAGTACCTGGTACGAAATTTATGCATGCATACAATACGTATGAAGTTTAGCACTAACCACTTATGCATTATTCGCGAATAATTTCTACCGATAAATAAAAGGGGGGTCCCAGAATGGTGCTTGCTCCGAGGACCTAGATAAACAAAGTCGGGTCCTGACTACACAGAAAAGTAAATTTATAATTATGTAACAATAATTTTATTTATTGTTATTTTTAATTAAACGTTAAAAGTTATATAAAAACACACAAAATTTTTGAGAATTCGGAAGGGGGGGGGGGGATAAATTGTTTACAGTCATTGTAAAAATAAAGAGATTCAGACACATCATTCCCATATCCGTAATTGTCATGCATAAGCATGCACTGTGTAACAAATATTATAAAATGAATTTTTATTAAGAGTTTAAGATTAAAAAACACCAATAAATTAGTATGTATATTGATCGGGCTTTAAAAGAAATAAACAAGATAACAATGTTATGCATCCATAGAAATTATGATGAAAGTTTCTAGCACATTTAAATTTTTAAGTATGAAAATATCTATAAAAATACATAAATTTTGGTATCAAATTAAAGCCCGATCAATTCTGCCTACAGAATAATCAGAGTTATACTATTCTCACGACCAGTGTTTTCTAATAAAAGTCGATCATTAAAAGTCACTCTAATGAGAGAAAACAGAACAAATTAAAAAGATAGGAAGGTGTGACAAGTTATAAATTACATAATAATTAAGCTTGTAATTAAGACTTTTGGCTGAAAATGTTTTAGCATGATTAGTATCCAAGAAACTCAGTCTGACATAAATTTCAGCTATCTGGTGCCAGTATTTCCGAGTAAATAAAGTCAGAAGTTTTAATCGAAATTATTGAATATCAAGAAAGGTAAAGTTTAAACTAATAATATTTATGCTGTACTTACTGTATACAAAATTTCATCAGTTTTCAGTGGTAAATTTCTGAGTAATAATAATTTTAAAGTTTTTTTTTTATTAATTTGTTTAAATTAAAAGAACTAATTAAAATTTCCACTTGAAAATATAATAGTTGAGGTAGAAAAATATGTCGCATAGGACATTAAAATTTCAAACTGAATTGACCGTATAGCTTCCGAATTATAAGGAGAAATGTGGTGGCCCGAACACAGCTGTCTAGCTCTGGCACATATTAAAATGAAGCTATTTTTACATATTTATAAAGAATATAATTAAACAATGAAAACTTTATTAATTAATAACTTTTGTGATAATTCACCGATTCACACCATTCAAGCACCAATTTTTAGCAAATTACGATAGACAGGGAATGATATAAGTCTCGATACGATTTAGTGATTTTTGCCACTTTAAATTACTGCTGTTTTTGAAATGAAACAGAAGTACAATAATATCGTTTTGTTTTGAAACACGTACACGGGATTGTTGACAATACGATACTGGGATTTAATAGTTAATTTATTTTAAAGAAGTTAAAAATAAAAGATATTCTGAACACAAAAAATAGAGCTAGTACTAATAAAATATAAGTAGTTAATTTGAAAATAAAACTTACCTTCAAAAGAATATGTTCTATTAGTTAAGTAAACAACACGTGCATACGTTACATTTTAATTCTAAACAACCAGATACAAGTTTCAAAATCTCGGCATTGGCGCCAGCCCCGGGTCGTTACGTCACATATGTGGGGGAATGAAATTGTGTCTGGCTTGATAGTCTTGAGAAGGCTTTGGCGTAGTTCGATTAAAAAGGTGTTAATTTTGTGATTTATTTGTGTTTTCTTTTATTTATTTACAGATGAAGTTTTAATTTCGTTAAGATATATTAGCTGGAAACCAATTCTGGACTGTTTCTATTGTTTTAAGACGGCGTAAAAATAGAATTTTTCCGACGTTTAGAAGTTAATAAATTTTCAAATAAGTTAAATTTATTTTTCCGGTTACTTCGTCAATATGACGTCAGCGTTGCACAAGGACATTTTCGCTGTGTAATATATGTATTCTTCATAGGCAGTTTCTTTTTTGTATCAACAAGAAATAAAAAATAATGGCCCCCATCAGTGTGACGTCACAGGTAACTTAACTCCGTGTATGAACCGCAAATTGGATCCAAACAAACCCAGAAAGTTGAGTGTATAAGCGATGCACCATGTGTCGAAACGGCTTGCAATATGAAGCCAGTATCGCTCGGATCATTCGGCCCAAACTAGACGAGCACGTGGAACCAGTGTTGAATTATTTAGAATGGGAGGTTTTCAAAGCTACCCGCAATTGTTTGGAGCGAATTGTGAAAGGTTTTAATTGATTTCAAGGTTAGATTTTTAGCTTTATGCCAAACCATCACGTTTCCTCCCCATCTGTTTCTGAACTCTGTGGTTTATTTGGATCCAATTTATGGTTGGTACGCTGAATTGAGTTGCATTTGACGTCACCACTGATGGGGTCCATTATTTGTAAATTTTAAAAAGATAGGGGCTTATAACGTTATGCCTATGGCATTTTTTTACCTAAAATTTTTCCTCAAGGTCTTTTTTTTTTTTTTGCCTGGCACAGAAACGGCTGGTGTTGCCGCAAAATAAATACCCGAAGTTTAACTTAGGTAACAATTTCCTTTTGCGTTTACAACGTTCCCTGCGAGGAAAAAGGGTAAATTTTTTTTTAAAGCAATAATTGGCGTTTTTTTATGTCTTACTGAATAACAGCTATACTGTTGTTAAGTATTAGCATTAAATATATAACACTATTTTTGCATTCATAGCGTTCCCAAGTGGAAAATAGAGGTAACTAAATTTTGATTTTTTATGCTCAGATTGGAAGTTTTTGACCAAACAACGACAACCTGTATTATTGCTTTCATGAACCATTTTGGATTAATCATTGGTAAATTACACCACAAATTGGATGCGATAATCAAACCTTAATGATGGTGCATTCCGTTAATTTTGAAATGAGTTCATCTGAGTGTTTGCCTGAATGCAGTAGTTATTAAAAAATTTGACATATTAAACAAAAACATAATTTGCAGAACAAATTAAAAAAGAAAATTTATTTCCTACATTGTTTAGCCCGAGAAGGGACAGATATTAAGATGTTTCATTTAGTTAGCTCTACGTTTAATGTTACATTTTTGTAACAAATAAGTTAAACCAATTGAACATTAAAAAATAAAATTCAAACAATATGATACTTTAAACACCCTAAAAACTTGGATTCTGTTCAAATGAAAACAAAATAAATCTTAGACTTTTTCCATTTATTAGTTGTAAATATTTGTATTGCAGATTTTGTATTATGTTTATGATGATTGTACATAAAATCATAAGGCACGTCTAAAATACAAACCTTTAAAAAAAGTCTAAGATTTATTTCGTTTTCATTTGAACGGAATCCAGTTTTTTAGGGTGTTTAAAGTATCATATTGCTTGAATTTTATTTTTTAATGTTCAATTGGTTTAACTTATTTGTTACAAAAATGTAGCATTAAACGTAGAGCTAACTGAATGAAACATCTTAATATCTGTCCCTTCTCGGGCTTAAACAATGTAGGAAATAAATTTTCTTTTTTAATCTGTTCTGCAAATTATGTTTTTGTTTAATTTATAAATAGTAGTATACATAAAAAGTGGCTTATGTATTCATTTTTTTTTTTCAAACCGAAATCCTAACAATGAAAAAATCTGATAAATTTTTCTTTTAAATCTGTCTTATATACAGTCACTTCATCTGTAATCATCACTTCTACAAAAATCTTCTACAATCAAATCAAATTTGAAACTTCTGCAGAATATCAAATTAAATTAAACAAACATTCGGAAATATTAAAAAAGAAACAGATTTTGTTTAATTTATGGAAATAATTGAAAGATGAAAGCGTTTTGTGATGCTGCAAATGAGCCAGAAGAAAATTAAATTCATAAATTCATTGAATAAATTAGTGTCATATGTCGCTAATTTCTTTCCAGCTGTTACCTATTTATTTCAAATTTTAAACCCTTTCCATTATATTCCAAGAGCCGACAGCACAAAAACCTATGTTATCAAGCACAAGAAAAAAACCTTTAATTTGCGGGAGAGTAGAAGTAGGGGAATCTAATGATCCATGTCTGCCGAAAGTGAAGTGGTTCATAAGCCAAAAATTAATACCACCAGTGTCTGACTCGTAGGTTTATCATTGTGTTTGTCCTACAACTATCCTCTATGTTTTCATACTTTTATTTGTAAGACCAACACAATGATAAACCTACGAATCAACCACTGGTGGTATTAATTTTTGGCTTATGCACCACTTCACTTCCGGCAGACATGGATCATTAGATTCTTCTGCTTCTACTTTTCCATAAAATAAAGGGTTTTTTCTTGTGCTTGATAACATAGGTTTTTGTGCTGTCGACTCTTGGACTATTATAATGTGTTCAAGTGAAATGTTTCGTGCTTAGGATAAAATTGAAGTGATTTTCACAAAATATTATTAGTAATTACAAAAGTAAATTAAGTGACACAAAATTGTTAGTAATTAGTATTAATGATGTTAACATCATAAGTGCTGGATAAAACTATCCATTTGTGGGTATTAAATAAGTTTGTTTGCTTTTAACTTAAGACAAATTTAGTGTTTACATGTTATTAAACTGCACATCTTTAAATTTTGATTACAAAACTTGGTGCATACAACATTATAATTATTTGTAGTACATACTTAAAAACTGTTCAAGCTCGTGGAATTTAAAACATATTAAACATAAGAAAACCAAAACTATTTCTAGAAAAAATGATATTTACATGTTTACCTAATAAATAATTTTGATTTTTAAAATATCGAAATAATTATTGTTGTGTTTGTAATCGGTGATAATGCTTAATAGTTTCAGTAATAACTAATTTAAAACATAACTTATTTAATGATAATAATAATACAGACTGACTTGTTGCCAATCGACATAGATAAAAGTTTAGGAGTAGACTGTTGTCAGATTTATATTATGTATTACAATTCTTGTACAGCAATTTAGGAGCACTTACAATAATTAATACTTACTTTACATATTCTTTATACAATAATGAAAATGTAAAAATTATGAATTTGGCAATAAAAAGAAATACAATAATGGAGTTTGTATTAGGGGGGAATAAGGGGGGGGGCAGTGTCCTACAATTAATTTACAATGTCCAAAAGTTTATAAGTCCAGCTGTTAAACTGATTTTCTTGTTCGTGTGGATCGTCTCAGTCCTTGAGAAGTAGGTTTCTCCAAGTCTGGTGATCCGTTCCTGCACCTTGATTCAACTGGAGCACTCATTCAGGGCCTAGTGGTAGGGGTTGCTACAGGTACAGTTGTTGTTTGTATTTCAACGCTGGTAGTTGATATAGATGTTTCCTTATGCTCCGCATCATTGCTGAACTTTCTCCGTAGAGTAACATGCAAGGTAGAAAAATGTCAGTCAACTTGGCATTGGCGGGGTTGGTCGACATGTATTTTTATTATATATCCATTACCTTTTTCTATTAAGTAACGTCCTAACGTCCTAAACGTCCTAAAGGTTTGCCAACTCTTCCATACTTCCACAGTACTGAGATTGAGTAATTTCGTGATTGTACTCGAGCACCTAATTTGAACCATTTGTCACAATTGGGTTGAAGAGCTGTGTTTCTGAAGGCTTCATTTGGTTCGTATTTTAAGAGGTCTAGCTTAATTTTAAGATTCCTCTCATAGAGCAATTCTGGAGGTAATCGCATGCACTTCAGTTTGGTTTTGAGGATTTGGCAATATCGTTCAGCTTGGCCATTTGTTTCGGGGTGTCCAGGTGATATCCAAGATATCTTTGCCTTATACCATTTCGGTTTCAGAAATTTACAAATTTTGTTGATTTGAAGATGGACGCATTATCACTGACAAGTATGTCTGGCAATCCATTACTGCTGAATATTTCTCTCAGGAAACATATAGTCAAAGTAGAATTTGGAGCTCTCTTCGTAGAATAGATTTCAGGCCATTTGGATTTAGCATCAATAACAAAGAAGAAGAAATGCCCCAGGAAAGGTCCAGCATAATCAATGTGGACACGTTGCCAATTCCTTGTCAGTGTGTCCCAGTTGTGTATTGGAGCTTTCTGGTTCTTATCTTACATCGCTGCATTCTTTGCAGTTTTTTACCAAGTCTTCAAAGTCTCTGTCAATATTTTTCTAATAACAGTAATTCTTGGCAAGGGCTTCCTTTCATCTTGACAATGCCAACATGGGTAGAATGGACTCCTTGTAAAATAGCTTGTTAATGCCTTTTAGGGATAATGACACGATGACCTCTTAACAAAATGTCTTCTTGCAGTGTGAATTCAGGATCCAAGATCTTTCCATTTAGAACACTAGGGGGCTCGGCCCCTACGAGTTACGCTCGCCAACCCCCGTCCAGACACCGCAGACTCTAAATGCACGCTAATTTGATCGGCTTTAAAAAGATTTCGAAAGATTGAATTATAATTTAAAAAACAGTGGCGATCTCCCTATAAACGAATTTCTATTCATTTCTCTTTGATTGGGGAATTTTAACGCCAAATCCGCTGCGGAACTACTTGATTATCCTGCCGACCAATTTCGCCAAATTATTTAAATCGCCAAACCACTCGCCAAATTATACAAACTGATATAATTTTTATTTTAAATAACGAAAGAACAAATAAATTCGTACAACATTAATAAAAACACAAATAAAACGTCGAAATAAAATTAACTTGATGACGTATACACGTGTAACAACATTTCAAAATAAGCTAATATAAAAGGAATTAAGTAAAAAGAGTCTTTGTCTCCTGGTATTTTTTAACAAAGCGAAAAGAAAGTTCTTTTAAATGAGACATTTTAAATTAATTCTCAAAATATCAAATAAATGTCTAGCGCAATTTCTAAATTTAAACTTTTTTGCAATATTATTTTGTGTTCATTTTATGTAATAACTATAATGTGACGTAAATATGACGTAATTTCTCCTAAGACTTCTAACGCATGTTAATGAATTTATTATTTTACAATATCCTTTCTCTTTTAAAATTCACGTGTATACTTTTTATGACGTAATTTTTAATAAGTTCCTGCTTTTTATACGTAATTATTTAATTCTAATTTGAAAGTTTTTTTCCTGTTTATAATAGTCACGTGTAAATAAATTTTTAATTTGAAGCAAACATTATTGCTTGCGCTTTTTATACAGTTAGCAACAGTTTAAATTAGTACAATGTTCTGAAATCTGTAAAAAATATCTCTAGAAATGCTGAAAATTTGAATTTAAAATAGAAATAAAACCTGAAAAAATGAGTCAAAATAAAAAAATTAATGCAATCTGCACTCCGGCAAATTCTAACGCATAAAATGATCTAAAAATGATTACACTGCCATGTCTAGTTTTTGCTGCTATAAAACTTTTTTAGTGGAACGATTTTGTCCAACTTTAGCATTAAATAACTCTTAAAATAATTCTTCGATTTGAAAACTGTCTGCATCAGTGTGTTTATCAAACATTTCTGTATAAAACCATGGATTTTCATATTTTTGTATGCATTATTTTTATTAATATTAACGAAGAAAGGCCTCCGATCAGAAAAAAATCAAAACCGGCGGCGGCGGCGGTGACAGCGGTAGTTACTTTTTTTTTTTAGAATAGAGAGGTTTTATTTTAGATTTCAAAGTTCTTCGTCACGCGATGTTTCTTGCTGTATAATTATTGTTGTAATGGTGTCTGTTGGAATTTGATTTCTTACAGATTCTTGAAAAGCATATTTATCATCAACTATTTTTATTTCATAATCAATTAAGGGAAGAGGGCTTCGTAACAGATAATCAACATTTGTATGGTCTGATGACTTGCGATGCACACGTCATGCTGCTACGAGATGATACAGACTGACTTGTTACCAATCGACATAAATAAAAGTAGTTGACTGTTGCCAAATTTATATTATATATTACAATTATTTTACTAAAACCTTATTTTACAAACACTATTTATCTTCTTTAAATTAAAAAAATAACAAAAGCAAGAGTTCTAAAAAATTTAAAGCATTTTGAAATCATACAGGATTAAAAAGATATTCTAGTGTATGTAAGCAAAAAAACATTAAGAAATAAATGCCTACTTTCTATTTCGAAAATTTTCTTTTAATCCACTAAAATTCGCATCTTCTTATAAATGAAAGTGAAATCTGAAACTAACAAAGATGTAACACATATCTCTTCTGAGCTGAATCAACTTTATGCGAAAAATACATATTATAGGGTTTACTGCTATTACCAGTACATAGCCCGGAAATTGATCATTTCTTACATTTCGGACTACGGCAGGTCACGTGAGTCTCTTCAATAAAATCAGTGCACGGGATTGTTTAGAGGGGGCTCTGTCTGAAATGCTAGTATCATCTTCTCAGGTGACTGCACTAAACTGATCGCGTAACTCTTCCTTTAAAGTTCTCTATATCTGTTGTTCTGTTAGAGCAGTAATTCACTGAGGAAAAATATATTTCCCTTAAATCGGCCATTGTGATCATAAAGATTGCACTTAGCCGTTTACCATGGCATCAGAACTGGCATCAGGATAATCAGCAAATATATCTGAAAATATTTTTAAAAAGCAGCAGAAAGTCTCTTTAAATAAATAAATAAATAAAACATTCTGGAACAGTATTTGTTGGACACAGATCATATGATACCAAACTGCCAATCTGGAGCTTCTTATATTTATCCATTATCGCATAAAACAAAAATAATCTATCGTTTTAAAAAATAATTCGTCTTTACTCAAAAAACTTTCCTTGAAATAAAAAAATTCATCTTTACAGCTTTTTCGTTTTTAAAGTTTCTTTTTTTGCTTCATGACACTGAATATTCATTAAAAAAAGTAATTTCAAAAGTGTTCCAGCGTTTTCGGGGATCATATAAGACTTTCAAACTTTATCTTGGTATATTTAATCTGCTATTTTCCATTGTTTGATTGTTAGCTGCCTGGTTGTACGTTTGAATATTTGCCTGCTTGTGTGATAGTGTTTTTCTACTGTTGTGAATTCCTGCGTTCTCTACTATAACATTCTCGGCAAATCAATAGTACAACGTCCAAAAGGACTTTTTTTTTGGTCCATCACGCAGAAACTGAATTTTTGTAACAGTAGCTGCAATAAAACTATCTGAGGCGATACAAAATGCCGGAATAGATATGGGCCATTCTCACAATCTTTTGACTTTTATGTCCCTGAATAATAATTTTAATATTTTAGTACATTTTCTTGTGTTTTTTTTTATTTTTTTTATTTCATATACTGGGGAACATCCCATTTCCTGATTGCATAACAATATTAATGAGATAAATAAGTTTTGGACGATGTTGGGGGCCAAAATACCAGGAAAACTCCTATACTGTCCCTGACGCTGATTTTTAAGTTTGCAGCTGTCTGTATAAAATTGTTTCAATAAAAGTAATTCGATGTAATTCTTTTCCGAAACTGGGACAATTGTTTTATATAAATATGTAGCAAAAAATTAACCTGCACGCATTTTTATGGTTGATATTATTTTTTTAACTCTGACCCTTGGTTTTTTATTCTTACCGTCCCTCTTGCTAAACTTATACAGAAAATCCCTTCAGATGCAGCCACAGAATTTTTTTTAAGTTTTTTCTCATGCAGAAGTATGCTAGAGAAAGAATGTCTAAAATTCTTTGACAGGAAATTTACTGCAGAATTTAAATCAGCATTTAAATATCAATTTCAAGATCGTGGCTTTATTGGTAGTTTTACCGTCCCCAAGGTTTATTCCTGCACTTTTCGAGGTAAATTAAATTTTTTTAAATTTAATCCAATGTAAATAACTTTCTAAAAATCAATTAAGATTGTGGCTACCACTTAGTCTTAACATGATTTGCCTAAAATAGGTGGTAATTTTCCTTACCGTTCCATCCTTACCGTACCTTTTTTTCCCATTTCGTCCCTTTTTTTCCCCATTTCGTCTCTTTTTTCCTATACCGTCCCCTTTTTTTACCTTACCGTTCCTTCTTTAACACCCCTTTAAGACAATGTTATACCAAAATTTTGAACTAAAAATACTACATTGTTATTATTTCTTATTTGAATGTCCTGTGGGTACTAAGCAAATTCGTTATAAGTAAAAATTTAGAAGAAAATAAAAAGTTGTAGTGGTAAAATGGTAAGGAAAATTAAACTCGCAAGTTTAACATAAACCTCAGTTAAATAAATTTTTTTTCGCTGCTGACCATTTTTTCTTTATTTTGAATCCTTAAGGCATTCGTCTATCAGATTAAAATATTATTTTAGCAAGTTTAATTTCACCAGATTTTTATTCCCGAAAGTCAAAAGATTGTGAGAATGCCCCATATACCAAAACAGACCTTGAAAATCTCAAATCGCTGTACCACTCACGATTATAGGAAAATATTATGTGTTCTTCAACCTTTTGGAAAACTCCTATTTGCAGGCGACTATTTTATATTCTGTTCGCACCATTATTTAAAAAAAATACATTTTCAGTATATTTCTCTTGCAAATGTTGTCAAAGTATATGTAAGAGATTTTTGTTTTGAAAAAGAGGTGCGAAATAGAATTAAAAATATTCAACTGTGGCATCCCTGTATTTGTTCTCTCACCCACCGATGCGAGATTTTTGGTATTTTCCAACGTGCAGGAACGTTCTGAAAGTCTGGCCATAAACCCCTCTGGTAAGAACAAGAAGCTATCCAGTTTGTAACTAAGACAATTCAGACACTCTAGATTGAAAAGTAGAAGACATAGCAGATTAATGCAAAGAAGAGAGCCGATAGGTGTCGTTTTTGCCATAAAAGGAAAAAAAAAAGTTTTGAAAATCTGCAACAATATTTTTCACTGTTATTCGTAAAGAACATATATCAAAAAATGGAAAATTTCAGAAAGGGTGAAAAATATTTTTAAGGACGTAAACAAATTATTTTTTCGTTTCAACTGTACAGGGGTTCACAATTCTTGAATGTTTAAAGGGTCGGCCTGAATAAAGCTCGCAGACTTTAAGGTTTTACCTGTTGACTCTGAAAGGAAAATAGCATTTTAAGGCTTAAAGTAATTGATCTATTTACTTATGAATAAAGTTACAATCGACTATCTGAAGAATTATGGGCAGTAGTGTTACATAATGCCGCATGTGAAAAATCACATAAACTATTTAATTCGTCCATTGTTAAATATCTTTAAATGTGCTTTTGATCTTTGATGACAGGTTAGGAAGTTTTGTTGTAATTCATTCCTAATTATAAATAAAAATCCCATTTTTAGACTTGTGTCACTTTACGAAAAAATGTGCGAAATGTACTTTCTTGGTCTGACTAAACGCATTTGATCAGAAGTTCTTGTCAGATTCATTTGAAAGGAGTTGTTTTCTATCGTCCTTTAGTCACTTTCTCCACCAGACTTTTCATCCAATTATTACTGTTATTATCGATACTAGGGGATCGAACCCGAGTTCCTCGGGTTACAGAGTATAGGTGAAAACCGTTCTTTTTTTTAATTGTAATTATTTTTTACCAGGGCTTAATTTCTAACAAAAAAAGTACCGGAGCCCTAATATTCTGCAGTACTAACAACCCTAGCGTGCCCACCCCCCCCCAGGTCACTCCAATCCGCATATTTATATTTCATACATTATTTTCAAAATTCAAAGCATTTTTTTCTTTAGCAAAATAATTTTAAATATATCTATCAGCATACACTTATAATGCATAATTATTTAATATACTTAGCTGTCAACTAATCCACTTTTTAGTTATCATTCCTTCCAAAAAGAAATCTTTGCCTAATTTTAATGTTAATTAATTGTAGAATTCTGGGATTAAATATGGTAAGGATTATGATTCGGAAATAGCGCTAACGCAAAAAAGGAATAGTTAGCCAGTTATGCCTTTTCATGATAAAGTGAATGAAATTTATAGAAATTAATATTATTATATTGAAGAATGGAACAGCGTTTTTCAATTTCCTATAAAAGGTGCATATCTGAAACTATAATTGATTCCTTCCGCTTTTGTGGTGAGTCCCTGAAAATCAGATTAAATTAAAAATTTCACACCGTTATCGGAAATATTCGATACGTTTATACAAAAAGGGGGAAACACTGCTCGATTGCTTTCGATCAGAATAACAATGCATGGTAATTATAACTACATATAAATGAAAGTGACTTCGTAAATGTGCGGAGCAGAGCCTTAAAATGGGCAGCGTTCATGAAAAAAAAAAGCGCTATTGCTTTCGGCTCCGGAGCCCTGCATTTATGAGCTCCGGTGAATTCCGATCAATATTTAAATAATTACTGAAAACAGAAAAGTACCGGAGCTCAGCTCCGGTGGGCTCCGGCGCAAATTAAGCCCTGATTTTTTACATGTAATGTATATTTTAGATTGCCTACTATCATCAAAAGCAAACTACGTACGTGTACGTGATCACTGCTGCTCATCACACGGTGCACCAGGAAAGGGCCACCACGGCGTCCACGCTACCGAGGGGACCATCTTTCATATGCGTTCGGACCCGCCCACAAAGGGTCGCTAATTCCCTTAGGGCACGTGACATGATGTCACGGCCCACCCAGTAGGCGGGTCAAAACCCGGATATGAGATCGCCAAGGCAGGGACCCCCCTTAGGCTTCCTTCCGGTATTGCACAATTTTGGGGAGTATCGGACCCACACGTCCGCGTGGGTCAACTTCACTTCCCTAAATTATTTTTACTTTGACCTCTCACCGTCACGACAGACTACGAACATTGGCACATTCTAACCCCGCAACGGGCCTACATCCATGGTACTCATCAACACATAGCAAGAGCCGAGACTCCTGAAGGAGGGCCTGCCTAGCTCGTCGACCCCACCCTCAAATTGGGCTAGTGCCCTGTGAAATAAAAACTCAACTACCAAATTTTCACCACTTTATTATTCTTCATACAGAGCACATTTGATATGGGTGGGATCCGCACGAGTGCGGATTTACATACTATATACATATATACACGGCCTTTCAGCCAAAACACATGTTAGACTATCAAGGATAATTAATGAGTTTATTTACATCGCCATCATCTTCTTCAATCTTCTTTCTTCTTTCTTCCTTCTTCTTCCCCAACATCAAATTTCCATTTAACCACAGCTGAGCGATCAACACCACCAAACGACATCCCACACATCCCATGAAACATAAAGAGACCACTGTCGTAATGTTACCACAAGTGAGGTTCCATTACCTTGAGAAGGGTCTCGAGAGACCGTCTCAATTTCGGAACTGTAAAATAGTTCCGAATTGAGGTTCTAGAGAGCCTCGGACAGTATTTGTCTCTAAGTGGCCGAGTACCTACACACTCCAAAATAAGGTGTTCACTAGTAGCTGGGCGTGGGGACGTGCAAAATGGGCACGCACGAGGCAGAGGCTTCACTCGAAATCTCCGGTAGTAATATGGGAACGGGCCATGTCCGGTTACCGCCCAGTTGAGTAATGGAGAAGTCCAAGCTCGTCCTTCCGAAACCCTTGGTAATATTCGGTAGACGCTCCGGCTTAGAGTCTCCCTCTCCCACCTCTCCTGCCAGGTCCTCACTATTTCCCTGGACAGGAAGTGCTTCACTACACTAGGTGCGAGATCAACATGGGCACTCACAACGTCAAGCTCCGCACCCGCCTTTGCGAGTGTATCGGCAGCTTCGTTGCCTCGGACTCCCACGTGAGCCTTGACCCAAAACCAATCAATCTCAAGATCCTCCCCCGCCTCGTGGATCTCCGCAATGAGCGGATCTCTACTATTTGGATTAGACAGCGCCACAAGCGACGACATTGAATCGCTGAGCACCGAGAATTTCTCATACAATGAGCCGCACAGCTCCAACCCCCGCAAAATTGCAGTCAACTCCGCCTGAAACACCGTTGCGTACGGCGGGAGGCCGTATGACCTCTCCGCAACCAAGACACCATGATCGAATATCGCTACACCAGACCCGACACCTTGGTCTGTTTTAGAGCCGTCTGTGTAGACTGTCACTCTTGAAAGGTCAAACTCCTCGATGTTCTGAGGAGCCTCAACCCAGTCAATGGCCAGAGCCCTCGAGGGATGCGTTCTGAACTTGACAACATCTCTTTGTATTTCATCTGCACTAAAATGAATCGGACCATAATTAAGATCCTCATTTAGCCTGAGAGACCGCGCGAGAAGACTCTCCTTCTCGACCTGCAAATCCAGTGGAAGAGTACCCGCCAGTACCTGCACCGATGCCGTACTTGTTGTACGGAAACATCGGGTAATAGAAAGAAGTGCCGGTCTCTGAGCCGAGACCAGTCTGTCACGCATGCACTTCGTACCCGTCCACCAGAAACTACAGGCATATGTTGCAAGTCTCTCAATTCCCAACTTATAAAGTTTTTTCAGAACTTCTCCTCTTAGACCCCAGTCCCGCCGACTGAGCGAGTGTAGTGACCTAACATAATTAGCGATCGATTCCTTAATGTACGCAACGTGTCCCAAGCCATTCAACTTTTCATCGACCACGACACCTAAGTATCGGGCCTGCTTCACTGGCTGTATCGACTTTCCAAGAAAGTGGATACGAGGAGGGGCCCGCGGGTTTGCCCTCCTCCCTCTACGTCTCATCTTACGAAAATAAATGGAGGTTGTTTTCTCCGGAGAGAAAATGAGCCTGTGCTCCCTTGCCCACTGCGCTATTCTTGCGAGTGCCACATCAGCGCGCCTACCACACTGGTAAGCGTTTGGGGCTTCAATCAGAAGCCCAAAGTCGTCTGCGTAGGCTATCAACTTCACAAAACGCCCCAAATCCAGCTCAAGGAGTGCGTCGGCTACCAAGTTCCAAAAGAAGGGCCCGGAATTAGAGCCCTGCGGACACCCAACATTGTACTCATGCTCGTAGGCCCGAATATCGGTTCGAAATATAACCCTCCTCGCAGACAGAAAGCTCCTCACTAGATTGAATAAGTTACGCGGGCACCCCATTCTAATTAGGGCTTTAAAGATCTACGGCCACCACAAGTTGTTAAAAGCCCCTTTTACGTCCAACATGACGAGACAACAATCTTTGTCCCGATTATGACAGTCTCTTACTGTCGTACGCATTTCGTGGAGTGCGTTCTCCGTTCCGACACCAGCCATGAAACCAAATTGGTTTCTGTGAAGGAAGTTATGGGACCTGGCATGAAAAGTGAGCCTATTGGTCACCAATTTATCCAACACTTTTGACCAAGCCGGCAATAAACATATTGGACGATATGAACTAGGGGCCGAACGATCCTTGCCCACTTTGTTGAAAAGGACTAAATCTGCCTTTTTCCACGACGATGGAAAGACGCCTTCTTTGAGGCATTTATTTAGTAGTCCTATGAATAGGGGTTGATTGGCCCTGAAGAGCATTTTTATCACTTCGAGAGGCAAACCATCCAGGCCCGGAGCCTTTCCTTTGTTCAAAACCCTGAACACTGACTCGACCTCCTTTTGAGTGAATTCCGGGTCTTATTCATCTCATTTAAAATACAATAAATAAATAAATGTATTTTTCCAGTATAGGTACTTGGCGTATTAGAGAAAAGGTCCATGGCGAGAAAAGAAATTTGGCAACATATTTTCTAGCAACCTATTTCATCAAAATATTTTTTTCGAATAAAACTACATAAAAGTTGCTATAATCGCAAAAAGTTCGTAGTTTTATGTTAGCTGGGCGCAATTCTCGCCAATAGCATTTTTAAACTCGCCAGTAGCATTTTTTTATTTTTCGAGGTGTAAATTAAAACAACACTTTGATGTTGAAATTAAATGGGTTATGGTATTTATTCTTTTCTTTTCTTTTTCTTTTTTTAAAGATTTTTTTTAAGTGAAATTCATGAATTTGAAATGTTTTAGTTTTAAATTAAAGTTATCCATTTTAAAATGAGTGAAAGGATTATTTTAATCTAAATTAATGAAATATGAAAAAATGCGATGGGTACAATGTTTGGCGATTTATCACATGTGCCCGACTAACATAAAAATACCGAGTTCTTGATTTCTCTATCAGAATCTTCCGATTTGGCGAAGAAATGAGCAAGTAAATTAAATGATGAAAAAAGTAACATGATACAATGATTAGCATACATTTAAGGGAGACCAAACTGGTCGCTACGGGAGACTAGTTATTTTAAAAACCGTAATAACTCAGTCAATTAAGATACAATTTTCAAACAAACTGCATTTGAAAAGTAGATTTTTTTCTCGATTTAACGGCGTAAAAATTGAAAATGTGCGACTTTTGGAAACATAAAAAATCGCTGACATAGCACGCATTATAATTCAATATTTTTTTTCAATTTTTATTTAATTTTTTTTTTTAATTTTTATGAGAAAAGGGCAACAAAAAGTACAGTAATATATTATTTTCTTTCCTCCGTAATTATTTTCCCTCTACTTTCAACTCTCCATGACTTTCAACAGAAATGGAGTACTTCAGTTGCCACAATTACAAAAAATGTATTAAAAACTACAAAAAAATTAATACCTGAAAATTAAATTGAGATACAGCTTTCAAACAAATTGCATTAAAAAGTACATTTTTTCCCTTATACGACGGTGTAAAAATTTAAAATGTGCGATGTTTAGAAGTTTAAAATTTTGCAGTAAAGAAAATTGCAAAACCAAAATTTCATTTCAAATTCCAAAGTGTTGCCATTCGCAAAATGACGTATGCGTTACGCACAGATATGTTTGTCTTTTATAATATAGATATTTAAACGACCAGGCTGTTTTTTTAGTCACCAGCCCTGAACTTTCTACTAAACCAATTATGATAGGTTTTTTTTTTTTTTTAATGAAATCTGTTTATTTGTAGATGTGCCCGTAACTAGTTATTTTTTAATTTATTTCCATTTTTATATTTTATTTTCAATTTTCAAAGCTTTTTATGATATTTCTTCAAAATGGTGGTAATCAGGTAGTATAGCTTTTCTCTCTATAATATAAGTTTATTTTGCTTTATGACATTTCACCAATCAGAAGCGTGATTTCATCAGTGAGCTGTTTTTTTAGTCATCTGGCCTGAGCTTTCTACTGAACCGATTTTGCTAATTCTTATTTTTTTTTAAATGAAAGCAGTTTATTTGTAGATGTCTCCGCAATCGCTATTTTTAAAAATAATCCCATTTTTAGGTGCGTTCGTAATTATATAAATACGTAGCACCTATAGTCGCCGTTCAGTCCGTCTGTCCGCATATAACAGAGCCAAAAACTACCCAACCGAATGGTCTGAAATTTTAAATATATAATTGTTGCAAAATTTTATCGAGTCATTTCAAATTTTATGAAAATCAGATATATAGTTTAATTACAGGGTCAGTCAAAAGTTTTCCGTTACATGACAGCCAATGTGAAAAAATTATTGCAAGTGCATTTAAGTGATATTACAGCCTTCGGAATGGTCTGAAATTTTAAATATATAATTTTTGCAATATTTTGTGTCGAGTCATTTCAAATTTCATGAAAATAGGACGTATTGTTTAATTACAGGGACAGTAAAAAATTTTCCGTTACATGACAGCCAACGTGAAAAAATTATTTCAAGTGCATTTTAGTGATGTTACAGCCTTTCGAACACAATGAAATGGATATGCACTGTGTCTTAAAATATACATTCAGTACAATATGCGGTGCAAAAAATATTTATAAAACTAGTTATAGTACGAACGCACCTCATTTGATACGTTTGAAGAGCAATTTCCAGCTTGTTATATTTTGATTTTAATTCTAAAAGTCCTTTATCAAATTTCTTTCCATTGGTGGCAATCGGATTACCTCCCATTGTTGGAGAGAAACGGGAAAAAATGGGAATTATCATAGCATTAAGGATGTCAATTTTGCATTACAATTAAAAATAACTTTAAAAGAAATTTTAACAGAAAATGACGCCACGGATTAAAAAAATACTGAAATGAATATCATTTCAATATTTCTTTCATTCCGCTGATACTAAGATTGAGACTCTCATCTCAGAATAATTCGGTGAGTGCAAATGACATCATAGTAAAAATGAAATGAGTATTTTGTTTGAAAAAAAAAAAAAAAATTAAATATTTTACTACGAATGCGCAGTGTTGCCAGTGGGCTACTTTTTGTAAATTCAGATTTCTTGATTGGCACCATTTTTCTGAAATGGTAAAATTCACCTTAATTAATATGCCATTAAATAAGGCGAATTTTACTAATTCAAAAAACTGGTGCCAATTAAGAAGAATTATTTAAAACAAGTTGGAAATTGCTCGTCAAACGTGGCAAATGAGGTGCGTTCGTACTATAACTAGTTTTATAATTATTTTTTGCACCCCATATTGTACTGAATGTATATTTTTTTGCATTTCATAAGTGCATAGTCTGTAACATCATTAAAATGTACTTGCAATAATTTGTTCCCCATTCCCCGTAATGTAACGGAACACTTTTAACTGTCCCTGTAATTAAACTATACATCCGATTTTCATAACATTTGAAATGGCTCGACAAAATTTTGCAACAATTATATATTTAAAATTTCAGACCATTCGGAAGGCTAAAACATCATTAAAATGCACTTGCAATAATTTTTTCATATTGGCCGTAATGTAATGGAAAACTTTTGACTGTCCTGTAATTAAACTATACATCCGAATTTCTTAAAATTTGAAATGGCTCGACAAAATTTTGCAACAATCATATATTTAAAATTTCAGACCATTCGGTTGGGTAGTTTTTGCTCTGTTATATGCGGACAGGCGGACGGACAGACAGACGGACTGAACGACGACTATAGGTGCTACGTATTTATATAATTACGAATGCACCTAAAAAAAAGCAGCCCACTGGTAACATTCTCGACAACTGGTAAATCGAGAAATTTACTGTTTTAGACGCATTCGGAATGCGTCTAAAAGAGTAAATTTCTCGATTTCGACGGCACTTAGATTAGAACCTGAAGTCAAGAGTGCGAATGTTCACATGGGAAATTGTAACCGCGGCAAACGTGACATCAAGTTTGGGAATAAATTTATTAATAATTTATTGCACATTAAAATACTTTTAAATAGTGCATATGAAAATGAAAAGTATGCATGTAAATTTTTCGACGGTGAAAATGACGTAATTTTAGATTTCGTTGAAAAAAAATTATGATTGTTTCATATTGGCGCAATTTCCGTTGATTTTTCGTTACGTAATAACAAAGATCAAAGCCTCAATTAATAACTTTATAATTTCCTATTTTAATTGCATGTTACTTGTTACGTATAGGAATAAAGTTTAGTTTTTCAATAATTTGAAATGTTGAAATTAAACTTTAGTTAAAAATAATATTTCTTTCAAGAGTCAAACCAGCCAATATAAGATTGATCATTTATTGCAATTATTTTTGAGATTTTATTTTATGAATTCGAACAATGAGTTCTTTTAAACATTTTTATTTTCAACTTTTTTTTTTTTTTTTTTTTTTTTTAAGTTCCAATATTTGTATTAACCAAAATTTTAAACAGGTCGATCGCAAATAGCCAGTCAGACTTATTTGCTTTTGTATAAAAGGTGAAAGTCTGTGCAAGTATTTCTTGCCAAATGTTGTTAGAATACAAGAATTTGTGAAAGTATGTGTATAACTTATAATACGTGTATGAATATCATTAAAGTGCCGTATTAGAAAAGCAAACACTAAATCTGTACCGTTAATTAGTCTTACTAACACTTACGTTACTTATGTTATGCATAAACGTGAAAAAATAAGGAATTTGAACTGTAATTATTAACTGTAGTTTTCAAACAATCCAAATTGCTAGGCTACAAAAATCAACTGTAATATTCAACAAGAAAGAAAAATCATACCTCAAGCGTAGATTATGAAACACTTTCCAACACTTCCAGAATATTTAAACAAAACGTCGCAGTTTAATAAGGTAAAAAGGATGCCTAAGTAAACATTTTAGAAAACGCATAACACATTTGAAAACCAGATTTCAACAGTTACTGTACAAAGCCGAAAAGGTACTCCAATTCTTTTGTACACCTCTGTATATCGCTCACCCGCAAGAAAAGTGACACATCTCGACAAAAGTAAATTTCACAGGAGAGGCAAAAGGAGGAAAATTCGCATGATTTTACTGTAACATGAAAATGAAATTGTAGCATTCAGCCGTGTATGAGGGAACGAAAACGTGCATAAAAGCATAAAACCCTTAAAAACGAAGTAGTCCAGTCAAATTAGAGTTTGAAGTGGAAAATTCTGGTGTAATTGTTTTTAGTGTCTTACTTTATGTTTTCGGGGGTGCTGAATACGAATCTGAAGTTGTCCAACAAAATTTCTCTCGGCAAATATGAAAAATCGTGAAAAAACCACCAAAAAATCGCAGATTTGTTTTGTTTTTGGCTTATAACTTGCAAAGTAAGCTTTTTACGCTAAAGGTGACCACATATTAAAATGCAGACGAGAAAATTACCTACAATTCATGTTCTTACCTTTTTTTGTTCGATATGCGGCTTCCGTAGAGGCGTTGGAAAAAAACGCGAAAACCAGTAATTTTGGAAAATCGCAAAACAGATCCGGCAACTTAAAAAATGCGGCATCAAAGTCATGTCCCCCCTCCCTTTTTTTCACTTCCAACTTACGGCAAAAGTAAAAAAAAAATATTATTTTCGCATTAAAATCCGAGATTAAAAAAAAAAACAATGTATTAGCTGACAGCGATATCGCTGACGCTGTGCCGAATAGAGCCCTCGATAACACTGGTAGCAGCCCAGAGGAACGAGGTAAGGACCTGGCAACAGATGAGGTCTCGCCAAAAAAATGCATACATTTGACCGGAAAATTAACGTCATCTTCAAAGAAACAAGACTGTATTTCCGAAATTGATACAATTCTCTACAATGTATGTGCAAGTAAGTTTTTTGTACCTCGAATAGTTATGAGAAAAACAATGACGAATGCATGAAGTATTCAGCTGCCTCTTTATTGAAAACATACAAAATGCATCATTAGACGTCTGTACAGATATGGGAAACGTAAACGTTAGGTTTTATAGATACAACAAAATGATAAAAAGTGATTAATGATCGGTTAGTGTTTAATGTCATACAGTATAATAAAATAGGTAGGTAATTTTTTTTTTATACAACACTTATTATTAAATCATTATTGACTTGAAATGACACTCATTAGTCAAACCGATCCCTCTTGGCCAAAGGTTGCATGATTGCAGGCATGCCTTCCAATCCTTCTACACCTAAAAAAAAAATAAATATAATATTTATTTAAGCACCTGGGCGCCAAAGAGCCGTTTTCGTCCCGAGGGAGAAGATTGCTGCCCCAGCCGTAGGTGAAGGCTGCAAACA
Organism: Maratus speciosus; assembly: GCA_963932465.1. Lineage (NCBI taxonomy): Eukaryota > Metazoa > Arthropoda > Arachnida > Araneae > Salticidae > Maratus > Maratus speciosus. The sequence continues at coordinate 424,560,601 of OZ010789.1, read as the reverse complement.
CCCAAGAGTCGAAGCTTAGGCTTCTGAGCAGCTCTGGTGCATGTAGTATTTTTAAAAACTGTGGAACTAATTGTAATTATTTAAGTAATGATTCATGCAACATTTTATCATAACATGATTTTTACATCTTTCTTTTGTTTAATACATACCCAAATGATACTGACGTGAGAAAAAGAGAAAACTGAATGTTTAAAAAACTTACTTTAGTTGATATTTTATATGTTAAAAGAAAAAAAAATCTGATAAGTAGTGAAGTCATTTCTTCTCATGTAATTTCTCGAGCATCAGTGTCAAGTAATTATCTTCTTTCTTGGATTTTATACAAATGATGAATATCGATTTCGGAAATACAATCTTGTTTCTTTGAAGACGACGTTAATTTTCCGGTAAAATTTATGCATTTTTCGGTGAGAACTTATCTTCTGCTAGGTCCTCGTCCTCGTTCCTCTGAGCTGCTACCAGTGTTATCGAGGATTCTATTTAGCACAGCGTAAGCGATCTCGCGGTCCGCTAATGCATCGTCTTTACTCCGGTTTTTAAACAAGTTACATCGTTTTTAAAAATAATTGCTATTTTTGCTCTTCCCGTAAGTTGGAAGTGAAAAAAAAGGGGGGGGATTTTTTAAGCTGCCGGATCTCTGAATGCCGTATTTTCGAGGTCACACAGTATGCCTACATCATAATAATATATAACCTAATAATAAGTGAGTACGTCAGCAAATGTTTACTGTGAAATGCTTACTTTTAGTGTTATGAACGGAAAGGGTGAGAATATCTGCTTTGCGATTTTCCAAAATTACTGGTTTTAGCCGATTTTTCAATGCCTCTACGGAAGCCATTTGTCGTACAATAAAAATGATACGAACATGAATTCTAGGTAATTTTCTCGTCTGTATTTAAATATAGGGTCACCTTTTGCGTAAAAAGTTTACTTTGCAAGTTATAAGCAAAAAACTCGAAAAATCTGCGATTTTTAGTGATTTTTTTTCATGATTTTTCGTATTTGCCGAGAGAAATTTTGTTGGACAACTTCAGATTCGTGTTCAGCACCCCCGAAAACATAAAGTAAGACACTAAAAACAAATACACCAGAATTTTCCACTTTAAGCTCTTTTTTAACCTAATTTGACTGGACTAAAAACGTAGGATGAGGTTTGGAGGGTTGGGTTATTTTACCTCTCCACACAATCCATCCCTCTTCTGTGGTCACAAATGGACATATTGCGTAATAAAATGATTTTCTCGCATAGCTACACTTATGAAACTCTTTGTGTAGCAAGACGCACCTATGACAGACTATTAGGGAAATAAAAAGCAAAATGAATTTCTGCGAGATGTGTCACTTTTCTTTCGGGTGAGCGGTATGATATAGAGATTAGTATATATTCTGCATAGTATGCTAAAACTCAGTTTAGTTAGAAAACGCATAATGCAATTCAAAATTCACCTTTACCAATTTCTACCAAATAGACGTAAACGTACTTGAATTCTTTTGCACAGCCCTGTATATTATCTATATATTTTTATACGCAACAAGATATTGAGGCTCCTGTCCCTGCCGGCGAAGCTAATGCTAATCGTATGGGGCGGGATTTATCTAATATCTCGTTTGCATTTCGACATTTTTGATTTTTTTTTTTTTTTTTTTTTTTTTTTTTTTTTTACAGTGGATAGCCGAAGTCCGTCTCTACAAAGCACCGTTTTTACTTTTTCGATTTTGACTGCAGATATTTTTTATAAAGTTACTTTCACTTTCAAAACCGGTTCTGAAAATGAAAGTAACTTTATAAAAAAAAAAAAAAAAAAAAAAAAAAAATCATCAATCGAGGGACCTCAGCTATCGTATGCAAAAAAAAATTATTTAAAAATGTCGAAATGCAAACGAGATATTAGAAAAATCCCTCCCCATAGGATTAGCATTACCTCGTGAGTGACTTCGCCAGCAGGGACAGGAGCCTTAAGCTGAAATTTTATTTAGTAAAAACACGCTTAAAACTACTGAAATCACACTTCCAGGAATTACTATCCATAGGCGGCCATGTATCCCGTTTTTCGCATAGTCTTGTATATGATTTTATTTATATACCGCAAACATTTCAGTACATTAAATGTAGTTGAGCTTGAAAATGTATAACTCAAATTAAAAAACACCTTTAAGCGATTGGCGCTCCTTTTCAGTAACGCTTGCAAATTCTTTTGTGTAGCCCTGTATATAGTCTATAAAATTTATACACACCACGTAGTGTGCAAATATTTCTTTAAGCTTATAATGCATTCCATAACTGAAAACGAACATTTCAACAACCATCCCTAATAAACAGTACTTCGGATACAACATTGTGTCAGACAGCTTTTATGTGTCGCTGTAAAGTGTAAATGAACGATAGATGTGATGAATATCATAGTCTGCAGCAAACATCTGGTACTAAACTTTATTAATGTATATCAATTTCATCATGTTTGAAATAGTTTAAAATTATTAAAATACTCTGCTAAAAGTTTCCCCCGAAGACCATTATAAAATAAAACAAAACCGATCTCTTTGGTGTGACTTTGTAAATGATTGTTAAATGCTCATATCCTACAGAAAGTATGTTTTAGGACACCTCAGAAATTCATATCAGTTTCATCATCTATCACTAAAATACGCCGCAAATGATTTTTAGGTGCGTTCGTAATTATATAAATACGTAGCACGTGTAGTCGTCGCGTCGTTCGATCCGTCTGTCTGTCCGTCCGCGTGTAACAGAGCAAAAACTACCCAACCGAAGGGTCTGAAATTTTAAATGTATAACTGTTGGAAAATTTTGTCGAGTCATTTCAAATTTTTTGAAAATCGGATGTATAGTTTAATTACAGGGACAGTCAAAAGTTTTCCGTTACATTACGGCCAATGGGAAAAAATTATTGCAAGTGCATTTTAATGATGTTACAGCCTTTGGAACAGAATGAAATTGATATGCACTTATGAAGTGCACTAAAATATACATTCAGTACGATATGCGGTGCAAAACAATATTTACAAAACAAGTTATAGTACAAACGCACCTCATTTGCCATGTTTGACGTGCAATTTCCAATTTGTTCTTCATATAATATTATGTATCAGAATACTTTTGAGTTCCCCTATTACGCGTACTCTAAGCGTTAAACATAACATATTTTTTAGTAACCGTCTTCTGGTGCACCTCAATTATGTACATACATTTCATTATGTTTAAGGTTGTATAACACTATTCACCCCATATGATTTTTCCCCATAGACCATAATGTAAACGGAATTCTTTTGAGTGCCATTGTAAATGAACTATGAATTGTATACACTTCATTTTCAATAGCGAAGATGGTATGGCAAACCTGAATAACAATTGCATGCGAATCCGTGTATATTTATACGAGTTAGAGCACAGACAAACAGCAGACGGCAGACAGACAAACCGTAGTCATAAACACTTTTCAACTATGTTGGAAAGCGTTAAAAAATAACAATATTTTACAATATCAACCTGTCATCAAGTCGTTATATTTTTACAAAGACACCTTGGATCAAAAGGTGTGGGGTTTGACATTATTAAAATGTTGTTACTGTTGGCTTACAATGACGGTTGATTGAAATGCTTATTGGTTCCGCTCGTGGATATGTAGATTCTGGGAAAGAGCAATCATTTTCGGAAGAGGCCCAATAAGATCTATAGGTGGAGTTTAGAACACTGCCTAGTCGCACTGTAATCTTTGAGCATATTTTCTCATATATTTTTCATTAATCTATATATATTAATAGTATAAAGAAGTAAAAATTGTTTGTTTGTTTGTTTGTAAGGAGGTAATCTCTGGCACTACCGAATCGATTTCAAAAGTAATGGTACCAAAATGACGGTGTTAGTACACGTTCGAACATAGGCTATACATTAAGTCGATGCCACTACCCCAAAGGGGTTGTAGGAGCAAAAAACGTTCTAAAAATGCGATTTTTGTATTACTGAATGGCCTAGAAACATGAAATTTGGAATGGTAGTTACTTATAAGACATAAAAGATCTCTAAGAACATTTCCTAAAAAAATGGAAAATTAAAGGAGGTGGAAATGAGCAAAAAGCGTTCTAAAAAACGTTTCAAATGGCGATTTTTACGCAGTCTCAGGAAATACCGAACCGATTTAAAAAATAATAGTATCAAAATTATGGTGACAGCTCTTGCTCCAACATAGGCCATATTTTATGTCGGTGCCACTACCCCAAAGGGGGTGCAAGAGCAAAAAACTTTCTAAAAATGCGAAATTTTGTGGTACTGAAAGGCTTAGAAACATGAAATTTGGAATGATAGTTACTTATAAGATATAAATGATCTCTAAGTGCATATCTTAAAAAATTCGAAATTAAAAAGGGGTGAAAATGCGCGAAAAGCGTTCTAAAAAAACGTTCTATATTGCGATTTTTACGCAATCTCAGGAAGTACCGAACCGATTTAAAAAATAATGGTGTAAAAATGATGGACAGCCCTTGTTGTAAGATAGGCTCTATTTTATGTCAGTCAGTGTCACTACAACCTGGGGTTGCAGGAGCAAAAGTGCGTTCTAAATTGCGATTTTTGTGTTACTGAAGGGTCTAGATACCTGAAATTTGGCATGGTAGTTACTTATTAGATATAAATGATCTCTAAGAACATTTCTTAAGAAATTCAAAATTTAAAAGGGGTGAAAATGCGCGAAAAGAGTTTTAAAAAACGTTCTAAATGGCGATTTTTATGCAATATCAAGCAGTACCGAACCGATTTCAAAAACAATGGTTGGAAATTGATGCTGATATATAGCTCGTGCTCTAATATAGGCTCTATTTAACGTCGGTGTCACTACCACCCACAGGGACTGCAGGAGCAAAAATCTTTCTAAATTGAGATTTCTACGCAATCTCAGAAAGTACCGAACCGGTTTAAAAAATAATCGCGTGAAAGGAATTTTTCTGTTACTGAAGAGCCTAGATACATCAAATTTGGCATGGTAATTACTTATTAGATATAACTGATCTCTAAGAACATTTCCTAAAAAAGTAGAAATTTAAAAGGGATGAAAATACGCGAAAAGCGTTCTAAAAAACTTTCTAAATTGCGATTTTTACATAATCTCAGGAAGTATCGAACCGATTTCAAAAATAATGGTGTGAAAATGATAGTGACAGTCCTTGCTCCTAGACAGGCTCTATTTTATGTCACTGTCACTATAACCTGGGGGTTGCAGGAGCAAAAAAAACGGTCTAAATTGCGATTTTTTTGTTACTGAAGGGCCTAGATACATGAAATTTGGCATGATAGTTACTAATTAGATATAAATGATCTCTAAGAACATTTCTTAAAAAATTCGAAATTTAAAAGGGGTGAAAATGCGCAAGAAGTGTTCTAAATGGCGATTTCTACGCAATCTCAGGAAGTATCAAACCGATTTCAAAAGTAATGGTTGGAAATTGATGGTGGCAGATTTTTCTCTAGCACACGCTCTATTTCATGTCGGTGTCACTACCAGTTGGGGGTTGCAGGAGCAAAAAACGTTCTAACTTACGATTTTTGTGACACTGCAGGGGCTAGCAACTTGAAATTAGGCATGGTACTTACTTATAAGATATAAATGAGCTCTAAGAAAATTTCCTAAAAGATTCGAAATTTAAAGGGGTAAATATGGGCGAAAACTGTTCCAAAATCGTTCTAAATTGCGATTTTTACGCAATCTCATGAAATACTAAACCAATTTCAAAAGTAATGGTTGGAAGTTGATGGTGCCCCTTGACAAGCCCTTGCTCCAACGTAGGCTCTATTTCATGTCGGTGTCACTCATCTGGGGATTGCAGGAGCAGAAAACATTCTAGACTGCGATTTCTGTGATACTGAAGAGGCTAGAAACTTTAAATACGATAATGGTAATTACTTATAAAATATAAATTGCCTTTAAGAGCAGTCGAAAATAAGTTTGAAATTTAAAAGGTGTGAAGCGAAGGGAAGGAGCGAAAAGCTAAAAAAGTGTTAAATTACGATTTGTATGTAATCTCAGGAAATAATAAACCTATTACAAAAGTAATGGATGCGAATCAATGGTGACAGTCTGTGACACCACACAGGATATATTTTATGCCAGTGCGACTTCCACCTGGGTTTGGCAGGAACAACAAACGTTCTAAAAATCCTTTAAAAACATTTTAAATTACCTTTTCTATGGAATATTGGAAAATATCAAACGGATTTCAAAATTAATGTTGGCAAATTAATGATGACAGTCTGTGTCTCAAAATAGGCATTTTATGTTAATGCCACTACCACCAGAAAGGTGGTAGACCGACAGCCAAGAAGCTTGGAATTTGACATGGTGTTTAATTTTAAGATGTAAATGCGTACTAAGAACGGTTTCTAAAAAAATTCAAACCTCAAATGAATACTGAAATGAGCATATGAAATGTTCAAAATACTTTCTAAATTACCATTTATTTTGAATTTATTTTAGTTCTTCTTATTAACTCAAGTCTCATTTCTGCCAAATGCAGTGTAATAATGAAGTTTAGTTAAACTGTGGCTTTATTAGTAATTTTTGAATTATTCCTAAAAGTATAATTTCTTCTAATAAAAATTAGACATACAAATATCAATTGACGTATTTCAACTATTATGCGAACAAAGCCGCGAGTTTTACTAGTTTATAATAAACTGCAATTTTTTCTTAATCAAACTTGTTATCAAACATCGAAATATGAGTTTACTATGTCAAAAGCCTGTCGATAATACCTTATTCATCGTTATGCGTTTAGTATGTGCATAGAAAAGGGGGATGTTGACATCATAAATACGTAATATGCATGATCATACTTAACCTAAAAGCGTAACGAAAATTCAGTATGCAATGTCAGATGTGGTCAAATAATCCTAACCAATGGTATTTCATTCATGGTTGTACGCTACATAATAGGTGAGTTCAGTATGCGATCTCAGACGTGGGTAAAAAATCCCGAGAAAAGTGATGTTGACAACACACTGTAAAAAAATTTATGTAACGTCACTCCATAAAATTGGTGGCAGCTTTGCTGCCTCCCTTTTATTGAGTAATTTAACCGATATAGTTAGTGTTACGTTACACTAATATGTAATATTACATTAGTTATATCAGTTTAAAGTACACCATTATATAAGTTAAATTACTTCATAAAATTGGAGGCAGCATGCTGCCACCAATTTTATGGAGTGACGTTACATAAATATTTTAAAGGACATAAAAAATATATATGCTAATTATACATTACATTTAGAAAATAAAATAAAAATAAAATAAAAATGTATGCCATAGAACTTTGATTTTTTTTATTGATTACATTGATTTAGCATGTGAACAAGTATATGCAGAAACTGTAAGACCAAAGCGACGGTTTAACTGGCGTCACATATTCATTGACAGGTGATTTATTCGGAATTTTTTAGCATTACTTTTCTATTTGTTTGGTCGGGACAAACAAGAAATTTTCGATATACGTGAGGTGATGTTTTAAGCGAATTCTGTATTATGATATAATTTCACCTGAGATTCCGTGGAGTAATCTTCAGCTATGAAGAAAATTTCAAAGACAGTCGAACACAAAATCAATGAAGGAGGTGCTATCTGAATTCTTTTCTTGAAATATTTAATGAAGATTTACAGATACACGATTCTATACATACTTACAATAAGTATTATCAAATACTTAATAGGGTTTTCGAAAAAGGGAGGTTTAGCCTCATCAACAAACTGTAAAAAAATTACAGCGATCACGCTTTTAAAATCAAAACATCACTTCGTATCGTTCCAGCGATAAAAAACTGAAGTCGCATTCTAAGGTAGGATGCGCCCGCATCGCGCGTCATTCGTTGCCATGGGGAGCAGAGGAAAAGTTTCTCTTCACACTCCCCACCTGAACTCTTAAAGAGTTCACAAATCAAAATTCCATCATAAAATCATAAAAATTCAATTTTTCGTATCAGTGGTTCAGTAATCTAATACAATTTTTAAAATTCGAATACAAAATACTAAATATAAGAATTCAAACAATATCTAATTAATCACTTAATTAGTCAAATTCAAAATATCAATAAATTCAAAATAAAACACTTTAAATTCAAACAAAGTAAAAATAATGACAGTTAAATAACACACACATTTTTTTTTTTTTTTTTTTTTCAGTTAAATCATATACTTACTTATACCAAAATTCAAAATGATTCTATATATAAATAAGACTAAAAATTAAAAAAGAGAAAGAAAATATTTAGAGTCCTAAATGCAGAAAAAACAAACTAAATAACTGTCTATAAAAGCTTATGAATGTTTATAAAAAGTCTGCAAAAAGTCATTTGTTAGTCATTTTGTATTTCAAAGGGATACAAGTGCTGAATGGATCTTTTTAAGATTCCACTCGCTGTTTTTATTTCGTATGAACCAATATTGCCATCTCTTCCAGGAATGGCAGTCTGAATCTTACCAAGTTTCCAAAGAAACTTATTTTTTGCGTCATCTTGAATCAAAACAATATCGCCCACTTTCAGTGGCGTATGGGCATTAAGATTTTTCAAGGAATGGGCTGTTTTCAAATCCATCAAATATTGTTTTTTCCATTTGGTCCACAATTGTTTCAATAGTAAAGATTGATAGTTTTTCTTTTCAGGAGTGTTGATCTCTTTGAACAATCTTCAATTATTTCAAAAAAATTAATAGGAAATGAAAGTTCTTTTCCAAAATTTAAAAAGCGCATTGGAGTAAGAGGTTCTGGTTCATCGCTGTCGCTATATACATACGTCAGTGGTCGCGTATTCAAAACTGCTTCCACTTCTGTCAACAGAGTCGCTAATTCATCATAACTTAAGAGTGCTCTACCAATTACTTTTCTCAAACAGTCTTTGACTGACTTTACTAGTCGCTCATAGAAGCCTCCCCACCATGCTGCTCTTTCTATAATATTCTTCCATATAATTCTCTCTTTTGTAATAAAATTTAATAATACTTTGTCTGTCAGTATGTTGTATAAAATTTCGAGTTCACCTTTGGCCTTTTTGAAGGTTTTTGCGTTGTCAGAATAAATAATTTTGGGATTTCCTCGTCTAGCTGTGAATCTTCTGAATGCCATCAAAAATGAATTTGTTGTCATATCAGACTCGAGTTCCAGGTGAATGACTCTAGTCATACCGCAAGTAAACAGAACAATGTAAGATTTTTGCGTCTCTTTAAAATTTCTGATATAGATCGGACCGGCGAAGTCTAAACCGCAGATTGCGAATGGCGGTGCTTCACTAGCTCTGTCTTTTTGTAATAGTGCGGTGATCTGGTCTGCTGGTTTGGAGACATATTTTTTACATATTATACAATTCTTGATAACACTCTTGACCAACTGACGACCTTTAGGTATCCAAAAACGAGATCTAATTTTTGCCAAAGTATTGGCTGTCCCTCCATGCATAATTTTCTCGTGTTCTTGACGAACTATTAGAGTAGTTAACCAAGAATGTTTGGGGAGAATTATTGGGTTTATCTCTTCTGCGGACAGGTTAGAAAATTCGAGCCTTCCGCTCAACCTCATCAACCCGTTTTTGTCAATAAAGGGCATGAAATTTGATAAGGATGACGTCTTATCCACTGATTTACTATTTTTTAGAGATTCTATTTCTTCCTTATAGAATTGTTTTTGTTCAGATTGTATCAAAAATTTTTCAGCTTCGAGTAATTCTTCGGTTGTTACTACGTCTTGCACTTCAGTTGATTTTTTCAGCTTCATAATGAATTTCTTTACCCAAACGGTAATTCTCAAAAGTTTCTCTAAATTACTATATTTTGAAATGTTTATGGGATTTTCGAGTTTTTTGACTAAGCACTCGCTCTGAAAAACATCGTTAGGATATTTTTTGTATTCTAATTCATCTGAGTAAGCGATTTCTTTGTTTTCTGATATTGGCCAACACTCAGGAGGTAAATTTAGCCATTCTGGTCCCTGTAACCAAGTTGTATCATTGATTATCCTAGAGATTTTTGATCCTCGAGAAACTATATCAGCTGGATTGGCAGTACCAGGACAATGATACCAGTTATCAGGTGAAGTCAATTTATGGATCTCTTCAATTCTGTTTCTGACAAAGGGCTTAAACTTTTTAGGGGATCCTTTTATCCAAAAATAGGATATTTTTGAATCCGTCCAGTAATAAGTCGGTACATTCAATTTTAGAGCTTTCAAAATGTTACTACTTAGCTTGGCCGACAACAATGCGGCCATCAATTCAAGCCTTGGTAAGGTAAGCGCTTTCAGTGGAGCAACCCTGTTTTTCGAAGCAACAAAAACTGTTCGAACATTTTTTGTGGTTGTTGTTACACGTAGATAAGCAACCGTACCATAAGCCTTCATGCTCGAATCGGTAAAAATATGCAATTGTAGGTCATAATCATGCCAATTGGTGATGGCAGAAAAATAGTATCTGGGTACTTAAAAGTTTTTCAAATGAGAGAGTTCGTTACACCAGCTACTCCAAAGTATACGTAAATCTTCGGGTAAGGTGTCATCCCAATCTAGACACAAATTCCAAATTTGTTGAATTATACATTTTAGTCTTAATGTAAATGGTCCTAGGAATCCAAGTGGATCAAAAATCCTGCCTAAAACTTGTAGAATAAATCTTTTGGTGTCTATTCTTTTTGAAACGAAATCAACTAAACCTCGAACATCAAAATAAAGTAAATCTTTGGAATTATTCCAAGCGATTCCTAAAACTTTATAAGGGAGATTTTGTTCTCCAAAAGCTTCAGAATTGACTTCTGAAGTTATGCCATTTTCTTTCCATAGTTCACTAAGTGGTAAAGAGTTCGTATGCCATTTGTGTAAATGCATACTTGCATTTTCAAATATATCAATACATTGTAAACTCGTGGATAGGGCTTGATCAATATTTTCATGACTTCCTATAACGTCATCAACATAGATATTTTCATTTAAAATTTTTACTGTGTTTGGATATTTTTCGGTGTATTTTTTCAAGTGGTGTTTAATTGTTGCAGCCAATAAAAAGGGACTGCTACTAATTCCAAATAACACTCTGGTGAATCTATAAATTTCAAAGGGTTTAGAATTATCAAACAAATCTTGTGAAAATAAAAATCTTGTTACATCACGATCGTTTTCATCTATAATTATTTGTAGAAATGCTTGTTTTATATCAGTTGTAAAAACTATGGGATTAAATCTAAACCGTAACAAAACATCAAATATTTCAGGATACAAATTTGGACCTACATGCAGGCAATTATTCAAAGACAGTGAGCCTGTGTCATGAGCAGAAAGCATCGAAAACTATGCGTAATCTGCCCGTTGTCCTATCAGTTCTAATTATTTCTCGATGAGGTAAATAAAAAGTTATATTTTGTTTTTCTTCAGGATCTGTAACTAACTCAATAATACCTTGTTTCAAATAATCTGCCAACACCTCCTTATACTCAAAAAATAATTCAGGGTTTTTAATCAATCTTTGTTTGAGTTTAAAAAATCTATATTCTACAATTTTCCGATTGTCATTTAAACATTCCCTTTCAAGCTTCCACGGAAATCGAACTGTATATCGCTTATCATTGTATTTAATTTCTGACTCAAACTGCTTCATAACGTTGTTTTCTGAAAAATCCGAATCCTGTTTAGTATTAAAAAGGCCAGATGATTCGATATTCCAGAATTTTTCAATCTGTTCAGAAATAATTTTTTTTTCTACTATTACATTAAATGCTAAGGGCGTATAACTGTCAGTTGTTTTTCCCTGTTGACACCAACCAAAAATGGTGTCGACAGCTACTAATTTTTTATTCAAATGTTTTATATTTCCAGTAACAATATCATAATAATAGTCAGCACCTATAAGTAATGTAATGGGTTCTTTGGATGTGGGTGTGTCCGCAAGGGTTAAATTTTCAAATTGTTTACTTTTCATCAAATCATTGATTTCAGGTGGGGGGGGGGGGGGATTTCAGTAGCTGATATTTGATTGGTGACTAGCGCTTCTATATCTAATTTTGAATTAGGTACATTTTTATTTTCAATAGTTAGTTTAACTACTTCAAAGGTTTTTTCAATGGGGTTCTTATTTCCAAATGTAAAAACCGACAATTTTTCTTTTCTTATTGCCTGTAAAATCAATTTATTTGCTATTTCTTCAGATATAAAAGTTCGCATGCTCCCACAATCTAAAAGTAACCTAATTAGAGATTGTTTTCCGTTTGATTTTATTTTTACACAACAAGTTTGTAGAAGAATTTTATTATTTTCTGTAGAGGAAAAATGCCGAAATTACTTTTTCATTAGTTTCATTTTCATTACCTTTTAATTCGGGTGTGTTTATTTCTTTTATTAATTTAGATTTTAGGCATATCGTTTGATTATGTCTGCCTGAACACTTCTTGCAACTAGTTTTAGAGTTACAATTTTTGAGAACGTGTTTCCTGCTTAAGCAAAGGAAGCATCTTCCTTGAAATTTCAACAAGTTTCTTTTAGTGTTTACATCAACAGCCTCACACAAATCAGATGAATGTTTACTATCGTTGCAAAAAATGCAATGAGCCAGCTGCCTATCTGAAGTCGATTTATCATTCGAAATGTTCATAAATTCACAAGTAGATTTAAATTCAGATTTTTTTGTTTGACTCTTGATTTTTGTTTTATTATTTTCAAATGCTTTCATTCTCGAAAAAAATGTGTGTTCTTTGCTTTTTATTTCAGTGTGCAGAAAATCTAATAATTTATGTATATCTGAATGTGTTAAATTATCTACATTTTGTCTATTATATTCCAAAGCTAATTCTGCCGGTATTAATTTTAAAATTACGGCGATAAGCATGGAGCCATAATTTGCTGGTTCGAGTCTTAATGTGGACAAACATCGAACATTTATTTCTATATCACTGTGCAATTTTTTCAATTTTTGAATTTCGTTAGCCTTATAAACAGGGGATAAATTAAGAAACTTGTTCAGGTGATGATTAATTATCACGTCTTTTTGACCATAACGGGTTTCTAAAACTTTCAATGCTACGTCATGATTAGCTTCTGATATTTCAAAACCTTCTACAGCATTAGCCGCAGCTCCAGATAAATAACTCTTCAAATAATGAAATTTTTCAATTTTCGAAAGCGATTTATTTTCGTGAATTGTATTTTTAAAGGTATTAAAAAATGAAATAAATTGCGTACAGGCGCCATAGAATTTTTGTATATTGAATTTTGGCAATTTAACAACTGAGTTTTCATCATTAATCACATTCTATTTTAAATCTTGACTGTTATTTAAATCAATATTAACAATTTTTTTGTTTTCTGTTAATTTTTTCTTCACCCGGAATTTTGCAACTGATATTTTATCCGCGTAATCATAAACAGAATTGATTTCAGTTTCATAGTCGTTTAACCCTAAAAGGGGCTCAATTTTCTCGTCAACTGACTTCAATAATTCTGCTTTAGTATCTAACTGAATAAATAATTCTTCTAAATTATCAAAATCTATTGGACTATCCTTCATAACATTTTCTATATTATTAATCAGCTTTGTTACTGCTGTTCTCAAAACTGTACGATTCTTTTTCAACTTTTCTAAATCAGACATTTCGAAATAAAATATGAAAGACTTCTTACTTTTGCCGTCTTCTTATTACTTACTATCCTCTAACATTAAAAAGGTAACAAATATTTTTTTTTTCTTTATTTCCCGGCGTGATGTACCATGAAGAAAATTTCAAAGACATTCGAACACAAAATCAATGAAGGAGGTCCTATCTGAATTCTTTTCTTGAAATATTTAATGAAGATTTACAGATACATGATTCTATACATATTTACAATAAGTATTATCAAATACTTAATAGGTTTTTCGAAAAGGGGAGGTTTAGACTCATCAACAAACTGTAAAAAAATTACAGCGATCATGCTTTTAAAATCAAAACATCACTTCGTATCGTTCCAGCGATAAAAAACTGAAGTCTCATTCTAAGGTAGGATGCGCGCGCATCGCCCGTCCTTCGTTGCCTTGGGGAGCAGAGAAAAAGTTTCTCTTCAGCTAAGCATGGATGTAAAATAATTGTCTGTTTTCTTCCTCTCTTTTCAGTAATACATATTTTTTCTTTTTAGCCTAAAAATTTAACACTGCCTATTATTTGCTGCACACTGACCATTTTGTCTTTTTCAGAAATACAGAAGATGAAAGTTTGCTTCATGGTCGCAATTTTCGCACTGTTCCTGGCAGGTACCTGCTATGGCGAATCGTGGTCGTCATCTTGCACAGTTGTCAATGGACAAAGGCACTGCACAAATAACAACGATCCGAATGGCAACTCAGCAGGAGCATCGGCTTTCAGCAATGGACGATCTGGTGAGGAAGCTGCAGGCGCTGGACAAATGAATGGACCATATAAAGTTAACAGAGGCTTTAGTAAGTATAAGAAATCGAATGTTTGCCAATACAAAGGGGCCAGCAAAATCCAGGGAGGGACAAGATTTTGAAACAGATGTGCTTATAGTCCGCGTTTTACTTTATTATCCCCCGGTATGCTATTTCTTTCTCCCAGCAAATAAAGTGTCGTCTCCAAAAAATATCGTTCCGTTGTATAAGCCAGCCGCAAAACAAAGCAAATGTATCATTGTACTCTTAAATACTTCCCTGCAATTTTTAAAACTTCTAAGCATCGCACATTTTCAATTTTTTATATTGTCGTATTGGAAAAAAAATGTACTTTTAAATGCAAATTGTTTGAAAACTGCATCTCCATTTATTTTTGAGACATTAATTTTTTTGTAGTTTTTAGCGTCATTTGTTTAATTTTGGTAACTCAAGTACTCCATTTCTGTAGAACGTAAAGTAAAAATAGTTGGAAAATAGTAATTATATCTTTCTGTTGCCATTTTCCCATAAAAAATGAAAAAAATACACTTAAAATACGTGCTATTTTGAAAAAATATAATGGAATGATTTCTGATAAAACATGGAGCTATTAGAAACTAAATCTAATTTTAAGTATCTATATTAATATTACAAACAAATGAAGGCATATGAGTCATCAGATAGCGGATTTTCATGAAATCATGGATGAATCATGATATAGCCTTTTTTTTTTTTTTTTTTTTTTTTTTTTTTGTCGTGTTTCTTGAATGACGATATCTCTTTTTTTGGATTTGTGTATTATTCAGCGATAGTGACGTCCTATGCTTGCTTTACTATAGATGTTATTTAATACAGGATCGCAAATGAAGAATTCTTCAGCGGATGCGGATGACGTCATTTTATATGAAATAAAAGCGAGTGTTTTCAGTCTTAAAACTCAAATATGTTTTGTACGATCTATATATGTATATATATTTTTTTTTTTCATCGGGGGCGACACTAAATTCTGAAAAAGCAGAATTTCTGTTTTCTAGTCTTTATTTTAATATTTTCGTTTTCGCTTTTCTTTTTAATGCAGAATATAAATATGAAATAAACTAAACTAAGAATTTTTTGTGAGAACTCTACTAGAGAAACAATTTTTAAACACATCAACATAAAAATAGAATAGAAAAATGTAACAATTGAGACATTAAAAAAAAATAAGCCCCTATCTTTCTTAAAAACAAAGAATTGAAAAGGTTTTTTATTATTAGTAGTAGTATTATCGGGAGAGCTGAGCTCCCCTGAACTCCCCAATTAAGATATTTTTCAACATACGTTATATGATCGCGAAAAGAAAAACAGAACTAAAAATTGTCGTCCATGGGGAAGTTCAAGGGAGCATCCTCTCTCTCCCGATGAAAAATACATAGCTCCCTTTTTAGGTGCGTTCGTAATTATATAAATACGTAGCACCTATAGTCGTCGTTCAGTCCGTCCGTCTGTCCGTCTGTCCGTCTGTCCGTCCGTCTGTCCGCATGTAACAGAGCAAAAACTACCCAACTGAATAGTCTGAAATTTCAAATATGTGATTGTTGCAAAATTTTGTCGAGCCATTTCAAATTTTATGAAAATCGGATGTATAGTTTAATTACAGGGACAGCCAAAAGTTTTTCTTTACATTACGGCCAATGGGAAAAATTATTGCAAGTGCATTTTAATGATATTACGGCCTTCCGAATGGTCTGAAATTTTAAAGATATAATTGTTGCAAAATTTTGTTGAGCTATTTCAAATTTTTAGGAAAATCGGATGTATAGTTTAATTACAGGGACAGTCAAAAGTGTTCCGAAAAAATTATTGGAAGTGCATTTTAATGATGTATCAGACTATGCACGTTATGAAGTGCAAAAAATTATACATTCAGTACAATATGGGGTGCAAAAAATAATTTTAAAACTAGTTATAGTACGAACGCACCTCATTTGCCACGTTTGACGAGCAATTTCCAACTTGTTTCTTAACGTAAAACCCTTTCACTGGCAGTGGTTTGTCTATGAAACCAAAAAATTTTAATTACGAAATGCAACAATGACACCAGAATTTTAATATAATTTTTTTCCATTTATTATGTATGTGAAATATCACTTTTCCTTATTTTCAAATAAATTTGTTTGTAATTTCGGGGGTAATTCATTTATTTCAACATTTTACCAATGGAAGTGGTCCGTGAAAGGGTTAAGCTTCTATTGGCGCACTATAAATTTTCTCACGAGAGGGCACGCGTCGTACTTTTTACGGGGCAAATGTTCCGCTTTCTTACGATGTTTCAACAACGCAAAGACGATCATTTGGTGCTCCACTGTACTGCAAGAACACATTGGTAATATTGTCATCTACCACTATTTTGCATTTCGGTGGTCGTCAGGGTCACCCGAATACACCTGTCTTTTTTGTTTTTTGGAGTGTTTAAAATTTTAGATGTACACTTCAAAACCGCTATGCAAGTCTGAGTGGAAAATGGCCACTAAACATGAGTTTCTGCATTATGTACATTCTGTGATTTATTATTGCCCACACTCTCCCGCATACTATATGTCATCGTCTGTAAACGCTTAAAAAATTTTAATTTTAGTAAAATTATTTGCTTTTGTCACCTGTGTGAGCCCATTTGATCTTCTCGTTGCTTTTCTTTATGTTTTTTATGTTGCCATTTCTATTTTAAAATTAGTTTTTCAACGCCATTCATGTTTTTTCACAGTGAAGATCATTTTGTGATTAAAAAACTAGTGTTGGTGTTTGAAAGTTTCAAATTTTTGCGACTCTAACCATAATTGTGTGAGTTCTATTGTTGTTTCTTAACTCATTCTCAAGCCCATGCCATAAATTACATATTAAATGGCATTTAGTTTCCTTGAACACTAGGAGTTATTATACCGGCAAGTTCTTTTATGACCACCCTGCATGTTGAATACCTTCTCATTTTTCTACATTTTAGCCATATGGCAAAAACTCAACAAAATATTTTTCATTTGACAATAGAAAACACAATAATAACTCAGTGTAACAAATACCAATTACATTATTACAAAAATCATTCTTTAAAACAAAAAATAATTAAGTATAAATTCTTGTAAGAACGGTGCGTGATTTAAAAACCTTAACACTGAATTAGAAATAAGAACTAGTATGTTGTGGCCATACAAAACTTTCTTCTATGTAAATCACGTCAATTAAATCATTTAAATAGTACAAGGAATTACATCAATTTAGCAGCAATTCATATCAAAGTATATCTGAATTTGAAGTTTGATGAAAATTCGTGCATTAGCTCTTGAAATAGAGCTATAGTGGAAATTCTGAAAAATGTAGCATAGCAGCGCCACCTATTGAGCGATTTGCACCAAAACATAAACAGCAGTAATTCATATCACGGTATACCTGGATCTGGAATTTGTTGAAAATTCGTGCATCAGTTATTGGGATAGTGCTATAGTGGAAATTCTGGAAAATGCAGCATAGCAGCGCCACCAGTTGAGTGATTGTACCAAAATATAAAGAGCACTAATTTATATCAGGGTATACCTGAATCTGAAGTTCGTTGAAAATCCAAACATTAGTTCTCGAGGTAGAGCTATTATCGAAATCGCAAAAAAACAGCGTAGCAACGCCACCTGTTGAGCGATTTACACCAAAATGTATAAAATGTCAATTCAGGTCAAGGACTAACTGATTCTGAAGTTTGATGAAAATTCATGCATTAGTTCTTGAGATACAACTAGAGAGAAAATTCTGAAAAATTCAGCTTAGCAGCGCCACCTGTTGAGCGATTTGCACCAAAACATAAACAGCACTAATTCCAATCAAGGTATACCGGAATCTGAAGTTTGTTGAAAATCCAAGCATTAGTTATTGAGATAGAGCTATTGCGGAAATCGTAAAAAATGCAGTATTGCAGCGCCACCTGTTGAGCGATTTACGCTAAAATGAATAAAACTTCAATTCATGTCAAGGACTAACTGATTCTGAATTTTGATGAAAATCCGTTCATTAGTTCTTAAGATACACCTATAGTGGAAATTCTAAAAAATGCAGCATAGCAGCGCCACCTGTTCAGCGATTTACACCAAAATGTATAAGATGTCAATTCAGGTCAAGGACTAACTGAATCTGAAGTTGGATGAAAATCCGTGCATTAGTTCTGGAGATTGAGCTATTCCGGTAATCGTGAAAAATGTTGCATAGCAGCGCTATCTGGCGAGCGATTTACACCGAAATCTAATCAGCACCAATTTATATCAGGGACTAACTGAATATAAATTTTTATTAAATTCCGTGCATTAGTTCTTGAGATAGAGCGCCTGCAAAATTTGTGTCACATACAGACAGACAGACTCACAGACTCACAGACAGACATTTTGTAAAAACATGTTTTCCGAATCTCTGGAAGAGTCAGACGAAAGTCAGAGAAAGAGTCAGACGAACAGGCATACATATTAACAGACAGATAGAGCAACAAACAAACATAAAAGCCCCGGGATTGATGCACGAAGGGCGCAGTGTCAGAATCCTCTAATAAATAAATCTAGAAAGCTTACATATACATTTTATCATAAAAATAAAAATAAGAAAATGAGACATAAACATTTAAAAAAAATGTAGTATAAACTTTAAGAGGTTTTAGAGCATACTACAATTAACATTTTTTGTATACAAGATCAAGTCAATTTATGGCATGGCACACAAAGAAAAAAGAGTGTTAGACTTCAAGCCGATCCCCGGTATTAATTCAGAATTTTAACAATAAAGAGATTTTAACGAAATTTTCAACAGTTTTAACTTGCTTTATGCGAAATGCGAAATCATGAAATGTGCTGGAATTGTGCAGTAATTTAGTCAATGACGCCGTATGTAATATCAAATACATTCCGAAATATGGAACACCTAATTCATCGCTGTTCGTAGGCAGATGGTGATAACAGTCGCAAGATCTCGTGATATTACATTTTGTCCGACAACTCGAATGCACTTAGTTTGCTTTATTTTAGTTTTCCCAGGTTTGAGACTCGGAAGTTCTTTAATAAGCAAGTTCTAGAAACATTGAAGATGAAACAATAATTTATTAATAAATCAACAACGACAAAGGCATCAACAACATGCCTCAAATATTTGTTTCTCTTTATATAATATATTGACATTAAAGAATATGCATAAATAAATTTGTATAGATTGTAAATTTAATTCATAGAGACATTACGATACCAAGGATGCCTAACTTTCATTCGTTTACTTAATTGCATTTACTCAAATTTATTGGTTGCCAGAATTATTGATAAAATGTTTCCACTCACCTCTTAAAATTCCTTAGTCAGCAACATCATCAATAGCATTCCGTTTGGGGTTGATCCTTAAAGAGCACTACTCTAAAAACAAATTCTAACTTTTACTGTTTTCCGTCAGCTCATAAGCAAACCCGCATTCTTCCGCCTGAGCCCGAAGAAAATCCCTGGTTATTAAAAAAATGGTGTTTCTTCAATCAGAACTCATCTCCATTTCCTCTCTTCTCTACTCTTCTCATCTCTTCTTTTATTTTTTTGTCTCTCTAAATCACGCCTAAAAATCATCTACTCCTATAAAAATTTCCAAGGGAGACTTCTTTCTCAAATCCGCTTACCATTCGTTACCCGATTTTTTTGATCATATGATTAACATTTTATAAGAACGCTTTCTACTATGGTGCTGACCTGAAATTTACCCCTTAATATCTTAATCCCTTATGACGTAAGCTGAAACCCGTGTTACCAAAATGCGACATTTTTATAGCTAACTTGTTACTCTCACTTATAAATCCACTTACATTCAAATCCCTCAGAGGACATGTTTATTGCGCTAGTAATGACCAAATCACCAGATGTGAAAATTTTCCAATCCCATTTATTTGGAAACTCTATGTTTACTTAGGAATGATTTAGACAAATTTATTGCCTAACCGTGTACTTTCCCAAGAATTCTCTGGTCTTTTACGAAACACCCAGTCACATCTACGTCGGCAATCCCTTCATTTTAAAAATTCTATCTTTCTAGCGACCCCACACAACACATGCAAGCTTCCAAACATCTCCTGGTGGTACAATTTCCATAATACTATGTTCACACTACGATACTTAAGATATCTTAGGCCGCCGAACTCTCTTAATTTTGAGGTGGTATCCTCCCGGAAATGGAAACCTGTTCACATGGAAAAACTCACTTAAGATAACTCAGTGAACGTCACTGTGTTCTTTGCGCATGCGCTTAAGATAAAACCGCCCGCAACACCCAATCAGTTAATGCGAAGCTTTACAGCCAGCGAGAGTGAATGGTCGTGACTGTCTCTAGCCCGAAAAAAGTTGAAACTCTCTCAGAGAGTTTGTGGAACTCCCTCAGAGAGTTCGGAGGTTTAAGAGAGTTCCGATAACGCAGTGTGAACAGGGTATAACTGTTTTTGTCTTTCTTTCTTTCCCTTACCTAACGCATGTAAGAAGGCAGGATGTATCCGGACAATCTGACACAAAACAAGTTAAGTCTAATGAAAGATTCGTTAAAATCGCTTCATTATTGTTAAAGTTGGGAATAAGAATTCGGGTTTGGGCTCGAGTGAAACACCCTGTATTTTTTAACAAATGGACTGCGACCCTACATGTTTCCTATACAAAAATTGCTTTCCATAGTGTGGTATTCTTAAATCTTGTCTCGTCATTTATAAAATGTTTTGTATATAAATCTAATACAGTTTTCAATTATGTCATTGGTGCATTTTACGTTTTCTAACCCTAATATGACTAGCTGGACTTCATATGCTTAGAACGTTGTTGCTTTGTCCTTCTCTCCTCTGCCAAAGTCAATTTTACATGCGAATAGAAAATAAAATACTTTATTTTAAATTATACGAAAATAACTAATAAAAATATCAAAAAACATGTAAATAAAGATTTCGCGATATAAATAAAATAAACGTTATCCATGAAACAGCTGAAATATTTTCTGTGAGGGCCTCCAACTTTGTCTACAAAATAAAATAACGAAAAGAAGTGGAATATTACACACAGTGCTGACCTATAAAAGTAAAAGTTCTTTGAGAAAATTGTACTAAAGTTGGTGTTATTATTAAATATCTATTTGCATATGAAAGTACACACACACTAGTGTACACAAAAGCTAATAAAGCCATTATGAAAAATGATAAAGAAACTATCTTACTTAGGCATTGTACTCAGTGTTGAGTTCAGACATTTTTTTCCGGTAAGAAATTCTGCAGCTCCTGGGGGTAATGTATTTTCAAAAGCGTAATATTATGACATATGATGAGGAACTACATTAAATTGAAGAAGCACAATCGATACTTTTACATAACACACAAGATATGCTTTAAACAAATTTACATAAATTCGTTACAAAAATAAATTCACGAAATGCTTAAAACGAAAAATATAATAATAATTCAAAAGACTTCCTATAATTATTTTCTTTTTTGTTATCTGCAGATCAAAATGAATTATAATTGTAGTTGCATGAATTTTGGCGTCACAGAACTTTCAAGATCAAAAACAAAAAAAAGCAGATGAAAGAACGAAGTCACAAATAATCAGAAAAAAGCATTACTTACTCACATCATGCTTACTCGATAAAAGTATTCATATTTCAACAATAAAGAATTGTTTCCGAACAAAAAAATCCCTGCCGGCCCGACCTACAGGCAGAGGTAGATTTCGAAGTTAAGTATACTAATTTCACCAACAAAAACTAAATCATTATTAGATTTAAATCCCCTTTAACAGTTTTATCTGTCTGCTTTTGACGAGTTTTTATTTCCTTTTTTATAAAATAGCTGGTTTTATCAGAATCATGTTAAGGCGATATTAAAAAAAATATTTTTCCATACTCAACAACTCGAAATTTTCTGGCACATTTTCAGATTCATTTTTAATTTTAAAAAAATATGAAACATGCTGACGTGATTTTTGAAAAGATTTATAAGCGACCTGTGTTTTTATTTTTCTTTCAATTAATTAAAACTTGATTAATAAACAATTATTTTCTCAGTAGGGCAATGTTTTCGTTTCTAACACAATAGCTTCGGGAAATTCTGTTCAAAATGGCCCCTTTGACATCATTTTTTGAAATATATTCTGCCTCTATCAAAAAATCGATGATTACTGTACATTATATAGTTTCTGAATAAGAGAATCTAGCAATTGGATGCGTTTGAGAGCAAAAATGAATTTAAAAATGAGTAAGAAAATAGACAGTTTGGATTTGAATACACCCTTAATAAGAGGATTTCTTTCTTCAACCGCTATGTATTTTTAATTTGTTTTTGCTGTAAGAATCGGTACTATCCAAAACTTGTCTATATAGATGTTGTAGACAATATTAAGAAGATATATGATAAATTCATGGGGACTTTATATCTTTTGAATTGACGGAGTTATGAATTTTTTACTTCTTCAAACCCCCTTTTTGTTTTCGTTTTTAATTTTTTTTGCGGTACGAATTGGTCCTATCAAAAACTTGTGAGTATAAAAGTTGTAGATAATGTTAAGGAGATTTATAATAAAAATTAATTGGAATTGATATCGTGAGAATTGACGAAGTTATGAATTTTTTTCTCCCAAAAACCCTATTTTTTGCGCCCCTTGAGCCCATTTTTAACTTTTTCAAAAATCTGTGATACATAAAATTTTGGCCCTATTTTTAGAAGTAATAAAAACTTTAAACTAATTTTATATGTTCAAAAATTAAGAAGTTATGGGGGGTTTTCGGTTTTCACAAAACCCCTCCCTATTTCCATCCCCTTGGTCCGATTTTGCCCATTAACGAACTTGACCGAGATTTTATGCTCATTGATTTTACGTATCAGTTTGGAAGAGATTGGTGCAGAATTACGAAAGTTATCGTGTCCAGAAGAAAGTGATATATATATATATATATATAGATAGATAGATAGATAGATAGATAAAGTTTTTTACTGAGGGTGGTTTTGGGTTCTAGGGGTCATGATCAATGTAGATCTGCAAAAATATTTCAGAAATTCCAACATAGGAACGATCCCATACCTAAAATTGAACGAAGCTTTTTGATTTCTCATTATTTAAAATGAGTTTGTTTACATTTAACTTGCATCAAAAAAAGAATATGAAGCTCTATTTTAACGAGTTGAGTTGTGTAGAATTTCATCTATTATAATTATGCTAAACTCTTATCCGTTTACAGGCGCGAATTATTTTTTTGGGTTCGAGAGAGCGCTGCAAAATTAACCTCTGGGAAACTTGCTTTGGGAATCATTACGTAGGTGGTTTACCAGTTTTTTCATTCACAGAGGAATGAATCAGTTGTGTTTACTTCGATGGAATCAGATACTGAGCATTCAGCCGAATTTCAAATGAAGACATCTCAAAATATCTGCATATTTAAAGACAACTCATCTCTAAAAAAAATTGCAGTCTTTCTAAAAAGGTAAATTTTATGCATTTTTTCCACAAAATAATTTTTAAAAAGAATGGCAGACTCGCTTTTGTGATGCGATCAGTCCCGTATTAGTTTCGGATGGTACATGTTATGCGCTATTACCGCTATTACGATGTAGATAAACGTTGTTTTAATAAATCATGTCCAACATTGCTGCTGTTTCTAATATCGGGAAATAATAGCATTATGATTATGATTTCATTCTTTAAAAAAAACTCATTCGATTATTCAGTATTTCATATAAGCTGCAACTAACTACTGAACTAACTAACTGAACATGGACACCCCCCACCTCCCCCCCACACACAGATTCACTTAGTGCCGAATTCTGGCTGAGCCACTGGTTGGTGACAAGCAATATTCATGTATTGGTGGCCCATACTTCATCAGGAGAAGAGTGCAGAGTCAAAAATGATCTTTTATGTTGAAACCATATATCTAGTGAACAGTTTTTCCCAAATGCGGTTTCGTTGTCGACGGCAATTTCATATTAATGTAGTAGTTTGAGGGCAGTTGCACTTTTTGACCATTGAAAACACAAAATCTCAAATCTTCCGGAGCGCACGTCTCATTGCTCCGGGGGGAGTGTCCGCCCGGGCCACACCCTGAATTCAACACGCAGTAGCCCATCAAAGACAGGATTCAAGCGAGAAACTCTATTTGTAGTTTTCGTTTAAAATCATATTAAATTTTATATTAAAAGCGTGTTAAGTTAAAATTCTTTTAGTTATATTTTAGTACTAACAGACCCACCCGGCGTTGCCCGGGCCCGTGATGAATGAACCTCAAATTTGTGTGATTTTGTACCTTTAATTCCTTTTGTCTGTATTTATAATTTTGACTATAAAAAATCGCAAGAAAAATATTAAATTGAAGATACGTGCTATTTTGCGTAAGTTGATTTTTGGAGTCTATGCGTACCGAAAGCGAGCGGAACTGCGACAAAACACTCCAATTTTTACTGATTTCGTGGACATTTTCAGACATTTTGTTTTGTAAAAAATATTTCTACTCGTTCGAACGTTTCAAATTTTTTATAGGAGATGTAAATCTGGTCTATTTAGATGCTTCGATAAACATTGTGTTAAAATAAGGACGTTGACTAAAATAAGAAATTTAGAAATTTTGCTTAAATTACTATTCGGAAGTAGTGGTCAGTTCAACCTTCCACCGACAGAGAACGTAATATGTTCTATACAAATATTACTCTACGAAATAGTGGTCAAAGGGCTGTTATAACTTACGTGAAAATTTCAAGTCAATCATTTAGTTCGTTTTCCAAATTTTAGCAAATTCGCGTTCATTCTCTATTAAAAAAAGCGTTTCTTTTTCTTTTTAAAAGTCGATTTTTTTTCAATTTCAAACAAAAAGTTCTGAATAATTTTTTTTTAATTTTCATACTCTTAATTAATGTACAAATATAGGCCGAGATGCTAAAATTTAAAATCTGTAAATGCTGTATTTTTAAAATTTTGATTTAAATTTGAACTCCCATTAAAATTTTACCCTATGGTTTTTATCTACTCTCCAAAATAAAAGTAGGTGTTTTTCAAAGCCGACATAATGTTAGAAATTTTTAATAAGTAGCATATATCAGACGACTCCTTCAAACAACGGCACATAAAAAGTCAGAAACGCTAATTTTTTAAAAGAAATCTAGAGCCCCTCCCCGGAATTTCACGCACTATTCTTTTTTTACACTTTATCTTTTGTGTTATAAATGTTCTTAAAGTTTCAAACAGATCGCCTTGTTAAGTTTCCTAATTTTAACAAAATCGCGTTATGTTAGTTCCACATTCCACCACGAGGGAGTGCTCTCTATTATTAACTAAAGTTCTTTTACACAACCTATCAGTAGGTATGTCACTTGAGGAGGTGGCGGTCTTCAGCAAGAATTTAAGATATTTGTTGAAATTACTATTCGGAAATAGTGTAACTTAACTTTTGTCACATTTATATGTACTAAGTAGCATGTATCTGAGGACTCCGTCAAAAAACCGCACCTGAAACAGTATGAAACGCAAAGGTAAAAAAAAAAAGAAATATTTCGCCCTCCCTCCCCCCACCCCCCCACCCCCACCTGCCCGAAATTTCACGCACCATTTTTTATAAACTTTTTCTTATGTGTTATAAACTATCTTAAAGTTTCAAGCAGATCGTTTCGTCAGATTTCCTACTTTAAATGAAATCGCGGTCTATTAGTTCCACATTCCACCACGAGGGAGCGCACTCTATTATTAACAAAAGTTCCTTTACACAACCTATCAGTAGATATGTCACTTGAGGAGGTGGTGGTCTTCAGCAAGAATTTAAGATATTTGTTGAAATTACTATTCGGAAATAGTGTAACTTAACTTTTGTCACATTTATATGTACTAAGTAGCATGTATCTAAGGACTCCGTCAAAAAACCGCACCTGAAGCAGTATGAAACGCAAAGGTAAAAAAAAAAAGAAATATTTCGCCCTCCCTTCCCCCCCACCTGCCCGAAATTTCACGCGCCATTTTTTATAAACTTTTTGTTATGTGTTATAAACTACCTTAAAGTTTCAAGCAGATTGTTTTGTCAGATTTCCTACTTTAAATGAAGTCGCGGTCTCTTAGTTCCACTTTCCACCACCAGGGAGCGCACTGTATTTTTAACAAAACTGTATCTGAATGTAACTCCGTTAAACAACCTATCAGTAGATATGTTACTCGAGGGGGTGGCGGTCTTAAGCAAAAAATTAAGATATTTTTGAAAATACTATTCGGAAATAGTGGTAACAAACTTTTGACATTTTTATATTTAATAAGACACATTTATCTCAGGACTCCGTCAAAAAACCGCACCGGAAATGGTAAGAAACGCAAAGGTTAAAAAAAAGAAATCTATCGCCTCTCCCCTCTCCCCACATGCCCGAAATTTCACACGCCATTCTTATATAAACTTTTTCTAATGTGTTATAAACTATCTTGAAGTTTCAAACAGATCGCCTTGTTAGATTCCCTACTTTAAATGAAATCGCGGTCTGTTAGTTCTACATTCCACCACCAGGGAGCGCACTCTATTCTTAGCAAAAGCGTACATGAACGAAACCTCTTCACGCAACCTATACGTAGATACATGGATGGGGGGGGGGGAGGGGGTTCTTAACCAAGAATTTAAAATATTTGCTTTGCTTCACCGTTATAGCAGGCGTTCTGTACATGCTCCGTAAAATATGTTAATTCTACTTTCCGCCTCCAGGGAGTGCACTCTGTTCTTAACAAACCTACATCCGAACGAAACTCCGTTATTAAACCTATTTGAAGATATATTAGTCGAAGGGGGAGGGGTAGGGAAATGATATAAAAATTTAAGAAATTTGCGGAAAATTACTATTCAGAAATAACCACTACTCATAAATTAAGGGTGCAAAAAGTTCTGTACGAACATTCGACATGGGTTCCCACTGCCTACGGCACTGTATAGCAGGCGGGCGATAAATTCGGAACATTTTTCTGTATTTAAAACATAAAAAAGAGCAATTAAAAAATGCGTTTAAAAATGTCTTTAAAAAAACACTTCTGAAAAAAAAATCATTATCATTATAAAAAAATGAGGGTACTTTTCGGTTAGCCGGACGCCAGTGTTACATATACATATTTATATACATACATATATGTAAATATACGTATATATGCATATACATATATTGTATATAAACACATATAGATATATGTAAATATATATGTATACAGGGTGATTCATAAAAGATGGGCAGAACTTTAAGGGGTTATAGTACACTTAAAGACAAATAATATTAAATAGGAGACTAAGGGTCCCAGACGTATTCCCAAGGAGATAGGGGGCATTAAAGTTTAGGGTCCGAAATTTCAAATGATTATAAAACATGGAAAAATTGGTCGATTCGTTTGCGGTTTTTGCAAAAAATTTTCTTTATGCCAGTATTTTCTTGAAATAAAATTTTAAAGTTCAATTTCAAAAAATGCCGATAGGGGGCGCTTTAGACTTTGGAGTAACAAACAACTATTTTTTAACGTTATTTTTTGTATTTCTTTAAATGATTTCGAAAGCTTAGACTTAAACTTAAATTTTGATCTAAAAATCTGAGTCCTAACGAGTAGTTAAGTAGCGTAAACTGAAATTTGAAATTTGAAACCCTTCTCCCCCCAGAACAAAAATCAGTTATTCCCGATCTTTGTGTCGTAGATTAGGCTCTAACTACTGCCGCGTTTTGCTAAAATTATTCTTTATGTCAGTATTTTCTTGAAAATAAATTTTAAAGAAAATTTTCAAAAAATTCCGATAGAGGGCGCTTTAGACTTTGGAGTAACGAACAACTATTTTATACCGTTATTTTTTGTGTCTCATTAAATGCTTTCTAAAGCTTAGACTTAAATTTTCAGCCCAAAATCTGAATCGTTAGACGTGGTTAAGTTTCTGGGGAGAGGGGTTTGAAATTTCTACTCCTGAGCACAGTTCAGTTTACCATGTCCACACATTGTGTGCTGTGATACGAGGTAAAAAGACACAAATTAGGATTGTGTTACCAAAGCATATTTATTAACATGTAATTACAATAAATGTTCAAAATTGTGACCACCAGAGGTTATGCACGCAGAACAACGGCGAAGAATGGAACGGCGAACATTCGCGAAAACATCACGCTTTTCGAGCACTTCCCCTACAGCGGCGGAAAGTCTGGCGACCAGTTCCTCGGGGGATTCAGTGGGTGTCTCATACATAAGAGCCTTCAATCGTCCCCAAAAAAAGAAATCGAGGGGTGAAAGATCTTGCGAGCGAACAGGCCAAGCAACAGGACCACCTCGACCAATCCATCTGTTCGGAAATGTGATGTCCAGATAGTTGCGGACGTCTCGTACGTAATGGGCTGGCGCTCCATCGTGCTGGAACCACATGACCCGCCGGATGCGTGGAGGAACAACGTTTAACAGGTCTGGCAGCACATGTTGCAGAAATGTGAGGTATGTTTTACCGTTGAGGCGTTCAGGAAGAAGGTACGGTCCGATTAGGTGGTCTCCGAGGATTCCTGCCCAAACATTGATGGAAAAGCGTCTCTGATGAGCATGTGGATACGTAGCATGTGGATTGACATCCGCCCATACATGTGCATTGTGTGTGTTAAATGTACCTTCGCGTGTGAAGGTACATTCATCGGTGAAAAGCACAGTTCGTCCAAAATGTGTATTTAGCGCGTTCTGCTGCAGAAACCAGCGGGCGAATTCAATACGATTTGGATAATCCCCTGGAGACAGTTTCTGGACTCGTTGCACATGAAACGGGAGCAAATGTTCATCCTTCAGTACCCTCCAAGTCATGGACTGTGAGGTATCCACCTGCCTAGCCACTGTTCGTGTACTTGTACTTGGCTGCGCCGCTACTACATCCAGAATGGCTTCTGCAACAACTACTGATTCGTCCTTTTTTGCACGACCTGCATTCGACCGGGAAGCGAGAAATGATCCCGTCTCACACAACTGTCTGTGCAAGCGCTCGAAAGTTTTGCGATTAGGCAACCGCCTGTTGGGAAATCGCTCTCCGTACATTCGTTGTGCCTCTGCACCATTTCCATCTGCCGCTCCGTAAATTAAATGCATCTCAGCCTTTTCCTTATTCGTGAAGGGCACCATCTTCCGATTCATTACTATAGCGACTTACACTTGACTCACCGTTCAGTGGTTTTTATGCCTGAATCGTGTCGAAATTTTGCATACGTGTTCTTCTTCTTCCCCATTTGACATTTGCATACTTTCTGTTTCCTTCTTCACCCGGTGACTAGCGTCAGGAATGGATCTTTAACGTTTGCATGAGCGACGTTTCCAACTGTGCCAGTGCCTTTATGAGTGAATTCCGACTATGCAGTCCTTGACGAAAGTTGTATTTTTGCCTCGTATCACAGCACAGAATCGTTGGGCATGGTTAAGTAGTGCAAACTGAACTATGTTCAGAAGTTGAAATTTGAACCCCCTCCCCTCGCTACTGAACCACGCTCAGCGATTCAGATTTTGAGCTGAAAATTTAAGTTTAAGTCTAAGCTTTAGAAAGCATTTAATGAGACACAAAAAATAACGGTATAAAATAGTTGTTCGTTACTCCAAAGTCTAAAGCGCCCTCTATCGGAATTTTTTGAAAATTTTCTTTAAAATTTATTTTCAAGAAAATACTGACATAAAGAATAATTTTAGCAAAACGCGGCAGTAGTTAGAGCCTAATCTACGACACAAAGATCGGGAATAACTGATTTTTGTTCTGGGGGGAGAAGGGTTTCAAATTTCAAATTTCAGT
The DNA here is from genome assembly GCA_963932465.1 of Maratus speciosus. Classification (NCBI taxonomy): domain Eukaryota; kingdom Metazoa; phylum Arthropoda; class Arachnida; order Araneae; family Salticidae; genus Maratus; species Maratus speciosus. The sequence continues at coordinate 424,530,429 of OZ010789.1, read as the reverse complement.
TTATGCTACTTAACTACTCGTTAGGACTCAGATTTTTGCCGAAACGTCAGTGAAGGCTTACTGTGGAGACACGAAAAGTTTTGATTTCCGTTAGTCTGTCTGTCTGTTAGTCTGTCTGTCTGTTCCGCGATAACTGCCGCAAAAAGCATCCGATCGGCTTGAAATTCCCTGGGCATGTTGATGTGCTCCCCGGATTTAGCTGTATAGTTTTGGGTTAAATTTGGTTCATTCGTTCGGAATATACAGAACATTTTATTTTGTGATATAATGCTTTTCTATGGGAAGTCAGACGATTTTCAAATTTTCATTTGTTGAAAGAAATCGCTCATATGAATAATAGATTTAAATGGTAAATTTTGGATGCTGAAATTTTTAAATAAGAGTATTAAATTATTCTTATTAGTTTGCAATTTTGTCAAAACATTTGTCAGAGCTTTTAAATTAGGTGTATAACTTATGATAGAATTTTATACATGTGTTCGAATAATATAAAACATTTTATTTTATGAATTTACTTATATTTCATTTTTTCTTTTAACCGTTGCGTAGCAACAGCATCTCATCTAAAAATATCATAAATGTGAAAGTATGTATGGTTTTTTGAAGTCAAATCAAAGCAAAAGGAATGAATTAATGAATGCCTTTGTATAGAATTTTTGCATATAGATTTATTTAAACGCAGAAATGAAAATAGTATTTATATACTATATAGAATAATATTTTCATTTATTTATTCAACTATTTGATTATAAATGAAAAAGTTCGTTATTTTCATACAGAATAAACTGACATTATTCTGTTAAATTTTATAAACTTTATTGTTGCCAAAAAAAAAAAAATGAATAACAATTTCTCCCAAAGAGTTAATTTTAATTTGTAAGATTTTCACGTGCAAAAGAAAAATGGAATAAGCAAATAAAAAATAAAAAAAAAGGATATATAGGACAGGAATGAATACATATAAACATTTCACACCAAATACCACCTAAAATAGTTTTTGTAACAGTATTTTCCCAGCACTACGAAGAAAGATTCCCCGATTTACACGATTTTACTTGGCCTTCCTTTTCTCATTCTTTGCGATTTCATTTTCGCAATTGCGTGCATTAATTGGCACAAAATTTTACATTTTTATGACTGAGATATATGTAAGGCCATACAAATAAGAAATTCCGTATTGTCTCCTATAAAATGTGATAAAGTGTTGGTTAATCATATATGTTTTTATTAAGAGGAGCAGAGCTGCCAAGCCTCCGGCGTTCTGGATACCAGTATTTTAATACAGAAAATGTTACTTTATTTAATTGAAACATTTGCGCGATTTAAAAGAACATTTTCTCTAAGATAATAGTGATGTGCACAAAGCTTGAGACTTGGCATGTCTGGTGGGGAGGGAAATGTTTTACTTAATGCATTTATCTCTATTTTAATGCTACGTGAACAACGTCCGTGTAACAGCTTGTAGAGTGTAAAATAAATTAAATTATTAAAATAATCCTTATTACGAAAAACGAAACAGAAAGTCCGGCTAAGGGAAATGAAATGTTAGTTAACCTTTCGTAATTTGACCTGAACATAGGTTTGCGTCAAATTTCAACGGTATTTGTAACATCACGATTTTAAATTAAATGTAGATACTATTAAAAGAAAATCACAAAAAATACTTAAAGGCGCCAAATCATGTTTATCTATTTAACGATGATGAATTATTAACTGTTAGGTTTAGAAGCCCCCCTACTTTAGGGTGATTTTAGTAAGTTAATGCTATCGAGTACATTTTTTGATATTTAGATTAGATCTTAGATATAAATATTGCAGAATGGTAATCAAAATTATTTTTTTATAAACAAAATTTATAAAGGTATTAGATTTCTAAATTAGATGTTTCAGTTTGCATTTCCAAAAGTTCTTTATCCATTAGATACAGGTATTTATGGTTAGCAGGCAAGTAAATACTGCTGTATGGATATTAGGATAACGTAAAATGCTTGACCGAATTATTGCTTATCCTTATAAATCGCAGTGTAAAAAGAAATCTAAGATATAGGGTAATCATTAACTCAATCAGTAGAAAATTACAAATGCAAAATAAATTACACAATGGGGGGTTCAGGGGGGCGGAGCCCCCCTGAAGAAATTTGCTTTATTATATAAAAATTACTAGAATAAGTAGCTCGTGAGAATTTCAGAATATCCTTACATAACAACGTGTTTAATTTAACGCTTTTAATGTCTGAAACCATCGAAATATTTTTTTCCTTTTATAAATGTTTGTGTAATTTAAATAGTTTAAATTTTGTTTTTGTAGAAAGATTAATATTACGCAAAGTTTGATAGAAACAATGAGTTGCAGAGATGACGTTGTGGCTCTTGATCTGCAGATTTACTAGTTAGATCAAAATTTAAGTTTAAGTCTAAGCTTTCGAAATCATTTAAAGAAATAAAAAAAATAACGTTAAAAAATAGTTGTTTGTTACTCCAAAGTCTAAAGCGCCCCCTATCGGCATTTTTTGAAATTGAACTTTAAAATTTTATTTCAAGAAAATACTGGCATAAAGAAAATTTTTTGCAAAAACCGCAAACGAATCGACCAATTTTTCCATGTTTTATAATCATTTGAAATTTCGGACCCTAAACTTTAATGCCCCCTATCTCCTTGGGAATATGTCTGGGACCCTTAGTCTCCTATTTAATATTATTTGTCTTTAAGTGTACTATAACCCCTTAAAGTTCTGCCCATCTTTTATGAATCACCCTGTATATACATACATTTATGTATACATATATATGTATATATGACACTGGCGCCCAGCTAACCGAAAAGTACCAAAATGAGAATTTAAATTCTATTACAACTGTTGCTACTCGCTACAGCAGCAGAAAGCATTAGAAAGCAAGGCAGAGCATTAGAAAGCATTAGAAAGCAAACAGCAGAAAGCAAGGGCTTATTGTTGCCAATTTCTAATTTCTAGTGGTAAAAGAGCCAGTAAGGAGTATTCTAATCTTTTATTTAACGTTTAAAAAACACATTTCTTGCTATCTAAATAGATCAGCATCAAACAGGCACCTCCAATTTTCCCTAAACCAACCAAAATCGCCGATTTTTTAGCAGATATTATCGCTCAACCAATCAAAGTAGAGAAAAAACATAAAACAGTGTGGCAAACAAAAAGCCTGCCAGGTTGTCAAGCTGGTTGCTAGGTTGTGACGTCATTTGAAACTAATCCATTCTCTTAAAGTTCATTATTATTAAATATGTTTTCAAAGCACGTGTTTCACCTTCATGCTAAAATTTAATGTTTAGTTGAAAAACAGTCACTCTTGAAACATTAAGCACTCAAATTGGTTTATTTAATTATATCCTGGTTTACTTAATTATTTCTGCGAAAGCTTTATACAACCAATCAACCGAAAGTAAGCGGACAGAAAGAAATGTATTTATTTGATGAGCGATACTTTATGAACCAACCAACCGAAAGTAATCTGAGGGAAAAAAAAGGCGTACTTTTGATGTGAGTTATGTCCGAATATTAATTAATTACTCAACTAATAATTAGAATATTAAAATTCTGCGAGCCAGTTATATCAGGAGAGACTTTGGTCTATTCTCACAAAAATTTTGAACCTCGTACGTGCTGTAGATTTTGCTAGCCATCGCACACAGACATACAGAGCGATTTGTTCTTTTATTAGTATAGATTATCAAATCTTCCGGAGGGCACATCTCATTGCTCCGGGGGGGGTGTCCCCCCCGGTCCACCCCCTGAATTCAACACGCAGTAGCCCACCAAAGACAGGATTCAGAAGAGAAACTCTATTTATAGTTTTTGTTTAAAATCATATTAAATTTTATATTAACCTTTAACTGATGTTACTGGTCTCACAGACCGGAGCTTTTTCCAATTTTTATAGTTTAACTTGTAACTTGCGGTTTAACTACAAACACTACCGAAATTTGTTTCGTTTGGAACTTTAGTACTAACACCAGAGACTTTTGAATAGGTGAATTTTAGTTAGAACAGCCGTGTGCAAAAAGTTTAGTACAAAAACACCATCCTATGAGCTAATCGCGCTTTTTATTCATCTTTCGATTGAGCGGTCTCACAGACCACTTCACACTAGTTATGTAACTATTTCTGTCACATCAGTTAAAGGTTAAAAGCATGTTAAGTTAAAATTCTTTTAGTTATATTTCTTGTTATCATATTTTAAATAATTGAAGATACCTTTGTAATTATGTATTTTTCTTTCTTTTCAGATAGTGGCAGGAAATAAAATCAGATTGCACACTGCAGATAATGAGCTTAACTGATTCCTGTGATAAAAAAATTAAAGCAAATGTACGAAGACAATGTTATTTTGATGACGCTAAATTGTAACTTTGTCATAATGATAACATCAACTGTTATTTAATTATAGAAATAAAATGAAATTGAGCATATATATTTTCTTTAAGCTTATTTCAATTAATCACACTGATATACAAGATGTAAAAAAAAGTATTTATAGATGTTTATTAGTAATACAGGTCCAAAAATTTAAGCTGAGATTTTAAGCTATAATGCCTTTTTAAAATGAAAATACGTGAATGGACCCGTAAACCTGGCCAACTACTCTGGCCATGCCTGACTATAACATAATCCTGTCTTAAATATAAACATTTCAAGATGTTGATGGAAGGAACATCGTACAACTTTACCTATACTTATATTAGTCCAGGCAATAGGGGATTTTACCTGGCAAAATTAATGGTAGTTCTGGAAATCGGCTTACTTTATTTTTTTTTTGGGTTGCTGAATCCGATTTTGTAACTTCCCACCAAAATTTCTCCCGGAACCCCCCCCCCCCCCCCGCAAAAAAAAAAAGTTTTTATTAAAAAAATCAATTTTTTTATTGTTTTAGGGGAAAAGTATCTAGAAATTCAGAAAGTAGATAAAATTTGCAACAAATAAGATATATGACATTATGACGTAGAATGGATGGGAAGGGGGAAACATGCGCCGCGGTGCTGAGTGGGCTATGTTGAGCAATTTCACTTAACCACTCACATCGTTTACATTCGCCCTCCCGTCTCCCCTCCGAACTTTCCCTATAAGGTTTACTTTAAGTTTTTTGGGTCGCTGAATCCGAATTTTTAACTTCACCCCCCAAATCCGCCCCCGCAATCCCCCCAAAATAGTTGTTTTTAAATTAATTGTTAAAAAATATGTAGAAATTCAGAAAGCAGACAAAATTTGCAACAAATAGGATATAGGACATTATCACGTAGGATAAACGGGGAGAGTGGAGGCTGCCTCGGAACATTTCCCGCACGCTGTTCTCAAAAACCAAATTTTTCCAAAAAATCAATTTTTTGGTGGGTTGCCGGGTGAAATTTTGGTGGGAAGTTACAAATTCGGATTCAGCGACCCAAAAAACATAAAGTGAGTCGAAATCCAGAACTAGTATTAATTTTGCCAGGTAAAATCCCCTATTGCCTGGACTTCATAACTTAGTGCACGTAGCGCCGCAGTGCATGTTCAGAGGCAGCCCTCCCCCTCCCCGTTCATCCTACGTCATAATGTCATACATCCTATTTCTTGCAAATTTTGTCTACTTTCTGAACTTCTACATACTTTTTACCTACAACAATAAAAAATTTAATTTTAAAACAACTATTTTGGGGGGTTGCAGGAGGAAAAATTTTGGGGGAAGTTAAAAATTCGGATTCAGAAACCCAAAAAAACTTAAAGTAAACCTTATAGGGTTAATCGAGCGTGACTCACGTTACAAGTGGAAAGAATATTTAAAACAAAATAGATTGCTCTGTGTACATTTTAGATAGAATTGTTTTACTTTTTTCGTTTTTCATATTGACTATGTATGTGGATTTGTTTCATAGGTAGTTCAAAAAATATTTTATGTTTAAATGAGTATTTCAGGTAAAAACAGATGTGTGACTCACGTTACTGTAAAAATGACATGGAATGTAAATACACATTTAAAATTTAAATTTCTTCCAAACCCTCATGGATACAAAATTAAAGGATGATGGAGCGTTTTATATATATATTGAAATATTTTAAGGATAGAGTAGATTTGAAATGAAGGAATTATTTAAGCTGTAAAGAAAAAAAATGCTGTGACTCACGTTACACAGAAAATGTGACTCACGTTACATCTCTTTCATGGCATTCATTATCATTTTTCTGCCGATTTATTTGAATATAATAGTTGTTAGTTATCAATAATAATTTTAAAAAACACAATTGAGACATTATATACAAAAATTTAAACAATTTTTTTAATTGTTAAGCAATTCTTATCACTTTCCATTCACCAACTTGGTGATCTTCAACATCTTGTGGAATTGCATTTGTTGGTCTATTTGTTATAACATTACCATCCCTCGCCACTAACTGATGGATTTTTGAGATATTTGGAATTGGTTCTGCATTGTTAAATAGATCTTCCAATTCCAGAGATTTGTTTCTCTTTTGAATTTCGGCGCAAGTTATCTCAAGAACAGTAATCTTCTCAGATGTTATATTATTAAAAGCTGCAACAAAACTTGCAGCATTTATCACAATGTACTGTCTGCTACATACAGCTCCCCAAACCTGTCTTATAACTGATCCTCCAATTCCATCCACTGGCCCTTTGCCATGCGAAGTAGCAAATAAATTCCATTTTATTATGAAATTCTATTTTTGTGTAATGCACGGAGAGCTACTGCAATGAAGCTGTTTTTGAATTGTGATGATGGTCCATCTGACCAAATATCCACTTCCACTAATCTCTGGGGAGACACTCTAGAATTTTATCAATATAAGCTACAACAGTTTCCTTTGAATGTATGGTATTATCAGAAGCCAGCACCAAAGGATGAAGTGTGCCAGAATACCAGATGGCAGCTGTAAATAAGCTCACCTGACTTTGATGCCAGTATTTCATCTTGAAAGCTGCAGGTATAATTTTCTGCGAAGTCAACTTGTATCAGAGCTCTTTTAAGGGATATGGTGGTAACAGAATTACGTTGTTTTTCGTACTCCCCTACCTGATGCCTTTTTACATAACAGTGTTCCAAAAATGTTGGAGTGAGAGTAGAGATGTGTGAAATGAGTTCTTCAGCTCTTCCTTCCTCCATTATCTTTTGAATATGGGTTTCACTATCTTTTTTCCATTCATACCATTTCACATACTTCAAAATGTCAATATCTGTATTCTCAATATATCTTTTTTTAAAACCTAACCCTTCCTTACACTCACTGCAACGGTTGTACCAACAGTCTTCCTTTGGTGTTTTGCATATTACAGTTTCTGGAAATGCATTTGAATAGACAGGGAAAATAGTTGGAAAAGCTTGATGTAATGAAGAAAGAACACTAATAAAATTTTCATGATATTTACAGAGACACACACTGTGAAGCAATTTATTACTCAGTAGCACATGTTTGGGCCTAAATTCAGCAAATTTACTTCGTCCAATTTTAGATTCCGGATGCTCTTCTTGAAACTGTTTGAATGTTTCAGTAATAGAGTACAGAAGATGCCGGACTTGAACTTTGGATTTAACACCATTCTCCTTCACGGTGATTGCATCTTTTCTTCCAGGGGCTTGCCTGCTTATATCATCTCTTTGGAAAAACTCTTTTACAAGTTCAACAGTTTCAGCCGGAAAGTGGATGAGAAAGCTTCAGATTCTTCAGATGAATTTTTTTGGCAAGAGTTTAAAAAATATAATCTTCGATTTACTGATTTTCATCTTCTTGGACTTGATGGTAAATTACGACGAGCTCTAGAAGTTGCCTTTCCTAGAGCACTTGGTGAGTAATTTATCTCAGTGGGAGGAATATGTTCCATCGACGCTTTAGCAGTTGAAGCTCCTCTTTTTCGTGCCCTCAATGCTGATACTCTGTTTTTAACAGCCAATCTCTTTTCTTTAAGTATTTTGTTTTGTTTAGATTTTGGAAGTTTAAGTAGCTCTTCTTTTTGTTTTTTTCTACTCCTTCTCACCTCTTCTAGATGCTTCTTTTTGTATTGCTCATATGTACCCTCATTCTTCAGCTTCTGACGTCTCTTTCTTTGACGTTCAGCAGCAGTCATAGGCTTATGATTATTTTGAGACTCCATTTTTTCTATATCTGAAATCAGAAGATAAAAAAACAGGTTAATACTTGAAAATTTTTTCCAGAGAGAAACATTCGCCTTGCATACAATATTTCAAATGAAAATCAAATTTCAAATTAAATGATTAAAAGGCGCAAAGGCCAACCTAGTGAAAAATATTCCATGCCGGGTCTCGAACCCAGGGTGTTGTGCCGGGAATCATGCCATGTGGTTTAATCGGTAGAATGTCGGTGCGCTATACTGATGGCCCGGGTTCGAGTCCCGGCATGGAATCTTTTTCACTAGGTTGGCCTTTGCGCATTTTAAGCAATTAATTTGAAATTTGATTTATATTTGAAAAAAAAGAAAGAAAAAAATGCGTCAAGCATAGATTATGAAACACTTTCCAGCACATTCAGAAAAATGTAACAAAACCTTTTAAAAAATTAAAACATTACGTCTAATTCAAACATATGGAAACACATAACACATTTCAAAACCCGATTTCCTCTGTTCCCATCCACAATCGGAAAATTATCTGAATTTTTTTCAGCCCTGTATATGATATATAGATTTGAATGTATTAACTACATGCATGCCAAAATTTAGTTCACTTAAGAAATACATATACTTCAGTTGAAAATTTACCTTCAGCAATTTCCTGTAATAAGGAGAACGGTACGTGAATACTTTTGTGCAGCCCTGTATTTGAGGTATAGAATTCATATATAACGAGTAAGATGCAAAAAATTAATTAAATTTAAAAGCGCATACCGAATTTTAAACCGTACACTCCACCAATTATTACTCAAAGACAGTACTGTACTGTTACCGATTTATTTTGTGTGTCCCCCTGTAAATGAATGAAAAATACTATGAATGCCCTGTTCTAACGTGATCGTAGTGAAATTCATTGATTTATATCAGTTTCAATACATTTGAAATAGCGTAATGTCGTTAAAATACTCTGCAAACGTTCCCCCCTATACCATAATGTAATGGAATACTTTTGAGTACCCCTGTAAATGAACGATTAATCCTACATACTTCAAATACAATACCAAACATGCTTTGGTGACCCTAAATAACCTTTATCAATTTCATGAAAATCAGAGTACATTTACGGGAGTTAGAACGTGGACAGACGGACTGACAGCCAGACAAACCGAATGCATAAACACTTTTCAACTTTGTTGGAAAGTGTTAAAAACAGGTCTTTAATATATAAAAAAGGTTTTCTATCCAACTTAATAGCAATATTTAAAAAATAAAATACAGTATTAACTTTTTTTTCAAAAGTAACTCTCATTACATGGATGTGACTCACGTTACATGTGACTCACATTACTAAAGGAATTAGTGTTTATTCTATATATTTAAAGCTTATAATTTATTTTTATGGTTATATATTAATTGTTAGCATATCACAGAAGGAAAGTATCTCCGAAAATCACGAAGCACATGGTTGCATAATGGTAGCTATTTTGAAATGAAAACACTGTTACCAATTTTTATTTTGCATGGAAAAATAACTTTGAACATTTTTGATGCCAAAAAAAAGTAATAAATGTACATTCATAAATATATTTTTTTAAATGTGTGTCCATGATTTCATGGATTAGCCCTATAGGGAAAGTTCGGAGGGGAGACGGGAGGGCGAATGTAAACGATGTAAGTGGTTAAGTGAAATTGCTCAACATAGCCCACTCAGCACTGCGGCGCATGTTCCCCCCTCCCCATCCATTCTACGTCATAATGTCATATATATTATTTGTTGCAAATTTTATCTACTTTCTGAATTTCTAGATATTTTTTTCCTAAAACAATAAAAAAATTGATTTTTTTAATAAAAACCTTTTTGGGGGGCATTTTACCAAAATTTTGGGAGGGGGGGGGGTTGCCGGGGGAATTTTGGTGGGAAGTTACAAATTCGGATTCAGCGAGCCAAAAAACATATAGCAAGCCAGAACTACCATGAATTTTGCTAGGTAGAGTCCCTATACGATCTCTATTGCCTGGACTATATAGATACATTTCTAACACGGAAATTTCGCTAGTTCTTAGCGACTTCCTTTTCGCAGGTTTGGTGATATTCAATCAATATGTTGCGAAACACATAGATTAACCTTTAACTGATGTTACCGGTGCTTTTTTCAATTTTCATAGTTTAACTTGCAAATTTCAGTTTATCTACAAACACTACTGAAATTTTGTTTCGTTTGGAACTTTAGTACTAACACCAGAGACTTTTGAACAGGTGAATTTTAATTATAACACTCCTGTACAAAAAGTTTAGTACAAAAACAACATTCTATGATTTAATCGCGGCTTTTATTCATCTTTCGATGGAGCGGTCTCACAGACCGCTTCACACTGGTTACTATGTGACAATTTCTGTGACATCAGTTAAAGGTTAAGCTTCTAGCTTGATAATGAACTTAAAGCTGTTTCACAGCTTTATAAAGGAGCTTCTCTTCTTTTAGAGCGAAATGACAAAAGGCAATGCAAAACTGCAGCAGCAAGAGCAAAGTAATGCGTTGCTCCTATTTTTCATAATTTTTTCTATTGTATGTTGAATTGAAAGGGTTCCTTGTTACGAAACCTTGAAACAATTTCATGCTAATACTTTAGCTTTTCTTTTTTGTTGTTTATACGCGTCACTTATGTACCAAAACAGAGCGATTTTCACTTATCTTATCATTTTTTAACTCTGATGTTTTACTTTTTAAATTCCCCCCCCCCCCTCCCGATGCCCATCCACATCCCTTCACTTTGGTCAATGTAAATGCTAGTCAGTGTAAATATTTCAGTTATGATATGTGCATTACTGAATTTGTAAATCATTATCAATACATACAATACAATAAAACCTTTCAAAACGGAAACATAGTAATGGAATCTTGCCTTAAACGGTAAAATTTCATGAAAGAATTACATACAATTCTACCTTCTAAGGCCAAGGTCTGTCTCTTTTCTTTGGTCCGTAGCAACTCCGTCTTAGCAGACTTTACTGTATTAATTTCCTATTAATATAACAATTCGTAATGAACTACAAAGCACAGTAAAACCTGTGAAAACGGAGTCGTTTAGAGACCGGAAAAAAATTTGTTGCAGATAAATTTCCGTTTTGCAAGTAGATTTGTTTGATATTCCTTCTGTGGGGACCATGAAACTTTTCCATTGAAGACAGGATTTAGCAATAGACAGGAACCCTTTTCATAGGTTTCACTGTATGAATCAACCAACAAAAATTAAGACTTAGCTAGAAAGACTACACACTCACTATATCGTTTTACATACGCTAAAATCTGTGACACAGGAATCGCTGGGGACCGCAATAAATTGGGTTTTAGGCCGGTTTTCGTTTTAGTAGGTAAAATTATATGATGCATTTTGCGCCGATAATATGAAAGTTTTCCGTTCGAGACAAAATTCCGTTATGGATAGGCTTTGTTTTTGCAATTTTTACTTTACAATATTATGTCGATTATAGGGGAGACCGGGGGAATGGCGACACCTTAAGGGAATTTTAATTTTTTCACTTCAAAAAAATGTTTTTTTTTTATAGTAAAAATTCCAAAGCTAAATCATTATCTTTAGTATCTGTATAAATTTAACCGTAATCATAACTGTAAAGTAAGCACACATAAAAAAAATTTCTTTCAACATCTGTACAGTGACGGGATTACCCAGGACACTGGGGTAATTCCGCCACTGTATCGGGGTAATGACGCCACTCTTTAATGACCTAATAAATACATAAAATGGATACTAGGAGACGCATAACCTATTGAAAATATTTAGAATGCAATAATTTAGCAAAATAATGAATAATTACAATGTTCCTTAAACTAGATTTATTAATCTGCTAAGCTTACAATGTCACTGAAAAAGTCGCTCTTTGCCATGGTGGTGGCATTACCCCAAGAGGACAATATAGCGGAAATCTAACCAGCAAAGCTAAAAGAAGAACCGAACTTGTTCAACAAATTGCATCAAAATGTCGGCGAATGCATGTAGATTACGGGTAATATTATCTTAAGTACATAATGTTACAATAAAAGGTACTTAACTCTACTCACTTGAAGCTCCAAAATAAGAAGCAACTGGATGAAAACTACATTTTTCACTAGAACAAACAAACGACATACAACAAAATCACTCTCACTCTAGGCACTGTTTCTATTGCTGGCCGCTATAGTGTAAGCGCATTCACTATCTCAAACTGCCATTAGTTTTTATACTAGGCGGGGTGGCGGCATAACCCCGGTCTCCTCTATGCAATATTGTAAATATTGCAACCCCCCCCCCCCATTTCTGAGCCCACTCTTATTACGATTAGATTCTGATTAAAATTTGTGTGTGTTGAGTTGTACCCAACCGTACGAAGGTCGAGCTCGGGTAAAATCCGTTTACCCGATCCAATTGACACTAATTCCAGTGTTGTACTCGTAAAAAAAAAAAAAAAAAAAAAAAAAAAAAAAAAAAAAAAAAAAAAAACAGAGGGCATACGCTATATGCAGGGGGTATACGCTAAAGTCATGAACGTTATGCCTAGACTATACGTTGTAGATTTATTTGAGAATCAGAGGGTATACGGAGCTTCTTTAAAAAAAATCCAGAATGTATATGGCGTATGCCTCTCTATACTCTCCACTACACCCCTGACAAATTCTGATTCACTCAAGCTGAATAATAAATACTATTGAAGTTGAAACTCTCAATGTGGCATTTGATTGGCAGTGTAAAAAGTCAAACTTAATTGAAAATAAACATACTTCATAATAAGAACTTTGCTAACGGAAAAAGTGAAAGAAAAATAAAAGTTGAAGGCTAATTTGGTGTGTCATATTTTCTCTTGTATTTCTTTTTAATATCTTTATAGTTTTTCCTTGAGTTAACTGATAAAAAAGATTGAATTGAAGGAAAGTGCATGACTTTTTCTCTTTGTCAGATATATTTGCTAAACAAAAATGACTAGCTTCAAAATAGCTACTTTCAACAAATAAAACAAAGAATTTCATTAAAAAAAGTTTAAGATAAATTGAAATTATATTTTTTTATTTTCAGAAAAAAAAAATCACATTTTTCTAATAAAAATGAAAGGTTTCATTTTTATGAAGATCTATAGAGCTATCAAACTATTCGTAAAAAAATCCTAAAGATAAATAATCAGAACACCCCCCCCCCTTTTTTTTTCTTTCTCTCTCTTTTATGAATGATGTCATACAGGTGTAAAAATAAATGGATATCTCTCTTTAATTTAATTTACGAAATCGCGTTTAAAAATTCTGGATTACAACACTCTTTGAATTTAATAAAAATTTCGCGACATACCATAATCGTTTTTAAAGTTGAAATCACCACACTTTACACATACTTTTAACGGTGGAAAATAAAAATGCTAAGTGATCTGTTTCTAACAGGCCTGCGGAGTCGGTGGGAAAAATGGCCGACTCCGACTCCTATTCCGATCACAGGCTGGCAACACTAGTACCCGGGCTGGGGTTACTAGTGTTGCCTGTTGGTTAAAATAATGATGGAATATAGAAAAATAAAGCTAAAATCTCATTATTTCGGCATTCATTATCTTTTTAGGGCTTCAAAAAAATAAATAAATAAATAAATAAACAAATGATATTTTCCGCTTTATTAATTTTACAATTTCGCGCCCGTAAACCTGAAAAATCCAACTGTCGAAGTCTAAAGAATACAAAATGTAAATTTTACTATTTTGGATCAGCGGACTGAGAAGAAAAAGCGAAATAGTTACAATTTAGTTATTATTTTGCCGTGTCCTCCAGACTCGAAAAATTTCTATGGAAAGCAGGGAAAAAAAGATGAAATTTTTATTATTTTGGAAATAATTCGGATTTTATAGATTCTAATGAAAAAATTAAAAAAATAAATTTTTTGAATTAATTTTACAATTTTGGCTTTATTTCAGGTTCTGCAAATCTGCAAAATTCCGAAATTCAAAAAGTGAAATATAGTGGATTTTCAGTATTTATTGTTATTTTGGGTACCGCCAATTCAGAAAAAAGAATTACAATTTCATTTTATTTTGACTCCTGTGCACAAAAATAATTAAATAAAGGAATTGTATTTTAGAATTTTGACTTTTGGCCATACAGACCGGAAAATTTTGGAGGGGGCGGGGGAGGAAAAAGGCTTCTGTTACAATGCAATGCCTAGTTCTTAGTTCTTTTGTCCCCCAAAATAGTACAAAATTATAATTTTCTCCTCCAGTAAGAGATCTGCATGAGCCGAAATTTTAAGGCCCGTCCGCTAAAAAGTTCAGCCGTGCCTTTGTATTTACACAATGGCCAAGTGGTCTAATGCACCAGAAAAAATTCTGGTTCTCTAAAAGCAGTGTTAGTTCGAATACCACTGCTGGTATAAGATGCTTTCAGATGTTGTTACTTTCCTGATAACTGAGCTCAATAATGTAAAATATACGTTATTTCAAGTGTAAAAGTTATAAAATTTGATTTTCTTCATAGTTAAAGAAAATTTCCCTTTCCCAATATTATTTTAATTAACGGTTTTGTATTTATTCGTAATTATCGATAAATACGGTTCTCTGCTGAACAAAAGCTAAACTTTCTGGCTCATTTTTAAATCTAAAAGCACAAAATTAGCATGCCTGACTGTTGAAGTGATTTGAACCAAAATGAGTTACCCATTTTTTCATAAATAAATTACTTATCAAGTTATAAATGATTTTCATCATATGAAAAGAAGTTTTTCTTCTTTCTCTGGCTGTGTTTTCTCCTTTCGTCTGGAAATTCAGTTCAGAACACCAACTTTGACGGTATTTTTAAGAAAGTTCTTTTGCATTTGCCAACAATCTCATGCATTTCCGAACAAAAATGATTTCAGAAATATGTCAGAAAGTGTTGTTATGAAGTGTTGTGAAAGTGTTTGGGTTTGAGAACACCTTAATAGCAATAAGATACTGAAGACCTCCCGTGTCAAGTACAGATATGAAAAAAAAAGTTGACGCTGATTCCACACAGCATATGAATAAATGATATTTATTAATATTATAACTATTTTAATGATTAGAATATTTTGTTTATCAAAGCCTTTTAATTTTGTCCTAAAAACAAATTGTAAATAGATGTATATATTTTGTAAGTCAATTGTAAAATTTTGGAAAAGTAAACTGTTACTGGATTTTTATAAATTGAAATGATCTGCAATTTTTGGTATATTTTATATTACAATTGATCAATAAGGTACATTTACTAAGAAAAGTAGGTGATTATTTTCTCTAAAGAAAAAAGGGAAAATGTTTATAGAAAAAAAAAAAAGGTAGTGCCCTTTATTGCTACTGTAATGCAGTTAAATTTTTATATTTGAGAAAAATAACAAAATTTTAACTTCAAAAATTTATTTATTTATAAAATAATTAACCCTTTACGCCCCGACGATACTTTAAAGTACCATTAAAATAACTTGTTAAAAAATTCATTCAATACATCGATTAGTAGTAATACAGTTTAGAATGAGTTATAGATACTTTACTTTATCTTGTTCCAAAAGCATTATTGGTTGCACAAAACAAAAATATTTTTAAAAGGATGATTTTTTTTTCATCTGCATCTTTTTCAGCTTTCTTGACATTGAAAGATTAGGGGTGGGGGGGGGGGGGGTTCAGTTAGGAAATATTCCTACATTTCTATTGTAAGAACATTATATTTGTGCGTTTTCTAACTCTACAAAATACTAAAAAAATATTTTTTAAATAAAATATTTGAGTAGAGTTATAAATATTGCACAAAATTCCTATAAATTCAACTTTAATTAATTAATTTTAATTGCCAAAATCCTTTTAAAATTTATTAAATGATTGTGTAAATCTTCTAATCTAGTTTAAAAAATTCACGAAAAATGCTTTAGAAGATAGAATTTTCACGAATTCATAATTTGGGACATAAAGGGTTATATCGTAATTTAGAACGTTTTCCACTTGATTCACCCTTTTAAATTACGAATTTTTATAAAACCGTTCTTAGCGATTTACATCTTAAAACGAAAGTAAGCCAGTAATTCAGTAATTCCAAACTTCTATACCAACTGTATCACATGCATCGCAATTTTAGAATGTTTTTTGCTGCTACATCCTTTCAAATTTCGAAATTTTAAAAAACAACCATGCCAAATTTTCAAGTTTCTATCCTTAACAATTCCAAATAAATCGTAATTTAGAACATTGACAGAATGTTTTCCGCTAATTTCGCTCTTTTAAATTTCGAATTTTTTAGAAATTTTTTTAATTCTTATAAAGCGTTCATAGCAAGTATTTACATCTTAAAATTAATCATCACACGAAATTTCAAATTTCTAGCCCCAACAATATCACAGAAATTGTAATTTTAGAGCGTTCTTTGCTCCTGTACCCCCCCCCCCCTTGGGGATTGTTGTACTAATATAAAATATAGCCTATGTTGGAGTAGGGATAGTCACCAGCATTTTGCCATCCTTATTTTTGAAATATGTTCGTTAGTTCCAGAGATTACCCCTACGAACAAACGTTAATTCTTTAAAATATTAGTATAGACAAAAAGATTTTCTGTATTCTTGTTTACAAAGTATAATTATGGTATTGCAGATTGGTATGTAAATTGGATATACATATAAGATACTGCTTCCAATCGATTGATGTATTTGTATGCGTAGTACATTGATTGTATAAATACGAATGATGTGTATAATTTTGAGCAATAATGTAACATGTAAGCTACAAAAGGAAAGTCCGTAGGTGGAGATAAAGATTACCGAAATGACGTGAAATCACGTCATAGGTCGCGAATGCGTTAATTAAATGCGCAATTTCCATTACCTGCTGAAGTATGATTATTAAATAATCGACAAGACATTTGGGTGTAAAAACCAGTGAGTTGTAACAATCCCCGGTTGCACTCTTTAATATTAGTAAAAACTGCTTTCAGAGCGAGTCGTATGTTTCGCTCCCTCAGTGTAAATACTTGTACATGATTTTCAGAATAAATTACAGCTTTTCATTTTTTTTTTCTTTTTTTTTTAAAAGCCTTTTACTATTGTTCTCCAGATAATTCTTCACAACAGGAAAGTAGACTGATCGTATCACCTTTAATAGTTAATAATAATTCTGCTGAAGGATATTGATTGTGCTTTCCTGCTATTATCGGTGGATTCCATCAATTTAAAGTGAAAATATAGCTGCTAGACACCTACGAAATATAATCTTAAAATCGACATGAAAGTTTCATAATGTGAAAATAAGGGACACCCCCTGGACCTCGGACACTGGTCCTCTGTATCACTTGCGCCACTGATTCCATCTATACATTAATTTTCCACTTCAAACATTTATTTTTAACACTTTCCAATACAGTTCAAAGTGTTTATGAATTAGATTTGTCTGTCCGCAGTCTGTCCGTGCGTAGTTATACTCGGATTGCTATGTGACTAATATATGCTGTTGGGGTGTACTAAGGCATGTTCGGTATTGAAAATGAAGTGAGTAGCGTTTACGGTTCGTTTACACGTAGCCATAACCTGCGGCCCACGGGCCGCATGCGTCCAGTGACCTTTTATGCGCGGTCCCTATTTATAAAATTGAGATGTGCGTAAAAGGTTTTTAAGACCGTCGCTGTTCCTTTATATATTTTCATGGGAAGACAAAACCTGTCCTATTATTTAAAATTATGTTAAAACATCTTAAATGCCATTTCCTTAGACAAAAGTTCTTTTTAGAAGTAAACATAATAGAACTATTTGCCAAAGTAGTGTATGCATTTTTTAATCTTCAACATTAAAGCAGCATTGTTCCAATTTTTACTATATATTTCTACATTTAAAAAAAGTTTTGGCATTGAAAAAAAGACTAATTTATAAAAGAGAATTTCGTGATTTGTTTTCTTTTCAATTTGAAACTGCTGCATTGTTATATTATTACGGTTTATACTTATTATATTGGCAATAATGCTTGTCCGGGTTGGCGCGAAAAAATGGCAACAAAAAGTTTTACGCCGCGAATTCTAAACTACAATCTTCGTGAGATATCTTCAATAGAAACCTACCCTGAAATATATTGTTTGGAAATAGTAATGTTAAAATTTCATGTGCGACAATCTTTTAATCCTACTAATTATATTACATTTTTAATTTGCTTTTTTATAGTATTTTTGTTATCTTACTATTTTATTATTTCCCTTTTTACATTATTATATAAGTGTGTTGCGGCCCGCCTAACAGCGCAACCATATGTTTGCGTTGCCGCGACTAAAAAAAGGTTGAGTATGGCTGGTTTACAGTGACACTCAAAAGAATTACGGTCATTACATTACGGTCTATGGGGGCGGGATCGTTTGCGGTGTATTTTAATGATATTACACTATTTTAAACATATTGAAATTGATATATATTAGTGAGGTATATTACAAGACGCTAACTATAGAAAATGAATTTAACCGTTCATTTACAGGGCACACAAAAGAATTTGGATATAGACCTATGAACAACAGTTGCTGGAAATGCGTTTTCAGTTGGGGTACACGTTTTTAAATTTAACTATTTTTTTTGCGTATTACTTGGTGTGTATAAATTCTATAGATCATATACAGAGCTGCACAAAATATCTCTAGTACATTTCCGTGTGTTGACGGAAATTTCTGAAAGGAATTTTCAACTGTGCTGTGCATTTAACTGAACTATCTTTTAGCATATCATGTAGCGTATATACAAATCTATAGATTATATACAGGGATGCGCAATAAGAGGTTCGGATATTGTTTCGACTATTGATGGTAATTCCAGAAATTGGGTTTTCAAATGCGTTATGCATTTTCCCTTCTGGGTGGGGGTTGCAGAGCTGTAGCCCTTGGGTAGGCCTCCTCACATAGTTTAACCTTGTTTATTTAGACATCATCACAACCTTAGCCCTTAAAGCCCTTAACCGGAAATGTACATCTGTGAGATGTTTACGTCTACATATCTGCCCTTAATATTTTCTCTCTCCGACATTCCAAACTTATTTTTATGCTGTTATATTAAACTAGTATGTTGTGGCCATCACAAAACTTTCTTCTATCACATGCATGTCAATACTTCAAAATTCGCTATCACAGTGCCAAATTAAATGGCAATCTGTGCTCATCATGAGAATTCTAAAAAGATGAAATTCCGTGCATTAGTTCTCGAGGTATGACTGTCGCTGAAATCGCGTAAATCCAGCAAAATGCAGTATAGCAGCGCCACCTATTGGGTTATTTACAACAGAACCTAATTATCATCAACTTATGTCAACGTCTAACAGAATATGAAGTTTGAGGAAAATTCGTGCATTAGTTCTTGAGATAGAGGTATTGCGCAAATCATGACAAATGCAGAATAGCAGCGCCACCTGTTGAGCGATTTACACCAACACATAATCAGCAGCAATATTAATCAAGTTATACTTAAATCTGAAGTTTGATGAAAATTCGTGCATTAGTTCTTGAGATAGAGCTATTGAGGAAATAGTGCAAAATGCAGAACAGCAGCGCCACCTATTGGGCGATTTACACCAACACGCAGTCAGCATCATTTCATATCAAAGAGTAACTGAATCTGAAGTTTGATGAAAATTTGTCCATTAATTCTTGAGATAGAGCTATGCAGAAATCGTGTAAGTCCTGCAAAATGCAGCATAGCAGCGACACCTGTTGGGCGATTTACACCAAAACGTAAAAAGCATCCATTCATATCAAGACTAACGGAATATGAAGTTTTATGAAAATCCGTGCATTAGTTCTTGAAATACAACTATTGCGGAAATCTGGGAAAATGCAGCATAGAAGAGCTACCTGTTGAGCGATTTACACCAAAAACTAATCAGCAACAATTTATAACAAGGAGTACCTGAATATAAATTTTTATTAAATTCCGTGCATTAGTTCTTGAACTAGAGAGCCCACAAAATTTGTGTCACATACATACATACAGGCAGACAGACAGAATCACAGACTCACAGACAGACATTTTGTAAAAACATGTTTTTTGGAATCTCTGACCCACAAAACGTGTAAATCCGTCGAAAACCGGAATTCGAAAATTTTCATGAATCCAATACTTTCTTCTTGTAAAGATAGAAAAAAGTAAAAATTGGTCCTGTTAATGCATTACTATTAAAGATTAAATATTTAAGTTCACTATTTGGTAAATTATTAAGTGTTCTGTTTCTGTACGGGATTTTCACGTTTCCAGTTAAGGGTTAATAAAATGCGAAGTTTTTCTTTACAGTATTCTGAGTGTGTTGGAAAGTGTTTCATAATACATGCTGGACGCATGATTTTTCGTTCTGGTTCAATACATTTTTTCAGTAACTCTAAAATGGGTTTGAACTAAATTCAAAATAGGAAAAGTTCCATTCACCTCAACATTCAAATCATTAAGGCTGGTACTAAAATCCAAAGTGGATACTTTTTAGCACATTCACGAAGCCACATTTAATCTCAGAGGCATGGTATTAGCAGGTACCGTATTCAGAAAAATAAAATCGAACAATATTGTCCATTTTTCGATAAAGACAGAACATTTTCAGAAAATCCTGTTAAAGTTGCTTTTTTGAACCGAACTTCCTGATGCGACGCCTCGAGAAAGAGCACCGCCCTCTCCCCGTCCCTCCGCTTCAAATTACACATTATAAAATTGCTCCAACTGATTTTGTTTTAATATTTACGAATGTATAGATTAGTTATCTTCAAAATTTTATAAATTTACTGTGCATATTAAATCTTTAACCACTTTTGTACTTTTTCGATTTTGGTAGTTTCTTTTTAGGAGGATAGTTTCACTTTCAGAACCGGTTGCTAACTGTTCCAAAAGTGGAAGTGTCTGCATGTAAAATACTGTAACTAAAATCGAAAAAAAAAAAACGCACAACAATAAATATCGACCTCAAGTATCCTATACAAAGAAAAAAACATTTAGGATTTTAGTGTATATTTGCATGCGTATTTTGGCAGTATAATTGACTGGCTTTTAAGAAAAATGGACAATACATTTCGATTTTATTTTTCTGAATAAGATACCGCTGTCCGATAATACCATATTTATGACATACCCTCAAGAAAGGAAAAAGAAAAAAATGTTACATTCATTCTTTAATTTTTACTTTTCTAGAATTATATTTTGGATCTTAAGAACATATTTAGAAGTTTTTTAATGCACATTTGCATACATAATTTGGCAGTATTTAACCTTTAACTGATGTCACGGGAATTGTCATATAACTAATGTGAAGCGGTCTGTGAGACCGCTCCATCGAAGATGAATAAAAGGCACGATTAACTCATAGGATGGTGTTTTTGTAACTAAACTTTTTGCACAGGACTGTTATAATTAAAATTCAACTATTCAAAAGTCTCTGGTGATAGTACTAAACTTCCAAACGGAACAAAATTTCGGTAGTGTTTGTAATTAAACTGAAAATTGCAATTTAAACTAGAAAAAAAAAACCCGGTCTGAGAGACCGGTAACATCAGTTAAAGGTTAAGTGCATGTAACGCGCTGCCTGATAATAACATACTTGCGACATACTCACAAAATACTAAAATAACAAAACAAAACAAAATAAACTGTCAAGTGCGAGTATTACTCGCGCACAGAGGGTTCCGTCGAATAAATATATGAATTTGTAATTGTATTATTTAAAAAAAAAAAAAAAAAAAAAACGTTGCTAAAAGAATACCAAGACTTTGTAAAAAACTATACAACGTAGGGTTGGGTATAACTGTATATATTAGAAAAGTGTAAATGGGTATACCATGAAAGTTCAAAGAGATATGGAGAACCTAAATAATATCAAATATAGCTATTCGTATAACTCTTTTTCTAATATTATCCTAATCTGTTTATGATGAACTTAATTCGGTACTGAAAATAAAATAAAAGCAGTGCATATTTAAACATCATTTAGCATTTTATAAAACTAAATTCAGCGTAGTAATAACCTTTCTTTCTACAAATGTAGCTAAAACAAAACCTTTGCTCGAAGTTCAAATTTGGCATTGTGCTAAGCGTGCTTCGAAAGGAGGTCGCAAAGTTACAACGCGACTTTGTCCGTTCTGAGTTTTTCCAAGTATGTTTTTAATTAACTTTTAAAGTTACTCGAGGCGTATTGAGAGATCCACTCAATGCAAACTAGTCACGAATCCCATAGTATTTATGTGGTTCATTCTAATTAAGTGGTTTCAGGACTCTTAAAGCTTCAAAATGTTAGAAATTTTAATTTTTGTTTGATGTTAAACTCCTATCTTGTCCAGGGTTCGTACAGGTCCTTAAATTTCCAGACTAAGAAATACTTCAGTAACAGTATTATCTCATAGAAAATACATCATCAAATAAGGCGAAATTTCGCGCGTTTAAACTAGATTTATTTTTCTATAAAAAAAAAAATAATAATAATAATAATAATAAAAAAAAATTAGTTGGATGTGCCAATCCCAAAACTTTCTTCTATCTTATACATCTTAATATTTCAAAAACTAGCTACACATGTTAATACTTCAATATTATTAGTTCATTACTATACCAACTTTGATTTTCATCTTAAATTTCAGCTTCAGTCAATTAAATGAACTAAAAACGAGTTAATCTATATCATGATATTTGTTAAAATTAATAGTTTTTCTTTATTCTGTTGTTATCAGATGTTTGTGAATAGCCGGCTTAGCAGGAAGTGAGTTCCCGCCTTTGCACGAGCCGCCGATGGACAATAAAACTACGAAAAATCAAGAAAAGTATACAAAAATCGCCATCACAGTGCCCCATTACGGCGCGATATTTCCAAATTCAAGGAGGACCTGTTGGCCAAAGCCAAAAAACATGCACAAAAAATTTGGTTCAATTGTATGCATATTTTATACAATTTTCGATTGTACAATAAAGAAAATGGTACAGACATCGTAATTATAGCGCACCCTTCCAGCGGAATTTTTCCAAATTCAGGGAGGACCTTCATGCCATGAACAAAAAGAAACACAAAAAATTTGGCTCAATTCTCTGCATAACTTCATACACTTTTTCGATGGTATAATATTCAAAATGGCACGAAAATCGCTATTACAGCGCCCCCTACCCGCAAATTTTTTCCAAATTAAGGAAGGACCTGCTTGCCATAGCCAAGAACGTAAAATAAAAATTTGGTTCAATTCTATGCATAACTTCATACACTTTTCGATGGTACAATATGCAAAATCGCTATTACAGCGCCCCTAGTGGCAAATTTTTTCCAAATTCAGGGAGGTGCTGCTTGTCATAGCCATAAACTTAAAATAAAAATTTGGTTCAATTCTATGCATAACTTCATACACTTTTGGATGGTTCAATATTCAAAATCTCTGTTACAGCGCCCCCTACCGGCGAATGTTTTCCAAATTCAGGGAGGATCTGCCTGCATAGGCCAAAAACTTAAAATAAAAATTTGGTTCAATTCTATGCATAACTTCATACACTTTTGGATAGTACAATATTCAAAATCGCACAAAAATCGCTGTGACAGCGCCCCCTACCGGCGAATTTTTTCCAAATTCAGGGAAGACCTACCTGCCATAGCCAAAATCTTAAAATAAAAATTTGGTTCAATTCTATGCATAACTTCATACACTTTTCGATGGTACAATATTCAAAATCGCACAAAAATCGCTGTTACAGCGCCCCCTACCGGCGAATTTTTTCCAAATTCAGAGAGGACCTACCTGCCGTATCCAAAAACTTAAAATAAAAATTTGGTTCAATTCTATGCATAACTTCATATACTTTTGGATGGTACAATATTCAAAATCGCACAAAAATCGCTATATCAGCGCCCCCTACCGGCGAATTTTTTCCAAATTCAGGGAGGATCTGCTTGCCATAGCCAAAAACTTAACATAAAAATTTGGTTCAATTCTATGCATAACTTCATACACTTTTTGATGGTACAATGGCGACAGACACACGGACAGACGGACACACGGGCACACTTTGCTTTATTTAATCATGAAATGTCTGCTATTAAATAATTAGAGTATTACTCTATTTTGAAACAGTGGTAGATATTTTGAATAAAAAAAATTCCTCTAACTTGGCAACATTATGCTAATCATATAAAGAGCTCGCTATTCCTTATCTAATGCAAATTCATATTTCTCACTGCTAAGATAACCTTTTTACACCTCGTTAAAGCAATTTTCACAGGTGGGATGCGAATTATCGTAACCTCGAAAATTTCCGAAACCACGTGTATAAGTTTTTTGAACTTTCTAAATAACAAATCTTCCTTCTCCACAAAACTTTTGATACGCTTTCTTCCCAAACGCGTCCATCAAGCGAACTATAAGAAGTCAGTCACCGGATTTACAAAAGCCGACATTGAAGACGCTGAAGGACAACTACTTATCGAACTAAGTAAGCAAGAACATTCATTGCATGGCTGATTGGCAACCCATTGCGTAATGTTGTTAATTATCTTTCACAGAATGTTCTCGATTCTAAAAGTGTTTTGATGGCAAGCGTATAAATGAGAAATAAGCAGTCTTCTTTTTTCTAATTGGGAGTGTGATTCCAATGAATAATGATAAGTGCGTATGATAACTAATAAAATCATTGCGCTACGATCAAAACGTGACATCAAAAGGCCACTTCAGGAAACTAGTATGCTGTGGCCATAGCAAAACATTCCGCGAAATCACACTAATGTAATTAAAAACATAAAGTTTAGTGTCTTTGAATTTAACCATCTTTCGATCAGGCGATCTCAGAGACTGCGCACAGTAGATATGAGACAATTTCTGTCAAAGCAGTTAAAGGTTAAAATAAAATTGGAAATTTTAAAATACTGAGAAAACGTCAGAATGGTGTCATTAAAACTTCGTGGTTTAAAAACCATAAAAAGGGTGCATATTGAATAGTGATTTCAAAAGCATTCACGCATATATTTTTATCGTAATTTAAATGGTAAAATGACCATGAGGATTCAGAATGATACCTGAACCTTTTCGTTGGTTCGTGAAATTATCTTTCTACAGAAGTTTCATCACTGAAGCGAATTTCTAATAAAACTGTCAAATTTTATGAACGAAAATACAAATTTTGCTGTTTATCTTATGTAGATCATTCCATAGAATTTCCACAAACATGGGTTGCCGTTCCATTTTTTTTTATTCTTCCCATTACTTTGTATGTGAAAATCTACGCATAAAAGAAGTTAAAATCCATTTGAAAAAAAAAATCCATCTGAAAAATCTTTTTGATTACAGACGGTTAAAAACTGTTATTTTATAAAATTCAAAGAATCCATTCAAGGATATTCAATAATCTCACATAGTTATTGAACTAATAGAGATAAATTCAAAATTCAAAAAGATCTGAAAACTGCGCAATTCTTTCTATTGAATGGTGCAATCGTCTCGGCTTATTTATCTGTATTTTTCTATGGCGTGCTTTAAAATATACTGAAATATTAGTCAAAATGAAAGTTTTTCTTCTTTTCCTTCAGAAGTTTCATCAAATTGCATGGCTGAGGCAACCATTAAGTAACGTTGTTAATTATCTTTCGCAGAATGTTCTCGATTCTAAAAGTGTTTTGATGGCAAGCGTAAATGAGGAATGAGCAGTCTTCTTTTTCTATTGGGAATGTGATTCGAATGAATAATGATAAGTGTGTACCATAACTATTAAATTCATTGCGCTACGATTATAACATGGCATCAAAAGCTCACTTCAGGAAACTAGTATGCTGGACACAGAAGAAAAACATTCCGCGATATCATTCTGATGTAATTAAAAACCCACTTCAGGAAACTAGTATGCTGGACACAGAAGAAAAGCATTACGAGATATCATTCTAATATAATTAAAAACATGAAGTTTAGTGAATTTCTTTGAACTTAACCTAGAGTTACAGGGATCATTTTTATAATAAAAAATAATAGCGCAACAACATCCGGTGTTGAGTAGTCAAAGCCAAAATTTCACGAACATAGATATTTATTGGGGGATTGCAAAAGTTCGTGACCGATTTCCGATGCATCGAGTTTCGAAGTGTACCCTAGTTTTTTTTTTTTTTTTTTTTTTTTTTAATAGCGAAATTCAGTCGGATTGTCAACATTTAGTCTCTCAGCAATCACTTCATTAGTAATCTGTCTCCGTGGATTATTATTCACTAAATCACGCATTCAATGTTCTCACTGCCACTCGCCATTGCGCCAAATCGCGACAAAATGTTTCATTTGGCGAGTGAACTAACAATCAGACTCGCCAAATTGAGAGTGTTCAATTTCTGCTCTGTTTGTGTGTGTGCCAATACATTCGAGATTTATCCGTGTTTCTGAACGATCGATGTAGCTTTTACATGTTCAATCGCACGGTGCCATTTACATTGCTCTATTTATAGTGACACAGACTCAATATTAATTCAGTTTAGCAATAGCCAAAGCAAAGACACAAAAAGGATTATGCGATAGGTTTTTGTCAGTTAATCACTGCCTATGCGCCGGCGTCGCTCTGCTAAAAATATAAAATTGCTGGCTACAAGTGCCAAATATTGAAGCGTTTTGCTGCAATGTGGTGTTGAAATTAACTATATATTTATCAGTTGTACGTAAAGTATCATGTGCCGGTCAATTTTTTCTATCGGTCGAAATCTCAGCAATTTTTACTGTATGTTTTCACAACGGTAAATCAAAGATAGATGTTTTTAACTTTTATTCAGGCTGCTAAAAGAATGTCTGAAACATTTAGACATTTAGGAGGCATTTAGAATATATTTAATTTTGATAGTTTCTGTAGCTGATTTTTGAATTTCTACTTTTTGAGTAATTAGAAAAAATTAGGTTATTTTAGAACATAGTAAAAAAATGAAATACAATAAGGGGTTAAAGATAGATTTTTCAGTGTTTCAAACCGAATTTATTTTGCTAATATTTATTTTCATTTGGCTACTGTTTTTTATTTCTTATTCGCCAAATCGTTAATGTTGGTCAAAAGCCAGCGAGAACACTGCACGCATTGCATTAAGTCGTTAGCAATGGCAGAAGGTCGCACAGAGCGTATTTTATCGTTTAGATTGAAATCACCATTTCGAAATCGACAAAACCATTTTTTAACTCTCCTAAGAGCGGGAGCACGATCCAAATGAACGCCTTGAACTTTTTTTTTTTTTGTAGCACATCTAACGTTCACTCCTTTAATAACCTTTTGAGGGGCAGAAAAATTCTGTTTGTAAAATGACGAAATGATTGACTGACACCAGAATTTACAAACGAATTTCTTAGAAAATAAAAACCTGTTTTTCTAAACTTTCATTATAAAAGCAAAATTTTATTAAAATATTCTTGATGCCGTTGGACAATTTGAAATTAAAATTAGGTGGTCACATCCTGTGACCACCGACCTTGAAAGGGTTAAACTCATATAACATAACATGACGAAATGCAATTTTTCATTTTCCATTTTGAATATTAACCTTGCACGCAAATTAATTTGAAGAGCTTTTTTTAATGTTGTGTTCTCTCACGACATATGTAGATAACTGTCAGTTAATAGTATGGTTATAAAAGAAACATCAGCACAATCAAAATTGGAACTTTCTGCTATGGAATGAGGAATGGAATGCTATGGAATGTTTCCATGAAATAGAGTACGAACAATTCAGCGATGCGGCTGTGCAGACCATCACCTCATCGAGTTGACGGCTGAAATTTCAGAATTAAACAGAACTCGATTCGCATATTAAAAGGCAACTGGTCTGCCAAGTCATATCTTGGTGGAAAACACCGCCAAATTCAATTTTAGAGGTTGACTGGTAGGTTTACCATTGTGTTTTCCTGCTCCCAATCCTCCATGTTTACACACCTTTGGGTGCAGGAAAGCACAATAATAAACCTACCAGTCAACCATTAAAATCGGATTTGCAGGTGTTTTCCACCAAGATATGTCTTGGCAGACCAGTTGCCTTTTAATATGCGAATCGAGTTTTAACTAATCCTGAAAGTTCAGCCGCTAACTCTATGAGGTGATGGTTTGTGCTGTCGCCTCCCGGCCTAATTGCAATCGCCCAATATATTAATTACCTCAAATAGAAAATTTGGTGTGTTTTCGACCATTATATATCTTAAATATATACATAGATTTTGAAGCGTTTTCGGACACCTGAAAATGGGACGTCCCGTCTTACGTAAACAGGGATGCTTGGCAATATGAGTTCAGAATCAAATTACAAGCAAGCTCACTTCTTTATAAACGTTTTTGATAGTCTTGTATTAAGGTGAGAAGTATCAAAATAATGTAACCATAATTGCCAATGAATATGAAGCTATTATGGTTAATATATAATCGATGCCAATTTTCTCCGGCATCAGAATTTTATCGAAAGATTCAAGAATTAAACCTTTACTTATATAGTAAAATACAGCAGGAGGTGGCTTATAGCTTCAAACAAACCGTTACTATTGTGGAATAAACAAATTAAAACCGAAAAATTATTCGTAAGGAACCACGACTTGATATTGTAGCTATTCGCATTGTATATACTGAATTAGGGAATTAAATTGTCTGATATAAATACCTAGAATTATGTATGGTTACGAACAAGCTCAGTTTATATTTCTCAAAATAATTTTAGGTTCTTGCGTCATAATTTTGTGGTTCTTTTATTCTTTTTGCATTTTTTTTTCTCATATAGTTTTCCTTATTGTTGAAGCTGTCATTCTCTCTTCCTTCTTCTTAAGCAATGGTTATGTTAAACTAGAAAGAAATTGCTGTAATTTATGCTGTACAATACAGTAATTTAAATTCGTTCCTTGCTAAAAGAGAATACTTAATTTTCAATGAACTGCATAACCAGAAAAATTACTTCGCTATTGCTTGCTCAATATTCAAAGACATCAATAAATAGTCGGAATGATTATCTTATATAGGATCATGATTAAATAGATCTTTCGGAGATTTCTAAACCGGGCATGTAAGATCGCAAACTTTTGTACTACCAAGGACATATGTGAATTTTTTTAGACATTTTCTTTGGCATATGGGGCATTCTCACAATGTTTTGACTTTCATGTCCCTGAATAATAATTTTTATTTTAATACATTTTTTGTGTTTTTTTTTAATTTCATATACTGGGGAACATCCCATTGCATGATTGCATAACAATATTAACGAGATAAATCAGTTTTGGACGATGTTGGGGGTCCAAATACCAGGAAAACTCCTATACCATCCCGTGTCCCTGATGCTGATTTTTAAGTTTGGAGATGTCTGTATAAAATTGTTTCAATAAAAGTAATTCAATGTAATTTTTTTCCGATACTGGGACAATTTTTTTGCATAAATATGTAGCAAAAAATTAACCTGCACACATTTTTAAGGTTGATATTATTTTTTGAACTCTGTCCCTGGGTTTTTCATCCTTACCTTCCCTCTTGCTAAACTTATACAGAAAATCACTTCAGATACAGCCAAAGAATTTTTTTCAAGTTTTTTTTCATGCAGAAGTACGCTAGCAAATAATGTCTAAAATTCTGTGACAGGAAATTTACTGCAGAATTTAAATCAGCATTTAAATATCAATTTCAAGATCGTGGCTTTATTGGTAGTCTTACCGTCCCCAAGGTTTATTCCTGCACTTTTCGAGGTAAATTAAAAAAAAATAATAATAATTTAATCCAATGTTAACAACTGTTTCTAAAAATCAATGAAAAATAAATGAACAATGAATAATAGCCACAAGGCTATCACTTAGTCTTAACATGATTTGCCTAAAAAATAGGAGGTAATTTTCCCTACCGTTTCATCCTTACCGTCCCTTTTTCCCTATACTTTCCCTTTTTTTTTACCTTACCGTCCCTTCTTTAATCTTTAACCCCCCTTCAAGGCAATGTTATACAAAAATTCTGTATTAAAAGTACTACATTTTTATTATTTCTTATTTGAATGTCCTGTGGGTACTATGCAAATTCATTATAAGTAAAAATTTAGGAGAAAATAAAAAGTTATAGGGGTAAAAAGGTAAGGAAAATTAAACTCGCAAGTTTAACTTAAACCTCAGTTAAATAACAATTTTTTCGCTGCTGACCCTTTATTCTTTATTTTGAATCATTAAGGCATTCGTCTATCAGATAAAAATGTTATTTTAGCAAGTTTAATTTCGCCAGATTTTTTCCCCCGAAAGTCAAAAGATTGTGAGAGAATGCCCCCATATCTCAATTCATATATTTTAGCACGCTTTTATTTAACTTTGTTTGTTATGTGTCTGAATGCCGTGGTCAAATACTGAATTCAACTTTCGACTCAATTCCGCCTAACAGATTTTCCTCAAATGTTCTACACAACATGTTTCATTGACGGTCAGGATTGCCAGTTTGGTCTATTTTTTTAATTCAGAAAATCCGAATTCGTACTGGAAATTACGAAAGGAAAATAATTACTTAATACGATTACAAAATGTCTGTTATTAAATAAAGTACATAATTACATTTGAAATTTCTGGTAAGAATTTGGTAATCTGAAAGATTTGGAATTCTAAATTTTAAAAAAAGGACAAACTGGTAACCCTATTGTTACGAAAAAAAAGAAAAAAAAAAGAAGAAGAAAAGAAAAGAAACGATTTGAAAATTTAAATTATAAAAAAGGGGGGGTTAAAATTTGGAATATAAAAATTATGAAAATTCCTATTAAATGACAGAAAAGAGAATTTATTATTTAATGGCCAAAAGATCGTATCTATTAATAAGTACGTTGCAGCTGTGTTAAATAAACAAATATATAAAATCTACTTCATGATGAAAAAAATAAACAACAGCAAATTATCAACTCACCTGAACTACTATAGAACCTATATTGAGATACAAGTATAATCTGAAATTCCATTATATGGGGAATATGTAAATACTCATAGTTTATAAACATATTTGTTAATTATCATTTAGGATTTTATTCAATCAATTTTCATTCTATTGTTGTAATTAATTACACTATTTTACTGTAACGAAAACGATGAAAGTTATATTAGAAACATTAATACTACATATACAGAAATAAACAATCAAACAATTAAAATAACATATTTCTTTATTTTAATAAAGCATAAAAGGGAAAATAGAAACTGCACAGATTTCCATTACAGGGAAAATATATGTAAATTTGAAGATCAATTTTTCATATAAAATTGGTTAAGATTTCTTAGATAAAACATAATATATTCATTAATTCAATATTTTGTTTTGTAAACAAATTTTTGGTGCAAACTTTGACGTCGAAAAATATGTTCTTAAAAGTTCGCAAAACCTAAAGAATCCGTGAAATCAGACTTTTTGTAAGATTTGTGCACATTTTCAAAAACACACCAATTTCGATTGCAATATAAATCTAATTAAATACATCCAAATGGAAAGAATGATTCTTGTTTGCTCATTGTGAGATCGAAGATAATTCAATACTAAAATGCACATTTTTGAACGCATATTTCACCCCATTTTCACGTATGTGATCGGAGATCATGTCATCAAATTCAAAGACATCATTTTTTGAAATATATTCTGCATCTAACAAAAAATCGATCATTACTGTACATTATATAGTTTCTGCATAAGAGATTCTAGCAATTGGATGCGTTTGAGAGCAAAAATGAATAAGAAAATAGACAGTTTGGATTTGAATGCACCCTTAATAAGATGATTTTTTTCTTCAATCGCTATGTATTTTTAATTTGTTTTTGCTCTAAGAATTGGCCCTATCAAAAACTTGTCTATATAAATGTTGAATACAATATTAAGAAGATATATGATAAATTCATGGATATTTTATATCTTGTGAATTGACGGAGTTATGAAAATTTTTCTTCTTCAACCCCCCCTTTTCTGTTTTCGTTTTTATTTTTTATTTATTAATTTTTTTTGCGGTACGAATTGGTCCTATCAAAAACTTGTGAATATAAAAGTTGTAGATAATATTAAGGAGATGTATAATAAAATTATTGGATTTGATATCTTGAGAATTGACGAAGTAAGGAATTTTTTTCTCCCAAAAACCCTATTTTTTGCTCTCCTTGAGCCTATTTTAAATTTTATCAAAAATCTGTGATGCATGAATTTTTGGCGCTATTTTTAGAAGTAATAAAAACGTTAAACTGATTTGATATATACAAAAATTAAGAAATTATGAGGTTTTTTTCGGTTTTCACAAAACCCCTCCCTATTTCCATCCCCTTTGTCTGCTTTTGCCCATTAACGAACTTGAGCGAGATTTTATGTCCCTTGATTTTATGTATCAGTTTGAAAGAGATTTGTGCAGAATTGCGGAAGTAATCGTGTCCAGAAGAAAGTGATAACACAATTGCTTCGGGAAATTCCGTTCAAAATGCCCCTTTTGACATCCTTTTTTGAAATATATTCTGCCTCTATCAAAAAATCGATCATTACTTTACATTATATAGTTTCTGTATAAGAGAATCTAGCAATTGGATACGTTTGAGAGCAAAAATGAATTTAAAAATGAGTAACAAAATAAGCAGTTTGGACTTGAGTGCATCCTTAATGCAATGATTTTTCCAACACAATCCGCTTCGGAAAATTCGGTTCAAAATGCCCACTTTAACAGCATTTTTTTAAATATATTCTGCCTCTATCAAAGAATCGACCATTTCGGTACATTATATTGTTTCTGAGTAAGAAAACGTAACAATTGGAAGCCTTTGGGAGCAAAAATGAATTGTAAAATGAGTCAGAAAATAAGCAGTTTGGATTTGAATACACCCTTACTTAAATGATTTTTTTCTTCAACCGCTATGTATTTTTAATTTGTTTTTGCTGTAAGAATTGGTCCAATCCAAAACTTGTCTATACAGATGTTGTAGACAATATTAAGAAGATATATGATAAATTAATGGGGATTTTATATCTTTTGAATTGACGGAGTTATGGATTTTTTACTTCTTCAAACCCCCTTTTTGTTTTCGTTTTTAATTTTTTTTTATGCGGTACGAATTGGTCCTATCAAAAACTTGTGAATATAAAAGTTGTAGATAATATTAAGGAGATTTATAATAAAATTAATTGGAATTGATATCTTGAGAATTGACGAAGTTATGAATTTTTTTTTCTCCCAAGAACCCTATTTTTTGCGCCCCTTGAGCCCATTTTTAACTTTATCAAAAATCCGTGATACATAAAATTTTGGCCCTATTTTTAGAAGTAATAAAAACTTTAAACTGATTTGATATGTTTAAAAATTAAGAAGTTATGGGTGGTTTTCGGTTTTCGCAAAACCCCTCCCTATTTCCATCGCCTTGGTCCGATTTTGCCCATTAACAAACTTGACCGAGAGTTTATGCCCATTGATTTTATGTATCAGTTTAGAAGAGATTGGTGCAGAATTACGAAAGTTATCGTGTGAAGAAGAAAGTGTTATACATAGATAGATAGATAGATACATAGATAGATAGACAGATAGATAGATAGATAGATAAAGTTTTTTACTGAGGGTGGTTTTGGGCTCTAGGGGTCATGATCGGTGTAGATCTGCAAAAAATTTTCAGAAATTCCAACATGGGAACGATCCTAATAGGTAGTATTTCATACGAAATCGACCTAAAAACCAGTTACACATGTTAATACTTCAATATTATTAGTTCATTACTATACCAACTTTGATCTTCATCTTAAATTCCTGCTTCAGTCAATTAAATGAACTTAAAACAAGTTAATCTATATATGAAATTTGTTAAAATTAATAGTTTTTCCTTATTCTGTTGTTATCAGATGTTTGCGAATTGCCGGCTTAGCAGGAAGTGAGTTCCCGCCTTTGCACGAGCCGCCGATGAACAATAGAACTACGAAAAATCAAGAAAAGTATACAAAAATCGCTATCACAGAGCCTCTTTACCGCGTGATATTTCCAAATTCAAGGAGGACCTGTTGGCCAAAGCCAAAAACATGCACAAAAAATTTGGTTCAATTGTATGCACAATTTTATACACTTTTCGACTGTACAATAAAGAAAATGGTACAGATATCGTAATTATAGCGCCCCTTTCCTGCGGAATTTTTCCAAATTCAGGGAGGACCATGACCAAAAAGAAACACAAAAAATTTGGCTCAATTCTATGCATAACTTCGTACACTTTTCGATGGTACAATACTAAAAATGGGACAAAAATCGCTATTAAAGCGCCCCCTACCGGCGAATTTTTTCCAAATTAAGGAAGGACCCGCTTGCATAGCCAAGAACTTAAAATAAAAATTTGGTTCAATTCTATGCATAACTTCATACACTTTTCGATGGTACAATATGCAAAATCGCTATTACAGCGCCCCCTAGCGGCGAATTTTTTCCAAATTCAGGGAGGACCTGCTTGTCATAGCCATAAACTTAAAATAAAAATTTGGTTCAATTCTCTGCATAACTTCATACACTTTTGGATGGTACAATATTCAAAATCACTTAAAAATCGCTGTTACAGGGCCTCCTACCGGCGAATGCTTTCCAAATTCAGGGAGGATCCGCTTGCTAAAGGCAAAAACTTAAAATAAAAATTTGGTTCAATTCTATGCATAACTTCATATACTTTTGGATAGTACAATATCCAAAATCGCACAAAAATCGCTATACAGCGCCCCCTACCGGCGAATTTTTTCCAAATTCAGGGAGGATCTGCTTGCCATAGCCAACAACTTAAAATGAAAATTTGGTTCAATTCTATGCATAATTTCATACACTTTTTGATGGTACAATGGCGACAGACAGACGGATACACGGACACACGGACAGACAGACATTTTCTATAAACATGTTTTTGGGGATCTCTGACCCCTAAAGCATGTAAATCCGTCGAAAACCGGAAGTCGAAAAAAATTTCGATTACAATACTTTCTTAGAAGAAGAAAGTAAAAAGATAGAAGAAAGTAAAAAGGGGGTTGGTGCAGGAGCAAAAAAACGTTCTAAAATTGCAATTTTTGTGATAATGAAGGGA
Source organism: Maratus speciosus (assembly GCA_963932465.1). Taxonomy (NCBI): domain Eukaryota; kingdom Metazoa; phylum Arthropoda; class Arachnida; order Araneae; family Salticidae; genus Maratus; species Maratus speciosus. The sequence goes on along the minus strand of OZ010789.1, from coordinate 424,495,360 downwards.
CTAGAAATTTGAAATTTGACGGTAGTTACTTGTAAAATCTAAATGATCTCTAAGAACAGTTTCTAAAAAAATCGAAATTTAAAAAAGTGAAATGAGCGAAAGTGCCCTAAAAATTTTCTAAATTTTGATTTTTATTGGATTGTTAGAGGTAGAAACTTAAAATTTGGCATGGTTAGTTACTTATAAGACGTAAAGGCTCTCTAAGAACTGTTTGTAGAAGATTCGAAATTTAAAAGGTAAAATGAGCGAAAAGCATTCTAAAAACTTTTTAAATTTAGATTCCTGTGGAATCTCAGGCAATATCAAACCAATTTGAGAAGTAATGTTGGTATAAATTGATGGTGACAGTCCCTGCTCCAACATTGGACTATATTTTATATTGGTGCCACTACTACCAATGGTGTGGTAAACCGTTAGAGTAAATTATGTCATGATGGTTACTTTTAAGGCTCCTGTTGCAGATATTTTTTAGAATGACACTTTCATTTTCAGAACCGGTTTTGAAAGTGAAAGTAACTTTATTAAAAATATCTGAGACCAAAATTGAAAAAGTAGAAAAGGTGCGATGTAGAGACGAACCTCAGCTATCCAATGCAAAAAAGATTACTTACAAATGTCAAAATGGGAGCGAGATATTAGAAAAATCCCTCCCCATAGGATTAACATTAGCTCGTGAGTGTCTTCACAGGCAGGGACGGGATCCTTAAGATGTAAATGCTAAGAACGTTTTCTAAAAAAGTAAAAAATTCAAATGGAAACTGAAATGAACATAAAAGCTTCTAAATACTACATTCTAAATTATCATTTATTTAGAAATAGTTTTAGTTCTTCTCCTTAATTTAAGTCTCATTTTCGTCTAATGCAGAGTAAATAACGAAATTTAACCAAAATGTGACTTAATTAGTAATTTTGAAATTTCCGCAGCGGTATAATTTCTTCCTATATAAATAGGTACACAAATACCACTTGGCATATTTCAACTATTACGAGAGCAAAGCCGCAGGTTTTGCTAGTAGAACTATTCTTTCTTACTTCTGAACCTATATTATAAAGACATCAAACCAGTGGTGTAGTAGAGATGGGAAATATAGTTATTTTTGGTTAACAGGTTACATCGTTCCACACTTGTACAGGTAACAGGTTCCAACAACCTGTTATTTTTATAACATATAGCTAATCACTGTGTATCCGGTCGACGGATGTTTTAATTAGAAGGCGTTTCAAAACAAATGTCTGAAACAATTTTTTTGATGTAATTATAAATGTTGTTTTATATTCTGGTGAATCAAAATCAGTGACTGGTTAAAATATTAATTTTTGCAAGGCAAAAACTTACCTAATTATAAAACTTTGAATTTCATGCATTTTTGGCGTTTTCTGACACTAAAAACATGTTTTTTCCATTTATAGTGATTAAAACATTGAAAATTCATAAAATTCTAAGTATCATAACTCGGTAAGTTTTGACCATATACAAGAATACATTTTTGCTATTTTACTTGTTAGAACATGGCAAAACTTTTTCTAAATAAAACTTATATGATCCAGGCATTGTATAAAATTTGTAATTTCTTATCTATTTAAAAAGTAATTATTGTAATGTAAATCGATTTTTATGTGATGCGAAACAAAATTTGAAACATTTTTGCAACTGGCTGTACCTCTAAAACTAACGGCTTAGAAATTAGTTAGTGGTTAACGATAAAAGATACGCGCTGTATAATATTATTCACAGTTTTAACAACGAGATTTCTAAAAAGAAACATGCATAGATTATGAAACACTTTCCAACACATTCCGAATACAATAACAAAACTTCACAACTTGCAAAGGTGGAAGATGATGTCTTAATGAACCATTTGGAAAATGCAGAATACATTTCAAAACACGATTTCTGCTATTACCATGAATAGTAGTTAAAACATACGATTTTTTTTTCAGCCCTTACAGTGGCGCCAACTTATATGGGCCCGTGGGGCCCGAGCCCATCCAATTTTCATTATTATAGTTTCGTGCTTATTCATTTTTCAATACTGTAAAAGTCCTTATTTTCGTGAGTCGTAATTTCCGCGAAAATGGAGGTATCGGTGATTTCGCGAGCTGAAAAATTCGCGAATTTTATATGAACTGAACCGAAAGGGGAAAAATTCCAAAACTACCAAAATAGAACCCCTTTTGCATAAGGCAATTTAAGAAACTTCTTTTTGTCAGAAAAGTTCTTCGCACCCCTCCCCCTCTCCCCATCGCTCTAAAAATGAATGGCTTCAAAGAAGCCATTGTAGAATTGTAAGAATTGTAAGTAAATGAGCTGCATTCTATTAGTTGTAGTATTATTATTTTTATTCAAGAAATAGTTGTATAATATTCAAGAAATAGTTGTATAATATTCAAGACATAGTTGTAAATATCCAATAAACTTTAGGTAGATTTCGTAAGAAATACTACCTATTGCAGTCGTTACCATGGTGCGACTTTTGAAAAATTCCTTCATAACTTTTCATTATAGGACACCAGGAACCCAAAACCACCCCCACCTAAAAAGTTTATTTATATATATATATATATATATACATATATATATATATATATATATATATGTATGTATGTATGTATGTATGTATGTACTAAATTTTGTCCGCACGATAAAAGTCGCAATTATGCACGGATCGTCTTCAAACTCGCCAACAACTTTGAGATGGCTAATATCTCGGCGGGAATTGAAAATGAGCAAAATCGGCCCAAGGGAATAGAAATGGGGAGGGTTAAAAATTTTGAATACCGTCTTAACAAGATTCTGATAAAACCATCTCTTACACAACAATGACAGGAAAAAATAAATATTTTTCATTATAGCAGTTGCCAACAATTAAAAAAAACAATAAAATTCTCACCACAACAATTGCTTTTCTATTGCAAGATATTTCACGTGAAAAAATAAATTAAATAAATAGTTTGACAAATTGAAAACAAATTGAATATTACGTCATAAGTTTTCTTGAGCAAGATTTCAGAATGAAAACTCAAAATGAAATAAATAGTTTGACGAATTAAAAAATATATATATATATATATATATGACGTCATATTGGAAATATAATGTACCTCAGCAGGTGAATATGTAACGTCATGTGAGTTTGAAGAAACGTATTAAAACATTATAAAAACCCGACTATGGAAATATTAACATATTTTAACACTTTGAGGTTTTCTGAATTTGTTTTAGCCATTTTTAACCCTATTCCATATACATGCGTGTGTGTATTCGTGTATATTAGAATTTTCCCAAAATGTTTAGCTCCCTAGAGCTCATTCTTAGTGAAGGAACTGGGTTTATCTCTAATGTTGATTTAATTTTTTTTTTTTTTTGGTGAATTTAGTACTTAACTTCGAAATCTACCTCCGCCTGTAGGCCGGAGCCTGCAGGGATTTTTTGTACTTATTTCTTATTTAAGTAACTGTAATCATTAAATTTCGAAAGTGAAAAATTTCCGATTTTTCATTATTATTTGAGGCGAAAAAAATATACATTTCGCGAGGCTTAAATTTTCGCGATTACGACGGGCTCGCCAAAATCACGAAAATTAAAGCCTCGCGAAAATAAGTGCTTTTACAGTAGCTAAAAAAGAAATTATTTCGCTGACGTTCACAACATCATTTTGTTTGAAAATATGGTAAAGATAACAATAACAGACACACGGGAGCTTAAAACAGAACCTGCTTTCCTTCTAATGTTATTCTTTTAGCAAATGTATGTTATACGAGAAGTAGGTCGTATAAAAATTGAATTTTGTATTTTAATGTGCATGCAACCCCTTTCTTAATAAATGCCATCTCTGTACTTGATTTTGTATACTTTTTGTAATTGGAAGTATCTTTCTATCATCAGCGGTTCAAGAAATTCTATCTATTTTGAATCATCCCGTGTGATTTAAGTAAATAATACTATTAACACAAGCATTTCAGTGTATTTGCATTAAATGCCCATTTTAATATTTTTTAGTCCTTTGCGCTTTAATTTGTAGTCAACTTCATGGCACATTAGTAAATATTAGAGTCATAAAATCAAGACCTCATGACAATATAATTAAATAAAATCGCAACTTTATATTCTACTCTAAAAAATTCAAACTTATCATAACTTGAAATATCATCTTTTCCCAAACTTTCAAATAAAGCAAATTGGTCAGTGTCATTTTACCCTAAAATGGTTTTGAGCCCACCCAATATTTTTGAAAAGTTGGCGCCACTGGTCCTGTATATTATCTACAGCATACTGCATAGTACTCAAAAAGTTAGTTCTGTTAAACGCATAATACACTTTAAAATTTCCGCTCGGCAATTTTAACAATGCTGTTCAGAACTTTTGTTCGACTTTGTATATGATCTAGAATTTATAAACACCAAGTAATATTTACAAAATAGTTACATTTAAAAAAGCATACGACAAATGAAAACGAACTTCCAGCAATTATTGTGCGTAGGTTTCAATAGTCAAATTATTGCTCATTTTCTTCTATATCCAAATACTTTTGTTTGTTTCTGTAAATAAACGATAAGTTCTATGCACACCATATTCTATAGTAAGAACCTTGTAGCACACCTCAGTGATGTATATCAATTTCAATACGTTTTAAATATTGTAATATCACTAAAATACACGGCGAACGATTTTCCCCCATGCATCGTAATGTAACGGAACTCTTTTGAGTGGCCCTGTAAACATAGGCGTAACCAGCCTTTTGAACGGGGGGGGGGGGTGCCCAGACTCTATAACCTGAACATGTTGGATACAAACAATATCTTATATGGTAAAACCTGCAAAAACGGAACCTCAAAAACCGGTCGAATTTCCGTTTTAGACAAGTTTTCATCTTAGAAGGTATAATTGTGTGGTATTTCTTTTAAAGAGTGTTCAAACGCGATTTTTGTTTGCGTGAGGAGGGATGAGAAGGGGTTCAAAACATCAAAACTAAATCTAATGGGGAAAAAAATGTAAATCTCCTTGCAGCAGTGACATAAGACAGTGACTAAGAGCAGTCACAAGTGTAAAATCTTTTGGCACCCTAACTTCTTATAAAGATTTTTTTAAAAAAAGGCCTTTAATCATGCTGGAAACTTCTATAGGCACAGGGGAACACTGCATGAGATCTAAAATTATCTCAGTCAAGTCTTGTAGATGAAATTTTGCGGGATGATAAATCTCAGATAATACACGCGGTACACCAATACATACGCACGAAAGTTTTTCAGAATGTGACTCCATGACTTCTTTATTTCATTATTGAAGTTAAATATTTATCGCGATTTAACAAGTTACGTTTTATGAAACAAGATTTCTGGGTCCGAACACTATTGTTTAATCCGCGGATTATAGGCCGAAAATTACGGTAATTCATGTTTTTACCTCAGAATGTGTCGAATATATTAAGTAAAGCAGGTCATGATAATGTACACTATATTTTATCAAGATGATAAAAATTATATTATCATGATGCGACTGTAATAATAAAGATAGGTGCTTGTCTGTCTCTCTGTGTGTGTACGCGTGAGCGCTGAACTGTGTAAAAACAATGCAGCCCGACAGCCGTATGATTTGACAGGACCTGTATGCATGAAGTCATGCATATCGAAGACAATTTCTGGAAATTTTCAATTAATGTTTTATGCGAATTTTTTTAATTAGAATTGATTAGTAAAAAAGAATCCGATTTCAATATTTTATCCAGTATAAACTTTGTCTTCTTTTCAATAAAGTGTTTTCGAGATTGTTACGGCGATTTTTCAATTTTTAACAATTTTTTAATGTTATTTTTAGAGGATTTTTTTCGCATTTCGAGGCGATTTTTTTTTGACATTCCTAAAAGGAATCCGGTTTTAAATCTTTTACACAATTAGTTAATTTCGTTCCCTGTGGTTTTTTAAACTTTTCCGAATTTTTAATGCAATTTTTAGCGGTGGTTTTTGTGCTTTGAGGCAATTTCTTGACTTTTTTGAAACAGAAAAACTCGCCGGTAATTTTTGAAATTGCCGTGATTAAATTCGAATTGGGAGAATGTCAAATCAGTTCTTATAAGGAAGCTAAAAATTTCATTTGGCTCAAAATATAAAACGCAATAATTCAAGATTCGCTTCTTTCGAGAAAGAAGAGGTTGTAGCTTCCTCGGGAGTATGTTGCCGAAGGTAGTCCCCACCTCAATCCTAGAATTGTTTAATTCTACGTTCGTTTAAAAAAAAAAAAAAAAAAAAAAAAAAAAAAAAAAAAAAAAAATCCACTAGTAATGAAGTTTTTTTTGAAGTACAGGGTTTTAAATAGCGTGCGAGATGATCGCGCGATTTGCGCACAGAAAAGGAATGTCCCGCATAATAAAAAATGCTGTGCGGTATTTACCCCCTCCAAATTCTTTCACAGACCTGTGATTCTTCAGTGAGTATTTAAAAAAATTTTTAAAGTCCTCGATTCAATGAAGTCAATTCGTGAATCGGTCCCGGAAAAATTTGAGGATTTCTTCAAACGATCGTGGAAAAATATCGGGAATTTCGATAAAAGTGTGCAGAAGATATTCGCGAATTTCGTCAAAAGATTGCGCAAAAAATCACGAATTTCGATAAAGGATTAACGAAAAATTTTTGCAAATTTCGTCCAAATGTCGCTGCAAAGAGTAGAGAATTTTGTTAATTGGTACGGAAAGATATCGATAATTTTCTCGATCGGTCGCGCAAAACTATCGCGAATTTCGACAAATGACCCTTGTAATAAAATCAGTTTCGTCAATTGGCCGCAGCAGAAAATAAATTTCATCAAATGATCGCGGTAAAAACGAGAATTTCGTCAAAGGATCGTAAAAAGAAAAAGCGAATTTCGTCTAAAGATCGTAGAAAGAAAACGCGAATTTCATCGAACGATCGTGCTAAAGAAATGCCACTTTCGTCAAAATATCGAGGTGAAAAAATGCGAATTTTTCAAAGGATAGGGGCAAAAAACGCGAATTTTGTCAAAGGTTAGTGGTGAAAAGCGCGGATTTCGACAAAAAGTCACGTAGAAAAACGTGAATTTCGTCAAACGATTTTGGGAAAAAACTGTAAATATCATGAATTGATCGCAGAATAAAATCGCGAATTTGGCCAAAATTTACTGCACTGGGCTAAAAGATTGAAACCGGGTTACTTTTCTTACTTTCAAAAGAACGCCGCAAAACGAGAAGAAACTTTAAAATTCATATAAAAATTTTCAGTGGAAAAAATTACTATATTGACTTGAAAGACTAAAACCATAATCCTTTTACGAATGTCAAAAAATGGCCGGTAAACACCAAATTCAATAAACCAACCAATCTCCAGATTAATTTGAATTTTCTGTGCTATTGTTTTTCCTTTTCAAAGGAGGCAGGGTCTGTGTCACTCGCTTCTCTTTCCCACGGCTAATCGTATTTTAGAATTATCGTTTCACATCTGCATTCCCTTTCAAATTTTTTTGCTTCTTTTTAGATTTTAAACCACGAAAGCAAAGAGACAAATAGTTTCTATCCTCGTCTTGAATGTGCGTTAATTTCACATGAAATTGCAGAAACATGCAATAGAAAGAACGGTGTTAAAAAAAATCTCCCCCAAACAAAAGACGTCAAAGTGGGATTATAAAACCACACTTTTTGACTTACTATGACTAATACAGATTTTTGTAAATATTCTAGTTTAAAAAACAAAAAAAAAACATAATTTTCTTAAAAATGAAAGAAAGAAAAAAAGAACGTGGGTTTCTTTTTTTTATCACATTTCAAAACTTAGGCTGTTAGTTTTCTGAACTAAATTAAATGAACTCTGCTTTCACTTCTTCTTTTTTCTTTTGTAGATTTCGATTTTTGTAAATAATTGTGCTTGAGTCTGCCCAAGCGGGGGAGGGGGGGGTGCCCGGGCACCCAGGGCAACCCCCCTAGTTACGCCTATGGTAAATGAACCAAAAATGCTACACACTTCCTTTTCAATACAGAACATGCCATACTAAAGCCCAAGAATAACATATATCCATTTCATGGCAATCGGACAATATTTACAAGAGTTAGAGCACGGACAAACAGACCGAATTCATAAACACTTTTGAATTACGGTGCAAAGTACTCGAAAAGAGAAATTCGATCCCCGATTTCATAGCAGCCATATCTATCAACACATATTCAAAGATAATTTCACAAGAACAAAAAATATTATTTATATACTTTTAATCAAATTAAATTAATCCAAGCGGATTTCGTTCATACAAATATATTTCTCAAATTAATAAAAACTGTACTAAAATTAAGTTTTCTCACAAATTATAGGAGGCTATTTTCTTTCGCTTTTTTTTTCAGTGAAATAAAATCACAGAAGTTAAATGCTTTCCGCCTCCCATTAAACGAAATGATAACACAAAAATATTGAAAACACTTGGCCAAAAAGCGAAATTTATAGTGCGAGAATCCCCCCCCCTTCCCCAAGAAAACCTCCATGAGTGCGTAGTAATAACCCTTCCCTTTTAAATATTCAAAGAAACTGCCCATAAACATTTCTCATTCAAAATATCACCACAGATCAAATGATTTCCTATTCCTCATAATAATTACTCGATGTGCAAAACACTCTTTCATTCAGTCCAAAAATATGAAGAGTAAATAAGACAAAATTATCCTGCTAGATAAATTTATTGCTCAGCGTAATTTTTCAATTTAAAACACTTTCGTAACAAATGTTTCAAAATAAGCAAATGTTATACTGACCGCAGAAAATTTTAACAGGTTCTATTATCTATGTTTATTCAAATGCTTACAAAACGATAAAAAGAACATTTTATATATTAAGAACTAGATATACTGATGGCGTAGTGAAAATGTATCCCAATGAATTAAGGAATTCTCTGTGGTTGGTTTTCAATTGAAATCAATCTTAGAATGTACACGTTTTAAGCGCGCTAATGAATTAAGAATTATAAATTCCTGCATTTTATTTGGATGTGGTCAAATGATGTTTCATTATTTTTTTAAAAGATTTCTATCCAAAATCGAGAATTGAAATTTTTAGGGCATAAATTTATAAATAAATGCATTCTACTTGAACGTTGCAAAAAAGTACTTTTTATAAATTTAATGATTCTAAACTCGAGTTTTGCTGTTTTTGGGGGGGAAGGAGGGGGAGGGGAGTAGAAATCGATGCTTTTAAATTATGTATAATTTTTCAATTTTTGTTTGGAATATTGAACAGGGGTGTTGATGTGCTATCTTAAAAAAAAAAAAAAAAAAAAAAAAAAAATCCCCGAATCTTTGCAACTTTATGTAAGAAATTCATTGTAATTCCTATTCCTAATTTCTAATATGTAACTGAGCTATATGTTTGGCAATATAATTCATAGGTATATAATTTTTTTAATTTACTCGCTGAAAATTAGAAGCAAAACAAGAAAAAAAAAGCACGAAAATGTATTTTTTGTTGGAAAAAAACTGGTCAGATCAAACGTTAGACAAAAATTACTGGGTTTTGGAAAGTCAAACTTGGCTTTTTGTTAAGTAAATGTGAAATAAAAACAATTAATATATATATATCTACCCTATATATATAAAATCCTAATGAAACGAATTTATGAAACGAATATATGAAACAGCTGAAATGTAACGATTCCTTGAATCGACTGATTAAACAACTGATTATGTTTCACGGCGATTTCTCCTAAAATATGGAATACTTTGCTATGAAATTAACACCAAAAATCAATATTGATCCGCAGATTTCAAAACTGGTATTAAAACTTTAAAATTCGAATTAGTTTTCGAAATATTAATTTTTTTCCTAATTTTATATACATTTTTCTAATCATGGCAACTCAAATTTCAATCAAACAGATATTTTTTTTTTTTTAGATTTTAGAAAAGGTTACTATTTTAAACTAATTTAGCGACCAGTTTGGCCTCCCTTAAATATATGCTAAGAAATGTATCATGTTACTTTTATTCATAATTCAATTTGTATTTCATTATCATTTTATTTAATACAAACTGAAACATTTAAAATAAATGGATTTCACTTCTTTCTTTTTTTTTTAAACGAGACGAAAGGAAAAATATTAGGCACAGATGTCATATACGCACCGGGGTACCTAATTGGCACCGAAATGGCATTATTTTGGTTGACATGGTAACCCGGCTATTGTTGTTTATTTAATAATAAATGTTATTTTTTTTATATTTCCTTTAGAAAATAATAGAAAATAATTAAGAAATACAATACTACTTAGTTATTCCGTCGACCAATTTCGCCAACTTATATAAATCGCCAAACCACTCGCCAAATTATACAAATTGACATAATTTTTATTTTAAATAACGAAAGAACAAGCAAAATAGTATAACATTAATAAATATACAAATAAAACGTCGAAATAAAAATCACTTGATGACGTCAAGACGTGTAACTTGCTTAAAGTCAAGTGAATGTGAAATTTATCAACCATTATTGGCATTTAATCTTATAGTTTGGTGATAGATTTTTGTTCGACGGGATAACTAAGTAGTACCAAAAATACATATGTAACTAGTATTCGAAAACGAGGATTTCGCCAAATTTTCGTAAAAGAAATCACGCCAAACCGGGTCCGTATATGGCATCTGGCCAAATATTAAATGATGTAACAAACGATGACATTTAATTTCAACTTCAAAGCAATGTTTTAATTTACTACTCGAAAAATAAAAAAAAATGCTAACTGGCGAGTTAAAAATTGTTATTGGCGAGATTTGCACCCGGCTAGCGTAACAGTACCAAGAATTCTTTGCGACAATGCTTTTATGCAGTATTATTCGAAAAAACATTGATTTTTTAAAATCGAAATGGAAAACTTTCGGCACAGATGCCCCATACGGTCCCATAATGGCGCTATTTTTTTCAGACGCCAATGTCATATACGCAACGGGTACTAAACTGGCGCCATAGTATAGTTATTTTGCTTGATTTGATAAGCCGGATGTTGTTGTTTATGCTGTTGATCTTTTCCCCAAATTAGCGTCGGAAAAAAATCGCGCCAATATGGGCCGTATATGATATCTGGGCCAAACTTTCATATGAAAAGCGAAGGGATCAGAGCGTATTTATTTATTTATGGCAGTTACATGACTTGGACTATTATAATATAGATGAAATGATGGCGATAGAATAATATTTGGCGACTTATCACCTGTACCTGGCTAATATTAAAGTACCAAAACGGCACCAGGAATATAAAAAGCGAAGTGGTTCACCCGGAACACTTGATGATAGTCACATGACTTAGGCTATTGTTATAGAAATTGTTTTAAAATACCGGGAAACAAAGACTCTGTACACTTACTTCCTTTTATTTTTAGCTTCTTTTCAAACATTTAACTGATCCTCTTTAATCAAACACGAAAACAACCATTGGATGTCTTAACAGCAACTGATTCGGCCTTAAAATTTTAAAATTAAAGGAAATTGAATGGACACCCGTTTACAGGTAGATCTGCACAGCTTTTTTCAGTATAATTCAATCTTCTATAATATCTTTTAAACCGATCAGATTAGCGTGTTTTTAGATTCTGCGGTATCTGAACGGGGGTTGGCGAGCGTAGCTTGCAGGGGGCAGAGCCCCCTAGTTAATATATATAAATACATATACGATTCTTGAGTACAAAACATGTCAAGCATGAGCTTTTTTCTTACCAATTTTCAGACGTTTTTCTGATCTACTATTTATTTCAGTGTTTCGTTTAGGCTCTACTTTGCACAATCAGAATCGGAGAAAGTATGTGATGGTGGTGACCTAGCACCAGGCACCAAGCCGAAAAAGCGTTTAATTAATGTTGCAAGTTGTTAGTTATTCATGCATTAGGGATTGATGAAATGTAAAATAATTTTTTAGCACCACACACCTAACAGAGTTGCCAATAACTAGAGAGTGAAGATAGGGCCAAGTTAAGGGCGCACGTCTCAAAAGAAACGATTGAGGACGTTTTTGGTGAATGTTCTATTTTAGAGGCACGAAAGTAAATCCTTGATTAAGACAAATGAATCCATTTAAAACCATATGTTATTTAATTAACAGGGACTTTTCGGTAACATATTAATGGAATATTAGGTTCCAGCATAGTAACAGTGTTTTTTATCCTAATACGTTAAATAATGCCCATCCCTATGGTGTAGTCATAAAAAGAACAGAGGGTATACGCTCAAGGTAGAGGGTAGACCTAGAGTGTATATATTATAGCTTTTTTGATAAACAGAGGGTATACGGTGCTCTTTAAAAATTTCCAGAAAGTATATGGCGTATACCCCTGTATACTCTCCACTACATCCCTGCATCAAACATTCTGTGTGTGTCTTCTTTCCTGATAAAACCGGAGATGTTTTCAATTTCACGGAGATCAAATGATTTGGACAAAAATCCCTTTTTTAGATTTAGAAATTGTCTTCACTTTACTTACATTTATTTCCGTAGGATATTTTGTAACTGGATTACTTTTAAAGATTTTTGTTTCCTTCTCGATATTATTAGGATACTAAGTCCTGAAAGAAAGTGCTTGATACAAACGCTGCTTTCGTTTAAAAGAATAGTGGATTCTCAAATTACGAATTTTCATTTTTCGTTTAAAAGATCTGTGCAAAGGGGAAGAAAGGGTAAATCGGCCATACTAAAGTTTGACGAAATTTTAAGATACCTTTTTAATAAGTAAACTTCTAGACAATATATACTAACAGCAAATATAATAACGTTAGTTTCAATTGCTATTTTACTTTTCTTAATTTTTTTTATTTACATATTACTTTAAAAGAAAAACAACAAAATGCCTATTTTGCCCGTCTAGGAAAGCTTTGTTAACTAAAGCATTTTTATTGCTGCATTTTTAAAAACCAGTATTTAAATAAATATTCCATTTAATCTCTAGTCAAGGGGACGCGTTTTGCAATTAATAAAAATGAATCACTGAGAAAATTTATTGATTTTAATTCTATCAAGGATTTGATACTTCAAAGACGTATTTGGAAATAAGGTTCGACACTATATAAGATAGAATAACAAGGATTGCATGAGATTTCGAAATTGTCGTGTTATTCCTCTACCTAGATCTATATATCTTTGGGTTACGTAATGCGCAGATATTTAATATTTAATAGTGTCATTTTGTCTTTGGTAATCTAACCGTTTTCATCAGCGAGAATCTTGAAAAGTAACATTAACCTGTCTGCATTGCTAGTGAGTTTGAAGTTTCCCTTACAAGGCTATTCCAGAATTTCGCAATTTATTTAACATGAATAAGACATTAAGATTTAAAAAGTGCTTCTATCTCTATTACGCCATTATTTATAGAATTTTAACGATACTCATGTTTTTCAAAAAGGATAAAACAAGGAAATTATCTCAAATTCTGATAGTATCTGGAATGAAAACAGCAAAAAATATCTAATTTCCCTTTAAACACTGAAAAACATAATTATTTTTCAGCATCTTTCGAGTTTTCATTTCGAAGAACAATTACTTTCAAGTTACATAGTAATTGACGGACATTCCTTTATCTTCTAAATCATTTCTAGGATGTTTAAGGCATCCAAACACAATCAGTGTAATATAACTACATCTATAACTTTTTAACCGATTTCCAAGAAAGAAACTTATACAATTCATTTATATATACAGGGTGTTCACTCTGAATGGTGTCCAATGGCTAATTCCTAGTCTAAAAGAAAAAAAAAAACACTCGAAAAATATAAAGTACAAATGCAACACAACGGGTTGAAACCAGATAGATTTTTATAAAATGAAAGAATCACCCTTAATGGCGTACTTTTTGTAAAAAAAATATTCATTCTTAACTTGACATTAGATACTTTTGATAATGACAAAAATGTATACGGATTTTCTAAATGCCTTTTTCTTTATATAATTATACGAAAGTATATGAAGAATACTTCTTCATTCTTTATCCATTTAAGGGGCCCAGGTAAGCGAAATTAGGGGAAAAAATCGATTTTTACTTTTTTATGTCATTAAATAGTTTAAACTTTTATCTTTCCAACGATGTGTCACAAATGTTTATTTATTAAAAAAAAAAATAAGTGTTGGAATAATTCATTCTTTCTAAGAGTACTTCACAGCTTAATAGCCATTTAAATCTTTAACTGACTTTTCTCAAAAACTGGGATTTTTCATGTTTGTGTTCCTTTTTTTCAATATCTGTTAAACTTATGAACTCAGATTTTTTACTTTCTTCTATCTTCAATAGAAGAAAGTATTGTAATCGAATTTTTTTTCGATTTCCGGTTTTTGACGGATTTACATGTTTTAGGGGTCAGAGATTCCAAAAAACATGTTTATAGAAAATGTCTGTCTGTCCGTGTGTCCGTGTGTCCGTCTGTGTGTCGCCATTGTACCATCAAAAAGTGTATGAAGTTATGCATAGAATTGAACCTAATTTTTATTTTAAGTTTTTGGCTATGGCAGGAAGGTCCTTCCTGAATTTGGAAAAAATTCGCCGGTAGGGGACGCTGTAACAGCGATTTTTGTGCGATTTCGAATATTGTACCATCCAAAAGTGTATGAAGTTATGCATAGAATTTGACCAAATTTTTATTTTAAGTTTTTGGATATGCCAGGTAGGTCCTCCCTGAATTTGGAAAAAATTCGCCAGTAGGGGGCGCTGTAACAGCGATTTTTCTGCGATTTTGAATATTGTACCATCCAAAAGTGTATGAAGTTATGGATAGAATTGGACCAAATTTTTATTTTAAGTTTTTGGCTTTGGCAAGCAGATCCTCCCTGAATTTGGAAAAAATTCGCCGCTAGGGGGCGCTGTAATAGCGATTTTGCATATTGTACTATCGAAAAGTGTATGAAGTTATGCACAGAATTGAACCAAATTTTTATTTTAAGTTCTTGGCTATGGCAAGCAGGTCCTTCCTTAATTTGGAAAAAAATCGCCGGTAGGGGGCGCTATAATAGCGATTTTTGTGCCATTTTGAATATTGTACCATTGAAAAGTGTATGAAGTTATGCAGAGAATTGAGCCAAATTTTTTGTGTTTCTTTTTGACCATGGCATGAAGGTACTCCCTGAATTTTGAAAAATTGCGCTGGAAGGGGGCGCTATAATTACGATGTCTGTACCATTTTCTTTATTATACAATCGAAAAGTGCATAAATTTATGCATACAATTGAACCAAATTCTTTGTGCATGTTTTTAACTTTGGCCAACAGGTCCTCCTTGAATTTGGAAATATCGCGCGGTAAAGGGACTCTGGGATAGCGATTTTTGTGTACTTTTCTTGATTTTTCGTAGTTCTATTGTCCATCGGCGGCTCGTGCAAAGGTGGGAACTCACTTCCTGCTAAGCCGGCTATTCACAAATATCTGATAACAACAGAATAAGGAAAAACTATTAATTTTAACAAATGTCACGATATAGATTAAGTCCCGTTTTTAGTCCGTTTAATTGACTGAAGCAGAAATTTAAGATGGAAATCAATGTTGGTATAGTATAGAAATAGAACTAATAATATTGAAGTATTAACATGTGTAACTAGTTTTTGAAATATTAAGATGTATAAGATAGAAGAAAGTTTTGGGATTGGCACATCCAACTAGTTTTAAATACTTTTATTATTACTTTCTTCTATCTTCAATAGAAGAAAGTATTGTAATCGAAATTTTTTTTCGACTTCCGGTTTTCGACGGATTTACACGTTTTAGGGGTCAGAGATCCCAAAAAACATGTTTATAGAAAATGTCTGTCTGTCCGTGTGTCCGTCTGTCTGTCGCCATTGTACCATCAAAAAGTGTATGAAGTTATGCATAGAATTGAACCAAATTTTTATTTTAAGTTTTTGGCTATGGCAAGCAGATCCTCCCTGAATTTGGAAAACATTCGCCGGTAGGGGGCGCTGTAATAGCGAATTTTGTGCGATTTTGAATATTATATCATCCAAAAGTGTATGAAGTTATGCATAGAATTGAACCAAATTTTTATTTTAAGTTTTTGGCTATGGCAAGCAGGTCCTCCCTGAATTTGGAAAAAATTCGCCGGTAGGGGGCACTGTAATAGCGATTTTTGTGCGATTTTGAATATTGTACCATCGAAAAATGTATGAAGTTATGCATAGAATTGAACCACATTTTTTGTGTTTGTTTTTGGTCATGGTACGAAGGTCCTCCCTCAATTTGGAAAAATTCCGCCGGAAGGGGGCGCAATAATTTCCGATGTCTGTACCATTTTCATAATTGTACCATCGAAAAGTGTATGAAGTTATGTATATAATTGAACCAAATTTTTTGTGTATGTTTCTGGCTACGGCTGGAGAGTCCTCCCTGAACTTGAAAAAAATTCCGCCAGAAGGGGGCGCCATAATTGCGACCTCTGTGCCATTTTCATTATTGTACCATCGAAAAGTGTATGAAGTTATGCATGGAATTGAACCAAATTTTTTGTGTACGTTTCTGGCTATGACAAACAAGCCCTCCCTGAATTTGAAAAAAATCTGCCGGAAGGGGGGGGGTGCGCTGTAATAGCAATGTTTGTGCCATTTTCTTTATTGTACCATCGAAAAGTGTATAAAATTATGAATACAATTGAACCAAATTGTCTGTGCATGTTTTTGGCTTTGGCCAATAGGTCCTCCTTGTATTTGGAAATATTACGCGGTAAAGGGGCTCTGTGACAGCGATTTTTGTATATTTTTCTTGATTTTTCGTACTTCTAATGTCCATCGACGGCTCGTGCAGAGGCGGGAACTCGCTTCCTGCTAAGCCGGCTATTCGCAAACATCTGATAACAACAGAATAAGGAAAAACTATTAATTTAACAAATATGATATAGATTAAGTCGTTCTCAGTTCGTTTAATTGACTGAAGTAGAAATTTAAGATGAAAATCAAAGTTGGTATAGTATTGAACTAATAATATTGAAGTATTAACATGTGTAACTAGTTTTTGAAATATTAAGATGCCTAAGATAGAAGAAAGTTTTGGGATTGGCACATCCAACTAGTGTTATATTGTATACACAGCGAATTGATGATTTGTTGAGAATTATTTATTTTAGGCATAGTGAAATCTTACCAAAAATGCTAATTTAAAAATGACTTTCTATAAGTAACTAATAATTAATTTTCAGTTTCACTTAGAAATAAAATGGCCCGTTAAAATACGTAAAACATGTTATTCTAACTACTTTAAAAAATCTAGACCTCTATCTTTCACAATTTCTGAGAAAAAGGTACATAAAGTTGGTGAATTTAACATGGCGGAGATAGGACTTTCCCTGTCCCCTTAAGACCTGACCTACACTTTGTGTAGGTGATCCTAAAGAAAAAGAAACAAGTAAGAAAAATCATGCGTTAAGCATAGATTATGAAACACTTTCCAACACTTCCTGAATGCTTTAACAAAACTTCGTTATTTAGGGAAATAAGGTATATACGAGAACTAAGTAAACATTTTAGAAAACACATAAAACATTTGAAAAACTGATTTCAGCAGTTACCGTCCATAGCAAATATGTATTCCAATTCTTTTGAACAGCTCTGTATTTTATCTGTAGGTATATACTATATAATGGGGAAATTCAGTTTAGCAAGAAAACACATAACAGGATGAAATTTCTCTTTCAGCAATTTATACTAATAGATGGAAACATACTTGCACACTTTTGTACAACCCTGTAGTTAACTTAGTACCTTTATTACATGCCACTATTTAGCTAAAATTTAATTCAAAGTAAAACGCTCTTAAAACTACCGGAATCACATTCCCAGAAATTATCATTTACAGACGGCCATGTATCCAATTCTTCGCGTGACCATGTATATCATTTTATATATTTTCTACAAACATTTCTTAGTAAGCTAAATGCAGTTCAGCGTAAAAATGTCTAACTCATTTAAAAATCACATTTAAGCAATTTGCAATCCTACCCAGTAACCATTACGAATTCTTTTGTGTAGCCCTGTATATGAATTACAGCTTTTATACACACCATATACAATGCATAAATATAGTGAAACTTAAAAGCACATAACATAATAAAAAATAAATTTCCAGCAACCATCGCTACTGTACAGTACTTCGGATACTATATAGTATCCAAAATCTTTTATGTGTCCCTGTAAATGCGTATTATCCATGAAATAAGTTATAGTAAACCTCAGCGACGTATATCAATATCATTACACATGAAATAATTTAACATAATTAAAATACTCCGGAAAAAAATCCCTCCACCCCTATATCCTTATGTAACGGAATTCTTTTGTGTGGCCCTGTAAATGAATAATAACTATTTTTTGCGCCGCATATTCTACAGAAAATGCATATTTTAGTGCACTTGATAAATGCATATCAATTTTATAATGTTTGAAAGCATGTAATATCATTAAAAATCATTTTAAACGATTTTTTCCCAAAGGCCGTAATGTAACGGAAAACTTTTGACTGTCCCTGTAAATGAACTAAACATGCTACAAACTTCATTTGAAATAGGGTTCGTTCTATGGTAGAGGTCACTAACATCTAAAAGTTTCAGAACGATTCGAGTATATTTACGGGAGTTAAAGCACCTACAGACGGACAGACGGACAGATGGACAGACGGACAGACAAACCGAAGTCATAAACACTTTTCAACTTTGTTCGAAAGAGTTAAAAGCATTTTCCTCTTTTTTGCGATTTAAAGTTGAGCCTGCAGCCACAGAATTGCGTGGATCCTCCCTTGGCATAGCCTGACATCGGATATACAGTATTCCACAAAAGGGATGATACAGGAAGTAGTTTTCGGAAAATATGCAAATTTAACCATGATGAGTGAAATAAAATTATATTAACAAATCAGAATTATTTAATAACGATTTCTGCTAATTATGCAAGAAAAATTCAATAATTTCCTTTAGAAACTTTCAAAAAAAAAAAAAAACCATAAAATACGAGTTCAAAAATGTTTCCACAAAAGATATGGTACACGTGGAAATTTTTAAAAATTATTAAAGAAAATCCTTTTCTAATATTTAGTTGCATATCCTTTCATTTTCAGGATTGCTTTAAGTCCGTTTAGCATTGATTTTACCAGATTTTCTGTAACATTTTTTTTTTTTTTTTTTAATCCATTGTGCAAGTAAAATACTTTTCATTAACTTTTCATTTCTGATATCATATCTGCTCACTTTCTGCTGTAAGATATCCCATAAATGTTTAATGGGATTTAAATCTGGAATTCGTGAAGGGGTGGCAAGTGCGTGGGGGGACATTGCAGGGTTGCCATAGTCGGATAATATGAGCAGTGTGCTTGGGATCATTATATTATGGGCAATTCCATCGCAACTGACGTAACAATTGATCATCGAATTTTGTTTTCAAAACTATGTAGAAAATTTACTAATAAAGCTAGAACAAATTTTTACAATTTAAAATATTTCTTACTAAGGACTTAATACCCAAATACCTGCAGATTATTGCAATCTCTCATTTAGTCCCAAAAATTGCAATTCAAAATTCAGTAAATGATGTAACATAAAATATACAAACATAACAATAACGTGTTTAATTAATTTCTGAATAATAAAAAAGAAAAAATGGCATTTACACGTTAACTGACGTAACTTTTATTGTGTAACTGACGTAACATTATGACTTTACAAAGGCAAAAATGGTACTTAACTTAGTTTGTAAACAGTAATTTACAATGCCTTTTTATTAGGATTTTATTATAGAACATTAAAATATCAAGTTTTCCAATCATACCCTTAAATTAAACATATTATAAATCTTATCCCCCCCCCCCCCACCCACACGCAAAATGATAATTTTCTGTGGAATTGCCCTTATTGGAAGTAATAGTCCTGCGTGACGCCTAACTTTATTTTACTGTCCTCCAAATTTCATTTAAAATATTTAACTATTCAAATCTGTCCATGATAGCCTTAGTGAAATCTAAATTTCGTACTCCTGAAATTGACATACAGCCCCAAATCATTACAACTCCTCCAACATGCTTTACAATTTTTGGCGAACATCTGGTATTCAGTGCATCATCCTTTCTCCTCCAAACTCCAATTCGTTCATTTAAGCTGGAAATATTAAACTTAGAAAAATTACATGTTTCAGAAATGCATGTAAAAATTTTCTGGCGAACTCTATTCTTTTCTTTCTGTTGATCGGAGAGATGTACAGTTTCCTCCTTGCAGATCTTGATCTAAACTCAGTATCATTAATGACCCTGTTGGTAGTTTCTTTATGTACTATTTAATTGCCATACTTTTGCAAATCTTCTGTTATTTTTCTAGCACTAATTGAGGAACTTGAAGTGAGACCGCTAATCGCGGCTAAGGGTTAGATAAATTATCGGCAAATTTTATAATATAAAATCGCTTTACGGATTATCGGATGACACTTTTGAACTCTTCGATTAAGCAATTTTTGTATGAAAAGACTAAAAATATTTTCATCATTGATTGTCAATTTAAAGTGATTTCGTTTTCAGTATATTATTGGGGAAATATTCATTAGAAAGCAACGCAAATATCTATTTGCGTCAGTGGTTTTTTTTTTTTTTTTCCATTCTCATCGCAACCTCCAGAATTTTTCCTTGTGGTTCTACCCTTGTGGTTAAATTCTAATGGTAATTCAAAGAAGCAGCTGGAATATACTAATTTATATTGAAATTAGATTGATTTTTAAAAAATAAAGAAGAATGTTTAAATTTGAGATGAAATAACATTCGGGAAAGTTTGGTTAACACACCTTCACGTTGCTGCATCCACGTGACAAGTAATGTAATTGTTGCTATTTGCATAGAAAAAGCTTCATTTTTGAAACTCAGGTAATAGAGATATAAAATGTTTTGCTCATTGTATAATAGTCCAAAACAAAGGAAATATTTTAAACAGACTGCTGCTTTTTTAAAATTTCACAGTTTAATTATAGATAGGAGAGAGGGGGGGGGGGGGGGGGCACATATGAACATAGGGCAGATGTTAACATCACAATTTTTCGATAGTTATTTTATGTTTTTTTATTTTTAAAAAATTACCAAATATAGCAACACCTGTAGATAAATTTTTGAAGCTCTTTGCTATTTTGTTTGTCTTTAGTAGCCAAACTACAGTTTGTAGATCTCAAAAGTAAAATCTCAGTTCCAACTTTAAAAGCGATTAACTTTATTTATTTATATAAATGAATTTTACTGTTTTAACATATACTATGAGTACTAATAAAGATTTTTGATAAAGATTTTTAACACTTTCCAACAAAGTCGAAAAGTGTTTATGCATTCAGTTTGTCTGTCCGTCTGTCCACGCTCTAACTTCCGTAAAAATTCTCGGATTTTCATGCAATTTATAAACGGTATTTAGGCTCACCAAGGCATGTTTGGTATTGTATATGAAGTGTGTGGGATTAATAGTTCATTTACAGGGGCACTCAAAAAAATTCCATTGCATTATGGTGTAGGGGAAAAATCGTTTGCAGAGTATTTTAATGAGATTACGCTATATCAAAAGTATTGAAACTGATATAAATCACCGAATTTCACTATAAGATGATTGCGATAGAATAGGACATTCATAGCATTTGTCGTTCATTTACAGGGAAGAAATCGCCCAACAAGCACACGACTTATGGCCGAATGACTTATATGTCGCGGCCAAAAGAAGTTAAGGCCATTTGTAAACAAACAATGTCGTACCGTAAATGACTCGCCGCTAGTTGCGGCAGCTCTTGCCGAACCGCTAATGTTTCAGCGTTGAGAGAACTGTCAAATGGGTAAATGCAACGTTGCATTTACTTTGCCCAGCAACTCTTAAGGGCGGTTTCCGGCAAAAATATAATGGTCCGTCATTGTCTAGAAAGTAGAGGGCTAATATCACCAAACCCGAATATTTAATTAAAGAGAGGAAATGCATTTTTCTCTTCATTTCTTTCAAAGTAAGTTTAATTATTTTAAATCTGGGTTTTAGTAAAAATATAAATATGTCGTGGGATTTATATTTAAAGCAGTAAAATAGATTACATATTTTTATTTAGTTTGAAAATATTTTATAAAAATCAAAAATTGTCCCCAAAATGTACATGGGCGTTTTCCGGCAAAAATGTAATGGTCTGTCATCGTCTAGAAAGTAGAGGGCTAATATCGCCTAACTCGAATATTTAATTAAAGAGGGGAAATGTATTTTTCTCTTCATTTCTTTCAAAGTATGTTTAATTATTTTAAATCTGGGTTTTAGTAAAAATATAAATATGTCGTGAAATTTATATTTAAAGCAGTAAAATAGATTACATATTTTTATTTAGTTTGAAAATATTTTATAAAAATCAAAAATTGTTCCCAAAATGTATATGTACATTTTGGGGACACATGCATTTTCTTCAACAGCGCCCCTTTACACACATTATTCACAAAAAATAACTGAAAGAAACAGAATAAATATTTAAAATAATTTAAAATAAATATTAAAACAGCAAAACATCCTTAGATTGTACTAAAGCAGTCCCTGTCTGCGCCCCCCCCCCCCCCCACACACACACACACACTTACTCAGCAATGGAAAACTTTCACATACATACATAAAATCGTTTTTAGCTGTAAATGCGTAAATATTTCTAAAATTGACGACTATTGTATGTCTAAAATGGGCTTAAAAATACAATTAATTTGACATTTTTTCTGGATGTTCCTGTAGAACAATACATTTTTATAAAATTCTTTTATTTTTATTCATTTTGTATTAAAAGTGTTATAATTTTTTCCCGCTTAAACATGCTTTTGATACATTTTGTTACATCAATTACTTTCTGATACATTTATTAGTTATTTTTGTACAGAAATTAATCGAAATTGTTTTCTCCCGCATTTTTAAGGGACGGAGGGAATGAACTGTTTCGAGGAGCTGTTCAAGGCTACAGCCAATGATACATAGGGGTCAAGATTTCGCTGTGTCATGATTTCAAATCACTTTCACTTGTCACTGTTGTTTGGCGAGAAAAGACAGGACGACTGTTTTTGTTTATTTCGAGTTCTGACACGGTTTGTACGGATGTCTGCGGTGGGAATAGAATTTAAAATATTGCAAGTCTGAATATTCTGATTGCCTTTTCATTAAATCAGTTTAATTCGAAATGTTTCTGTACCATTATATTATACTCATTTTTATAAAAAAAATTATATAACTAAGTATGTGAAGTTAAATGTTAACATTATTAGTTGTTATTTTATAAATGATACGACGTAAAATGTTAGAATTTGCGATTTAACTCTGATTTTTAAAGTTATTTCTATTTAAGCAAATGCAGGATAATATCTGTTTTTTATTTATTATTCTTTGAAAATTTTCATTTAGTGCTTTTACTGAATGTATTCTATTTTAAGAATTTTTTCCCTATTATTGAGGCTGTATAAAGTAATTTTAAAAATTGCGAATTATTTATGTCACTTTTATAATTCCTCTAGTTTATTTAAAATAAATTGATTTAATGTCATAATTGTTTTTTACTTTCTTCTATCTTTACAAGAAGAAAGTATTGGATTCGTGAAAATTTTCGACTTCCGGTTTTCGACGGATTTACACGTTTTAGAATGCCCAGAACACGATTTGATGGTTTTTAGAAAATGTCTATCTGTGAGTCTGTCTGTCACTCTGTCACTCTGTATGTGAGTCTGTATGTGACAAAAATTTTGTGGGCGCTCTATCTCAAGAACAAATGCACAGAATTTCACAAAACATATTATTTAGTTATACCTTGATATAAACTAGACCTTATTAGTTTTTGGTGAAAATCGCCCAACAGGTGGCGCTGCTATGCGGCATTTTTCACGATTTCTGCAATAGCTATATCTCAAGAACTACTGCACGGATTTTCATAAAACTTCAGATTCAGTTAGTCCAGGATATAGTTTGGTGCTGATTACTTTTTTGTGAAAATCGCCCAACAGGTGGCGCTGCTATGCTGCATTATTCATGATTATCGCAATAGCTCTAACTCAAGAAAAAATGCAAGAATTTTCATCAAACTTCAGATTTCGTTAGTCCTTGATATAAATTAGTGTTGTTTAATTTTTGGTGTAATCGCCCAACAGGTGGCGCTGCTGTGTTGCATTTTCACGATTTTCGCAAGAGCTGTATCTCAAGAACTATTGCACGGATTTTCATCAAACTTCAGATTTAGTTAGTCCTTGACATGAATTGACGTGTAAATTAGTGCTGTTTAATTTTTGGTGTAAATCGCTCAACAGGTGGCGCTGCTATGCTGTATTTTTTGCGATTTCCGCAATAGCTTTATCTCAAGCACTAACGCTTAGATTTTCAACAAACTTCAGATTCAGGTATACCTTGATATCATTTAGTGCTGTTTATTTTTAGTGTAAATCGCTCAACAGGTGGCGCTGCTATGCTACATTTTTCAGAATTCCCGCTGTAGCTCTATCTCAAGAACTAATGCACGGATTTTCATCAAACTTCAAATTCAGATATACTTTGATATGAATTGGTGCTAAATTCATGTAATTTCTTGTACTATTTAAATGATTTAATTGACGTGATTTATATAAAAGAAAGTTTTGTGATGGCCACAACATACTAGTTTACTCTGCTGTCATTTCGGAAACAGTACATGTTCAGGATATTAGTCGCTAATAGCTTTGCTGTGTAATATTGAAGAAAATAAATAGATGGCTTAATGGACCTGGAACGAATTGCTTTTTGCATTCTTTTCTTCGCAAATGAAGTCAATTATAAGCACATTAATCATGAGGAATGGTGATATAAATGTGGAAGCAGATACAAGATTACAAATGAACTTATTTTATTATCTACTGACTTATTAATGAGGATTTGGATTAAACCTCATTTTTACTTTCTTCTATCTTTACAAGAAGAAAGTATTGGATTCGTGAAAAATTTCGACTTCCGGTTTTCGACGGATTTATACGTTTACCCAGAACACGATTTGATGGTTTTTAGAAAATGTCTGTCTGGGAGTCTATCTGTCACTCTACGAGTCTGTATGTAACAAAAATTTTGTGGGCGCTCTATCTCAAGAACTAATGGACAGAATTTCACAAAACTTCATATTTAGTTAGACCTTGATATGAACTGGACCTGATTAGTTTTTGGTGAAAATCGCCCAGCAGGTGGCGCTGCTATGCGGCATTTTTTACGATTTCCGCAATAGCTATATCTCAAGAACTACAGCACGAATTTTTATAAAACTTCAGATTCAGTTAGTCCAGGATATAGTTTGGTGCTGATAACTTTTTTGTGAAAATCGCCCAACAGGTGGCGCTGCTATGCTGCATTATTCATGATTATCGCAATAGCTCTAACTCAAGAAAAAATGCAAGATTTTTCATCAAACTTCAGATTTAGTTAGTCCCTGATATATATTGGTGCTGTTTAATTTTTGGTGTAAATCTCCCAACAGGTGGCGCTGCTGTGCTGCATTTTCACGATTTCCGCAAGAACTGTATCTCAAGAACTATTGCACGGATTTTCATCAAACTTCAGATTTAGTTAGTCCTTGACATGAATTGACGTATAAATTAGTGCTGTTTAATTTTTGGTGTAAATCGCTCAACAGGTGGCGCTGCTATGCTGTATCTTTTGCGATTTCCGCAATAGCTTTATCTCAAGAACTAACGCTTAGATTTTCAACAAACTTCAGATTCAGGTATACCTTGATATCATTTAGTGCTGTTTATTTTTTGTGCAAATCGCTCAACAGGTGGCGCTGTTATGCTACATTTTTCAGAATTTCCGCTATAGCTCTATCTCAAGAACTAATGCACGAATTTTCATCCAACTTTAAATTCAGATATACTTTGATATGAATTGGTGCTAAATTCATGTAATTACTTGTACTATTTAACTGATTTAATTGACGTGATTTATATAGAAGAAAGTTTTGTGATGGCCACAACATACTAGTTTAGATGTGACTTTGAAAAGAA
Source organism: Maratus speciosus (assembly GCA_963932465.1). Lineage (NCBI taxonomy): Eukaryota > Metazoa > Arthropoda > Arachnida > Araneae > Salticidae > Maratus > Maratus speciosus. The sequence continues at coordinate 424,469,409 of OZ010789.1, read as the reverse complement.
AGATTTTTTTTTTCTTTTCCTCTGATATCGGATTACAATTTGTCCTCAGAGAAAATGTCATCAAATTAAACAACTGAATAATTTTATTACAATAGAAGAAAAATTAGAGCGAGAAAAAACTATATAGAAAAAGAAGAATATTTAAGATATTTTGAAATATCTGAAAATAATTTTCAGAAAAAAAGGTTGGAATACATATTTTAACCTTTTTTTTAAATTATAATTATTATAATTTAAAAATTTAATTATTCAACTTTAATAGGAAAATCTAATGTTATCTAATATTAAACAATATTTAAAAAATTATGAGAACGATAAATTACTATTTTTTTTAAATGTCATTCGGGACATATAAAAATATAAAGCGGCATTTTTTTATTTCTTTATTTTTTAATAATACTTATGTTAAAATCTGTGTTTGTTAAATGAAAATGGTTCAGAAATATTTCACTTGTTCCTCTATTCTGATTGAATAAGGTTTTAATGAATGGGCATCAAATTTTGGCAACGGGCTTACAATAAGTGTAAAAAAAAAATAAAAAATAAATAAATAAATCACAAACACATTTAATTTTAATAGAACATACATAACATACGTTAATATTATATACACTATTTAGACACAAATTCAAAAATTGTTCTATAAAGAATACTTGTTGGCAGATTGTTTAAGTAATAAAGTGTTTTTGCATGAAAAATAATATATTGATAATAATTTAGATTAACTTAAAAAATTTTCACAGGCAATGCTTGGCATAGCGAATTAATTAATTAGTTTATATTTTCAATTAATAATTTTAAATATATATGAAATGAAACTATTTGAAAATCATATTACTACATATAAAATTGAATAAATAAAGAAATTAATAAATTCACTATGTCAAGTATTGTGTTTCAGAATAAAAAAAAAAAAAATTAAGATAAGTAAATTTATACTTTTTTTCAAAGTGTACTAAATGATTATTAATATATTAGTTTTTCATGTAAAAACACTTTATCGTTTAAACATTTTTTCAACAAGTATTTTTTATATAACAAATTTTGAATTTATGCTTAATTAATCTTTATGGCAGGCTTTTGGGTAGTTTACGTTTAAAAAAATCACAAAAGGATTTTTTGTGGCCAGCTTTGGGCTAGATTTAATTCTTGCAAACACAAATGGCTGGACTAGGGCGAGCTTCTGTCTATACATTATTTTTAGTGGCCATTAAAAGAATAAAAACGGCCAGTTTGAGGCTATCCAGTATTATTGGTGAAAAGTTAGCAGCATGATTGTGGGCATCTTCTTGTATTTACGGCCAATTATCTTGTGGCCATATTATGTCCAGCGTGACACTTTTTTGACGGAGCCGTAACGGCCAATGATAGCGGGCTTCAATCAAACACTTGGGGCCAAGGCTAACGTAGCCGTGAGCGGGCCAGGAGTTTTGTGTTTGTTGGTGAGTAACAATTGCTGGAACTGCGTTTACAATTTCGGCATGCGCTTTTAAATACAACTAATTTTTAGGTACATTTCGTAAGAAATACTACCTATTGCAGTCGTTACCATGGTGCGACTTTTGAAAAATTCCTTCATAACTTTTCATTATATGACCCCAGGAACCCAAAACCACCCCCATCTGAAAATTATATATATATATATATATATATATATATATATGTATGTATGTTCTAAATTTTGTCCGCACGATAAAAGTCGCAATTATGCACGGATCCTCTTAAAACTCGCCAACAACTTTGATATGGCTAATATCTCGGCGGGTATTGAAAATGGACAAAATCGGTCCAAGGGGGTGGAAATGGAGAGGGTTCAAAATTTTGGATAAACGTCTTAACATGATTCTGATAAAACCAGCTCTTACACAACAATGACAGGTAAAAAATAAACATTTTTCGTTGTAGCAGTTGCCAACAATTAAAAAAAAATAATAATAAAATTCTCACCACAACAATTACTTTTCTATTGCAAGATTTTCACGTGAAAAGTTAAATTAAATAAATAGTTTGACGAATTAAAACAAATTAAATATTACGTCATAAGTTTTCTAGAGCAAGATTTCCGCATGAAAATTCAAAATAAAATAAATAAGTTTGACGAATTAAAAAAATATATATACTGCGTCATACTGGAACTATAATGGACCTCAGCAGGTGAATACGTAACGTCATGTAGGTTTGAAGAAACGCATTAAAACATGATAAAAAACTGACTATGGAAATTTAACACATTTTTAACAAAATATTTCGTAGATTTGATAGATTTCGTAAAAAATACTACCTATTGCAGTCGTTACCATGGTGCAACTTTTGAAAAATTCTTTCATAACTGTTCATTATAGGACCCCAGGAACCCAAAACCACCCCCACCTAAAAAGGTTATATATATATATATATATACACTCGCCAAATACATTGAGATGGTTAACATCTCGGCGGGGATTGCAAAGGAGAAAAATCGGCCCAAGGCTGTAGAAATGGGGGAGGGTTAAAAATTTTGAATACCGCCTTAACATGATTCTGATAAAACCAGCTCTTACAGAACAACGGCAGGAAAATTAAAAAAAATTTCGTTATAGCAGTTGCCAACAATTAAAAGAAAAACCACAATAACATTCTTACCACAGCAATTACTTTTTTATTGCAAGATTTCCACGTGAAAAATAAAAAAAATATATATATTACGCTGTCGTATCTCCATACATATAAAAGGGTTGTCGTAGGGGGGGGGTCCCTCTTCTGTCGCCAAACGCCGCCAAGTTTGTCGCCAACTGGGCAATATATCGCCAAATTTGGTGACCAAAATTAGTCGCCAAAAGTGACGCCAACTTGGCGATATCTCTAATATTTCGCCAAATTCCCATAGACTTCCATTGTAAGCTAATAGGGTTTACTTACTTACAGAAAATCAACAAATTGAGATATTATAATTCAACAAAAACTAATATTGGTACTACTTGGTTATCCCGTCGACCAAAAATCTATCGCCAAACTATAAGATTAAATGCCAATAATGGTTGATCGTAAATGTCACATTCACTTGACTTTAAGCAAATTACACGTGTTTACGTCATCAAGTGATTTTTATTTCGACGTTTTATTTATATTTTTATTAATGTTATACTAATTTATTTGTTCTTTAGTTATTTAAAATAAAAATTATGTCAATTTGTATAATTTGGCGGGTGGTTTGGCAATTTATATAATTTGACGAAATTGATCGGCGGGATAAGTAGGTAGTACCCTAATATTAGCTTAAGGGTGTTCTCAAATCCAAAAGGGCAACTTTCTGACATAAGTTTTAATTTATTTTTGTTCGAAAATGCATGAAACTAGCTGGTGTCGTTGTTCAGAAACTATGTCATCGAGCTGTTTTATCCATTTTTTTGCAAACGCAATAGATCTTTCAGAAAATAGCGTCAAAGTGGGCGTTTTGAACCGAATTTCCGCGCGAAGGGAAAAAGACCACTCAAGAGCAGGCGAAAAACGGGTTTGTCACGTGATCGAAATTGCTTATAACTCAATAGGTAATTGATTGATCAAAAAATGAAAAAAACAGTTAAATTCCAAATCACTTCCATGGCCAGGCTTTCCAATTTTATATCTTTCCGTTAAAAAATGAATTTGTAAATGTGTCAAAACGTTTTGCGCTTGTTGAGCAGAGCAGTTAAAAACAGTCTTAAGGGATTAGGTATATTAAATGATGTCATTTAATACATGGATAACTTTGCGGTGCATATTATTGACATTTTCTTTTTAACCTTTGTTTTTTAACTTATTTCAATTTTAAATTAAAAATTAAATCTTTATGTTAACCGTGCGATCAAGTTTTGATAATAATTTTCTTTCAATAATAAGATTTGGTACCATTACTCAATCCTATTTTATTTCAACATCAAAGCATATTCGTTTTATTTTACATATATGACGTCAGATTCAGTCTCCTTTCCGCACTTACTCAAAATTCATGCACAATGTATTATTAGAAATACTTGAAAATTTCCGTTTTATTTCTAGTATTGTAACGACCGAAAAACCCCGCAGTCTATTTTGTTTCGTAAGTTGCGAAACTGGTTTTGTCCAGCGGTGGTGAGGTACCCTTTTCGCAACTGAAAGGGAAGAAAATATGGGGAATCTTAGGGAAAATCTTTAAGATACTGATAACAAACTTTGAGAGGCACCCATTTTGATGCTATAGAGTAGAACTCTTTTCTGCTCCTTGAGATCGGTCATCGGTTTATCTGTAGTAGAGCGTGGAGCATTTTCCAACACAACTAATTGGTATCTGAGATCAGTTTACGATAAGGATCTGAGGGGAGAGAAGGGGAAGGGATAGGCAGGGGAACAATAGGGAGTGAAGTGGGGTTGAAATATAGCGATTAATGCTTATTATGATTTTTTTTTTTTTTTAAATCTTTTACAAATTTAGGGTTTTTCTAACAGTTTTTCTATTCAGACGTTTTGAATTAAACTTGTCGGGTGAGAGAAAGGTTTGTTTCTTTTGTTTAATAAAGTGTCAGAAAGTTTCGTGTTCTTGAGCGGAGAAAAATACATTTCTCAGGACAGCCTTAAAGGACTGTTCACAAAACTTTTCACCTTAGAACCTTATTTAGCTGTGAATAAATATATTTAATATAAAGGACTTTGCTAAAATTGTGTAAACAAGACAACTGGATATAACAATATAAGCTCAATTCCTTTTAAAAATTGAAATAAATAAATGAAAAAAGTAATAACATATCTTGCAATGCATGTTAAAAATGCACCAATCTAAACGTTAAATTGTGTTATTTTACAGGGGGGGCGCCAATCCAGTGTTATAATGTGTGCAGCGAACACAGGCGTCAGGATAGAGGTCTGAAGAGGGCGGAAATACCGCGCCTGGGCCGGTCTCGACTCATTGAAAAAAGTTCAGCCCGGCCCAGTATAAAAGTTAAAAATCGGGACGAACTTTTAACTGTTATAAGCCTAGTCCGGTTTAAAAAGTTTTTTTAAAGCCCGGCCCAGTATAAAAGTTAAAGACTCAACCACAGCCGAACCCGACAAATACAAAAAAATATTAATGGCACGGACTGATAAAAAAAGCTAAAAGTTCGGTAAGCCAATTAATTACTTTGTGCGAGTTTTAAATATACAGTAGATTTCCGTTACAACGAACTGCACGGGACCGCTAAAATATTTCGTTGTAACGATTTTTTCGTTATAACGGAATTACTCCTATTTATCTAATGAACTGCATATACACGTAAATTAATTATGTAAGATAAATTTACTTTTCATTATAGAAAATTTTAATGGAAGACTAGTTAAATTAACATAAAAAAGTTAGTAAAATAAAATGCAATATTAAAAATACAAAATTACGGACTAACCTTTATTTAGTAGTACATTATTGCAGAAAATCTGTGATTTTAGTTTGCACAAACGAATGTGTAGTTGATGATAACAAAAACGTGTGCAACGAATGAATGTGAGAAAATACCTCCTCTGGAACATTTTTTTGATGTGAAACAAAATCACGCATTTTGTCCAAGCATGAGAGAGCTTCCGAAGCGGTAACTTTTGAATCGTCGGTAACATCAGTATCGTCATCACTGCTGTCGTCATTTTGTTGGTTTGATGTAGTTTTAATGGACAAAATGATATCTTCATCAGATACTTCAGAGCATGTTTGAATATTGTCATCCACAGATAAGAAATCCTCCAAATCCACCTGATCAGGGACTGATGTTAATTTTTTGGCAGCCTTCCAAATTGTGTTTAATTCAGAGGACGCATCCGAATCTAAAATTTCTGATTCATTTTCTTCGGTCTCAGTTAACCAGGCATGTTTCCAACAGTTAGAAATTATTTTCTCGCTAATTTCTTGCCACGAACCAGAGATCATTTCAATAGCTTCTTTGAGATTTATTTTTGGCCTATCCCCATTTTCTAAGCCGCAAAGAATTCTTTTTAGCAAAAGAGTTCTGTAGCGAGATTTTACAGCACGGATGATGCCTTGGTCTAGAGGCTGTAAAATAGAAGTGCAATTCGGCGGAAAGTACTCAACTCGGATGCAGTCCAATTTGGGTGGACTATTATGAGGCCTGCAATTATCAATCAGGAGAAGGATTTTTCGTTTTTTAGCCTTCATTTCTTTGTCAAATTGCACTAGCCAATCATTAAAGATATCTTGTGTCATCCATGCCTTCTTATTGAATTTATAATCGCAAGGCAATGAATGACAGTTCTTAAAGCAACGGGGCTTGCCAGAGTGACCAATAAATAATATTTTTCTCTTCTCGGTTCCTGATTTGTTACAAGAAAAGAGTGCTGTAATTCGTTGCTTTGAAGTTTTTCCTCCGATGCATTTGTCGTCTTTAAATGTTAATGTTTTTCTCGGTTCAAGTTGATAAAATATTCCAGCTTCGTCAGCATTGAAAACATCAACGGAGCTGTATGTCTTTATAAGGGCAGCTACTTCTCCAGCTCTCCATTCATTTACAGTCTTTGTAGGTATACATCACCTGCTTCGCCGCAAATTGATTTCATTACAATTCCATAGCGAGTACGAAAGCGATTGGGCCAACCTACACTGGCTTGGAAATTTTCGATACCAAGTATTGTTCCGAACTCTTGAGCTTTCTGCCTTATCAGAGGACCATTTATAGGTACATTTCGTGAGCGAACATCTTGGAACCATTTGAACACGGCTTTATCGACATCTTGAAATTGGGGCTGTCGCATTCGTTTTCTATGGGAACCAATGCTTGCATTTTGGAATTGTCTCTCAATTTTTTCTTTATCTTTTAGAAATGTAGATAAAGTCGATGGTGTTATTCCATATTTTTTGGCCACATCAGTTTTCCGCAATCCTTTATCAATCTCAGAAATTATGACTTTCTTTTCTTCCAACGAAAATTGTTTTCGTTTCACACAAGCCATTTTATCAATGAACGAAGCAAGAAACACACTGCAACAGGTACTGGCGATAAAGATATCCCAGAATAAGCCCAAACAGTCATTTCACAGTGAAGTTCACCTGCTTTCCGTCACGTGATCATTTTGAAGCGTATGGGCTAATGAAAGTTAAGGAATTAGGGAAAGAAGTAGACAAAAGAAAAAATAACAAAGGGGAGGAAATTCTGAAATAGCACCTGTCCCGAAAACAATAATGTTATTTTTTTTATCTTCAACATTTTATTCGAAGTATATTTCATTTCTGTTAAGCAATTGAAAAAAAAAAAAAAAGAGCTCGATGAAAATTTTTCGTTGTAACGGAATTCCTAAAAAAAATGCACTTCGTTAAATCGGAATTTTTAATACATTGGGGTTAATGCAATTTGAAATGGGGATTTGTCAAATTTCGTAGTAACGGGATTTTTCGTTGTAATGGAATTCGTTGTAACGGAAATCTACTGTATAAGCTTTTATTTTCCTCTTTTTACAATGTTCAAACCCACAAATACGTTTGAGCGTTTCAACGTTGTAAAAAAAAAATGTAGCTTATATCTAAAACTTTGGCCCGAATCCTGTCCGGCAGGAAAAACGTTAAAATCTCGGCCCGAACCTGGCCCGACTGAATTTCTACAATAAATCTGGATTTTCCCGTCGATATGGTTAAAAATTGTTTCGTACGAGACTTTCACAACAAAAATATTTATTTTAGCTCGTTTAGTGTGGTTTAAAAAAATTAATTGATTTTTGCAAATTTTCCTTCAAAAATAGCATTTTTCCTTGAATAGATCATTTTTTCTTTCTAAAACCATTTAATAATATGTCAGTGAGATTTTATAAAATAAATTTTAAAAATGTTCAAAGAATATACAGTCCTTAAACGTTAATACTTGAAAAATTATACAATATTATGTCCAAATGGAACGGTGCTGGTCATTTAAAAGATGACAAAAATTATCCAAGATAAGAAATTAATTGTTTTTTATAGATTTGGAATAAATGGTGGATTTCCCTTATGATTTATTAATCTAAACTTTGTCAGTATGATTTCTGTATGGGAAATAAACCAATATTAATTCATTTTCATAACCACCACTACATTTTCCTTCTTATTTTTTTTATACTCTTCAATTATATTTCTTAATTCTAAGATATATTGATGTATCTATAAAGATTTAGATTTTGGCTTTAAAGGTGTTCCCAAATCCAAAAGGGTGACTTTCTGACATAAGTTTTAATTTATTTTTGCTCAGAAATCCATGAAATTAGCTGGTGTTGTTGTTCAGAAACTAGGTCATCCAGCTGTTTTTCCGTTTTTTTTGCAAAAGCTCTAGATTTTTCAGAAAAGAGTCAAAGTGAGCGTTTTGAACAGAGTTTCCGCGCGAACGGAGAAAAAGCAGTCAAGAGAGGGCGGAAAACGGGTTTGTCACGTGATCAAAATTGCTTATAACTCAATAGGTAATGGATTGATGAAAAAAATTAAAAAAAAAAAAACAGTTCCATTCCAAATCGCTTCCATGGCCAGGCTTTCTAATTTTATACCTTTCCGTTCAAAAATGAGTTTGTAAACGTGTCAAAACGTTTTGCGCTTGTTGAGCAGAGCAGTTAAGAACAGCCTTAAGGAAAAATTTTGAAGCAAAAGAATGATTTGTGTTCTATGGTAAATAAGCGTGTTATTTGTTAAAACATAATGTATGAAAAATGAGATATCGTATTATTTTGAAAAAAAAAACTTAATTTATTTAAATTTTACAAAAAAATAATAATCTGATTTATTTTATGCTATCTCTAGCGTTTAAGACAAATCCATCCTAGATGATGCAATTGTCTTGGTGCCACTGTATGTTCAAATTCGCATTTGCTGAGACCTATTCATGAAATTCTGAAGAGCTTGCAACTCTAGTCTATGTTTACATTCAACTTTTATTAAAGTGTATGGAATACTCAGAGATAAAAAAAATATATATAAATTTTTTGTAACTGGGTCAACAGCCAAGTTCAACGCATTATTAATAGACTCATAATGATACCAATGTAAATAAATGCATTTTAACTAAACTTTAAGATGTTCATTCTTTATATATACATTTGACATTATACATCATTAGGCCTTCCTTAATGCGAACTTTCATAATTCGAAATCTTAGTTCATTTGAACTTGAGTTTATTCTTTTGAAAATTTAAAACAACATTAAAAACTCATGTAATTAAAGTTTTCGAAAATATTGAGTTCCTATATCTCTCATGCATTTATTATACGGCTTTACGATATGAAGCGAAATTTTGTAGAGACAGACGTCAGAAGTGTGTAGTTTCATGATATTTATTTTCAGTCGTTTTCGAGAAAATTACGTCTATACATAGAATTTTATTAGGTTCGTAACTAGTAAATAACAGCAAAGGGGAGGAATGGATGGAAGAAGAAGCACAGGAAAATTTAAGAATGAAATAAATTAATTATTTTCTTGAGTACGTAAAAGCACACAAAATATATTTTTTAACCGTATAAAAGACTCTACTCTTTAACCCTTTCAGGGCAAAGTACGGCTGTTTCTAAAATGTTGAAATGATTGAATGACAACAAGAATTTACGAAGAAATTTATTTGAAAATAAGTAAAAGCTTTCCTTCCCGTACATTATAAATGAAAAATTTTATTTTAAAATGCTGGTGCTATTTTGGCATTTGGGAATAGGCATAAAAATGTACCACCGCCCTTCAAGACAGACGTATATAGACTTATCATTGTTGAGATGGCTGAGATATAGAAAATGTTTCTAAGGTGGAATCGCAAAGAAAAAGGGAAAAATTTCGTTTTAAACGGGTTTTTAGCATAACAGGTAAAGCATCTATCATACAATGAAACCTGCTAAGATGGAATCGCAAGAGACCGGGAACTGTCGTTTTAGGCAGGTTTCTATCTTAACAAGTATAATTCCATGATTACACCGCATTTTTTAAAACGGAATTTTGAAAATTATATTCTAAAATGTATCTCAATAAATAGTAAATGAAATCGACGTAAACAGCAAATTTTAAATTATTTAAGGCTGTTCTCAAATCCATGTGGTCAACTTTCTGACATAAGTTTTAATTCATTTTTGTTCGGAAACGCATGAAACTAGAAGGTGATGTTATTCAGAAACTATGTCATCGAACTGTTTTTCCGTTTTCTTGTAAACGCAATAGATCTTTCAAAAATACTGTCAAAATTGGCATTTTGAACCGAACTTCCGAACGAAAGAAGAAAATCTAGTCAGTAAGGGGAGCAAAATGCCGTGTCACGTGATCAAAATCGCTTCTAACTTAATAGGTAATTGATTGATCAAAAAATGGAAAATACAGTTCGATTCCAAATCGCTTCCATGGTCAGGTTTTCCAATTTTATATCTTACCGTCAAAAAATGAATATGTAAATATGTCAAAACGTTCTCACTATAAGCCTCCCTCCCCACACCTCATTCAACACATTCGCGGGCTTATTTTGGAGCATACGTGCATGGCATTTACAATACTTAGAGTATTGAACAGCGTTTTACATTTTCTTATAAATGGGATACATTTGGAATTGCAGTTCCCTGTTGATGACTTTTCTGAGACTGCCACGTGCCAAAAATTTGGTTAAACTGCCCAATATGACGGATTTTTTTTTTTTTTTTTAATCGGAAATTGTAGTTGATAAGAAACTTTTTGTATATTGGGGATTCGGAATCACTCAATTAGATTTATGTTGTATTTTAAATGTAAATAAATCTTATTTCTGATGAAAAAGTTACACAACCTTTTTAATATTTTGTAATGCTATCGAAATAAAATACACATCACACTGCTGTAACGATCTAAGTAAGAAATCTATAACGTACCAAGTATTTAAATAAATTTTTAAAAAAGGTTCAATGCTTTGCAGTTCATATACTGACAAGATATCTCAATCAATACATTACCTTAAATCACAGAGATTCAAGTGATAAATTAATGTTTTTTAAAATAATTAAAATTAATAATGCCTTTTTAGTCACTACATATCATATTTTACACAATAAAACGCGGTACAAAGAGAGTCTGTGTATAACGGAAACTTGACTTAAATGGTAAATTTCGTGGTCTCTGCAAAATAACATAAATTACGTATAAAAAGGAATATTTTCCCGCTTCCTTTTGAATTTAAACTTAGCCGGTTTCCTTATATTTCGCTAAACTTTTGTAATTAAAAATTTTAATGCTATTATTGCATAACAAATTTCGGAGGTGGCTGCAGCCCCATCAATCCACTCACTGGATACGCCACTGTATCAAGACAAATACATTGTTTTCTTTTGTCTCAATATTATTAGTTTGAAATATGCGTTATATTTTCACGATTTTCTTTACAATGCAAGTTATCAATAATTCTGATTTTGGATAACTATAACATTTTACGCGACTCCATGGAATTCAAATTAAAATTTATTTTCTAAAGTTGTATGAAAAAATTAAATTTCACTTCAAAATATCTAGACAAATTAATTTATATTTTTCTTAATATTTCTTCATTTTCTTGTAATATCTTAAATTCAATCATAAATTTTATCTAAGACAGTAAATTGTATAAAAAAATTTCATTGTAATTTGTTTTTACTTTAAAATCTGCTAAAACAATTATATAATTTCAGTTATGTCTCTATCTGTCAAGCTTTCCCGCGCGTTCTCATTGATATGCTTCGACTGCAATGAATTTTGTATATTTTTTAAAGATTTAGTATAATATAGTTTCTATTGAAAATAACTGAAATACACAAAAGAATTCGTATACATTACAATCTACGTTTGGTAATTGTTTGAAGCACATCTTTATTTTCCGTTTATTACTTTTTTTAGAGTACTACTGAAAATGGCATGCAACACATTTACAATCCATTTGCAGGGACACAAGAAATGCAAAATGTTTGTATTATAAGCCATACAATTTTTGAAATTTTTTTAATTATTTTTTTTTCCACTATCAAGCAGGACGGTCGTTCTGCCAAACCAAGCTGAAAAAAAATGCTAACCCCGCCAAACAAACAAAAGCCAAGAATAAAACGGCAAGACACCGTAACTGCTTATTCTATTGAAGACAACTTATCCATGTTAAATCGACCAAACATGCCAGCGTAAAATTCCCCATATCAATAGAACCAATCATCGCAGAAAAATAAAAACCAAAACCAGAAGGACCTAATGAAAAAGATCTTCAATTTGAGACCAAATGCATCATCATAAGTTAATTATAAACAGGTATATAGATTTTTTAATATATCGTCGAGATACTGAAATTCACCGATTTTTTTTCTTCGTCACACCTTATGTTTAAATCGAGGTAGAGACTTAAATAATGGACAGAAAAAAGTAAGGATTGCATTTTTGGACAGATATTTACTTAATCTACGTGCTTTTATAAAATTCAGCTTTAAAAATACAAATTTTCTATTCTTAATTAGCGAAAAACTGTTAATTAATTCTAAAGTTTACAAATTATGCCAAACAGCGATAAACCCGCCAAAACATTTTAGAAGTCTTATACTATTCTTTTATATTATCCTTTGCATTGATTTCATCGAAGAAAACTATGGCCGAGATCCAGATAGACTTTTCGCTGTTAGCGAAATGAGTTTGACCAATCAGAAGCCAGCATGTTTGAGAATTTTTGCTGTTTCTGGATCCCAGCCTATGTCATAAAAGTTTTAAGTCATTTTCTTAGTGCCATGGATGAAGTGCAATGTTTGTAGAAATGTTGGCTGGGATCCAGATAGATTTTTCGCTGTTAGCGAAACGAGATTCACCAATCAATAGCCTGCATTTTTGCAAACAGCGAAAAGTTCGCAAAAATGCAGGCTTCTGATTGATGAATCTCGTTTCGCTAACAGCGAAAAATCTATCTAGATTGCGGCTATAGCGAATAGAATTCATAGTGTGGAAATCAGCTATCTCTGTAATACTTAAAAAGCGCTAAAATATTGTATCCCTTAAATATGCAACGATGCTGCTGCAATATACAGATCGCAGCTACATCTGCAGGATATTTTCTACAACTGCAAGGTATTGCTAGTCTATGCAATGTAATACTGGTAATACGAAAATCCCGCAGATGTCGCTGCGATCGAAACTTGGAATTTTAGCAGTATCGTCGCACATTTAAGGGATAAAATTTTTTAGCACTGTTTGGATAGCATAATTCCACACTAGGTATTATAGACGCTGTACCTTTGCTACAGCGCCTAGAAGATACAGTGTGGAAAACGGCTACAAAATAGTGCTAAAAAATTGAATCCCATAAATGTACAACGATGCTGAATAACAAGATGTTGATCGTAGCGCCATCGTAGTGATTTAAAAACGATAGTCATTCTAAAAGAGACTCTTTAACCTATTTCACGTCATTCCTTAACTAAATTAGCTTATAACAGACTAAAATATCTTATATTTATAGTTTCCGATGTTTAACATTCTATAATTTTTGAAAACACAGGGTTTATATTGAAAAGAGTTACGAGATGGCGCTCGTATCATCATATTGCCGCTGAGCATTGTTGGAGATTTATGGGATACAAGTTTTTAGCACTTTTTAAAGCATTATAAGAATAGCCGTTTTCCACACTGTATCTTCTAGGCGCTGTAGCTATATCTGTAATACTTAAAGCACTAAAATATTGTATCCCTTAAATGTGCAACGATGCTGCTGCAATATACAGATCGCAGTGACATCTGCAGGATATTTTCTACAACTGCAAGGTACTGCTAGTCTATACAATGTAATACTAGTAATACGAAAATCCCGCAGATGTCGCTGCGATCGAAACTTGGAATTTTTTGCAGTATCGTCACACATTTAACCCCTTGGGGACGAGCGACACGTATACGTGCCGCATGAAGCGCTCAGAATCCTTGTTTTTTCTCACCAGTAAAATTTTACTGTAAAATTTGCCTTGTTTAATCAGCGCATTTTCTCGATTCAAGAAGACACAAATTTCTGTTTTTAAAAAACGGTGACAAAAGATTAAAAATTTCGTAAAAGACTCCCGTCCCGAAAGGGTAAAGGGATAAAATTTTTTAGCACTGGTTTGGATAGAATTTTTCCACACTAGGTATTCTAGACGCTGTAACCGCAATAGCCTGTCTTTTTCGTTTGCCTCGGAGTAGATACGAGGCTAACGAGAAAGACAGGCTACCACGGTGGGTCCGATTCTTCGTTTTTTAAAGACCGCTGGAGTCACGTGATGCTCTTTTCGCACACTTTTATTGGTGCATTCGAGAATCACGTTACTCCAGCGGTCTGTAAAAAAAGAAGAATCGGACCCACTGCGGTAGCCTGTCTTTTTCGTTAGCCTCGGAGTAGATATAGATGACGTCATTTGAAGCTGTTCCTGAACTGTGGCCAGCTCATCACGTCACACGGAGTTGATTATCTGTACACGGCAATGAACACAAAAAAATCGGCGCGCCGCTTTGTACTAATCATCGTGTAAAGATGATCCAACTCCGTGTGACTTTTAAACGTCATGAACTGGCCTATAATGTCATTGGTCACTCTAACACCCTCCCTCCTGCGTCCGCCATATGTAGCGGCATCTTGCACTGGAGACTGCTAAATGGGCTGCTATCGGTCAAAATCAAGAGAGAAAAGGGCAGAAGAGCGGGAAAGAACTCTTTTTTTGGTATCTAGTTTTTCACACGGGAAGATTGACATGTCTGTTCCTCTCCTTTCATAGCTTCATGGTGGTGAAATAAGCCAACGCCCCCTAGATATTTGAGAATGTCTTGACGCGCGTCACAAAAACATCACAAAAAGTAGGCAAAGCAAAGAAACAAAATCATTCATTGGCTCGTGGATATGAACGAGCCAATGAATGATTTTCTTCTTTGCTTTGCCTGCTTTGTGTGACGTTTTCCTGACGCGTGTCAAGGCTTTCTCGAATATTTAAAGGGCGTTGAATAGGTCGGGATCAAGATAGATTTTTCGCTATTAGCGAGATGAGATTGATGAACCAGAAGACTGCATTTTTGCGAACTTTTTGATGTTTGCAGTAAACACCGAAAAGCCTGCAAGGATGGAGACTACTGATTAGTCAATCTAATTTTACAAACAGAGAAAACTTTATCTGCATCCCGGACATTAACTTTGGTTGGTTAAGACGATTTTGAATAAAATAGCCAATGTTTGTTAACTTTTCTGGTTAGCTTAATCGAAATTTTCCACGTCTATTACTGAAAACTGAGTTACTGTACTTTGTACAAAAACTTGAATATGAGTACTCGATTTGTACATATGTCACCACTCGTACATATAAATGTTCTCTGTTATGAGCATGATTCTAAGCGCAGCTGGTTAAATTTGAGTATCTGATTATTAGAGAAAGCAATAGTGGCCCACCGTGGCTGAGTGGATAAGACACCATGCCGTTAATCGATTGAGAGCGTAGGTGGGGGCGGGTTCGAATCCCGCCGTGATCCCCACGTGATCTGATATATGTGTTCAATAAAACAAACAAACAAACAAACAAGAAATAGTGAAAGGTACAGTTGCCATGGAAACAACGACTTCTTTAATTCGTATAGAAAATTAATGAATAGTTGTAAATGACTTAAGTTTAAATAGTTAATAAGTTTAAGTATGGATAAACAGATTTGAGTAAAATTACATATTTATTGTTTCTTCTCTATAACACGATCTAAATGAAGATGAAGTTATATGTACAGTTTATATCTTTAAATTTTTTTAATCAAAAATGTTTCATAATCATGTCTAGAATTGCTAGATTTACAGATCTTGAAATAGATCTTCGATTCTTTAGATGTCTGCGGAGCTTCATTCGCGGATTATCCGTAGGTATTTGTAAAGGTAAATTTATTTTACAAAACCGTCAGCAAGAAAAAGTTAGAACAAACAATTAACTGACAGACTAACTGTATATATATATATATATTATTTCGACTCTATCTGTTTTTACTAAATTTTCATCCTTCATAGAAAATTTTAAGGAGATATAAATTGAGAAAGACTGATACTTTGAAAGAAGAAATTGACTTTCCTTACTTTTAAATTATTAATTACTCTAAAAAATGAATGATAAGTAAACAAAATGTATACTGTGGTGTTTGTTCCCTGCTTATAAAGGCTATACAAGGACTAATTTTAGCGAGTAGAATTATTGTAATTATATATAATCTGTTTTTTTAAAAAAAAGAACTGATATCTACTAAAAAACAACTTTTCAAAAGTAAAAAAAAAAAAAAAAAAAAA
Organism: Maratus speciosus; assembly: GCA_963932465.1. NCBI lineage: Eukaryota > Metazoa > Arthropoda > Arachnida > Araneae > Salticidae > Maratus > Maratus speciosus. The sequence goes on along the minus strand of OZ010789.1, from coordinate 424,453,215 downwards.
AAAAAAGGTGATAGTTGTGGCTAAAAAATAGTGTGATATCGAATTTCCCAGCTTATATTATGGTACTTATTTAACATTTTTTATTTAAAATTTACCATATGTAAGTCGAGTACCTAAGTATGAGTTGGTAGAAAGCCTTTTCTTCTTTACTAAATACATCATAACGTGTTTCTGAAAATTAAATTTTTTAAAATTATGCATGATGGGCTTGGCGGCCATCTTTCCATATTTTACACAAATTTCTAAGCAGACAAGCTCGTAATATGTTTGCATTACTAAGAATTTTGAACTTCTAGTTTTAGCTACAGACAGATAAATTAAGAAAGTCTTTTATATTGAAAAAAACAAATTGATTTTTACTGCTTTAATTAATTAACCCCTCCGAAAAAAAGAATCATAAGATGAAACCTGAAGTTACTTCAGCTTTATTTTTAGACACAAATTTCTAGGCACTCATTTCCATAAATTAAAAGCATAAAATGTTTGCTTTAGCAACAATTTCGAACTTCCGATCTTAACAACGCACTTGTGTGCTTAAAAATTTGTGTAAAGTATGAAAAGATGGCCGCCAAGCCCATCATGCATAATTTAAAAAAAAATTAATTTTCAGAAACACGTTATGATGCATTTAGTAAAGGAGAAAAGGCTTTCTATCAACGCATACTTAGGTACTCGACTTACATATGGTAAATTTTTAATAAAAAATGTTAAATAAGTACCATAATATAAGCTTGGAAATTTGATATAACACTATTTTTTAGCTACAACTTTCACTTTTTTTTTTTTTTTTTTAATTTTAAAAAGTTTTTTTTTAGTAGATTATAATAGACGGCATCGATTTTGTAAGTAGAATTTTATGATATCTACAATTTTGTCTTATCAATAATAAATAAATGTCATTCTGGTACACTTTATCACATTATCTGTTAAGCTTTTATAAAGAAACACATAGATCAGAAATTGGTACGGATATATTGAATTAGGAAAATATGTTGGGCAACTAAAGGTCGACAGGAACTTTCACAATTATTTGTGATTTGAGACTTTTGTTGTCAAATACTTATTTTGAAAGCGGCAATTTTTTTTCTTTTTTACGATCCATATGAGTCGAATCATTCCAAATTATTGCTGATAATGTTACTGCTAATTGTTGTTGTTCAACAAATTTATTATTTAAACAATTCTGATTTCATTTATATCCAATGATTTGTATAAAGTAATTTTTTGGAGAAGTAAGGAGGTACAATAAAGAGCTAAACGACTTTTGCACAAAGGCTCTCAACATTGCTACCGCGACTGTACACACAAGGATGATTTAAACATTGAATGTATAAATTAAAAAAAGATTTATCCCTTAAAGTTTTAAATGGAATTTGTCGACATTTTTCTAAATATATTTATGCATCTACTTGGGAACATTTAAATATATGTAAGGTTTATGTAGAAGAATGAAAATATAGATGCAATATGCATGGCTGCCAACGTCCCTGTTTCTTACCAAATTAAATAAACATATTTTCAACCAGGAAATTTAAGGAATAAAAAAAGATTTTTATTTTTAATTACAGATTCTTGTTTTATTTCAATCATTACCGGAAATTTTTTGTCGAAAATAGGTTATTTGATTTTTAAATTATCGAAAGGATGGACAGTTATGCATGTACAATATAAAACCACTTTTACGTTATTCATTTAAATCGCGTTTTAGCTTCTCTTGATGTGACTATCTAATTCAGATACATTGCATATTCTGTGGGTGATAATGATTTTATTTATATTTTAATAAAATCATACAACATCTAACATAATGAAATTGGTATGCGTTATTGGAATGAACCATAACTTATTTTAGAATAGAAAATGATGTTCATAAAGTTTATCTACTTATTTAAAAGACTTTATGAATCATGGTCGGTAATTGGATAAAATGCTTTTAAAGGTTGTTCTGAAATTCAGTCTAACCACTTTATAATACATTCCTCTTTTTCTTTTTATTCTGTAACGCATTAATTTGAATTAGTGTATTTAAGTCCAAAAATAATGAAATTGAAAATTAATTTCGATTTCGCAAGATTGGTAAATAATCTTTCCGAAAATGTCGTTTCAAACTGAAATTCTGGACGCTACCGCCCGATAAACGTCGTCATAAGACAGCGATAATTTGTAACTGAAGATATAATATACTTACAAAAAACAAAAGTGCTATTACATTCTAAATCAATTCAATTGTCATTATTAATTACATGATTTTACGTATAAAAATGAGTTCGTAAATGTATCAGAAAATTTTGCATCATTGAGCAGAGAAAATAGTACGCAGCGCTTATACATTAAAAAGTAATAATACCGATTTACAATTTTCTGACGTAAAGATATAATTTACTTCTAACAGGAAATTTTTTATAACTTTTTCAAAATTAACAGAGATGAATAAATAAAAGCACGAACGAAATACCTTTGAAATGTCTTGGCAACTCGCAAAGTCTACCATTGGTTTTCTATTAAAAAAACAAGTAATATAAAAATTTTGTTTTTAAAGTCAATTCCTACTTAGGCCATCAAAGAAAAATTTAATATAATTAAGCTAATATGAGCTTTTGTTGCATTAAAATATCTCAATTTGTTGATTTTCTATAAGCAAGTAGGTGTACAATGGAACTCTATGGGAATTTGGCGAAATATTACAGATATCGCCAAGTTGGCGACAAACTTGGCGGTATTTGGCGACAGAACAGGTCCCCCCCCCTACGTTAACCCTTATTGAAAATACTTTCATTGAAATTCAATAACCAATGGCGGCCATTTTGTTTCCCATGCAAAACTAAAATTAATTAATTAAAATTTAATTAATGAATTAATATTTGAAAAAACTTTATTAACATCAATTGTCATCCAGTACAAGTTTAAAAAAAGTTATTTCAACCTGATAGGATGAATAATGAGTATTTTATTAACGATTGAAAATTTGTACAAGATAAATATATAAATATATAAATAAATATAGGGAGAGTGTGAGCTAATAGTAGGAATTGAAAAAAATAGATTTATCTATATCGTTTAAATTGGATCAATAAATAAATGACACATATTTTCTTGAAAAATATTTATTTGTTTATTTATTTTCAAATTCAACAAATCAGTGATAAAAATGTCAAATGTAAATTTGCAATATCCATCTCGACCTACAGTTCGAGACATTTCTTTAGTCTTGATTGGATTCTAGTAGTTGTTATTTTATATCATTTTAAAATGAAAGCTAAAATTTTGTTCTTGGCTCTATACATAAAGTAAGTATTAAAAGTTTTAAAGAATCTATACTTATTACTTATTTTTGACCTGAATAGTTTATCGCGTAACTAATCCTTATCGATTACATGAAAAGAAAGTTTCCTGAATTTTTTTATCCATCATTCTCATTCCACTTGTAAATAAAATAACAGAATATTATAAAGAGTATTAGAAATTCAGAAGCAATACAGCCAAAATCAGGAGTGTGCTAACTCAAGTAAAAATCAAACATGCCCCATTAAAAAAAAAAAAAAAAAAAAAAAAAAAAAAAAAAAAAAACTTGGCAAGTCTGCACATAAATCTAACCTATATATATAAAATCCTAATGAAACGAATTTATGAAACGAATATATGAAACGGCTAAATGTATCGATTTTTTGAATCGACTGATTAAACAACTGATTTTGTTTCACGGCGATTTCTCCTAAAATATGGAATACTTTGCGATGAAATTAAGGCCAAAAATCCGTGTTGATCCACAGATCTCAAAACTGGTATTAGAATTTTTAAATTCGAATTAGTTTTCGAAATATTAATTTTTTTCTAATTTTAAATACATTTTTTCTCATGATGGCAGCTCAAATTTTAATCATAACAGAATTTTTTTTTTCATAATTCAGAGATGGTTACTATTTTAAATTAATTTGGCGACCAATTTGGCCTCCTTTAAATCTATGTTAAGAACAATGCTTTTTTTAAATTTCGTTATCATTTTATTAAATACAAAACTTTCATTTAAAAATGAAACATTTAAATTCATGGTTTTCACTCTTTTTTTTTAAACAAAACGAAAAGAAAAATATTAGGCACAGATGTCATATACGCACCGAGGTACCTAATTGGTGCACAAATGGCCTTATTTTGATTGACATGGTAACCCGGCTATTGTTGTTTATTTAATAATAAATGTTTATTTACTATTATTCCTTTTTTAAATTTATATAAATTATTTTGTTCTATAGTTATTAATTATTTTTTTGCTATTTCCTTTTGAAAATAATAGAAAATAATTAAAAAATACGGTACAATGTAGTAGTTATACCGTCAACCAATTTCGCAAATTATATAAATCGCCAAACCACTCGCCAAATTGTACAGATTGGCAAAATTTTTATTTTAAATAACGAAAGAACAAATAAATTAGTATAACATTAATAAATATAAAAATAAAACATCGAAATAAAAATCACTTGATGACGTAAACACGTGTAACTTACTAAAAGTCAAGTGAATGTGACATTTACGATCAAGCATTATTGGCATTTAATCTTATAGTTCGCGATAGATTTTTGATCGACGGGATAACTAAGTAGTACTAAAAATACATATGTAACTGGCATTCAAAAACGAGGTTTTCGCCAAATTTTCGTAAAAAAAAATTAAAAAAAAAAAAAAAATTAAAAAAAATCATGCCAAACATGCGGTGCGTATACGACATATGGCAAAATATTAAATTATGTAACAAACCATGACATTTCCTTTCAACTTCAAATCAATGTTTTAATTTACCACTCGAACAATAAAAAAAATGCTAACTGGCGAGTTGAAAAAAAGATATGGGCGAGATTTGCACCCGGCTTTTTTTTCTTTCGGCACACATGTCATATACGGCCCCATATTGGCGCGATTTTTTTCTGGCGCCAATGTCATATACGCAACGGGTACTTAACTGGCGTAAAAGTACCGTTATTTTGCTTGATATGGTAAGCCGGATGTTGCTGTTTATGCTGTTAACGCGTTCCCCAAATTGGCGTTGGAAAAAAATCGCGCCAATATGGGGTGTATATGACATTTGTTCCAAACCTTCATATGAAAGGCGAAGGGATCAGATCGTATTTGTTTATGGCATTTGATGACTTGAACTATTATAATATAGATGAAATGATGGGGATAGAATAATACTTGGCGACTTATCACCTGTGCCTGGATAACATTAAAGTATCAAAATGGCACCTAGAGTATAAAAAGAAAAGTGTTCCGCCCGGAACTGTTGATGATAGTCACATGATTTTGGCTATTGTTATAGAGATTGTTTTAAAATATCGGTTGACAAAGACTCTGAATATTTCATTCATTTTATTTTAGCTTCTTTTCAAATGTTTAACTGATCCTCTTTAATCAAAAACGAAAACAACCATTGGATGTCTTAACAGCAACTGATTCTCCGTTAAATTTTTGCAATCAAAGGGAATTAAATGGAAACCCGTTTACAGGGAGATCTGCGCAGCTTTTTCAATATAATTTAATCTCCTCTAATATTTTTAAAACCCATCAGATTAGCATGTTTTTAGATTTTTAGATTCTGTGGTGTCTGAACGGGGGTTGGCGAGCGTAGCTTGCAGGGGGCAGAGCCCCCTAGTATATTATATGTATACAAACTGTTTTCATTAATATAAATAATGAACCTAATATCATTTAAAGATAAGTTTGAAGTAGTTGAAATTTTAGTCAGTTTTTTAAACTTCTCTTTTACATAATTTTTACTTTCCTCTACCTTCAATAGAAGAAAGTATTCAAATCGAAATTTTTTTCGACTTCCGGTTTTCGACGAATTTACTCGTTTTATGGGTCAGAGATCCCAAAAAACATGTTTATAGAAAATGTCTGTCTGTCCGCATGTCGCCATTGTAGCATCAAAAAATGTATGAAGTTATGCATAGAATTGAACCAAATTTTTTGTGTACGTTTTTGGCCATGGCAAGAATACCCCTGAATTTGGAAATATTCCGCCAAAAGGGGGCATTATAACAGCGATTTTTGTCTAGTTTTCTTGATTTTTCATAGTTGACACCGGTGACTTGTAAATCGACGGAAACTTCCCATCCTGATGAGCCTACTATTCGCAAACGGCTGATATACAACATAATAACGAAAAACTATTGCTTATAATAAATATCATGATCGAAATTAACTCGTTTTCCTCCGATTAATTGACTGACGCAGAAATTTAAGATGAAAGTCAAAGTTGATATAGTATTGAACTAATAAAAAGGAAATATTGGTATTTGTAGCAACATTTTGAAATATCAAAATACAGCTCATATTCAAAATATTAGAATAATTACTTTTTTTTACAAACTGAAAATATCGTTTGGCGAATTTAATGTCTTTTTCTGCAAATATGCAAACTATATTTTTATTAAGAACTGATTGTCGGAGCACAGCTCCGGCTTCCCTGCAAAAATTACACTTATTGTTAACACGATAGCGTCCAAAATATTTGTCGTATCGACACCAAAAATGAAATGGACGTTGGTAGTGCGAAAATCTCGGTGCGTATTGAAAATCATAAAAATTCGTCAACCCTAACGGCATGAAATGTCTGCTCAAAATTTTTCCATAGAGATAACATTGCGGGTTTAAATCTATATATTTGAAAGATAAGACCTTTTTTTTTTTAGACATCTACGTTGAGCTTTTATCTGAACCAATTTTAATAATTCTTTTTTTAAATGAAAGCTGTTTCTTTGTAGATTTGTGGCACTAGCTATTTTTTTAAATATTCCCATTTTTATATTTAAGCTTAAAATTTAAAAATTTTCTATGATTTTTTTTTTTTAAATGGTAGCAATTGGATTCCTTCCAATATTGTAAAGAAAAAAAAATTAATAAAGTATGTTTATCTTTATTGATGCCAATTTCTAATAAAATTCAAAATTAACTTTGTAAAAAAAAAAGGGGGGGGGACAAAAAATGACGTCACGCTTTAAAAAAAACACTAAATTTTTCCTCAAAAAGTTACTACAATTCAATACTTTTTCACTCCACTGAGTTTGAGACTCTATGTGAAATACTTCAATGAGGCAAAGTGAGATCATATTTAAATGAAAACAATCATTTTCGCTGATAAAAAGAAATATTTTACTACGAACGCCTCTAAAAGATATAAATTTCTGGAATTTTACTCGCCGATACCCAGATTAGAATCATAAATTAAGAGTGCGAATGTTCACATGCAAAGTCGTAGTTAGCAAACTTGAATTCAAGTTTGGAAATATATGTATTAATAACTTATTGCGTACTGCGATATTTTTGAAATGGTGAATGTAAATTTGACAGATGCGTATGTAAATTTTGAGACGAAGAAAATGACGTTAAGTTTAGGTTTCACGCGAAAAATAATTCTATGATATGGTGAAATCATTTCTGCTGATTTTCAATCGGTCTGTTTAACCATAGCCTACTATGATATATACGGCCCACGCATTTCGCCGTAAAAGTGAAGTCGGATTCAGCTTCAAACCCTGAACCAAAACATCACAACGTGCTCTTTTTTGTTTACATTTATACCCTGCCCAGATAGCGGCTTGTTTCTCATCGTCGAACTTTCAGAATCATTGATCGTATTTTCAGAATAATAAATTAAATACTTATATTCTTCAATTTCCTTCGATTTAAAAGGATATTTTACACAGATTAGACTGTAGTATTTTAGTGTTCACATACTTTTAAGATTAGCTAAATTACTGATTGTTTACTTGATCGTTTGGTTCATTCTGTTATTCTTTTTTTAATGTCCCGTATTTACATAAAAATAGCTTGTGTTTCATATACACATTTTAAAATTAAAATTTGGTTTTTATCAAACTACAGTTCTCATAACTGGCTTGAAGCAGTTATTTTTGAGGAATTTATTGCTACCCGTAAAATGTTTGTGTTTGATATCGTCCGAACTAAATAATAATAATAATAGTAAAAACAGTGGCACTCCGGGAGTGCCAATAGAAATGAAAACTTCAACAATTACGTGTGTGTTTTTTTAATCGTTAGGAAATGTTTTATACGTTGAATTGTGTAGCAGCACTAATGAAAGCATCTGGGGACACGGCAGTGCCCCTGCCAAGTCTTGAAAGCACAGCCGTAAGCATCTTTTTCTGGAAGCAACTCAGGGTACTTTTGACCCCCAATATCTTTGTGTTGGTGATTCCCAGAAACTTGAAACTTCGTAAATCTAAAGTAATGTGGAAATGGAGCTAAATGCTGAAATTTCCCGTTTCTATCTTTTTTATTTCAGAAGATATATGGGTACAGATGTCATATTCGCCCCATATTGGCGCGATTTTTTTCTGTCGCCAATATCATATAGGAAACGGGTACTTAACTTGCGCCAAAGGGCTTGATATGGTAACCCGGTTTATGTTGTTTATGCTGCTGATGTTTTCGCCAAATTGGCAACCGAAAAAAATCGCGCCAATATGGGGCGAATATGACATCTGTTCCGATATATGAACTTAAACTTTCGCCTTTTCGACACTGATTCACCGATCATCAAAACTCAGAGGTATGTCTTGTATCCCTAGAATCTTGAAATTTGGTATGAAGGTAGTGTTTGGGATACAATTAAAGGGAAAATTTAAAAAATCGGGAAAATTTGGATAAAAAGTCGAAAAATCAAAAAAACCGAGAATTTGGCACAGATGTGATATACGAACCAGGTTTGGCGCGATTTTTTAACGTCAATTTGCCGAAAGCCCGTTTTCCAATACCAGTTACAATATATATTTTTAAATTATTTTCTATTGTTTTAAAAAGTAAACAACAATAAATAAACGGTAATTTCATTAATAACTATAGAACAAAACAATTGTACAATTAAAAAAAAAAAAAAAGTAAATGAACAGTTTATTAATAAATAAGCAACAGTAGCCGGGTTACCTTGTAAATTAAAGTAACGCCATTTTGCTGTCAATTAGGTACCCAAGTGCGTATCTGACATCTGTGCCCCGTATTTTATCTTCCGTAATCGAAATTCCCGCCAATACTGTTGGTTATTGACCAGACAATCAACACGATAAAATACAGCGTTATCGGTTTTTAGTTACACGAAATAGGTAGGTCACGAATACGGTATAATTCCTTTTAACTGACGAAAAACAAAATAATAATTTGTTTTAGCAATACGCCGGGAGAAAAAGTGAGTTTTAGCTTCCTTCTTCTTTTGCGGATTGAGCTGAAGAGGGAAAAGTTCCTGTCATTCACCGCTTGGCGCGTTAGTGTCTATGTGTCAAAATGCTAGCATGTCGGTTACGTTACAGTGTCTCGAAATCAGTGATTTTTCCCCATCTCAAAAAAAGCTCAACGCGCCTAAAGAAGCTTTCACTTCAAAAAAAAAAAAAAAAAATAAATAAATAAACGATTTTCATTAAACATTAAATATTCTTATTTTTAATCATAGAAAGAAATGGTGATCGCAGATTTAAATATCGTTGCAATATTTTATGTTATGCAAGCAATTTTGATTAAATCATGTAAGTGTATTTGTTACTTAATAAATTATATTTATTAATTATTACATGGAATTTTATGAGTACTTTAATATATTTAAAAGAAATTCCATTAGTTTTATTGTTTCAGCAGGGAAGATAGCAAATAAATTTGTGTTTTTAAACTATGCATGTTTTTATTTATTGGGGTGAATCGTGGAATACTCTACTTCTCCCCAACCTGGCGGTAAATGCGCCAAAGCGGCAACCTTGGTATTTAGTATTAACTTGGTATTAAGTAGCAACCTTGGAAGTATTCTCCGGTCACACCATTTATTATTCCGATAACTGTTAAAATGATAATGCTTTTTTTTTATGATTAGAGTTATTATTTTTATTAAACTCTTTTGAATCATATCTATACGGGAAAAAATAAAAATGTAAGCACAATGGAATTCTCTGAACCCTGCCCAGAGCGGTTTGCTTGGTTCTCGTCGTTGAAGTTACGGTCAGAGCAGTGGTGACCATCCCCCCCAAACCCAATGACGCAAATTCCCCCCCAAAAAATCTTCGCACATTAACACTGAGTCCCCCCCTAAACAGAAAATCAATTGTAAAATATATTCTTATTATAAAATTATTTAATAATAGTATTCTTACGTACTGTCATACAAACATAAAATAAAAGTTTTAACAGCGTAATAAATAATAAAAGATACATTTTTTATTATTAGCAATCTGATTGTTTTCACATTTATAAGTCCTGACTGACAAGCCCGTGTTCACTATATACGTTTTAATAAATAAAGCTACTTTTTTATGAAAATAAATATTTACTTACAAGTATTTAAAATAAAAATATTTTAAATTATTACAAAATAAATCTTAAATACAAAAAATGCATATCGTTTTAAGAAAACTAAAATATTAAAGACGAGTCGTTTATATCAAACGCATATCAAATACATTTGCATGTACATACGCCCTTGTTTAAGATTAAATCTTAACGCTTAAGATTTCCCAATCATTTTTTTTTTATACTATCTAGTCATACAGTTTAATCTCACCCTCCCAAAAAAATTCTTTAAATCACCCCCCACCCTAAAATAAACTGTGGATTGAAGCGCTTATTTCAGTACAAGTGTTGCTTTATACTGCTTTAACAACATACAATATACTCTTATACAAGTACCGATTCTTATAAAATGGCAGACATTATAACATTAAAACATAGTCCTATATCTATTGTAAGCCCCTGTATTCTGTATAGGTATGTTTTTCTTTCACACCATAATTTTTCAGTCTTATTACCTAGTAATTAATCCTCCTTTCCCTCCCGAAAAATTCTAATTTTTCTATAAATTTCTCCCTTCCCCTTAAAATAATTCGTGGACCAATAAAAAAAAAAAAAAATCGTAATCGGTAAAAAACACAATCGATATAGTCATCAATTACTTCCGAGAACCTACAATCGAGATGTTCTACAATCGTTTATTAAAATCATTGTTTTTATATGTTTATAAAGCAGTATTTAGTAAATACATGGTAACTGAAAAGAGATGGATTTAAAAAACAACAAACCGAAGGAAGGCTATAATGGAGCCATAATAGTGGAAAAGTCATGTAACGGCGTTCTTTGGTTGCAAAAAGTTGAAAAGTCGCGAGTAGGTATGAAACGGTAAAAGGAATTTAAGTATCAATAATTAGAATTTTTCGACAATTAGCAGCAAATTGGCCAAAGAAAAAAGAATAAAAAGCACCCCTAGTGGCAAAAACATGAACTGAAAGGATGGTAAATAATATCAATATTTTTTATTGATGTTTTTACGTCATTTGAAATCAATTCTATGATTTCCCTTTATTAGAAGACCATCTACTGGAATGCGTTAAACAACCCCCCTGGGGGGAAATAGGGGAGGAGCAATAAATGCATAATATGAATAAGTGGTCATAAGGCTTTCCAACGATATATCACATGAGGGGTGTCGGCTAAATTTAGAAAAGTGACTCCCTGCGGGGTCAAAGGGGAGAAGGGCGCGGGAGGTATGTACATGAAGTAATAGTCACAGAGCTTTCCAATGATATATCATATGAGGGGGTGACGGCAAAAGATAGAAAAGTGCCCCCAGGATTCCAACTATTGCGTGCCCCGGAATACACCCTCCCCCCTCTCTTTGAAATTTTAATATATTATAAATTATTCATCTGAGGGTTCCGTAACAAAATCCGATCTAAAATGATAAAAACGCTACGATTTCAAAAAAAGTTCGAAAAGCGCCTCACCCGGGAAGCCAAATTGGGAAGGGGGGAAGAAAGCTTCATAATATGAAAGAGTGGTCCGAAAACTTTCCGATGACATATCACATGACGGGTCCAAAAAGTTTGAAATTTACCCCTCACCCATGGGTTCACTCTTTCTTCCCAGAATACACCCGGAAATCACGCAACCCTCACTTTTAAATTTTTATATTTAATAAATAATATTTACCGGAGAGCTCCATCAAAAAAACACACTTAAAATTATATTTCTTGTAGAAATCGCAACGATTTAAAAAATTCACCCCCTTACTGCTTCCCCCTCCCGAAATTTACTCCAGGAGGAGAAAGGTTCATAATATGAAAGAGTGATCAAATGGCTTTCCGATGATATGTCACAGGAGGGGTTCGGTAAAAGTTTTAAAATTAATCCCCTGTCGATCCATTCTCGCGCCTTCCAGAATTCACTCACCTTCCTCTTCTGAAATTTTATATTTGATATATAATATTTATCTGAGGGCCCCAGGTATGGAGCAGCTTGACAGAGCTAAAGTAAGAGAAACATTGAAAATTCGGGGCAAAATGACACTAAATTCAACAGTAATTATTGAAATTAGGACTATACAGAACTGAATAAATAAACCACTATACCTCCTAACCCATATCGGTTAATAACAAAAAGAGATTGGATAAGCAAATGCACTCCTTCTAGAAACTATGACTTAAACCAGAAATGCGGTAAGTTGACTCTGAAAGCTTCATTTCTCTCTTTCTCTGGCATTTCCGCAAATCTCATCTCGATGATTTTTGACCGGCATCTCGACTTTTGACTTCCCGATTATTCCTCTCGCGCTTTTCAACATTTCGTATGTTGGCCGAGAATGAGAAATCAATTTTCTTCGCTTCTCGATATGTTGTTTTCGATTAGTGTCTTGTCATAGGTTGCTGCGAACGAGAATTCAATTTCCCGTTCTCGGCAGAGAAGAGATGTGAGAAGATTTACCGAGACGAGATAGAGAAAGAGGCATGACAATGAGCTGTGAAATGAAGCCCTAATATTCAAAGTTTCTCTTATTTTAGCCCTATCAAGCTGTCACATACCTCGAACCCTCTGATAAATACTATTTATTAAATATAAAAATTTCAAAGAGGGAGGTGCGGAGGGGATGAACAAATTTTTAAAACCGTAGTGATTTCTACAATGAATATAATTTTAGATGTGTTTTTTGATGGAGTCCTCCGGTAGATATTATTTATTAAATATAAAAAATTAAAAGTGGGGCATGCGTGAATTCCGGGCCGAAAGAGTGAACAAACCCCCGGGGGGGGGGGGGGATTTTCAACCTTTTTTAAACCCTTCATGTGATATATCATTGGAAAGCCCTCGGATCACTCTTTCATATTATGAGACTTTCTTCTCCCCTTCCCAATTTGGCCCCAGTTTTTGAACTTTTTAGCGTTTTCATCATTTTAATTCGAATTTTTTAAGGAGTTTTCCGAAAAATATTACTTATAATATATGAAATTTCAAAAAGGGGGGCTGAATTCCTCGGGGGTTGCGATAGTTGGACCCCGGGGCGGAGCACTTTCCTAATTTTTGCCGACACCCCTCATGTGATATATCATTAGAAAGTCCTGCGATCACTTATTCATATTAAGCACCTACCGTGCCCCTTTCCTCACTTTGACACCCAGGGTGGCACTTTTCTAAATTAACCGAGACCCCTCATGTGACATATTGTATGAAAGTACGGTGCCGTATGCAGCGGGGACCCAGTTTGAGATTTCATATAACAAGATTACGAAGGGAAGAGAAAGAAGGGGCGCACTAGCGGGCGTAGCCAACTAGTCCTTATTAACCCGACTCATTCCAGCTTTCCCACAGACGATTCTTGATCAAATCGAATCGGGTATGGTATAAAAGCAATTGGCAAACTGGAGTCATTGAGAAAAATTTTGCACAATCAAAAAATATCGAGATGTCCATACAATCGATAAAATTATAAAAACATCTCGTTTTCGCCCATCACTAGCTGGAAGTCTTTTTCTCTGTACAGGTTGTTTACCTTATACTGTTTTAATGACACACAATACTACTCTTCTAACATCACTAAAATATACTGTACTTAAATCCTAGTTTTCTGAAAATCGTCAAGTAATTTTAGCGTTGTCTCTTCCTCTGAAATGCTTATTTTGTTGTTATTTCTTATCATACCCATCAAGAATGTATTTTTGCACTCGGACTGTACGATTCGACCCTGTCAAACAATATAATAAATTACTTAAGACGCTTCTGGAAAGCTATTCCTTTTATCACGTCTTGCGGTCCTAATTGCCTTTCAGAATGTGTTAAACATTTTCCCACCTGTATACCAAGTATTTTTTTTATTCCCGCACTTTCAAAGATATCAAGATGCAAAATCGGTTCTTATTGTCCTTATCTAGAATTTAAAGAATGAAAAAAACATGACCATTTCTGGAAATTGAATGTTGAAAAGAAGTTAAAAGTGATATTAAAGAAATCAAAAACTTTTTTAATAGTGAAAAAAAAAGGAAATAGTATTAAGATTTTAAAAATCCCCCCCAAAATGTACTTTTTCTCTAAATTCCCCCCCAAAAATAAATTTTATGACGCATTTTGCGTCACCAAACCCCTCTCTGGGCACCCCTGGGTCAGAGTCACAAATTTCTGTTTTGGGCAGCGTATCAGAGTCCTCTGGCGAGCAACTTCATACATTAAACCCAAATCGGTCTGCCGGTAGTAGTATCTAAGTATGCCTCGGTTTAACAGACCAATCGCAAATTTAACCATTTGGTGGCGGTCCCAATTACAGAAGGTTAATCATTTTTTTTTTTATTCATTGTAAATGAATATGCTGCAACAGAAATGCACATGGACATTATCCGTAACCTTCCAAATCGGTGCAATTCATTTTGAATTTTAAATTAAGAGAAATGAAAAGAAATCGAATACGGAGAATACGATTTCGTTTATTAGCGGCATGGTAACGATTTCAGTATTAGCCGTATGGCTACGAATGATAATCAAAGAAATCGAGAAAAATATAATGTCATGTATGTATTACTTATATGTATGTATTCTTATATATGTATGGTTGTATTAAAACATATATATGTTTGTATTGAGAAATTTGCGTAATCGGGTTTGTAGACGATTTCATAATTTAGTGAGCGTTATTTCATGCGCAAATTTAACTATTTGTTAGCAGTCCCAATTTCAGAAGGTTATTAATATTTCTTTTTAATTCACCGTAAGTGAATATGCTGCAACTGAAATGCAAGTGAACATTTTCCGTAACCTACCAAATCGATGCGATTCACTTTGAATTTGAAATTAAGAAATAAAAAGAAATCGAATACGCAGAATACCATTTTGGATGTTAGTTGCATGATAACAGCAAAAAACACACAAAAACAACAACACAAAACACAGTGCAGCAACAACAGTGCAACAACAACACAAAACTATTAAAAAACACAGTGTTTTAAATAGTTCGCAGATTTAAAAAGTCAGGCAGAAAGAAATCTACAGCTCAGCATGGATACAGTATTCAGTATTAACCGCATGGCAACGAATGATAATAAAAGAAGTCGAGAAAAATATAATGCTATGTATGTATTACTTATATGTATGTATTGTTATGTATGTTTTTATTCAGAGGTATGTATGTTTGTATTAGGAAATTTCCGTTATCGGGTTGGTAGAAAATTTCATAATTTAGTGAGCGCTGTTTTATGCGCAAATATAACCATTTGGTAGTGGTCCCAATTACAGAAGGTTACTCATTTTTTTAAAATTCACCGTAAGTCATTTGTTGCAACTGAAATGCGAATGAACATTCTGAAGTGAATGAGAAAAGCATTTTTGGCCTAGATGTACACTTGAAAACAAAAATATGTAGATAACAAAATAAAAAAAGTCCTAAAAGCGTAAAGAAAAGGTAGCTTACTTATTTCTTGATTTTAAGATTTTAGCTAATTTTACGGTAAAACACTAAGCTAAAATGTGAAGAACCCGATTAGAGAAGAATAATCAGTGCTGAATTTCAGTGGAAATTTTGCCTAATTTGGCAGCTACAGCCAAAATATCGCTGCATTTATATCAACATATTTTGGGTCGCAAAATTTGGCGAAATTTCGCGAAATGTCTCCAAGCTTGGCGAAAATTTTGACGTTAATGTATATGACTATATAGGTTTATGCTTATAATCGGAAAATGGATACAACAATGAAAGATAATTCGTGAGAAATCAACTTTAAAAGTCATAAATCATTCTGTGATTTTTTTAACCTGTTGCCTAGATGCAGTGTACATTTTAAGAAATGTACATATTTTTATATGTGTAACATTATACACAAAAGTTTCGAAAATTCCGGTTAAAAGAAAGCAATTGAGATGAAAAGAGTTATTCAGCGTAATTCTGTGTGGAAAAGTCACATAAGAATAACCCAGCTGCCTACGAGTAATTGCGCATATAACGATATAACAGTAACTCAGATGAACAAAAGTATCAAGTTTGATAGAGGAGTATAGCAGATTACCCATGTGTGCGTGTTATATGCGTGTTACAAACCTTTCCCTTATACCATTTTAAATAAGTCTGGGCTATGCCAGACATGCAAGTCTTTGAAGGAGCTTTGAAGTTTTCTGCCGTTAGCTCGATGGATCCAGTTCCAATTTTTGATTGTCTCAAAGGTCGGAGCTACATTAAACAAATCAAAATCGCTCAACACATCCCCGGTGGTTATTCTTTCTCTTTACCATAGACTCTCTTATTCAATGAATTCTCTTTATTTTTAACATTTCTGAATTATTTTTAAGAACAACAGATCACGCTGCGTGAAAATTTTGATAATTCTGACATCAGATTTACAGATGAGCAGCAGAAAATACTTCAGTTATGCACAGAACAGCTTTCGTCATTGCAAACAAAAGTTACAATTTTCCCTAAGTCAGCTTTTATTATTGGAAAAGCAAGAGCTGGAAAAATAGGAGAAATTAGTAAAACAATCATACAGCAGTTAGGATCAGAAGCTGACATTCTTTTGGCACTAACAGGTACTGCTGCGCTTAATGTCGAAGGAAAGTTAATTCACTCAGTGCTTAAAAAAACACAGTGTTTTAAATAGTTCGCAGATTTAAAAAGTCAGACAGAAAGAAATCTACAGCTCAGCATGGATACAGTATTATTTATCTTTATTGACGAATTTTCAATTGTCGTCTTTATGGCTGAACTTGAAGAAAGATGTCGCAAAGGTACTTTGTTTAAATCCTTGGAGATATTAGGTAGTTACATCGCGTAAAAGACATCCCTCTATATAAGAGACATTCTATAAAAGACATTTTGGCTCTTCGCAGACAAAACTGCTTAGAGCTTTTGAAAATTGCTTCACTTTAACAAACTCATTCAAACAAAATGACGATCAGCAAAGACAGTATCGAAAGACTCTATATTCGCTTTGCGTGGGTCAAGTTTCAGACTACTCTCATCCCTTATGCAACGGTGGAAAGCTACACTGCTTCCGGCTCAACTTGAATGATTTCAAGATGCTACATGTCTTTTTTCCAAAAACAAGCAAGCGAAAGAACATAATCAAGAAGTACTTCTGAAATCAAAGTGGTCAATGACAAGAATGTTAGCTGACCACAATAATTAAAAGTAAGATGTAGTGAAGATGATCACGTATTTGGACTTCAGGCTGGACTTCTTTCAGCAGTTGGATGCAGAGATTTGTTACATACCAATATCTGGACGGAGTGGGGATTGATAAGCGGTGTACTGAGTACAGTAAAAGATACTGTCTATGACCCAAACTTTCAACACCCAGGCTTGCCACAGGCTACAATGGTTCATTTGGATGATTATCATGCCACAAATTAGCATTTGAGCATTACCTGAGGCAACTGATGACTGAATTAAACACTAGAAAATGAGGATTCAACGGGCGTTATTTCAAATTTAATTTTGTACTATTAAACAATAATCATGAAAATTAAAATATTTTTTTTAATTTTTTAAATGTTATGTGTTAAGTTTATACGACTCCATGCTCCGACATTTCGGCCTGACGGATACTAGTTAAGATTATTTATTATCTTAAAATTAATATCATTTTTGAAAAGATTAATTGAAAAAAAATTATTTTGAAAAGTCAAAATATTAGAATATTTATTCAAGTTTAGTCGGTAGAACGTCAGTGCGCTATACTGATGGCCCGGGTTCGAGTCCCGGCTTGGAATCTTTTTCACTATGTTGGCCTTTGCGCCTTTTAAGCAATTACTTCGAAATTTGATTTTCATTTGAAATATTTATTCAAGTGGTTCAAAATATTAGAATATTTCATATTAATTCTCCTTTAATTATCACCAATCCATAACTGGTGGCATCATGGATTAAATTAGGACGATTTTATTTAAAATCAACATTCTCTTTGCAGTTTGTTTGCTTTTTCGTCTTAAAATGGGTCGTGTGAGTGATATTCATGAATCTATTAAACTTAGGATGGCTGATTTGTGTTGGCACGGTAAAAATCAATATTATATAGCAAATTTTTTACACTGTTCGCAATCAAGCGTTAATAAAATACTAACACAATATTTAAAAAATGAAAAATTTCAAAATAATCCCCGAAATGGCGGCCGAAAACTAAAAACATCTGCTAGAGATGACAGGAAACTGAAGCGTATAGTTAAGAAAAACCGTTTTAAAAGTGTGCAATTCTTGCACCGAAAATGGAAAGAAGAAGGAGTTGAAGTTTCTACATCGAGAACATTAAGACGATTCCATAAATTTAAGTTTGAATCTCGTGTACCGAAAACAAAACCTCTCATGACTGCAAAACAAAAGCGTATAAGATTGAATTGGTGGAAATCAAGACGTTTATGGAGCGAAGAAGATTAGAAAAACATATTAGTTAGTGATGAAATTATGTTGTATAGATACAAAACATACTTTCATCACTAAATAATATATTTTTCCATTCTTCTTCGCTCCATAAACGTCTTGATTTACACAATTGAATATTTTACGTTTTTGTTTTGCAGTCATGAGAGATTTTGTTTTCGGTATACAAAATTCAAACTTAAATTTATGGAGACATCTTAATGTTCTCGATGTAGAAACTTCAACTCCTTCTTCTTTCCATTTTCGGTGCCAGAATTGCACACTTTTAAAACGGTCTTTCTTAACTATACGCTTCAGTTTCGTGTCAGCTCTAGCAGATGCGTTTGGTTTTCGGCCGCCATTTCAGCGATTATTCTGAAATTTTCCATTTTTTGAATATTGTGTTAGTATTTTACTAACGCTTGATTGCGAACAATCTAAATAATTCCCTATATAACATTGATTTTTACCGTGCCGATACAAATCAACCATACGAAGTTTAATAGATTCAGGAATATCTCACACACGACCCATTTTAAGACGAAGAAGCAAACAAACTGTAAAAAGAACACCAATTTTAAATAAAATCGTCTGAATTTAATCAATGATGCCACCAGTTATGAATTGGTGATAATTAAAGGAGAATTAATACGAAATATTCCAATATTTTGAACCACTTGAATAAATATTCTAATATTTTGCTTTTCAAAATAACTTTTTTTCAATTAATCTTTTCAGAAATGATATTAATTTTAAGATAATAAATAAGTTTAATCAACAATAATTCTTAATAAAAATATCGTTTGCATATTTGCATTAAAAGATGTTAAATTACCAAACGATATTTCCAGTTTGTGAAAAAAAAGTAATTATTCTAATATTTTGAATATGAGCTGTATATGAGATAGAAGAAAGTTTTGGGATTGCCACATCCGACTAATACTACATTATTATTCGTTAATCAAATATCTACTATCTTATATCTATCATACCGGGTGTCCTACGTAAAAAGGACTGACTGATTTTAAAATTCAATAACTTGTAAACGGTGACAGTTTACAAAAGTCACAGTTTACCGGTCAAAAGTTTTTTTACAGTGATTTTCAATTTTAGTTTGAATTACAAACAATAGATGGCGCTGCGATCAATGGATGCTAAATTCAGGCTCAATTTTCGGTACTTCGTGGCCCGGATCTCCTTTTTCCTTCTTTCCATCTCCTTTTTCCGCATGGAACAAGAGAAAGGACGAAAAATCGAGCCTGTATTTAGCGACTATTGCTTACAGCGCCATCTATTGTTTGTAATTCGAACTAAAATCGAAAATCACTGTAATAAAACTTTTGACCTTATGCATAAACCTCCTGAAAGAAATTTTTAAATATCTGTCACAGTTTGCCAGTTATTGAATTTTAAAATCAGTCAGTCCTTTTTAGGACACCCGGTAGATTCGTCGAAGAGAATAACTGAATAAATGGATTGCGACTTGGTTTTGCATACAAAAATTGTTAATTGTAGCGTACTCTGCCACTTCTTTAAGTTTGTCACTTTTTTTAAACAACCTGTATATGCCTATTTTTAAAATCAACATTATAATTGAAAAAGCATGCATACTTTATTTTGTAAAATTTTACGGTATATTTATGAATTTTTTTATTTCTGTTAGTGATACCTCTGACATATATCATAATAAAAAAATTGTTTTGTTTTTCTACAAGATTTATTACATTTATAACTAGCAGGCTGCGCCCGCTACGTTGATCGATTTCTCGAAACGAACCTTGAATACACCGACATATATCGGTGAATTTTATCTTGTGCTTTAACGCAACATGGGCCTTTATCTGGAATGTCCTTCCACATTGCTGAAACCGATACGAACTCCATTGCGCTATTATATTTTCTAATGTATAATGTATATCTGAGAAAGTTTGGGCAGTTAAGAACCGACTCTTTTAGTTGATCATATACAGCAGGATTGGTAAAAAAAGATAGAACGATATGAAATGTGCTAAAACGCATCCCTGAAAAAAAAAAAAAAAAAAAGTCTTTTTACCGGTGCAAGTCCGAACAAAATCTGTTCATTAGAACCTTTTGAAAAGACTAATCTTTCATAATCGGGTTCACCGGATTATAGAACTTTCCTTCATAAATCATAACTAAGAAGCGTTGAATATTATGCAATATACTAAAGCCTTCTCTGAAAAAATATTTAACTAACAATGCAAGTCTCATCAAAATTGCCCACTTTCCATATAGGCGAATCTTTAATAATCGGTTTCATCTGATTAAAGAATTTCCCCCTATAATTTTATAACTAAGCAACGTAGAAAGACTAAAACCTTCCTTGAAAAATTATGTAACCGTGCAAATCCCATCAAAATACATTCAGCGGAACTCAAGTTATAAGCAGACGTAACGAAATTACAGTTTGCACATTTAAAATATAGCACTAAACCTGTGCGAGACTTTCACATTTCGCAGTGCAATTTTTGAAAAAAAATTTCCTGATTCTTTTTTCATTAATTTTTAATTAAGAGCTTTTAAAAAAAAAAAAATCAAGTAACGTATTTTAACGAAATTTGAGTGTATTATGTCAAAAAAGTGTTAAGAAACTTGTCGTGTGATACGTCATTCATCGTTGTGTGTTTTGTATGTGCGTAGAAAAAGGGACAATTCACATGTTATTCTAATATTTTTTTAGCAATATCTAATATTTTTTAGGTGCAGGTTTAAACTTTTAAAAGAGAATTAATGATAAAAATATATGCAAGAAACATTAGACAAACCAGAATATCATCTCATTTATTCAATCAAAGTTATACAGTAAAATATAATCGAAGATGGCAAAAGGTACGCGGGATAAAAAAAATTAACAATCGTATTTTAACTGCATTAAAACATGATGTCATCGCTTCGTGAAAAACCCGGGACAAAGAGAAATAAATTTAATAAATATAAAGTACAATTTAATCTGATACAACAAAGCACAGTTTTAAAGCTAACACGTGAAATACCACTGCTTCGGTCGATCGATGGTATCTATTCTTCTAAACATTTCACTTTCAAATTTGCTTTTTAATCATAAATATAAAATAAATCCACCCGTACGGAGACGTCACACTTTTTCTTTATTGTACTATTTATTATTTTCTTTTAGAATGATTGCTGAGTATGAAATAATGCGGTATTTTATTTTTGTGGCAACATTGATTTGAGAAAAACCTCTGATTTTTTTTGTGAAAGCAATGCTGATTTAATTTTTAATTAACTGCAATTTTAATTAAAAACATGTTTTAATGAAATGTAACTGAACTATGCCAGAAGCCGTTTCAAAGTCCTTTCGAATGATACCTTATTCATCGTCCTGCGTTATGTAAATGCTTAGAAAAACGGATGTCGGCAACAGAAATAATTAGCGTGTATAAATTTGAGAAAATGTTGAATAATAATAATAAACAAAAATCTAAAAGTATGTTTCAACTCAAAGAACGGCTTGTAATTTTTTTGTAATTAAATCTTTGTAAATTTACCACCAATATTTAAAATTTGCATGCGTAAAATTGTAAGGAAAATATTTCACATAAATTTCTTTGAATGTCATTTCTGCAATTTCAATCTCATAGAGCAGTTGGAATAAAAGTAAATGTCCGACAAGTGCCGAAACTAGCTTTTTTTCTCCCGGGGGCAAACTTAGAATTCGTCGCCCCCCTCCCCCCCCCCACGGCCTCCGCAAAGTAATTTAAAAATACGTAATACTGAATTACGCAATCAACTTTGTCAAATAGTGATTCATTAAAACACTGAAAACGAAATCCAAAGGAACCGGAAAAAAATCCGCTTTATACAGGTTTCTGTCTTAGCAGGTATAATTGATGGTATTCTTTCTATTGGGAACGCGTAATTTTTCCATCTAAGACAGGATTCTGTTATATAGATTTCACAGATTTTACGGTAGTTGTAAAATTACAAATGAGGCGGTTAAAGTGACAGTGACACATTGATAGATAGCCACATTGTCTTAAAAGACTACACTAGTAAGGTGAAGAAACTCGCTAGCTAGTTAAACCTATGTGAGCGTCCTTTCCAAATTTCTATTTCTCGCTTGCATTTTAATATTTTCAAATGATTTTTTCTGTTTGGGATAGCTGAGGTATATCTCTAATCGGGTAATCTTTACTTTTCCAAATTTTGTTGCAGCTTTTATATATATATATATATATAAAGTTACTTTCACTTTGGAACCGGTTTCGAAATTAAAAGTAGCCTCATAAAAAAAAAAAAAAAAAAAAAAATGCAACCAAAATCGAAAACGTATAACGTATACAAACTAACAACTTTAAAAATCAACCTCATCTATCATAAGAAGAAAAATAAATAAAAATATTAAAATGCATGCGAGAAATTTGAAAAGGACGCTTCAGTACATTTAATATTAGGCTAGTGTTGGTTCTTAAGAACTCAAAAACCAATCTTCATTTGGCGCCCCGTATGTTTTTCGTTCTGGCGCCCGGGGCACATGCTCCCTCTGCCCCCTCTAGTTTCGACCCTGCTACAAATTTTTTCAACATTAATATTGTTATAATTGAGAAGGGAAAGAGATAACAGCTTGTCTTTTTTTATTTTGACTGACATGCTGGGAAGTATACGTAAATGCCTATAAAAATGCATAGTTTCCTCATGAGATATAAATTTCCAAAAACTGACATTTTGACTAATGTTTAACTATACTAATGTACTCAATTTCGAAAGAATGCAGATAAATCCCCGACAATTACTTGATATAATGAAAATAAATGCGTAAATTTGTGATATTTTTATTTAACCTATGTGTGTAAAAAATGTGTAAGATTTTATGAACCTTTGAGCTTTGTATAAACATACAAAATCGCAGCTCTGGGAGGGGTTTTAATCCCAAACTCTTCCCCCCATCCTTCGCTGCACCAGTGTGGTTTGAAACACATTTGTAAATTTACTTTTAGCTTCAATCTGAATTAGAAACCTTTCATGTATTGAAGATACATTTTTTAAAGTTTGAAAATAAAAACAGACAATCCTAATTACATTGTTTTATTGAACTCAACTTGATTTGTGTATGTGATTCAAAATTTTAATAGTTTTTTAAATCATATCCAAATATGCTAGAATTAAAAAAAAAAAAAATGTACAAAGGTGTGTTTCCGATGGCAGTTCAATGTTATAATTTTTTAATGACGTAATTTTTTTTGCATATAATGTTATTCTCACATTAAAATATAATTATTCTAAAGTAGTCTTTCTGTTTCAATACTCGTGTGTAAATATCTTTGTTTATGGAAAGGAAATATTATTATTAGTGCTTTTTAAATTTACGGAAAAATTGGTAACTAAATTACTTTTTTGAATTATGAAGTAAAATGAATTAAGAGAGTGCAATTTTAAAATAAAATTGAAAATATAAACTTAAAAAATGCGCCTGAAAAAAGTTAAAATGCTAGTTTTTAATACTATAAAACTTTTTAATCGAACTATATTACCTTTTTCAACATTAAAGAGCATTTCTTCGCATTAAAATCTGTTTGCTTCAGCGAACTTATTGTACATTTCACTATAAAATTTCCAGTTTTCATATTTTATATGCAATATTTTTTTTATTATAAGTCAACAAAGAGCCCCGGATACAATTAATTTAATTACTGAAGAGCATTTCTTCGCATTAAAATCTGTTTGCTTCAGCGAACTTATTGTACATTTCACTATAAAATTTCCAGTTTTCATATTTTATATGCAATATTTTTCTTACTATAAGCCAACAAAGAGCCCCGGATACAATTAATTTAATTACTGAAGCGACAGTGATCACAATCTTGAATTGGCAGCATCTTTATAACTGTAAAATGAAATGCCCTGTAAAACACGCATTTCATTTCTTGAAAGAGGTTCGAAATGATTAATTACACTTTTGACATCTGCAGAAGTTCCAGTTCAACAATCAACCGACCGCCTGTTACCCCCAACAGCGCAACCGCGGGGACGTAGATATGGGATAAGTGGTTTCCTTCTTCGATGGTTTTAGAGATAAATTCGAGGATAAATTTCAGCAAAGATGGAGTATTTTGGGGTTTGGCTTTTCAAATCATCCGTAGCCGGAGACTGGAAGAAGGGATTTTGTTGCGTTAGGACACCCAAATTAAATGCCAATATTGAATATATTGCCAATATTAAATGCCCACCATTAAATGCCAATAATGGTTGATCGTAAATGTCACATTCACTTGACTTTAAGCAAATTACACGTGTTTACGTCATCAAGTGATTTTTATTTCGACGTTTTATTTATATTTTTATTAATGTTATACTAATTTATTTGTTCTTTCGTTATTTAAAATAAAAATTATGTCAATTTGTATAATTTGGCGGGTGGTTTGGCAATTTATATAATTTGACGAAATTGATCGGCGGGATAAGTAGGTAGTACCCTAATATTAGCTTAAGGGTGTTCTCAAATCCAAAAGGGCAACTTTCTGACATAAGTTTTAATTTATTTTTGTTCGAAAATGCATGAAACTAGCTGGTGTCGTTGTTCAGAAACTATGTCATCGAGCTGTTTTATCCATTTTTTTGCAAACGCAATAGATCTTTCAGAAAATAGCGTCAAAGTGGGCGTTTTGAACCGAATTTCCGCGCGAAGAAAAAAAAACCACTCAAGAGCAGGCGAAAAACGGGTTTGTCACGTGATCGAAATTGCTTATAACTCAATAGGTAATTGATTGATCAAAAAATGAAAAAAACAGTTAAATTCCAAATCACTTCCATAGCCAGGCTTTCCAATTTTATATCTTTCCGTTAAAAAATGAATTTGTAAATGTGTCAAAACGTTTTGCGCTTGTTGAGCAGAGCAGTTAAGAACAGTCTTAAGGGA
Source organism: Maratus speciosus (assembly GCA_963932465.1). Taxonomy (NCBI): domain Eukaryota; kingdom Metazoa; phylum Arthropoda; class Arachnida; order Araneae; family Salticidae; genus Maratus; species Maratus speciosus. The sequence continues at coordinate 424,427,665 of OZ010789.1, read as the reverse complement.
TTAGGTATATTAAATGATGTCATTTAATACATGGATAACTTTGCGGTGCATATTATTGACATTTTCTTTTTAACCTTTGTTTTTTAACTTATTTCAATTTTAAATTAAAAATTAAATCTTTATGTTAACCGTGCGATCAAGTTTTGATAATAATTTTCTTTCAATAATAAGATTTGGTACCATTACTCAATCCTATTTTATTTCAACATCAAAGCATATTCGTTTTATTTTACATATATGACGTCAGATTCAGTCTCCTTTCCGCACTTACTCAAAATTCATGCACAATGTATTATTAGAAATACTTGAAAATTTCCGTTTTATTTCTAGTATTGTAACGACCGAAAAACCCCGCAGTCTATTTTGTTTCGTAAGTTGCGAAACTGGTTTTGTCCAGCGGTTGTCCCTGAATCGCAGCCTAGAGTCAGATCTTGTCCATGGATCGCCGCCTGAGTTTCGGAGACTGATCAGCCGTGCTCTCGTATCGGAGAGAAACTTTTTCGATATGCGGAGAGAGAGCTGAAGATGTTAGGTGAGAGGTCAAGTGAAATGAAGAGAGCTAGTGGCTTGTGAGATGGAGATGCCTCGGGAGATGCAGTTTGAGAAAAGTTTGGCAGAGAGTATCAGAGCTGACTTTTTTGTAATGGGAAAAAGGCGTTTTTTTTTTGTTTTTTTTTTTTTGTAGCCGGGGAAAGTGTGGACATGGTGGTTTTATTGATTGTGTTTTTAAAGTAATGTATTTTAGAGAGAGCTGAAGAGTTGTGCCTTTTGTTTAAGAGTGACGATATGTTTTTTTTTAATGATTGAAGAGATTTTATTTTGAAGGATAAATTGTTAAAGTTAATATTCAATGTTAAATCATTGTTTGTTTAGTGCTACCAGGGAACCAGATAACATTGTTACAGTCTAAAGTGATATGTATTAAGTGGAGGTTCCACCGAGATTTGTTTTCGGTAAAGTGGAGAAAAATAAAAGGTATGTCTTTCCCCTTTCTTCCATTGCAGTATATTGTGCCATTAGCGTTTGTAGTTTTAGATATTTATAATTTGGGAAGTTGAATTCATTTTGGTAAAATTTTGTGCCAAACTCGCCTCCGGTATTACATTTATATAGCGTTCGCAAATGCCAGCCGGTATTTTATATCTTTATTCAGAAACTCTAAATTTTGGATTTATAATTGTAATGAAAAAGGAAAAAAATGTATTTTATGGATTCAGTAAAATTTTGAAACTTGAGATATCTATGAACTAAAGTGTTTAGAACCAAACTGGTTTAATGGTTGAATGAAGTCAAACTGATTTCAAGGTAATTGTGTTCTGTATTTAAAAAAATATAGTGTTTAAAACCAAACTGGTTTAATGGTTGGAAGAAATCAAACTGATTTCAAGGTAATTGAGTTTTGTATTTAAAAAAATATAGTGTTTTAAGCCAAACTGGTTTAATGGTTGGAAGAAGTCAAACTGATTTCAATGTAATGGTGTTTTGTATAAAGAAAAAAATAGTGTTTAAAACCAAACTGGTTCAATGGTTAGAGGAAATCAAACTGATTTTGAGGTAATTGTGTTTTGTACTGGGAAAAATATAGTTTTAAAACCAAACTGGTTTAATAGCTGGATGAAATCAAACTGATTTTGAGTTAATTGTGTTCATATTGCGTAAACGTATAGAATTGCTAATACCAAACTGGTGAATTTATTAATTGATTTGAATTTGTGTAAAAGGTGGTTTAAGGGGTTTGTGATTTCAGAAATTGAAGTATCGTCTTGAAGTTTTATTGAACTTGGCTGTAATTTTTTAAAAAAGAATTGGTATATGTATGATTGAACTGATGTGTTTTAAATATTTAAAGTTATTACTAGTTATAATTACTACTTATAAAATATTTAAAGTTATTATTAGTTAAAGTTATTTAAAATTACTTGTTTTAAAAATGTACTTATGCATTAATTTGGTGATTTTTATTATTCTGAGTAAATGAATGTTGATAGTGTACCGATTTAACTTTGGTTAGTTGGTTGGGTGTCCGTTGCTCTGAGAGAGTGTTTGAACTGCGTATTAGAGTGCAGAAACCGAACTTTAAGATGGCATATTTTGGAAAAGGCCAAAAAGAGGACCTTAAAGTTGTAGCAGTGGAATTGGGGGAGGAAGTTAACGATAGTATGCGAATCATTGATTTACGTGAATTAATAATGAAAAGTGTTAATTACGATGAAGATTTTGTAAAAGAAATGCTTTTAACAGCTGTAAATGAAAGAATTAAGCGAGAAGAGGTGGAGGTGGAAGAGAAGGAAAGAGAGAGAGCGGAGAAGGAAAGAGAGAGATCGGAGAGGAAGAGAGAGAGAGGGCAGAGAAAGAGAGGTCAGCTGAAAGAGAGTTTCAATTAGAGAAACAGAAATTGGAGTTACAATTAAGGAATAGTAAGAGCCCTGACGATTCGGTTAAATCTAGTATAGGTTTTGAATCGAGAGTGAAGATTCAGAAATTGATGCCGAAATTTAACGTGAAGGAAGATGATATCAGTTTGTTCTTGGAACTTTTTGAGCGACAAGCAAAGGTTCTTAAGATTCCCCCCGAAAAGTGGGTTACTCAATTAATTGGTGTTTTGCCGTCTGAAATTTCACAATTGATAGCTCGTGAACCTGTGGAAAATGCTAGTGAATATCAATATGTTAAAACAGTATTACTGAAGCGGTTTAAATTGAGTCCAGAAAAGTTTCGTCAGAACTTTGTAAAAACTCAAAAAGCAACCGATAGTACTTGGCATGATTTTTACTATGAGGTAAAAAATTATTTGGAGGGTTGGTTGAATGGATTGAATATAGAGACTTATGATCAATTAAAAGACTTGATGATTGTTGATCAAATAAAAAAGAGGGCACCGCCTGAATTTAAGGATAGATTTTTGGATCACTGGACAACTATAATTTCGCCAGTTGATCTCGTGACTAGGATTGAAGAGTTTGAAGATGTAAGAAGGTGTGTTCGTAACAAAGATTCGATGTGTTATGAGAATCGAAGTGAGAAAAAACCATGGCATTCGAAACCGTGGAAAAGAAATAACCAGAGAAATGAACGTGTGCAAGATGTAGAAGATAAGGAAAACTATTTTAATGGTCGGAAGCCTGAATCCAATTTTGATAGAAGGCAATTTCGTTGTTTTGAATGCGGGGATTCAAATCATATTAGGCCTCAGTGTCCTAGACTTACAAATAAAATTGAAACAGGAACTGTAAATCATGTTCGATACAGAGCTGATGATGAATTGTTTGGACCGTACACGAGTTCTGGAAGGATAAATGGGATTCGTATTCCAATTTTAAGAGACACTGGAGCAACAGTCGATATTGTGTGTGAAAGGTATGTTTCGCCTGAAAGTATGACAGGAAAATATGTGTGGGTGCAGCATTTGTTGAACCACCGAATGACACGTTTGCCTATGGCCGAAGTTGAAATTGAATGTGAATTGGGTCATGTTAAAACTAAGGCAGCAGTTATCAGAAATGGTCTGGATACGGGGAGATATATTCTTGGAAATAGAACTGCTGCATTGTTAAAAGAGAACTTTCAGTTTTTAAGTGATAGTGGAAAGAGAAGAGGAACTGTGAATGCAATAGTGACAAAAGCACAGTGGCGAAAACCACTCGCAGAAAAGAGAGATTTAGTAACTTTGGAAGAGAAGAAATTGGAATTTTCGGAAGAGACAGAGGTTGATGGAGAAGTTGAAAAGGGCCTTCCGGATGTAAAAGTTAAACTCGTGGAGGAAAAACTATTGGTTAAAGAGGATGTCAAAGAGATTGAGAGGGAAATGAATTTGCCTAAAGTGCTTGATTCTACGGATGAAATTTTATTGGACCTGGTGTGTCTGTTTAAAGAAGATTTTGAGAGCGGACAGATAAAATCAAGCATTGGTGATGTTGATAAGGTAAAGGAAGAGGAGTTAGTGAATGGTCAAGAAGAGAAATCGGAATTGACTGCAAAATTGAAAGAGGAGAGAGATGAGTGCTCTGATGTAAATTGTAAACTTTTGTCGAAGGTTTTGGAAACTGAAACTATGTTGGATTTGATGAAAGTGGATTTGAGTAGATTTGCTGAGGAGCAACAGAAGAGTAAAGAATTGGTTCCATTGTTTACATTGGTCTGAAAGATTGAAATAGAATTCAAAGAATTTGGAATGGTTAAGGAAATAGAGTTGGAAAAAACTTGTGATGTTTACCAGAGAGCGGGAAAACCTAATGACAAGAAAAAGGCTCCATTGGCTTTGGTATCCATGGTATCTGAAAAAATTAGCAGGATAAATGTAGATGCTTGTATACCTTTACCTATTACGCCAAATGGAGATCGGTATTTGATTACAGCTATGTATATGGCATCTAGCTACCCAGATGCAGTGCCAGTGGTGAATGCTGAATCGAAGTCTATATTTGATGTAATATTGCAGATATTTAGTCGAATGATGTTTCCAATGGAAATACAGACTGAACAGGAACTCTCATCAATGAGTAACTTGACTGTAGAGTTTTTTCAGAGATTTCTAATTGAAACTGTGTTGAACTTGTCTACTTGTAGACCGAAAAGGCTGGCTGTACAATACAGGAGACCGAGCAATAGTGTTAAAGGATTGTCAGAAATAAATGATGTTGTTAATTTCGAGAGGAAAAAGGTAAAGATGAAATCGAGGAAAAAGAGACTGAGGAATCATAAGAAAAGAAGAAAATTTCAAAATACAGACACTCTGAGCCGGCTCCATACCCATACCCATAGCCATACTCATGCATTGAGTGCTATTTATTAAGTTCTATATGTTAAAATGGTATTATTAAAGAAAAAAAAAGTATATATTATGTTTATTTATTGTTAGTATTAGAAAAATATAGAAATAATTTTGAACTATTAAATTATGATTTAATGTTTAATATTTGTAATTGTATGGTTATGTATTGAAGTTGTTTTGTCAGTAAGAAAAAAAATGCTAAATATTATTGCTTTGTATTATGTTAAGTTTACGTAAAGAAAAAGAAAAAAAAATTGTTGATTGTATTGATGTTTTCAGAAAAATTACCTTGCTTATAATTTTGTCTGAAGTTATAGGAAATTTTGTGTATATTAAATTGTGGTAAATTTGAGTAACTTTTATATAGTGTAATTTAAGAATTTGTATTACTGGCATGTTGTGAACTGCTATATATTTTTTTTTGTTTCAAAATTGCTAGTAGCTCTAAAATTTAAAGAATCTTGTTTAGGGCGGCACATGGCTGTGATGGATTCGGAAAGGGTGAAGAGACATGTTTGTGACAAATTACTAAGTTGTTCCTGAACATTTTGGGAGAGAAAAATTTTAGTGTTATGTGGAACTTGTCGCAACTGTTTCTTCCTGTCCATGACTCCGTTTGGACATGTCCAAAATTTGGAAGGGGGGAGGAGTCTGTAACGACCGAAAAACCCCGCAGCCTATTTTGTTTCGTAAGTTGCGAAACTGGTTTTGTCCAGCGGTTGTCCCTGAATCGCAGCCTAGAGTCAAATCTTGTCCACAGATCGCAGCCTAGAGTCAGATCTTGTCCATGGATCGCCGCCTGAGTTTCGGAGACTGATCAGCCGTGCTCTCGTATCGGAGAGAAACTTTTTCGATATGCGGAGAGAGAGCTGAAGATGTTAGGTGAGAGGTCAAGTGAAATGAAGAGAGCTAGTGGCTTGTGAGATGGAAGTAGTGTGATTATGAGAGTTTGACGCCACCGGCGTTCCGGCGTTCGCTCAAGGTCAAATGAAGGTCATTCGGAAGTTTTTTATCTTACAGTATGACGATGATAAGCGCGTTTTGGAGCGGAAGTAGACCGGAAGTGTTGTTAGATAGTGATATTTTAGCGGAAGTGCATAGCGGAAGTGTGAATGGATAAGATTTTTTGCGAATGATCGTGTTAAAGTACGCTGATAGTTAGGGCGCGAAGATTTATTTTGAAAAGAAATTTTTTTAAATGATTTAAAAAAAATTAGTTAAAGATTTTTTCAGGAAATAGAAAATTTTTCTTTAATTTTTTTTTTTTTTTTTTTCGCGTGATAGAAAAACTTTTTTCTTTAAAAAAATTTTACGAATTTAATTTTTTTTTCGCGTTGTAGAAAAAACTTTGTAGAATTTATTTTTCTTTCTTAAGAATTTTTCTTTTAAAATTAGCAAGCATGGAATTTTTTTTCTTTTTAAAATTTTCTTTTACGAACTTAATTTTGAATTTGGACTCGTTAGAAAATTTGTTGTTCGAAAATTATTTTTAACTCGGGTAATGTTAGTTGAATTATTTTTCCCTGAACGCTAACATGGAATTCGAACACGGTAAGTTTGTGAAATGAGCCTTCTTTCAGAAATATGATCCCATTTAAAATGTCTCTTGTGAAATTCTGTTAAGTGGTTTTCTTTGCATGCTTTTGTTAGTCTAGCATGTTTAACAAATCTGTAGTCATATAACATCAATCGCTGAGTTATTTTCGTGAATTTTTTCTGGAATGAGTGTGAGAAGATTTTTTTTTCACTTAAAATTTTCTGAAGTGTGTTGTTTGAGAAGTTGATATGTGTAGAAAAACCTATTTTATCATTTTAGTATAAATTTTTGGAGGAAATGTACTATAACATGACGATATATACTGTAGAAATGAATTAGCGAGACTTAGAAAATGTCGCGATTTGCTTAAAATTTTCTTATGTGTGTCGTCCCAGAAGGGATGTTAGACTTTCGCATAGAGTGTTGCCACCGAATAAAGATTAATATAGTGTTGTCACTGAATAAAGAGAAATGTAGATAACGAAATAAAATTGAAAGATGTTGGCATTCAATAAAGTGAAATGTATATGACGAAATAAAATTAAAAGATGATGCCACCAAATAAAGATAAATATATGCAAAGAAATAAAAGGTAATGCCACCGAATTAAGAAAAATAAAGTGTTGCCATTGAAAAAATGAGAAATAATAAAATAGACATTTAAATTCTTCTTAACAACACATAAGAAAATGAAATGCAAAAATTGTGTTAAAATTAAATTTGTAAATTAAAGTGTTGCCATTGAAAAAATGAGAAATAATAAAATAAAATAAACATTTAAGATAACATCACATAAGCAAAAGAAATATAACATTTTCTTTAAAAAGTAAATACGTAAATTAAAATATAGCAGTGAAATAATAATAATATAATAATAACATTGAAATAATAATAAAGAAAACGTTGAAGTGAAAAATAAAGAAAGTTTGTCTTTTGACTCATACACATTTTTTAGCGGTTAGTATATATTAGACAAAGTGAGAGAAAATTCAAAGCTTCAATTTTTCAGAAAATTAACTTGATTTTTGGACGATTTAAGCATAATGTTTGTATGAGAGTTTTTTTCTTGCAAAGGAACTATTTGTCGTTTCTTTCATAAAACGGTAATTTAACAATTATGTCGACATTCAACAATTTAACCTAGTTTTTCTGAATAAACACTTAAATAATAATAAGTGTAAAAATTCCTTTTCCACAATTGATGTGGAATGATATTGACTCCCGGTACTGTATGAAAATTCTTTCACCTACTCCCCGTTACTTAATTAGCATATCATCTTATACATAGTGAAACTTAGTTAAGTTTTTAAACATTGTGATTAACATGCTAGAAGAAAATTAATTAATTCAACGATTATTTGACGGAAAATGTAAGACATAAAATATTTGATTTAAGAGATTTGTAACAGTGAATTTATATAAAGAGTTTTACCTACATTTACCTAAATATATCTTATTCTACATGATTGTGTGAGGAAATACCTAAGTTTAACATTATACATATAACATAGTTGAAATAGTTTCGTTAAAATAAATTTTTTGACTCGTTGAACCCTATATCATAAACTTATTTGAATTACGCAATATTCACCCACTTAAACATTTTCTGAAGAAATTTTCAGATAATAGCTTTGAAATTTCTCTAAATTTCAGTAAGAATTGAGGTTTGTTTGAACATATTACCTGGTGGATTTCTCAAGACAAATACCTTTCAAAGGTTTTATCTAATCTTAACTCATTGAATAATCTACGTTCGCAGATAACCATGTTCGGACTTGCTTAAGTTTATCTTTTCGAGTGAATGTTCTCCCGATGATAATTTTAAAAGTTATCATTTAACTATTGATTAGCAATGGTTGAATAATTGTAAAAGCCATGCACTGCTTTATTATTTAACACTGATAACACTGAATCGCGTTTAATGAAACATATAATTCTTCCATTATGTTTGCACATGTTTCAAACGTTATTATTCACATAAAATCATATAAGTTTTTATTTCCTTTGGAATTTTCCTAATGGCAAAGATATAGAAAGAAAATATGAAATTAGACGTGTGAGCAATTAAACTTAACTTGGTTAATTTTTTGTTTGTTTGTTTGTTTTGCTCGAAGAAATATTTAAAAAATCTGAAATTGTTCTAATTATTTGTAGAAATTATTTTTCTCGCATATTTGAAAATTTATGCATGCTGAAAAATATTGAAAGACTTGAAAATATTTACATCACTTGTAGAAGACTTGCTTTTTTTGCCCCCTCGTGTCCAAGATGAAATTATTAAATTGTTTGCAACAAGCTTCATTTATTTATGATGTACCCTTGAAAATTTCTACAACTATGAAAATTTTCACACCACTGAAAAATATTGAAAGACTTGAAATCGTTTTCATGTCTCGATGAAATTATTTTCTCACAATTAAGCACTTGAACAATAATGGAAGAAGTTTTTGTATTAACACCTTTGAAAGGAGGTTGTTTTATAATTTTCTTTGCAGCAAGGATTTTGTAGGAAAAACGATGATAGTCCTTGGTTTCATTCATTATCATGGTTGGAAAAACGATGATAGTCCTTGGTTTCATCCATTCTCATGAATGGAAAAACGATGATAGTTCTTGGTTTCATTCACTATCATGATTGGAAAAACGATGACAGTCCTTTATTTCTTAAAATTCTTGAAAAATGTTTGAAAGATATGATTTCTTGATAACTGAGTCTTGATAGTTTCATGAACTGCCACCACCCCGTCGTCTTTGGATAAAGCACCACACACAAAAATAGAATGTTATTAAAAATAATATTATCTTCTCTGTCCCTTTTTTTCCAGAAGTCATTTTTATGACTTTATTTTAAAAGATGGGTACATGATTGAGAATACTTGCAAGAAATAACGATGAGAGATCATTGTTAGTTTATAAAAACTCATTCTTAAAAAATTTCTTGTCGGATAGTTTTTGAAAAATATTTGATAAATATTTGCTTGAAAGGAAGAACGACGAAAGTGCTTGGGTAGTTCATGAGAACTCATTCTTGAAAAATGTGGTTTCTTGCCCGATATCAGGTATGAAACCCGGTCCGCTGGGGCAACCCGGCAGGTAGGGGCCTGATCATCGCTTAGAAAGAACTTATACTTGATTTTGAATCTTTGAAGAAGTACCTGTCATTCGTTGGATTCACACAGAAATTACATCACGTTAAAAGAAGAATTCCCATTGAAAAAAAAGGGAGAGAATTGAAAAACAGTTTAAATATTAAAGTGACTTTTTTTTTTAATAGTTTCATGAATAATGATAACTACGAATTTAACAACATTTCCGCGAATGAAATTTTAAACACTTGCTATGCATATTGCAGAGTGTAAACATATATTTAATTTCAACGACATTTAGAAACCTTTCGAAGGAAAGATTTTTTAGCATAGGGTGTTGCCACCAAATAAAGCGAAATATATTACCTTTCAAATTCCCCCCTTCACGTTTTATGTAAGTGGAAGCATTATTTTTACATTTTACATATAAAGAGAAAAATTAAACATACCTTAACCCGCTTGATTTAAATGCGTCTGCATTCATCACTCACTCAACGTGAAATAAGAAAAAAAAGATGGTGAATTTCATATCAGTTAACATAATATCACGTAACAACGTCATATCGTGCGATTGGTGAATAGCACAACCACGTGATTCGATATCAATGAATGATAACATTTCCTAGTTTTACAAGTATCACATTGTTCTTATCGTGGTTTTCGAGAGAATCGTCCTACCTCTTATCCTCACCTTGTGTAATCTTGTATTTGTTACCTTCCCTGAAATGTAAATGTTATTTTCGAGAACTGTTACAGATGAAAGTTATTATTTCATCATTATTTAATTAGTACTTAGGTAGTTAAAACCACCAATAGCTAAATGTAATTAGAACATTAATTGATTTTTATCACGATTACCCGAATCTTAGATCGCATCAAGGGTTAAGATTCTTCTGCCATGAGTAGTGTTGAGACGAAAATTTGAACTTAGTTAATATATATTATCACTCTCGCTTACCGAAGACAACACTCTCGTTTACGTTTCTTGTGTGTGCAACGAAAAATTAGTTTATCTGATGTAAAGTGTAAAAAGTTGAATTGAAGCAAGCTGATATACTTAATGATTTTAAAACTCTGATGTTTTATCCTGGTGCGCTATATCGCTTGAGCATATGATTGACAATCGGGAAATGCAGGAGATTTAATTATTTTTTCATTCTAAATGTTTCATCGAACTTTCTGAAGAAAATGTAGCACATCACATTAAAAAAGGATTTTTAAAGATAAGTAAATTTTCTTTGAAGAAATCGATTTCATATAAGGAAAATCCCTGAAAACATTACACGGTCACTTTGTTTCGACCCAGCAGGAATTGAAACTACAAACTTAGGCCCAGGCATTGCAATATATGACAAGACATAATGATTTTAGATGCTATGCTATTTTTGGCGATCGATTATCCACATGAGGGATTTGAGAACGAGGAGAGATGACATTCGTGAGGGTCGTTCTAAAGAAAGCTAACTCTGTTTTTTGCAAGGTTACAAGAAAATCGCGGATATCTCTGTTTATCATGTTACTTTTACTTATCAAACTTAAGGACCACCATTTTAAAATCTCGGTTTTACCCAATTTACCTCTTTTGCTCAACTTAACTTTGCTATTTGACAGAAAATTATTTTTGCTGTTTGACAGAAAATCATTTAAACAATTTAACTTCCTCATTTTCAGAGTTATCTAACATACTATTTGTTATCAACTGTTATGTACACATCCACAATGCAATGTCTTCTTAAAATACTGAAGAAAATTAAATATACATTGAAGGAAATTTTCAAACATCATTTAAAATAACAACAAACTCGATGTCAAGAGGTGAACGAAAAAAAAAATATATATATAAGACAAAATAAATAAAAAAGAAGAATTTGAATTATTAACAGAAAAAATTTACAAATGAACAAAAATGTATTAGCTTGGTTAAAAGATTTTTCCCAAGTTTTCAAAAAGCTTTTGAATATTTACAACGTAACAAAAATTTTGCATTCTCAAGCTAACAAATAAAAATAACCATTGAATGATACAAATAACATTTTGGTTGGCAAAATTTGAGAGTCCTTGTTTTCTAAGAAGGTTTGTTTAATTTCTTTAAAGCTCATAAAAATCGCAGGAGGTGAACTCATGTTTGGAAGAAAGAATGATGAAAGTCCTAAAGTTTTTGAAAAATATGTGAATTGAACACTTGCTTCGAAAAAAGAAGGATGAGAATCCTCAGTTTGTTAGAAGATTTGCTTGATTTTTTAATTGTTTTTGGTAAATGCACGGTTTAAACACATGCATGAAAGAAAGGACGATGATACTCCTTGGATAATTCATGAGAACTAATTTAAAAATATATGTTAGTTAACAAAACAAAGTTTTTGAGAAAATTAAGTTAAAAAATTTAAGGTAAGAAGAACAAAATAAGTTTTAAAAAAATGAAGTAGAGAAACAAAAACAACATAAGAAAAAAAAAACTTTAAAAAAATATTATTAGGTTGAACGTTTGTAAAATTTGATCGTTTTCTGTTTTAACTCATGAATGAATTCATCCTTCCATTCAATTGTTTATCCTGGCAACCATATGTTTATTCATCACATTACCAACCAACTTCTAACCACATCAAACGATTATTTATAGTATTAACGATTTATTTCTGCCCAAGTGCAGAAAGTAAACCGATGACATTATCGAAAAATAAAGGACTATCAAATAGACTTTGTTGTAACTTGAAGTAGACAAACATTTTTGAAAAAATAAACTTAGACTCAGAAACTCATTTATCATAGAGTTCGAATGAAAATTTGAAAAGTTTGTTCATTTCCCGCGAAAACTCGCTTATGCATTTTTAGACATATGTAAAAATCACCACAATGTTATATTTAAATTAATTAAATTCTAACTATTTCACATTAGTTTGCAATATAAGTAACTTGAAATATTTCTTTGCTAACTAGGGTTAACACTAATTCGACTTAAAAATTTCTTTTGCAGATTTTCTATGATAAACCTTTTACCATTTTCAGTTCAATTTGGTTTCATGAAATATATCTGCAGAACTTTAATTTTACTCTGTTAGTTTATTATTTCAAATTTTCGTTGAATAGTTCCATTATTATTTTTAATAAATAATTACATACTATAACAATTTAATTTTAAAACACTGAAATTCTAACATATAACTTATTTAAAATCATAAAATATTCAACACTTACCTAAAGCGCCAGCTAACTCAAAAGACGTGCGCCTCACACAACGACTTGGAATGAAATGAGAGAATGTTATCAGGGAGACCGGATGTCATGTGAATACTTCCTGCCGTTTGAGTGGATGATAGCGCACTCACGTGATTCCTTATCAGTGACGTCATCACCTAGATAAGAACAAGTAGATAAGCAGCTTTCGCGGCATTTTCATCAATGTTTTCGAGTGAGTGGACATGCATGCTTGTCTCTGCTATCTATGTCTTGTCTAAACTCGTCCAAACATGTCTAAAACTTGTTGTTGCTTCTTTATTACCTAGTTTATTTTTAATTACTATGCTAGATTAGATTATTGAAACAATTAATTACTAATAATAATTATATAATTTCCGTTAATTAATAATTATATTAATTAAAAAAATTATTCCTGTTTGAGAAAACATGAAAGACCGATGACATAAACCGATGAATGGCTTTGCATATTTTCTGAGAACTTAGTCAAACAAAATCTGATTTCCCATATATTTATATTTTTGTTAGATTAGATAATTGAAACAAATAATTGCTAATTGTAATTAAATTATTTTCGTTAATTAATAATCATATTAATTACAATAATAATTGATTTATATATGAATTAATTCATAATACATAGTATCGATTTTAGAAATAACTTAAATTTCTTTTGCAAGCGAAAAAGAATACTTCGAATCTGTACGTGTGTTAGAAAATTCTTATGTGTGGAAACTAGAAAGGAAAAAATGATGAGACTGCTTGGATATTTCAAGCAAACACTAATCATACATTATTCAAGAGTTAAAAGAAATCAGATTTTTCATGAGTGAGTTTTCAAGACGTATCCAACGGTTGTCATCGTTCTTCCTTTCTAGTTTCCACACATAAGAATTTTCTAACACACGTACAGATTTGAAGTATTCTTTTTCGCTTGCAAAAGAAATTTAAGTTATTTCTAAAATCGATACTATGTATTATGAATTAATTCATATATAAATCAATTATTATTGTAATTAATATGATTATTAATTAACGAAAATAATTTAATTACAATTAGCAATTATTTGTTTCAATTATCTAATCTAACAAAAATATAAATATATGAGAAATCAGATTTTGTTTGACTAAGTTCTCAGAAAATATGCAAAGCCATTCATCGGTTTATGTCATCGGTCTTTCATGTTTTCTCAAACAGGAATAACTTTTTTAATTAATATAATTATTAATTAACGGAAATTATATAATTATTATTAGTAATTAATTGTTTCAATAATCTAATCTAGCATAGTAATTAAAAATAAACTAGGTAATAAAGAAGCAACAACAAGTTTTAGACATGTTTGGACGAGTTTAGACAAGACATAGATAGCAGAGACAAGCATGCATGTCCACTCACTCGAAAACATTGATGAAAATGCCGCGAAAGCTGCTTATCTACTTGTTCTTATCTAGGTGATGACGTCACTGATAAGGAATCACGTGAGTGCGCTATCATCCACTCAAACGGCAGGAAGTATTCACGTGACATCCGGTCTCCCTGATAACATTCTCTCATTTCATTCCAAGTCGTTGTGTGAGACGCACGTCTTTTGAGTTAGCTGGCGCTTTAGGTAAGTGTTGAATATTTTATGATTTTAAATAAGTTATATGTTAGAATTTCAGTGTTTTAAAATTAAATTGTTATAGTATGTAATTATTTATTAAAAATAATAATGGAACTATTCAACGAAAATTTGAAATAATAAACTAACAGAGTAAAATTAAAGTTCTGCAGATATATTTCATGAAACCAAATTGACCTGAAAATGGTAAAAGGTTTATCATAGAAAATCTGCAAAAGAAATTTTTAAGTCGAATTAGTGTTAACCCTAGTTAGCAAAGAAATATTTCAAGTTACTTATATTGCAAACTAATGTGAAAGAGTTAGAATTTAATTAATTTAAATATAACATTGTGGTGATTTTTACATATGTCTAAAAATGCATAAGTGAGTTTTCGCGGGAAATGAACAAACTTTTCAAATTTTCATTCGAACTCTATGATAAATGAGTTTCTGAGTCTAAGTTTATTTTTTCAAAAATGTTTGTCTACTTCAAGTTGTGAGAAAACTTCTCACAGTATTTAAATTTGGTTTAATTTTATTCCCTTTCAGCTATTTTTTTGCATCGATGTCTATTTAAACTCAATCTTTACGCCGCGATGTTGACGCTTTTATATCTCACCGTAAAGCAAGTTCATTTTTCACCGCCGATATTCATATCTGCGTTGGGAGCGGATCGGCAGCTTGCGCATGCGCACTCTGCTATTTTAGGAGCACGTCTTGGAGCTCTCGTTTTGTCGGAGTTGATTTGCCTTATGATGACGTCATTGAAATTATGCGCCGCCCTCTTTTGACGCCGATCGCTGACAGGAGAATTAAGTTTGGTTTCGCTTTCCAATCAGTGAAACATTTTGAATTCTGCAGCTTGTAATTCGATTTTCATTAATTTCCCGTAAATGTTAATTTAGCTAATCAATTTAAATTCTGCCTTTTAATTACTTTGTCAACTCCGTATTCATCATTTAAATACTAAAACTCGTTAATTTCAAATTCAGAATTTGGTTTGATGTTGTCTGAAAAAGATGTGTCTTTTAACGTAGTTTTAGCGGAGCGCGGCCCGCCGGCCGTTCGAATGTCGTGCCGCTTTTTTTTGGCCGAATGAGTTTGATATTTTATTTAAGTGGATGTGTTTTTTTCTCAAAGTTTAATCCTTTAAAGTTGTGCTGCTCTCATTAAAAGGAATCCCATAGATTTATTCCATGTTGGCTGCTATTTTTCTTCTTAAAAGATTAGTTCTTCTATTTTAAAATGGTGACCAGAAGCAAGTATTTTCATAACCTTCTACTGCTACTAACGTAAGAAATAAAGAATATTTATTTTCATCACTTTGCCTCTTCATTGTCTACAATTCAAGTAAGACGTTTCCAGTTTTTTATCATTTTTTTTAACGATCAATAGTAATTTATAAAAAGATCTTCACAACGAGTACTTAACCCTTTTACGATCACAACACAAATTATTCTCGCCACATTTGGTGCCGTAGTACCTTTCGAATTGCAACAGTGGTTGCTTTGGGATTATTGCAATTTTGAAAATAATGATTCTTGAAGATAAATTTTTAGAACTTTTTGTTCTTTTTTTAGGAATTATGAGAGTTTTGGTTGAAATATTTTAATAGAAGCTACATTTTCATAAAACTTGTTCTAATTTTTGAAGAAAATTAAGATCGTTATGCAAGAAAGTCAAGTAAATTCTTTTTGAGGAATTGTTCTCATTAGTTAAAAAAAGGAAAATGGTTTATTTAATTCAAGATTTATTGGATATAATTTATGAAAATATTTTAGAATATTTGATGTTCTTGTTCTTATAGATTCTTGAGTTATGCCATTTTTATGTTAAATAGTTGCATTTTCTTTTTTACAATATTCTAAAGAATTCATATTTAAATTTTACTATATTTTGTAGAATGTATTTTTATTCAATCAAGAAATGAATTTATATAATTACAATATTGAAAATGAATTTTATGTTGGTGCAAATAATAGCAATATTCTATTCTAAGAATAAAATTCTGAGGCAGTTACACATTTTTTTAATTGGTTAAAAATTTTGGAATTAAAAATAATTTTGAAGAATAATTGTTGAAATTGAAATATTTTTGTAAATGAATTTATGTTCTCAAATAATTTCAATGATTTGAAATTTGGCAAAAATTGTTCTCAAGAACATAATGTGATATTTTAGGAGGCATGGCTTTTGGGTTATTTTTTTATTTTCTACTTATTAATGGCACTTTAAATGAATTATAAATTTGAATTTCAATATATATATTAAAAAAAAGATTGAAATTTTATTGAAGTATTATTTTTAATTCTTATTGCTGAGAAATTTTGTTCTTCACTTAAAGTTGTTCTCATCTCATTATGCCTATTTTCTCCAACTGAAGTTTGGTATTCTTCATGTAATTTATAGTAGTAATTATCCTGTATGATTATTTTGAAGTATTGCCTGCTTCTCTGAATAACAAAATAAAATGTGAAAATTTATGGACAGTTATCCTCTTTGAAAAGTTCTTAGACTTGCTCCTTGGATGATTTGGGAAATATGCTGATATGGTTAGCATGTTGTCTTGTGGACTAGTCTGATTTCATCTCTAATATTTAAAGAACTGTTCCTGTTTTTAAATTTACCGGTTGATGTTGTTATAGAACTCTCAGCTAACAAATTGGAAATATTCAAAATTTTCATTGCTTCAATTCTCTTTGGCAAATTCAATTCTTTCACAAATTTATAAGTCTATGCATGACATAACCACATCGACATCATCATACCTTATTCTCAAGTTGCTTTATAAAAATAAAAAGAGCAACATTATTTTTTTCATTTAAAATGAAATGGGGCTTCTTCAATCCTGTAACAGTTCTACTTAAAAATTCCATTCACCATAAGAAAAATATATTTTCCTTGCCAATAGTGAAGATTACTTTTATATATTTATTAACTATCAATAGTTCTTAAGTTATGTGCTTTTTGCCATATTTAATTATGACTGTTCCTGTATATGCTGCTAGAAATTTTTTTTAATTACCTGTAATGACATTCTTCAGACTCTTCTTCCATTCATCTGTTGCTTACCTGATGAAGGTGGTCAGTGGTTTTGTGTGACATCCATTTCTTCTGGTCTCTTCTCTGTTGTTGCACATGTTATCATGGAAGCTAAAAATTATAAAATTACCTACCCACTTCTTCAAAAGTTTCCTACATCTACAATAGTTTATTTTTTTGTGTGTATGTTTCGTATCCAGCCATAAGATGCCTGGTGAAGATGTTGTTCATTTATAGGCAAATATCCATTTGTGAAACCACTTCATTAGAGTTCTTCGGTTTGTGAAGCTACAATAGTGTTTACTACTTTGTTCTCTTAAAAATAAATAATTTTCATTACTGATTATGATAGTGTGTCAGTTAACGTTTCTCATGTGAGAGTAAATATCCTCATCAAGTGAAATTGTTGACTTGCATACTGCTAGAACTCAGTTACTCACACCATATCATTATTCTAAGTCTTCTCAAAACAAGGAAGTTTAAAATTATATTACCTGAAAATTACTGATATATTTTACCTTCGACAACTTTATTTTATTATGCTGCATTTTCTCCAAATATTCTAGCAGGTGCAATTAAAAGTATTCAGATTTAATTTTTGCTTGTGTGTAGCAATTCATCCTCACATTGCAAAATTTTTGCTCATTGATAATCAAGTGTAAATTCTCAATTAATATAAGAAGTTTGTGAATATTTGTTACAGTGTTTATGCAAGATCAAGTTATTTTGAAAAGTTCCCATATTTATTTATTTATTATGTGCATAGTGCCTTTTACTTTAATCTTATTTCATACCCAAAGCCTCTAAGTTTTTATTTTGCCATTTGCCTCATTGATTTTTTAAAAAAAAGATTCGTTCATTTTGAAGATTTTTTTTGTTTTATGAAGAATTGAATAGTAAAAATGATCTTCATTTTGAAGTTTTCAATGTTTTATGAAGAAAGTGAAATTTATTAATGTCTTCTCTTCATACCTACAAATAATACAAGAAGATTACAGAAAAGCACAACTCTAGATGGAAATTTTTACCAGCGCATTTATATATATATAGAATTTTTTTTCTATAAATCATCTAGTGAATTTTTTTTTTACAAAAAAAAGTGCTTCTTGACCTCAAATACCGATTATGTCCTATCATACTACATTTCATCATAAGTGCACCGCCGACTTCTCATCCTTCTTCTGCAAAAGTGATTCGTGTATGTGTCGCAGGAGTTATGATTGCTCTGCAGTGATGAGTACGATGTCGTCAGTTAGTGCTTCAAAAGGAATTCAATGCATTCTCATATTGTGTCATATTTAAAATTTTCTGATGTCATCATGCAAAGATCATCTATTTTGATGATTATTATGTGAATGTTCCAGTTTTTTTCGACAGCATCTGTTTTGGTGTATGCAATTATCTATTTTAGTGCTTGTGTACAACCTTAAAATGAAATACTAGTACCAGTGTACCACTTCATGTTGTGTTACTAAACTTTCAGTGACATCAAGTTAATCTTTAATAGCCTTGTTCCATATGGCTCTGGACTCAATGAACATCATTTTGAATCCAAAAACATTGCCTTTACCCACCTGCAGTTACACAGTGTTATTATATTTAAAATTTTCTTTTACCTAAGATGTTAGGAGCCTTGTTAGGAGATCCAAGCCACCTAAAATTTTACGTAGGAGTTCTTATATGTGTTTATTTTTGTTCATAGATATGCTGGTGGCTAGGGCATGATGGTCGTCGACATGGTTGTGAACTTCAATATTTACATATATATATCTAATTTTTTTTTTGTTTGTTTACGGTGTTGCTGATGATTTATCTTTGTCATTATCATCATTGTGAGCTTAACATTGAATTGTAATAATTTTATTTCTATATTATATTTAAATGATTATTTTAAAATTATATTCCTGGTAGATGGTATTTTAGTTTTATAAACTCATGATTTTGTCAATTTTTTTTCTTTCATTCTATATGGAAGTACTTAATTTTTTTTTTTTTTTTTTTTGGTGATCACCAGTCTATCATATTTTGAAGAAAAACCATGGTATATGTATATTTATCTAATCTTTTGAGTCTCATACATATATATTAAGAATTCTTATGTAAATTTTTATTTAGAGTAAAGTATAAAGTTCAAAGAAATTGTGTCTAAGATGGGATTTATGACACTTAATTAAGACATGTCTTTTGATTGAAATAGCAACTTGTTTCTATGGGATACTTTGTTTGGGTGATTGAGTAGTGCACGACTCAGTTACACAATTGGTATCACATACAATTGGTTGTCTGTTTTATTTTAAATGAAATACTAAGTTTGATACACTAAAATGATATCATTATGTTTTATGAAAGTTTATTTATATATGGCCATTTCATTTCCTTTCATGTTAAGAGTAATAAAGAAAACTCTTTATTTTTTTAGATATAATTCTAAAATTAAAAAGTCCTAGGCATGTTGTAAAAGTCAAATTACAAAATATTTTTCTTGACTTTTTTGTTGCTTTTGTATTTGCAACTTTTATCAGAAGTTAATTCTGTTTTTATTTGGTACCAAGATAGCAAAATTTGTTTTGACTAGTCAATGATCTCAATTTTGTTTGTTAACTTAAAATAAGTTAACACTTTTATCATGATAATTTTATGAGATCAAATAGAAGGTTTTGCCAATGTTACTGTATTTTTGGCATTTTTTATTGTATACTTGATGTATTGTATACTTTTGGATTATGAATGTACTTTATGCAATGTATATTCTTTTTCTCTCTCTTACTTTTGGTCACCAATTTTTTTTCAACTGTTAAATCACCAATTTTTTTTCCAGCACCAATTTTTTTTCAACTGTTAAATCACCAATTTTTTTTCCAGCACCAATTTTTTTTTCAGCACCTTAACTTTAAATTTTAATGTTCGCATTTAATGATTTTTTTATCGCCTTGGCAGTTCAAAATTTTGTCATCCCATTTTCTGTCAAAGGTTTTTGATCGATTTTGCCTTTTACATCTCCTGGTCTTACAAAATTTTCTCGGTGAAGGGAGGTAATGTGAGAATACTTCTCACAGTATTTAAATTTGGTTTAATTTTATTCCCTTTCAGCTATTTTTTGCATCGATGTCTATTTAAACTCAATCTTTACGCCGCGATGTTGACGCTTTTATATCTCACCGTAAAGCAAGTTCATTTTTCACCGCCGATATTCATATCTGCGTTGGGAGCGGATCGGCAGCTTGCGCATGCGCACTCTGCTATTTTAGGAGCACGTCTTGGAGCTCTCGTTTTGTCGGAGTTGATTTGCCTTATGATGACGTCATTGAAATTATGCGCCGCCCTCTTTTGACGCCGATCGCTGACAGGAGAATTAAGTTTGGTTTCGCTTTCCAATCAGTGAAACATTTTGAATTCTGCAGCTTGTAATTCGATTTTCATTAATTTCCCGTAAATGTTAATTTAGCTAATCAATTTAAATTCTGCCTTTTAATTACTTTGTCAACCCCGTATTCATCATTTAAATACTAAAACTCGTTAATTTCAAATTCAGAATTTGGTTTGATGTTGTCTGAAAAAGATGTAGTCTTTTAACGTAGTTTTAGCGGAGCGCGGCCCGCCAGTCGTTCGAATGTCGTGCCGCTTTTTTTTTGGCCGAATGAGTTTGATATTTTATTTAAGTGGATGTGTTTTTTTCTCAAAGTTTAATCCTTTAAAGTTGTGCTGCTCTCATTAAAAGGAATCCCATGGATTTATTCCATGTTGGCTGCTATTTTTCTTCTTAAAAGATTAGTTCTTCTATTTTAAAATGGTGACCAGAAGCAAGTATTTTCATAACCTTCTACTGCTACTAACGTAAGAAATAAAGAATATTTGTTTTCATCACTTTGCCTCTTCATTGTCTACAATTCAAGTAAGACGTTTCCAGTTTTTTATCATTTTTTTTAACGATCAATAGTAATTTATAAAAAGATCTTCACAACGAGTACTTAACCCTTTTACGATCACAACACAAATTATTCTCGCCACACAAGTTACAACAAAGTATATTTGATAGTCCTTTATTTTTCGATAATGTCATCGGTTTACTTTCTGCACTTGGGCAGAAATAAATCGTTAATACTATAAATAATCGTTTGCTGTGGTTAGAAGTTGGTTGGTTATGTGATGAATAAACATATGGTTGCCAGGATAAACAATTGAATGGAAGGATGAATTCATTCATGAGTTAAAACAGAAAACGATCAAATTTTACAAACGTTCAACCTAATAATATTTTTTTAAGTTTTTTTTTCTTCTTATGTTGTTTTTTTTCTGTACTTCATTTTTTTTAAACTTATTTTGTTCTTCTTACCTTAAATTTTTTAACTTAATTTTCTCAAAAACTTTGTTTTGTTAACTAACATATATTTTTAAATTAGTTCTCATAAATTATCCAAGGAGTATCATCGTCCTTTCTTTCATGCATGTGTTTAAACCGTGCATTTACCAAAAACAATTAAGAAATCAAGCAAATCTTCTAACAAACTGAGGATTCTCATCCTTCTTTTTTCGAAGCAAGTGTTCAATTCACATATTTTTCAAAAACTTTAGGACTTTCATCATTCTTTCTTCCAAACATGAGTTCACCTCCTGCGATTTTTATGAGCTTTAAAGAAATTAAACAAACCTTCTTAGAAAACAAGGACTCTCAAATTTTGCCTACCAAAATGTTATTTGTATCATTCAATGGTTATTTTTATTTGTTAGCTTGAGAATGCAAAATTTTTGTTATGTTGTAAATATTCAAAAGCTTTTTGAAAACTTGGGAAAAATCTTTTAACCAAGCTAATACATTTTTGTTCATTTGTAAATTTTTTCTGTTAATAATTCAAATTCTTCTTTTTTATTTATTTTGTCTTATATATATATTTTTTTTTTTCGTTCACCTCTTGACATCGAGTTTGTTGTTATTTTAAATGATGTTTGAAAATTTCCTTCAATGTATATTTAATTTTCTTCAGTATTTTAAGAAGACATTGCATTGTGGATGTGTACATAACAGTTGATAACAAATAGTATGTTAGATAACTCTGAAAATGAGGAAGTTAAATTGTTTAAATGATTTTCTGTCAAACAGCAAAAATAATTTTCTGTCAAATAGCAAAGTTAAGTTGAGCAAAAGAGGTAAATTGGGTAAAACCGAGATTTTAAAATGGTGGTCCTTAAGTTTGATAAGTAAAAGTAACATGATAAACAGAGATATCCGCGATTTTCTTGTAACCTTGCAAAAAACAGAGTTAGCTTTCTTTAGAACGACCCTCACGAATGTCATCTCTCCTCGTTCTCAAATCCCTCATGTGGATAATCGATCGCCAAAAATAGCATAGCATCTAAAATCATTATGTCTTGTCATATATTGCAATGCCTGGGCCTAAGTTTGTAGTTTCAATTCCTGCTGGGTCGAAACAAAGTGACCGTGTAATGTTTTCAGGGATTTTCCTTATATGAAATCGATTTCTTCAAAGAAAATTTACTTATCTTTAAAAATCCTTTTTTAATGTGATGTGCTACATTTTCTTCAGAAAGTTCGATGAAACATTTAGAATGAAAAAATAATTAAATCTCCTGCATTTCCCGATTGTCAATCATATGCTCAAGCGATATAGCGCACCAGGATAAAACATCAGAGTTTTAAAATCATTAAGTATATCAGCTTGCTTCAATTCAACTTTTTACACTTTACATCAGATAAACTAATTTTTCGTTGCACACACAAGAAACGTAAACGAGAGTGTTGTCTTCGGTAAGCGAGAGTGATAATATATATTAACTAAGCTCAAATTTTCGTCTCAACACTACTCATGGCAGAAGAATCTTAACCCTTGATGCGATCTAAGATTCGGGTAATCGTGATAAAAATCAATTAATGTTCTAATTACATTTAATTATTGGTGGTTTTAACTATCTAAGTACTAATTAAATAATGATGAAATAATAACTTTCATCTGTAACAGTTCTCGAAAATAACATTTACATTTCAGGGAAGGTAACAAATACAAGATTACACAAGGTGAGGATAAGAGGTAGGACGATTCTCTCGAAAACCACGATAAGAACAATGTGATACTTGTAAAACTAGGAAATGTTATCATTCATTGATATCGAATCACGTGGTTGTGCTATTCACCAATCGCACGATATGACGTTGTCACGTGATATTATGTTAACTGATATGAAATTCACCATCTTTTTTTTTCTTATTTCACGTTGAGTGAGTGATGAATGCAGACGCATTTAAATCAAGCGGTTTAAGGTATGTTTAATTTTTCTCTTTATATGTAAAATGTAAAAATAATGCTTCCACTTACATAAAACGTGAAGGGGGGAATTTGAAAGGTAATATATTTCGCTTTATTTGGTGGCAACACCCTATGCTAAAAAATCTTTCCTTCGAAAGTTTTCTAAATGTCGTTGAAATTAAATATATGTTTACACTCTGCAATATGCATAGCAAGTGTTTAAAATTTCATTCGCGGAAATGTTGTTAAATTCGTAGTTATCATTATTCATGAAACTATTAAAAAAAAAAGTCACTTTAATATTTAAACTGTTTTTCAATTCTCTCCCTTTTTTTTTTCAATGGGAATTCTTCTTTTAACGTGATGTAATTTCTGTGTGAATCCAACGAATGACAGGTACTTCTTCAAAGATTCAAAATCAAGTATAAGTTCTTTCTAAGCGATGATCAGGCCCCTACCTGCCGGGTTGCCCCAGCGGACCGGGTTTCATACCTGATATCGGGCAAGAAACCACATTTTTCAAGAATGAGTTCTCATGAACTGCCCAAGCACTTTCGTCGTTCTTCCTTTCAAGCAAATATTTATCAAATATTTTTCAAAAACTATCCGACAAGAAATTTTTTAAGAATGAATTTTTATAAACTAACAATGATCTCTCATCGTTATTTCTTGCAAGTATTCTCAATCATGTACCCATCTTTTAAAATAAAGTCATAAAAATGACTTCTGGTAAAAAAGGGACAGTGAAGATAATATTATTTTTAATAACATTCTATTTTTGTGTGTGGTGCTTTATCCAAAGACGACGGGGTGGTGGCAGTTCATCAAACTATCAAGACTCAGTTATCAAGAAATCATATCTTTCAAACACTTTTCAAGAATTTTAAGAAATAAAGGACTGTCATCGTTTTTCCAATCATGATAGTGAATGAAACCAAGAACTATCATCGTTTTTCCATTCATGAGAATGGATGAAACCAAGGACTATCATCGTTTTTCCAACCATGATAATGAATGAAACCAAGGACTATCATCGTTTTTCCTACAAAATCCTTGCTGCAAAGAAAATTATAAAACAACCTCCTTTCAAAGGTGTTAATACAAAAACTTCTTCCATTATTGTTCAAGTGCTTAATTATGAGAAAATAATTTCATCGAGACATGAAAACGATTTCAAGTCTTTCAATATTTTTCAGTGGTGTGAAAATTTTCATAGTTGTAGAAATTTTCAAGGGTACATCATAAATAAATGAAGCTTGTTGCAAACAATTTCATAATTTCATCTTGGACACGAGGGGGGAAAAAAAAGCAAGTCTTCTACAAGTGATGTAAATATTTTCAAGTCTTTCAATATTTTTCAGCATGCATAAATTTTCAAATATGCGAGAAAAATAATTTCTACAAATAATTAGAACAATTTCAGATTTTTTAAATATTTCTTCGAGCAAAACAAACAAACAAACAAAAAATTAACCAAGTTAAGTTTAATTGCTGACACGTCTAATTTCATATTTTCTTTCTATATCTTTGCCATTAGGAAAATTCCAAAGGAAATAAAAACTTATATGATTTTATGTGAATAATAACGTTTGAAACATGTGCAAACATAATGGAAGAATTATATGTTTCATTAAACGCGATTCAGTGTTATCAGTGTTAAATAATAAAGCAGTGCATGGCTTTTACAATTATTCAACCATTGCTAATCAATAGTTAAATGATAACTTTTAAAATTATCATCGGGAGAACATTCACTCGAAAAGATAAACTTAAGCAAGTCCGAACATGGTTATCTGCGAATGTAGATTATTCAATGAGTTAAGATTAGATAAAACCTTTGAAAGGTATTTGTCTTGAGAAATCCACCAGGTAATATGTTCAAACAAACCTCAATTCTTACTGAAATTTAGAGAAATTTCAAAGCTATTATCTGAAAATTTCTTCAGAAAATGTTTAAGTGGGTGAATATTGCGTAATTCAAATAAGTTTATGATATAGGGTTCAACGAGTCAAAAAATTTATTTTAACGAAACTATTTCAACTATGTTATATGTATAATGTTAAACTTAGGTATTTCCTCACACAATCAATCATGTAGAATAAGATATATTTAGGTAAATGTAGGTAAAACTCTTTATATAAATTCACTGTTACAAATCTCTTAAATCAAATATTTTATGTCTTACATTTTCCGTCAAATAATCGTTGAATTAATTAATTTTCTTCTAGCATGTTAATCACAATGTTTAAAAACTTAACTAAGTTTCACTATGTATAAGATGATATGCTAATTAAGTAACGGGGAGTAGGTGAAAGAATTTTCATACAGTACCGGGAGTCAATATCATTCCACATCAATTGTGGAAAAGGAATTTTTACACTTATTATTATTTAAGTGTTTATTCAGAAAAACTAGGTTAAATTGTTGAATGTCGACATAATTGTTAAATTACCGTTTTATGAAAGAAACGACAAATAGTTCCTTTGCAAGAAAAAAACTCTCATACAAACATTATGCTTAAATCGTCCAAAAATCAAGTTAATTTTCTGAAAAATTGAAGCTTTGAATTTTCTCTCACTTTGTCTAATATATACTAACCGCTAAAAAATGTGTATGAGTCAAAAGACAAACTTTCTTTATTTTTCACTTCAACGTTTTCTTTATTATTATTTCAATGTTATTATTATATTATTATTATTTCACTGCTATATTTTAATTTACGTATTTACTTTTTAAAGAAAATGTTATATTTCTTTTGCTTATGTGATGTTATCTTAAATGTTTATTTTATTTTATTATTTCTCATTTTTTCAATGGCAACACTTTAATTTACAAATTTAATTTTAACACAATTTTTGCATTTCATTTTCTTATGTGTTGTTAAGAAGAATTTAAATGTCTATTTTATTATTTCTCATTTTTTCAATGGCAACACTTTATTTTTCTTAATTCGGTGGCATTACCTTTTATTTCTTTGCATATATTTATCTTTATTTGGTGGCATCATCTTTTAATTTTATTTCGTCATATACATTTCACTTTATTGAATGCCAACATCTTTCAATTTTATTTCGTTATCTACATTTCTCTTTATTCAGTGACAACACTATATTAATCTTTATTCGGTGGCAACACTCTATGCGAAAGTCTAACATCCCTTCTGGGACGACACACATAAGAAAATTTTAAGCAAATCGCGACATTTTCTAAGTCTCGCTAATTCATTTCTACAGTATATATCGTCATGTTATAGTACATTTCCTCCAAAAATTTATACTAAAATGATAAAATAGGTTTTTCTACACATATCAACTTCTCAAACAACACACTTCAGAAAATTTTAAGTGAAAAAAAAATCTTCTCACACTCATTCCAGAAAAAATTCACGAAAATAACTCAGCGATTGATGTTATATGACTACAGATTTGTTAAACATGCTAGACTAACAAAAGCATGCAAAGAAAACCACTTAACAGAATTTCACAAGAGACATTTTAAAAGGGATCATTTTTCTGAAAGAAGGCTCATTTCACAAACTTACCGTGTTCGAATTCCATGTTAGCGTTCAGGGAAAAATAATTCAACTAACATTACCCGAGTTAAAAATAATTTTCGAACAACAAATTTTCTAACGAGTCCAAATTCAAAATTAAGTTCGTAAAAGAAAATTTTAAAAAGAAAAAAAATTCCATGCTTGCTAATTTTAAAAGAAAAATTCTTAAGAAAGAAAAATAAATTCTACAAAGTTTTTTCTACAACGCGAAAAAAAAATTAAATTCGTAAAATTTTTTTAAAGAAAAAAGTTTTTCTATCACGCGAAAAAAAAAAAAAAAAATTAAAGAAAAATTTTCTATTTCCTGAAAAAATCTTTAACTAATTTTTTTTAAATCATTTAAAAAAAATTTCTTTTCAAAATAAATCTTCGCGCCCTAACTATCAGCGTACTCTAACACGATCATTCGCAAAAAATCTTATCCATTCACACTTCCGCTATGCACTTCCGCTAAAATATCACTATCTAACAACACTTCCGGTCTACTTCCGCTCCAAAACGCGCTTATCATCGTCATACTGTAAGATAAAAAACTTCCGAATGA
Source organism: Maratus speciosus (assembly GCA_963932465.1). Classification (NCBI taxonomy): domain Eukaryota; kingdom Metazoa; phylum Arthropoda; class Arachnida; order Araneae; family Salticidae; genus Maratus; species Maratus speciosus. Next base: position 424,400,070 of record OZ010789.1, on the reverse strand, counting down.
CCTTCATTTGACCTTGAGCGAACGCCGGAACGCCGGTGGCGTCAAACTCTCATAATCACACTACTGATGGAGATGCAGTTTGAGAAAAGTTTGGCAGAGAGTATCCGAGCTGATTCTTTTGTAATGGAAAAGAGGCGGGTTTTTTTGTAGCCGGGGAAAATGTGGACATGGTGGTTCTATTGATTGTGTTTTTAAAGTAATGTATTTTAGAGAGAGAGCTGAAGAGTTGTGCCTTTTGTTTAAGAGTGACGATATGTTTTTTTTAATGATTGAAGAGATTTTATTTTGAAGGATAAATTGTTAAATAAAGTTAATATTCAATGTTAAATCATTGTTTGTTTAGTGCTACCAGGGAACCAGATAACATCGTTACAGTATATATTTTTTAGTTCTTAATTTATTTATTTCATTTTCCCTTTTCACGTGAAGATCTTTCAATTTAAAAATTAATTACTGAGGATAAATTATTATTTCGAGTTGTGATTAGCAATGAGTTATTGCATATCAATGTAAATAGCACAAATATTAAAATAACATTCGAGATCTTTCCAGAAATATCATTTGTAGGTATATCAGCTGCTTCCAGGCCACGGCCAGTTAATACAGTTTTATTAATGTTGTTACAACTTTTTCAAGTTCACATATTGAGTGATTTTTTTTTCATAAATGTGTTGTTTAGTGAATGTTTTTTTCAAAAAGGCGTTGTGTGTAGTGTAGAGCTTATAAAAATGCCCAAGCTAAAGAAGAAAAGTTATTTTATGCGTAAATTGAATGGTAGGGTAAGAAAAATATTTGCACGTACGAGTACAGAGAGTCACAGTCAGCGTCCTACAAGTCCCAGCATTAGCAATGAACAACAAATCAGTTCCCCTAACAAGAGAAATGTACAGCGACAGCGTAACAAAGCAAGCCAAGCGAAGCGACTGGCTTCTCCAAGCATGATGCATATACACCGACAGCGTAACAAAGCAAGTCAAGCTAAGCGACTGGCTTCTCCAAGCATGATGCATATAGACCAACAGCGTAATAAAGCAAGCCAAAAGAAGCGACTAGCTTCTCCCAGAAAATATAACTTGCATAAACTGGATAATAGAGAATGCCAGAAAAGGAGATTGCTTTCTCCGGGAGCACGCAAAATACAAAGGCAGCGAGAGATAGTTTGCCAGAAAAAGCGACTACTTTCTCCATCAAAACATGCGCAGCACATTTTGGCGAGAGATAGTTTGCCAGAAAAAGCGACTACTTTCTCCATCAAAACATGCGCAGCACCTTTGGCGAGAGATTGCTTGACAAAAAAAGCGATTTCTCTCCATCTAAACGTGCACAGCACCTTTTGAAATTGCACAAAAACTAAAGAAAAAGACTAAGTGATGCCGCCCAACGAAAGTTACACTGCATAAGGATAAGGAAAGCCCAGAAAGATCGCTTAAAGGATCCTGCAGCTCGAGTTATCCACATAGCGCGAGTTATCTCGTCAAGAGTAACAAGGGAAGACAAGAAGGCGCTACGGCACAGAAGAAATTTGTATAAAAAATTTATTAAAGAGAAGAAAGAAGGCCCAATACACAGTTGTAGCTCGTGTCACAGGCTGTGGTTTAAGTCCTCAGTTAAGTACCGCAATATCACCAGCCTGGACGGACCAACTTTAAACGCGGCTTGTGGGCAAGTGGACGGGGATTTCGTCAGACTGTGCGCCAGTTGCTACAACAGCATAAGAAATAAGAAAATTCCCACTTACTCTCTGGGAAATAAAGCTCTCAACTTTCCCTTTATACCTGAAGAAATCAAGGTGTTGTCAGAGTTAGAAGATAGATTTATATGCCCGAGAATTCCCTTTTTGACAATTCGAGCTGCTTTAAGCGACCAACAATATCTAGTTAAAGGGAGGGCTGTAAATGTGCCTATTGAGGTACCTTCAGCGGTCAGCATACTACCTCGCGTCAATAGCGAAACGAAAGTTGTGCCAATTTGTTTCAAAAGAAGAAAATCCTACAAGACGAACGTAGCATTTGAAAACGTCCGCCCCCATGTCATCGAGAAAGCCGTGATGCTCCTGCAGAATTCGCCACTTTACAGACATTTCAACATCACAGTTAATTTGCAGCGCTTGGATGACGTCACCTTCATGTCCGGGACAGTTACGAATAACAAGGACACAAACAATGACCATCAAAATGATAACCAAGAAGAAGAAGACGATGATGAACCGATCAATATTGAAGATGACCAGACAATGTTGTTGAGTGATGCAATTTTATTCGCACCTGGCGAAGGCCGAAAGCCTGAACCGTTATTCGGAGAGTACGTAGATGCCCAGAGCTTCATTAAGGTTTATGGGGATGAACTCATTCAACAACCGAAAGGCATCAGTTACCAAAACTGGATTAAATCGGAGATAATGCGCGATGATAGGCGATGCGCATACGTGACTAAGCTCTTCTTCTCTGCTTTGAAATTGAGGCTTCAGAAAATTTCCTCAAACATTTCATTTTGCCTCCGTAAAACAAAATAAAAAAAGAAGACTTGCACAGCCAAGCATGTTTTGGACGAAAACACTATCAGAGAGCTGGAAGTCCATGACAGTGGTTTTCGAGTGTTTGCTCCAGACCGTGGTGCGCCTGCGCATTGGGAATTGAAGAAGAAAGAGCTCTTTGCAATGATGCGACAGTTCGGCCCTCACACCATTTTCCTAAAACTGTCTCCAGCAGAAACAAGATGGCCGGAGTTAATGGTTGTTTTAAAAGCCGCTGTAGACAGCGAAATCATTTCGGAAGATATGGATTCAATGCTGAGTTATGATGACAAGGTGTCCCTCGTCAAAACTGATCCTGTGACGGTAGCTCGGTACTTTGAATTCCGAATGAGAAGGCTCTTCCATCTTCTGAAACAAGAGAACAGTGTTTTCAGAGAACACAGGATAGTCGACTACTATATTCGAACTGAGTTTCAGCAACGCGGAAGTCCACACCTGCACTGCCTGTTATGGCTGAGAGATGCCCCGGTGTACCATGAAGGTACTGACAACGGCGATGTTTGTGAGTTCATTGATAAATTTATAAGCTGTTTGAGCCTTATGCCATCAGATTCGCTAGAACTACAAACTCACAAACACACGTTCACGTGTAGAAAGGGGTTGAAAAACAATAACACCAAGTGCAGATTTGACATACCCTTTTTTCCGGTAGCAAGAACCGTTATTTTGTCCCCTCTTGCAGATCAGGAGGTCGACAAAGAACATCAAAAGAAGTTGAAAAAAGTGAGGAGGGAAATTCAGGAGAAACTCTTCGATCTTCACAAACAGCAGGAGGTAAAGTCCCTTGAAGTGTTTCTGATTTTTTTCAATATTTCTTATGACCAGTACATAAGGGTAATCAGGAGTGGGCTAAAAAGAGTTACTGTCCTCCTAAAAAGAGCTTCTCATGAATGTATGATGAATTTCTTTAATTCAGAAATCCTTCTGCTGCACGGAGCCAACATGGACATACAGTTCATTACTGATATGTACAGCTGCGCCACTTACATATTAAATTATCTGAATAAATCAAACAGTGGCATGTCTAAATTACTCCGGGAGGCAGCTACTGAAATTCGTCAAGGCAGTGGCGCACCCAGGGAGGGGGCCAGGGGGCCCTGGCCCCCTCCAAAAGAAAAGGGAGAAAACACTAGAAAAATATCTAAAATATTTACGAGATCAAAGTTCGTTTTTCGTGTGTGTGCGTTTGTGTAAAAAGGTAATTGACACCCTATAAATACCCGGGTCTCCCCAGCCAATTTCAAAGATACACAACTAGAGAAACGCGTTTGCTTGAGACCACATTTCTATATATCATTGGTAATTCTCATTACAAGTGCTGGCTACACTGCAATGCTATCATGCAGTTAAAAAAAAAAGACTTCAACAGTTTTTTCCCCATTATTGCATGCAGTTTTAGAAAACTTTTTTTAAATTGCGAGAATGAAAACCGAAAGTTACAAAGAAAGCTATCACCACCAAAAAAATGACATCCTTTTGGTGTTAAAGTTGAATCATGTTTGTTTCAAGTTTCTCCCAGTCGAACAATTGAGATCCAGCGTCTAGCTTCAGAAGGTCGAGATGTAATATAGTGAACTTCGGTCTAGATCATTATAGTGCAAAACCCTCACTTGGCTGGGTTGCATCCTTAACATTCCTTTTCCTTTTGCTTGGACTTGGAATGCTATACAGAGTTATATGCGAGTACACAAAATTTACACAAAATTTTTTTTTTCTGTAAAAATTTATTTTGTATTTTTACATGACCATTTTGTAGTGACTTTATTGACAATCATATTAATCTTCAAACAAGTTTTTCAGCTGTTAAAAGTAATCTGCATGGAAACTCTTCAGTGACATTTGCAAATTAAATGTGTAAAATATTTTTTTTGAAATTGAATTATTTCAAAATATAAAAAAAGGATGATTTAAATGCTAGTAGTAATGACGTTATTAACACTATAAATACCGATTTGGATTCCGTTTCCCTAGTCGCAAATCAGCCAAAGCCATCGAACAACCATGAAGAATAGTATTTCCTTAGATGATAGCAATTAGTAAGACATCGTATTGTTGGAAGAACAAACATTCAATACTGACGATAATTTAAATATTATGAAAAAGTTGTGGGAACCAGAAACAAATTTTAATTTTCCCACAACCTGTGCTACAGCTGCAAAACACAAAATTTTCAATACGCATGGTTTAGAAAATATATTTGGCTTGTGTATTCTCAAGTTGAAAATAGAGCACATTGTAAATATTACGTATTCTTTGCACCTCCTAACGTTGGAAAATCTAAATCGGAAGTAGCTGGGTCATGCAAAGTTATAATAATTGGAAGAAAGCCATTGAGAAATTTAATAATCAACAAAAAAAAAATATCATTTCAGGGCTATTGCAACTTACGAAAAGCTACAGAATATTCAAGAAGGAAATACATTTCAGTTGATAGACAAATTGATGTGGGTCAGGCATCACAAGTTGCAGTAAATCGGAACCGATTATAAAAATTGTAATTTTATGCAATTGAGCAGGTGGCAATCGCCGATGAAGCCAAATTTTGAACTTTACTAAGAACAAGAGTCAATGTGGGGAATGTATGTTCATTGTGTCTCACATAGTTTAAATTTAGCATGTGAAATGTTGTATCTGGGACAGAAATAAGAAACTGCATTGGCACAATTGAAATGACACACAATTTTTCAATACTCCTAAATAGACAAGACGTCCTCCTCAACAATATTGACAAACATACACAGGAAATTAATAACCAAAAACTACAGAAAGTTTGTCCAACTATGTGGGTGGGATGCCATAAAGCCATCATGACCATGGTAGAATTATATGATGCAGTGATTGATCGTTTTGAAACAATCGCTCCTCGGGAAGACAGAGATTCGTCTTCTAAGGCAAAACTTTTAAAAAATTCATTATGTGAATTTGGTTTCCTAATTTCTTTATTTAGCTTACAGAATATATTTGCATACACTTTATCATTGTCTAAATTGTTGCAAAAATCTGCCAGTGACCTTTTAATTGCCTGAAATTTCGTTAATGATATTGTGGCTCACTTAAATACTATTCGTAAAGCCCCAGATATTTCTTTCAAGGATATTTATCATAAGCTTATATGAAAGCCAATACATTCATATTGACATTAAAATGCTAAAAACTGCATCAAAACAAACGATGTTCCAGCCGATTCTATAGAAGAGCATTTCAGGAAAATATTTTTATCCCATTCGTTGATCAAACGTTCACTCAACTTAATGGACGTTTCACTCAGAACCGCAACATTTTGATTTTTTTCTACATAATGGAAAATGTGCTCCAACAGCTAGTGAAATAAAAGATTTTCGTCAATTGTGTGAATTTTATATGCATGATTTACTTTCTTCAAATTCAGAAATTTTGAATGCCGAATTCGAAAATTTGACAGAAAATTTGAGAAATAGCTTTCAATAACTCGATGCAAGAATGCCATTGAAGCAGTTTCAAAATGGGACAAAATGTTGTACCCCAACACCTACCAATAACTAAATATATTTGCAACACTTCCCATTACAACCTGTCTCAGCAAAAGGTAATTTTTGACATTACACATTTTAAAAACGTACTTAAGATCCACAATGACAGAATCAAGATTAAATGGGCTGGCTTTGTTATATATACACAGAGAGATTAATGTAACTGCGAGTGAAGTAATTCAAGAGCTTTGTAAAAAAAAAAAATTGATTTTATGTGTAACAATATTTTTAATTGAATTTTATTGAATTTTTGAAGTAATTTTTTTATCCATTTAACTCGACCCCATAGTCGGTTAAGCCACGCTGGCTGTAGGAGCATCTAACCTTTCCACGACTAGAGACAATGCCCCTACAAGAATTTACTGTCATACCCCACAAGAGATTAAATTCTCTATTAGTTTATTAATTCCCAAACAATTCTGAGTGACGAGTTAAATTTAAATGAACTAGCCCAAAAATTTGCATCCAATAATTCATCTCGTCAAAGCTATTTTGGATATTTTTCTTAAACTACAATATTCTGACAATCAGATAGATATAAATGGGAAATTCTATAAATGTTTATTTATGAGGTCTTTAAATGTTTAACTTCTGCACATTCAAAAATTAGTACTTTTTAAAATTATTAATAAAATTAAACTTTAAGTATAATAATTTTAATTAAAATAAATAACCAATTAATTGATACTGAATTAATTACGGTAATTTTATGATTAATTAGTGTCTCCTTGTAATTTCCTACTGTAATCAAAACTTGGGAAATTTTGCCCCCTTCTAATTTTATTTTGTTTCCCTGTCAACGTTCGGCCCCCTCCAAGATAGAATCCTGGGTGCGCCACTGCGTCAAGGCAACTACACCATGAAAGAGCAATTCAGAATGCTGGCCAACTCCTTCCTGAACGCAAGTGAGTTCAGCGCTCAAGAGGCGGTCTATTACATCATGGCAATGCCTCTATCATCCTGCTCCCAACAGTGTCAGTTTGTGAATACAAATCCTCCAGAAAAACGGGTAGCCGTCGTGAAAAGTAAGAATGAATTGGAACAATTGGCACCTGATTCAACTGACATATTTACGAAGGACGTCCTTGATCCTTACTCTCAACGACCCACAATTATGGAAACCACCTTCTCAGCAGACTTTGTAGTCTGGTACAATTTCTCCAAGCAAGCGAGGAAAGGTGGTGTTCATAATGAGGATGTGGAAATGGAATCTGACGACGATTCTAGCAGTGACTGTCACGAACAAGGTAATTTTATAGTGCTTAAGGACTTATCGGGTTATTTGCGCAGGAGAGGCAAGGCCAAAATAATCAGATTTGTCAATTATAATGAACATGACGACGAGTATATCAGAGAAAATGTCATGCTGTTTTGGCCGCGGAGGGATGAGGCAGTAATGAAGGAGAGTTCAGCGATGCTGTACACAGCTCACCTCCCACAGATAAGGAAAAATAGAGCCAAGTATGTTTACAACGAAGATATACTGAACGCGCTTGAAGATGCAGCCAACAGAGCAGTGGAGCTCGACGATCCTACTGACACAGACACTGAAACTCTTCAGAATTTGAGAATTTTCGAAGCGCCCGATACGCAACTTGTCGCAGACACAGACATCGACCGAGTAGCAGCGCCAGACCAGGACACCCACCTCGGTAATGACATTATGATTCCCATTCCTAAAATGGTGAATGAAGAAGAGTACTCCGATATAGTGAGTACCCTTAATTTCAAGCAGCGTCAGCTACTCCTTCACATTATTCATCTCTTCAAAGAGGACAGACTACCGTTTTATCACTGTATCCTTGGGGGAGCTGGGGTAGGGAAATCACGTCTTATAAATGCTATTGACCAGGCTGTTCTTCGTTGGTGTAGCAGGGAGGGAGCACAATTGGACACACTGAAAGTCCTACTGTGCGCGCCTACACGGAAAGCAGCATTTGGAATTAAAGGAATAACGCTACATACTGCATTTGTTCTGCCACTAAATCAGTGTGCAGTAGATCTTGTACCCCTGGGAAATGCAACCCGCAACTCCCTGTGGTCGAAGCCGAGGGACGTCAAACTGATCACCATTGACGAGATCAGTATGGTGGGTTCCCTCATGATCCAACAAGTGGACTGCCGATTGAAACAAATCTTCAGGTCAACGTCACCTTTTGCTGGCATTTCAGTAATAGTGTTTGGGGACTTTAACCAGCAGTCTCCCGTAGGAGACAGATATATTTTTGAGTCCCACATTGCCAGCGCGTATGGTGACATTATCGGTAACCCATTATGGGACTTATTCACCAGCTACACCTTAGATGAAATAATGCGCCAGAGAGACGATGTCGAATTTGCTCAAGCATTAAATAATTTGGCTAAAGGGGCTTTAGATAATGTCCAAGTTCACCTCTTAAAAGGAAGAATAATTGATTCTTCGGCCACCCCTGAAGACGCGATCCGGTTGTTCAGGAATAACGCTGAAGTTAACTCATTCAATGACAAAATAATTGGCCTTGATTCCAAAACCTTTTTACGCACACTTTGTTAGCCCTAAGGCCTCATGTCCTAATATTAGAAAAAATGTTTGATTCTTAGTTATGATGTGATTTATCATTATTTTCTAAGTTAGATGACTAATTTAGGTAGAAAAGGCCTTAATTTATAAAATATAATTAACAAAACGTCACTAAATTATTATTAGTATTTTTATTGAAAAGGTTGAAAACGTATACTTACGTTTTGCCCTTAAACTGATAGAAGCCTCCATTTTACTGTTTACTGAGGCATGTGCTGCCATGTGTGATCACAAATGAGATTAAATTGTTAATCTGCAATATATTATTAGTAGCACACTGGGTTATCAACTTAAAATTCTTAAAAACGAATAATTTAGAGCAATGTAAAGATGTGTTCTAATAGTAGGACGCTAGGGCCGAAGAGGTTAAAATACACAAGTTAGATCCCAGACGGATAAATATAAGAGTTTTTCAAAATTTTATGATTTGTCGTTTGATGTGAGGTGTTCAGCTATAAGTATGCAAAATTTCAAGTCTTCAACTTAAATAGGGGCTCAGTTAGAAAAAAAAAAAAAAAGCTTAAAATACACAAGTTAGAGCCCAGACGGACAAATATAAGGCTTTTTCAAAATTTTATTATTTGTCGTTTGATGTGAGGTGTTCAGCTATAAGTATGCAAAATTTCAAGTCTCCAACTTAATTAGGGGCTCAGTTAGAACAAAAAGATTAAAATAGACAAGCCCAGACGGGTAAATGTAATTTTTCAAAATTTTATGATTTCCCGTTTGATGTGAGGTGTTCAGCTATAAGTATGCAAAATTTCAAGTCTTCAACTTAAATAGGGGCTCAGTTAGAAAAAAAAAAAGCTTAAAATACACAAGTTAGAGCCCAGACGGATAAATATAAGACTTTTTCAAAATTTTATGACTTGTCGTTTGATGTGAGGTGTTCAGCTATAAGTATGCAAAATTTCAAGTCTCCAACATGTATAGTTTCTGAGAACGGGCGCTGTGACGGACGGACAGACAGACAGACAGACAGACAGAGGAGCGAGACGAATAGGGTTTCGTTAGATGAACGAAACCCTAAATATTCCCTCAGGTGATTGTTTAGTAGGTGTAAATAAATTGAAATTAAGTTTGTGCATTGTATATATATATAGTGTACAGAATTGTGTTTTATATATTGTGTATAAGGGTTTTTTACAATAGGTAAATTTTCATTAAGAATGTATGGTTTATGTAATATTGTTTAAATATTTATGTTGTATTGTATAATATGTATTTGTGATTGTATTGAATTAATGTGTAAATTTTAAGTCCTTTTAAATTTAAAATTTCAAGGGGAAGGGGCATATTGTGACATCTCCTACCTCTTCTGTATGCATGCCGTCTCGTAGAGACAAAATGTTTAGCTTAGTCAGACAGAGCTAAGCTCTCAATCACAATGCAACAACAAATCAGTATTAACGCCAGTAGAGGTAACAAAATAAATAGTTTAATTTATTTATTAACAAGAACGTAAAATCATGCGTTAATCATAGATTATGAAACACTCCAACACATTTAGAATACTATAATAAAACTTCACAGTTTAATGAAGTGGAAAAGGTTGTCCAAATAAACAATTTGCAAAACACAATTTGAAAACTTAATTTCATCAATTTCCATCAAAAAGCAAAAAAAAAAAAAAAAAAAAAAATCTGATTTTTTTTTTTTTTTTTTTTGCAGCCCTGTACATGTACTATAGATTTATCACATAATAGTATGCTAAAATTTAACCCAACTAGAATATGACAGTTGAAAATTCCCCTTCAGCAATTTCCATCAATAAACGGAAATGTACTTCAAATATTTTGATCTTTTGATGTTTTGTGCAGCCCTGTATATGATCTGTAGAATTTATACACACTAAGAGATATGCAAAAAAAAGTGTTTAATTTAAAAACACGTACCAGAACAGAAACCGTGCTACTTCCAGCAATTATTGTTCATAGAGAGTACTGTAACCGAATAATTTTGTGTGTCCCTGCATATCAATGATGAATGCTATGCAGATCATATTCTATTGTAAATATCTTGCAGTGCATTTCAGAGATATATATCAATCCCGATATGTAACATGAATAAAATACACCGGAAACAATTTTTCTCCGTAGACCGTAATGTATTAGAATTCTTTTGAGTGGCCATATAAATGAACGATGAACGCTACCCATACCATATTCTATAGCAAGCATCTGGTAGTGTACTTCCAGAACTATATATAAATTTTAATGAGTTTGTAATTGTGAACCGTTATTAAAAACCACCGCAAACTATTTTTCCAACTATGCCGTAATGAAATGGAATTCCTTTGAATGTCCCCGTAAAAGAACTGTTATTGCTACAATTTCAATACCGAATATGCCATAGTGAATATCAATAATATATATCAATTTCGTGGCGATCCGTCTATATTTACGCGAATTACAGCACGGACAGGGACTTTTCAACTATGTTTGAAAAGTTTTTATGACTTACATCCGAAAGCTCTATTTACTGGACTATTAAAAATCTTCTGCGCTCAGTCATTTCGCATGCATCTTCATCTTCAATTATACTCTCAATTCACATGCATGCTAAGTGACTGTACGCAAATAATGTAACTTCTGTGATTTCAACTACTGTTTTTGATGTAATGCTTCCCATATAGGGATATTCGCAGGTTTTTGCGAGGAATTATTAAGAACACGGAAACAACAAATTCCCTAATTAAGCTGTGGCCTGTACAGAAAGTGCAAAATAATAGTTTCGAAATTGAAAAGATCCTTCACACTTTATGTCTATAATTAGAATTAAAACTAGATTTATAATTATGAAATAATTAAATTTAATGAAGTTTTTCAACTATGTTTCAAAAGTGTTCATGACTTCCATCCGAAAGCTCTATTTACTGGACTATTAAAAATCTTCTGCGCTCCTTCATTTCGCATGCATCTTCATCTTCAATTATAGTCTCAATTCACGTGCATGCTAAGTGACTGTACGCAAATAATATAACTTCTGGGATTTCAACTACTGTTTTTGGTGTAATGCTTCCCAGGGATATTCGCAGGTTTTTGCGAGGAATGGTTAAGAACAAGGAAACAACAAATTCCCTAATTAAGTTATGGCCTGTACAGAAAGTGCAAAATAATAGTTTCGAAATTGAAAAGATCCTTCATACTTTATGTCTAAAATTGGAATTAAAACTAAATTTATAATTATGAAATGATTAAATTGAATGAAGTTTTTCAACATGCTTGAAAACTGTTTGACTTCCATTCGTTTGTCGGCAATTTAACTTTCGTAAATATATTTGAATTTCCACGAAATTGATATATTCATATTGGCTAAACCTTCCGTATTTTGAGTGCAACTAATTTCCGAATGAAAATATTTGCGTTACTTATTTTTAGAACGTCTGCATCAAATAAAGATAATATTTCTACCCAGAAATAATGGTATTGGGAAATGCAAGAGACTTGGCAGGTATCTATATGTTATTGATATTCACTACATGGTATTTCCTATTGAAAATAGTGTGTATAGCATTTATTGTTCATTTGCAAAGAATCTCAAAATAATTCGATTACATTATTATCTCTATTCGTGAAGTGTATTTTAGTAATGTATGAAATTCATAAATGTTATTGAAGATCACCCAGAGTATGTGTTTTGTAGAAAATGGTGCTTGAAACAATTATACTTTCTCAACAGGGGCACGCCAAAGAGGTTGAGTAAGTTATCGTCTAAGAACAGTAACTGCTGGAAGTGCGTTTTCGATTCTGTTATGCGTGGTATACTGAGTGGCATATTGCGTGGTATGTAAAAATCGGTATTTCCTTTACAAGGTCGCACTAAAATAATCCAAGATATTATCGTCAATTATTCCTTGAAATACTTTGCATTGATATAAGTCATTAAACTGAAATAAATATACTTTTTAATATAAAGTGCTAAAAGTAAGTGCTTCCCCACACACGTATTATTGCAGTCGGGAAAATAATACTAGAGGCATTTGTGAAGAATGAATATATAATGAATAGTCGAACTTAGCAACGAACACTGGCGACTTCATTACCTTCTTCTATCTTTACAAGAAGAGAGTATTGGATTCGTGAAAATTTTCGACTTTCGGTTTTTGACGGATTTATACTCTTTAGAAGGGCCTGAACACAATTTGACTATTTTTAGAAAATGTATGTCTGTGACAAAAATTTTGCGAGCGCTCTATCTCAAGAACGAATGCAGGAATTGAATAAAACTTTAGATTCAGTTGGATATAAATTGGTGCTGATTAGATTTTGGTGTAAATCGCGCAACAGGTGGCACTGCTATGCTTCATTTTGCACGATTTTTCCAATAACTCTACCTTAAAAAACTAATGCACGGATTTTCATCAAACTTCAGATTTAGTTAGACGTTGACATAAGTTATTGCTGATTAGATTTCGGTGTAAATCGCCCTACAGGTGACACTGATAGGCTGCATTTTTCAGGATTTACACGTTTAAAGTGATAGTCATACCTCAAGAACTAATTCACGGAATTTCATCAAACTTCATATTCCTTTAGACCTTGAAATGTTGGTTCTTATTAGGTTTTCGTGTAAATCATATACCAGGTGGCGCTTTTATGCTGCAATTTTCACGATTTTCGCGAAAGCTATTTCTCAAAAACTATTGCACGAAGTTTAATCAAGCTTCATATTCTGTTATTACTTTCCCATAAATAGATCCTTATTATGCTTGGGTGTATTACTGCCCAACAGGTGTCGCTTTTATGCTCTTTAGTTTGCAGTCATCTAATAGGATGCGTGTTGAAATTCAATGACCTTTAGAATCCTCATGATGGGCATAGATCAGGGTTGGCGAACCTTTTTATAGTCACGTGCCAATTTTTTTTTTTTCAAAAAATATTTTACTTGACCTTGACGTACCAACTAAAAAACAAATTTAGTGGATTGAAATATAATGAATCAAATGTACTTGAAAATTACTTATTAAGGTATTTTCTAAAAGGAGTAACATACATGTAAGTATTACACTGCAATAATTATAGAAACAATTAAATTTTAGAACTTAATTAAAACAATAAAGTGATTAATTGTTGTATCTTGGATGAAAAATAATTCATATCATATTAATGCTCAGTTAATTTCTACAGAATCCAAACTATATGAATTTATATGACAACCACTCTCTATTTGATTTTTTATATTATAAATTTGCGAAAATGATGATTCACAGATATAAATAGTAGAAAAAATTATTAAAATTGAAAAAAAAAACAGTTTATTTAAATAGTTCTGAAATTAATTTCCAAGTTACCATAATTCACTATCGGTTATAATCTTTCCTTTCTGATAGTTTTCAAATATTTTCTTTGTTTGATAAATTTTCGAAACCATATTGAATAATATTAAAATTCTTCAATTTGCAATTAATCGAATTCAGAATCGAATCATATTATCTAAGTTCGTGTATTTTGTGTAAAATCGCTGTATCCTCATTTAGAGACATAATCAACACCGCGCCGTGCCAAAATTATTCTTTGGCGTGCCGAAAGTGGCATGCGTGCCATAGGTTCGCCGACCCTGGCATAGATTGTCATTTAATTTTTGCACTGTGATAGCGAAATTTGGAGTATTAACATGTATGGGTTTGGAGAAAGTTTTGGAATTGGCGCATCCTACTAGTTTTTCAGTGGGCATATGAAAAGAGTGATATAGCCAAATAAGCAATATAACGACTATTGTACAATGTACACTTCTTTTTTCTGATTTGACTTGCTTGTAATAGCCAATATTGCGCTGTGTATGTTGAAGGAATGAAATACCATATAACTGTACCTTGAAGGACAAGTAGCGCGGTCGTGAGGAGAAGGTCGCAAAATGCACAAAGCAATGAATAGAAAAACCGGCATTTGTCTACGTTTAGAGATTTATAACAACGTCGGCTTTTCATGATATATGATTCCCTCCCCCCTTTTTTTTGTAAATGTGCAAATAAATAGATAGAAATTTATATGACCTCAGTAAAATATTCAAAAACAATAAAATTAAATATACAAGTAAACAAATATTCTCGGACAACTTGTATAGCATACGTGATCGCAGACAATCTGTCACTCAAAACAATAGCTATGTGACTCTTTATATATATACTAGAAAGGTAGCCCGTCAAAAATGACGGAAATTTAGATATAAAGATATATACAACTCACGTGCAAGAATATGAGTTTTCTCGCTTGTTCCGCAGTGATAGATGAAAATAACACATGTTAACCCCTTGGGGACGAGTGGCACGAATACGTGCCGCATGAAGCAGTCAGAATCCTTGTTTTTCCTCACCAGTAAAATTTTACTGTAAAATTTTCCTTATTTAATCAGCGCATTTTCTCGATTCAAGAAGACACAAATTTCTCTTTTTAAATAACGGTGACAAACGATTAAAAATTTCGTAAAAGGTTCCCGTCCCGAAGGGGTTAAGAACGAAACACATTTATGAAAAACTGTGTACAGTAGAAGACCACTAATCTGCACAGTTTGGTTCCAAGTGTTATACAGATTTGAGGCTTTTTGCGATCATGTCTATTCAATCTTTGTTTACATTTTTTTTAATTCATATATTGGACAATTTAGATTGTTGAGCCTTAAAAATAAATAAATAACACACTTGAAGTAAGGTTAAAAACTATTAAATTATCGTATACGATTTCATGAAATGATATTATATGGTATTATATGTGTGTGCTTCACGATCTTTGTTACGACGTTGGCGAAATTGGCTGCAACTTGTCATAATCCTAATAGTGTGGGGCCGCTATAACAAAAAAGTAATTAGTTTTTAGTAAAATTTCTGATATAAAGTAGCTTTCAAAAACTTGTGTAAAATTGCAGGCCGTTCTCGTGTTATGTCAGTCCTAGGCATAATATTTCTAACACTGAAGGTTTTCCATGTATATATGGAAGTTAAAAAAGCTTCTCAAAAAGAAAGGTCCTGAAATGACATTGTAATTCCTTTAACTTCAAAGTTTAATCGGGCCCTGCTGTTGAGTACTGAAATCTAATAAATACAGTTATTTTGAACATTACAACAGAATTAAACAGTTAAACTTATTTAACTTAAACCCGCTGTTATTTCCCGATGTTATTTTTTAGTATTAAAACAGAAAATTATTTAAAATTTTTAAATCATGCATTTTTCCGTCTTTAATAACTAAATAATGAAAAAATAGGCTTTTCTTATGAGCTTATAAATATGACAATAAAATAATTAACTAAGAGACATTGCAAAATTAAATCTTTGTGATTACAAACCATAAACAAACGATACCGCCACCATTTTACCTACTATGACGTCATTAGAATATTGCCCATTGATTGTTGGGGAACTTACTTTGTGAATGATTACCTCGATGATTTAATATTTTTTACGTTTCATGATGAATGAATCACTTGTGTTTGTTTAGGTTTATGGAATGAGATATTAAGCTGTGAAACTAATTTCGGAACAGATGTCATATTCGCCCCATATTGGCGCGATTTTTTTCTGATGCCAAATCATATAGGCAAAGGGTACTTAACTTGCGCCAAAGTGTCGTTATTTCGCTTGATGTGGTAACCCGGATTATGTTGTTTATGCTGTTGATGTTTTCGCCAAATTGGCAACCGAAAAAAATCGCGCCAATATGGGGCGAATATGACATCTGTACCCTAATTTCAATTGAAGTTATCCAAGGATATATGTATTTTTAATCGAAATTAAAAACAATGCTTTGATCTCGAAATAAAAAGTTTTAGTTTGTATAATTTGTTATTTCTGTTTATTTATTTAAGTACTTTTCCATTATAGCGCATTTTTAAAAAAAACGTTGCGAAAATATATAAACATCTATGAAAACAAATCTAATGAACTTTTATCTTTGTTTATATATGCACTTATATGCATAAAAAAATCGTTTCTAAATATATATAATTTTTTTAATATACAAATTACGGCACAGATTTCAGATATGAACCGGGATACCTAACTGGCGCCAAAATGGTGTTATTTTGCCTGCTATGGTAACCCAGCTATTGTTTTTTATTTATTAATAAATTGTTTATTTACTTTTATTTTCTGATTTTAATTATATAAACTGCTTTGTTCTATAGTTACTATTCAAACTTTGGTACAGATGTCATATTCGACCCATATTGGCGCGATTTTTTTCGGTTGCCAAATTGGCGAAAACATCAACAGCATAAACAACATAATCCGGGTTACCACATCAAGAAAAATAACGACACTTTGGTGCAAGATAAGTACCTGTTGCCTATATGATATTGGCGACAGAAAAAAATCGCGCCAATATGAGGCGAATATGACATCTGTTCCCAAACTTTTATTTATTTATAGTTATTTCCTTTTCAAAATGATAGCAAATAATTGAAAAATATATAAGTAACTGGTATTCGAAAGCGAGATTTGTGCCAAATTGGCGTCATAGAAAAATCACGCCAACCCCCATGCGTATATGACATCTGTGCAAAAATTACTTCTATTTCTTTATAAAAATGGGTAAATAGCTTTTTTTATATTAAATTGTCGGCACAGATGTCATATACGTCCATATTGGCGCGATTTTTTTTTTTGACGCCGATGTCATATACGCACCGGGTACTTAACTGGCGCCAAAGTCTCGTTATTTTGCTTGTAATGGTAACCCGAATGTTGTTTATGCTGTTAATGTTTTCGCCAAATTGGCGTCGGAAATAAATCGCGCCAATATGACATCTGTGCCAAATTGTATACATATGGAAAAAATTGCTTGTGAGTATGAAGCAGTAAACAGGTTGCCAGAAAATACGTTGGCAACTTCTTTCTCGCCAAGAAACTTTTCTTCGAAGTATTGTACATAAGCAATGATTGCTAGAAATGCATTTTTAATTATGATATGCGCTTTTATGTTTCACTATATTTATGCATACTATATTGTGTGTATAAATGCTACAGTTCATATGCAGGGCTACACAAAAGAATTCGTAAGAGTTACTGAGGATGAAAGTAAATTGCTTAAAGGTGGTTTTTAAGGGAGTTATGCATTTTTACGCTGAACTGCATTTAGTTTCCTAAGAAATGTTTGTGGAATATAGATAAAATGATATACATGGTCAGGCAAAGAATTGGATACATAACCGTCTATGGAGTTTTATGGAGAGTAGTTTAAATTAAATTTTAGCCAAATAGTGGCATGTAATAACGGTACTATTGGCTATGGATGGTAACTGCTGAAATCAATTTTTAAATTTTTTTATGCGTTTTCTAAAATGTTTACTTAGTTATCTTGGTACTTCTTAGTTATCCCGTCGACCAAATTACTGTCGCCAAATTGTAAGATTAATTGCCAATAATGGTTGCCATTAATTAATTAATTAAAGGCCAATAATGGCCAATAAAAATATTAATTCGACGTTTTATTTGTATTTTTATTAATGTTTTACTATTGATTTTGCGATTTATATAATTTGGCGAAATTGGTCGAAGGGATATCTAAGAAGTAACGTTATCTTATTTACCTTATTTCCATAAATAACGAAGTTTTGTTAAAGCATTCAGGATGTGTTGGAAAGTGTTTCATAATCTATGCTTAACGCATGATTTTTCTTTCTTCTTTAGTCTTATTTTGCATTTATTTTATTCTTAATTTTTTAGTCTTATACTGCTTTATAGAAACTTTGGCACAGTTGTCATATACGTTATCATATAGTCGCGCGATTTTTTTCCGACGCCAATTTGGCGAAAACATCAACAGCATAAACAACAACATCCGGATTACCATATCAAGCAAAATTACCACACTTTGGCGCCAGTTAAGTACCCGTTGTGTATATGACATTGGCGTCAGAAAAAAATCGCGCCAATGTGGGACGTATATGACATCTGTGCCGAAACTTTAATATTTAATGTTTAAACTCTTCGCTCCACTCCCCTTGCATATAGTACAAACTATAACACGGATAGCGCAAGATAATAGACAGTTTGGTACTTTTCCACTGTAGGGGCTTTGGCATTTTTTTAAAAAAGCTTGGTGTAATTTGGGCATCAGAAAGTGAGATTTGGGTACTTTTCCGTTATGCGGACACCATTGTTGCCAAGCGTAATAGTTGGCACAAAATCGTGAACTGAAGCATTTGAAAAATAAAAGAAAAACCATTGTCGATACTAAAATGAGCATTTAAAAAATATAACATTTGAAAATTCCAGACTTTTACGAATTATTTCATCAAATCACAAATATATACATAAAATAAGTGAACAAATAACTGCTATAAAATAAAGCAATAAAATAAAACTCATATTAAACTGCTGGCATAAAATTACAAATATCTTTTAGCATTTTGAAATAATTGGCGCATTAGCATACATTTTGGCATGGTGTCCGTATAACGGAAAAATATCGAGATTTGTTGTCAAATCATATAAACAGCTATGAAAACAAATTTGATGAGCATTTTTGTTTGTTTTATATGTATATTATTGATCTTTTTATGTACAAATTACATCTGTTTCTGTATAATTAGAGAAACGGCTTTTTTATGTTAAATAAATCGTATAAATATCGAAAAAAAATGCGTGTGTATATCAAATGAAACAGTGAATAGGTTCCCTGAAAATATGTTACCAAATTTCCTTTTTCGCCAAGGCACCTGTACTGAAAAGTACCTAAAGCACATTAAAATCGCGCAGTTAGGAGCTCACACAGTACACCGTTGTCTATTGGCGGTTATTTTATTAGTAGCATCGGGAGGAAGATGCAAAGATGTAATTTAAATTCTCATCCATAGATTTCGAAAAAATATCTTAAAAGAGTTTAAATTAAATTTCGGTGACATCCATTATGAAAGATTAATGTTTTTAAATGGGAATTTTGCCAAATAAGCCAGCTATCGCAAGTTGGCTAACATTTGGCGCTACTGTGGTAACCCTGCATTAATATTTTTCAACAATTACTCATTTCAATGAGGCGGTCCTACCGGAATAGTGAGGGACACACAGAGACTTGGATTTTATATAAATAGATATATATATATATATATAAATTCTTGGGAGGTGGGGGGGGGGGGGTGGCTTCATTTAAAACAATAAATTTACAATGAAAGTGATTGGAAAAACAATATTCTTAGCGAATAACCCTGAAATGTTAAATGTCAATCTCATTTACAAAAAAAAATAGAGGGTGGGAAATAAGTCATTCATTATATGGAAACAGTTTCACTGTTTCTCCTACGAGTGGTTGGGCAGGTTTGGTAGGCAGAAGAAACCGTGACCCAGTGTTCCTGCTCCAAGGTTCAACAGTTTCAAGTCGTTTTCACGCTAGTGTGCACACAGAGAGCAGTTTCTTTTTTATTTAAGTTGAATCAACCCCTAAATCTGACTTCAGTTGTTCTGTTATTTCTGAGAGTGACACAATGAATCTTCTTGGTTTCCTCTTCTTGTGTGTTATTTCAGTTGTTGCAGCGAAGAACATCCAGTTCGAGCCATGTGGTAAGTTGCTTCGGTTCAATTATTTTAATTAACTTTATTTTTTTATTATTATGATTAATTCCCTGTGTCATTTAACATCATAAACAGTTACAGAAATTAGAAGTTAATTTAGCGGCAATTTTGGATTATTTTTTAAATATTTTGCTGCAGTCGTTCTCGTTGAATAAATAAGGGATTCCTGATGTCTGTGCTAGTACTAACAATTGTTAGCAAATATCTGAAAAGATAAAACGTGCTAAATATAAATTTTCTAAGAATAGCACCAGTTTCTTTAGCAGTAAAGTCTAAGAAAGAACATCGAGATATACTATATATTTTTTTCAAAATGTCTCAGACACCATCGCTTAATTCTGGTGTTAACTAAATCTAAAATAGTATGCCATCACTGAGCTCCATTTTGAGCTCAGTGTATGTAACATGTAACGTACAATGATAGCTAATGTTTATATTTTAAAAATATAAATGCATCAATTAAAGCCCAATGAATACAAACAAAAAATTTAAATTTTATATTTAAGTAGCTTTTATTTATCTTAATACAGTGCATCGATTTTCTAAAATATCATTTCCATATTTAAAAAAATAGTTTGTATATGTTCCGGGTGTGACTTAACATAACATTCAATCATACACAGGGATCATATACAGGGCTGCACAAAAGTTTTCAACAGCATCCGTTTATTGGCGGAAATTGGGGAATGGAAATTTACGACTGGACTATGCGTTTAAATGAACTAACTTTCAGCATACTATGTAGCATACATACATATCAATAGATCATATACAGGGCTGTACAGAAAAAATTGTATTTTCCCTACTATTCATGGTAATAGCAGAAATTGGATTTTCAAATGCGTTATGCGTTTTCCAAATTATTCATTCAGCCATCATCTTTCACCTTAGTAAACTGTGAAGTTTAGTTATGGTATTCTGAATGTGTTGGAAAGTGTTTCATAATCTATACCGTACGCATGATTTTTCGCTCTTGTTTCTTTTAAAATTGCTGATATGGACAGTGGTGCCAACTTATATGGGCCCATGGGGCATGAGCCCACCCAATTTTGTTCTCAGCCTACTTAATTTCCATTATTCTATTTTGTTACTTGTTTATTTTTCAATCGCAGAAAAAATAATTATTCCTCTGAAAATTATTTTGTTTGAAAACACAGTATGGATAGCAGTAACAGGTATACAGGAATGTAAAACAACCCATTTAACCAAACTCAAAAAATCCAGCTTAGATATTACTGTCTCTATGGTAGAAATGGTAATGAATGGTTACAATGTACAGATGCAAAGAAATTATCCCTGAATACATTTAGACTCATCCTTTTTATATGTTATGGTCTAACTTTATAGTCTAAACTAGGGGGCTCTGCCCCCTGCAAGGTACGCTTGCCAACCTCCGTTCAGACACCGCAGAATCTAAAAATACGCTAATCTGATGGGTTTTAAAAATATTAGAGAAGATTGAATTATACTGAAAAAAGCTGTGCAGATCTCCCTGTAAACGGGTTTCCATTCAATTCCCTTTGATTGCAAAAATTTAAGGGCGAATCAGTTTCTGTTAAGACATCCAATGGTTCTTTTCGTTTTTGATTAAAGAGGATCAGTTAAACATTTAAAAAGAAGCTAAAATAGAATAAATTAAGTATAAGAGTCTTTGTCTCCCGGTATTTTAAAACAATCTCTATAACAATAGCCTAAATCATGTGACTATCATCAACAGTTCCAGGCGGACCACTTCGCTTTTTATACTCTAGGTGCCATTTTGGTACTTTAATGTTAGCCAGGCACAGGTGATAAGTCGTCAAATATTATTCCATCGCCATTATTTCATCTATATTATAATAGTTCAAGTCGTCAACTGCCATAAACAAATACGGTCTGATCCCTTCGCCGTTCATATGAAAATTTGGCAAAGATGTCATATACGTCCCATATTGGCGTGATTTTTTAACGACGCCAATTTGGGGAACGCATCAACAGCATCAACAGCAACATCCGGCTTACCATATCAAGCAAAATAACGATACTTTGGCGCCAGTTATGTGCCCGTTCCGCATATGACATTGACGTCAGAAAAAGATCGCGCCAATATGGGACGGTAAGTTTTCCATTTTGATTAAAAAATCAATTTTTTTTTTTTCGAATAAAACTACATAAAAATTGCCATGGTCGCAAATAATTCTAGGTACTGTTACGCTAGCAGGATGCAAATCTCGCAAATAGTTTTTTTTCAACTCGCCAGTTAGCATTTTTTTTTTTTTTTTTTTTTTTTTTTTTTTGCGAGTGGTAATATTTGGACAGATACACACCGCAGGTTTGGCGTGATTTTTATTTTTTTACGAAAATTTGGCGAAAATCTCTTTTCAAATACCAGTTACATATGCATTTTTGGTATTCCTTAGATATCCCGATGACCAAAAATCTATCGCCAAACTATAAGATTAAATGCCAGTAATGGTTGATCGTAAATGTCACATTCACTTGACTTTAAGCAAGTTACACGTGTTTACGTCATCAAGTGATTTTTATTTCGACGTTTTATTCGTATATTTATTTATACTAATTTATTTGTTCTTTCGTTATTTAAAATAAAAACAAGTAATATAAAAATTTTCTTTTTAAAGTCAATTCCTACTTAGGCCATCAAAGAAAAATTTAATATAATCCCTTAAGCTAATATTAGTTTTTGTTGCATTAAAATATCTCAATTTGTTGATTTTCTGTAAGCAAGTAGGTTTACAATGGAACTCTATGGGAATTTGGCAAAATATTAGAGATATCGCCAAGTTGGCGTCACTTTTGGCGACTCATTTTGGCCACCAAATTTGGCGGTATATCGCCAAGTTGGCGACAAACTTGGCGGTATTTGGCGACAGAACAGGGTCCCCCCTATGGTAACCCCTTCCGCCGGAGCGTTGAACCTATGCCAAATTTGGTGGGTGCTCCGGTTGGGTGATCCTATGGTAACCCCTTATTGAAAATACTTTCATTGATAATAACCTGATTGATTAATAACCAATGGCCACCATTTTGTTTCCCATGCAAAACTAAAAATAATTAATTAAAATTTAATTAATTAATTAATATTTGAAAAAACTGTATTAACATCAATTGTCATCCAGTACAAGTTTTAAAAAAATTATTTCAACTTGATAGGATGAATAATGAATATTTTATTAACGATTGAAAATTTGAACAAGATAAATATATAAATAAATATAGGGAGAGTGTGAGCTAATAGTAGGAATTGAATTATGTCAATTTGTATAATTTGACGATTTATATAATTTGGCGAAATTGGTCGACGGAATAACTAAGTAGTACTGTATTTCTTAATTATTTTTTATTATTTTCTAAAGGAAATATCAAAAAAATAATTAATAATCATAGAACAAAATAATTTATATAATTTGTAAAAAGAAATAAAAGTAAATAAACATTTATTACCAAATAAACAACAATAGCCGGGTTACCATGTCAACCTTTTCTGAAATATAAAAAAAAAGTTATCTGTTTGATTAAAATTTGAGTTGCCATCATTAGAAAAATGTATATAAAATTAGAAAAAAATTAATATTTCGAAAACTAATTCGAATTTAAAAATTCTAATACCAGTTTTGAAATCTGCGGATCAATATTGATTTTTGGTGTTAATTTCATCGCAAAGTAGTCCATATTTTAGGAGAAATCGCCGTGAAACATAATCAGTTGTTTAATCAGTCGATTTATACTTCCGTTTCATACTTCCGTTTCATAAATTCGTTTCATTAGGATTTTATATATATAGGGTAGATTAGCAAATAAATGCATTCAAAAGAAGCAATGATAGACTTTTTCAAACAGAGATTGGCTAATTTATGACACATTTGCGAATTCATTTTTCATTCTAAATGCATGAAAATCGCAGGTGTTCAGAAACCAAGAAATCAATTAGAGTTTTCCATTTTTTGTACAAGATTAAACGATTTTTCAGAAAATTCTCTAAAAGACTTTTAAGCTAATTTTTGACATGTGTCATTAGTCCTGTGAATTTTATTTGTAGTCATATTCATAGTACAATAGTAAATATTAGAGTACATAAAATAAAGACCTCATATGGGAATGTAATTAAATAAAATCAAAACTTTATATTCGACGAGGGGGCTCTGCCCCCTGCAATATACGCTCGCCAACCCCCGTTCAGACACCACAGAATCTAAAAACACGCTAATCTGATGGGTTTTAAAAATATTAGAGAAGATTGAATTATTTTGAAAAAAGCTGTGCAGATCTCCCTGTAAACGGGTTTCCATTCAATTCCCTTTGATTGCAAAAATTTAAGGCCGAATCAGTTGCTTTTAAGACATCCAATTTTTGCTTCGTTTTTGATTAAAGAGGATCAGATAAACATTTAAAAAGAAGCTAAAATAAAATGAATTAAGTATACAATCTCTGTAACAATAGCCTAAGTCATGTGACTATCATCAACAGTTCCGGACGGACCACTTCGCTTTTTATACTCTATGTGCCATTTTGGTACTTTAATGTTAGCCAGGCACAGGTGATAAGTCGCCAAATATTATTCTACCGCCATCATTTCATCTATATTATAACAGTTCAAGTCATCAACTGCCATAAACAAATACGGTCTGATCCCTTCGCCTTTCATATAAAAGTTTGGCATAGATGTCATATACGCATATTGGCGCGATTTTTTTCCGACGCCAATTTGGAGAAAGCATCAACAGCATAAACAGCATCTGGCTTACCATATCAAGCAAAATAACGATACTTTGGCGCCAGTTAAGTACCCGTTGCGTATATGACATTGGCGTCAGAAAAAAATCGCGCCAATATGGGGCCGTATATGACATCTGTGCCGAAAGTTTTCCATTTTAATTAAAAAATCAAAAAAAAATTTCGAATAAAACTACATAAAAGTTGCCATGGTCGCAAAGAAGTCTTGGTACTGTTACGCTAGCCGGATGCAAATCTCGTCAATAGCTTTTTTTCAACTTGCCAGGTAGCATTTCTTTTTCCTTTTCGAGTGGTAAATTACAACATTGAAGTTGAAATTAAATGTCATGGTTTGATGCACTATTTAATATTCGGCCAGATGTCATATACAAGTTTGGCGTGATTTTTTTTTTTTTTTTTTAACGAAAATTTGGCGAAAACGTCGTTTTCGAATACCAGTTACATATGTATTTTTGGTACTACTTAGTTATCCCGTCGACCAAAAATCTATCGGCTAACTATAAGATTAAATGCCAATAATGGTTGATTGTAAATGTCACATTCACTTGAGTTTAAGCAAATTACACGTGTTTACGTCATTAAGTGATATTTATTTCGACGTTTTATTTGTATATTTATTAATGTTATATGTACTAATTTATTTGTTCTTTCGTTATTTAAAATAAAAATTATGTCAATTTGTATAATTTGGCGAGTGGTTTGGCGATTTATATAATTTGGCGAAATTGGTCGATGGAATAACTAAGTAGTACTATATTTTTTAATTATTTTCTATTATTTTGAAAAGGAAATAACAACAACAAAAAATAATTGATAACTATAGAACAAAATAATTTATATAATTTAAAAAAATAAATAAAAGTAAATAAACATTTATTATTAAATTAACAACAATAGCCGGGTTACCATGTCAATCAAAATAATGCCATTTTGGCGCCAATTAGGCACCCCGGTGCGTCTATGACATCTGTGCCTAATATTTTTCTTTTCGTTTTGTTTAAAAAAAAAAGAAAGAAGTGAAAGCCATCAATTTTAAATGTTTCAGTTTTAAATGAAAGTTTTGTATTTTAAATAAAATGAATGAAAGGATTATATTTTAAATGAAATTAATGAAATATAAAAAATATGCGACGGGAAAAATGTTTGGTGATTTATCACCTGCGTCTCGCTAACATAAAAATACTAAGTTCTTGGTTTCGCTATCAGGATCGTTCGATTTAGCGAAAGATTGTTCAAGTAAATTGAATTATGAATAAAAATAACATGATACATTTCTTAGCATACATTTAAGGGAGGCCAAACTGGTCGCCAGATTAGTTTAAAATAATAACCTTTTCTGAAATATGAAAAAAAATATCTGTTACGATTAAAATTTGAGTTGCCATCATTAGAAAAAAGTATTTAAAATTAGAAAAAAATTAATATTTCGAAAACTAATTCGATTTTAAAAATTGTAATACCAGTTTTGAGGTCTGCGGATCAATATCTGCGGATTTTGGTGTTAATTTCATCGCAAAGTATTCCATATTTTAGGAGAAATCGCCATGAAATATAATCAGTTGTTTAATCAGTCGTTTCAAAGAATCCTTTCATAAATTCGTTTCATTTCAGCCGTTTCATATATCCGTTCATAAATTCGTTTCATTAGGATTTTATATATATATAGGGCAGATAAATTCATTTCATTTCAGCCGTTTCATATATCTGTTTCCTAAATTCGTTTCATTAGGATTTTATATATATAGGGTAGATTAAAAAAAAAAAATTAACTTCACTATCACAACTTTCCCATCCATCGCCTTATCTTAAAAAAAAAATGAAATGTTAATGTCATTTTATCCTAAAATGGTTGAGCCCACCCAATATTTTTCAAAAGTTGGCGCAACTGGACATGGAATTTAATAGAAAAAAAAATCATTAATAAACACAGTTGGAGGGAAATATCCGAAATGA
This sequence comes from Maratus speciosus, assembly GCA_963932465.1. NCBI lineage: Eukaryota > Metazoa > Arthropoda > Arachnida > Araneae > Salticidae > Maratus > Maratus speciosus. The sequence goes on along the minus strand of OZ010789.1, from coordinate 424,373,275 downwards.
ATACGCTCGAAGTGGATACGATAATCTTAGATATACGTTGAAAAGGTTTTTTATTGTTGAAATGTGTGTTAATGCACGCGTTATTTACAAATAAAAACTCCCAAAAACACGAATCCATTTTTTTAATACTCTCCAACATACTTGAAAAGTGTTTCTGAATTGGTTTTGTCTAGCCGTCTGTCTGTCTGCCGAGTGCTATAACTTGCGTAAATATACTCGGATTGCCATGTAATTGATATACATTATTGAGAATGACCATGACATGTTAGGTATTGAAAATGAAATGTGTACTATTCATAGTTCATTTACAGAGACACTCAAAATTATCCCATTACATTAAGGGGTTTCAGATCTTTCAAAGCTTCAAATTTTTCGAAATTTTAATTATTTAATATTTTAAACTCCTATCTTTTCTGAACATTTTGATATAATTGTTTCCTTGAAATTCCCATTAGATCAGAAGTTATGACTTTTAGAATTGTATCCGCTCAATAGCTAAAGCGGCTTTTCCGAAACTTTGAAGTCATTTTACTGAAAATGACCTTTTTAGGCATAATGCATAGGATATCTCAAAAACTTCTCCATATTTTTTCATGGAATTTTCGAAATAGATGTTTTATCTTAGTCTGTATAAACTGAACCTAAAATTTCCTTTTTATTGTTCAAAAAAATATTTTTTAATGTTATTATACTGTTGAAATTTTCTAAATTTCGTAGTAGCTAAAATACAACTTTGTGTTAAAATTATGAAAATGCTTTAAATGCAACTTTATTTAGATTCTTGTTAATTATTAGAGTCTGAAATATAATTAGGTACCAAAATTTTCATTCTAGTTGTAAAATTTATTTTGTAATCGTGCGCGTAAGCTGTCATACCAATTTTCTGCTTTACAAATGTCTGACAGTTTGAAGCCCCTTATAAATACTAATTTTATATTTTGTAATTTTTTAAATATATGAAACGAAAGAATTACTTATGTCTTTCATTTCCCTAAAAATTGTGTTTTACAATCATATACATTTTAAGATATTAAATGTTTAAAATTACCTGTTTTTTCATTTTTTCAAGTTTTAAGAGTAAAATCATTTGCGGTGTATTTTACTAGTGTTACAATATTTTAAACATAATGAAATATATATACATTATTGAGGTGGACAAGAACATGATTACTGTAGAATGAGTTAGGTGTAGCAGTTACAGGACGCATATAGGGGAACTCAAAAGTATTCCGTAATATTACGGTTTATGAAGAAAAATCGTTTGCGGCATATTTTACACTGTTACAAACATAATGAAATTGATATGAATTTCTGAAGTGCACTAATACAGGCTTTCTGTCGAATATGGGGTGCAAAGCATTTATCATTCATTTACAGGGTCACGCAATAGAGTTTGATTATATAATTGTCTACGGAGAAATACTGTTCGCAGAGTATGTAAATTATGTTGCAGCATTTCAAACGTGATGAAACTGATGTGCATTACTGAGGATTACTAGAAGATGGTTTGCAGTAGAATATGACGTGCATTGTATTTATAATTCACTTACAGGGATACATAAACGATTTCGGATACAATACTGTTGCCAAAGTGTTTGCTTTTAGGGATGATTCGCGCCTCAGAGCAGGGCCGAAACTAGCCTTTTTTTTGCGCCCGGGGCAAACATGAATTTTGGCGCCCCCCCCCCCCCCCCCTTTCTTCCTCAAAGTATATTTACAAAGAGAATTTTACTAATTTTCTAATGGCTGACTTATTTTAAAATTTAAAGTATGTAATACTGAACTACGTAAATTGAATGTGACGTTTGTTGCAATTATAGTTCGTTCACATAAAAGAATTCGCATGTATTACCGGCTATTTACAGTGTTTGCTTATACAGTAGAGCTCCGATTATCCGAGTCCCGCTTAACCCAGTTATTTTCTTCTGATGGACTGATGGATTTTATTATTATGAAACAGCCATTATAAATGGAGTGTTAGGTGAAGATGAATGAACAGTCGTAAAAAGTTTGAACTCTGATTTTCTGATCAGAATGGGGAGAAAAAAAAATAACCATAATTTTTTTTGCAAAAAAAAGAAAAAAAAAATATGGCCATTTTTTTTCCCATTCTGACCAGAAAATCAGAGTTCAAACTTTTTACGGCTGCTCTTTCATCTTCACCTAACACTTCATTTATAATGGCTGTTTCATAATAATAAAAGCCATCAGTCCATCAGAAGAAAATGATCGATTCCAAAGGTATTATCTTTCACTTGGCGCCCCTTGGCTCTGGCGCCCGGGGCACATGCCCCCTCTTCCACCCCTTAGTTTTGGTCCTGCCTCAGAGCAACAGTAGGACATCTAGTACTAATAAAAAATGAGATGTCTGACTTACTTCTATAAATAACTGTGTTTGCATCAAGTGGAACAACTTCTGAAACACAGTTATGTTTAATACTATATCTTAGATGTCTTTTATAAAAATTCCCTTCTGTTTCACAAGCTGCAGACACAGTTTTTCACAGCAGTAAATCAGACATCTCATTTTCGATTATTACTAGATGCCCTACTGTTGCTCTGAGGCGACGGATTACTGAAGTTGAGTTTTTAATTGTGGGAAGCGTTTTTAAGATAAACAAAATTTTTACATATTACATAGAGTGCATAAATTCTATAGACATAAATATAGGGCTACGCAAAAGAATTCGTAAGCATTATTGATAATGAAAGTGAATTGCATAAAGGTGTTTTTTATTTTGAGTTATGCATTTTCAAGCTCAAGTACATATAGTGTACTACTAAAAGATGTTTGTAGCATATAAATAAAATCATATACAGGGCTATGCTAAGAACTGTATACATGGATAGCCTATGGATAGTAATTCCAAACAATGTGATTTGAGGGGTTTTAAGTATGTTTTTCCTGAATTAAATTTCACCTTAATATGTGAAGTGTATATAAATCTGTATGTAATATACAGAGCTGTACAAAAGAATTCAAGCACATTTACGTCTATTGGTAGAAGTTGATGAAGGTGAATTATCCTGCGTTTTCTTTCTAAACTAAATTTTAGCATGCTATGTAGAAATGCTATTGATCAAATACAGAGCTGCACAAAAGAATTGGAGTACCTTTCCGGCTATTGCCCGGTACTTGTTGAAATTTGGTTTTCAAATGTGTTACAGTAGAGTCCCCATTATCCGAGTCCCGCTTAACCGAGTTTTCGCTTTAAAACCGAGTTAGTTTCTTCTGATGGGCTGATGGCTTCCATTATTATGAAACAGCTATTATAAATTAAGTTTTAGGTGAAGATGAAAGAGCAGTCGTAATAAGTTAGAACTCTGATTTTCTGGTCAGAATGGGAAAAAAAATAGCTATACTTTATTTGTTGCTTTTTTATTATTATTATTTTTTTTTTTTTTTTTTTTTTTTTTTTTTAAATTGTGGCCATTTTTTCCCCAAAATTTAATACAAATTTTTGCCATATTTAATCGTTGACAATTGTTAGATTTCGGCGATTGAATTACGTTAGGCAAAATTTACTGGTAAGTTTTAGTGGTAAGAAAAAATCTTAGAAATTGGTAGCTATGCAGTAGCGTAATACTGAAGCAAAATTGACATTCAACAAACAAAAAACTATCAAGGGCTTTTTCAAATAAACAATTTCATTCCCCGTTTTTCTTAAAAGTAACGGAAATGTACATCAAAGAAATGTTACTTAGTATAATAAAAATTAATGAATTAAGTGAAAATTTATATTTCATCTCCTTAATTGGTGACAATTTGTGTAAATCCGGTTTATCCGAGTTTTTTGCTTATCCGAGGTGAACTTGGTCCATATTAACTCGGATAATTCAGACTCTACTGTATAAGTTTTCTAAAATGTTTACTTAAGTATCTTCTTTACCTTATTAAACGGCGAAGTTTTGTTAAAGTATTCTGGAAGTATTGGAAAGTGTTTCATAATCTATGGTTGACGCATGATTTACTTTAAACCTGTTCCTTGTACAACACTTGAACCAGCTGCTCAGTCTGAATAATTTTGATCTTAAGAATAGGAAATGATTTACGACATCTTCGGAATTTATTCTTAACTCTTTAAAAATAAAACTTTTAGATATTTTTTTTATGCCAACACAAATTATAAACCTTATCAGAATACAATTTCTGAAAAGCAGCTAGTTCAAAATAGTTTAAAATATGTATAAAACTTCATGGTTATCTTTCAAAAGATTTTACGATTTTTTTTTTTTTTACATTTGCAAAATTTCTTTCTTTCCTGATATGAGAAAATGGAAGAGTAGAACATTTAGTTACTAATAGTCCGGCACATTTTTTTTACTTAACCATTTTATACAAGGTGATCTTTTAATGTGTAATTGATTTTAATTAATCAACGGTAAGTGTAGCCTCTTCGGGAGCACCAACATCGCTTAGTCAAAGGAAAATTAATTAAACCCGATCACTGAAAGTCGACAGTGGTCGCGGTAATATCTTTCAGTCTTCTGTAATCGGGTTGCTATTCATTTCCCTTTGACTGGGATATTTCGCTAGCTCCCGAAGTCGCATCCATCGCTGTCGGGATAGCTGCCGGCTTTTTTCGTGCGATTAAGTAAGATCATTGAAAGACACATCATATCGCTCACCCGCAAGAAAAGTGACACAACTCGCAAAAATTCATTTTACAAAAAAAGTTTCATAAGTGTAGTTATCCGAAAAATCGTTTTGTTGCGCTATATGTCCATTCGCGACCACAGAAAGGGGGGAAATAGTGTGGGGAGGTAAAATGACTCAATCCTAGAAAACCTCATCTATGCGTCTTCATTCTATGTCTTTTACTCTTTTGTGCACGTTTTTACTGTTGCATTCAGAGCTAAGTGCTATAATTTCCTGTTGCAGGGAAAAATACATGCGAATCTTCTTTATCCTCTCCTGTGAAATTTACTTTTGTCGAGATCTGTCACTTTTGGCACATCATATTTGAAAATCAGCTTGTATAAAATGGTTAAAGGGTCTCAAGACTATTAAAGTTGGAAAAAAAAGAGACCATTTTCAACATTGAATATCTTAAAATGTATATGATTTTAAAACATATTTTTTATTGAGATGAAATATATAAGCATTACGTATATTCTTTCATTTCATGCATTTAAAAAATTGCAAGATGTAGAAATAGCATTTATAGGGGCTGCAAACTGTCAGACATTGGACGAGCATAAAATTGGTATAACAGTTTACAATAACAGGATTACAAAATAAATATTGCAACTAGAATGAAAATTTTGGTGCCTATTTATTCTTCAGATTGTAATATATACCCTGAATCTAAATAAATTTGTATTTCAAGTATATTAATATTTCTAATACAAAGTTGTATTTAGCTAATACAAAATTTTGAAAATTTCAACAGCATAATCACCTAAAAAAATATTTTTTTGAACAATAAAAAGGAAATTTTAGGTTCAGTTTATACAGATTAACATGAAACATATGTTTCGAAAATTTCATGAAAACATATTCAGACGTTTTTGCGCGTCGACATTGCGCGTTATGCCCAAAAACGTCATTTGGAGAAAAATGACTTCAAAGTTTCGGAAACGCCGCTTCAGCTAGTAAGCGGGTATAATTCTAAAAATCATAACTTCTGTTCTAATGGGAATTTCAAGAAAACAATTATATCAAAATGTTCAGAAAAAAATATGAGTTTAACATCTAAAAAAATTAAAATTTCGAAAATTTTGAAGCATTAAGAGCCCTGAGACCTCTTACGTAAAAAAAAAAAAAAAAAAAAAAAAAAAAAAAAAAAAAAAAAAAAAATGTTTTTACCTCCCGTGCTATAAGGATAAGTGTTCAAATTTCGCCAATCTATTGATGTAATAGCATTAAAAATATGTTTGTAGTTTTTCTCTCAAAATATCGGGGTTTTTTTTGTTTTGTTTTGTTTTTTCCTTTTAGATTTTCCGAGAAACTTTGTCAAATTCTGAAAACAAATAAATAGCCTTGTCGTTGCATCCGGTCTTTGAATTGCACTCTCCCATTTTGACATGACTGAAGAAATGCGGAAGGATTTTCATTTTCATAGGATTCGCATAAATGAGGCCAGACGCTTGCAAAAATAAATCATTATTTGCGCTAACTCTAAAGATCGAAATGCTTGCAATAGGTGTGCTAAGAAACTTCAGAATGATCTAAATGTTGAAAGAAATGTAAAAGGAAAACCCCCCAAAAAACAAACGATATTTTGAGAGAAAAACTACAAACATATTTTAATGCTATTATATCAATAGATTGGAGAAATTTGAGCAGTTATCCTTATAGAACGGGAGGAACAAACATTTTTTTTTTTTTTTTTTTTTTTTTTTTTTTTTTTTTTTTTTTTTACATAAGGGACCTCAAGACTCTTAATGATCCAAAATTTTCGATTTTTTTTTAGATGTTAAACTCGTATTTTTTCTGAACAGCTTGATATAATTGTTTTCTTGAAATTCCTATTAGAACAGAAGTTATGACTTTTAGAATTATACCCACTTACTAGGCTGAAGCGGCGTTTCCGAAACTTTGAAGTAATTTTTCTCCGAATGATGTTTTTGGGCATAACGCGCAAGATATATTACTATTCAAAAGGTTGAAAGAAATAGTAAAAATTTTGAGTTTTATTGCAGAAAACTTAACCCTTTAAGACCTCTTGCCTACACAATTGTGTGATGATGCTAAAGAAAAGAAAAAGACATTTTGCTCTTTTTGTGCGATTTAAAGTCGAGCCTGCACCCACAGAATTGGGTGGATCCTCCCTTGGCATAGCCTGACACTGGATTTTTTTTTTTTTTTTTTTTTTTTTTTTTTGTAGCAAAAATATCAAAGAATGAACGCGTAAGAATGGACTCGGTAAGTTTTATTTTATGTTTATATCTCGGAATATAAATTATGATACTGGTGGTGCAGGATAGTTTCACAGCCACTGAATAAAAGAATCTGAAATTTTTATCTATACTAATATTATAAAGAAGTAAGGTTTGTTTGTAGGGGGTAATCTCTGGAACTACTGAACCGTTTTAAAAAATAATGATGACCATCTCCGCTCCAACATAATAATATTATAGGATATATTTTGTGTCGATACAACAACCCCTAAGGGGGTGCAGGAGCAAAAAATGCTCTAAAATTGAGATTTTTGTGATATTGTTGGGCCTAGGAATTTAAAATTTGGTGCGGTGTTTACTTTCAGGATGTAAATACTTCCGATGGACGGTTTCTAAAAAGCTTGAAATTTAAAATGGTGAAATGAACAAAAAAAAGTCCTAAAAACCTTCTAAATTACGATTTATTCGGAACTGTTAAGGCTAGAAACTTTAAATTTGTCATGGCTGTTGGTTTAAAGACGAAATTTACGTAAAATTCTGATTTGTGTGATACATGTATAGAAGTTTGGAATTTGGCAAGGTGGTTATTTTTAAGATTTAAATGCTCGATAAAAAACGGTTTCTAAAAAATTCAAAATTTAAAAGGATGAAATGAGCGATAAACGTTCTAGAAACGTTCTAAATTACGATTTATTTGGAAATGTTATGGTTAGAAATTTGAAATTTAGTATAGCAGTTACTTTTAAGATGCACATGCGCAGTAGTAGAAACAATTTATTAAAAATTTGAAATTTGAAAGTGTGAAATGAGCTGAAAACATTCTAAATTACGGTTCATTTAGAACTGCTAGAGATAGAAACTTAAAATTTGACATGTACGTTATTTTTAAGACGTAAATGCTCGCACAGAAGTGTTTTTACAAAATTCGAAGTTTAAAATGATGCAGAATCAAAAAACGTTCTAAAATTGTAATTTTTGTGATGCTGATGGGACTAAGAAACTTGAAATTTGGCATGGTCGTTATCTTTAAAATTTAAGTGCCCACTAAAAACGATTCCTAAAATATTCGAATTTTAAAAAGTTGAAATGAGTAGTAAACGTTCTAAAAACGTTCTAAACTGTGATTTATCTGAAATTGTTAGAAACAGAAACTTGAAATGCTAGAGAAAGAATGTCTAAAATTCTTTGACAGGAAATTTACTGCAAAATTTAAATCAGCATTTAAATGTCAATTTCAAGCATCGTGGCTTTATTGGTAGTCATACCATCTCCAAGGTTTATTCCTGCACTTTTCGAAGTAAATTAAAAAAAAATTAATTTAATCCAATGTTAAGAACTGTTTCTAAAAATCAATGAACATTGTGGCACTTAGTCTTAACATGATTTTCCTAAAAATAGGTGGTAATTTTCCTTACCGTTCCATCCTTACCGTCCCTTTTTTTACCATTTCGTCCCTTTTTTTTCCCTATACTATCCCCTTTTTTTACCTTACCGTCCCTTCTTTAACACCCCTTTAAGACAATGTTATACAAAAATTCTGTATTAAAAGTACTACATTATTTCTTATTTGAATGTCCTGTGGGTACTATGAAAATTCATTATAAGTAAAAATTTAGAAGAAAATAAAAAAGTTATAGGGGTAAAATGGTAAGGAAAATCAAACTCGCAAGTTTAACATAATCCTCAGTTAAATAAAAAAATTTTCGCTGCTGACCATTTTTTCTTTATTTTGAATCATTAAGGCATTCGTCTATCAGATTAAAATGTTATTTTAGCAAGTTTAATTTGGCCAGATTTTTTTCCCCAAAAGTCAAAAGATTGTGAGAATACACCATGTATACATATATGTGTTTAAAAGAAAAGAAAAAGATATTTAAAAAAAATCATAATTTTTATTTGTAAAGTAAATTAGATTTTTCCCTTAAATATATTTCTTTGATTTATTAAACCAAAAAAATAATGTTTAAAGATTCCGTTAGCAACTGTACAATAACACTAACAACAACAGCAAGAAATGAAGTCTTGTCCTGCCCCGAGTTTTCAGAAAAAGTGTGAGTATGAGCCCGACCCAGTCTTACACTTAATGTCTAGCATTTTAATAATAATTATTTTATTTAATTGTAGGAAGTAAATGAAACGGATGTAAATTCTTAAAGTTTTATGCGACTGGCAACTGAGAAAGAGGTCAAATTAAATAACTTTAAACTGAATGAGTTTTCCCATAAAGGAAAAATAACTATAGTGTAAATATTTTCAAGGACAGTTACGATGTAAGACAGAAGAATGACGCATTCACGAATAACTAGTTTGAAATTTTTTACGAGTAAAACATGTTAGTTTCGTTCCAGTGATTAAACATCTTGAATAAAATAAGGGTCATTAAATAATAAATGAATTGAAACATACACACACACACACACAAAAAAAAAACATCAATTATTGTCAGTGGCGCAGCCAAGGGGAGGGTTTGGGGGTTAAAACACCCCCCAGAGCTAAGTAAAATTACTATAATTGACGTTTATATGAATCAAAACCAAAGTTAATATTTAAACTTTTTGGCTTTTTTATGAATCCGCCGCTTTGTTAAATCAAATTCTATTCAACAAAGTGATTCAATTAAACGGCGAAATTTCTACTTAAAACTGTGAAAGTGCATGCATTGCATGCAGCCATTACATGCATTGGTTAAGTAAAAATTGGTTATTTGGACTAAGTCACTTTTCAAGACGTCTCATGCTAAATGTATGGAATAGAAGTAGATTTCCTGCCACACAGACGCTTTGAGTTCAAGTGTTATATAGTGGGCCGTTTTTTAATTCCACTTCTGTTTTTGTTCCATGTTCGAAACAATAATATACCATCGAATTCCAAAGAAAACATAAAACATACACTTAGTAGATATCTCTCTGTTTCAAACGCCCTGTTTTACGCTTTCTGCTCTCAGTTATATCTAAGACCAAGATTTGCATACCTAGGTAAAAATCTTTGTAAAAATAAGAATTAAGAAAATAGTACTTTTAAGTTATAAAAAGTTGTTTTTGATTAGGATTGGACGAATTATCGCAATCAAGTGTTTCTTTTGAACCATTTGTTACGCAGGGGCTCTGTGATCAAATTTAAAGAATATATTTCATTAGTTGGTAATATATAGCAACGAGTAATAGTGCTTGCTGTCGGGGAAGCACTACCACCCGTGCCTCGTAGGAAAGAAGCATTGATTGTAATTTCATTGGCTTATATACATGCCCGGTAAGTATGGATTTTGAAAGGAGAGGGGTTAAATGTAAGACATTTTGTTAGAATTTATAAAAAATAATATCTATAATTATACAAAATTTTATGCGACTCATGCATTAATTTTAATTAATAAGCAATAAATTAGTTATACATCGATTTACACTTATTTCATTTTAAAGAATGCTACCTGCATATCATCAAAATTATACCAACTGACCTGTTCGGCGTTGCCCGGGCCCATGATAATTACCTCAATTTTGCATGATTTTATATCTTTAAACCTATTTTATATTTCTAAATGGAATTTTCGCTAAAAAATTTTGATTGTTGTGGGTAAAAGCATTTTTAATAAGACATTTTCTTGTTTTTTTTTCCCGTAGAGTTGTTTTATAGTTTTAAAAAAATAGTCCTTGTTGTCTGAATTCAATAAAATCTTCATCCGTTATAAATATAACGGTTTTACAGACCGTGGAAAAACACTGATATCTAGTTGTAAAAGAAATTTGTTCTCCTCTCGTTTGTTTTTTCTGTTTTGCGTCGGATTCTTTAAAATAACAACAACAAAAACAAATCTTACTGTCTGAATTCTCTTACTCTATTTTATTTGATTGTAAATGTTTAACTGTATCCAATCCTTCTTTAAAATTTTGTGAAAAAATTTTGTATATTTAATAGTGAAAACATGAGCCAAAGCCGAGCAAACCCACGCCGAAACACCTACCTTTTTAGCATTTTCATCAAAAAATTTTCAGATTTTTTAAAATACTTTTATTCATCAGAGCGTTTCGAAATTTTTGTAGGCGTTGTAAATTTGGTCCGAGATGCTCTTAAAAGATTGTGTCGAAATACAGACATTTACTTACTTTTAGCTTAGAAAAAAGATCGTCTTCGAAACGCGCGAAGTGACGTGCGGTTCTGAATAAATTGAAATTTAGAATGCTTTCAGCTCATTTCACATCTTTAAATCTCTAATTTTTAATAAACTTTTTATACCAGAATCTGCATCTTAAGAGTAATAATCTCTATATTAAATTTCTAGTTTATAACGCTAACAGCTTCAACAAAATCATAATTTAGAACGTTTTTAGGACGTTTTCCGCTCATTTAATCCTTTTAAATTTCGCAATTTTTAAAAATCGTTCTAAGGGAGCATTTGCTACATGAAAGTAATCGCCGTGCCAAATTCCAAGCTTCTATGCCAACTATCACATAAATCGCAATTTTAGAATGCTTCTTACTCTTGAATTCTTTTAAATTTCGGATTAAAAAAAATTCTGGGCGAGTATTTACGTCTCTTAAGTAATGTAAAATTTCAAGTTTCATGCAAAATTTCAAGTTTCCATGTAAAATTTCAAGTTTCTAGACCTAACAGTTATAAGTATATTATGATTTAGAACATTTTTAGAGCGTTTTTCGCTCATTTCACTCTTTTAAATTTCGAATTTTTAAAAACCCGTTTTGAGCGAGTATTTATACCATAAAAGTAACCACCATGTTGAAAACCAAGCATTCATAACCAAATGTATCGCACAAATCGCGATTTTAGAACGTTTTTTGCTCTTGCATCCTTTTAAATTTCGAATTTTTGGAAAACTGTTCTTGGTGATCATTTACGTTTCTAGAATAACAGACGTGCCAAATTTCAGGTATCGAGCCCTAAAAATTCCCAATAAATCATAATTTAGATCGTTTTCTGCTCATTTCATTCTTTTAAATTGAATTTATTTTAGAAACAGTTCTTGAGCACTTATACATCCCAAAAGTTACCACTATGCCAGATTCTAACATTCTATACCAACAGTGTCATACAAATCGCAATTTTAGAACATTTTTTGCTCTTGCACCTTTTTAAATTTCGAATTTTTAAAAAACTGTTCTGGGCAAGCATTTAAGTCTCTAAATTAACAACCATGCCAAATTTCATGTTTCTAGCCCTAACTGTAACAAATAAATCGTAATTTAGAACGTTTCCTGTTCCTTTTCCCCCCTCTAAATTTTTAAATTTTTAGAAACCATTCTTAGTGAGGATTTATATTTTAAAAGAAACCACCAGAAAAAATTTCAAATTTCTAGAACCAACAATATCCCAGAAAGCAATTTTAGAACGTTTTTTGTTCTTACACCGCTTTGGAAGTTGTTGTACCGATGTAAAATATAGCCTATGTTGGAGAGCAGATGGTCACCAGCATTTTGCCAACATTAATACGGTTGCACTCCACACTTAAAAAGTAAAACGGAACTATTATGAGTTCATTCGTGTGTTTATTTTGCTGGCGCTCAGCGATGAAGTTAAGGGCGCTCGATGTACCAAAGAAAGATGATGTCGCCGCGACGGCGACAACGGAGTGCAAAGGGTTAAAATTAAGAACAAGAATTATGGATTGTCTTGGAATGAAACCCTGTGTGCTTTTGATTGAACAAGCGCATTGGAACCCTATTCTTTTCTATGCAAAAATTATTTGCTGGACTGTGCTCTTCCATCTCTTAAAGTTTGCGTCATCATTTGTAAACACTTTTTATAAATCTAACCTAGTTTTGTGTTAATTCATTAGTGCATTTTATGTTTTCTTACTCTAATATTATAAACGCAACGCTGTTTAAATGAAATATAGCCAACGTAACTGCGGAAAAAAGCGTTATGATTTGATTAATTAAAATGATCGATTACATTAAACGGTGATTCATATAACCGGCGAACACCTTTATCTGAAACTCAAAACCCCCCCTAGAGCCGAATCCTGGCTGCGCCACTGATTATTGTGAACCAATTAAAAAGGCTTGTATAAAATACTACACTGTAATGCCAGTCTCGTGATAATATTACTTTATTTCTAAAATGAAAGATTTTTTTTCTTTTTTTTTGAGCGTGTTATTATGGAACTTTCAAGTTAGATTTGAAATTTAATTTCGTATGATAAGCTTTTGTACATTTCAGCTTGGAGTATGTAGTACGTATATCCTTTCGTATTTTGTTCTCATATGCCGAAAGATTCCGGAATTGAAACGATCATCTAATCTATTTTGGTAACTTGTCTACTTTTTTTTTCTTTTAGTGGATTAACCAGTTAACCAGGGACAGCCACAAGGTACATGCGACAGGAGACGTCAAGCCATTTTTTTTTTTACTTTTGATAAAAACGTACACTTAAAATGTACGTTTAAAATTTCGCAATTCGTGTGAAAAAATATTATTGTTAACACTTCCAAGAATTATTTTGAAAAAAATCGATTCGCGGAGTTTTCCTGCATTTTTTCAAAGTTCTCCTCGGGTTCAATTTAAGGCATGCGAAAAAAAAATACTAATACTTTCTTCTCTATGACGGGGCAATTTGTTTTCAAAAATATGAATAGTAACCCTGTTGAAAAAATTCGAGTCTGGAAGTCGCTTCGCGCCTTCTGGAGAAACTCTTTTTTTTTTTCTACGCTAAAAGTAACTAAACGTCGGTATGTAACACTATCTTTTAACATGTTCATTCTACAGTATGGATTTACGTCACCTATAAAAATCTCGAAACATTCGGACGATTAAAAGTATTTAAAAAATAATAAAATAAAATCTGCAAAATTTTCTACCAGAACGTGAATGCTTTTGTCATGTTTTTACAGCTAAATATCTTTCTTTGTGCAAGAAATTTATTGAAATGAAAAACTATTTTCTTTTTAATGTTAAAAGACCCGAAGCGATAAGAAAGCACGGCCCCTTTTTACAATTAAATATAAATATTTTTTCACGAATCTTTTACGAAAGCTTCAAAAGCGTTATATTTAAAACTGATAAAATTTTCAGTGTTTGGGGCATATTTTTAGTTGTGCTATGCATTTTATATGCGAATTAAATTTTAGTTTAATATGGGGTACGTATAAAAATGTATAGTACCATACAAGATTGTATAAAAAGATTAGAGTATGTTTCTGTCTTCTAGCGGAAGGAAATTACTGAATTTGACTTTTCAATAGTGTTATCCGTTTTCTAACTGTATTTGAATTGTGTAGTGAATATATAAATCTACTGATCATATAGAGGGCTGCATAAAAGAATTCAGATACATTTTTCCGACTATAGATGGTAATTTCTGAAATCGGGTATTTAGAATCTGTTATGAGCTTTCCAATTTGTTTATTTAGATCATCTTTCATTTTAATTAAACGACAGTTTCGTTGCAGTATTCTAAATGTGTTGGGAAGTGTTTCATATTCTATGCATGAGATATTATTTTTCTTTCTTGTTTAATACATCAATTAAAAAATATACAGTTTTCTATTTGAATATATGTATGTATAATAAGTTAGTGTAAATGGATTTCTGCAAACCACGTCTTAAAGGGTTGTTAGTATAGATTGGTATGAATTTTTACAGAACTTTGAACATTCTACTTACGAGAGAGAACAAAAGAAAAAAAGATAACTTTTAAAATATTTTTTTGCAAAGAAGACATTTTTAAAATATGGTTTTTTGCTATAAAAAAAATCTCAGTAGACTCAGTCGACAGAGACTTCAGGCTCAAGCCTCAGAAATTTCAAGTTTCTTTTTACGGGCTAAATTTCATATCATTTTCGCACATTTCATGAAAGAAACAAGTCTCATTTTTAAAAATGTCCTGGATTTTTAAAGATTGCCCTAGAAAAATAACATTCAAAAGTAGGGAAATTGTTTTTTGTTCTACTCCACTAGCTTCCGAGAGCAGTTGCGCCGATATGCCTCCGGGTACAAGGCAAAAAACGAAATAATCTACGGAAGCAGAAAAGAACTCGGATCAGAGTGTCATTAAAGCAACATTAATTACCAATCTGTCACTTCGTTTCTTAACATGGTCTGAATTATGTTACTGTATCTCAGGAAATGTTTGTACTGTCGCCTCCGAAACCAGTTCCTTCAATTATTTATTAATATTTATTGAAGTGCTGAAAACATGTAATCTTTTAAAATTTATAAAATTTTAGTCATTCAAATAGCTCTTTTTTAATTTTTTTTTTACAAACTTTTAAAGAATATTAACATGAAATCCCGCGCCAAGCATAGATTATGAAAAACTTTCCAACTCTACGAGAATACTGTTATGAAAGTTCCTTTTTTAATACAATGTAAGAATATATTTAAATAAATAATTTAGAAAATGCATAATGTAGTTAAGAAACCATCTTCAGCAATTACCAAAAATAGACCATAATGCATTCAGATTCAATTACTCTGTACACGATCTATATAGATTTTTATACACTTCGCATAGTATACTAAAATCGAAATCAGCTGTAAAGTGCATAAAACAATTGAAAACGCTTTTGTGGCTATTATCATATACAGACGGCAATGTAACCCTGTCCGTTTGTACAGACCTATATGAAAGCTTATTTCTATTATACTCACACTTCAATAGCTGTATCACACGAAAGTAGTTAGTATAGTAAAATTTACCTCAGCAGAAAAACGGATAAAAGGATGAAAAAGGCATTTTCAGTAATTCTCACCATACACGGTAATTCCATTTTTTGAGGGCAGCCTTGTATGTGATCTATAGAATTTATACACAACACACAAGATATCAAAATTTTGTTTAACTTGAAATATGATCTTATAACATACACTATATGGCTAAAAGTCACCGGACACTTTCGACTTTCGAAGTTTTGCCGAGTATTTAGAGAAATACCTGGCGAATCCTTCTGGAACCTCGAGAATAGAAAGAACATGTTTGACCTTATTTTTCAGCTAATGCTTGATCATTAGGACAATTAAACGTCCAACAACAAATTAAAAAAGAAATTATAACATTTGCGATCATTCCTCAAAGTAAAACACTCGTCATACCTGTAGCTGTAACACATCAGCTTGTGCGATTACATGCAGTGTCTATGTAATCAGTTTTGTTATAATCAATTTGAGAAAGTGCCTATCGCTATTCGTACTGATTTAATCTTAAATGGTAATAGAAATAACTCGGGTAACCAGGTAACGTTCCTAAAAAAAAAAAAAAAAAAAAAAAAAAAAAAAAAAAAAAAAATCCGACAATTCTCTTACCCTAATCAATAAATATAAGGCCCTTAATTTTGAAGAAAATTTAGATAATGATTCTATGGATTATACCGATAGTGATAGTAGTGGTGACACCGTAGGTGACAGTTTTAAACAAACCATCCCTTCTTGGTTGAAATAAAATGTAAGTGGACAGACCTTTGTAAAAATCTTAAGGATATCAAGAAAAGTACCTCCACCCCTACCTGAACTTAAAGGTGAACTCCTAAAAGTACTTTGAAAGACCATAGATTATTTCGTAAAATTTAAAAGTGCCAGGACTGTAATGGTAAAAAATATACCACTCTGAGTGTCACTCATTAGAGACCAAAACAAATTTGTTAAGAGGTATGCCATATAATACTGACTCTTAGCTTATTATTGATGTTCTTAGAAAATATTATTTTATTGTTACACATGCTGCCATGCTAAAAAGTCATAAAACAAGTAAGCCCGGGCTTCTTTATATGGCTAACGTTTTCTCTAAAAAAATTGTTTATGAAATTTACAATATAAATTAACATTGTTATATGCATATCCGCACTGAAAGATTTGAAAGCAATTATAATGTAAGAAAAGTTACCGAACATGCTTCCGAGATATGTGATTTATCTCCTAAATGAGTAAAGTGTGCCGGTAACCATATTTCTACTGAGTGCACTAAGTAAGATTACCCCCAAATGCGCTAATTGCGGGCTTAACACCCAAATAAATACAGAGGATATATTAAAATTTGTTTCCAAAAAGAAACAAACTTCTTAGTCTAAAACTCAAGAGAAATATAAACAAAACTCCAATTCCAAAGAAGCATGTAATTTCGTTGGACCGAACTCTCGCCTCCTGGACCGCATGCGAGCACGCTACCTCGACGTCACGATGAGCAAGATTCCGTTAAAATTCTAAAACACATCAACGATACACGAAATTCTAAAAATTCTACTTTTAAACCAACAGATCGTTATTCTACATCTAAGTCTGTTAGTAATATGACGTCTCTAAGGAAGCCCTGTTGAACAGAGCTCTAACTCGACTGACAACAGTCCCTCTAATCTCCACCTATTGATTTTAAAATGGAATTACAGGAAATATTTCAAGATCTTAAGGATAAAAAAAATGCTTAAAATCACCAAACTGTTAAAAAGTATCAAAAATATTACTAATAAGACTCAAATTTGTAATAACCCTTTTTGTTATAAATGAGCTAGATGCATTTGCTTACAGAGATTAACAACAATAGCAAAGACTCCCTTAAACTTTCTTCATTATTTATATTAACTTACAATTGGAATTCTCTTCATAACAAAATTAGTGGACTTCGATTTAATATCGCTCAAAATCTCCAATTTGTTATCCTTTTAATAAAAGAAACATTAAGCTCTGACCGTAAAGTTAATATTTCTGGTCATAAACAGTACCACACTTGTCGTGCAACCTCACCACATTGAAGCGGGACTCCCATTTACATAAAGCAATACATATCCATTGCCATTTTTATAAAACACATGATTCCATGGAGTTGATCATATCGGTATTGTCTCCCAATTCCCACATATTAAAATTAATTTCACCTCCATTTATGTTAAACATAGCAGGCAATACCCAGTCAATGACATTACAAACATCATTTATCAGGAACAACGCGCATAAGAGAAATTGAAATTATCACTCTACACCTCAAAGGCAGGTCACTCCACATTCTATAATAATTACTTACCATCATTTAAGTTTATATGCAACTAATTCTCCCGCACACATTAGCACTACAGCTATATAACCCACTCTTCTATAATTGATTTTGGTATTACTAAAAACCTTCCTTATAATCAACACGCCTAAACTTAACAAGCTTATCACCTTCCAGTCTCCTTTAGAATTGATCTCATTAACCTCATTTCACCTTTTCCTTCCGTAGCAATTGATTGGAGTAAATTTAGTAATAATCTCAGTTATTTCAATCTCTCTTTTCCTGAAATCAATAATCCTTCTGATAGTGATTCTGGTGTAATCCATCCGCAAAATCCTAACGCTCGAAAGCACGCCACTTTTCAAAGATTTAAAAATAACAATAGATTCGTCCTTCCTATTAACATCGGCAAACTCTTTAGTCCTCCTATGATCCCATTCTTAAATCGGCTCTTAATAAACTTAATAACAAGATCAAAAATTTTATTTTCAAAGAAAGGCAAAAAACTTCTATTAAATTCTTCGAAAATCTTTCATATGATGACAATTCTTTTTGGCAAATTAAAAAGGAGTTCAACTAAACGTCACTCCCATTCGCCCTCTACTGTCAACAAAATGTTACCATTTTTACTGATGAAGTTAAGGCTGAATTTTCGGCAAAATGCAATTCTTCTCTAACCCCGCTCACCTCTCTCTTGTTAATGATACAGTTCGCCACCTGTTTTGATCCTTTCTCTGAAATTCAATCAATTTTTATCCATAACATCATTAACTAGTCGGATGTACCAATCCCAAAACTTTCTTCTATCTCATACATGTTAATACTTCAAAATTCGCTACCACACTACCAAAATTAAATGGCAATCTATGCCCATCATGAGGATTCTAAAGATATGAAATTCAGTGCATTAGCTCTTGAGATATGGCTATCACTGAAATCGTGTAAATCCAGTAAAATACAGCCTAGCAGCGCCACCTATTGGGTGATTTACACCAAAACCTAATCAGCAACAACTTATGTCAACGTCTAACTGAAACTGAAGTTTGGGGAAAATCCGTGCCTTAATTTTTGAGATAGAGCTATTGCGAAAATCGTGAAAATTCCAGCATAGCAAGCAGCACCACCTATTCGGCGATTAACACCAAAACTTAATCAGCAACAACTTGTGTCAACGTCTAACTAAATCTGAAGTTAGATGAAAATTCGTGCGTTAGTTATAGAGCTATTGCGAAAATCGTGTAAATCCTGTTTAATGCAGCATAGCAGCCCCACCTGTTGGGTGATTTTTCACGTAAACGTAATCAGCACCAACTTATATCAAGGAGTAACTGAATCTGAAGTTTGATGAAAATCCATGCATTAGTTCTGGAGATAGAGCTATTGTGGAAATCGTGAAAAATGCTGCATAGCACCGCCACCTGTTGAGCGATTTACACCAAAACATAAACAGTACTAATTCATATCCAGGTATACCTTAATCTGAAGTTTGTTAAAGATCTAAGCATTAGTTCTTGAGATACAGCTGTTGCGGGAATCGCAAAAAATGCAGCATAGCAGCGCCACCTGTTGAGCGATTTACACCAAAATGTATAAAACGTCAAGTCATGTCAAGGACGAACTGAATCTGAAGTTTGATGAAAATCCGCACATTAGTTCTGGAGATTGAGCTATTGTGGAAATCGTGAAAAATGCTGCATAGCAGCGTCACCTGTTGAGCGATATACACCAAAATATAAACAGTACTAATTCATATCCAGGTATACTTTAATCTGAAGCTTGTTAAAAATCCAAGCATTAGTTCTTGAGATACAGCTATTGCGTGAATCACAAAAAATACAGCATAGCAGCACCACCTATTGAGCGATTTACACCAAAATGTATAAAACGTCAACTCATGTCAAGGACTAACTGAATCTGAAGTTTTATGAAAATCCGTGTATTAGTTCTGGAGATTGAGCTATTATGGAAATCGTGAAAATGCTGCATAGCAGCGCTACCTCTTGAGCGATTTACACCAAAAACTAATCAGCCCTAATTTATATCAGGGACTAACTGAATATAAATTTTTATTAAATTCCGTGTATTAGTTCTTGAGATAGAGCGACCACAAATTTGTGTCACATACAGACAGACATTTTGTAAAAACATGTTTTTCGGAATCTCTGACTCCTAGAACGTATAAATCTGTCGAAAACCGAAAGCCGAAAAATTTCACGAGTCCAATACTTTCTTCTTGTAAAGATAGTAGAAAGCAAAAAGTGACAACTTTTAAGAAGAGAACACTGAAAAAAGAACTTAAAAAAATAATTCCCTGGGGAGATATTTTAAATATAAGAATGCATCAAACGTCCATAAACTTAGCATTACCGAGGGGAATTCGGAAGCCGGTTGACTAGCCGCCTTAAATCTCTGACTAGACCCAATAAATGTACAAAATTCTTATGTTGTTTTCTCTGTATTTTTTAAAAATGCTAACAAAAATGACTGTTCCAACATGATATAAAAAACTTAATTACATATATAATTACAATCCTTGAGAGTATTAAGCATTACTCAATGTTTTAAAAATTGTATTATATCTGTAGAATTATATTAATTTAAATACTACTTCTATTGCAGTGAAGCAATTATATGATTTAACTACGTGCCACTTGAACTCTTCTAGTTAATACAAAATTCAACTAAAGACAATAAAATTAAATCTAGGAAATATCAAAATTAATGAGAACATTTTTCGCATTTTGAAATAAATCTATAAATTCCAAGGTCTTTTCTTCTCTTATACTACATTTTCAAAATAATAAAAGAGCTGGACATTTACATCATGAAAAGTTCAATATCATCGTGAAAATAAAAGATCACAAACTTACTAAATGGTGTATACAAAATGTTGCAAAGTTAAAAACTAGACAAACATTGAAATAAAATTATAACAATCGACGTTTCTGTCATCATCTTTGACCAACTTCAGGGAAAAGTTGTTACATTGCTTTTAAAGTTTTAAAGAACAAGGCTTGTTCTTGTTAATGTTTGTTTAGTTTTTAACTTTACAACATTTTGTATACACCATTTAGTAAATTCGTTATTTTTCATTTTCACGTTAATATTTTCAAAAAATAGTGTGACTTCAAAAATAAACATTCAGGAATCCGGCAACTTCAAAGATCCGGCATCAAAGCCATCTTTTCCTTCATTTTTCTTTTACCCTTTCAAGTTATGGGAGAAGAAAAATAGCAATTCTTTATAAATTAAACACTTCAAGATCGAAAGTAACAATGCAAAAAAAGAATATTTGACTTTTTTCTTTATTTTTCATAGGCGATTATTTTCTGAACAAATTTTCTGGGAGCTGCATAGTTGCTTAGCAAAAGGAACAACTTTGGGGACCTTTGGCGAATGCATGGCACAATATGTAGCCGGAACGAATTTTCGGCAACTGCGACATCAATGATGAGGAAGAATTTTCGGGCTTTCGCATTTTTCGTGAAAAGGCCTTTATGAGCTGATTGAACACGCAAAATCTGAAAATGCCATTAAGTGTCGAAAAAAAGGATATAGATGATTGGCTAAGCATTGACGAAAATGCATCAACAACGAACAATTTAACCAACAGCGAGATCGCAGACGATGTGCTAATTAGAACCGCCGATAAAACTAGTTGCAGCTCAGAAGACGAGGATGAGCAACCGGCAGAAGAAAAGGTGTCACTAGAAAAATGCATAAATTTGACTGGATAATTAATATATGCTTTAGAGAAACAAGGCTGCATTTCTGAAATAGACATTCTTCATTTATATAAAATACAAAAAAAAAAACTTTTTAAAGAACGGCCAAAAAATTCAAGCAAACAAAGTTGGCATCGATGTTTCCGAAATTACAAAAGATGAAAAATTTCATTCTTTATCGGATTTTTTTTTTTTTTCAGTAACATAGAAAATATCAATTAAAGTAAGTTTTTTTTTTAAGTGAAAACTTCTTTAGGCGCGTTGAGCTTTTTTTGAGATGGAGAAAAACCACTGATTTGGAGACACTGTTGCGTAACCGACATGCTAGCATTTTGGCACATAGACACTAGCGCGCCAAGCGGTGAATGACAGGAACTTTTCCCTCTTCAGCTCAATCCGCAAAAGAAGAACGAAGCTAAAACTCACTTTTTCTCCCGGCGTTCAGACAGGAACACACACAAAATTTACATTTTCGTTGCAGTACGCTGTTGTGTTTATTGTTAAAGACAAATACTTGATACTTTCATTATTGAAGTGAAAGCTTCTTTGGGCGCGTTTGGCATTTTTTGAGATGGGAAAAACCATGGAACTCGTGATACTGTTATTGTAACGGACACCTCTGTATATAAGTATGTACATGTATTGTGCATAGTTCGGTATGAGGAGGGTGGGCAATTAATTGTTATTGATTACTTAATCAATAACAACAATTTACAGGCAAGCGCGCCGCATGCTTACCTGTGCGCTATTGGTTCCCGAAATACACGTACAAGAGTTAAAAAAAGGAAATCTCATCAAAAACATCTCATGTAAAAATTAGCCAAGTCTCGTGACTCTTGCTAAAATAAAACTACCTTGCTCTAGCAAAATAAAATTATCTTTATTCAACAGTTGTTATTTATGTCAATAGTTGGCGGCAAAAGTGAACTATTCGATCAAATGTCGGGTAAGTTTAGCAGAAAAATTCTCTTGTTTTTAAAATTCGTGTTATTTTTGCGTTATAGTGTATGTCATAGCATCAAACTATAGCGATATTTCTAATAACATGGTAGTGGTTTTAAATATAGCAAAAGCATAAGGGCAATTATTTATCAAGAAATGTTAACGTACTTGCAGAATTATTTGACTTGCAGAAATATTTAAATTCACCAAAACAACATTTGGTAAAACAAATTATTATTTTGTTTTTCGTCAGTTCAAATGAATTATACCGTATTCGTGACCAACCTATTTCGTGTAACTAAAAACCGATAAAGCTGTATTTTATCGTGTTGATGGTCTGGTCAATGACCAACAGTATTGGCGGGAATTTCGATTACGGAAGATAAAATACGGGGCACAGATGTCAGATACGCACTTGGGTACCTAATTGACACCAAAATGGCGTCACTTTATTTTACAAGGTAACCCGGCTACTGTTGCTTATTTATTAATAAATTGTTCATTTACTTTTTTTTTTTTTTTAATTGTACAATTGTTTTGTTCTATAGTTATTAATGAAATTATCGTTTATTTATTGTTGTTTACTTTTTAAAACAATAGAAAATAATTTAAAAATATATATTGTAACTGGTATTGGAAAACGGGATTTCGCCAAATTGACGTTAAAAAATCGCGCCAAACCTGGTTCGTATATCACATCTGTGCCAAATTCTCGGTTTTTTGATGATTTTTCGACTTTTTATCCAAATTTTCCGGATTTTTTAAATTTTCCCTTTCATTGTATCCCAAACACTACCTTCATACCAAATTTCAAGATTCTAGGGATACAGGATGTGCCTCCGAGTTTTGATGATCGGAATTAATTAACTTTCATATTTCATGTTTTTGTAAATTTACGTTTTAAGCAATAGATTGCAATTTTTGTATGTAAAATTATATGCATTATTTTTCATGTACAATGGCGCATTAAATGAAAATTGTAATATAATTTCGGTAGTAATAGTTTATAATAAGGAATAAAAAAACATTACATTTAAAAGTATTTCCTGCACAATAAAACATTTCCTGACGATTAAAAAACACACACTTAATTGTTGAAGTTTTCACTTCTATTGGCACTCCCGGAGTGCCACTGTTTTTTTTTATTTAATTTTCTCTTTTTCTTACATAATTATCACTTAATAATGAATTAAATTATGTCTAAAGGCACCATTAAGAATATAGTGCTACTTTTGATATTCCTAGTTACTACTTTTGCTATTCCTTCAAAAATCCGACATAGTCTCGGTCCGCATGATGCCGGATTTTTGAAGTTATACTGTATTCATACTTTCCAAATCTTTATTTAGTTTTTAATAATAAAAGGTTTCATTTAAAACTTATTTTTACATTATTTTTTCACCCGTTATTCTTGACGAGTTATGTGATAAATGACTGTTTTAACGTTCAAGGAAGGCCTTAACTTAAATTGCTTATAATTTCGTTCATTTTTAGAGGGAGTTGTGAAATCCGTGGATGTAAGTCCATGCACTACTGAACCTTGTGAAATACCGAAAGGAGATTCTGTTGACATAACCGTTCGATGTCTTTCAAGTAAGTTTCTTTTTATCTTAACATGCGAATCATCTCCATTTGTACATTAAATTTCAGAATATATTAACACATTGTTGACCTGCAGTGTTTGTTGCCTATTTAGCACGTTTATTATTATTATTATTATTATTATTATTATTATTATTATTATTCAAAATATCTACCAGAAATTTCTAATAATAACTATTGCTTTATTTAATGATAGACAATCCGAGATTAAATAAAAAAAAGCTATAATGAAATAGCATTTACACCATAAAAAAGTTCAATATTAACGTGAGAATAAAAAATCACAGCTTTACTAAATGGTGTACTATGTAAAATGTTGTAAAGCTAAAAACTAAACAAACATTAAAATAAAATGATAACAATCGAAGTTTCGGCCATCATCTATGACCATCTTCAGAAAAGAGTTGTTACATTGCTTTTAAAGAACAAAGTCAAGCCGTCTTGAATTTGAAAAGTTCATAAGGTTCCCAAAAGGTAATCGATTTTTATAGTTGGATGAAGCGGTTATCGTTTGGGAACCTAACGAAACTTTCAAATTCAAGACGACTTGATTTTGTTTTTCAAAAGCAATGTAACAACTCTTTCTTGAAGGTGGTCGTAAAGGATGACCGAAACGTCGATAGTTATAATTTTATTTTAATGTTTGTTTAGTTTTTAACTTTACAACATTTTGTATACGCCATTTAGTAAACTTGTGATTTTTTTATTTTCGCGTTAATATTGAAAAATTATAACTTAAAACTTCTGGTAGATATTTTGAATAAATAGCTAAAGTAGTGATGAATATACTCGTCACCGGTCAACAAAGTATTAAAGAAATATTAGATAAAGAATTTTGTTTTTGTTTTTATTTATTAAAAATATTATAATGTTTTTATTTCCTCCCCCCCCCTCCCCCCCCTTGTTGAAATGCATTATTTATAGTTTAACCTTTCAGGGGAAAAGTAATTCTGTTTCTAAAATGGTGAAATGATCGAATAACACTAGAATTTACAAACAGAGAGATTTGAAAATTAATAAATGCTTTTCTTCACGTACATTATAAAAGCAAAATTTTATTCAAAAATTCTGGTACAAACTTGGTAATTAAAATTAAGTGATATAAATAATATACCACCACTCTTCAAAAGGGTTATATCCAATCAAAAACAACTCGTTGTAAATGATCCCGCCAAGCCACAACGTCCTAAACGTCAGTCATAAAAAGAAGTGATATCACATAAAAAGAAGCGATATAGAAGTGCATACTCCGAGTGCCGTGTAAAAATCTATCACTACTCATAATGTTTCCAAAGGACTCGAAGTGAGATACAGTATGTGAAAACTGCTTGGCGACCTGCAGACTTTTATAATGTTTGTTCTTCCTGCACTTACATGTGACTATTTGTTTAACAATTTTCTTCTTGAATTATTGATCCGATTAAACTGTGAAAGTTTGAAGCTTTTGGTGTTTACATGCCCATTCTTATTTAACATCATGGGATCGATTTGTTGATTTTATTTACCATTATTTGAACAAGAAAGACCACTTTTACGCGGAGGATTTTCTAAGTAAACAGGTAATAAACATTTTGAGTTTGTGAAATAATAATAAAAAATAATGATCATAGGAATGTTACTAACAATGCACCTAATAATAGACGTTAACTAAACTAAGATATATTGTTGTAGTAAACGAAATTGCACACAACAGGGGAAAAATCTGTTCTAGTAAGGCTTCTGTTACAATAGTATTATATAATATTCCTTAGGTCGGAAACATGACATTTTACGTTTAAGAAATATTCTGTCATAAACAGGATTCATTTTAATAGTTTTTCCCTTTAATTTTGAAACAGGGTATTATTAAACATATTTATGTAATTAAATATTGTTTAAAATATTGAAAAGTATAATTGTAAAAATCGATGATTACCATAATTACATACCCTTTTCTGCTTGCCTTACAAATCTTTCTGATTTATTACAGAACTTTCTCCTACAAATATTTATAAGAGTGATATAATGACAATTTAAAATTAATTTTTTCGACTTTCACAATTTTTCGAAATTGAGATAGGTACTGCATGTATTAAATATACGCCTGCAGGTCGCCAAGCAGTTTTCACTTACTGTACCTCACTCCGAGTCCTTTGGAAACATTATGAGTAGTGATAGATTTTTACACGGCACTCGTAGTAGGCACTTCTATAAAGCTTCTTTTTGTGTGATGTCACTTCTTTTTATGACTGACGTTTTAGGTTTGTGGCTTATAGGGATCATTTACAACGAGTTGTTTTTGATTAGATATCACTTCTTTTTGTAAGGTATTTCATTTGCATTATACATATTCCATTTTAATTCAGAAAAGAAAATATAAACGAAAGATGATAGAAGTAAAAAAATAATTTAATATAGTGATGCTATAAACTTTCCAAAAGTGTAATATATCTAGTAAGACATAATGTTGGACTTTAAAAAAAAATAATTCAAAACCATTTTATCGATCCTTACAAATCTCAGAAGAAATCATTTATTTTTTAGAAATGATAAAATCTGTCGAACTAACCGGGAATATTTTTTGCTGTTGTTCAATAAGATATATGGTGATTCATTAATTAACTCAACAAGGATTTTATCATTAATTAACTCAGCAAGGATTTTATCCTAATAACTTTTGAAAAACTGTCTTTACATTCTCAAAATTCACATCATTTTACACAAAATATGTAAAGACTTAAAAACAGATTGAATAATGATAATTTGTTTTATCACCGGGTGTAATTGAAGTAATTTTTAAATAAAATTAGTTTTTTTTTTTTTTTCAGGAATATAAGCGCAGGAATATACCTCCAATAAGCGCGGCAGAAACTCAGATTATCTGATTAAGCTTTTATTTTTTAATTTTTAAATATTTCCATAAGCTCTAACACATGTTGGATTTTCTGAATTTTCAATGCATGTACTTTCTAAATTCCTAATTGTTTGTTACGTGACTAACAGGCCATACTAAGTCGTATGCTTTCCATGTATTTTCTCATATATTTCAGATAATTCATCCGATAAATTATAATTCATTTCAATAAAAGTTCAGAATTCGATATTTCATCGTTATGAAATGACTTTCCCTAATTTCGGTCATATTTTTAAATTTTTATATAATATGATTAAAAATTAACTAAAAGGTATTGGCATATTGATAGCATTCTTTAATTACCAAGTCCAAAATAAAAATCGATTAGTTTAATAAATCCCCTTATTAATCTTTTTAAATAAAAAGTAAAACGAAAAATTCCAATAAAACTGTCAAAAATTTATTTGATATAAAAGGACTGTAAAAAAATGAAAAAAAAAATATGTAATAAAAAACCAGTCTGACTGTATTACCTTTGTAAAATAGTTTAAATTAAATAAATTGCAAAGTTTGGAATGTTGAAAAAAATATTTGAGTATATGTGCGTTTTAGTTTAAAAGCAATACAGAAGGAACATTTACTCTCTTATTTCAATATGTTAGACAGTAATCTTAAAGTTCTGTCAAATTGTATTCATGACTATAAGTACTCTGTGATTCACTAAAGTGCTTACATTATCTGTCTGAGCGCGTTCTGTGGTTTCTCCGTAGTCGGGGTTTACCTAGAATCTTTACATAATCGAGGTCCACTGGCACGTTTCTATAATCTAGTTTCTCCTCAGATATCAGCAGGACATTCCGCAATGATTATTGTGCGCAGTACCTTCGTCAAAAATCATTCCGATTCAGGGGCGTAGCTACAGATATTTTTTCGGGGGGGAGAGTTCGAAAATTTCCCAACTTGAAATAAATTCCTCCAACATTCAACTAAAGTGATATGCACAAAGTGTGTAATAATGATAATGAAGCTTATGCATAAAAAATTCCTTTCCAAAGAAAAATTTTGAAACTAGAAATATAAAAATTCTAATTATTGGTTTGTTTAATAAAAAAACAAACACCCGTTTTACTTTCTTCTATGTCTTTACAAGACGAAAGTATTGAATTCGTAAAAAAAATCTACAACTGGTTTTCGACGATTTGATACGTTTTAGAAGGTCCTGAACATGATTTGACTGATTTTAGAAAATGTCTGTCTGTGTGAATGTGACACAAATTTTGTTGGTGCTCTATCTCAAGAACTAATTCGCGGAATTTTATAAAACTTTAGATTCAGTTATACCTTGATAAAAATTAATGCTGATTAGTTTTTGGTGTAAATTACCCAAAAGGTGGCGCTGCTATGCTGTATTTTTCACGATTTACATGATTTTAGCGCTAGTTATATCTCAAAAACTGTTGCACAGAATTTGATCAAATTTCATATGCTATTAAACCTTGACATAATTTAGTGCTTATTAGGTTTTTGTATATATCTGTGGCATTGCTGTATTGCAGTTTTCACGATTTTCGCGTTAGCTATATCTGAAAAACTAATGCACGGAAATTTAGTCAAACTTCATATTCGGTTACACTTCCTTATTGGGCTTGGGTGTATACTGTCCAAAGGTATCGCTTTTGAGCTCTTTGGGTTTGGAATTTTGGTTGCAGACATCTAAGAGCATAGGTGTCGAAATTCAATGATTTGTTTGAAAAATGCGATGCTTCTATCTCCTTTTTAAAGGCACACAATTAAACGAATTATAAATTAAATGCACACAATTAAACCTTTAGAATTAATTATTATGGGCATAGAATTGTTATTTAATTTTAACATTGTGATTGCAAATTTTGAAGTATTAACATGTATGGGATAGAATAAGGTTTTGGGATTGGCACATACAAATAATTTTCATTTAACATCAATTCTTTTGATCTTCAATCAAGCTAACTCCGATGAAGCTAACCTAACATCGTCCAGTTTAATAAAATCCACTATTTCAATTTCACATTTTAAAAGCATTAGGCTGTCAAGTCTGTCAGGCCTCATTGTAGCTTGCAATATATATTTATTAAATTTTTATTTGACTAAAGATTCTTTCATTAGATGCAACGCCATAAAGATAAGCTGCTGTGAATGTTAAGGTACGAGTATATAGTTTGACAGTGTGACCCAAATAGTCTTTGGATTTCATGGCATCAGAAAAGATTTGTTAAGTGAGTTGGGATTTGGTTTATTTCTATTTGACTCTGCAAGTCATGTACATCCGGTTTCTCATATCCAGGGGGAAACATTATTAACTTTTCTCAGTTAGTGATACTCAAATTTGCCTTGCACAATTGCAATTTAAATATGGAATGTATTGGTGCAATATTCTCCTGATATAGGGAACATTGTCATTTAAGCCCATTACTAAATTGCCGAAATTTTCTTGTATTTCTTATAACTCTTCCCTATAAAACTTATGTCTATCAATGTCCATTGCTATGCTATTATTTTTATCTATTCCATTTGGTGAAACCGTTTTCCCACGGCGCTTTCAGAAGCCAGCTTATTCAATCACATCCTAATATTCATAATTGTTTATGAACGGAATACGGAAATCTTTATTTCTTTAAAATTTTATTCAAGTGCAACCTATCAGTGTTTATGTCAACCTGTATGTCGATTTTTTTCTTCAGTTGATGGACTGCTTTCATGGTCATATTTCTGTTCCAAATTCAAATCATCCACTTTTTTACCTTTTTCATCCTCGAATGGATTTTTAGATTCTCCAAAATCTTGCATGAAAACTCTTTTCCTATTATGAAGGGTTCTTTCGTGCTAAGATTTATAGTAATTTTTTAGAACAGCTTTAAACACACAACACTGGACTTTTGGTTTAAAATTTACTAAACACCTATAAATATAAATGAACAGGACATATATATATTTCCGCATACAAATAAAGGTAAAATGTAGCAAATGTAGCTAAACTAACGACTTCTTATATTCACATTTGCTCATATAATGCTTTTGTCGTGACAGCGAAGGGTTAACTAATTTTCGGAGCAAAAAAAATCACGAGAATGAGTAAAATATTGTCCAAAAATCGCAAAATTAGTGCAATTTGTGAAAACTCATCAAATCTTCTTGCCCAGCTGTGTTTCAAGTAGGTGACTACATTCCTTTCTGTTGTGCTACAAGTGATCTCCAATTTTCAAAAGAAGCTGCAATCCCTTTGGATTAAAATAGCTGGATTCTCTTTTGGGAGGGTGAAAATTTTGAGAAAGAAGAAACAAAGTTTTGAAGGAAATAACGGAACTGGATAGTCAGCTATTGGTGGATAGGAGTAGAGAAATTTAGGTCTGGTAGATGTATAATATTTTTGTAGAACTGAAAAATACAATGATAGATTGAGTGTGTCTGATTTCTTTTTGTATTTCTTTTGATAATTTAACTTGCTTACTGTTACAATACTCAGTCAGAAACATAATCACCAAAACAATAAAAATTTCATAATGTCTCAAAAATCCCGAATTTCCCAACTCTAAGCTCAAATTTCCCAACTTCACAAATATTGGGGGGGAGGCTCCCCCCCCCCATACCCCCCCATGGCGACGCCCCTGTTCCGATTTCGTACAACATAAAATTTTATTTAATTGTTGTAAAAACTGTAAATTTATGAGCGTTTGCTCTTCAATTTTCACGGGCAACAGCCTTATTTGGTGAAAAACGGTCTGATCCACTAAAAAAATATGGTACGACCCCATACATTTTCCTCCGCTAGGGTGTAAGCCTTCATTTTAGTCGTGTTCCGAAAAATAATCTCACTTAACCGCGACCGTAACATATTTTTTAACCCACCAAAAAGGCGATTCTGCGATAAATATATAACGTGCTACGTGCTACGGAACAGTAAGTAAAGTGTTATTGTGTTTTGAAGTGCATTACACCTTTGCCCCGTAAAATTATGGGCTGCACAAAAGGATGAGCATGGATTTTTTTTTTTTTTTTTTTTTTTTTTTTTTTTTTTTTTACGGTGTATGACTGGAACCTCTGCTGCCGGTCTCTGCCCGTAATTTTACAGGGATATTTTTAGATACTTAGAAAGTTAAGGGCAATCCACATATTCTTGCAGTTCTAGCCCATCTGTTAGTAAAAATACGGTACGACCCAATACATTTTCCTCAGTGGCGTGGCGTGAAAATTTTCGGTGGTCATCGCAATTATTTAAGTTTGTGGTGAAAAATTATTAACTCTAAAATTCAATGGTTGAATGTTCAAAAAAGAAACTTTAAATCTTACCTTCACTTATACATGAACTCCAAATGTTCTGCTAAAACTGGATCGTAGAGTTTTAAAATATTGCTTGGTCATCGCCGCATCCAGCGATGACCGGACGCCACGCCACTGATTTTCCTCCTCTAGGGTGTACACGTTGACACAAAATGATGGGCATGGATTTTTTTTTTTTTTTTTTTTTTTTTTTTTTTTACGGGGTATGACTGGAATCCCTGATGCCGGCCTCTGCCCGTAATTTTACAGGGATATTTTTAGATACTTAGAAAATTAAGGGCAATCCACTTATTCTTGCAGTTCTAGCCCATCTGTTAGCAAAAATACAGTACGACCCCATACATTTTCCTCCGCTAGGGTGTACACGTTGACACAAAACCATGGGCATGGATTTTTTTTTTTTTTACAGGGTATGACTGGAATTTCCGCTGCCGGCCTCTGCCCGTAATTTTACAGGGATATTTTTAACAGTGTATACGTAGAGTTAGATTACCTCTATAATATCATGCATAGGATAGTCCAGTAGCTGTGACAGAAATAAAATTTAGAGCAATGGAAGCATAAATTTTTGATTCACCCTAGTATATATTTTTCGATTTATTTTGCATTTCGGACCACCTTAAAGTACAACATTTATTAAATACTATTCAAGTATGCTCGTAAAAACAAAGAAACTCTAAATTTTTTCCAGCATTTAATTCTTCAAACTAAATTACATGTCAAGCTATCATACAAAAGCAGGAAAATGCTTTTAATTCAAATTTCAAATAACACGAACAGTGGACCCGTGTCATTATTTCTTAACATGATTTTCATTATTTTTTATTTACGTAATTGCAATGTTTCATAAAACAATGTATTTTATCAAAATATGAGTTTGCTATGTCAAAAGCCCATTTAAATACTTTTCATATGATACCTCATTCATCCTTGTGCGTTTTGTATGTACATAGGAAAAGGAATCTTAACATCAGATAGAATATACAGAGTGCCCACCAGAGTCAAAGTCCTATCTATCCCCCATTAACTTCAAAACGGAGACAGTTGTAGCCATATAGCTACGTATAGTAAAGTTCCTGAGTGGTATGGGGTTATATTGGCCACCTAACAGTAAACTGCAAAGTTAGCGTTACGCGGGAAATTTACAGTTACAAAGTTGTAGAGCATCCTCGATTTAATATGAAATTATATCTTATATGTAAATATAACAACTGAAATATAATTTTTTTAATATATTTTTTTTATTACCAACTTTAATACGCCACAAATTGCATGCAGAAGTGTAGTATCATAAGGGAAATGCAAATTTACTAATGAAACTAAGCAAGGTATAGTTTACTTTACAGAAAATCAAGTTAAGTATGCTCAGTGTGTCCACCATCAGAACACATACAGAATGCATAATGCATCGCTGCCGATGGTGGATACATTGACCATGGTTAACTTGATTTTGTTATTAAAACTAGTTGGATGTGCCAATCCCAAAACTTTCTTCTATCTTATACTGCTTCAGTCACTTGATCGGAGTAAAAACGAGTTAATCTCGATCAAAATATTTAGTAAAATCAACAGTTTTTCGTTATTCTGTTGTATAGAGCAGTTCACATCCCGTGACTTTTATCGTAAAACGTTTGAAAAAGCTGTAGGGCACACCAAGACTTCCTTTAGAAAAGGTAGACAGATAGCTGTCCTACAGCAGCAATAAAAACCTGTTCGTGACGTCACCTTGCACATCTCTATAAGCAGGATGCAAAGTTCCCGTGGCTGCACGAGCCGCGGATGTAGAATGGAACTACGAAAAATCGAGAAAATTACACAAAAATCGCTATTGCAGCACTCCTTCTGGCGGAATATTTCAGAATTCAAGGAGGACCTGCTTGTCATAGCCAAAAACATACACAAAAAATTTGGTTCAATTCTATGCATAACTTCATATACGTTTTGATGGTACAATAATGAAAATGGCACAAAAATTGCTATCACGGCGCCCCCTTCGGGCGGAATATTTCAATATTGAAGGAGGACCTGCTGGCCATAGTAAAAAACGTACACACAAAATTTCGTTCAATTCTATGCATATCTTCATACACTTTTTGATGGTAGAATGGCGACACACGGACAGGCAGACAACAAAACATGTTTTTTGGCATCTCTGACCCCTAAAACGTGTAAATCCGTCGAAAACGGAAGTTGAAAAAATTTTTGATTACAATACTTTCTTCTATTGAAGATAGAAGAAAGTAATAAATTTGCTCCCTTGTGTTAGTTTTACTAGTAAACGTGTGCCTGCTTTATAATACCTCACTTCTGCAAACAATTATTGGCGTATTTAAACTGGTGGTTGGATACAAAAAATTTTCATTTCAGAGCTTTTTATAAGTTATTTTTACATGTAAGACTGTGTCATGCAACCAACCTTCCAACCTTTTTCTTACTTAAGTAAATCGAAGTGAAGAGACCAACTCTCCAACCGGAGGTGAATTGAAGTAAAGAGAAGAGGAGAGAGTTAGTAGTGTTTTGTGATATGGGTAGGATGCCGGTTGTGCATCCGAGTAATAATTGGTTTTGTTTTAAGAAATAATAAGAGTGGTTTTGTGGAGAATATTTTGTTCCTAAATAATAGCAAAAGTGTACATAGTTTTTCAGGAGTAAATAATTTTGTATATAGTAGTTAGTGTTTAATAAGCTTCATATTTAAAATTTCAAGAGAGATTCCACCATCATCGGCTGTCTGGTACTACAGACTCTATTTTATATTAAACCGAGGGCGATCTACAGTTTTGCAGTTGACTTTTTTCCTCGTGCCGTTTTCGAGATACGAACACTCATTCCGCAGTTTGGCGCTCTAACTGCTTTCATCGTATAGAGCATGGACACTTTTCTATACCTAGACACATTTGTGACTACAACTGTCACCATTCTGAAGTTAAGGTGGACGAGGGTGGGCAGGACTTTAGAGAGTACCCTGTATATGATTTTTAATGTACGAAAGTGTGCGTATTTCAAAGATATATTGTTAGAATTGATGTCTTAAATATAATTGTGTAGAACTAAATCAGTGTAAAAGTGGAATCGTGAGCTAACAACAAACGCTTTATTTAAAAGTTGTATGCCTGTGGGGGTATTTGCAACGCCTTTTTTTTTAACACTCATTTTCTGAAGTCCAAAACAAATGCTCGATTTGAGAATAATCTTAAGGATTTTAGCAAGTGTCTTTCTTCAGTGTTTGTATTTGTTAGAGATCCGAGAGCGCCATAAGAGTCTATTAAGTAACATGAAAAAAAATTATACAGAACGATTAATTATGAAATTTTCAGACCCTGTAAAAATAATGTTGTAGAATCTACATCTTTTAAATACTGTGAAAAGAAGGTTGAAAATAAACAACTGCACGAAGAATCATCTTTGGCGAAATTTTGATAATCACAACCTGCTAATCATAAATATCACAAAATACGCAAAAACAACGTAATTCAATCACTCGGAGCTCAATCTCTAAGTTCGGTGGTAATTATGAAGACTCCGAACATCTTGCTACTGCTTTCAAAAGGATTGACCATATTGTTTGTGCCCGATGGAAAAAGGGTGTCATTCTTTCGGAACGCTTAGTGTTTTATTTTTTTTTATGGGTGTTTTAAAAGTTTTTTAATTACGCGAGCTGTTCAATCAATAATGATCATAATTTTCTCATATCAACATATTCTCACTCATTGTCTAAATTTTAATTGTGCTTTTTAAAGTAGTTCATATTCAATGCAATGGTCCCACATTTTTTTCGCATTTCAAAGACCTGCTGGAAACCACTTTTTTTAAATAGGTCTCTGAAAATCGGCTCCGTTGTCTTCACCAATACTCCTAATGATGAAAAGTACTTTCCACGAGTGTGTTTCCTTATATTAGGGAATTCATCTCATCTTCCTGTAACACCACCTTCACTTTTGAACAAACTTCCACGGGAACTCCTGTTGTTCGGATATGAGGAGTCTCGGAACTCGCAACGTACAAACACGTCTCATCCCTCATGTTCCCCACATAGCATTTTTAGTTTGAAGAAAATTTGCAGAAGTCTTGCTTTGAAAACCTGCAAAGTTGCAGCAAGATCAGCATGACAAGACTGAAAGTTCATAACATGACTGCAGCAAGATAACGCAAACGCCAAAGTCACCACACTTTGAACTTGCAGCTGACTTGTCGCGCAAGTTAAATTCATGCTGTATCACATTTATTGTAAATTAACGGCAAACAATTAATCAAAAATACTGCAAACTTACTGCAAAGTAGTAATCTTTCCATACCACATTAACTGTTTACAACTGTTACACTATAAGTTTAACCCCTTCGAAGGGGTCCATAGACCTGATGCATGCGCATCGTTAAGGTGCATGCATCGTTTTAACCACCATAAACAAGTTATAGGGTAACATTTGTGCCTTTCAGTTCCAGTCCTTTTTGGTATTTGAGAAGTATAGCGTTTAAAAAAAGCGGTGCCAACCGAATAAATTTCTGCAATTTTTACGTATCTGCTGATTGTCTATTCTCTCAACAGTGGGATTTTTTGCTCTCGTCACTTTCGTGAATTAAAGGCAGTCTTGCCATCAGTTTCACAACAAACTACTCATGCAAGTGGGTGATGGTATACCTTGCGGGAGATTTGCTGCGAATTTCTCAACTCAAATTTGTCACGGCAAGATAATATCAGAAAAAATCAAACTTGCTGCTAATGTTCATGCTATCTGGGTCATTTTTCTGTTATCAACGCGTGGGTCGCACGCAGTTATAACTGCAATATTTTTAACAGTTCTCATATCTAATGATCTTCTCTGACAATAATAGCGACGGTATTAAAGTTGCTTTTTGTAAGCGCAGTTACAGGAACTCTGGGTCCATCTTCCTTTGAAGATTATTATCTTTCTGTTCCTTAAGCATCTCAAACCATCTTCTGACTATGCTACAGGGAGGAAAAGACGCTGCATTAGTCTCCTATAGCATAAGCTTCGACTGACGATTTCTTCAGGCAAAAGCAAAATTTCCAGTAGGTAAGAACATACTGCTCATTGCGTATTGCCCTCATAGTTCCTGTAGGCGATAATGAAAGTTATCGTACGAATTGAATATTTCCAACTGAACGAAAAAATGCCCAGGCTGGGAATCGAACACAGATCCTTGGCTTACAGGGCCAATGCTCTACCGTTTAAGCTAACCGGGTCGACAACCGGCGAGCATATTTCGCTCAGATAAGCTTATTGGTAAGAACATCTGGTCTGTTATGTAGACAGCTCAACAGAATAAACCGCAGGTAAAGGAACTCCATATAAACGATGGGTACGTAGATAAACTATTATTTTAACACAATCAAACTGATTGGTAAAGTTATCATACGAATTGAATATTTCCAACTGAGCGAAAAAATGCCCATACTGAAAGTATCTGAACTTTCATGGCTGCCACTGACGTGCTACTGGAAATAAATGGAAAACAAATTCCCACGTTTTCTTACACATTAAGTTAACAATGGAACATAAAAGTAACTTTGCGTGCAATAAAGTATGCTAGTAAAACATTATAATCATTCTTTTTTGAACAGCCCTCGTATATTATGCGCATTACACCAGTTTGTATGAAATCTTATTGTATCTTTTAAATTTCTTCATCGATAATTCTGATGAAATATATGCGCAATCTATATGTCTGGAAAATGAAATGAGATCATAACTTATTTTTATTAACTTTTTCCAGATGTGAATGCAGAAAAACTGCGACTTTCTGTGTATGCTGAAATTGCTGGCATTGAAGTCCCTTACCCAGGAATGAAACGTGATGCTTGCAGAGGGAAAAACCTTACTTGCCCCATCACTGAAGGTCAAGAAATTATGTTTGTACAGAGATTTCCTGTGAAAAAGTTTTTCCCAACTGTAAGTAGCAGTGCTAATTATTGTGAAGTTTTTATATCTTTAATGAAATATCTTCTGTAAATTTTACGGGTTTATTTATTCACCACTTTATAAGAAACAAACAAGAACGAAAAGTCATGTGTCCAGCATAGATTATAAAACCCTTTCTAACACATTCAGAATACTCTACATCAATAGTTGGATAAAATCAGAATTTTTTTGTTCATTCCTGTATATGATCTATAGATATGCTAAAAATTAGTTAAATTGAACGCATAGCACAGTTTAAAATTCCCATTCAGCAATTTTCGTTAATAAACAGAAATGTACTCTATATCCTTCGTGTATCCCTGTATTTGTATACGATCTATAAAATTTATGTACATGAAGTAATATGCAAAAAAAAAAAACTGGTTAAATTTTAAAACGCGTACCATAACTGAAAAGCACTGCCAGCAATTATTCTTCATAGGCAGTACTGTAGAAAAATACTTTAGAGTGTCCCTGTAAATGAACTATAAATTATATGCAAACCAGATTCTACAATAAGCGCTTTTAGTACACCTCAGTCATACATATAATTTTCAATATGTGTAAAATAGTGTAATATCTTTAAAATACACTACAAACGATTTTTCTCCATAGGCCTTAATGGAATGAAATTCTTTTGAATGTCCCTGTACATGAACCGTAAGTGCTACACACTTCATTTTCAATACCGAACATACCATAGTAAACACTAATAACATATATCAATTTCATGGTAATCGCACTATATTTACGCGAGTTAGAGCACGGACAGACCAACCCAATTCATAAACACTTTTAAATTTTGTTGGAAAGTGTTAAAAATGGAGCATAACTAGCAACTTGCTTTGGAAGAAGATAAAATTTTCCTTCCGAGAAGAATTCTGATAGTTTGTTGATAAGTCTTAAGAGTCACATGATGACATTGTAGGGCTCAACAACTGGTCCGTTTCTGGAATACCAATAATTACGAAGCATAATTTTTGTGGTAGGTTTCTGCAACATTTGCGACAGAAATCACCTTCGAGGCATGTTTCTGCAAGAAAAATCTAACCAGAAAAGTATCGTTTTATAAAATTGTTATTAACCCTTTAAGCATCACGGCATACCTGCGTACATCATAAAATCTTCTATTACAATACCAGGACGTATGTGCATACGTCCTCATTTTGAGTACAGACTGCAATGTTCTAAGCATCTGTTTTTTGTTTGTTTGTTTTTTGCGTGGCTAATTGCTATTGTGATTGGTTTTGTACGGTCTTTGTAGCATAAACATACATAGTTGTTTTTTTTTTTCTTTTTACATTCTTGCAATTTTTTGCAATGTATCAATAATTCGAAAAACTTACGAACTTTACACATGTAATAGTTATTTATTTCGAACCTTATTTCTGTTTGTATAATATAAGTAAATTTCATCTCCTCAGATTACATATAATTAAATAATTCAGATGTAATGAAAAAAAATGATATAAACTACTTTTTGACGAAATTTAATATAACTGGTATTCAGCTTACTATCACTAAAATGAATCTGGTGCTAAAAGGTTTTAAAAAAAAATGCATTCGTAAGCTAATGTTGTTAAACCAAATTTACAAATTTTTCGTTTGCATTTCAAAAATCTAAAGGATTTACTATTATTATTATTATTATTTTGCATAGAATATCTGAGGTCGATGTCGAAGGTGATTTTTTTTTTCTTTTGTAATGCATTTTCGATTTTGGTTGCAGTTTATTTCTAAAGACATTTTCAATTTGGGGACAAACCAACCATTTTTTTTCTTTTCTAAAATTGAAAGAGTGCTCAGAACTAAACTGTAACCAAAATCAAAAAAGTACAAAGATATCACGTTACACATCGACCTCGGATATCCTACTTTCTTATTAAAATTTCGAAAACCGAAATAGTTTTAGAGATTTTAATAAGTCAAGGGAAAATGCATAGATGCAGATAATGCATTCTAAGACAATATTAAAATTAACAATATAGGAAGAAGCGTAGTAAACTTTTTGACGAAGTCTCGTGTTTTCTCGTTATTCTTGTTCAGACTAGCGTCATCTCGACAAGTAAATGAAGCAGTTTTTGCGAAATATTTAACATCACGTATTTTACTTAAAAATAGAGATAATGATTTTTTTTTCTTACGGAAAATACAGCAAACTCTGTCTAAGGCGGAATCGGTCGGGACTGAGAAAATTTTCCGTGGTAGACAATATTCCGGCTTATGCAAAAGAGCTACCTCTCCCCACCCCCGAAAGAAAAAATGCGCAAAACTTATATTTTTTTACGTTTAATTTTTAGTACTGTTCTTTAAAATGAAATTTTTAATGAAATTAGATTGTTATTAAATTTATTGTTTTTAATAATTTCGAAAGACATTATTTGAACACAAAAATACATATTACCAATACAAAATTGCTCCAATTTTGAAATTTAATGAAAATCATTTAATTTAACCAATAAAATTACATATTTCATATTTCGCATAGTAGTTCAAAAAATCTTTTATCGATGATTGTTTTTTCTTTTCGGTTTACCATGCATTCTGCACTAAACGCGTAAGTCTGTTATTTTCGGTATTATTTTTTTCATTTCTTTGAACAAGAAAAAATAATTTCGACGCACCTAATTCTTCTCAAGCCGTCCTGATATATTTGATATCCACCGCTGTCTTCAACGTTTTCATAAGCGTGGTCATCCGCATTTGCTTTTAGACAACAATCAGTTTTTTCAGGTGACATTTCTGAGCAAAGGTTGGCAATCCATTTAACAGTATCGAAAACACTCATGTTATTTTTCAGATCGGTGGCTGAAGAACAATCATCAAAAGTCGCAATAATCGACCACAACAGATAACTTTTGTAGTGGGTTTCAACATTTCAATAACTCATTGATACATTGGTTGTGTCGCTGCAGTAGTGTCCATGGGAAAAAATTGTAAATTTATATTTGACAGTTTGACGTCCGGAAGACAATGTGCATTATCAAGGAACACTTTTTTTTTCTTCAATCATTCGTCTATTGAACTCGTTCAGCCACCCCTCCATTAACACAATCGACATTCAGTATTTTTTCTGAGGCCTCCAAGTCACAGGCAGTTTAACAATATTTACATTCTTTAAACATAACGTCGTTTTCGATTTCCCAATCACTAACTTTTTTTTATAAACTGCCCTGCAGATTCTCAAAAAGCAAAACAGTGACACACACTCGTTGGAGGTTTTAACTCAACGGCATTAGCTTCCTCTTTTTACAAGTGACTTACTTGGCACACACGATAAAATAGTCCAGTCTCATTGAAATTATATATGTCCTTTTTTATATATATCTTTCAATCGGTAGATGAAATTTTCCTTTCCATTCTCAAATTTCATGCTATGGGACATTTTTCGGGTGTCAGCAACCATGCTTCATGGAAATGTTGTGTAGATTATAGAAACTCATTAGCCATTCACTGGAAGCTTTAAAATGCATTTTACCTATTTTTCGCAATGAAGTCCACGTGTGACCAAAATTTTCACTCTAGCAATCGAAAAACATTCAAAAGTTAATGTACCAATGTCTTCATTTTTCACAGCACGTTTCCTCTTTCTATTGGATGTTTTCAACTCTTTCTTTTTATAGCCTCATAAATTTGAGTTTTACCGTAATTAAACCTAATACAAAGATCTTCTACAGAATAATTATTATTTTTTTTAATTTGGTAACATCGAATTTATCTGTTGAGATGGAGTATTGAGTTTAGATTTTGAAGCAATTTTTCCGATGCACTTACTAATATCCTTAGACAAGATAAAAAGACGAAGAACAAATAACCCGTGCAATGAGTTTTCTAAACACGTGATTCAATGGAATGAAGCATACGTCAATCGAATAGCGTTTTATGTTTCCTGACCCGAAAATCGGTTGAAAACTGAAATTCTGAAAGTCTTTACAGATAAATGAGAAATGCTGTTCCATTTCTTAGTACTGCTGCAATACCTGTAAATTTGAAGGTTACACTCAAACGCATACACACAAGAAAAAATAACTTCGAGAATAAGACAGTAAGCTATCACTTTGAATTAGAGTACGCCATTAAAGCATAGTATATTGTACTTTAGAAAGTATATATTTTCATAAATGTGCATCCTTCTAGTAATAATAATTTTTGCATGCAAATTCATATAGGGAAAAATGATTATTTCATTTTTTAAATGCAAGAATTCCTTAAAATTTAAACAGTTTCTAGTTCCTTAAATAAACTTTTTAAAACTATTACGGAGTTTAGTTAAAATTTTCGGCATTTACTATATATATGACGTATGCATTAAAGTTTCATAAACGAAATGCTTTTCATTTATAAAACATCTTTTTTTCCGCCTTATGCAAAATTTTGGTTTCAGTGGGACCTTAAAAACATTTCCGTTTCCGCGTTAGACAGATTCCGGCTTAACCAACAAGAATTAATGTTATTTTCTATGGGTTTGCCGGGACTTGAAAAATTTTCCGCGGTAGACAAATTTCCGGCTTGCACAGTCTTCCTTAGCCAGAATTTACTGTATACACATTACAGCCCATATATAAATCAAACGAAATTAATTTCATGCATAAATTAATTTTCAAGAACTAATTAGCTTTTTACACATTTTTTGAACAATATGTTTGTTCGGTACCTTTTCTAAAAAACTGTTGAATATATCACCTTAAAATCTGTTGTGGTGTCAGAAAACATACTATTTGAATATAATAAAAAACAATTTTCATTTTGGCTTAAAAGAATTAAAATAAAAATATTTTACTAAAAAACTTTTAAAATCCTAAAAATTTTAAGAACATATTTTTCATTATTTAAAAATAATTCACTCAAACCTATAATGTTAGATATTTTTAAAGAAACAAGTTAGTTACACAATTTTGGAAAGTTTCAACTGTTTACCTAAAATAGAATTTTAGAAAAATGTACCAAAACATAAAAAAACCCATTTCGAGAAAATGGAAAAAAAAACTAATACACCCCACAGTGCTTAAAATATATTATTTTAAAACCTTCCAGCACCATAATCTTTTAGTTCCATAATCATTTAGCACCGTAAACTTTTAGCTCTCTTTTTTTAGGCCGATAATTGTAAACTCAAAAATGTAAACCATTTTATGTTCCATGTTCCCTTAAGTCACTTAAACGTTCTTAAACACCAATTATGGAGAAATCGAGTCTAGTTCCGAGTCAGCCGCTTCAAAAACGTAATTAAAGACACTTATTTGTCCTAGTCTGAACGGGATATAACGCAACTCTCTAGACGACATTTTAAAGGACTTTGATTAATATCTCTGCTTTTTAAAAGTGAAGGAACCAGTATCACCGTAAATATAAATTTTACATTAAACGATTGTGGAACCAATTTTAATAGCCTAGAAAATCTTTAAGACAAAATTGCGATTTTGCGAAATCTCATTAACCCTTAAATGCCTGATTTTTCAAAAATCATTGTAATAATGTTTTTCGGCTTTAATTTTTAAATAAATCATGGGAAAAATACTTAAAAAAATCATATTTTGTTTTAAGTATAGTTTACGGCTAATAAACAGTTTGTTACTAATCGGAAATACTGGTGTTTAATTGAAAAAATAATTTCCCTTCATAAAATTCTATAATATTAAACACACAAGAATTTTAGGAACTATAATAAGAAATAAATTTTACTTGCTCACTGCAGGTCAAAATAGGGTATTTCGCAAGCTTCTAAACAAAACAAAAAGAACAAGTAGCAACAATTAAAAAAGTAAATCTATCTTTATTCTTAAACAGCATAAGCAGTTTTCATCTGTATGTTGAAAACCGATTTAATAATATCTTCAGAATGTATTTTATTGACAACATTAGGCATTATAGCTTCAATATTAATCTAATAGTATTTTAGAGACTAAATTGGGTATGTTGCCGAAAAGCAACACCAGGCATTTAAGGGTTAAAATCTGTTCATTTACTTTATGGAATTACATACCCTCTCCTACAGTACTAAAAGGGAATTACGAATTTTGAATAGCAATATTTTCGAATAATAATTTCGCATTATGGCAGAATTCGCGTTTATTAGTATATATATGATTGCTTTTTGAAAACCATTTTTATAAACTTAGGAGAGAAATGCTTATGAGCATCTAGTGCCAGATTACCAAATAGGCAAAGTAGGGAATTGCTTATTAGCTCCACAACTTTTAGGAGCATCGTGGCAGAGATTTTCTCATTAGCGTTGTATTATTATTCTTACGATGTTTTTTTTTTTTTCCCTACTCCAAGCATTACACTATTTACTTCCTTGAACGGGCGTATCGTTTTAATAAATAACCAAAGCCCGGTCAAGTCAAAGTGAGGACCAGGTCCGGATGCAATTCAGTGGCCTTGCCTCAAAACTTATAATAAAATTTGCATAATTACAAAATTGGTTGTTTTTGTATGTAAGAAGGAACATAGAGATATATGTATGGCGTACTACTACTGGTCCAGTTTGACAGACCCTGCCCCTGCTTTGAAACTCGCAATATTAATTGCTGTGTGATCTTTTATGAAATGTATTATTTTGAGGTCCCCG
Source organism: Maratus speciosus (assembly GCA_963932465.1). Taxonomy (NCBI): domain Eukaryota; kingdom Metazoa; phylum Arthropoda; class Arachnida; order Araneae; family Salticidae; genus Maratus; species Maratus speciosus. The sequence goes on along the minus strand of OZ010789.1, from coordinate 424,329,590 downwards.
AAATTTTGGTGTCCAGATCCTCGACCCTGCAGAACCGTGCATTACCCTGTCCCTGTCATACCCTATCTTTGAGTAATTTTGATAGCATAAGGTATTTTTCCTTGAAGTTATTTTTTATACACGTTGCTGAAATAACCCCTTCAAAATGACTTGTAAATAAATTGAGGGTTTTTTTTTAATGCTATTTTGTCCTAATACGAGTTGTTTGAGAACTTGATATGTAAAAATTAAATTATAATCATTGCAAGTTAAAATCAAGTCTGGGAAAGAGGACCTTGGGACTTAAATTGCTTAAGGAGGCACAGGACCTTTAAACTTTCAAAAAATCAGTTTTCAGATTTTGATTTATTCTTAATTTTTAAAAATTTCTCAGCAGTATTAAAAAAAAAAACCATTCAAAAATCTACATTATTTCTTGAGTTATAATCCTTTATAGGCGGTGAGTACAATTGAAAGTCCGTTCATATGGAAACTTTAAAACGCATTTTCTCTGATTAGTAAATTTAGAGTTTGCGCACTATCGCTTTCAAACTATGAAAGCTATAGCTTTAAAAAATTAATGAAATATGCGTTTCTTTATAGTCTTCATGCTAAACCCAAAAAAATTCACATATTTTGGTTATTTATTTTTTCGCACTTGGAAAAACTTGATTTTTTTTTTACATATTTCGCGCTAAAATTAAATTTTAAACAAAACTTTTTGTATATATTTAGCTTTAATTTAGAAGTAGGTGTGTTATGATTCTATTTTGTTCAAAAATTGTTTCCTATATGCATAATTTAGAGTTTAATCATGCGCGCAGCACTTAATGATTATAATTCAAGCATTAGTGAGATGAATTTTTAAATTTAAAATTTAAATGTTAATTTTGTATATACAACATTCATTTTTCTGGATAATATAACTAAGAATATATACTTCAGGCAGAAAACGAAAAAAAAAGGATCTTAATTGCATATTATTTGTATTTTCATGCTATGAAAAAGGTGATGTTTTGGATCGTTTCGACAACCTCAAAGGTCCTGTGCCCCCTTAAGGGGTCTCAGGACTCTTAAAATTGGAAAATCGAAAAAAAAAAAAGACCATTTTCAACATATAATATCTTAAAATGTAATTGATTTTAAGACAAAATTTTATATTGGGATGAAAGATATAAGTATGTTTTTCCATTTCATGCATTTGAAAAATTACAAGATGCAGAATTAGAATTTACAGTGGGATCCAAAATGTCAGACATTTGACTAGCGGAAAATCGGCATAACAGATTACGCGCACGATTACAAAATAAATTTTGCAAATAGAAGGAAAATTTTGGGTCCTACTTATGCTTCACATTGTAATAATTACTCTGAACCTAAATAAATTTGTATTTAAAGCATTGTTCTATTTTTAATACAAAGTTGTATTTAGTTAAGGCAAAATTTAGAAATTTTCAACAGTATAATCACCTATAAAGAACATATTTCTGAACAATAAGAAGGAAATTTTAGATTCAGTTTATACAGACTAACATGAAACATATGTTTTGAAAATATCATGAAAAAAAATTCAGAAGTTTTTGAGATATCGTGCGCCTTATGCCCAAAAACGTCATTTGGAGAAAATTGACTTCAAAGATTCTGAAACGCCGCTTCAGCTATTGAGCGTGTATAATTCTAAAAGCCATAATTTCTGTTCTAATAGGAGTTTCAAGGAAACATTTATACCAAAATGTTCAGAAAAGATAGTAGTTTAATGTCTAAAAAAATTAAAATTTCGAAAATTTTAAAGCTTTAAGAGTCCTGAGACCCCTTAAGGGTGTATTCCGATCCAAACTCCTTATTTTCAAGATTGATTTTAAAATTCGTTTTTGCTCTCAAACGCATCAAACTGGAAAATTCTCTTATTTAGAAACTACATAATGTGCCGTGTTTCTCGATTTTTTGATAAATGCAGAAAATACTGCATTAAACGCTGTCAAAGTTGGCGTTTTGAACCGAATTTTCCGAAGCGGGCGACCTGGGAATGAAAAAAATGGTCATACTGAGAAAATAATTGTTTAAAAATCAAATTCTAATTAATTGAGCTGAAAATGAAATCACACGGCACGTTAAACATGTCTACAAAAATCACCCCCAGCAAGTTTCATCCTTTTACTTTTAAAAATGAGTCTGAAAATGTCTCAGAAAATTTCGAGCTGTTGAGGGTGGAAAAACATTTTTTCGAATATACCCTTAAGTATACTACACAGCTTAATCCCCTTGTATAAATATTGGATGTTTCACATTTAATCGTAGAACTCAAATGTTGTTACAGAAAAAAAAGCTTACTACATGTTTATTTTTATTTCAGATTGCTACAGTAGCTCGATTCAATTTGAAAACTAATGATGATCAGGATAAGAACATTTGCTGTTTCAAAGCGCCAGTTAAAGTCGTCGACAGCGTTCACTAATTTGGACATCATCACCGAACAAAGACAACGCACTTTAATCTAACTCATTACTTCACGAAATGGAAAGTTTCCAACATTTTGCTACAAAATGCGTTATCATATTCACCCATCTGTAATATTTATATTGTATGTAAATATGTTTTTGTGAATAATAAATGGTTTTTTAAATTTTATGACGTTTTCATCAAGTCTTAAAATTGAGTAAAATAAATGAAGGAAAATTAGTACTTTGCCGTGAAAATAAGGCTAAACACATTGTTGGTCATCAATGTTAACAATTTAGCGCCTTTTTTTTAAAAAATTCAAAATGTCTATCAGAATTTTCCAATAGTATTTTTACTGTATTTAGCGACAGATATTTCGTGATTAAGTAAAACAAAGGTTATTACTCAGAAATTGATCTTTTCAACAACAACAACAAAAAGTGCTAAATGAGTGATGAACATGCCCATCATCAACAACAAAATGCTATTCGTTACCTATTGCCAGAAATATATATTCTTATCGGCAATTCTTCAGATCTGTAATTTCGATAGTCACCTTGGAATAATTCGAACTTTATCTTTCACGAGCAGATATGCCTGAAGTGACTATTGCGCTAAAAAAAAATTAGTCTTTTTTTATAAAATTACCAAGGGACTGTTACAGACATACCTTGAATATTAATCGCATATGAAAAACAGAACTACTTAATGATTACGAAGAGAAATTATATTAAAACTACCCACTTCATAATGTAAAGAAAAATTCTTGACCTTGATAACTGGTATATCAACTTTATTGTACGTCGCACAGGGAAATAACAGTCGCAAAAATACTTAAAGTAAAATAATCTACACGTGTTTCTAAAAGTCAGATTTACTGAAGGTCTTCAATTTTTACTCTTTATTTTAAAAAAAATAATAATAATAATAAAAAGAAGAAGAAGAAGGTTATTTGGGGGGGGGGGGGGCAAATTTATATATATATATATATATTGGAGACAACAGGTGGCCATTTACCAAAATTTAAGTCGAACTTCGTTTTGGCACTTGAAATGAAGATCCGATGGTCTCCGAAAAATAAAGTTGTTTTACGGGGTAAAATGGGGGGCAGTTTTAACTCAGGGAGGGGCCAAAACTCAAACAATTTTAAGTAGGTCAAGTGGGGAATCGTTTATTATGTATTTTTTAATTCTGAATCGAATGATATGGTTTACAAGCTAATAGGAGTATTTGTTACAAAGTTAGGGCAGGTTTTATGAATACAAAGTCGAATAGTGGCCATTCACGAAAAATTTGGAAGAACTTTATTTTGGCACTAGAAATAAACATCCGACGAGTCCCCCAAAAAGAAAGTTGTTTTACCGAGCTTTAGTGAGTAAAAAAAGGCATTTTAATTTTAACTCAAGGGGGGACGACTTCAACTTTTTTTTAAATAGGTCAAGTTGGGTATCGTTTAATATGTATTTTTTAATTCTCAATCGAATGACACTGTCCGCACGTCATACGATCATTCGTTACAAAGTTATGTATGTTTTAGGAATACAAAGTCGAAAATTATACTTTATTATTGAACACTGCTTTGTCACATTTATTTTACGTTCAAAACATGTTCTTTATATTGTATTAAATAATCTCAAACATATTAAATGTTCTCAAAATAGCAATAATCAAAATCAGGATCATCTGAGTCTTCTTCAAGGTAATTAAAGTTGCCAAAATCCATGTATTCATAAAACCATTCATGACTTTATATTCATAAAATCTGAATAACGTTGTAACGAATGCTTGTATCGACCTGCGGACGGTGTCATTTAATTAAAAATTAAAAAATACATAATAAACTACACCCCAATTGACCTACTCAAAAATGTTTGAGTTTTGCCCCCCCCCCCTTTTTTGCCTTCTAAAACATGGTAAATCAACTTTATTTTTCGGGAACTCGTCATCGGATCTTTATTTGTAGCGCCAAAACGAAGTTCTACCCAAATTTTGGTGAATGGCCACCTGTTGTCTAAAAAAAAACACACAATCTTACCTGTACTACTAATTCGCATGGAATAAATAAATAATAATAATAAAAACGCAATCATTTTAAGTTGGTTATATATATATATATATATATTTAACCCCCCCCCCCCCCAAAAAAAAAACAGCCTTCTTCTTCTTGTTTGTTTTAAATAAAAATGAGTGAAAATTGAAGACCTATTTAAAAAAAGGTGAATGCCCCCCCCCCCCCGAACAGAAAAAAAAAAGGTAAAACAACTTTAATTTTGGGAGCCTCATCGGATTATTATTTCTAGTACCAAAACAAAGTTATCTCCAAATTTTCGCGAATGGCCATCAGTTACTCTTGTAAAAACCTATTTTACCTGCACTGAAGTATAATTTTCGACTTTGTATTCATAAAACCGGCCATAACTTTGTTACAAATGATCGTATCGACTTTCGGATGGTGTCTAAAAGTCAGAATTAAACAATACATAATAAACGATACCCCATTTGACCTATTTAAAAATGGTTGAGTTTTTGCCCCTCCCCGAATTAAAATGCCCCCCTTTTGCTCCCCAAAACATAATAAAACAACTTTATTTTTTGGGGGCTCACTGCTTCTTCCTTTCTAGTGCCAAAACGAATATAACGAGCTAAGGTTCCGAAAAGCATTCCTTTATCTGCAGAAGAATCAGAATACAAACATATTTTCGAGATTTAAAGAAGCATTTCTGAAATCAAAGTTTCTTTTGCTGCGGGTCATTTTCGGAAACGTTTCCGAGTAGTTTTTACAGTGTATTAATCAATTTTCTCAACCCGGTATCGATACGAAATATCAGTTTTTCGAATGCCATCAATATCAATTCTAAAGTAAACATTCTCACGTCCAACGACATACAAACATGCTAAATTAGCAACGTAAAACAAACATTATTTTGTGATATCAATCCAGATGACTGGAGTTCGGATGATTGGAGCTTTACTGAATTGTTACAAAATAAAAGAAAGTTCCAATTTGAAATTTATGAAGCTCTAGGAAAGATAAAAGTTTAAAGAGTGAAAAAAATCATTTGTATAATCAATAAAAAGTGTAACAAAAGTAGATGTTGAACTCTTGCAATACTGTAAGATAGCTTTTCGCGACCTTTTATTTACCTATCATACGTAGTTTAGGGTAAGTCTTGTAATCGTTTTAAAAATCGAAAAAAAAATAAAAAATGATGGATTTACACGTTTCAAGCACTGGAGATTCCGAAAAACATATTTTTATTTTTTTTAAATTGCCGTCCGTCTGTCTGTGTGTAAACGCTCTATCTCCCGAACAAATTAATATCGAGAGGTGAAGTTTGTTTTGTACTTAGTATGTAATAATGAGAAGAAGCCTATTGAATTTCAGTAACCTCGATTATCCTGAACTATTTTTTTCGGACTCTCGAAATATTCGTTCACAGAACTGCCAAATCATCGTTGCAACACAACTTTCAAATTCTGTTATGCAGTTGAAAATACTTACTTGCGAATCGATAGAATCTGAAAAATTGATTTTTCCTGTAGATACCGGGCTGAGAAAACTGATTCATACATCATAAGATGAAAAATTTTAAAACTAATGGCTAATTTTTACGGAGTTTTTTAGTTTAGACACATACAAGGGCACAAACACAAACTGAAACTAGTCAGATGTGGCAATCCCAAAACTTTCTTCTATCTCATACATGTTAATACTTCCTGAAACATGCAGCATATCAGCACCACTTGTTAGATGATTTACACCAAAATCTAATTATCAACAACTTGGACAACTTCTAACTGAATCTGAAGTTTGATTAAAATCCGTACATTAGTTTTTTAGATAGCGCTATTGCGGAAATCGTAAAAAATTCTGCATAGCAGCGCCACCTGTTGAGCGATTTACACGAAAAACTAATTAGGACCAATTTATACCAGGAAGTAACTGAATCTGAAGCTTGATGAAAATTCATCCATTTGTTCTGGAGATATAGCTATTGCAGAAATTGGGAAAAATGCAGCACAGCAGCGCCACCTGTTGGGTGATTTACACCAAAAATTAAACAGCACTAATTTATATCAGGGACGAACTGAATCTGAAGTTTGATGAAAATTCGTGCATTTTTTCTTGAGTTAGAGCTATTGCGATAATCATGATTAATGCAGCATAGCAACGCCACCTGTTGGTCAATTTCCACTAAATTGTTATCAGCACCTAACTATATCCTGGAATAACTAAATCTGAATGTTTATGAAAATCCGTGCAGTAGTTCCTGAGATATGGCCGTTCCAGAAATCGTGAAAAATGCCGCATGGCAGCGCCACCTGTTGGGCGATTTTCACCAAAAACTAATCAGGACCAGTTTATATTAAGGTCTAACTAAATCTGAAGTTTCGTGAAATTCCGTGCATTAGTTCTTGAGATATAGCGCCCACAAAATTTTTGTCTTATACAGACTCACAGACTGACATTTTCTAAAAACCATCAAATCGTGTTCAGGACATTCTAAAAAGTATAAATACGTCGAAAACCGGAAATCGAAAATGTTCACGAATCCAATGCTTTCTTCTTGTAAAGATAGAAGAAAGTAAAAAGGTAACACCACATTTGGATCCCAATTTATACCGATTAACATTAGTAAAGGAAGCCCTTTCTAACGAAAAAATAATTATTAAAATCCGAGTATCTTTTCGAAACTTGTGAAAAAAAATGACATTCAAAATTTTTACGTCCATGCATTATAATTTTTGTGAATATGCTAGGTCAAATTCCCAGGATTCCTTCTTTGTTGTCTCTAATTTGGTACACAATGTTTTGCATAAGACAAAACTTTTTTTGGCTATTCTTACCACTTTTTAAAGATGTGCATTGCTCAACATGAGATCATTTTAGCATCAGCGAAATCCGCAGCTAGTGTTATGCGGAGGGTATGGCAGTACCAGATGCCAAAACATAATTAAACATGGGGTTAAAGAATAACTATAGAATCAATGTTTCATGACAAATCGATTTTGGGGCCTTCCACAAATGATGTCACGCTTGGAGGGGGGTTCGTGAAATTGTGACAGTTTGTGACAAGGGGGTGGGAGGGAGTAAGAAGATATGTGACATCACACATTTTGGTTGAAACAAAAGCATTAAAAATCAGCAGATTAAATTTTGAAGTTATATTGAAATTAAAGTATTTTGCGTTTATAAAGTAGATTTAAAGCCAAATATGTTAAATTGCATTTCAGATTTTAAAATACGACTGTTTTCAACTGCTAATTCGTATTAATATTTTATTACTATTGTATATTAATTATGCTTTTGTTATAAACCTTAATCTTATTTCATACAAAATAAGTACATGAATCATTTTTATTGTTATGCTTACAAATGTCGTTAAAACATATAGTTAAAGTTTGAAATATGATCTATAACGTAGTGCTTTGTTTTTGAACTGCAAGTATATGTTTAGGTAATATAGCGTGACATGTGACAATGGGGGGAAGGGGGTATGGTGAAGTGTGACACTTTGTGATAAAGGGGGGAGAGGAGTCAAAAATATTGAAAAAAAGTGTGACATCATTTACAGACTGCTCCTTTGCTGTTTATTATTATTATTAATATTAATTGGCTAGCTACATTCCTTTTTGCGGATTAGGCAAATGGCTAAGGTTGATAAAAAATCAGCGAGAATTCTGTCTGCTATGTCTTATTAGTGAACAAATAATCACTTATAATCATTCAAATATAGACTTCAAAAATTACAATTTAAAATATATATGGGGCATTCTCAATTCTCACAATCTTTTGACTTTTAAGTCCCTGAATAATAATTTTTATTTTAGTACATATTCTTGAGTTTTTTTTTTTTTTTTATTTCATATATTGGGGAACATCCCATTGCATGACTATTAACGAGATAAATAAGATATTTCAAATGAAAATCAAATTTCAAAGTGATTGCTTAAAAGGCGTAAAGGCCAACATAGTGAAAAAGATTCCAAGCCGGGACTCGAACCCGGGCCATCAGTATAGCGCACTGACGTTCTACCGACTAAACCACTTGGAACGATACCTAGCTCGGAAAATGTCTCACTATTATATGTTGGCAAGGCTACAAACGTAGCACAAGATGGAATATTTATCGTGAGCCACCGACCTGGGGCGAGCACGAAACATAATTAAATCCAGTATCGATAGAATCTATATTAATACATGGAAATTATTCCAGAGAGAAACATTCGCCTTGCATACAATATTTCAAATGAAAATCAAATTTCAAAGTGATTGCTTATAAGGCGTAAAGGCCAACATAGTGAAAAAGATTCCAAGCCGGGACTCGAACCCGGGCCATCAGTATAGCGCACTGACGTTCTACCGACTAAACCACTTGGAACGATACCTAGCTCGGAAAATTTCTCACTATTATATGTTGGCAAGGCTACAAACGTAGCACAAGATGGAATATTTATCGTGAGCCACCGACCTGGGGCGAGCACGAAACATAATTAAATCCAGCATCGACAGAATCTATATTAATACATGGAAATTATTCCAGAGAGAAACATTCGCCTTGCATACAATATTTCAAATGAAAATCAAATTTCAAAGTAATTGCTTAAAAGGCGTAAAGGCCAACATAGTGAAATGATTCCAAGCCGGGACTCGAACCCGGGCCATCAGTATAGCGCACTGACGTTCTACCGACTAAACCACTTGGAACGATACCTAGCTCGGAAAATTTCTCACTATTATACTATATGTTGGCCTTTACGCCTTTTAAGCAATCACTTTGAAATTCGATTTTCATTTGAAATATTGTATGCAAGGCGAATGTTTCTCTCTGGAATAATTTCCATGTATTAATATAGATTCTATCGATGCTGGATTTAATTATGTTTCGTGCTCGACCCAGGTCGGTGGCTCACGATAAATATTCCATCTTGTGCTACGTTTGTAGCCTTGCCAACATATAATAGTGAGAAATTTTCCGAGCTAGGTATCGTTCCAAGTGGTTTAGTCGGTAGAACGTCAGTGCGCTATACTGATGGCCGGGTTCGAGTCCCGGCTTGGAATCTTTTTCACTATGTTGGCCTTTACGCCTTTTAAGCAATCACTTTGAAATTTGATTTTCATTTGAAATATTGTATGCAAGGCGAATGTTTCTCTCTGGAATAATTTCCATGTATTAATATAGATTCTATCGATGCTGGATTTAATTATGTTTCGTGCTCGCCCCAGGTCGGTGGCTCACGATAAATATTCCATCTTGTGCTACGTTTGTAGCCTTGCCAACATATAATAGTGAGAAATTTTCCGAGCTAGGTGTCGTTCCAAGTGGTTTAGTCGGTAGAACGTCAGTGCGGTATACTGATGGTCCGGGTTCGAGTCCCGGCTTGGAATCTTTTTCAGTATGTTGGCCTTTACGCCTTTTAAGCAATCACTTTGAAATTTGATTTTCATTTGAAATATTGTATGCAAGGCGAATGTTTCTCTCTGGAATAATTTCCATGTATTAATATAGATTCTATCGATGCTGGATTTAATTATGTTCCGTGCTCGCCCCAGGTCGGTGGCTCACGATAAATATTCCATCTTGTGCTACGTTTGTAGCCTTGCCAACATATAATAGTGAGAAATTTTCCGAGCTAGGTATCGTTCCAAGTGGTTTAGTCGGTAGAACGTCAGTGCGCTATACTGATGGCCCGGGTTCGAGTCCCGGCTTGGAATCTTTTTCACTATGTTGACCTTTACGCCTTTTAAGCAATCACTTTGAAATTTGATTTTTATTTGAAATATTGTATGCAAGGCGAATATTTCTCTCTGGAATAATTTCCATGTATTAATAGAGATAAATAAGTTTTGGACGATATTGGGGGGGGGGGGGGGGGGGAAGGGGGTCCAAATAGTCCAAATATACCAGGAAATTCCTATACCGTCCGTGTGCCTGATGCTGATGTTTAAGTTTGGAGCTGTCTGTATAAAATTGTTTCAATAAAAGTGATTCGATGTAATTTTTTTCCGAAATTTGGACTATTGTTTTATATAAATATTTAGCAAAAAAATTAACCTTTACACAATATTACGGGTGTTATTATTATTTTTTTAATTCTGTCCCTGGGTTTTAGATTCCTTACAGTCCGACTTGCTAAAATTATACAGAAAATCACTTCAGATGCAGCCACAGAATTTTTTTCAACTTTTTTCTCATGCAGAAGCATGCCAGAGAAGGAATAGCTACAATTCTTTGACAAGAAATTTACTGCAGAATTTAAATCAGCATTTAAATATCAATTTCAAACACCGTGTTTTTATTGGTAGTCTTACCGTCCCCAAGGTTTATTCTTGCACATTTCGAGGTAAATTATTTTATTATTATTATTATTATTATTTAATCCAATGTAAATAACTGTTAATAAAAATTAATGAACATTGTGGCTATCACTTAGTCCTAACATGATTTGCCTAAAAACAGGTGGTAACTTTCCTTATCGTCCCATCCTTTTTTTCCCTTTACCGTCCCTTTTTTCCTATACCGGCCCCTTTTTTTCCTTACCGTCCCTTCTTTAACACCCTGTTATACCAAAATTTTGTAATAAAAATACTATATTGTTGTTATTTCTTATTAATCTTATAAATAATAAATATTTAATTAATATTTCTCTATATAAATGTCCTGTGGGTACTATGCAAATTCATTATAAGTAAAAATTTAGAAGGAAATAAAAAGTTATAGTGGTAAAATGGTAAGGAAAATAAAACTCGCAAGTTTAACTTAAACCTCAGTTAAATTTTAAAAAATTTCGCTGCTGACCATTTTTTTTAAATTTTGAATCATTAAGGCATTCGTCTGTCTATCAGTTTAAAATGTTATTTTAGCAAGTTTAATTTCACCAGATTTTTATTCCTGAAAGTCAAAAGATTGTGAGACTGCCCCATATTTATTTAAATATATTTTAAGGTTGTTTAAATAAATGGGTATTTCAAGAAAATCATATTTCTATGAATGAATGCATATTTCAATAAGATTTTTTGTTTTTAACGTAGCTTATTTCCGGATATCGATTCAAATGACGGTTCGGATGATTGGAGCTTTACTGAACTGTTACAAAGTAAAAGAAAGTTCCAATTTTAAATTTATGAAGCTCTAGGAAAGATAAAAGTTTAAAAAAAGAAAAAATCATTTGTATCATCAATAAAAAGTGTAACAAAAGTAGATTTTGAACTCTTATAATACTGTAAGATAGGTGTTCGCGCCCTTTTTACTATCGTAGGCACATTTAAATTTTTCATCTTCATGTATTCATGTCCATCCTGAAAACAAGATATTATGAAAATTAAGCCACAATGACACTTATAAGAAAGAAAATTACGAAACATTCATTAAAAAATAAATATTATTCAATGTAATTAGAATTCCAGTCTATTTAGATGAGCCATATTCAACAATATATCCTTTGTTTCTGAAGTAAAACTGAGTGTGTACTGTCTAACAAACACCTTCTGGATTTTTTAAAGAAGATCCGTTTACCCTGCCTTCCTCAAGTAATGCTGTAACGTACACTCTCTAATGAATGCCTTCTGAATCTTTTTAAGAAACTCTGTAAGCGCTCCATTTCTCAAGTAGAGCTGAGCATATCCTCTCTAACAAACAAAATTCTGGATCTTAGTAATAAACTCCGTATACCGTCTGTCTCTTAACACTGTAAAAAAATCAGAACTGTTACAATCCATAGCGGAAACGTTTCCAAAAATATAGTGTAAACTATTAATTCTCTTGAGTTACTAAATAAATCGGAATCGTTACGTCCATTTCTGTGTAAAGTATTTGAAGCGAATACATTGTAAAAAAATCAGAAACGTTACAGTCCATTAGTCCATGGCGGAAATGTTTCCGAAAATGTAATGTAACTGTGAATTCTCTTGGGTAACTTATTAAATCGGAAATGTTACTCTCATTATCGTGTAAGGTATTTGATGCGAATATTCGGATTTTCTGCACATGCTCAATACGCTCTACAAACGTCATGATCGCGTGACTTTTATTGTTCTGGGATTGAAAGTAAAGAAGAGACGTAATAGATATTTTGAGGAAAGTAAGCATTTATGTTTTATATTTTTCTATTTAAGAAAGTAATACGCTTTTTTAAAAGAATTAATATTATTCGATTGAATTTTATTGAAAAATAATAGTTACTGTTTATAGTTTGTTGCAGATACGAAGTAAAATAACTCGTTCGAAATATATACTCTTGTGCATGAATCTATGATGGATATAAGATATTAGATATTTGATTAACGAAGAATGGCAGGATACGTACGCATCAAGCGATTCAAGGAATTTTAGGTGTTTTCGTACTAGAAATTTCGTAAAGTGCTGGTTGGTATATCTGAATACAATTTTTTTTTTTTTTTCATTAAATAAGGCGAATATTATTTTACGAAAATTCTGGTAAAAGGTCCTTGAAGCGTACGAGCCTTGAATAATGTAGTACTAGTGTTAGTGATGTACAGATAGCACTGTTAATATGTTTTAATCATCTTTTCGTTTTGAACTTATGTTCCATTTCACGATGAAATATATCGTTTATGTGACTGAAGAAATTAATGATTTCACATATACTATACCTTTTATCCTATTTGTTTGTGAATAATACATTTGTAAAAAAAGATCTTATTGAAAATTTGATTTAAGAATCAATAAAAATTTCTTTTTTTAAATTCGATCTCGTGAGTTCCATCCTGCACATAGATTTATATACTTTGAAAATTTTAACTTCCCTACGAAAATAGATGGATTTTTTTGTACTTTTTAATATTTTTTTTATCTCATAATTATAGAATACTATTTCACAATATTTCATATCTGTTGAGTAATTAATTTATTTTCGTGATTATAATTCTTATAAATAAATATATTTTGGAAAATGCTTTGCCTATTTGTAATTACATTTTTAATAAATTGTTTTACAATTATCATGCTTTTAAATATATTCTTTTAAAAGTATTTATTTTATTTGTATATCTTGAGAAGTGCTGAGATAACTTGAGAAAATATATCTATTTATAAGTATAGAAGTCATGAAAATAAAATAATTAATCCTAGATAGTAATTATTTTGAAATAGTGTATCTTTTTATACGAAAAAATAATTATTTAAAAGTATAAAAATATCCATCTATTTCTATGTAGTGAAATTAAACATTTTCATAAAGTATTTATTTACAAGATAGAGCTCACGAGACCGCATTTAAAAAAAGAATTATTCATAGATATACAAATCAAGTTTTCAATACTATCTTTTTACAAATACACTATATGGCCAAAGGTGACCGGTCACTTGCGATTTTAGACGTTTTGTTAAATATCTAGAAAAATACATGAGGAATTTACCTGAAACTGCAGGTGTGTAAACAGTATAGTATAGGTCATATATTTCCGCGAAGATTTTTTTTCCGAAACCCCATAGGGGACCGTCAACAAATTGAAAAAGAACGAATATCTTTTGGATAACTCTGTAAAAACTAATGTAGCAAAAGCGTTCAAACTCGAGATTATTAATAAGTGGCTTACTGTAATATACTGTGTTCATTTTTATGAGGACAGCATGTATACTCGTAGAGAAATTAAGGTTTTTATAAAAACAGTCCCAAATTTCGCCAAGTTTTTTGCTTATAATTTGCAGAGTTCTTAATATAAAAAAAAGTTCTTTTCAGAAAATATGACAAACAACATTATACACAACACCCTGCAATCAGAATTAAAAAATATTAAAAATTGGATGAAAAATGACCAGGTTTACTAAAAAATGTTTCACTACGCATGCGCGAATACAATCAAAATATAATGTGCATAATGTATTAGCTAAGTATATAGAGCAACTTCTGTGAAAGTCTCAAAATCATAGCTTGAAAATTCTGAAAATTATCGTCGATAGAATAAGCTCGAAATCCGCTGTTCCAAAAGGAAGCAAAAAGACGAGGGGTTGTATCCAAATATAGTAGTACGTGCAATATCGTGTACGCTATATTGGCACTAATCAACAGATATTTGATACAATCCCTCATCTTTTTGCTTCTTTTTGGGAACAACGGATTTCGAGCTTATTCCCTCGACGATAATTTTCAGAATTTTCAAGCGATGATTTTGAGACTTTCACAAAAGTTGCTCTATATACTTAACTAATACATTATGCATATTATATTTTGACTGCATTCGCGCATGCGCAGTGAAACATACTTTAGTAAATCAGCTCATTTTTCATCCAATTTTTAATATTTTTTAGTTCTGATTGCAGGGTGTTGCGTACAATGTTGTTTGTGATATTTTCTGAAAAGAACTTTTTTTTATATTAAGAACTCTGCAAATTATAAGCAAAAAACTTGGCGAAATTTGGGACTGTTTTTATAAAAACCTTAATTTCTCTACGAGTATACATGCTATCCTCATAAAAATGAACACAGTATACAGTAGACTCCCTCAAATCCGCTCAGCTTGGGACTAGAGGTTATGCGGATTTTAGAATTTTGCAGATTTCTGGTCATTGCTTTATTTACATTTTTTAAACAGCAATTTGAATGTATTGGGTGAGTGCAAAAGTTCTACCCGTTTTTTAGCGAAAACAGAATGGCGGAGAACACAAAAAGTTAAGCACCAATGAATTCACGCATGCACCACCATTATGTATGACCTCTTGCCATCTGTCTGGCAGTAAGTTAATCCCTCGCCGATAAAACTCCTCTGTTTTATAGTCAAAATACTGTTGTAACGCCGTTTTTACAGTCTCCACATCATTGAAGGTTCGGGGAGAAACGGCGTTGTGTAACAATCAAACAAGGGGATAAATCGAAGGTTCAAGGTTGGGTCTATACGCCGGCTGAGGTGAAAGTTCCAAACTAAGGTCCAGTAATTTTTGCCGAGTCCTTAAAGCAACATGGGGGCTGACTTTATCGTTTTGAAAGAGAACCCCTCTACGATTGATGAATGCTGGCTTCTTAGACATGCGTTTCGCACACAATTTGTCCAATTGTTGGGAGATTGTTTGGGAATTGTCTACCTTGATAATTTGGTTTGGTGCGAGGACCTCCTAGTTGATTATTCCCCTAGCATTAAGCCGTATACTGAGCAAAACATTTTTGGAATGTAGTCCTCTTGTTTAGGTCAATGGAGCACCCTCTGCAACATCAGCACATGGTCCTTCGATGCTTCACATTACGGTACAGTACCCACTTCTCATCACCCGTTACAATTCGGTTAAAAAATGGTTCCCTACTGTTACAGGGAAGCAAAGAAAGACAGGTGCTGATCCTCTTTTATCGCTGCCTTTCTGTAAGCTGGTGTGCTACCCACTGATCGAATTTTTTGATGAAGCCAAGCGCATGCATCCGTCTTTGAACTGTTGTTCTGTGTACCGAGAACATTTCGGTTAATTCTCCGACTGTTGGATGTGGGGAATTTGCTATGGCTGTGTCCATATCCTCGTCAGAAACTACTCACAGGCATCAAAAACGGGCATGATCTTTACAACTCCTGTCTCCGTCCCAGAATTTCCTAAACCAACGGTAGCATGTGCTACCGTCCACGGCATCTTCGTCATACACATGACAAATGCCGTGGCAAGCTCTGTCTGCTGTAACGGCTTTATCATACTCCTACAGTAAACAATGTCTGACGGGGTTTTGCTTGCTTGTTATGTTGTTTCCCGTTCCGCATGAGTTCTTCTGACAAATGTTGTGCCTATACATACTCTACTGCTCTACGCGTTATTATTCACTTTCCTGACCTCGAAACATAAGCTGTAACGACTGTATTTCACTTGACATTTACTTATGCTCATAACGGGTAGAACTTTTGCACTCACCCAATAATAATGCAATCAAAATTATAATGAATGCTTGCAATATAGTAAAGTATTAAAATAATTAAGTAAAGTAATAAACTGAAATGATATGAGAATTTAAAAAAATATTAAAAGTAGAGGTGTTAATAATTAATAATGTATAATTAAATATGCGTAATAAAGATGAGATACAGTTTCCTTGAATTATTAAATGAAACTTTCCTCATAAAGGTACCCTATTAATTCACATCAAAATCATAAAGTAAGGTAAGTTTTATTTCAGGATTAGCCAGTCTTAATAACCAAAAAAGCTTGATTAATATATAAATATATTTGGTAAAAAGAACGTGGTTACCAATGATATCAGCATATCTTGATTTTTTTTCAGAAATGAATTTATATTTCCTTCATGACAGACCACGAGTTCAGTCATATTATCGAGAATTTCAAATTAAAATACATACGGAATGATAAAAAACTAAAAAAATCTGCAATTTTGCCCCTACACCTGAAATGAAAGTTTCGTTGTTTACAACTGCGATGATGTGCAGATTTTAGGCGTTTGTGGATTTTAGGGTAGCGGATTTGAGTGAGTATTTTTTTTGAGTGAGTACTGTATTACAATAAGCCACTTATTAATAATCTCGAGTTTGAACGATTTTTCTACATTAGTTTTTACAGGGTTATCCAAAATATATTCGTTTTTTTCAATTTGTTGACGGTCCCCTATGGGGTTTCGGAAAAAAATCTTCGCGGAAATATATGACCTATACTATACTGTTTACACACCTGCAGTTTCAGGTTAATTCCTCATGTATTTTTCTAGATATTTAACAAAACATTTAAAATCGCAAGTGACCGGTCACCTTTGGCCATATCGTGTATGTCATTCATAAACGAGGATAAAACGCATTAGTAGAAGAGAAATTATCAATTTCTTCGGTCATACAAACGATGCATTTCATCACATAAGTTCAAAACGAAAAGATGAAAAAACATATAAACAGTGCTATTCGTACTTTACTAATACTAGAACTACATTATTATTCATTAATCAAGTATATAATATCTATTATAGTTTCATGGGCAAGCGTATACATTTCGAACGAGTTATTTAACTTTGTATGTGCAACAAATGATTAACTTAAATCTAAAATTATTATGCAATAAAATTCCATCCGATAATATTAATTCTTTTTAAAAAGCGTATTTATTACTTTCTTAAATAAAAATATGTATGACATATTCAGGAAGTCTTCCTAAATGCACGGAACCATTTACGAAATATACACAAACACACCCAAAATATACACAAACATATCCGAAAAATACACAAATAAATCTGAAATATACACTAACATTTCCGAAATATCCAGAAACATTTTCCGAATATTCTACCGAAATACGCGGATACGTTTCCAAATATTTGACCGAAGTATGCGGAAACGTTACGAAAATCTGACCAAAATAGGCGGAAACATAACAGAACCGTTGGGCCACATTGCTGCCCCACCAGGTAGAGTAACGTTTCCGAGTTTTTATTTACAGTGAAGTAAAGCTGAGCGTACGCTCTCTAACGAACACCCTCTGGATCTTTAAAGAAACTCCGTTTATCCTGCGTTTCTGTAATAACGCTGTAGAATACACTCTCTGACGAATACCTTCAAGATCTTTTTAAGAAACTCCGAATACTCTTTGTTTGTCAAGTAGAGCTGAGAGTACACTCCCTAACGAACACCTTCAGGATCTATTTAAGAATCTCTGTGTCTGTATACCCTCCGGTTCTCCAGTAGAGCTGAGCATATACTGTCTAACGAACACCTTCTGGATCTTTTTAAGAAACTCCGCTTATATTTTGTTTCTCAAGTGAAATTGAGTATATACACTATAACGAACACCTCCTGGATCTGTTAAAGAAACTCCGTTTAACCTCTGTTCCTCAACTAACACTGTAGCATATAGTTTCTAACGAACACCTTCTGGATCTATTTAAGAAACTCTGTATACCCTCCGTTTTTCAAGTAGAGCTGAGCATATACTCTCTAACGAACACCTTCTCGATCTTTTTAAGAAACTCCGTATATTTTTTGTTTCTCAAGTAAAATTGAGTATATGCTCTATAACGAACACCTTCTTGATCTGTTAAAGAAACTCCGTTTAATCTGTGTTCCTCAAGTAACGCTGTAGCGTGCGCTCTGGAATGAATACCTTCTGAATCTTTTTTAAATTCTGTAAACCCTTCGTTTCTCAAGTAGAGCTGAGCATATACTCTGAAACGATTACCTTCTGGATCTTTAAAGAGGCTCCGTTTATCCCGTGTTTCTCAAGTAATGCTATAGCATGGTTCATACACTCGAGAACAAATAAAATTCAAGCACTATTCAAGGACTGTTTAGATACATGCATAAAAATGGCGTAGAATAACACATAGGGAAAATAGCCACCCCATTGATTATCTATTTCAAAGAAATCTTATCAAATCTTTTAATTTTTATAACAGGCATTTTCAAGACATTGTTAGAGAATTTAATGGATAATGTGTGTTTTAACCTATTAAGGTACCATGAGAAGAAATTTCATATATACTAAAAAGTTAAGACAACAGAGCTTGATTTTCTTTTGTTTAAGTACAAAATAAATAAATAAATAAATAAAAATAAAAGGTATGGTATCACTACAAGAGCAGAAAACAGGAGTAAACCAGTTAAATTTTAGGAATTCTGAACACTCATCAGGAGTCATATACTACAGTGAAACCCGCTTAAGAAGTTTCCCAAGGGAGTGGAGGGGAAAAACTTCTTAAACGGGAAAACTTCTTAAACGGGAAATTAGCATTCTTTGAAAAAAATCAATAGTTTAAATATTGATATTCAGAAGAGGGTTTATTTTACCTTAGTACAATAATACAAAGAGTACTTTCTATAAAATTGAGTTTTCTTAAGAAATTTAAATTAGTTGGCACACTTAAAAAATTAGCTAATAAAGTAAAAATACATAATTACCTTAGAAACTCTTTATTTAATCCAAGACAAGAAATTTCTCTTTAAGAGTGATTTGATATGTTTTTGCAAAAAAAAAAAAAAAAAAAAAAAAATCGGTTATAGTTTTTAGTTTGTTTTTTTTTTCCGCAACCTTTAATCAATAACTTTTCTTCCATAACTTCATATTTTCCTCTTTTCATATTTTTAATTTTACGAGATTTTTCAGAACAGTTTAAAATGAGATCTCTTTTTGCTAGAACTCCATTCAGAGTAGCCACTGGTATGTTCAACTTCTTTGCAATTTCAACTCTTGTTGTTTTGGCGCGTTACTATCAATTCTTTCAAAATTTTGATTTTGTCTTCAATTTACAAGGCTTTCCTTGTAATTGCCTTGCCCGACATTTTTTGGGGAAAAAAAAACAGAATTTTTTGTCCGTGTATTTTCTAACGAGAAAGCTTTTAAGTTATGCACTTTACACTGACTTAAAAACTGCTAAATGAATAAACCAAACGCAGATTTGGTACGTTACACTTATGGAATATGGTGGTGGGAAAGAATCTGTTGTGACTATTGAACTGAAAGAACCACCCATCGGTAGGTCGGAGCAATTCCCTTTTCTCTTATCAGTCACTATTGTTACAGTGACGAGAGACCCATCCTCTACCCACATTCCATTTCCACCAAACACGTTAAACAGATTTTAAGGTGAAATAGAGGTGACCACATCTGCTATCAGTCCTAAACATTGACCTTTTTGAATAGCGAAGAATAATAAAGAAAGAGATTTCAGCACAGAAAATAAAATAATAATCAAAAAGACAAAATAAACGAGCTTTGAAAGTAAAAATGGAAGGAAAAATAAAACTTTTTAAGCGGGAAAGAGTTTCGAACAAAACTTCTTAAACGAGTTATTTTAGTGTTGTAAGAATAAGAGAAAAATGGGAATCGAAAATATAAACTTCTTAAACGGGAAAACTTCTTAGCCGGGAACTTCTTAAACGGGTTTTACTGTATTAGCATTTCTGAAGTTGTGAACAATATACTTTTTAATAAATATTCTCTGAATTCTCAAACCTTACAGCATTTGCGCTTATTCATACAAAAATAATTGAAATAAAGGTTAGATAATTTACTTTTACTTTTTAAATATAATTTTTTTTTCTTAAATGAATTTATAAAAAGAAAATAATTTTTTTTTATCAGTTACACAGTGAAGAATTTGGAATTAATATAATTCGGTGAAGTTTTAACTGATTGACAACATTCGCAATTTCTATAAATGACTGATTTTTTTTTTTTTTTTTTTTTTTTTTTTTTTAATGACTGATTGACTATATTAGGAAGGAGCGAGGATTTTTTTTTTTTTGGGGGGGGGGGCAATATATGAAATCGGCATCAAACTGACGAATTTTGCGATTTTTTCGACAAATTGACGAAATTTGCATTTTTTATCGATGATCAATGGACAAATTTTGTGGTATTTTTACCCAGCGGATTGTTAAAATTTGCAATTTTTTTTCAATGACAGATTGGAGAAATTCGTGATTTTTTTTCAACGTATAGTTGATGAAAATTTCAAGGGTGATTCTGAGTTTAAAAAATTCTAAAATTTACAACAAATTTTCTGAAACACTACAGCAGATAGCAGCAGGGGCGCCATTTGAGGGGGGCTGGGGGGCAATAGCACCCCCCCCCCCCCAAGGAATTTGATATTTCAGAAAATTTATCAACCATCAAATGCAGGGATGCACCGAATAGTGATTTTGGCCGAATATCGAATGCCGAATATTTGGCCGGCAGGTAAATCGAATACCGAATATTCGGCCAGCCGAATAGTAACTGTTAGGCCGAATACCGAATATTAGGTCAGCCGAATAGTATCTATTCGGCTGGCCATATACTTTTATATCTCAGTGTTTAACGTTAAAAAGTTAAATTTTAAACAATTTTATATAATATTTAACACAGATACTTTCATTTTGACAAACAAGACTATTTTTATAAGTAAATTTTGTACTAAAAAAAGTATATTTTGAGTTATTATTTAAGAAGAGGATGGTTTAAAAAATTTTTAGATAACAAAATTTAAATTCCATGCCTTCTTCAATTAATTCAAACAAATGAAAAGAATTCTCTTATATTGAACAAGAAGCAACATATCATTCCACTTCTTTCATAAAAAATGAAAGGTGTACAAGCCGTAGCAGAATTTTCTTTTAAAACTGTATAAAAATGAAGATATTTTAGCGAAATTTGCATCACATTAATTTGCTTGTATAGAATGTGATGATATCCTTGGAAGAGACTGGATTTTGGGCCAGTGGTACAGTATAAGTATTGTTAGATGCATTCTTAATAAAATAATGTCTAGCTCAGTGCTGTTTAGATATGAATGGTTGCTATTTCAAGCACTTCTCGTCATGTTATCATATTTCACAGAAATTAAAGTAACTCTTTTGACAATATAGTTACAATACCTTCATTATTGTTAAAGTAACAAAAGAAAATTAAAGTTTGACTTGGGGATACACTATATTTTTAACTGAATAAGTGAATTGCGATCCTGATTTACTGGACAAAAAATTGCCTGTTTTGATGCTTATTATTACCCCTGAAATTTTCTTCCACTTTGTTTAGAAACACCATGTTTGCGAAAAAGCAAGAAACTGATTATTTACCAGACAATGCTCAGTAACTTACACTTCTACATTTAATAATTCCCATGAACAAATGACATGTCATTAATGGTTAATTTTTTTGAATAACATTTTTAAAACAACAAATAAATAATATAAAATAATTCTCTTTTATTTAACTATTCTAATTATTCTGAATATCTTTATTAATTTACAGTTAAAAATAGAAGTTGTGTAACGTTTAAAAAAATATTTTTAAGAGGTTTTTAAGTATTCGGTTTGGGCGAATGGTTTGATATTTGGCCAAACCGAATAGTTTGATATTCGGCCTAACCGAATATTTGGTAGTATAGCCGAATACCGAATAAATACAGAATATTCGGTGCATCCCTAACAAATGTCAGACTCAAACGAACATTAGAATATTGCTCAAACTCTAAAATAACTTATGAGATTTGATTGAGAAAACATATGCATTAAATAAATGCTTATGCATAGAAATTAATAATTATCAAAAAAATTTCCTAAAGCCTTACTATTCGAACTACCTCAAGGTGAGACATATATCTTTAATGAGTACTTTGGTTAATTTTAAAAATACATTTTGTCAGTTGCTTCTCAGCTGTGTGCAAATTGATCATGGAAAAACTCGTCAAAATCATTGCCACAACAATCACAATGATTTTCTTCTAGCCAATTCTCGAATAAGCGCAAAGAAAATAACAACATTTAAATCCCACTGATGACGGTCTTGTGATTACTGAAAACGTTCTGGGTATTTCTAATGTATTTTAAATAATCTTAAATTATATGCATGCACATGAAAGTTATTCTTGTGCATTTATTTGTGCTTTTCATATGAATATTAATTATAAATTTTACCTTTTCTGTAGAAAAATGAAGATATATACATAGTATTCATTAATGTTCAAATATGTAGTTGTTTATCTGAAAAATATTTAGAAAAACGTCTTTTTCTTTGAAAAATAGGATTAACATGAAGCCATCTCATTATAGTGAAAACACAATCCAAAACAATTAACGCTTTACCTTTATTTGCAGAAAATCACTAACGAAAATTGTCTTATTCTTATAGATCAGAAAATTTGCAAATCTCGTGACCTATTCATGACTGATTGAATTTCATGATTTTTTTTTCTCGATCATCTGGCGAAATTTGCGATTTTTTCCGCGATCGATTCACGGAATTCACGATTTTTTTTCTGCAAGCGTTAAACGAAATGGATTTTTTTCGCGCGAGCACTTGCCGACATTTACAATATTTTTCCGCGACCAACTGACGAAATTCGATAGCTGTTTTCGTGATTTTTTTGACAAAATTCACGATTCCTCATCACTATCATTTATTGAAGTTCGTGATTTTGTTTCTGCCACCGACTAATAATGTTTTGATTTTTTTGCGCGACAGTTAAACAAAATTTTGGATCTTATTACGCGATCATTTGAAGAATTTCTCCTCGATTTTATTGCGCAATTGTTCCACTAAATTTTCGTGATTTTTTGCGCAATCTTTTGACGAAATTTGCGATTTTTTGCGCAATCCTTTTACGAAAATCGCGATTTTCTTCGCAATCCTTTTACGAAATTCAAGATTTCTGTTTGTGCAATCGTTTGACGAAATCTGTATTTCTTTTCGCGATCTCTGATGAAATTAGCGATATTTTCCACGGTCGTTTGAAGAAATTAGCGTTTTTTTTAAGCGAACATTTTGGAGACTTTATTTTTTTTTTCAAAATTTCCAAGATTCGCAATTTTTTTCTACGACCCATTGACGAATTGATTTTGCGGATTTTCAAAGAAAGAAAAATCGCGGACTTTCACGAAAATTTAAAAAAAAAATGTGGAATAATCACATGCTTGTGAAAGAAGTTATGGAGACAAAATCACGGAGAGTATTTTTTATTGTGCGGGATTTTCTTTCTGTGTGATTTGTGCAGTTCTGCAAGTCGTGCAATTTTCCACGTTCCCTGGTCCTGAAAGAAAAATTTTTCCTTCTTCGTCAGGAGACTCATGAAATGGCGGCCATGTAAGTAAAATTTCGAAAGGGACTAGAAAAAAGCTCCATTTAAACAGGTCTCCGTCTTAGCAAGTATAATTGTATGATTTTTTCAACGAAATTTGATTTTTACCCCCTTCCAGAAAGAAATCTGTTATAGACAGGTTTCGTTTTCACAATTTTTACTCTAATACATCTTTTCAGAGCTATACTATAGAGCGGATGGTTTAACAGTCAGTGCGGACACTTGTAAAAATGAAATCTGTCTATAATAGAATCCTGTCTAAAAAGAAAAAAAAATCATGTCCAATATATTAAAATTTTACCTTCTAAGACGGAAACCTGTTTAAAGCGAAATATTTCATTTGTTCTGAGTTTCCGTATTCTAAGTTTTTACTGTTATTGTAAGCATAAGTCAGTAAACGTTTCTCATATGGGGCGGGGTAGACCCCCTGGATCCTACCCTTAGCTAGATAGAAACCATCAAAAAATGTTTGCCCCCCCACCCCCAAGAAAGTTCTGAAATGGCGCCCCTGGATAGCAGAAGGGGTAAATCCCCTCCCGGCACTGGCTATGCGTTTTTTTCGAGGCCCTTTGACAAATTTAGTCTTTTTTCGTAACCTTTCGATGAAATTTCCCTTTTTTCCGCGATCCTTTGAAGAAATTAAGAGTTTTTTTGCGGTCTTTTAATGCAATTTGCACTTTTTCCGCAATCCTTTGACGAATTTTGTGTTTTTTTCGCGATCCTTTGAAGAAATTTGCGTTATTTCTGCGATCCTAGAGGTGATTCTGAGTAAAAAAAAAAAAAAAAAAAAAAAATTCTGAAATTTACCTCAAATTTTCTGAAAAGTTACAGCAGAGGAGGAAAGGGGAAAATCCACTCCCGACACTAACTAAGCGTTTTGTCTGCAGCCCTCTGACGAAATTCGCGATCTTTCGACGAAATATGCCGTTTTTTCGCGATCTTTCGACGAAATATGCCGTTTTTTCGCGATCTTTTCGTTTTTTTCGCGATCTTTTGGCGAAATTTTCGGGTTTTTTTGTGATCTTTTAACGAAATTTTCGGGTTTTTTTGTGATCTTTTAACGAAATTTTCGGGTTTTTCGCGATCTTCGGGTTTTTTTGCGATCTTTCCACGAAATTTACAGTTTTTCCTGCGTTTCTTGAACGAAATTTACGTTTTTTTTTCGTGATCCTTTAACGAAATTTGCGTTTTTTCCGCAATCCTTTGGCAAAATCTGCGTTTTTTCTGAAAACGATTGGCATTTTTTTTTTTTTTTTTGACAACCGTTTGTCGAAATTCGCGATTTTTTATGGCCGAATTTTCGAATTGGTGACAATTTTTTTAAATTTTCGGAAATGAATGCCTTAAATTTTCGGAAAATTCGGA
The DNA here is from genome assembly GCA_963932465.1 of Maratus speciosus. NCBI lineage: Eukaryota > Metazoa > Arthropoda > Arachnida > Araneae > Salticidae > Maratus > Maratus speciosus. The sequence goes on along the minus strand of OZ010789.1, from coordinate 424,304,321 downwards.
ACAGAATCATCCCTACACGATCCTTTGAAGAAATTCGCAATTTTTTGCGATCATTTGTCGAAATTTGTGTATTTTCCACGATCCTTTGTCGAAATTTGCGTTTTTTAGCAGGATCCTTTGATGAAAACGCGCGTATTTTCGCGATCTTTTAATGCAATTCGCGTGCTTTCCGCGATCCGCTGACGAAATTTGCGCTTTATTCGAGATCTTTTGTCGAAATTCGGGTTATTTCTCTAGTCTTTGGCGAAATACGCATATTTTTTCACGGCCTTTCGACGAAATTCGCGTTTTCCCGCGATCTTTAGACGAAATTCGCATTTTTAAAGCGATCCTTTGGCGAAATTACCGATTTTTTAATGCGAACGATTGTTGAAATTGATATTTTTCGCCCACAATTTGACGAAGTTCGCGATATTTTCCAGCACTTTTCATTTCTTGAAAATGAATATTTTTCTTCCAGCACTTTTTCTATTTTTTCCAAAGCGTACGAACCATGTATAGCATACACTCTCTAACGAATACCTTCAAGATCTTATTAAGAAACGCCGAATACCCTCCGTTTCTCAAGTAGAGCTGATCATATACTCTCTAACGAACACCTTCTAGATCTTTCTAAGAAACTCCGAACATATTTTGTTTCTCAAGTAAAATTGAGTATATACTCTATAACGAACACCTTCTGGATCTGTTAAAGTAACTCTGTTTAACCTGTGTTCCACAACTAACGCTGTAGCGTAAAGTCTCCAACGAACACCTTCTATATCTCTTTAAAAAACTCTGTATACCCTCCGTTTCTAAAGTAGAGTAGTAGAGCTGAGCATATATGCTCTAACGAACACCATCTGGATCTTTTTGAAGAAACTCTGTATATTTTTTTGTTTCTCAAGTAAAATTGAGTATATACTCTATAACGAACACCTTCTGGATCTTTTTTCAGAAACCCTATATACCTTTTGTTTCTCAAGTAAAACCGAGTGTATACTGTCTAAAAAACACACTTTGGATCTTTAAAAGAAAAGTTTCGAAAGAAAGGTCTTTAGCTTGTTTTCTAAAGTAACGCTGTAGCGTACGCTCTGGAATGAATACCTTCTGAATCTTTTTAAAACCCTGTAAACCCTCCATTTCTCAAGTAGAGCTGAGAATTATACTCTGCGCCGAACACCATCCGAATCTTTAAAGATGCTCCGTTTATCCTGTGTTTCTCAAGTAACGCTATAGCATACACTTTCTAACGTATACCTTCAAGTTCTTATTAAGAACTCCGAATACCCTCCATTTTTCAAGTAGAGCTGAGCATGTACTCTCTAACGGACACCTTCTGGATCTTTTTTTCAGAAACTCTGTATACCTTTTGTTTCTCAAGTAAAACCGAGTGTATACTGTCTAACAAACACCCACCGGATATTTTAAAGAAAAGCTCCGTTTACCTTGTGTTCTTCAAGTAACGCTGTAGCGTATGCTCTGGAATGAATACCTTCTGAATCTTTTTAAAATTCCGTAAACACTTCGTTTTTCAAGTAGAGCTAAGCATATACTCTGAAACGATTACCTTCTGGATGTTTAAAGAAGCTCCGTTTATCCCGTGTTTCTCAAGTAATGCTATAGCATACACTCTCTAACAAAAACCTTCAAGATCTTACTAAGGAACTCCGAATACCCTCCGTTTCTCAATTAGAGCTGAGCATATACTCTCTAACGAACACCTTCTAGATCTTTTTAAGAAACTCCGAACATCTTTTGTTTATCAAGTAAAATTGAGTATATACTCTATAACGAACACCTTCTGGATCTGTTAAAGTAACTCTGTTTAACCTGTGTTCCTCAACTAACGCTGTAGCATAAAGTCTCTAACGAACACCTTTTATATCTCTTTAAAAAACTCTGTATACCCTCCGTTTCTCAAGTAGAGCTGAGCATATATGCTCTAACGAATACCTTCTGGATCTTTTTAAGAAACTCCATATATTTTTTGTTTCTCAAGTAAAATTGAGTATATGCTCTATAACGAACACCTTCTGGATCTTTTTTCAGAAACACTATATACCTTCTGTTTCTCTAGTAAAACCGAGTGTATACTGTCTAACAAACACACTCTGGATCTTTAAAAGAAAAGCTCGTTTACCTTGTTTTCTCAAGTAATGCTGTAGCGTACGCTCTGGAATGAATACCTTCTGAATCTTTTAAAAACCTTGTAAACCCTCCGTTTCTCAAGTACAGCTGAGAATTATACTTTGCGACGAACACCATCCGAATCTTTAAAGAAGCTCCGTTTATCCTGTGTTTCTCAAGTAACGCTATAGCATACACTCTCTAACGTATACCTTCAAGATATTTTTAAGAAACTCCAAATACTCTTTGTTTCTCAAGCAGAGCTGAGGGTACACTCTCAAACGAACACCTTCTGGATCTGTTTAAGAAACTCTGTATACGCTCCGTTTCTCAAGTAGAGCTGAGCATATACTCTCTAACGAACACCTTCTGGATCTTTTTAATAAACTCCATACATCTTTTGTTTCTCAAGTACAATTAAGTATATATTCTATGACGAACACCTTCTGGATATTCAAAAGAAGCTCCGTTTAACCTACGTTCCTCAAGTAACACTGTAGCTTACAGTTTCTAACAAATACTTTCTGGATCTATTTAAGAAACTCTGTATACCCTACGTTTCTAAAGTAGAGCTGGGCATGTACTCTCCAACGGACACCTTCTGGATCTTTTTTCAGAAACTCCGTATACCTTTTATTTCTGAAGTAAAACCGAGTGTATACTGTCTAACAAACACCTTCTGGATCTTTAAAAGAAAAGCTCTGTTTACTTTATGTTCCTCAAGTACGCTGTAGCATACGCTCTGGAATGAATACCTACTGAATCTTTTTAAAACCCTGTAAACCCTCCGTTTCTCAAGTAGAGCTGAGAATTATACTCTGCGACGAACACCATCTGGATCTTTAAAGAAGCTCCATTTATCCTATGTTTCTCAAGTAACGCTATAGCATACACGCTCTAACGTATATCTTCAAGATCTTTTTAAGAAACTCCAAATACTCTTTATTTCTCAAGTAGAACTGAGGGAACACTTTCTAACGAGCACCTTCTGGGTCTTTTTAAGAAACTCCATACATCTTTTGTTCCTCAAGTACAATTAAGTATATACTCTATAACTAACACCTTCTGGATCTGTTAAAGCACTGTTTAACCTGTGTTCCTCAACTAACGCTGTAGTGTAAAGTCTCTAACAAACACCTTCTGTATTTCTTTAAGAAACTCTGTACATCCTCCGTTTCTCAAGTAGAGCTGATCATATATACTCTCTAATGAACACCTTCTGGATCTTTTTTAAGAAACTCCGTATATTTTTTGTTTCTCAAGTAAAATTGAGTATATACTCTATAACGAACACCTTCCAGATCTTTTTTCAGAAACTCTGTATACCTTTTGTTTCTCAAGTAAATCCAAGTGTACACTGTCTAACAAACACCCTCTGGATCTTGAAAAGAAAAGCTCCGTTTACCTTGTGTTCCTCAAGTCACGCTGTAGCGTACGCTCTGAAATGAATACCTTCTGAATCTTTTTAAAACCCTGTAAACCCTCTGTTTCTGAAGTAGAGCTGAGAATTATACTCTTCGACGAACACCATCTGGATTTTTAAAGAAGCTCCGTTCATCCTGTGTTTCTCAAATAACGCTATAGCATACACTCTCTAACGTATACCTTCAAGACTCTTCCTTTCTCAAGTAGAGCTGAGGGTACACTCTCTAATGAACACCTTCTGGATCTGTTTAAGAAACTCTGTATACCCTCCGTTTCTCAAGTAGAGCTGAGCATATACTCTCTAACGAAAACCTTCTGCATGTTTTTAAGAAACTCCATACATCTTTTGTTTCTCAAGTACAACTGAGTATATGGGGCATTCTCACAATCTTTTGACTTTCATGTCCCTGAATAATAATTTTTATTTTAATACACTTTTTTTTTTTTTTTTTCATGTACTGGGGAACATCCCATTGATTGATTGCATAACAATATTAACGAGATAAATAAGTTTAGGACGATATTAGGGGTTCAAATACCAGGAAAACTTCTATACTGTCCCTTGTCCCTGATGCTGATTTTTAAGTTTGGAGCTGTCTGTATAAAATTGTTTCAATAAAAGTAATTCTATGTAATTTTTTTCCGAAACTGGAACAATTGTTTTATATAAATAGTAGCTGTACCCAGCCACGCGTTGCTGTGGCCTAGTCTGGCTAAATGGAAAAGAAAGAAAAGAGAAAGTGCGTGTTTCTAGTTTTTAATTTCACAATACTTGTGGGTATACAATATTTTTGTTGTTACATTGTCTGTGCAGATATAGAGATTGTCTGATTTGCCGATTCTAGAACACGAAAAATATAATTGCCCGTGTGAGAAGCAATTCATGTCTAGATCTAAACCGCAGAATTTTAAAGCTTGGCCCTAAGCTTTGTTGATGGAGATTACAAACGCCAATCAAATAGGTAATTACAATCTCTTAAATTGAAATTGCGCATCCATTGGAATCAAAGGAATGCGAGGAATGAGGACATCTTCACCTTTTAAAGGTCCTATCAAGATTGTTGCTTCTACAAAGTTGCTCAATATTTTTTTACTGCAAGCCGCGGGCTGTTGCAAAGATTAGGCTTGTGAATATTTCGCAACATCTGAATTGGCAGGCCGATTGTCAATTGCAGCACGTGCGGTGGCATGCCTGGCACATCAAGTGAATTAAAAAGATATGTGCCGAGTTAAACTTATGGCATTGAGCTCACAGGCTATTCACACTAATTGTATATTATACTCTTATTTCAAAGAATAATGCCCATTGAAAAATAAATTAAGGGGATTACCCCCTCCGTTTCCCCTCTTTATACTTAACCAATGAACCTCCAAATCTAATCAGGGAAACGCCTTATCAGAATAAACCGGTATACCAAATCTGAAGCAAATCAGATAATTCTGCATGAAAAACCCATTTATCTATATTAAGGGCGGATTAGCCCCCGTTCGCCTCTTTATACTTAATCAATGAACCCCTAAAACAAATCAGGGAAGCGCCTTATCAGATAGAACCTATTCACAAAATTTGAAGCAAATCGAATAATTCTACATGAAAAAGCAAGTTATCTAAATTAAGAGCGGGGGGAATTAGCTCCCCGTTCCCATTTGCACAACCAATAAAACACCAAAACTAATCAGGGAAGCACTTTATCAGAATAAACCTATTTACAAAATTTGAAGCAAATCAGATAATTCTGCATGAAAAACCCATTTATCTAAATTAAGGGGAGATTAGCCCCCCGTTGCCCCTTTTATGCTTAACCAATGAATTCTCAAAACTAATCAGTGCCTTATCAGAATGAAACTATTTACAAAATTTGAAGCAAATCGGATATTTCCATCAAGAGTTATCGTGTTACATACATACGCACATACAGAACCTGCGGGCACATTAGCTCTCAGGCTAATAGCCGAGCTAAAAAGAATTAAAAAAACAAATATAAAAAATACTGACGAAATATTTCAGTACTGTGTCCCTCTGGAGAGCATAATGAGGGAAGATGCATAATATGAAAGAGTGGTCAAAGGGCTTTCTAAAGATATACCACATAATGGGCGTCGAAAAATATGAAAAAAGTGCCCCAAGGGGTTGAAATTGGGGGAAGGGTGTACAAGGTTCATAATAGTAATATAAAAACACGCTCGCATTAAAATGCAACGCCATTGGTGAATTTCAAAGAAATCGGTAAAGAACTTTCGGAGGTTTAAGATTTCGTACAAACGAACATTTACATTTTTTAATATAGAAATGTGCCCCCACGGGGGGAAAGTGGGATGAGGGGGATGGTAGGTGCATAATATGAAATAGTAGTCAAAGGGCTTTCTAATGATATGTCACATGAAGTGTCTGAAAAAATTTTAAAAGTGCCCCCTAGTGGTGGCGAGGAAATTGGAGGAGGAGGAGCGAGGTTCGTGATAGGTATATAAAACACGCACGTTTTCGAATGCAACGCAATCTGTGAATTTCAAAGCAATCGGTGAAGAACTTTCGGAGGTTTAAGATTTTGTACAAACGAACAGTTATATTTTTATTTATATAGAAATGTGCCCCCATGTGGGCAAAGTAAGGGGAGCGAGATGTATAATACATACCTGCCAACCTTTGAAAATGAGAAATCGTAGCACACAAAATTAAAATTAATCTGGAGGTTGGTTGGTTGGTTTTTCGTGTTTCGCAACCATCCTTTGACATTCGTAAAAGTTATAAGGTTTCAGTCTTAACTCAATATAGTAAATTTTTTCCTCTGAAAATTTTCACACACGATTTTTAGAGTTTCTTCTCGTTTCGAAGCGTTTTTTTTTTTACATTTGAAAAGGAGTTTGGTTCCAATTTATTAGTCCAGTGCAGCAAATTTTGACGAAATTCGCGATTTTTTTTCCAGCGATCATTTCAAGATATTCACAGTTTTTTTCCCACAATCGTAATTCACATTTTTCTATCACGATTCTTTGTTGAAACCTGCAATTTTTACCACGAACTTTTGACGAAATTTGCATTTTTTACCACGATCCTTTGACGAATTTTGCGTTTTCTTTCCGCGATATTTCAGTGAAATTTCTGTTTTCTTAGTGATCTTTCGATGAAATTTGCATTTTCTTACTGATCTTTTGACGAAATTAGCGTTTTCTTTCTGCGATATTTTAACAAAATTCGCATTTTTACCACGATCCTTTGACGAAATTTATTTTCTTCTACAACCAATTAACGAAATCGATTTCTTTTTACACGGTCATTTGTCGAAATTCTCGATAGTTTATTGCAACCGATCTGCAACATTTTCGATATCTTTTCGCGACCAACTAACAAAATTCACTACTCGTTTCCGCGACCTTTTGACGAAATTTACAATATTTTTCCCTCGATAGTTTACCGAAATTCGTGATTTTTTGCGCAATCTTTAGATGAAATTCGCAATTTCTTTCTGAACTCTTAACGAAATTAGAGATTTTATTCGGCGACCAATTGAAGATAATTACTATTTGTTTGAGATTTTTGAAGAAATACCCGATATTTTTACACGATCATTTAAAGAAATTCTCAACTTTTTCCGCGATCGATTCATGAATTAATTTAGGGAAATTCCATAAAAGAAAAAAATATATACGGGCTTCAAAGAAATTTCAAAGTATACACGCAAAAGAATCGTAAGTCTGTGGAAGAATTTACAGGGAGAAATACTTCATAGCATTTTTCATTATGCAGGACTTTTTCTTTTCCGTGTGAAAGTCGTGCGATTTTACACACTATTTCAAACCTTGCCCCTCAAAGAACCACCTCCCCACCTCCAGAAATTCTTAACGTGGCACCCCGTTTCTAAGGAAGGGAATTCCTGTATAAATATCTACAGAAACACGATTCACTCGTGGTTAAAATATCCATAAAGAGGGTTTTATGTTAAAAAAGTTTGTTTTGCAGCACAGATTTTTTTACCCCATGAGCATTTTTTAATACCGAATTTTTGGACTAATGATCAATTTTTTAAAACTTTCGGAAATGAATACTTTGAAATTTAGGAACAGAATTACTCTTGAAAAATATTTTGCACAGGATAAAAATCGCAACTAGAAACAAAAAGTGCATTTGTGCTTTTTTGGAAAAAAATCGTAGTTTAAGACCGATTTTCGTAACATCGTAGTTTATATGTCCAAATCGTAGCAGTTGGCAGGTCTGATAATATTAAACAGTATTCCAAGGGCTTTCTAATGATATATTACATGATGGGTTTCGGAAAAAATTTAAAAAGCGCCCCCTGGTGGTGGTAGGGGAGAGGTTCATAATAACTATATAACAACACTTCCGGATTCGAATGCAACTCAACCCGTGAATTTCAAAGCAATTGGTGAAGAACTTTCGGAGATTAGCGATTAGGAAAAAACGAACATTTACATTTTTATTTATTATATATGTTACCGGCCAAACTAGTTTATCCTAACGCACATCGGATAAACTAGTTTTTCCTAGGCCAAACTAGTTTATCCTAACGCCCATAGGATAAACTAGTTTTTCCTAGGCCAAACTAGTTTGGCCTAACGGTCATAGGATAAACTAGTTTAGCCTGCTGTTCATTGATCCAAACTAGTTTATCCTAGGCCGATCTAGTATATCCTAGGCCATTTCAATTTGGCAAGCTTTTATTGATCCCAATGACCACTTCAGCGCCAACCTTCTAATTTATCCTAGGCCAATTAAATTTGACGTTCTTTAACTGATGCCAACGCTCACAAAAAGAAAGAAAATGTACTAATTCAAATTCAATTTCTCAAAAATGAGTTAAGTTCAAGCTCAAATTCAAAATTTTTCAAACGGATCGCTCAACTCAAACTCTATTGAAATGAGAAAAGTTTACTAAAATCTCGTTTTTTTAATATAATAGAAGTTTAGCGTTCAAATGTATAAAATTTTGTGAGCTGGTCTTTTGGTTATTCGATGTAAGAGTCTTTATGGGACTGCCCAATTTTCCTTCCCCACATCCGGTCCTGGCTTGGTCTGGGGATTTTTCTCAGAGGTTCGGACCGAGACTCAATTTTTTTCTGGCTATGTCGGGACAGGACTGCGTTCTTCTTGAGGTCTGCACAGCCAGAAATTTTCAGTCCAATTTCCAGCCCAGCTCTTATGAAAATTATTTGGATCGGCAGGATCTCTGGTCGGTTCAGTAAAAATATCAGTAACATTTGACCCGACCCAACTTTTTTTAAATGCACGTATTTTTTGGGCGTAATTTTCCGTTTGCCAAAAACAACTTTGAAATAGTTATGTCTACAGCAGATTAAACAGAATTGTATTTCAATGTATGTATCAAATAAAGGTGAATGGAATGTATTTTTAGAAACAAACAGGGAAAGAAAATTTTAATTAAGATTATTTTTATAAGTATTTTTATGGAAATGCAGGAAAGCCCTCAAGACGCTAGGAGGGTATCACTATTATTCTACAATTAAAATTTATATATTTATTATTATTTTTTTAATTTGTACTTTCTTCTATCTTTACAAGAAGGAAGTATTGGATTCGAGAAAATTTTCGACAGATTTACATATTTTAGGGGTCAAAGATCCACAAGAACATGTTTTTGCAAAATGTCTGTCTTTCTCTCTGTATGTATGTATGTGACAAAAAAATTGTGGGTGTTCTATCTCAGGAACGGAATTTATATTAAAAATTTATATTCAGGTAGTCCCTGATATAAATTGGTGCTCATAAGTTTTTGGTGTAAATCGCCGAACAGGTGGCGCTGCTATGCTGCATTTTTCATGATGTCCGCTATAGCTCTACCCCAAGAACTAATGCACGAATTTTCATGGAACTTCATATTCAGTTAGTCCTTTATATGAATTGGTGCTGTTTACGTTTTGGTGTCAATTGCCCAACAGGTGGCGCTACTACACTGCATTTTGCAGGATTTACACGATTTCCGCAATAGCTCTATCTCAAGAACTAATGCACAGATTTTCAACACAGTTCAGATTCAGTTAGTCCTTGATATGAATTGATGCTGATTAGGTGTTGGTGTAAATGGCCTAATAGGTGGAGCTGTTGCACTGCATTTTGCACGATTTCCTCAATAGCTCTATCTCAAGAATAATGCACGAATTTTCATAAAACTTTTGATTCAAGTACACCTTTATTAATATTGCAGCTGATCAGAGACGTGCAAAGCGGGGGGGCGAAGGAGGCGGTTGCCCCGGGCGCGAAAATTGAGAGGGCACCAAATTTATACTACAAACCTAGTTTTTTCTTCATTTTTTTGAAAAAAAAATTGTATGTTTACATATTGGGAATTTTTGTCCCAATGAAAGTACGTTCATTTTTCATTTCAAAGTTATTGTATCGTCCCTTACCCTACATCCATATACAAATTTATGAATAAGGACTTCTTTCTTTTCAAAACTTGTTTTAGGCCTTTGTCTTATTCTCTTTCATTAACCATCTCTTTCCTGAGTCTGTAATTTTCTTTCTCTGCTTGTGACAAAAACATATATTATCAAAAGAGTATGGGGTTTCCTTTTGAAAATACAAAAGTGTTGCAAACTGTTATACTGTACTGTTAGATACATTTTTTTACACTCATTTCCCAGATTCCTTTTGACAAAATATAAGCGCAATTTTCTGTTATGTGATTCAGTTGGTTGAAGTTACTGAATCAAAATTAAACAAAGTTCCAAAATAAATGTGGAATATGTATTAAATAAAATTTATTTTTGTTTTTGCAGTTTTGTGACACATGTCACAAAGAAAATGTGTGTGAGTGTGGTAGGAGGGGGGGGGGGGGGGGGGGGGGGGAAGCGCCGAATTGAAACTTTGCCCCGGGCGCAGTTTTCTCTTCGCACAGTGCTGCTGCTATTATGTTTTAGTGTAAATCGCTTCACAGGTGACGCTGCTTTTCTGGATTTTTTCAAGATTTTAGCAGTAGCTGTTTCTCAAAAACTAACGCACGGATTTTCACCAAACTTCAGATTCACTTAGACATTGACATAAGTTATTTCTGGTTAGGTTTTGGTGTAAATTACTCAACAGAGCGGATTTAGACAATTTTGGCGATAGTCATATCTCAAGAACGAATGCACGAAATTTCATATCTTCAGAATCTTCATGATGAGCATAGATTGCCTTTTAATTTTTCACTGTGATAGCGAATTGTGAAGTATTAACATGTTTGAGATAGAAGAAAGTTTTAGAATTGGTACATCCGACTAGTTTTAAGATGAGTAGATGCATTTTATGTAGTAAAATTAATGTAGGTAAAACCTGAGGAAAATAAGCTGCCTATGACGGAATCTCGTTGTTTAAAAAAAAAAAAAAAAAAAAAAAACATATGTTGATCTTTGCAAAATGAGAATATTAGTACTTGTAAAAAGAATATAAAGTATTTGCAACAGACGTAGAACTTTCTAATAAGTGAACCTGCTATAACGGATCTTGCTTTTTTCCTAAACAATTCCGTCTTAGAAGATTTTATTGTATAGAATTTTTTTTTATTTTATCTAAAAGCCATAGAATGTGGATTAACGACATTAATGGTTCTATTGTAAACTATATTGATGTTTTAACGAATCTCTAATTGTATGTAAACATCTGAATAATTACCAATACCATGGCTTGGAGACTTCAAAATCTGAAAAAAATTATATAGAAACCTTCTAAGATGGAATCACATAGGAGAGAAAAAAAATTTCCTTATAGTAAAGTTACTTTTTTAGCCGGTCAGTCGTCTATAGCAAATGTATTATGTTTTTTTCAAAGAATTATTATATCCAATCTGCACCAATAAAAAAAATAATTCGAATTAAAACAGGATTTCGTCAAACACAGATTCTTCTAACAGGTTTTACAGTAGTGTATCCCCATCCATATAGATTTATATGTACTATTCTTTAGAGACAATTTTAATTGTGGAATAATGGTAGTTTAAAAATATATGTATTTTAGGCCAAACTGGTACCTGGACTTCGCCGGATTTTTTTAAAGTTCTAGATATCTGAAAGAATACCAAATGCACTTCTGATATTCTTAATGGTGCATTTATTCATAAATAATTCAAAGCCAATCGTTAATTTCGACAAAAAAATCACGAAAAAAACAAATTTTGTCAAAAAATTGCGAAAAAAAACCCACAAATTTTGTCAAGAGATCGTGTAAAAAACCACAAATTTGTTCTAAAGATCGCGAATAAACTGCAAATTTCGTCAAAAGATCGCAAAAAACCAAATTTCATCAAGAGATCGCAAAAAAACACAAAGTTCGTCAAAAGATAGCAAAAAATGCAAATTTCAACAAAAGGCCGTGGAACCGTGGTAGTGTTGCCAGGTATCCTATTTTTTCAGAGTCCCGCAGGACACCAAAAGTCCTGATTTTTCAGGATGCAAAAAGCATAATTTCTTTTAGTATCATATAATTTATTAGTCTGAGTCGTGCAGCACTCTGGTAAAAAACAGTTTGCTCATTAACAGCTTTTGGATACCACTCAGGGCCGAAACTAGCCTTTTCTGCGCCCGGGGCAAACATGGATTTTGCCACATACCCCTTCCCTCACGCACAATAAAAGTTATCAACTGCAGGTACCCTATGCAAAAAAATCCTTAAAAGATAAAAATCATTTAATAATTAAAATGCTAGCAAGTAATGTGTAAACAACATTCCCATAGGATTAACATTGGCTTGAGCGTGAAGAGCTTACACTAGTCACGAGAAGAAACTGGATCGCTAATGTTAAACCTATGGGAGAATTCTTTTTAAAATTTCTTACTTGCATATTAATAGTTTCAAATGATTTTTTTTCTTGCTTAAAATAGCTGAGATTGAATTCTAACTGGGTTAGTGTTTACTTTTTCGATTTTGGTTGCAGACTTTTTTTTTTTATATATATAAAGTTACTTTCACTTTCACAAATTTGAAAAGAACGCTCCCATCATAGGTTTAACATTAGCTTGCGAGTTTCTTTGTCGTTTCATATATATACATTTTTTGTATGAAATGACAAACAAAATTTACTTCATTTGGCACCCCCCCCCCCCCCCTTTACCTTTCCTTCTGGTGCCTGGGGCACATGAATTCGATTATTCTAGTTTCAGGCCTGATACCACTTAATTTTAACTGTTATCTTTGGTTTATTAATTGGCAGATATTTTTCAACTGTATAAAGCCAGATATTTTAATTAAAAAAAAAAAAGTGGTGTTGTGTCCATATTTAGAATTTATTGTGTCAAAAAAAATAAAAGAAACTGGTCAGGGATTAATACAGTAAAATCTTTGAAGACAGAACCTGTCTTTAAAGGAATTTTTTAATATAGCGCCTTCCAAAGAAATACCAAATCTACTTGCCCAGACAGAAACCTGTTGTCTTTTTTTTTTTTTTTTTTTTGGTTCCAGATTCATTTTTTACGAGTTTTACTGCATATGTTCAATAAATTTTGTGTATACGGAACCTGTTTATAATGGAATTCTGTTATAAAAGCAAAAATTTCACTGCCCCTATGATTGGAACAGCATATAATTATAACGACTAAATTGGATTTCTGTCCATAATTAAATAAAATTCCCAAATGGAATTTTGTCCATTTGTCCCAAGCAATTTTGCTTTCAGAGGTTTTACTGTATAAGGCTGTTGTGTTTATTTAGTATAATAAATCCTGCTAAGGCTTCCTTATTTAGAGGTTCGTACTAATGTTAGTGCTATGGAACATGTTTGGTTCCATCAATATGTGGCCGGTATCCGGAGGTTATCGTTGTTTAGAGGTGACCGTTCAACAAGGTTTCACTGTATTAATTATTTAAAGACAAGTTTCGTTTTTATTTTTTGGCTAAAACTAGGAAGATAACCAAAATTTGATTTGGTCTTAAAAACTTGTTTTGATCAAACACTAACGATGACAGCAATGACTTTAAAAGATTTGCCATTTCAGAAAACAAAACTAAAATTGCAGAGATATTGGATTATTCAGGAAACAGAAATATAAGCCTGGATAAATCAGACACAAATGAAGTTAAGTGCATTGATGAAAATGTACCAATTGTCAGAAATCTGAAATTATTTAATAATGCTGGTCAAAAAAGGAAACGCTGGCATCAATGATTCAGAAAATGAAGAAAGCAAAAACAAAGCTGCAGAAGAATTGATAAATAGTAAATTAAGCCTAAAACAGAAAAATTTTATCTCTCAAAATGAGCTAGTGACATATAGAATTAGGGAAAAAGTAACTGCAAATAAGCATAAACTAAGGCAACAAACATTAATTGAAATCAGGGATGTAGTGGAGGGTATACGGGGGTATACGCCATATACCCTCTGGATTTTTTTAAGGAACACCGTATACCCTCTGCTTCTCAAGAAAGCTATAGTATATATACACTAGGGTATACCCTCTGCCCTTGAGCGTATACCCTCTGCTTAGGACGTATACCCTCTGTTTACTTTACGACTACACCACTGATTGAAATATTCAAATAAAATATATTTAACTATAAACATGTTCTGTAAATTTAATTTGAGAAAATTAAATCTGATTTTGAACCATTTAATATGTTATTTATTTTTAAGTATGATAATTTTAGTTATTGCTTCATAATCTCTAAAATCTAGAATTACTACAGAACATTTCCACATTCTCGAAATTGTACTGTATAATTGGCAAATTTTGGATAAGGTTTGACATGCATTTTTTGTTTCAAAATGCAGAATAGTAAATGTAACTTCTCAATAAAATCAGCCATATCTTACTAATTTAGGCCCAAATACAAGATATCTGTTGGTTTTATCTATGAAATCTGTTAGCATTTTTAATGCTATTGAATTGTAGCAGTAAATGCAACAGAATAAAGGAAAAGAACAATGAATAAATAAAATATTTTTCATTATTATTGATAAGGTAGCACAGCATTTTTATACACAAGACACGAAAGTATGTAATTCAAATTTTTCAAGGTATTTCTTTTAAATTGGAATTTAATTGCACATTAAACACAAAAAAATGTATAAAAGTACTTGAAAGACTTTATTTTACATTGCATATAAATCAAGCTATTTTTTAAAAATTGTAATTGAAACAGTAAAGTATTTTGATACCTTATTATTTACAATTATTAAGCTTATAAAAAATAATTATGTACAAACATGTCTCAATAAAGTAATTAATTTGTTGCTAATAGAACTCATTTTGTTAACAAGAAAATTATGAAACATTAAAATATTAATTTGTTAAAATTTACATATTCTGGGTATATAAAACTCATTTAAAAAAAAAAAAAAAATACTTAAATAAGATTCATAAGGGAAAAAGATGTTTCTAATAGTAACAAACAAAAATAAGCTTAACCAAAATATTAAAAATGAAAATATACATTGATTTAAATGTTACAGTTGACATCAATTATGGATGAGAAAATAGATAATTCCATATATTTACAAATACCCAGTTCTTCATAAGCTTTAAAAAGCACAGTTACAGTATTATATGAGGAAGACAATTTCATTAGCAACCATAACTTGGTTAAGATCAGCCATTTTATCCAAAGCAATATTTATTTCTTCAGGAGTAAAAGGCTCTTTCAATTTTTGTTCAGCCATAAAATCAACAAGTTCATTCATTGGTACAGACTGTGCATGGCGTTCTTTGAACAGTTTCAATAAAACACTCCTGAATTCTTTTAATCTGTACAAATGAAAAATAAACATAAATTTCATATTTAATATAATAACTATAAAATAAACTTTTATTTCAATTAGCCATAATACAAATTTTCAAAATGAATAGTTTTAGTGCTCTTAAATATGAAAGAATCTATATTATAAAGCAAAAGCATGACTGGGAGTATTGCTGACATCACATCGGTGGTGAACTGACTGCAATAAATTTAGCTTTTGCTGCAATTTTTTTGTTTCTAAACATTGCACAATTTAAATTTTTAGATCATCAAATACAAAAATAAATAAATGCTCTTTCAAATGCAATTTGTTTGAAACTATATTTTAACTAACTGATTTTTTGAGGATTCGAAGTAATTTTAAAGCATTAACATTTTTTAAAGTGTGTGCAACCCAATTATGGAAGATTGTGCACTTAAAAACAATGTAAATAATTCAGCATTTGTTTACTTCTGTGTGATATTTCCTAACTAATTACCCAACGAAATTAAAATTTCACAAATAATTAAAACATGAATTTAATAGATAAGTAATTGAACTAATGCACTTAAAACACTGAAATAATTAGAATTGCAAAGGCTGCCATAAATAGTGAAATGTTTCATGATTGACTGTTGGCATGCAGCTTTTGGTGTAGTTGCTGGGCAATCTAAATAAATAAAATAAATGTAAAAATATATTCAATTAAAAACAATTTTCGTCTACATGCTGCACACTGAGCAGCATATCGGACATCTTTAACTCAGGTAGGTAAGGTCGGGTTGGAATGCTTGGTATCTATAAAAGTAATTTAATACTAAAGGGTCAAAATTTTAACTCTGAAAAATTTCAACCAAGTTACTTCAAATATGGTATCTAAATGTAAACTTAAAGACAGAATGAAAATTTTCTCAAAATTCAGTATTGTTATTGAAAATTTCAAAGTTAGTTCAAGTTTTAATATACAAATAGTACTCAAATTTATGCATACCATTTAAGGGGATAACCTATTGGTGGTAACAACTCAATAGGTTACCTCCTTATTAATATATACTATTTTCAGTTGACTGGCACTGGTCAATATCTTTTTATATGATTTGTAGCAGAATGAAATGTTCCTTTTTTGCAGGACTGTACATGAAAAATTTAAACATGAAAAACAATATAAAAAATTATTTCAACATTACCTAGCTTCAGAAATAGCACTCTGTGAATCAGACTGATCTGAAGTACTAGGTTGAGATTCTCTAGCAGGACGAGAAGCTGCACTTTCACTACCTATTTAAAAAAGAAAAAGGAGGGGGAAAAAACATTTTAAAACTGAATTTTTTAAAAATCTAAATGTATAAAAACAGAAAACAAATTTAAAAGTAATTAAACTAAAAGCACTAAAATTACATAAAATTTACTAAAATAAAAAAAAAAAACATAACTACACAGTTTGATTTTCAGATTATTAATTAGGAGATCTTACACCAGACATTTCAAATTCATTTACTGCCAAGGAACGCATTAAGTATTGTACATAAGCTACATTACCAAGACAAGAAAAAACAAATTTTTTAAATAAACAAGGAGCAGACTTCCTGTTATTACTATAGCATAAAATAAAATACATATTTACTAAATAAAACTTGTTGATATTATTTATATATATCAATATTTAACCATTATCAGGGATATGTTTAATAAAAATTTGGGTCCTTTGAAGCAGGGTTCGCAAAGCTGGGCCCAGTTCGAAAAAACCCGGTGGGTTTTTTCAGAATGGGCCCACTTGAAAAAGCCCACTGAAAAACCCATAATGCGGGTTTTTTCAATTTTCAGAAATATTAAAAATTTAAACAACATATACATTTAATGAATTTAAGTCATTTCAGTTAATTTCGAAAAAAAAATTATATATAAAAGCCATTACATACACACCCGAAGTAAAATAAAAATGTATTTCAGCACATTGAAATACTTTACTAACATAGAACCTAGTAGGCAACATACATAGTGCATAATTATAGGTAAAGGTAATTTCAAATTTAAATAATAATTCATAAGTATGTCTTTATATAAAAAATTCAAATCATCTAGGTATATTCATGGAAATAAAAAATATGCATGTTTACTTTCTTCTATCTTTACAAGTATTTGATTCGTGAAAAATTTTGATTTCCAGTTTATGATGGATTTATAAGTTTTAAAAAGGTCTTGAAGACAATTTGATGGTTTTTAGAAAATGTGTCTGTATGTGAAAAACATTTTGTGGGTGCTCTATCTCAAGAACTAATGCACAGAATTTCACAAAACTTTAGATTGAGTTAGACCTTGATGTAAACTGGTGCTGATTAGTTTTTGGTATATATTGCCCAACAGGTGACACTGCTATGCTGCATTTATCTCAATTTATGCAATAGCTTTATCTCAAGAACTAATGCACAGATTTTCATAAAACTTCAGATTCAGTTACAAGTATTAAGTTTTGGTGCATATAGCCAACAGGTAGTGCTGCCATGGTGCATTTTTCGCGATTTCAGCAATAACTCTTATCTCAAGAACTAATGTACGGAATTGAATAAAAATTTAGATTCAGTTAGACCTCCAGCACAACAGTGGCGCTGTTGTGCTGCATTTATCTCACTTTTTGCAATAGCTTTATCTCAAGAACTAATGCATGGATTTTCATCAAACTTCAGATTCAGTTAGACGTTGATGTAACTGTTACTGATCAGGTTTTGTTGTAAATTGCACAACAGGTGATACTTATATCTATCTCCTTGTTAAATGCATCCAATTCAACGAACCTATATTTTACAATCCTCATGATGGGCATAAATTGTCATTTAATTTTGGCACTGTAATAGCAAATTTTGAATTATTAACATGTATGAGATAGAAGAAAATTTTGGGATTGGCACATCTGACTAGTTTACCCCTTTTTATCTTCCTACTTATATATTTTAAATTTTAATATTCTATTCATTATTTGATTTTAAAGCAAATTAACAATTTTATATCTTCTATTATATTTAAAACTAATTTGTGCGAAACACTGACACTTAATTTAAATTAATATAATTTATAACTTGTAAAATAGCATTACAATCATATTGTATATAAGGGAACACTTAATATAAGTATACAATAATGTAATTACGCATATATTATACTTTTGAAAAAACCCGATTTTCCCCGGAGAAAATTGGGTTTTTCATGAAAAAACCCATGTGGGTTGGGTTTTTTCAAAAAACCCTGGGTTTTTGCGAACCCTGCTTTGAAGGACCCTTCACAAAAAATTTCATCTTAAAATATGACCTTTTACAACATTTTTCACCTTAAAGCAGGACTCTTTACAAAACTTTATAATCTCCAACCCGAACATTTCACAAATTTAATCATTTAAAAATAAAATCTGACCTGTCATAGAACATTGCTAATTTTGTCAAAAGATAGCGGAAATAAATAAGGATGGTCAATTGGCCACAAAAAAAAAAAACCACGAATTTTGACAAAGGATTCCAACGGTCACCCAAACAAAATTGAGAATTACATCAATCAGCCGTATAAAAATATTGCAGATCACGACTATCAGTCACAAAAAAAATCATGAATTTCTTCAAATGATCTCAGGGGAGAAATTTCGATTATTCGTCAAATACTCTCAGGGGGGGGGGGGGGGGGGATATCTCCAAATTTGTCAAATAATATCATTGTTAGGGGAAATTGCGAAATTTGAAGAGCAATCCCAGGGGAAAAAATCGCAAATTTTATCAAATAATTGTGGAAATAAATAGCAAAATTTGTCGATAGATCAAAAAAAAAAAAAAAAAAAAAAAAATCACATTTCGCCAAATGATTGCAGAAGAGAATCTTATATTATAAAACGAGCAAAAATTGTGTGTGTATGTTAATTTAAAATGGCTCTAACGATTTTGACTAAATTTTGTATTTTACCATTTTTGGGCACGAGAAGACCATTGGGCTAGGTCATGTGTTCGAGAAGATTCGATTAGTGGGTCATAATGGGTCAGAAGCAAGCTAATTATATCTAAAAAACGGCTCAATCGATTTTGACTAAATTTTGTAATCTACTGTTTCGGATTACGAGAAGAACAATGGACTAAGTCACATGTTAGAGAAAATTCGATTAGTGGGTCATTTTTGGGTCAAGCTAAGTTTATCTAGAAAACGGCTCCGACGATTTTGATGAAATTTTGCTTTCTATCATTTTCGGGCACGAGAATACCATTGGGCTAGGTTCAAGAAAATTCGATTAGTGGGTCATTTTGGGTCACAATGGGTCAGGTGTCAAGCTAATTGAATCTAAAAAAAAAGGGCCAAAACATTTGGACAAAATTTTGTAATATACTGCTTTTGAGCATGAGATGACCCATTGGGCTAAGTCACATGTTGGAGATAAATCAATTAGTGGGTCATTTTGAGTCACTGTGGGTCAAGCTAATTGTATCTAAAAATGAATCAAACAATTTTGACAGGGCATGAGAAGACCATTGGGCCATGTCACATATTCGAGAAAATTCGATTTGTGG
The DNA here is from genome assembly GCA_963932465.1 of Maratus speciosus. Lineage (NCBI taxonomy): Eukaryota > Metazoa > Arthropoda > Arachnida > Araneae > Salticidae > Maratus > Maratus speciosus. Next base: position 424,284,589 of record OZ010789.1, on the reverse strand, counting down.
GTCATTTTTTGATCAAGTTAATTGTATCTAAAAAAAAAAGACTCAAACAATTTTGACAAAATTTTGTATTATACCATTTCTGGGCATGAGAAGACGTGTGGGCTAAGTTATATGTTTGAGAAAATTCAATTAGTAGGTCATTTTTGGCTCACTGTGGGTCAAGCTAATTGTATCTAAAAAATGGCTCAAACGATTGACAAAATTTTTTATTACATCGTTTCCCAGCACGAGAAGGGATAGGTCACATGTTCGATAAATTTATATTAGTGGGTCCCTTTTGGGTTACGGTGGGTCAAGGTAATTTTATCTATAAGACGACTTTAACGATTTTGACTAAATTTTGTATTATACCGTTTTCGGATTCGAGAACAGCATTGGTTAGGTTGCATGTTCGAAAAATTCCATTAGTGGGTTATTTTGGGTCACTATTTCTCAGGATCATGCCAATTGTATCTAAACAGCAAGAATGACACAGTGAGAATAAAATATCAAGTTGAACACAAGGCTAATTTTGACCAAGCTTAGCTTGGTCATCCCTGCTAGTATTCTATAAACATATAATAATTTCGTCAAACTATCGTCCAAAAAACATAAAATCCAGAAATCTACAAAGCCCTTCGTCCCAAGCTGTTTTGAGAGTACTGTACATATGATTTAATAAAGCAAATGATTTGGCAGCAGTGAAATGATTGCAGTGAATATAAATCTGACTGTAATAATGTCCTTAAAATAATAATAATTAAGAACTTGAGTTACAAAATTCTCCCTAAAATTTGGACTAAAAGGAGAAACTATCTATCCTTAAAATTCAATCTTTATTTCAAAGCCTGTTTCAATTTTCTTATATACATTATAAATGTTAAAATACATAAGGTTCTTACTGATTAATATTATAAAAATATTTCAATTGTAATATAACCTAAATAGGTAAATAGCAAAACTAATATTTTATGAAGATTAGATAATAATAATAAGGGTAAAGTGGTTCTTCAAGGTTGAAGTTAAGTCTAAATATCTATTTAAAATACCTTGAAACTTTTTTTTTCCTGCAACCGAGGGACTAATTTCACAATTTCCGTGGCAGATTGGTAAATTTCATGGTTTCATCCTGTGACAGATTGATGTAATTTACGATTTTTCTGCCTGTGTCTGAGTGAAGAATTTTGCGATTTATACCCGTGAATTACTTGACGAATTTCAAGATTATTTTCATGCAGCCTATTGAGGTATGTTGCAATATTTTTAAAGCAACCGATTAACAAATTCTCGATATTTTGATAACCCATGAGCCCAAATAATGAAATTTATGATTATTTTTTCCATGACTGTGGGACAATTGAGGGCGATCAATGAGTAAGAAATAATCAAGTGGGAAAAAAAGAGAGAAAAGATACTAAATCTGAAAAATATAGACTAAAAGAAACAAATGCAAAAAGAAGCAATATTAGCGACCCACTCCTAGCCCTGTATTTTCCCGCCATAAGATGATCTTTCCGAGAATCTGATGCAGAACATATGCAAAATGCACATGTAAAAATATGCTGCACAGACTGAAAAACCACAACTTGAAAAAAAAAAACAAGTAATATAAAAATTTTGTTTTTAAAGTCAATTCCTACTTGGGTCATCAAAGAAAAATTTAATATAATCCCTTGAGCTAATATTAGTTTTTGTTGCATTAAAATATCTCAATTTGTTGATTTTCTATAAGCAAGTAGATTTACAATGGAAGTCTATGGGAATTTGGCAAAATATTAGAGATATTGCCAAGTTGGCGTCACTTTTGGCGACTCATTTTGGCTGCCAAATTTGGCGATATATCACCAAGTTGACGACAAACTTGGCAGTATTTGGCGACAGAACAGGGTCCCCCTTATGGTAACCCCTTATTGAAAATACTTTCATTGATCTTCAATAACCAATGGCCGCCATTTTGTTTTCCATGCAAAACTAAAATTAATTAAAATTTAATTAATTAATTAATATTTGAAAAAACTGTATTAACATTAATTGTCATCCAGTACAAGTTTAAAAAAATTTATTTCAACTTGATAGGATGAATAATGAGTATTTTATTAATGATGGAAAATTTGAACAAGATATATAAATATATAAATAAATATAGGGAGATTGTGAACTAATAGTAGGAATTGGGAAAAAAAAGAGAGAGTGTGTGTTTTTTGCAGAAAATCATAGTTTTTAACCGATTTTCATAGCATCGTAGGTTTTAGCTCCAAATTGCAGCAACTACGATTTTTCTGAAGCAGTTAGCAGCTCTGCAATATCAATACAATGAAAAGAAGAAAAAAAAACAAGATAGATACTCAAAAAAAAACCTTTAACACGGGAGAACTCGCTGCATGAGATTTTCTCTCACCGTCATACTTTTTTAAGACTCTTATTTAAACCATTTTTCATTTTAATTAAAATTTCAAAATGTTATTTTAATTATTTTACCCTTTTGTGAATAAAAGTACTAAGCCAACCAAAAAAAGTTTATATTATATGAATGTAAAGTAAAAGAAAAGCAATTGGGCATTCTCACTAGCGAGTTCTCCTGGGTTAAAATAGAGCACATAAAAGCAAAAAAAATTGCAGATCAGACATAAGTGATTATAAGAAGAAAGGATATTACAGTGAAACCTCCCTGTGTGACCACCTCCCTGAGCGATCATTTTTTCAGAGAACGAAATTTATTCCCGTAAGCTCAATACTAATTTTACCTCCATTCAAAGACCATCCCAGTTGAACTCCCTCCATGCGTGACCAATTCTTTGAAGAAAATGTAACAAATTCAGTTTTTCCTGGTCGCTTGAAGAAGGTTTTATTAGAAAAATAATTCCAGAGAGCACATTATTCAACAAACTTCTAACTTTTTTTTTTTTATTCACGTAACTTTTAAGTGTTTAAACCCCTTCGTGCCTTTTTAGGAAATGAATTTAACTCTGATGACAAATTAAGAATGACGGTCAATAAACTCCCCTGCCCAATTCTGCCAGGAAACTCTCAAAGAAATAGATAAATTAATGAAATTGCCATTATTTGTTCCCGTCCAGAAAAAAATTGCATTTATTTACTGAATTTCGAAAGGACTTGGAAATAAAAGATAAAACTAAAATCAAAGCAAACGTCAATGTATTCAATTTTTTAAACTCTGCAGAAATTTATGTAATTAACTTTTGTTTTGATACTTAAATTTTTATTTTTTTTCTAATGTGAAAAATAAATTTTAGTAACATTAATTGTTAACTTTTTTCAACAATTAAAATCTAGATTTAAACATGACCTCCATTAAGAGACCACCTCTCGGAGAACCAATTTTTCTTGGAACGGAACATGGTCACTTTAGGGAGGTTTTACTGTATTTTCAAAATTACAGTTAATACTTTTTGTACACATATCACATGTAACAACTGGAACATTCTGAAACATACATTTAAAATTATGTTAGATTAACAACAGCTAATTAAGAAAACTAAAATTTTACTATAATACAAAGAGAAAAATTTATTACCTGCATCTTCAAAATCATACGGATCATAACCTTCTTCGCCAGGTTTGGGACGAGGTTTATCAGATGTCCTTAAAAAGAAATACAGCAGCTCAGTACTCACAAAATTAAATTATTGTCAGTACTTAAGTAGTAGTAAAACACAATTTCTCTCGGGTTTTATAAAGGCGCAGGATGCTATTGATTAAAAAAAAAAAAAAAAGCCCTATTTAAGATTCTTAAGTGCCTTTTCAAATCACAAGTCCACTTTTTCTATGCAAGCAGGTTTTTAATATGAAAGAGCAAGGGTACCAATTTTTTTGACTGAGGCACAAGAAAAATGCAACACTCTCCTGAAACTGTCTGAAGAAATTCTGTAAAAAATTATTGAAATTCCTTTTATTTTAACACAGATCTAATTAACACTTTCAAACAAAGATGAAAAGTGTTCATGACTTCGGTTTGTCTGGCTGTCTGTCCACGCTCTAACTCTCGTAAATATGCTCGGATCGTTCTGAAATTTTTGGATGTTAGTGACCTCTACCATAGCACGTTCCCTACTTCGAAGTTTGTAGCATGTTTAGTTCATTTACAGGGACAGTCAAAATTTTTCCGTTACATTACGGCCAATGGGAAAAAATCGTTTCAAATGATTTTTAATGGTGTTACACTCTTTCAAACATAGAAAAATTGATATTCATTTATGAAGCCCACTAAAATATGCATTCTGTTTAATATGCGGTGCAAAGAATAGTTATTGTTCATTTACAGGGTCAGACAAAATAATTCCGTTCATAATGGTATAGGGGAAATTGTTTGCGGTGTATTTAAAAGATTTCAGATAATATATTGTATCCGAATTACTGTATATTAGTAATAACTGCTCAAAATGCATTTTTAATTATGATATGTGCTTTTTTAGGGTTTCGTTCATCTGACGAAACCCTATTCGTCTCGCTCCTCTGTCTGTCTGTCACAGAGCCCGTTCTTAGAAACTACACATGTTGGAGACTTGAAATTTTGCATACTTATAGCTGAACACCGCACATCATACGACAAACCATAAAAGTTTGAAAAAGTCGTACATTTAACCCTTTGGGCTCCCACATGTTTATTTTAAACAATTCTTTCTAAGTGAGTCCCTAATTAGTAGGACTGGGCGATGTAGAAATTTCTTAAATCGATTTATCATCCATCCAACATCGCGATTTAACACCAATTTTACATTTTAGAATATGGAAGCCTATTTTTTAATTTTTAGTAACAAAATACTATCTTTATGTGCCCCCCCCCCCCTGTATTATTTAGTATACTTGGCTTTTAATTTGTCAAATAATTTTGAAAAGAGGTATATTTTACACATAAAAAAGCTTTGAATGTCCCAAAACACTATTTTTTTTTTTCCATTTGAAAAATTAGTGACCTATTGTAATACATTTTATAAACTCATTCTATAAGAAGTAATATAAAAGAAAATGCCTACATACACTTTTTTTTTTCTTTTTTACAGACGCAGATTTAAAAAGTTACTGAGGTAAAACAGAAGCATATTAAAAGACTTCAATGATGAATTTAACTATTCATTTACCATGATGAGAAAAGTAGGGTCATTCCATGTCAAATCAACACACCTATTTTACCTCACCATCTCAGATTTTAATGAACTGTGGCACATAGTTAGTACTTATATAGACTAAGAAAAATACCAATTTTTTTCAAAATATATCTATCCGTTTTAAAAATATGGTTATGTAAACTTTTCAAAAATTGTCAAAAAATGGCAGTTTGACAAATTTTCAAATCATCACAGGGTCTCTCCTAATTAAGATAGGAAGGTGAAAAAAGTGTAATATTGCAGCATTTTGTATGGACTTTAATATGATATGCAACATGATACAGGTTTCAGAAGAAAAAAAATTTCAAAATTTAAATTTAAATTTTAAAATTTAAATTGTGAAAAAAACGTTTTTTTTAAAAATTTCAAAAAATTAGAGAAAGTAAGTTATATTATTGCAAAACATTACAGAAAGTTTCAAAATGGGACAACAATGGGTTCATAGAAAAAATAATTTTTTAAAAATGGGCTTTTTCATCAATTTCAAGTATGATGCGAAAAATCCATGAAAATTTTACTTTTAATGTATGTCACAGGACAGAATTTGAAAAAAAAAAAAAAAAAAAAAAGAAAAAAAAAAAAAAGAATGTAAATTCAAAATTTTGATTTTATTTTAAAATTTCAAATGTGAAAAAAATTTTTGATTTTATTTTTTTTCTTCAAAAAAATATAGAAAATAAGTTGTAAAATGAGACAACAATGTATTCATAGGGGGAAAAAAAATTAAGTGTGATTTTTTTTAAAATACAAACAATCATAGAAAATATGTTGTATTATTGTAAAATAGTATACAATGTTTGAAAATGGGAGAACAGATCCATATTAAAAATAACTTTAAATGAGCATATTTTACTAAATTGGGGTTATATAGAATAAAAGAAAAAGAAAAAACTCATAAAACAAGAAACTCAAAATTAATATTTAATCTGCTATAAATGATGATATAGGAAAGCAGAAAACAATGTTTTTATTAAATAAAATTGTTCAGTTGCTAGGTAATCCTAATGTATAATTTATGTTTTCATATAAAATTCTGCAAAATAATACTTTCACACCTTCCTATCTTAATTAGAAGGGATTTTTTGGTAACCACTCTCTGTCTGTAGGTCTGGCCTGTCTCAAACTGTCAAGGGTTTGTTATCTATTGACTACTTGAGATAAGACAGATCAAAGGTCAGCCATGGGTATCACCAGTCAACAGCACTGCAATCAGTATAATCTTGGAATCAGTTCTGTTTGGATGTAGAATGAAGAATATTAGTATATTGATCAGTTTTGGTTTCAGAATATAGGAATATTCTTTTTCATTTAAAATAGTGTTCTTTCTTTTTTATGTGAATGAGTTTTCACAAAGTTTCTAAAGTTTTTCAGGATATTTTATGCAAGAACTTTTTAAAACTTTGTGTTTCTTAGTTTAAAGATTAAATTCTGTTTTGTAATGTGGATTCTTTTAAAAGTACATTTTCAACTGCAGTTTATTTGATTCTGTGAGAAGAATTTAATAGAGGTCCGATTGAAATAAGAAATGGCACAATGTCAGTTTTCAAATGTTACTTGTTTCAATCCATTTAAGAAAAGTAATCACACCATAAGGGATAAGAAAAAGTTAAGAAAGGTTACAAATTGGATATGTGATTTGTATCCTGATTTGCCCAAACATGCAAAAGTTTGTGATTACTGCCGGAAAGAATTAGCAAAGTTAAAAGATCAGAGCACTTCTACTCATCAAGAAGAAGAAATTTCAGATTCAGAAGATCCTAGCTTTTCTGCTGAATCACATGTGATCGCAACATTAAATTCTTCACTATATGAATTAGGAGAGTCCCCTATCGATAGGAAAAAAATTAAATCAAAACAATATGCAAGTAAAAAAGTTAAAACAATAGACTCAGCCCTAAAAAGAAATTTGTTTGTATCAGCAAAAGAGTCTTCAGAAAGTGATAATGCTGAAGATTTAGATAAAACAGTTTTGCAAAATCTTATAGAGAATTTTTCAAATACAACAAGTAGGACAAAAAAACTTATGATATTGACTTGCCTACCGGAAAGTTGGGGTATCAGAAAAATCATGCGTGAGTTTAACGCACCTAACTATATGGTACGTCAATCAAAAAAACTGTTGAAAGAAAAAGGAATATTGGAAACCCCAAATTCTAAGCCAGGTAAAAATCTTTCTACTGAGATAGTTAACACGGTCACTTTATTTTATGAAAGTGATGAGATAAGCAGATCAATGCCCGGAATTAAAGATTGTATCAGTATCACTGACCAAAGTGGAAACAAAGTAAAAGTTTATAAAAGGCTCATTTTATGCAATCTAAAAGAGGCTCATGTACTATTCAAAGAAAAGTTTCCAGACTTAAAAATTAGTTTTTCTAAGTTTGCAGAGCTCCGTCCAAAGCGTTGCATTTTGGCTGGGTCAAAAGGTACACACACAGTTTGTGTTTGCACGACTCACCAAAATGTCAAGTTAATGATAGAAAACGTTAAAATGGGTGCAATTACCAATGCCGAATTGCCAACTTACAAACATTGCATATCAAAAATGTTGTGCAATCCACCGTCAATAGACTGCAACATGTCTGAATGCTCATCTTGCCCTGGTGATTTTGAAATACGGAATATTTTAGAGAAATCATTCGAGGATAATTTAATAGAAAAAGTCACATTTAGACAGTGGGTTTCTGTAGATCGCTGCAATTTAGAGACTCTGCAGAAATCATCAGCAGAATTTATTGAATATTTTTGTGACAAACTGTCAACCTTGGTTAGACACGATTTCATTGCAAGACAGCAATCATCTTTTATGAATCAAGTAAAAGAAAATTTGAAAGAATCAGAATTTGCTGTTGTGCTTGATTTTTCTGAAAATTACAGCATGGTTATTCAAGATGAAGCTCAAAGTTACCACTGGGCTAATGAACAAGCCACAATTCATCCGTTTGTAGTGTACTACAAAAGGGAAAATACAGTTGAGCACTTAAACTATGTTGTAATTTCAGACTGTTTGGAGCACAATACTGCTGCTGTGTACACCTTCCAAAAGAAATTCATTAAATTTCTCGAAAATAAATTTCAAAAAGCCCCAACAAAGATTTTCTATTTTTCAGATGGATGTGCTGCCCAGTATAAAAATAAGAAAAATTTCTCCAACCTATGTTTTCATAAAGAAGATTTTAATATTGAAGCTGAATGGCACTTTTCAGCCACAGCTCATGGGAAAGGGCCTTGTGATGGACTGGGTGGCACAATTAAGAGACAGGCAGCAAGAGCTAGCTTACAGCGACCTTATGAAAATCAAATAGTAACACCTCTTCAATTACATAAATGGGCCGAATCCAATTTTTCTTCAAAAATAACCTTTGCATTTTCAACACAGGAAGATTACATTAATTCAGAAATATTTTTAAAAGATAGGTTCAACAAAGCAGTTACCATTAAAGGAACACAGCAATATCATGCTTTCATTCCGGATAAATTAAATACATCAGACATATTTGTTAAATCATTTTCTGATTCTTCAAAATCATTTAAAGTAATAGTTTCAAAATCTGATGATAAACTATCATTATCAGATTGCAATGGATATATCACCGCTGCATATGACAAGCATTGGTGGCTTGCATATATCCTGGATAAAGATGAAGAACTTGATGAGCTTAAGGTCACATTTTTACATCCACATGGGCCATCTTCATCATTTTCTTATCCTAGCAAGCCAGATGTTCTATGGGTGCCACTTATGGATGTTTTATGTTCTGTTGAGCCTCTAACACCAACTGGGAGAACTTATGTTTTAACTAAAAAAGACATTTTGAAATCCAACAATTCATTGTCCAAAGTAATTCAATAACAAGAATTGTTAAAGGATTTGCATTGGTAAGGTTTTGTGTTATTTAACAATTTGACAATTTTGTACACCGTTATTTGAACTGACTGTAGTGTATCATATTGTATTATACATTTATCATATTACATTATGCATCATACTTTTTTTTATATTATACACTATTATACTTAAAATTGATGAAACTTTTTAAACACTATTTTTCCTATGAACCCATTGTTGTCCTATTTTCAAATTTCAAAATTATTGTAAAACTGTATATACTGTTTTACAATAATATTACTCATTTTTTAAATTATTTGAAACAAAAAAAAAGTTTTTAAGTCTTTATATTTGAACTATTTTAGTATATAATTGTATTATATTGTATCATATTACATTGCATCATATTGTATTGTACTGTATCACTTGAAATTGATGAAAAATCCAATTTTTAAAAAATTATTTTTTCTATGAACCCATTGTTGTCCCATTTTGAAACTTTCTGTAATGTTTTACAATAATATAATTTACTTTTCCTAATTTTTTTAAATTTTTTAAAAAAACGTTTTTTTTTACAATTTAAATTTTAAAATTTAAATTGAAATTTTGAAATTTTTTTTTTCTAAAACCTGTATTATGTTGCATATCATATTAAAGTCCATACAAAATGCTGCAATATGACACTTCTTTCACCTTCCTATCTTAATTAGGAGGGACCCTATGATGATTTGAAAATTTGTCAAACTGCCATTTTTTGACAATTTTTGAAAAGTTTACATAGCCATATTTTCAAAACGGATAGATATATTTTGAAAAAATTTGGTATTTTTCTTAGTCTATATATGTACTAACTATGTGCCATCGTTCATTAAAATCTGAGATGGTGAGGTAAAATTTTTTCAAAAAGTGTGTTGATTTGACATGGAATGACCCAGTAGTAAAAAAAAGGGGGGGGGAGATATGAGAAATAAGGTGTAATTATATATCTTTTTAACTTTTAGATTAAAATAACATTTGTTTAACATAAATGCTGACATTTATATAGCGGATGGAGAAGGATTGAAAGTGTGACCCTTGGAGCACATCACTGAAATTGCTGATTTTTTTCATGGTTGTTGCCATCCTTTAAGATTAGTAATAAAATATAATCTTAAAATATATCTCTTTTTGATGATAACAAAATGTCAAAAAAGCAAAAAATCGCAGATCTGCAGAAAAATCTAATAAATGCCTCCTCCAGCCCTCCCTCATTCTGCTGTAAAAATAAAGTTACTTGACTCATTACAGAACTTTATTAAAGTATTTTTAATTAATTACAAAATAATAATAAATTAAAACTAAAATATTCCCATAATACCTAAACATATGAAAATTAATTTTTCATGAAAATAATGCATAAAAATATAAACTAAAAATGGATGAATTTGGATATAAATAGTGAATCAATTTCAGCAAGATACTCAATCCATGTGACTGGCATTGAAATCAGATGTCAAATCTGATGCATGACTATTTTAAAATATTTTAATTAATTACAGAATAATAAAAAATAAAGAATATGTATTAAAATATTACCCAAACATGTGAAAAAGGAATGTTTCATTAAAAAAATGCATAAAAATAAAAACTGAAATTCGATGAATTTGGATTTTAAATATGAAACTTTATTCTTTTTTTCCAGCCATAAATACTCAATTTCAGGAAAAAAAAATAGTAGTAAAAGAAAAATATTTCATGTGGATCACGGCCAAATAGTGATACACAAAACAATGCATGACTATACCTTTAAAATAATTTCATTAATTACAAAATAATAGTAAATAAAAAATAAATGTTAAAATATTACTAAAACATGTAAAAAATGAATTTTTCATCATAAGAATGCTTAAAAGTATAAACTGCAAGTCGATGAGTTTGGATTTTAAATATAAAACTTTATTATTATTATTTTTAATCATATAAATGCTGAATGAATTTCAGGAAAACAATCTTTTGAAACAATGCAGGATTCTACTTTAAAACATTTTAATTAATTACAGAATATTGGAAAATAAAAAATACATATTGCAATATTACTCAAATTCAAATATGTGAAAACTTAATTTATCATCAAAAGATTGCATTAGCATATAAATTGAAATTCGATGAACTTGGATTTTAAGATTCAAACATTACTTTTTCCTTTCAACTTTCCACTATATAAGTTCTTAATTTCTGAAAAATACACATTCCAATCGCGTAAACTCTGAATCTTGTTTACAAAATAAATAAATAAATATCAATTCTTACTTAAATCATCGTTTTCTTAAATCGCCTTTTTCTTAAATTGGATCCTGCTAAATCGATTTAACACCAGCTTGCCTTGTTTTCATTAAATCGTCTTTTTCTTAAATCGGAAAGCATGGAGGCTTGCGATGTTTGCTTAAATCGGATCGTCCTAAATCGATTTAACACCAGCTTGCCTTGTTTGTCTTAAATCGGAAAGCATTGAGGCTTGCGATGTTTGCTTAAATCGGATCCTCCTAAATCGATTTAACACCAGCTTGGCATGTAAGTGGTAGATACATCAAAGTAGATAAATCGGTTTTCCGATGTTAGCTCAGAATCAGTATTTTGTTTTAAATCGATTTAAAGCCAAGGGCTAAATCGCGATTTAAGACATTGGCTAAATCGCGATTTAAGACATTGGCTAAATCGCGATTTAAGACATTGGCTAAATCGCGATTTCCAATTTTAGCTTAAATCGATTTAAGACCAATGGTTAAATCGGATTTCCGATGTAAGCTTTAAATCGATTTAAGGCCCAGGCCTACTAATTAGATTGGAGGCGTGAAATTTGGCATACTTATAGCTGAACACCTCACATCAAACGACAAATCATAAAATTTTGAAAAAACCGGACATTTAACCCTTTGAGCTCCGACATGTGTATTTTAAACAATTCTTTCTAAGTAAGCCCCTATTTAGGTTGGAGGTGTGAAAATTTGCATACTTATAGCTGAACACCACATATCATACGACAAATCATAAAATTTTGGAAAAGCTGTACATTTAACCCTTTGGTCTCCCACATGCATATTTTAAGCCATTCTTTCTAACTGAGCCCCTTATTAAATTGGAGATTTGAAATTTTGCATACTTATAGCAGAACACCTGAGGCCAGGCGACAAATCATAAAATCTTGAAAAACAGAGTGTCTACAGAAATTATAAAAAAAAGTTCCCTGATTTTTCCATGATTTCCCTGACTATCTTTATCAGACTTCCCTGATTTCCAATATTAACAATACACATATGGTATTTTTTCGTGTATTCAGTTTCCTCGTATAACACTTAAGGCAGTTTTCAAATCCAAAAGGGCAAATTTCTGACATAAGTTTAAATTTATTTTTGTTCGGAAATGCATGAAACTAGCCATTGTTGCTCAGAAACTATGTCATTGAGCTGTTTTTCCGCTTTTTTTTTTAAAACCGCAGTAGGTCTTTCAGAAAATAGTGTCAAAATGGACATTTTGAACCAAGTTTCTTCGCGAATGGGGATAAAGCACTCAAGAGCGGGCGAAAACGTGTGTCATGGGATCAAAAACGCTTATAACTCAATAGGTAATTCATTGATCAAAAAATGGAAAACACAGCTCGATTCCAAATCGCTTCCATGGCCAGGCTTTCCAATTTTATGTCTTTCTGTTAAAAAATGAATTTGTAAATGTGTCAAAACGTTTTTCGCTTGTTGAGCAGAGCAGTTGAGAACAGCCTTAACTAGATTGCTAATCTCATTTGGGCAAAAAAACAAGAGAAAACATAAAAATTGCCTAATACTCATTAAGTATTGGTTGACAGTTTTATAAATCCGATCTCAAAATTTACTCGAACAAATTCATATAGTGGGCAATGGATATAGAGTGACCAGAAAATTTTCTCATTTTCTGAAAAATATTCAATTCTAAGACTTATCTACATCTGACGCGATAGGTAATTGGATTAAGCTGGCCAAAGCTAGGTTATGCTAATGTAGCATTTAAAAAATTTTAAAAATGAGTAAAATGCCTTCAATATAAGCACTATATACACAAAATGAGGACATATGATCACCTTAATTTGTGTTAAATATCAAAAATTCATACCATGCGCATCTTTTTAAAAATATTGGGAAACACTATTCAGCATGTCAAAAAAAAAAAAATGGTATATAAAATAGACCAATCAGTCTCATTGGCCAGGTAAAAAATGCAAATATTTTGAAATATAGACAAATTTCCCTGATTTTCGAGTATTTTTACAATGTTCCCTGATTTTTCCAGATTGATAAATCTCCATGATTTTTCCATGATTCCCTGATTTCCAGATTCTGTAGACACCCTGAAAAAGTCTTACGTTTAACCCTTTGAGCTACCACATATGTATTTTAAGCAATTCTTTCTAAGAGAGCCCCTAATTAAGTTGGAGACATGAATTTTTGCATATGTATAGCTGAATACCTCAGACCACACGGCAAATCATAAAATTTTCAAAAAGTCTTATATTATTTACTCTTCCAGGCTCTAAATTGTGTATTTTAAGCAATTTTTCTAACCTCCGCCCTTTTCACCCGGGGAGCACTTTTCCAACCTTTGCTGACACCTTTTTGACCATTCTTTCATATTATGCACCATAGCCTTACATATTTTAGTTCCACTTTTTACCGCCAAGGGCGCCTACTTATCTCGGGTGCAATCAGCCCAATCCCCTCAACTAATATATCTACGGATAGTATATCAAAAAGGAGTTTTGTTCGGATAGAGGTTTGTTTAGAATAGGGTGCGCCCCTGGTTGCGAAATGTGGAACTAACAGATTTTTTAAAAGGATAAGTGTTTTGAAAGGAATATTAAACAAAACCCTCTGTGCGATCTGTGATCACACTTACCTACTTGTTCACTATATTTATGCATACTATAAAGTGCGTATAAATGCTATAGTTCATATACAGAGCTACAGAAATGAATTTGTAAAGGTTACTGAGTATGAGCATAAATTGCTTAAAGGTGGGTTTTAAAGAAGTTATGCATTTTTACGCTGAACTGAATTTAGTGTACTAAGAAATATTTATAGAATATAGATAAAATGATATACAGGGCAACACAAAGAGTTGAATACATGGCCGTCCATGGGTGGGTGATAATTTCTGGAAATGTAATTTTAGTAGTTTTAAGAGTGTTTAAGTTTGAATTAAATTTTTGCTAAATAGTGGCATGTAATAAAGGTACTAGGTAAACTACAGGGCTGTACGAAAGTATTCAAGTATGTTTCCATCTATTAGTATAAATTGCTGTAAGATGAATTTCAACCTGTTATGCATTTTCTTGCTAAACTAAATTTTCCCATTATATAGTATCTATATCAACATACAGATCGAATACAGGGCTGTTCAAAAGAATTGGAATACATGTTTGGCTATGGGCGGTAACTACTGAAATCAGATTTTTAAATGTTTACTTAGTTATCTTATTTACCTTATTTCCCTATGTAACAAAGTTTCGTTAAAGCTTTCAGGGTGTGTAGGAAAGTGTTTCTTAATCTATGCTGTACGCATGATTTTTCTTACTTGTTTTTGTATTGATCTTGGGATGTCCAGGTAAGGAGTCAATTATTAAGTAACATGCATGTAATTTGAGATATTTGGTGTGGACTCAAAATACATCCTAATACCTTGTAATCATATTTTAAATTTGATGTTGTTGATATTGTTTATTACGGCCAATCATCTATGTGATAGATATAGGCAAGGGGGAGGTCCTCAGTGGAGGGTCTCTCTAAGAGAACCTAATGTATTTACACAAAGTTACCCAAGGTTGAACCCAGCACCCCCCCCCCCCCCCTCTACCAGCTTTGAGAGCAGAACCACTCAGCCATTTTACATCAGAATGAATTACATATGAATTTAGATTCTAGTGAAAAAGGGTAACAGTATCAAACATGAAAAAGCTGGTTTCATATAAAACATATTTTACAGCTATCTACCTGAATATATTAATGCAAATTTTTCTTTAAAGCATTTCATTTTCTGCAAAAACAAAAAATTCCTTCCATTTTCAATATAACAAGCTGTATATTACTCTTATGTGTCTTTCAAACTGGCTAATTTTTGTATGTATGCTTGTATATACACAATGTATGCTTGTTATACACAAGCAACTTGTCTCAGACAGACAAAATTTAAACTATATTTTAGGGCTAAAAAATTCATAAAATCTTATAATATTACAATCAAATAACATTTGAATAATATAATTGTTATGTTCTTACAGACTTAAAGTGTGTAAAACTAAAAAGATTTGTGAAATCTAGTGACACTGTATCTGCATATTATACAGAACAGACATTTTGTTGTAAGTTTGATGTTCACACATAATTGCATGTTATAAAACAACTTTTTAAAAACTTAAATAGTAAATAATACACATGAATATAAAAGCATGCAAACCATACTATAATATACCAAGCTAAACAGATATATAAAAAAATAAATATTCAACAATTATACTTGAAATTAATTTAACATTTAATTTTTAAGGTAATATGAAGGATAACAAATTAAATTTTAAAAAGAATTTACTTTGTCCTTTTGCTCGATTCTTCATTTTCTTCATCACTTGAGTCTTCTTCATGTCTTCTCTTTTTCTTTTCTTTTTCCATAACTTTTTTAAAATAAGCAAACTGCACTAAATCGATGGCAGCTTCTGCATCCCTCAAATTAACAGTATTAGACATTCTTGCCTTGGCGTGAGCAGTAGAAAGTCGAATTAATGTTTCAAGGGAACGAGCAGTCACGGGTTGCGTCTAAATATAAATGTATGGAATAATATAATTTGAAATATAA
Organism: Maratus speciosus; assembly: GCA_963932465.1. Lineage (NCBI taxonomy): Eukaryota > Metazoa > Arthropoda > Arachnida > Araneae > Salticidae > Maratus > Maratus speciosus. The sequence continues at coordinate 424,268,800 of OZ010789.1, read as the reverse complement.
GATTTTTTTTTTAAATATAAATGTTTAAAATTAAGAAATAATTCAAGCTTAAATGCAATGGAATTGGAGGGAAAGGGAGACAGGGCCTTATTAAAGCAATAGCCAAAACGGACACTTGATTTGGGACACCCAAATTTGCTATGCAATTTTTGTAAAGCTGACATTTCATGTATTTTGACCTGGTATTATACTAATTTATATGACCCCTTGATTATAATCAATATTTTGTAGTTTTAGGATAATAGTAAAAACAAAAAATATAGTTATAAATGTCCCCAGAATTCCTCAGGGTATGATTATCGTAACAGCAAATGGGGCAAGGTGAGGGGCTCCACAAATCTAAAAATCACATTTCTTCATCTTAAAACGAATACCAATTGCAGCTGCAAAGGTACCCACAGTTGGATCCCCCCCCCCCCCCAAAGGGCAGGGCCCTTTACGTGCTGCATAAGGTGCTCAGAATCCTGGATTATTCCCACCAGTTATTTTTTATTGTAAATTCTACCTTACTTAATCAGGACATTTTCCCAATTAAATTAGGCAAAATTTTCTGTCTTGAAAAACCGGTGATAAAAGATAAAAAATTCTGCAAAAGACGCTTGTCGCAAAGGGTTTAAATAAGCCCTGACAGGCTTTTTACTTTACCTGGCCTTGAAGAGGGGGGGGGGGGGGGGGGTGAGATTAAAATTGAGTTTTATCGCATATTTGTATTGCAATTCTAAGTGACACTAAAAATACAAAAAAAAAAAAAAAATTGTCACCACACATGTATTTTGGTGAATGAAAATGTTATGTAATGAAAATTGATTTTAAGAAAAAACAAAATTATAAAGAAAATCATATAAATAGCATATACATACTCTAGCAATATCAGAATTTTGGGTATCAAATGCTCGAAGTTTTGAATATTCTTCTGAAAGACGCTCACAAGCTTCTGGAGTTAATGTGGGTTTTACAGCTTTAGCCAGATGAATGTATTTTTTCATAAATTCAATGCTAACAACTTTCTCCCTGTAAATGAAAGATATGTTCTATGTTATTTTTTTCATTTATTCTGCAAAGGATTTCATGTAAAAGTTGAGCAAAAAAAAAAAAAAAAATAATAATAATAAATGTAATGTACAAGATTATGCTTACAATTATCGTTAGAAAGAAATCTCACTTAACAAAAGGAATGAATTTACAGAAGACATGTTAATCTTGAAAAAAATGTATGATTCAAATGTTTCAAATATATCTATGTTTTATTAAGTATTGAGTAATGATAATGAAAGATGGTAAAGGTAATGAATAAGTGTGTGTGTGCGTGGGGGTGGGGGGCACAACCAGGGTTGGGTTTTTGACGTCAAAAACTGGTTTTTGACATGACAAGCGTCAAAAACTGGTTTAAACTGTCATAAACTGGTTTAAACTGTCGAAAACTGGTTTAAACCGTCGAAAACTGCCAAATACATGTAACACGCTAAAACATTTTAACAATACGTAAACATTAAATAAGTCAATGATTTATGGGATCTTTTATTGAAATTTAATAATTTAAAAAATATATTATTTGCAATAATTTTTTTTTTTTTTTTTTTTTTTCAACCAGAAGAAAATAATTTTGTACAATTAAATAATCCGGATCAATTTTACCCCGCAGCATGCTGCGACACACCACGCGTTTATCACATTTATTTACACCCAAAAGATTTTTGGAGTTTAGGGTGCATGAAGCGTAAGAAAATAGTCTGTCTCTTAATTGATGCTGAGCTAGTAGGACTTGATAGCAAAAGCATTGCTAGATGACTAAGTTTTGAAGCAGGCTCAAAAAGCTGTTGCATTTAGTGATACCTTTCCACCAAACAATGAAGTCCTCCCTATAGCACTGAAATAAGAAGACTGGAAAGGGGATTCTTTAGCTTCCTTCATACACAATCAGTATGGGTAAGCATCCATAAACTCTCTCCGTAGCTCAAGCGCGAGCTGAATCAACTGATACAGCAGTCAACCCTTGCCTCTGATGGTTGGGATGAATTATGCACTTTTTCAATATGGGCTTATAGGAATTTTCTTTTAGATGACCGAGCCAATTTTGTTCAGTTTTAAAATCGAAAACATTTTTATATATTGAAAGAAAGCATGTTTTAAAAAGATTTTGACTTTAAGCTTTTTTTTTAATTACTTCTCTTATTTTGTAAATGTTTAAAATTAATAATCCAATTTCAATTTTGAATGGAATGGTTATTGCCTAGACTAGAATAACATTGATGCACATTATCTTGTTATATATACAAAAAAATCTACACTTTTCTAATTTTTTTTTCCCCATAAAAAAAGCTAGTTAATGCTTTAAGCTCTCAAAAGTAAGCGAAATTAAAACGATTTTAAGTAAGAGAAAAAATGTACAGCTCAGGTGAGCTTAATGTCTAATTTTTAAAAAAACACAATTTTACAAAAAAAAAAAAAAAAAAAAAAAAAAAAAAAAATTAAATAAAAATTTTACTCTGTTAAAAAGTTGTACTTAACAATAATACTTTACTATGTACTAATTACTGATATACAGTAAGAGTGAATTTAAAATATTACATGTAATGTTGTCATGTGTGACATTTAATTTGAATTTTTACTGATCAATTTAGTATTTGAGGTTTTTGACATGACGGTTTAAACTATGGTTTAAACCGACATAAACTGACACATGTCAAAAACCTGTAATTATTACTAATACTATATACTAATTATACAATTACAGTAATAGTGAATGTTAAATATTACATCTAATGTGTGACATTTAATATGAAATTTTACAGATCACTGTAAGTATTTGAGGTTTTTGACGAGGTTTTTGACAAGGGGTTTTTGACATGACGGTTTAAACCGCAGTTTAAACTGTCAAAAACTGACATGTGTCAAAAACCTGCCAACCCTGGGCACAACACATATTTAAGAGGTATGAGATGGCTTTGCATTAGATGTTTTTTTTTTTACTTATCTTAAAAAAACCTTGCAATAGAAATCAAAAAGTGAAAACACTCTAAAAGAATACAGTATTATTAGTTTGTATCTGTCTGATAATTCAATACTCTGAAGAATGTAAGTAATTTTGCTTTTAAATCGTGAGGGGTCTGCGGAGATAGCAGATTTTACTAGCAGAAATGCGAAAATGGGTCCATGGTAACTAAGAATTTAAGAAACGCTGAACTAGAGTAATTCTTTATATTCTAACAAGAATGTCCTTCAACTGAACAAAATATTGATCTGTTTTCATCAAAAGTTAATAAAGATATAGAACAGGCTAAAATAACCATCTACAAATAAAACCTTACATTTTTGCTCGAGCTTTAGATCCATGCAGTAGAGCATCAAACTTTTCATAAATAGGAGTACTTTCTTCTTCACGTTCTTCAGCATCGGGGTCTTTAGTAGAAAGGAAATCAGCAGCTGTATATATGGGAAGTGCTGCAAAAAATAAACAATATATATATATACTAGAAAGGTAGCCCGTCAAAAATGACGGAAATTTAGATATAAAGATATATACAACTCATGTGCAAGAATATGAGTTTTCTCGCTTGTTCCGCAGTGATAGATGAAAATAACACATTTTAAGAACGAAACATATTTATGAAAAACTGTGTACAGTAGAAGACCACTAATCTGCACAGTTTGGTTCCAAGTGTTATGCAGATTTGAGGATTTTTGCGGTCATGTCTATTGAGTCTTTGTTTACATTTTTTTAAATTTCATATATTGGACAATTTAGATTGTTAAGCCTTAAAAATAAATAAATTACACACTTGAAGTAAGATAAAAACTATTAAATTATCATATACGATTTCATGAAATGGTATTATATGTGTGTGCTTCACGATCTTGGTTACGACTTTGGCGAAATTGGCTGCAACTTTTCATAATTCTAATAGTGTGGACCTCTATCAGGGGTGATTGTGACTCAGAGTGAAAAACCCTGAAAATTAATTGATACAAAGTGAAAAACCCTGAAAATTATCGATGCAAAATATACCAATATCAATTTACATAACAACTGATTCTGCAACAGCATGACAATCAAATGACATACTTCTGCCATTGTTTGAAATATACAAATTGCAGAAAAACATAATTCGGTAAACTTACATTAATTTCACTGAAAACTAAATGACTTCATCAAATGGAGAATCAGGGGAGATTCCGAGTGAAATTTTTTTTTTTCAGAAATTAACATCACATTTTCGGAAATACATCGGCGGCAGCGGGGGAATTACGGTTTTTTGCGATCTTTTGACGAAATTTGCCGTTTTTTCGCGATCTTTTTTACGAAATTTACCGTTTTTTGCGATCCTTTTTACGAAATTTGCCGCTTTTTCGTTGTCTTTTGTAGAAAATTTGCCGTTTTTTCGTTATCTTTTGTAGGAAATTTGCCGTTTTTGCGATCTTTTGGGGGTAATTTACCGTTTTTCGCGATTTTTTGACGAAATTTGCCGCTTTTTCGCGATCTTTTGACGAAATTTCCTATTTTTTTCGCGATCTTTTGACGAAATTTCCTATTTTTTTCGCGATCCTTTTTACGAAATTTGCCGTTTTTCTATTTTCCCCGCGTTCCTTTGACGAGATGTCTATTTTCCCCACGTTCCTTTGACGATATGTCCGTTTTTCCGGCGTTTCTTTGACGTATGTCCGTTTTTCCTGCGATCTTTCGACGAAAATCTCATTTTTCCCGCGATGTTTTTACGAAAATCTTAGTTTTTTTGGGGATCCTTTGCAAAATTCGTGTTTATTTCAAGATCTTTAAACGAAATTTGTGTTTTCCCGCGATGTTTTTACGAAAATCTTAGTTTTTTGGGGGATCTTTTGCAAAATTCGTGTTTATTTCGAGATTTTTAAACGAAATTTGCGTTTTTCCGCAATCCTTTGACGAAATTGTCGATTTTTTTCTCGGCGACCATGTCGAAATTCGCGATATTTTTTTATGTCCGAATTTTTCACTAAACGTAACGATCTCATAAACCCGGAAGGATAGATCGAAAAACCCGGAAATCCGGGCTACACCCTGAACACAATCACCCCTGCTCTATAACAAAAAAGTAACCAGTTTTTAGTAAAATTTCTGATATAAAGTAATTTTCAAAATCTTGTGTAAAATTGCAGGCCATTCTCATGTTATGCCAATCCTGGGAATAATATTTCTAACACTGGAGAGTTTCCATGTATATGTGGAATTTAGAAAAGCTTCTCCAAAAGAAAGGTCCTGAAATGACATTCCTCCAAATTCAAAGTTTAATCGGGCCCTGATGTTGTTTACTGAAATCTAATAAATACAGTTATTTTGAATATTACAACAGAATTAAACAGCTAAACTTATTTAACTTAAACTCGCTGTTACTTCCCGATGTTATTTTTTAGTATTAAGAAAGAAAATTATTTAAATTTTTCAAATCATGCACATTTATAATTTTTTTCTGTCTTTAATAACTAAATAATGAAAAAATATTCTTTTGTTCTGATCTCATAAATATGACAATAAAATAATGTAACTAAGAGACATTGCAAAATTAAATCTTTGTGATTTCAAACCATAAACAAATGATACCGCCACCATTTTACCTACTATGACGTCATTAGAATATTGTCCATTGATTGTTGGAGAATTTACTTTGTGAATGATTACCTCAATGATTTAATATTTTTTACGGTTCACGATGAATGAATCGCGTTTGTTTAGGTTTATGGAATGAGATATTAAGCCGTGAACCTAATTTCAACTAAAGTTATCCAAGGATATATGTATTTTTAATCGAAATTAAAAACAATGCTTTGATCTCGAAATAAAAAGTTTTAGTTTGTATAATTGGTTATTTCTGTTAATTATTTATTTAGGTACTTTTCCATTATAGCGCATTTTTAAAAAAAGCTTGGAATAATTCGGGCATCAGAAAGTGAGATACGTTGCCAAAATATACAGCTATGAAAACAAATCTAATGAACTTTTATTTTTGTTTATACATGCACTTATATACATAAAAAAATAGTTTCTAAATATATATAATATTTTTTTATATACAAATTACGGCACAGATTTCAGATATGAACCGGGATACCTATGGCGCTAAAATGGTGTTATTTTGCTGGCTATTGTTTTTTATTTATTAATAAATTGTTTATTTACTTTTATTTTCTGTTTTTAAATTATATAAACTGTTTTGTTCTATAGTTATTATTCAAACTTTTATTTATTTATAGTTATTTCCTTTTCAAAATGATAGCAAATAATTTAAAAATATATAAGTAACTGGTATTCGAAAGCGAGATTTCTGCCGAATTGGCGTCAGAGAAAAATGACGCCAACCCCGATGCGTATATGACATCTGTGCAAAAATTACTTCTGTTTCTTTATAAAAATGGGTAAATAGCTTTTTTTTACATTAAATAAATTGTATGCATGTGCAAAAAATTGCTTGTGAGTATGAAGCAGTAAATAGGTTGTCAGAAAATACGTTGGCAAACTTCTTTCTCACCAAGAAACTTTTCTCCGAAGTATTGTACGTACATAAGCAATGATTGCTAGAAATGCATTTTTAATTATGATATGCGCTTTTATGTTTCACTATATTTATGCATACTATAGCATTTATACCGTGTGTATAAATGCTACAGTTCATATGCAGGGCTACACAAAAGAATTCGTAAGGGTTACTGAGTATGATAATAAATTGCTTAAAGGTGGTTTTTAAAGGAGATTTGCAGTTTTACACTGAACTGCATTTAGATTACTGAGAAATGTTTGTAGAATATAGATAAAATGATATACAGGGTCACGCAAAGAATAGGATACATAACCGTCTATGGATGATAATATCTGGAAATATGATTTCAGTAGCTTTAAGAGTAGTTTAAATTACATTTTAGCTAAATAGTGGCATGTAATAACGGTACTATTGGCTATGGACGGTAACTGCTGAAATCAATTTTTAAAAAAATTTATGCGTTTTCTAAAATGTTTACTTAGTTATCTTATTTATCTTATTTCCCTAAATAAAGAAATTTTGTTAAAGCATTCAGGATATGTTGGAAAGTGCTTCATATTCTATGCTTAACGCATGATTTTTCTTTCTTCTTTAGTCTTATTTTGTATTTATTTTATTCATAATTTTTAGTCTTATACTGCTTTATAGAAACTTTGGCACAGTTGTCATATATACCCCATATTGGAGCGATTTTTTCCGACGCCAATTTGGCGAAAACATCAACAACATCCGGGATACCATATCAAGCAAAATAACGACACTTTGGCGACAGTTAAGTACCCGTTGTGTACATGACATCTGTGCCGAAACTTTAATATTTAATGTTTAAAGTCTTCGCTGCACTCACCTTGCATATAGTATAAACTATAACACAGATAGCGCAAAATAATAGACAGTTTGATACTTTTCCTCTGTAGGGACTTTGGCGTTTAAAAAAAAAAAAGTTTGGTGTAATTTGGGCATCAGAAAGTGAGATTTGGGTACTTTTCCGTTATGCGGATACCATTGCCGCCAAGCGTAATAGTTGGCGCAAAATGAAAATCACGTGAATTGAGGCATTTAAAAAATAAAAGAAAATATATTATCGTACTAAAGTGAGCATTTAAAAAATATAACATTTGAAAATTTCAGACTTTTACGAACTATTTCATTAAATCACAGATATATACTTAAAATAATTGAACAAATAACTGTTATAAAATAAAGCAATAAAATAAAACTCATATTAAACTGCTGGCATAAAATTACAAATATCTTTTAGCATTTTGAAATAATTGGCGCATTAGCATACATGGTACTTTTCCGTTATACGGACAGCATGCCAAAATGTATGCTAATGCGCCAATTATTTCAACCCTGATCGTAGATTTTTATTGTAAACCATGCGAAACATTGTGATTTGTTATTTATGAAACGTGAATCACGTGAATGATTATTGTTTAACCTTAACCTTGGAAAGCTTTTTAATCTGCTATTAATCCAATTAAAAATGCTTTTTTTTCATAAAGTTGTAGTTTACTTTTACTGCTGATGCTGAGATGGATTTTATCATTTGGCAATTACCAGATGCTGAGAAAGGTGTGATAAAACTGTTTCAGGAATTTGGAATTCTACATAATAAAAGATTGTGTTCAAAAAATCATGAAATGAAATTATGGATGAGTTCTGGAAATCCGAAATTGAGTTGTAGCTTACGATAATGCAAAGAAAGCGTAGAAATACGACAAAAAAAACTTGGTTTAAAGGATCGCGGGTGACTTTTCTTAATGCTTTGAGGTTTATATATTTATCGTGCAAAGAGTTGACATCGATTGAGTTTTGTGAGCTGCAACTTGATATGAACCACAACACAACAGTGGAATGGAATAGTTATTCGAGAGAAGTTTGTGCAAATGCTTTATGTTCACGACCAAATAGAAAAATCGGTGGACCTAATAAAATTATAGAAATAGATGAAAGTCTTGTATTATTTATACTGTTTGATGGAAAGGATATAAAACAAATGAACTGCTAAGTGCTGGTTATGATCATTTCACAGTAAATCACAAATACAATTTTGTCGACCCTAATACTGGATGTCATACTCCAAATATTGAGAGATTATGGGGCATCGTAAAATGGCGCAACAAAAGGCATCGGGGAGCTGTTCGTCATCATTTAGAGTTGTATCTCATAGATTTTATGTGGCGACGCCTTCATTCAAAAAATGAAATGTTTACTGCAATGCTGACGCCAACCCCGATGCGTATATGACATCTGTGCAAAAATTACTTCTGTTTCTTTATAAAAATGGGTAAATAGCTTTTTTTTACATTAAATAAATTGTATGCATGTGCAAAAAATTGCTTGTGAGTATGAAGCAGTAAATAGGTTGTCAGAAAATACGTTGGCAAACTTCTTTCTCACCAAGAAACTTTTCTCCGAAGTATTGTACGTACATAAGCAATGATTGCTAGAAATGCATTTTTAATTATGATATGCGCTTTTATGTTTCACTATATTTATGCATACTATAGCATTTATACCGTGTGTATAAATGCTACAGTTCATATGCAGGGCTACACAAAAGAATTCGTAAGGGTTACTGAGTATGATAATAAATTGCTTAAAGGTGGTTTTTAAAGGAGATTTGCAGTTTTACACTGAACTGCATTTAGATTACTGAGAAATGTTTGTAGAATATAGATAAAATGATATACAGGGTCACGCAAAGAATAGGATACATAACCGTCTATGGATGATAATATCTGGAAATATGATTTCAGTAGCTTTAAGAGTAGTTTAAATTACATTTTAGCTAAATAGTGGCATGTAATAACGGTACTATTGGCTATGGACGGTAACTGCTGAAATCAATTTTTAAAAAAATTTATGCGTTTTCTAAAATGTTTACTTAGTTATCTTATTTATCTTATTTCCCTAAATAAAGAAATTTTGTTAAAGCATTCAGGATATGTTGGAAAGTGCTTCATATTCTATGCTTAACGCATGATTTTTCTTTCTTCTTTAGTCTTATTTTGTATTTATTTTATTCATAATTTTTAGTCTTATACTGCTTTATAGAAACTTTGGCACAGTTGTCATATATACCCCATATTGGAGCGATTTTTTCCGACGCCAATTTGGCGAAAACATCAACAACATCCGGGATACCATATCAAGCAAAATAACGACACTTTGGCGACAGTTAAGTACCCGTTGTGTACATGACATCTGTGCCGAAACTTTAATATTTAATGTTTAAAGTCTTCGCTGCACTCACCTTGCATATAGTATAAACTATAACACAGATAGCGCAAAATAATAGACAGTTTGATACTTTTCCTCTGTAGGGACTTTGGCGTTTTAAAAAAAAAAAGTTTGGTGTAATTTGGGCATCAGAAAGTGAGATTTGGGTACTTTTCCGTTATGCGGATACCATTGCCGCCAAGCGTAATAGTTGGCGCAAAATGAAAATCACGTGAATTGAGGCATTTAAAAAATAAAAGAAAATATATTATCGTACTAAAGTGAGCATTTAAAAAATATAACATTTGAAAATTTCAGACTTTTACGAACTATTTCATTAAATCACAGATATATACTTAAAATAATTGAACAAATAACTGTTATAAAATAAAGCAATAAAATAAAACTCATATTAAACTGCTGGCATAAAATTACAAATATCTTTTAGCATTTTGAAATAATTGGCGCATTAGCATACATGGTACTTTTCCGTTATACGGACAGCATGCCAAAATGTATGCTAATGCGCCAATTATTTCAACCCTGATCGTAGATTTTTATTGTAAACCATGCGAAACATTGTGATTTGTTATTTATGAAACGTGAATCACGTGAATGATTATTGTTTAACCTTAACCTTGGAAAGCTTTTTAATCTGCTATTAATCCAATTAAAAATGCTTTTTTTTCATAAAGTTGTAGTTTACTTTTACTGCTGATGCTGAGATGGATTTTATCATTTGGCAATTACCAGATGCTGAGAAAGGTGTGATAAAACTGTTTCAGGAATTTGGAATTCTACATAATAAAAGATTGTGTTCAAAAAATCATGAAATGAAATTATGGATGAGTTCTGGAAATCCGAAATTGAGTTGTAGCTTACGATAATGCAAAGAAAGCGTAGAAATACGACAAAAAAAACTTGGTTTAAAGGATCGCGGGTGACTTTTCTTAATGCTTTGAGGTTTATATATTTATCGTGCAAAGAGTTGACATCGATTGAGTTTTGTGAGCTGCAACTTGATATGAACCACAACACAACAGTGGAATGGAATAGTTATTCGAGAGAAGTTTGTGCAAATGCTTTATGTTCACGACCAAATAGAAAAATCGGTGGACCTAATAAAATTATAGAAATAGATGAAAGTCTTGTATTATTTATACTGTTTGATGGAAAGGATATAAAACAAATGAACTGCTAAGTGCTGGTTATGATCATTTCACAGTAAATCACAAATACAATTTTGTCGACCCTAATACTGGATGTCATACTCCAAATATTGAGAGATTATGGGGCATCGTAAAATGGCGCAACAAAAGGCATCGGGGAGCTGTTCGTCATCATTTAGAGTTGTATCTCATAGATTTTATGTGGCGACGCCTTCATTCAAAAAATGAAATGTTTACTGCAATGCTGAAAGATATTTATAATTTTATGGCAGCAGTTTAATATGATTTTTTATTTTATTACTTTATTGTATAACAGTTATTTGTTCACTTATTTTAAGTATATATTTGTGATTTAATAAAATAGTTCGTAAAAGTTTGTAATTTTCAAATGTTATATTTTTAAAATGCCCACTTTACTATCGAGAATGTTTTTTCTTTTATTTTTCTAATGTTTCAATTCACGTGATTTTCATTTTGCGCCAACTATTGCACTTGGCGACAATGCTGTCCGTATAACGGAAAAGTACCGCATACATTTTGGCATGGTGTCTGTATAACGGAAAAATATTGAGATTTGTTGTCAAATCATATAAACAGCTATGAAAACAAACTTGATGCGCTTTTTTTTCTTATATGTTTATTTTATATGTATATTATTCATGTTTTTATGTACAAATTACATCTGTTTCTGTATAAAATTAGAGAAACGGCTTTTTTAATCGTATAAATAAATCGTATAAATATTTTAAAAAATGCGTGTGTATATAAAATGAAACAGTGGATAGGTTCCCGGAAAATGTTGCCAAATTTCCTTTTTCCCCAAGGCACCTATACTGGAAAAGTACCTAAAGCACATTAAAATCGCGCAGTTAGGAGCTCATACAGTACAGCGTCGTCTATTGGCGGTTATTTTATTAGTAGCATCAAAAGGAAGATGTAAAGATGTACTTTAAATTCTCACCCATAGATTTTGAAAAAATATCTTAAAAGAGCAGAGTTTAATTTAAATTTTGGTGATTTTATGAAAGATTAATAGTTTTAAATGGGAATTTCACCAAAACAGCCAGCTATCGCCAAGTTGGCCAACATTTGGCGCTACTGTGGTAACCCTGCATTAGTATTTTTCAACAATTACTCATTTCAATGAGGTGGTCCTACCGGAATCGTGAGGGACACACAGAGACTTGGATTTTATATAAATAGATATACAGTAGATTTCCGTTACAACGAATTCCATTACAACGAAAAATCCCGTTACTACGAAATTTGACAAATCCCCATTTCAAATTGCATTAACCCCAATGTATTAAAAATTCCGATTTAACGAAGTGCATTTATTTTAGGAATTCCGTTACAACGAAAAATTTCCATCGAGCTCTTTTTTTCTTTTTTTTTCAATTGCTTAACAGAAATGAAATATACTTCGAATAAAATGTTGAAGATAAAAAATAACATTATTGTTTTCGGGACATGTGCTATTTCAGAATTTTCTCCCCTTTGTTATTTTTTCTTTTGTCTACTTCTTTCCCTAATTCCTTAACTTTCATTAGCCCATACGCTTCAAAATGATCACGTGAACTTCACTGTGAAATGACTGTTTGGGCTTATTCTGGGATATCTTTATCGCCAGTACCTGTTGCAGTGTGTTTCTTGCTTCGTTCATTGATAAAATGGCTTGTGTGAAACGAAAACAATTTTCGTTGGAAGAAATGAAAGTCATAATTTCTGAGATTGATAAAGGATTGCGGAAAACTGATGTGGCCAAAAAATATGGAATAACACCATCGACTTTATCTACATTTCTAAAAGATAAAGAAAAAATTGAGAGACAATTCCAAAATGTAAGCATTGGTTCCCATAGAAAACGAATGCGACAGTCCCAATTTCAAGATGGTTGTACATGTGGACAAGTTCAAATGGTTCGAAGGTGTTCGTTTACGAAATGTACCTATAAATGGTCCTCTGATATGGCAGAAAGCTCAAGAGTTCGGAAAAATTCTTGGTATCGAAAATTTCCAAGCCAGTGTAGGTTGGCTCAATCGCTTTCGTACTCGCTATGGAATTGTAATGAAATCAATTTGCGGCGAAGCAGGTGATGTACCTACAAAGACTGTAAATGAATGGAGAGCTGGAAAAGTAGCTGCCCTTATAAAGACATACAGCTCCGTTGATGTTTTCAATGCTGACGAAGCTGGAATATTTTATCAACTTGAACCGAGAAAAACATTAACATTTAAAGACGACAAATGCATCGGAGGAAAAACTTCAAAGCAACGAATTACAGCACTCTTTTGTTGTAACAAATCAGGAACCGAGAAGAGAAAAATATTAATTATTGGTCACTCTGGCAAGCCCCGTTGCTTTAAGAACTGTCATTCATTGCCTTGCGATTATAAATTCAATAAGAAGGCATGGATGACACAAGATATCTTTAATGATTGGCTAGTGCAATTTGACAAAGAAATGAAAGCTAAAAAACGGAAAATCATTCTCCTGATTGATAATTGCAGGCCTCATAATAGCCCCCGCAAATTGGACAGCATCCGAGTTGAGTACTTTCCGCCGAATTGCACTTCTATTCTACAGCCTCTAGACCAAGGCATCATCCGTGCTGTAAAATCTCGCTACAGAACTCTTTTGGTAAAAAGAATTCTTTGCGGCTTAGAAAATGGGGATCGGTCAAAAATAAATCTCAAAGAAGCTATTGAAATGATCTCTGTTTCGTGGCAAGAAATTAGCGAGAAAACAATTTCTAACTGTTGGAAACATGCCCGGTTAACTGAGACCGAAGAAAATGAATCAGAAATTTTAGATTCGGATGAGTCCTCTGAATTAAACACAATTTGGAAGGCTGCCAAAAAATTAACATCAGTCCCTGATCAGGTGGATTTGGAGGATTTCTTATCTGTGGATGACAATATTCAAACATGCTCTGAAGTATCTGATGAAGATATCATTTTGTCCATTAAAACTACATCAAACCAACAAAATGACGACAGCAGTGATGACGATACTGATGTTACCGACGCGACAATTCAAAAATTACCGCTTCGGAAGCTCTCTCATGCTTGGACAAAATGCGTGATTTTGTTTCACATCAAAAAAATGTTCCAGAGGAGGTATTTTCTCACATTCATTCGTTGCACACGTTTTTGTTATCATCAACTACACAATCGTTTGTGCAAACTAAAATCACAGATTTTCTGCAATAATGTACTATTAAATAAAGGTTAGTCCGTAATTTTGTATTTTTAATATTGCATTTTATTTTACTAACTTTTTTATGTTAATTTAACTAGTCTTCCATTAAAATTTTCTATAATGAAAAGTAAATTTATCTTACATAATTAATTTACGTGTATATGCAGTTCATTAGATAAATAGGAGTAATTCCGTTATAACGAAAAAATCGTTACAACGAAATATTTTAGCGGTCCCTTGAAGTTCGTTGTAACGGAAATCTACTGTATATAAAACCTTTATATAATTACAAATCATCATCTATTTCCAATTACTAAAATTAAATTAAAAAATTTAGCTACAATTCATAATTCTGACATTATACAAAATAAAGATGGAACCTTTAACTAATAATACAAAATCAAGTACAATACCACTAATTCACTAGCTCATTGAGGACGATTAATCCATATAAAACATATGAATAACCAACAAATTTTGATAAAATAACCAATTAAAGACAAATGATACAAATAATCAGCGAAATATTGTTGAACCATTAAAAGACGTATCATAAACAAATAATAGATCAAATGGATGGATGTAGCCAGAAGCTTATATAGCATTTCACTTTTTCAAGGGTACATGAAATAAAATATAAGCAAAAACATAGTCCATTTCTGTAATAGAATCCAGCAATAAGCTAAAAATTGAATTCCATATATAGCTGATCGACTATACACCAAAAAGTATAAATTTACCATGCCATAAAAATTGAATTAAAAAAATTATCAATCAATGCAAGATCCGTAATAATGAACAATATGAAAAAATTGTAACATTTAAATTTAAGACATACCCAGCAAGAGAATTGCAATGATATATATGTACATATACACCTTATTTATATAAAATCCTAATTAATCATGAAGCTCCTAAATTCATGATTTGTAGTAAAATTTTGATAGACAGCGAGTGAGAGATTACTTCTCAGTTCCTAAATTTAATATATTTTTGTTCCTTTTCAGCTATTTTTTTGCATCGGCATCTATTTAAATTCAGTTATTGTGTTCCTAATGCAAGTCTGTATTCGCTTAGTGCTCGACAGCAGTGTTTTTTTTTTTTTTTTCAATCACACACAGCTTTCTTTTCCCCACAGTATTTCCGGAGCATATCTGCGATATTGCACATGCACATACACATTTTTCCTTGCCTGTCTTTTATTTTTCAGAGTACGTCTCTCTTTACCGTCGGCATGTATTCTGATGACGTCATTAATGCATTCCTCTCCACCCTCTCATGACGTAGTTATTACGTGATAGTGACATCTATAGGAGGTGTACATTAGTTTCGTTTCTGCCTGTCAGTGACAACCTTTTTAAATGTACAGCTTGTTATTTGATTTTCATTAATTTGCTGTAACTTTTAATTTAGCTAATCCATCTAAATCTGCCATGTAATTACTTGTGAATCCCTGTACTCGTCATTTATAAGCTAAAACCTGTTAATTTTAGAATCAGAATTTAGTTTGATGTAATCCTAAAAATATGAAATTCTTATTGGAATTTTACCGAATGTGGCCTCGCAGCTGCAGGTCGGCACGTTTTTTTTTTTTTAAGGTACCAGCAAAGTGTTCTACGAAGGAAATATGGTATAGTTCTTAAGACCGGTAATTCCTTTTTGATATGGATGCATATTATCATCCTCAAATTAATTCAAGTAAAGCTGTGCTGCTCTCACCTAAAATCCAATGGAACAGTTCAACGAACTTTTTATGTTTCTCTTTTTATAAGAGATTCCGTTTTTAATATCTACCTTCGTGACCAGAAGCAAGATTCTTTACTAACTTTCCTCTACTAATTCCTGGTAATAAAAAAGATTATTATTCTTCAAATTTGCCTCTTCGTTGTCTTCAACAGTCTACATGATAAAGTAAGATTGTTCTTATATTCTATTATACTTTAACGATCACAATTTATTGAAAGAATCCAGCAATGTACATTAACCATACAATCATACTTAAATTCTCGCCACAGCGAGTAGATAGACAGCAGACCAAAAATAGTCTGGGTTGTTGGCACAGAAGGCAGAGACTCCTAATATATACACTATATAGCCAATCGCCAGACACTTTCAATTTTAGACATTGTCGAATATTTAAAAATACAGTGGAGCACCACTTATACGTTTCTCGTTTATACGTTTTTATCATTTATACGTTTTTTTTTTTAATGGTCCCGACAAAATCCAATGGATATTAATGTTAAATAATTTCATTTATACGTTTTTCCTTAAATCACAAATTTCATTTATACGTTTTTTTCAACAAGTCAAGAAGAGAGAAAATGCACATTTCATCCTCATATTCCCAACTCCAGATTGTCCAGTTTTACAAAAGGCACGTGACCTTGACCAACACCTGCCTAGCTGAACAAAAGCCGTACCCCTAAGGAATGCGAACATCCCACTTTCTATAGATAAGGGTTATTGTTGTACTCTCCCCAGACCCAGCAGGGGAAGTTCTTTTCCTGGCAACTTCAGTGCCTGGATTTGTATCGTTCATTAGCAGTTCACAATGACTTCGCGTAATAGAAAATCTCTGTCGTTGAAGGAAAAAATGTGCATTTTAAAAAAAGTGGTTGAAAACCAACATTTAAAAAGAGTGGATCTTGCCAAAGAATTAGGTTTACAGGTTTCAACTTTAAACACGTTAATTTATAAGCATAAGATCATCGAGGAAAGCCATCATCAAAGTGGATGCAGTGCTTCAAAAAAAACTTCGAATTCAAAACAGAAAATTTGCTGATGTTGAAAAATTGCTTTTATAGTGGTTAATCAGTGTCGTAGTGTAAAAATTCCCATCAGCGGTCCTTTACTTATGGAGAAAGCACGAGAAATTTCGAAGAAGCTAAATGTGGAATGTGATGCACCATTTTCTTCAGGATGGCTTCACAAGTTTAAATTAAGACATGGCATAACAAGCAAAGCTATAAGTGGAGAGTCTGGAGATGTTGATTGCGAAACAGTGGATGATTGGATTCAAAACTAATTGCCAGATGTGATAAAAGGATATGAACAAAAAGACATTTTCAATGCAGATGAAACCGGTTTATTTTATAATCTTCTGCCATCTAAAACTCTTGCAATCAAATCGGATATGTGTCATGGTGGAAAAAAGAGTAAAGTGCGATTAACAGTGCTATTGTATGCCAATGCAGATGGATCAGAAAAATTGCCTCCTCTGATTATTGGCAAATCAAAAAAACCCCGCTGCTTCAAAAATGTGAAAACATTACCAACAATGTACCTGGCTAATAAAAAATCATGGATGACAATGTCCTTCTTTACCGATTGGTTAAAAGAATTAGATAAAATGCAAAACCAAAAGCGGCGATCATTTTATTCATTGATCAGTGTCCAGCTCATCCACCTAATGCAGACTTTCTTAAAAACATAACTGTCAAATTCTTCCCTGCAAATTGTACCAGCAGATTGCAGCCACTGGATTTAAGAGTCATAAAATCCCTAAAACAACATTATCGAAAACTTTTGGTGAAAACTGCTATCGCCAGTTTAGACCACGGTGACTTCGAAAATGTGAACATTAACATCTTACAAGCTATGAATTTCATAATGATGGTTTGGCAAAATGTTTTACCCAAAACCATAAAAAAACTGCTTCACCCTTGGCGGATTTTTAACACCAGTGGATGTCAATCCTATTGAAAACGCTGAGCCTGATCATTTTGCTCCACCAGAAAACTGGTCAAATTTAAGTGGTGTTACTACATTTGAAGATTTTGTGAATTGTGATTCTGAACTTTCAACATGTTCTCTTTTAACAATCGATGAAATGATTGCAAATGAGGAAACTAGCAGTGAAAAAGGGGATAACTGCTCTGAAAAGCCACTGCCAAGTTTTCAACAAGCTTTGGCAGGTTTTAACACCATGCAAGAATACCTCATTAGCAGCGATTTGAATGATAATGTTAAGATAACACTTTTAACTCTGAACAATGAACTTTTTCTGTGCATTCCAAAAATTCCGTACAACCTAAAATAACAAAATATTTTGTACATGTGAATGAATATGAATAGCAGTAAGTTGTAAATTATATCCGGAATAAGAAGTTTAGTATTACATACCTCTTGTATTTCATGTATTGTAATTTATCTATAATTTTTTTTTTATTGTTGGTAATTACGGAAATGTTTGTACTTTTGTGATTTTCGTTTATACATTTTTTTCATTTATACGTTTCCTTTTCTTGGTCCCTTGAAAAACGTATAAACGGTGCTTCACTGTATACTTGTCATATTCTTCTGGAACTTCAGGATTATAAAGGAATATGTTTGACCTCATGTTTATCAACATCGATTTGATAAGGAGAACAATTAGGAACCAACAGAAAATCAAAGAAAAATGATAATATTTGGGATCATCCTGTAAATTAAAATGCACAAAATGATCTATCACCACAGCATACAAATATGTGGATACTGTACAACATATGTGCTGATTTGTGTAACAATAGTACGTATATTCATTTTTTTAAGTTAAAAAAATTCTTGAATGTTTTTAGCTTGTATCATGCAGGGTTTTCAACCAAATTTAACGCCAGTTTCAGAAAAATTAGCAAAATGTAGTAGAAATAATATAGTGCAATTGTAATATAAATATTGAATATTTTATGAAATATGAGCAGTTGTATGAAATCAATTTTATTTGTGCATGAGCAAACAATAAGAGATTTTTTTATATAATTTAATAGTCAACAATCCCTTTTAAGTTTACAGATGTGAAAATGTCCTCATATATTGGTATGTCTAAACATCAATTTTTTGAAAAGTTAAAAGAACACAAAACTGATTTAAAGTTTAATAAATTTTCTACAGAATTTCTTTAAAGGACTTATTTCATTTATTGACTTTGACCAAGCTAGGATTATTTCGAAACAAGCTGTCACGTTTAAAGCCGTCATTGGAAATTAGTTTAAGGAACCAAATTTGTAACGATAATGTTTCGTTTTGCATTCCTGAAATCTGGCTTTCTATTTTGAAAGAAATAGAAAATTTCCAGCAGGGCTGCCAACCTCTGCGAGTAAAAATGTGTAGTTTGAACACTGAAAATGTGTAGTTTTACGGAATCAAGTGTAGTCAAGCTGCATCACCGCACTCAACCACAAAGGGTAAAAAAAAAAAAAAAAAAAAACATAAAACCGTTTAAAATATATTATAAATGACATTTTTAAAAAATACATTGATTTAACTATCATACATATTAAAATAGAAACAAAAATTACAAATCAAAATATAAAACTTACCTTTTATTCCATACGTATTCATCAGGAAAATTTAACTGAAAAATAAAATCCCCGATTGAAATTTTTTTTTGGTCGATTCTTTTCCCTTTCACCAAACACAACACAAGATATAATTTTAGATCAAAATAGCAAGACATTACTTTTTTTTACGCAAGAAAACCTAGCACAATACCTATTTTAAATCATAATAAATTCTGTTATTATTAACATATAAAAAACAAAAAGAAAACAAAAGATTTAAGAGGAAAAAAACATTTTATTTTGCAGGTAAACCTTTCAATTTTTCAAGTATTGTAGAGTGGCTTTTTTAGCATTTACAATTTCTTCTTTTGAAAATTTTCTTTTATAACAACACTCATTATTAGAAAAGAAACAGACTTTTTCAGTAAGTAATGCATTTAATGTTTCAATGTTAAGGCATGAACGAAACTCAGTTAAGTTGTGTCTAACAATGCTGAACACTCTTTCACTAGCAGCATTACCGTGTGGTATTAGGAGAATTGTTAACATTATTGTAGGCAAAAATTGATACTTAATTGATCCGTTTGGATCTTTTATTTCCAAAATTTTACTCCATGCAACATCCGCATTGCAGGATAATATATCATCACTTAAAGGGTCAATTTGATACTTGGAAAATTCCATTTCCACAGCATCCAAATCATTATAAGATATGCTATCACAAAAGCGATCTGTAAAAAAACATTACAGAAGAAAATGAGACTTGAGCCCTAAGAGATGGATCAGCTATTTCTGTATGACTCAAAATATCGCTCGTAAGTGGGAGCCTTTTAACAGCATATGTACAAGCTGCTTCATAAAACTTTCTCACACTATGAAAAAACTTTTTTTTCACTTCTTCTGATATATTACTTTCACCAAGATATGACGAAAACAGCATTTCTGCTTTGGTAATACTTATAGACAGGTCGCTTTCAACGAAAAAGGTGTCCGGCATTTTTTTAACTTTCGTTTTCCGTTCATTATTCTCATTGTGTCTGTTTGACTTATATGGCGCGAACAATCAAATTTTCCCCGTGATTAACATGAAAAGTACTTTCACAAGTAGTGCAGAATGCTTCATAAGGCGATTTTTCTGAAGCACACAATCAAGGCCACTTGGCAGAATATTCGGGTCGAAACTTTTGATCCGAATTTTTCTTCTTTTTCGGATTATCTCGGTCACACATTTTGACGAAGGAATAAAAAATGAACAGAAATTATAATATAAAATATCATAAACGATATAATAGAGCTTCAGAAAACATAATATAATCAGAAATTCGACTTTAGTGCCATACGATTTGCATAGGATTCCATGCAACCAAAGCCAAACAAGAATAAGAAAAGTAAGTCTAGCGACAGGAAAGGTCTTATCAAACGAATCCAATCACAGTGCCGTATTGATATGCGCATGCACTTCGCATCACCGTTCTCTAGGAGGAAAAAGAAATATCAACCTACTTCCTCCGTAACCGCGATCGGCATTTAAGGATTGCGTAATCACAGTGCGCTGATAATAAACAGAAGCGGAAAAGCGTAATTTGAAGTAAGAGTAGCGTAGTGCGTAGTTGAAAAGCTAAAGCGGAGTAACTACACCTATTGCGTAGTAGTTGGCAGCCCTGTTTCCAGTGTTGTTCCAGCTCTTCATTCTTCTTTTTACTTTGAATAACAGGTGACGCCACTGAGTTATTTTTGAGGGTTTTTAAGGTTTCTATTGAACTTTCCTCAGTTTGAATTTAATTTTAAGATGTAGCATATAACATTGTTTTCTGCCAATTTGTATTTTAGAAAATTTTACTCCTGATGATGTAAAACCATCATTAAACTGAAATATTGAGATTTATTTTATTCATGTGTTTATGTTTATCACCTTTTAATTAGTGAATAAGTGTACATTGGTTAGCAACTCCTATTTTGTATAGTATTAATACTCAACTCTATAGAGCTATAAAAAAAAATCTAGTTAAATATTGTAAAAATTCAGGAAGATATCAGCGGAAGAGAGCTGATTTTTAGCTGTTCTCTAAAAGCAGCTGAATGATAAAGGCTGAATGATAAAAAATGACAAATTGTCAATTTTTATTTTCATTTTTTTTAATGCTTTAGTTCTTTTTGGCTAACCTCCAGAACGAGCCTATTCCATGATAAAAAGAAGTATCAAAATCGAAGTATAGAGAGCAACTAAAAATCAGGTCACTCTATCGCAGATATCTTTCTAAATTTTCATGATATTTGACTAGATTTTTTTAATAAGTTGCTCCATAGAGTTGGATATTAAATTATGTACAAAAATCTTTGTTATGATCAGTGCATGCACAGATAAAAAAAATTTCATACAACTGTTCATATTTCATAAAATATTCAATTTATTGATATTCAAATTGCACTATATTGTTTCTACTACAATTTGCTAATTTTTCTGAAACTGGCGTTAAATTCGGTTGAAAATCCTGCATGATATAAGCTAAAAACATGCAAAAAAATTTTTAACTAAAAAAAAAAAAAAAATTGCTATATCTCCAATATGCTATTCTTACACAAATCAATACACATGTTGTACAATATCCACATATTTGTATGCTGTAGCGATAGATCATTTCGTGTATTTTATTTTACAGGATGATCCCAAATATCATTTTTCTTCAATTTTTGTTGGAGCCCTAATTATCCTCCTTATCAAACCGACGTTCATAAATATGAGGTCAAGCATATTCTTTATAATTCTGAAGTTCCAGAAGAATCTAACAAGTATATTTTTAAATATTCGACACAATGTCTAAAATTGAAAGTGTCCAGTGATTAATGGCTATATAGTGTATATTATATATATATATATACAGGGTTCATACAGAGATGGGAAGAAAAAATCCAAGGAGTACCCAAAAAATCCAAGGAGTCCAAAAAATTTTAAAGATTTGCCTCTTTTTTTTTTTTTTTTGTCGATGTTTTTATGTGTTGCATCATTATGTGGTATGCACATTCCAATTTTTAATGTCCAATTTAGAGAGAAAAACATTTAAAAAACAAATTTTACTCTATTAGAATCTAATTGTTAGTGCTGAAATTGCACAGTATTCACAATATATTGCTTATTGATTTCGTAAGTTTAAATACAAAATTGACAATCTACTTTTTTATGCAGTGACCAATGGTCATATCACAGGGGTGATTCTGAGTTAAAAAAAAAATTCTGAAATTCACAGCAAATCTGAAAAGGTACACCAGAGAGAGGGAGAGAGAGAGAGAGAGGGGGGGGGAATCCACTCCCGACATGCGTTTTCTCGGTGGCTCTTTGACGAAATTTGTGGTTTTTTCGCGATCTTTTGACGAAATTTGTGGGGTTTTTTCGAGATCTTTTGAAGAAATTTGCCGGTTTTTCGCGATCTTTCGACGAAATTTGCCGGTTTTTCGCGATCTTTCGATGAAAATTTTGGGTTTGCGCGATCTTTCGACAAAATTTGTGTGTTTTTACGCGCTCTTTTGACGAAATTTGTGGGGTTTTTTTTCGCGATATTTTCACGAAATTTGTGAGTTTTTACGCGCTCTTTCGACGAAATTTGTGAGTTTTTTCGCGATCTTTCGACGAAATTTGTCGATTTTTCGCGATCTTTTGACGAAATTTTTCGGTTTTCGCGATCTTTCGACGAAATTTGTGAGTTTTTACGCGCTCTTTTGACGAAATTTGTGGGTTTTTTCGCAATCTTTTGATGAAATTTGTGGGGTTTTTCGCGATCTTTTGACGATTTGCCGTTTTTTCGCGATCTTTTGACGAAATTTTTGGGTTATCGCGATCTTTCGACGAAATGTGTTTTTTTCGCGATCTTTCGACGAAATTTGTGGTTTTTTTCGCGATCTTTTGATGAAATTTGTGGTTTTTTTCGCGATCTTTTGACGAAATTTGTGAGTTTTTACGCGCTCTTTCGATGAAATTTGTGAGTTTTTTCGCGATCTTTCGACGAAATTTGTCGATTTTTCGCGATCTTTTGACGAAATTTTTCGGTTTTCGCGATCTTTCGACGAAATTTGTGAGTTTTTACGCGCTCTTTTGACGAAATTTGTTGTTTTTTCGCGATCTTTTGACGAAATTTGTGGGTTTTTTCGCGATCTTTTGACGATTTGCCGTTTTTTCGCGATCTTTCGACGAAATTTTTGGGTTATCGCGATCTTTCGACGAAATTTGTTTTTTTCGCGATCTTTCGACGAAATTTGTGGTTTTTTTCGCGATCTTTTGATGAAATTTGTGGTTTTTTTCGCGATCTTTTGATGAAATTTGTGAGTTTTTTCGCGATCTTTCGACGAAATTTGCGGGGGTTTTCACGATTATTTGACGAAATTTGCGCTTTCCTGCGATCCTTTAACGAAATTGGCGATTTTTCTGCAAACGATTGACAAAATTTATTTTTTTCGGCGACTATATGTCCGAATTTTCGGATTGGTGACCGATTTTTTTAAAATTTCCGGAAATGAATGCCTTATATTTTCGGAGAATTCGGACTAGAATCACCCCTAGGTCATATAAATAGAGATTAGTCAAACCCCAAACACTTGTTATGTATATCACATACATGATACATCTTAAAGAAAATTTTAAAAGGTA
The DNA here is from genome assembly GCA_963932465.1 of Maratus speciosus. Classification (NCBI taxonomy): domain Eukaryota; kingdom Metazoa; phylum Arthropoda; class Arachnida; order Araneae; family Salticidae; genus Maratus; species Maratus speciosus. Next base: position 424,244,793 of record OZ010789.1, on the reverse strand, counting down.
AAAAAAAAAAGAATGCTAAATGCAACATACAAGAAAAAATATAACAAGTTTTGAATTTATTCTTTTAGAACAGCGGTAATCTCTTTCTTTGAGGAATTCGCATTTTATTCGCGATCTTATGATGACATTCGCGTTTTTTCCGCGATCTTCAGGAGGAAATTCGCGTTTCTTTCGCTATCTTTTGGAGAAATTCGCGGTTTTTTTCGCTACCTTCTGGGAAAATTCGCTTTTCTCGCGATCTTCTAATGGAATTCGCGTTTTATTTCGATTGTTTAACGAATCTGACTTTTTTTCGCGATCTTTTGATGGAAACCGCGTGTTTTTCGCAATCCTTTGACGAAATTCACGTGTTTCTCACGATCTTCTGGGGAAATTCGCGATCTTCTAATGGAATTCGCATTTTATTTCGATCGTTTGATGAAACTAACTTTTTTTCGCGATCTTTTGAAGGAAACCGTGTGTTTTTCGCAATCCTTTGAGGAAATTCGCGTATTTTTCGCGATCTTTTGAGGAAATTCGCATATTTTTTGCGATCTTTTGAGGAAATTCGCATGTTTTTCGCGATCTTTTGAGGAAATTCGCATGTTTTTCGCGATCTTTTGAGGAAATTTGCGTGTTTTTCGCGATCTTGAGGAAATTTGCGTGTTTTTCGCGATCTTTTGAGGAAATTTGCGTGTTTTTCGCGATCTTTTGAGTAAATTCCCGTTTTTTCGCTGTCTTTTAAGATATTTGCGTCTTTTTAAGAAATATGAGTTTTCATGCGATCTGTTGGAGAAATTCGCGTTTTTTCACGATCCTTTGACAAAATTTACGATTTTATTCGCGTTCGATTGATGAAATTTGACGGTATTTTTTGGAATATATTTGCGAAAAACGCAATTTTTCCGAGATTTTTGGCTAAATGCCAAACACTGATAAAATTTAAAATAAAGTGACAGTTTTGACAGACACTGCTAACAGTGTCAAAAAACGGACTTTACGGACCTAGTGAGAGCCCTGCTATTAAGATTACTCTACCCAATCAATGTTGTGCTTCAGATGAATGATGTGCATAAAGGATTTACCGTGCGTTTTCAATTACGATTTTTTTTCCTCGGCAGCAATATCGCTTGCATCCGAAGCCGCAATACAATATAAGGAGTTTCTAAGTAGTGGTTTGCTTATCTAAGTAGTTCTAAGTACTACTTGGGAATGTTTTCATTTCTAAGGAGTTTCCAAGGAGTCTAAGGAGTCTGTGCGAACCCTGTATATATATATAGATGCTTTAGAACAGCAAACTCAAAAATAAATCTGCAATGAACTGAAGATTTAATTTAATTCAAAGTGTAAGAATACCACTAAGGTAAAGTTAAGATTAATGTATCTCATCATTCTGTGAGAAGTCTTAAAAATGAATATCAAAATAAATTAACCCAAAAATGGCGTTTCCTAGTGCAAGAATTTCTGGATATTTTAAGAGTTTTGAGTGAGCCAACAGATAGTGTTAAGAGCACATTGCGCAGCACCATTTCTTTGATTTTGATACTTAAATCATCCGTAAAACAGTACACTGTTGCTATTTTTTAACCCCCTGAGAAAGCAGGTTCATTTTTAAAACTCTTCCAAATTGAGCTTTAAAATTTGTTTCAGAAAAAATTAAGCAAATAGAGTGATTACAGTGTTTGTATGTTAAAATGTGAACAGTTTCACTTCACCAGAGCATTATACATCTAATAAAAAGCCTGGGTGTATCAGAAAAATTTCAACTAATAATCGAAAAATTTAAACAAAAACTGTTGCCAGTCTCCTGGAGTTGAAAATAGCAGCACAAGTTGATGTTTAAAAATTCAATGTTACAAACAAAAAGAAGCTACAGAAAAAATTATTCATTGCTTTGGTAGAATAAGTGTTTTTGCTGACATGTTGGATGCAAAAAAGTTTCTAAGAAGTGAGTGAAATTCAGTCAAGTTAAGGATAACCAAAAATAGTGAATTCATTGATATAAAAATAAATTATGCTGAAAATGAACTAGGTCCACAAAAATAAACTTTACCACAAGAAAAAGCTGAAATAATCAATTTTTATAGCAAATAAAGAATATATAGAAATCAAACAAAATATTGTACGTGATGATGTTTTGACAGCAAATTGTATTCCTATTTGTAAATAACTAGAACAAAATTAATTTATCTGAAGATAAAACTTAAAATTACTTTTGACCCTGTCTTTAAGAGAATAAAGATCCAGAAACTTCGAAAGCAGGGATGACCGCCCCGGGAACCCAGCTTTCGCTTTAGAGTATAAGTGCAATCCCGGGAGGGAGAAACTTCGAAAGCATGGAAGGGTTCTATTATGAACAAGAAAACACTCCATGCTTTATACAATGAAAAACACTTTTTAATGTAACTCTCATTTGAAATTGCCACTCTATTATGAATAATCTTGAATGACAGAATATTGACTTTTCATATCCAGTTTGTGAAATGATGTATAATTTAATAAACTATGAATCCTTGTGCATTAAATATCAACTGGACTCATAATTACACAATGCTTGAGGAGAAAAAAACAAAAAAAACACAGATTTTAATTTAATAAATTGTTTGCAGCCTTTTGAAAATTATTACTTACGTTCACCATCCATTTCACCAGGTTTTCTATATCTATGCATACGAACAACATGATCAGCTATTTCTCTATCACTTTCAGGGTCCATCTAAGAAAAATATGAAATTTTATATATTAATGGCACATAATATATATATATCACATATTTATTTATTTAAAGAATGCAATGGGGATTACTATAGCTACAAAGAAATAAAATAGTTTGGCACATACCTTGTCCAGCATGATAAACAGCAAATCAAATCGAGAAAGTAGAGAATCTTGTAATCCAATATTTTCCATGGGCGTCTTGTATTGATCATACTAAGTAGAAAAAAATTATATATTAAAATCTATCATCTAACTTTTCCAGAAAGAAAATAAAATCCTGATAAAATTTCTGACACAGAAAAAATAAATTTAATAGTTATGTATTTTTTCTCTATACTGTTTTCAAAAATTCATCAAAAATATTTCAAAGGATAAAAGCATTATTATCTTAGATATTAAAGGCAAATGCAGACAGATAATTCTTCAGAAATCAAATTCAAAATTCATTGCAAGCCATATTCTACAGAACAGTGGTAGTCAATGTTGATCACAAATTGTAGAACACAAAAATATATTATTCTGAATGAGGCACAGTAAAATGAGACAAAGATTACGAAATTAGACAAAGATTGTGAAATAAGTCAAAGATGTGCTAGACAAGTCAAGCATGCTCATATGTGTCTACTTTTTTTATCACAAGGCTCTGGTTGTAACAATCAGGCTTAATTTGAATTTAGGCAATCTGATGAAACTTTTGGCTTTATTTAGCAAAATAAACAAAGATAGTTGGATTACATTTTGTGCTTTCTTGCAATAAAAGAAGAAAGCATACGATGAATTCTACAACATTTTCAAAAGCAGGTTTCCCTTGTTGTTTCACTGAATGTGATTTTCAGTTTTAGTGTGATAAACTTTTTTTTGTTGCTCCTTTTAATTAATAAGAGAGGGATTTCAATTGATGTGGTAAACACAAAATGGAGATTTTTATTTTATTTTATTGGCTAGTCAACTGAACAACCAACTCAGCAAGTTTAAAATCAAATTATGTAAGTAAGCTAACATAATTAATCTAAAAAACTGTAGTAATGCAGAACTATTAATGAATAATTAGAAAAAAAGGCACAACAATTTTTAGCAGTAATATGTATGCAAAAAAAAAATAAATATGTATATTGACCAATAAAAAGTTGGTTTTCTGAAACTGTCACCGAAACATTATACTAAAAAAATAATTCAACACAATTTATGGCTTTTTGGATCCCCCTCCCCCCCTTTTAGTGTTAATTCCTTGAATACAGCCATTTCCAAGATGACAAACACTTTCCCATGATTAATATGAGGTCATTTTGAATTAATTTTTATGATCATGGAAGAATACCCAAGAAAATATTTACAAATGTATACATAAGTTAAAACAATCCTGTTTAAAAAACAAATATAAATAACAGTTTGCAGTATATGAGAAAATCATGGTGTAAGAATTGTAATTTTAACGCAATAGATATTTCCATTCAATATATAACAAAAAAAATTTGAACCATAAAAAAAGTAATATGTTAAAAAAGTCACTCTTGTTAAGATAACATCTTAACAAGAATAAATTGAAGAGAGAATCAACCAAATCAAAATCTGATATATACCTTTCCATATACAGGATTAGCAGCTGCAAGAACACTACATCGGGCATTTAACTTAGCTTGAATGCCAGCTTTAGCAATAGTTACTCTACCCTGTTCCATGACTTCATGAATAGCTGTACGATCAATGTCAGACATTTTGTCAAATTCATCAATGCAAACAACACCACGATCAGCTAATACCATAGCACCAGCTTCAAGCCTTCTATCGCCTAAATTTTGAAATACACATATAAGCAAATAACTTTGAATTTATTATATATGACAATATTAAATCTAAAAAAAGATTTTTTGGCTTATAAAATACTTTAATGTGGACAAAAAGGGAGAAAGAATTTAAAAAAAAAAAAAGAACTATTTTAATGCATAGAATGAAAAAAATAAATAAATAAATAATAATTGTATAATTAAAACCTTCAGTAGCCAAAACCATATCGCTTAAATTTTGATAGTTAAAAAAATAGGGTTAGATTTTTGACATCGAAAAACAGGATTGTCTGGTTTTTCCCATTTGTGAAAAAGACAACTAAAATAAATTCTGGAAAAAAAAGTCCTGAACAAAATGCCATTTTGCCTATTTTGTCTACTTTTAGTGAATTAGTTGTAAGTTTAAAACAAAGAATTTAAAAATAATGAATAAATATCTTGATTATTTCCACTCATGAAGCAATTTTTCTTTTAATCAAAAATGCACATATCCAAAACAGTATAAATTTATCTGAAAATATCCTTAATATAAAATGGCGTTTATTCTAGAAAGATAAAGGACACTACTAAAACAGAAAAGGAGAGTTAGTTGCAGTTCAGTAGAACAAAAAGGACATTTTTTCAAAAAGAAAATGTATTATTGTGTTTAGTAACGGATTAAACAAATAAAAAAGAAACATTTTTAACTATGATAATAAAGTAACATTCATTTTGAATAATTTTATGAATTAAAAAAAATGACATCACTGAATAATCATCTTCTGTGTTTTTCTTATAAAAATGAGGATGTCCTATTGAGGGCACACAGATTTAGATATACTATGGTATGGGACAAATGTTTACGAGGGATCTCAGGGTAGAGACTGGCCTGTGGCCCGAGCCCGGCCCTCGGACCGATTTTCCTTCATGGCACTCAGGCCAGGCCTGGTCTGCACTCTTTTCTGGCCAGGCCATACTTTTTCTGAAGGCTCGGGCCGGGCCTAGCTTATTTTTTCTGTGCAGAGCTGGGGCTGGTTTTATTCCCAGTCTTCACACAAAAAAATTTTCAGTCCTAATTTTCACGCAGCCTGTTTGAAAATCATTGTCTCAGCACGGCCTGTTTCATTCAAAGGTCAGTTGTTAAATTAGGCCTGGCCCAAACATTTTTGCAAAAAATGCATACATTTTTAAATTGCCATTATTCTATACTTAAACATTAAAATTTATTCTTTTTAAAGAATAGTAGATTTATACGCTTATTAAAATACAGTAAAACGTGTGAAAAGGAACCTGCCTATCACAGAACCCTGTTTTAAATTGAAAAACAGTGTTGATCCATGCAAAATTAATATACTAATACGTAAGAAAAGAATATATAACACATTTACACTTGCTAAGAAAGGAACTTGTATATAATGCATTTTTTTCCTTTTTCTATGCAATTCCGTCTTAGAAGATTTTACAATATAGCATTTTTCAGAATTTTAATACTTCAAAACATGGAATATGGATTAACAATATTAAAGATTACTGAAACATTTACATACTTACAGAAACAGAAATTCAATAAAAAAAATAAATATCGCAGCCTGATCTATAAAATCTATAAATGGTGATACATGATAATCTATAAAAATGAAGATTATAAACATGAAAAAAAATTAAGATAAATATTTTTGGTCAAACTCTTCGTACAAGACAAATTTTTAACCAAATCGACGTAAAAATCAATGTTTTGTAGAAATTCAATCGGGCTCGGGCCGAGATTTTAAGTTTTTCCAGGCTGGGCCGAACTTTTAAGTTTTTTACTGGGCCGGGCCAATATTTTTTTTATACGGGTTCGGGCCGAACTTTTAATTTTTGTATCAGGCCAGGCTGGGCCGATATTTTTTTCCTATGAGTCGGGCCGGGCCCATGCAGACCTCTATCTCAGGGTACAAATAGTGGTCCATTTAACTATTCTTAAAAAGAGCAAAATATTACATCCTTAAATAATGGTCTAACAGAAACACTATGCAAAACATGACTTATGCATATTAATATGAATTTAGCTATTACAAAACATATATATCCAATAAATTTTAATATATACATTTGTCATATGGCAGTTCTATTGTTTGTCCATTTACAGTTTCTTTAGAAAATTGAAATTGAAATATAAAATAATAAAATGCTTGCTAGTTTAATTTTTTTTTCTTTAAAAGTCACATAAAGAAATAAAAAGTTCATGTTAACACATTCATGATGGGAAACGAGAATTCTTGTTTTCATTCAAAAAACATCACTGACTAACGACTTCTACCTTACAGAAAATGCATTTATATCATGTTGTCCATATTTTTTTTTTTTTTTTTCAGATTATAAGACATTCGTACACTGAAATATATTTATGGATGTATAAACTTGGGAAACCTTAAGACTTTCAGAACAGAGAGGAGCTTCTACTGTTTTAAAATTCAGATTTGATAAAAATTGTTCATCGGCAATGTGTCAATAAAGAATACATAGAATGTTATATAGAAATAAAAGCTTTGCATGAAATGACACATTGATACATGTATGAAAACATTTAATATATACAGATTATCCATTATGTAGTTTATTATAGGAACAATGATAAATAAATAAATAAATAAATATATATATATATATATATATATATATGCAATATTCATCAAAATTTTTAGTACAGTACAGGACCTATTATCCTTGGGACTGAAGGCTTTCTGGATTTTGGAATTTTCCAGATTTCGGGTTCATCTGAAATTCAAACCCCCCTCCCCTTGCATTATTAAACGTCATATGAGGATTATGTGTATTAAAGGAGTAAAAGCAAAATATGCACAGTTATGGATTGTTTTTACATGCTTTCATTTAACTTAATAAATAAACACAAAATGAACTACGAATGAAAAACAAAAAATGTTTACAAAACAAACATATTTAATATTCGACTTGATATTTATATTTAAAAATATGAAATAAAAAAGAAACATTTATGATGTCAAAAATGCATTTGCACACTGAATAGAAATATAGTACATATTTAAAAGTAAAAAACAGTACTGGTATTTAGTATGCATGCCCTTAGCTTCCATCACAGAGTACAGTGCTGGGAAAAAAGTTTAAGAACACATGCTAATTTTGTTTTTTAAATAAAATTCTGAAATGTGTTAAATAATATCTTGAATTTAGACACATAATATATTAGATTATAATCATATGATGTAATCTAATATGATAATATATCACATATTAGATATAATATGGAGTTAATTCAATTGTAAATGTAAAAAAGTATTTTTATCTACAAGTGTTAAAATCTTGTAATGTTAAAAAATGGAAATAATTTTAGGACCAGTCGATTCTTTTAAATATATCATAAAGAGATGACATCAGGACTGTAGTATTTTATGTGGGACCCATCCATGATGATGCTTATAGGTTAGCAGTCCCTAGATTTGAAGTTTTGGGATATGCAACTGCTGTTTTGAACATGGGTCGAGGAAAATAATTGACTGAAGAAGAAAACTGTAAAATCAGGGCTATTTTGGATTATGGACTGAGTGAAAGGCAAATTGTACTAAAAATAAACAAAACTAAAACTGTTATGCACAATTTTCTTTATGATCCAATGAAGAATGGAAAAAATGAAAGAAGCGAAAGGTCATCAAAACTCTTAATCCAGTGTAAACTAAACGTAATTAGTGTTGGAAATACTACTCTCTTCAGAAATAGATAAACTTATCATTTATCAAGTAAATTACTTTTCAAAAACACTTAATGCCTGCAATAAATAAGATTACTTCTTCACCCATCATGTTACAAAAATAAAAAATTACTTTTTGTTTCATCTAATGAACTGTCAATCAAAATTGTATAAACATTTACATTATAAAGCTGCAATTTTGACAGTATAAAGAACTATATCAATAATTTAATGACTTTAAATGGCAATAAGTGTTTTATTAATATATATAATCTATAATTTTATTTATGCTATTAATCAAGTTTCAATAATGTTTTTGCATTATTATTTTCTTTTAGTGTCTGTAAAAATTTAATCCAGTAAGGAGCAAAAATGAATGCTCCAAGATGTAAATTTTGAAATATACTAAATATTTTAGTTTAAAACCAAAAGGGCTACAATATTCCTGAAATATATATAAGATGAAAATACACAATTTCTAATAAAGAAATTCACAAGTTCTTACAGGAGAAACAGCATAGGATATTTCAGATATATTATAGATTAAACCAAATTTTTTTTTTTTTTTTTTTTTTTTTTTTTTTTTGTATTAATAGAAAGTTACCGTGGACGATCATGAAGAAGAAGGTAAGCAGATTTACCTTATCTATATTATATGATTTAAATGTGATTATTTTTATATCACATTAGTCTCATTTTTTTAATCATCCAACAATTAGAATGACAGCTTATTCTTGTACTATAAAATTTGCTCCAGAACTCTCAATAATGTTAAGAAGAGTTAGGAATGTGTACTTGCTGAATACTTGAAATTTGCTAAATTCTAACCCAAGCAAAATCTGCAAAAGCATCAAATTGATGCAAGACTAAAAGTTGCATCGTCCAATGTCTTGAAATTTAATCTATGGCGAAATTTGTTTTTCACTAATGAAAAATAATTGAACTTTAATGGACCAGATGGTTTAAGATATTAATGGCCTAATTTACGAACTGAACCATATCTGCTTTCAAGCTGTGTACAAGGTGGTGACTCAGTGAAGATTTGGGCAGGCTTTAATGCAGAAGAAAAACAAGTTTGGTTTTCACCAGGACAACGATGAACTCCTTTGACTATCAAGATATTCTTGGTAATAATCTTGTCCCACTTAAAGGTAAACTTACAGGTCAGAATTTGGGGTTGCTTGAAGATAACGCTTCCATTCACAAGTCTGTGTCAACTTCAGAATGTTTATCTACAAACAGCATTGAAACTTTGGACATTTCAGCTAACAGTCCTGACTTACATCCCATAGAAAACTTGTGAGGAATCTTGGTTAGTCATGTCTATGCCAAAAGAAAGCAATTTGATTCAATTGTTGAATTGAAAGAAGCCATTTTGTAAACATAAAATGAAATACCCATTTCCACATGCAAAAATTTGGTCAAATCTTTCCCAAAGTGCCTTTTGGATGTCATCCGTGTGAAGCGGAAGCAAACAACATATTGAAAAATAATATACAAATCTTTAAAATGTGTAATTTAAATATTAAATATACTGGTCATAAACTCTTTTCCACCAAGTTGTGTTATGCAGAAATTAATTTTTGCTTATATTTTAAAACATATTATAATTTAAGAAAAGTAACAATACTTGTATAATTGTATGTATATAATTTTATAATTATGTTAGCTTTTCATTAAAATAACAGCTTTACTGTTTTTGTTGGTGGTCCTAAATTTTTTTCCAGAAAACTGTATAACAGTCTGAGCATTGATTCAATCAATTTGCAACGTGTTTTGCTGCTGATTTTTAGCCATTCTTCCCTAAGAGCCCGCTTAAGATCAGCTTTGTTAGAAATTTTCGTTTTCTATACTTGCATACCCAAAATATGAAATAAATTTTCAATAGGATTGAGGTCTGGTGATTGTGGTGGTGTTTGCAATCTCTTATTTACATTATACAGCAACCATAACCTCTTAATGCTTTCTGTGTGTTTGGGATCATTATCTTGCTGAAAATATTATGAATCAGCAATTCCCAATTTCACATTATTAAATAAATTATCACGCAATATATTGATATACTGTTCGGCATTCATACTGCCTTCAATAAAGTCCATTTTACCAACTCCACTAAAAGACATGCATCCACCATCATGTTTCCCAGTTGGTTTCAAGTTTTTTATTTGAAGAGATGTATTTGGCTTTTGCCACACACTTGTCTTTCCATCTGAACCAAAAATATTAAAGTTACTTTCATCGGAAAAGATAACATTTTTCCAAAAGCACGATGGTTTGCCGACATAAACTTAGGCAAAAGCAAGTCTTTTCAGCCTATCTATTTCACTTATAAATAGTTCTTTACGAGAAGTTCTTCCTTACATCATGAAGGATATTGCTAATAGTTTGTGGTACTGTGCCTGAAGTAGAAACGACAGCAACAGCCAATTCTCGAGCACATAGAAAGGAGGGTTTTGTAGATTCCTTTACGATAGCCCTCCTTTGCCTTACATTTAGCTTTCTTGGATGCCCAGTTAGCAGCTTTTTTGTTGTCTTACTAGCCTCTTTTTTCGTCTTTATTACATAATGAACACTAGAAAAGTTTAAATTAAACTATTAACCTATTTCTCGGTAACTTAATCCAGAATCGTGAAAAGTTATAATCTTCTTACAGTTAGCAAATGAAAACTCGCACATTTTCGGCGCCATGGCAACAGAAAATTGCATAATCCCCATTCCAGTTATATTATGTGACTTCTAAAAATTTGCATAATGTTCATGTTTAATTGCTTTTTAATTTGTCAATGTTTCGTGTGCAAATACTTTTTAGGCATGAAAAAATGCTGTTTTTTATTTTTAGGGTTCCGTACTTAAAAAGTAAAAACGGAACCATTATAAGATCACTACTGTGTCTGTCTGTCTGTCACAGCCATGTTACTTGAAAACTATGGAACGTGAAAAGTTCAAATTCGGGGAAGTAATAAAGACTATTGACCCACATATTTACAGATTATTAAACATTCACAAATATATATAGGAAAAATGTAAAGGGGCTATTAAGTTAGTTGTAAAAAAAAAAAAAAAAAATTCTTTGTATATCGTGTGAAAGCTTTCTTAACGCAGAACTCAAAAATACATTTCTTTTAATTTTAGGTATTATATTTTAAGCGATATCGTCAAAAATGTAGTGAAAAAATGTGTTATCTTCCGAATCTACATACATACATGCATACACAATGGTACTACAATCCATGTAGGATTTTGATCTCCCTCAATATACATCTCCAGACCTTCCGATCTCTGGCCTTTACTTTATAATTTGGTTTTGTGCAAGATCTTTCTCTACCTCTTCTAACCATCTCTTCCTGGGTCTACCAATATTTCTTTTCCCTATTAAATTACCATTATATATCTTCTTTGTGCATCTTTCATCCCTCATTCTGATTAGATGGCCTAACCATTGCATGTCTTATTTTTATAGTATTTACTATATCTTTTTTGTTATATAACTGTTCTAGCTCCATATTTGACCTGATACACCATGTATTGTCTTCCTTAATGGGTCCAAAAATTTGTCTTAGGATCTTCCTCTCCCAAGTAATAAGTAGCTTTTCATCTTTTTGTGTAGTGGTCCAGGTCTCACTACCATAAATTACTAATGGCTTTATAACAGTTTTATAAATTTTAAGTTTAGTTGTTCGGGATATTAGAGATGATTTTAGACTGTTTCGAAGAGAAAAATAGCATCAATTTCCTGCTGCAAATCGAGTTTTAATCTCTGCTTCTACCATATTATCACAGGTGATCATAGATCCTAAATATTTAAACTTGGTTACTTCATTAAATTGTAATTCATCATTTATTGTTAACGTTGCTGTTGCATGTGATTTCATTCGGTCCATTTTCATGTATTTTGTTTTTTCTTTATTAACCTCGAGGCCTAGGTTTTTCCCTTCAGTGTCTAGTTTATTGTATGTTTCAATCAAGACTTTCTTATTTCTAGCAATTATATCAACATCATCAGCAAATGCAAGGATTTGTAGGGAGCGATTCATAATAGTACCTCCTCTGTTGTTATAGATGCTTCTAATTATTTTCTCCAGGCATAAATTAAAAAAGACTGTCGAGAGAACATCACCTTGCTTTAGACCTGAATTCACTGCAAATTCTCTTGAAAGTCTTCCCTGTACTTTTAACTTTAGCTTTTGTATTTTCTAGTGTTAATTTTATAAGTTTAACTATTTTATCAGGTATTTTAAATTCCTTTAATATTTCAAATAACTTATTTCTGCTTATACTGTCATAGGCCTGTTTAAAATCAACAAACAATTGGTGTAAATTACTTCCAAATCACTAAAATTATGAAAAAATAGTAGACATTAATTTAAACCTTGCAGGAAAATTATAGCAATCATATAGACCTAGTCCCTAGGTCACATAGTTTTTCAGAAAAACGCATTTTTCCATTACACAGATATTTCGATTTGCATTCAGCAAAAGCGTTAAGAAGCACTGGAGGTACCTATCGCAGCAGAAGTATAAAAGCATTGTTGATAATGATTTTTGAAAAAAATTGTTGGTAATTAGCCGAGATATTAACCCTTAAACACACGAACGGTTTGTAATACATAATGACAGTGGCAGCGTACTCTATGTACCATCAGCTTTTAAAGTTTAGATAACAACATTTAATGATAAGTTTCTGTAATACAATGTCTAGTAGCAGTATAAAAGTAATAAACGTCAAATTGTTAAAAACTGACTAATTTAATTAGAATTAATCACATACATATTATGGGATTCGCAACTAGTTTGCATTGAGTAAATCTCTCAATACGCATTCTGTGTCTTTAAAAGTTAATTAAAAACCTATCTGGAAAAACGTGGCATGGACCAAGGCGCCGTTGCTACATTGCGACCTCTTTTCGAAGCACACTTAGCAAAATGCCAAGTTTAAACTTTGAACAAGGGTTCTGCTTTAGCTACACTGGAAAAAGAAAAGATTATTACAACACTGAATTTATTTTTATGAAATGCCAAATGAAGATTAAATATGCACTACTTTTATTGTCAGTGCCGAATTAAGTTCATCATAAACAGATTAGGATAAGAGTTAATAAGAATATTTGATATTATTTAAGCTTCATATCTCTTTGAACTTTTACGGTATGCCCATTCATACTTTTCTAGTATATATACAGCTATGCCAAACCCTACGTTGTATAGTTTTTATGGTCTTATTTTTCTTTTAGAAATGATTGTTTTAATATATTACAGTTAATAATTCATATATTTATTGTACGGAATTCTCAGAGCATGAGTAATACTCGCACTTGACCGTTTATTTTAAATGAGTATTATTATTTTTTGAGGTAAAAGGTTGGTTATTTGTGTTTGTTTATTATTTAAATAAAGTAATAGTTAAAACAGTTTTGTCACATTTGTTTTCTAGTGTTACTTATAAAAAAAAACTGAGTGTGTGCAAATACTTTTTTTTGCTCAGTCGAGTCACTGTATGTAAAAGCGGAATTTTGTAGTCGATTTTTCACTCACTTCCTGTTATGCTAGAATTATAAAAATTATGGGACGGAAGCGCTATTCTTTTTTCAAAAACTACAGGTTTATTAACTATGTATTAATTCTTTCCAGACTGCGTGGATATCATATGATAATACATCGTCACAGACTATTTCTTTATTAGATATTATTTCCAGAGATTCTCTTATGATAGCTTCTTGGTGATTATTTGTATGGAAAATAATTTTGGCTCTATTGAAATCTACTTTTATAGGTTGAATTTGTGCTAATCTTGCTAATGCAGTGTGGGGTCTATTTAATCTCAGATCTGCTTCATGTTCCTTAATTCTGTCACGAAATTTTCGCAGTGTCATACCTATGTACATAAAATCTTTATTTTCTTTCTTGAAGGGTATAATATATACTCCTGATCTATTGATGGCTTAGATAGGGTCAATTTTCACATTTAATAATTCCTTTAATTTTGGGGGAGGGACTGCAATTAATGTAACACCAAACTTGAGGAGAGAATGCCTCATACTCTCAAAAAACTTTGGGATGTAAATTAACTTTACAGAATTTCAAACTTTTAATTGGAACTGTACTTTGTTTTTCTTCATTTTTCACTTTAAACCTGTTTATGATTTTTTCAATGAAATGAGATGAAACAGAATTCTCAGCCGCTATTTTTCTAATTACATCTATTTCTTCATTAAGGAAATGGCTTGAACAAACTTCAAATGCTCTTTTTATATAGAAATTGAAAGGTGCTAACTTGTAATTTATAGGTGAACTGCAATTAAACGGGATAGTGGAATTAGACCTGTTAACTTTCCTAAAAACTGTGCGATCGAGACTCTGCTTATCCATATTTCTGATTAGTTGTACATCCAAAAAAGCCAGCTTTTGATCTTGTTCTATTTCTAATGTAAATTTAATTTTGTTGTCTAGGCTATTGATTTTATCTAGAAATGAGTATAATTGATCTTTTCCATGATTCCATATTATGTAAACATCATCCACATATCTGAACCAGCAATCTGGACCTGGTTTTATGGTTTCCATGATTATATTTTCAAGAGGACGTAGTTTAAATTCTGCAAGTAAACCCGAAATGGGGGAACCCATTGACTTGTTTGTAAACTTGGTTGTTGAAAACGAAAATGTTGTTGTTGATGATTAAATTTAAACCCGATTTAACTGTATTTTTAATATTTTCTGTAAAGGAAGGATCAGAATCGATCAAAGTCTCTATGGTGTTAGTAACTTCTTTTATATCGATAGATGGGTATAGAGATACCACGTCTAAACTAGCCATAATACTGGAATTTTCAAGCTTTTTATTTTTAATTTTCTCAATAAAATTCGAAGTTGAATCAATAACAAAATCAGATGGCGGTAAATACCGCTTCAAAAGTTGAGTGTAGGTTTTTTCCATGAAATATGTAGGGGAGGAATATTTTGTAATGATTGGATGGATCGGTAAGACTATTTTATGATCCTTTAGTCTACCTATGGGGGGGGGGGGGGGGGGGGTAGTTGCAGTCTTGTTAAATTTTAGCTTATTTTTCATAAATGTTGGCCAAGTTCCTTTTCCAATTAGTTCTTTAACTTTGTTTTCTATTTTCAAATTGGGGTCTTTATTTAACGGCAAACACTCCATGTCATCAATGCAAACCTTCATCTTCATGAGATAATCTTGTCTGTTTAAAATAGCAATGCGGTTAGTTTTATCAGTCTGGATAACAATAATGCTCTTATCATTTCTCAGTTTTAAAGGATTTATTAAATGCGAAAATTGACCCTATCCAAGTCATCAATAAATCAGGAGTATATATTAAACTCTTCAAGAAAGAAAATAAGGATTTTATGTACATAGGTATGGCACTGCGAAAATTTCGTGACAGAATTAAGGAACATGAAGCAGATCTGAGATTAAATAGACCCCACACTGCATTAGCAAGATTAGCACAAATTCAACCTATAAAAGTAGATTTCAATAGAGCCAAAATTATTTTCCATACAAATAATCACCAAGAAGCTATCATAAAAGAATCTCTGGAAATAATATCTAATAAATAGTCTGTAACAATATATTATCATATGATGTCCACGCAGTCTGGAAAGAATACATAGTTAATAAACCTGTACTTTTTGAAAAAAGAATAGCACTTCCGCCCCCCCCCCCCCCCCCCTTATATTCCAATTCACCCTTGAAATAAAATAGTCTGTTACGGACAAGGTTAAAGACGCAGAGAGAGAACAGCTGTTAGTTTTTCACTGAGGATGACCGAGTAAGTGTCGGTCGAAAACGTTTTGGATTTTAAATGATTTTAATGTGTTTTTAAAGGATTTTATTATACTTGACACCTGTAAGCAATGTATTTACATTTGTGTATCTTATATATGTTTATTAGTAATCAAGGTGAATTGTGCACTAAAATTTCAACTTTCTATTGAAAAAATTTTAATTTCAACTTTTGAAGGCTAATGGACAAAATTAAAAAAATTATAAGATAAAATCTTTGAACAAAAGAATATTTGTGAAAAATATACAAATCAAAACCTTTAATAACCAAAATCAACAAAAGAAAAGAAAATCAAATATTTTGTTGCTTACAATAAAGTGGGATAAAATTTTGTGCAAAATGAATTGAAAAAAAAAAAGAAGGCTAAAAAGACATTTGCTGGAAATTCTGTACAAGCAAGAGGTGCTACTTACCAAGAAATACCACTAAGCATTCTCTGTCTCTCTCTTTTATTTAAATAAAAAATAAGCTGCAGTGCATTAATTTTCAACTATTTCACCAATCTAATAAAAAACACTGCTGCTTCCTAACTTAAAAAATATTATTAGTGGCTTAAGTACAGCACAATTATGATTTAGCAAAACCAGGATTGTTTGGCTTAAACCACACTGGTTTAAACCCAAATGGTATTTTTTCACCTGTTTTTTTCTCTTTTTCCCTATTGTTTTCATTTATTTTACACATTATTGAAAAATGCAAAATCCAAGTTGAAGCTACAAGCAAAACTTTAGAAAAATGATGAATTAATAAACTTGTAAATTGACAAACATTTTTAGTCAATCAAACTTTTCTTATAAACTTTAAATCTACATGGCAGATTAACAAATTTTCTAAAATTAGCTGGGGAAAAAAAAAAAAAGTTTTCTTCTTTTTCAAGCCTTAAAAAAAAATAGCCAAAATGGCAGATTTGAACTAAAAATATACTTTTACTACTTAGATTGCTTGATTAGTTAAGATTTACAAAGGATTACATTATGCCTCAATGATAACAAAATCATAAGTAATTCTCTCCATTGGTTACTCTTTGTTCTGTATGCTAATGAATGATTGGCTGTGAGTTTTCATTGTTGTATCATGGCTATTTAGCCCAGTGGTAGGGAAGCAAAAAAAGGCCGAATTCGGAATTAATTAGGGGAAAGCTGGAAATTGTTTTAATCCCTTCAGTTTAGGTCTAGAATGAATACGTTATGCTTTCCCCCCTCGTACTAGGTGAGCGTTAGAAAATATGTATAGATTTACAGTCAAAAAACATGTTTTTATACATACCATAACAGTATCTCCAAACAGCTAACTCTGTCGAAAACATTGTCAATACAAATGTTGTGGAGCTTAAAATTCTGAGTAAAATGAGTACCTACACTTAATATGTTTGTTGAACATTAAAGTCACAATTCCACTTTAAACTTTTAGACCCATGGTCAGGGGGTTGAACTCAGAATTAATTAGGAGAAAACTGGAAATTGTTTTAATCCCTTCAGTTTAGGTCTAAAATGAACGTACTATGTTTTCTTCCTCGTACTTGGGTGAATGTTAGGAAATATATACATATTTATTTTCGAAAAACACTTTTTTTTTAATTGCCTTAACAATATCACAAAACAGCTAACTCTATATAAAACATTGTCAATACAAATGTTGTAGAGCTTAAAATTCCGAATAAAATGAGTACCATCATTAATATTTTTGTTCAACATTAAGGTCGCAATTCTATTTCAAAATTTTGCCTTGATCGCTAATCAAGAGCTTGAAGCCAGGAGGGACAAGTTAACTTAACAATATCTCAAAACAGCTAATTTTATCAAAAACATAGTCAATACAAATGTTGTAGAGCTTAAAATTCTGAGTAAAATGAGTACCTACACTTAATATTTTTGTTCAATGTTAAGGCCACAGTTTTGAGATATTGTTAAGTTAACTTGGTCTCTCCTGGCTTCAAGCTCTTGATTTGAAAAATTTTGAAATAGAATTGCGACCTTAATATTGAACAAAAATATTAATGGTGGTACTCATTTTATTCAGAATTTTAAGCTCTACAACATTTGTACTGACAATGTTTTTTATAGAGTTAACTGTTTTGAGATATTGTTAAGGTAATTATAAAAAAACATGTTTTTCGAAAATAATATGTACATATTTACTAACATTCACCCAAGTACGAGGAAGAAAACCCAGTACGTTCATTTTAGACCTAAACTGAAGGGATTAAAACAATTTCCAGTTTTCTCCTAATTAATTCAGAGTTCAACCTCCTGACCACGGGTCTAAAACTTTAAAGTGGAACTGTGACCTTAATGTTCAACAAAAATATTAAGTGTAGGTACTCATTTTACTCAGAATTTTAAGCCCTACAACATTTGTATTGACAATTTTTTGACAGAGTTAGCTGTTTGGAGATACTGTTAAATGTATGTAAAAAAACGTGTTTTTTTTACTATAAATTTATACATATTTCCTAACGCTCATCTAGTATGAGGGGGAAAACATAGCATATTCATTCTAGACCTAAACTGAAGGGATTAAAACAATTCCCAGCTTTCCCCTAAGTAATTCCGAATTCAACCTCCTAACCACTGGGCTAATTGGGTTAATTAAGCTTTTGTTTTTCTTACATTCCTAGATTGGGATTAGGGTTTTACATTATGGTTTATTTTATTCTGTTACCAGCATGGTTAGCATGGTTTAAATCAATTGGTTAACTAACTGTTTTTTTAGAAAAAATTTAATATAATATTTTCTCATTTTTGTAATTTAAGTGTTTCAAATTATTGGATATAAATAGTTTCTACTTTTAACTAGGGATGTAGTGGAAGGTATACGCAGGTATACGACATATACCTTCTTAATTTTTTTTTAAGATTGACAACTTTTATAAATCTACTTTCCATTTTAAGATCAATGTTTTTAGTAGTCTAAAAAGCTGGTAAATAGGTATTTCTGTTTATTTTACTGTCACTTTTTTCTTTTTTTTTACCTGGCAGTTTCTGAGAATTGTCAAATGACAATAAACAATACTTCTTGAAACATGTAAAGACTCTACTGCTAAATTCAAATCATTCCAGGAATTCTTTATAAAAAACTTAAAAGCTTTACTTTCAATAAAAGATAATAATTGTTTATGTAGTGTTTTAACAGAAAAATCAGATATCTCAGATTGCAAATATTTCAAAGAAAGGATTTTGAATAGCCATGGGAAATTATATTGTATTTATGAAACTACACCATATATTTATTTATAGTACTATAGTAATCCAAAGATTCTTTATTAAGATTTTCAAGGTATCAATATTTCATTATGTAGAGCATTTTATTCATGGAACATAAGACTTTTACTAAAAATGTTTAAATTATTTCAATTTTCTACATAATTATTGTAATTATTTAATTTAAATTATTTTTAATGAAGTTATATTACTTATATATTCAACAATGTTTATTTTTATCAATAAATATGCATGTATATGTAATAGGAAAATATATTTAAAAAAACCCGGTTTAAACCAAAAAAAACCCGGGATTTTTGATTTTTTGGAAAAAACCCAGGTTTTTTTACCAACCCTAAGCAAAACTCATTGGCTTAAAATGGGAGGAATTTATAACATAACATTGTTCATTCACAAATTAGTTTTAAAAAAATTTTTTAATACTACTTTTTTCTTACCAGTTTCTTGATCGGTAGTAACAGCTGCAGTTAAACCTACACCTGATGAACCTCTACCTGTTGTTGTAATAGCCCGTGGAGCTGTATGAAGTACATACCTCAATAACTGAGATTTAGCCACAGATGGATCACCAAGCAGCAAAACATTAATATCCCTAAAATAGTTGACGATAATTAGATGAAAGATTTAGACTGTGCAATGACTTAAAAAATTACAAAACAGGGTTACAAAATTTCCAAGGTTTGTAGTGTTATTTTAGCGTAGCAAAATAAAGATAGGGAATCTGAAAAACAATACAAATTTATCCACCAAAATAATAAAAATCTTTATATCATATTTAAATTATTAATACAAAATAGAGAGTAAATTTATTTGTTATTATAATTTCAACTTAGAAAAGGATTGATATAAATGTTAAGTACACACTTTGTCTGCAATAGAGTAATTTATACATAAAACACATGTTCTGAACTCATTGTTTTGCATAGGGTGAACTATGTAAAGCAACATGTAGCAAGTTCTGATTTCACAGGTTTTATTGTATATTGAGACTTTCTTCAATGCATGATTTCACAATTATTTTAAATGACTTATCTTTTTAAAGAAATTTATTGTTGCTACTATGCATAATTGAGGTGAATCTAGACCGCTTTAGCAGGGCAGAGCGCCCGGCGGCCCTTTTTATTTCTTTTTTGCGCCCGGCAGCTCTTTTAAACCCTTTCGATGCACCCGGCGGCCCTTTTTATTTCTTTTTTGAGCCCAGCTGCCCTTTTTAACACTTTCTATGCACCCCATGGTGTGAGATGAAATCTCACAGTGTTTAAATTGTGTTACTGTTTTATTTCTTTTAGCCTTATACATCGATGTTCTTTAAGCTTAAATCCATATTTATTTTTGTGCGGGCGATTTCGCTTCACCACACATCGGCAAGTTCGCTGACATTCGGCTGCCCCTGGCATGGGATGCTTCTCCTTTGAACTTTGTACGATTGTGATGACGTCATCGGAGCAAGCCTCTCACGGCATATGCATTGAATGGGTGGCTATCTTTTGGAGGTGTGTCTATTCGCTGTGCGAGGAGCAAATTAAAATAAAGTTTTTTAAATGTTTTCTTTTGGATTTGTTTATTAAGACATTAGCTAATATTTTAAATTCTCTAATAGATTTAAATCTTTTCTTTCAGTAACTTTTGAAGTCCCCGTATTCTTACTATAAATTAAAAATTCCGTTAATTTTAAATCAGAATCTGTTTTGTTGGAGAGCTGTCATGACTTAGTTTTGGTTTTAAAAAGATCGCGGGCTCCGGCTCCGGTCTGCCGACGCCGATGAATGTGGAATCCGGTAAAGAGCTTTTGCGTAAACGATGTCTGCGATTTTTAACAACTCCTGTTAAATTATTTCTTAATAATTTCTTGATTCATGCTGCACTTTTAAACTAACTAAATAACTTGAATTAATTTATGAACGGTGACCAACGGGAAGCCTTATCTTCTCTTCTCAAGATGAAAATAAAAGATTGATGTATGCTTAAAGGTCTCCTCTTCATTTATTTTACAGACTACACGATCCAAGTAAGAAGTTTCATTTACTTCTATTTTTTTACAATTGCTGACCTCAAAGAACGAAGGGTCTTATTGCAAACATTACACAACGCATTGTAACTAAAAAGAATTCCAAATTTAAATTTTACTTTTAATTAACGGCCCATATTATGGATTATAATAATATTACAAAATAATTTCCATCACATTTGGTGCCGCAAAAACGGTGGTTCTGAAGAAAAATTTAAATTGATTTACAGAAAATCGTAATATTTTAGAACTTTTGTTCTCAGAATAACTTTTGAAAATTTTTTGATGTGCTCAATAGAATTCAAGATTTATTCTTTTAGTAAATTTTTAAGAAATATGGAATATTTTATGCAAGAATTTTTGCATAACTACATATGACAATATTTTTTAGTATTGGAAGTTTTTGTTCTCAAAAAATTTCTTGCATAGATTTTTTCTGCTTTGAAGAATTAAATTTTATAATTCTAGAATAATTTTGTTCTGCTCCATTTTGAAGAATATAATATATTTTACTAAGTTTCCCATATTTTTTTTAAACAATTATTTAAATTAAGATCAATTTCCTACTGAAGAATAGTCATATTTTTGATGATGCATAATTATTATTCTATTTAATAGTTTTATTTGAAAGAATTACATCTACATATTCTTCTATTTGTAATGAATTATTAGAGAACATATTTTTTTTAAAGAATGATTATTTGATATATATATTTTTTGAAAGGAATTATATATTGTTCTTAGAAAAATTCTAATGAATTTGAAATAATAAAATTGTTCTCAAGAACATATTTCATATTTTAAGAGGCTATGACTTTGGGTTTTTAAATTAAATTTTATGACACTATTAAATTGCAAAGTTTGTAAATTCTATATATATTTATAAGAAGTATTATTTTTGAAATCATGATTATTTGTGCTGAGAAATTTTATTCTTATGTCATAATTATTATTCTGAAGCTGAAATTCTTCACAGAAGTTATTAAGTGCAAATATCCTATATAACATTCTTAGAGATTTCTATGCTTCTATTCTACAAATTTCAAATCAAGATATTTTGTTTTAACAATAATTTGAATACAAGAGTTTGTTCACAGATTTATTCTTATGCCATCTGGACTGTGATGTTCTATTATAATCATACAGTTTGGCTTAGTGCAAAGATAATCTGCAATTTACAAATTAAGAATGTAATGCATTTAAGAATATTTTCACATTTATTATACAACTGTTCTCATGTTGTTTCTAAAAGCACTCTCAGCTGACAAAATTTTACATTGGAAAAATTCTTGTTGCTTCATTTTTTTTTTTAAATATATTCTTATGGCAAGTTGTAATTTTGACATCAAGACCTTTCCACTCCATCGTATGTGCAGACTATGACAGTTTTCAACAAACAAGATTCTCATGTTGCTCTCAGAAAAAGAATGAAAGCAGCATTATTTTTATTTTACTCTTGAGAAGAAGTAGGCATGGGGCTACTTCATTCCTGTTACAATTATATTCTTGAAATTATTTTACATCATCTACTTAAAAAGTCTTATGGTTTTATACAGCTTTTAAAATAAGTTCTCATATTGTCAGTGTTCTCTGCAATAATTTTATCTGTGTGTCACTGCTGTTTCGCATATTTAAAGACCGTCTCTCTACATATGCTGCTTTAAAAGAGTTTCTATTCCAACCTGTTAAAATATATATATATATATATATACTCACCTGAAAAAAAATTTGCTTCATTTTCAAGTTTCTTACCTGATGAAGTTGGCCATTCACTGATGAGTTGTATCCATTTGTGCTGACCTCTTCTCTAGTATTTTGCTTGTTTTACAGTAGAAGATAAATGTATTAATACTTACCTGCTCAACTCATTGTTTTATAACAATAACTTTTAAATTTATGCTTCATTTTCAACGCTGAAGTGATTATTGAAAGGGGTCATGTCATGTTTGAGTCATTTATCCTTACAATGTCTGATTCAATTCAATATCTTCGATGTTTGTCTTTAAAGCTAAGTAAGATTTACGAGTAATCTCAGATGTTTTCTCAAGTAATAGCTGTCACAAGACCTGATTATGGAAGTTTTGTTGGTTTGCCTTTTCTCTTGTGAGATGTAATTTATCCTTACTAAGTGGATTGGTTGACTTGTCTGCTCCTATAAGTCAGTGTTGCTATTTTTTTTTTTTTTTTTTTGCTAAATCAAGAAAATTTATGAAATATTATAAAATTAGTTACTTTCAATATTGATTCTTACATATACAAGAGTTGTATTTTGATTCAGGAATTCTCAAGATCAATTTATTTTCTGTCTAAATTCCCCATATTTCAAAAATTTTATTGTGCCTTTGTTTTCATTTGTGAATATACCCAAAGTCTCTAAATTTTTATGTTGTCATATGCCTCATATTTTTACACAAGTAATTAAGTGAATGAATTCTGAAGATTTACTATTAATGAAGAAATTAAAATTTTTTTTAAGCATCAAATCAATTCCTATACAAGATTACATGAAAAGAAAAGCACAGTTCTTAGTAACTATTTAACAGCGCCTTTTGATATAGAAGTGTTCCTTAGTGAATCTTCAAAATTACTAAGAAGTTTAAAAGAAAAAGTGCTTATTGATATCATCACCTACCTACTTATGTCTCTTTTTTTTCTCAAGATGTGTGTGTGTGAATACATCATCAATTCTCATCAAATACAACATCATTTTATCATCTTCAGTGCTCTATAATTCATCCTTTTAGTGTGTCCAAAATAGTGATTACTAAAAGTTAATAATTAGCTTCAAAAGAAGTGAAGCACACAGATGTTGTGTTGTCGCCAAAAAAGTTCTCGTCCAATGTTCCTGTAAAATGTCTATTCAACTGTTAAGTTGATGTTGCCTTTTTGTGTATGTCATCTAGAGATGTGCGTTTGTTTCTACATGGTAAACACAATGTTTACACCTTTGCAACAATACATATCTGATGTCTTTTTTTGTGTACCAAAACTGTCAGCTTGTTTTTGAACACTCTCACAACATTTATTTATTTTTCATGCAAACTTTAAATTGTGTTTATAACGCTAAGGAATCAAGGATCTGTAAAGAAGGACATTGCTGTTGTTTTTGCAGTTATGGGATGGTATATTGTGCTATTTAGTGTATGTAGTTATTTTTTTTCTTTTTGCACAAGGTGTTAGGAGCCTTGTTTAGGGAAAATCCAAGCCACCTGAAATCTTGAGTAAAACATGAGTAGTCACAGTGTATATTGTTCTATGATTGTAGATAATGGTATATTTTTTTACATAATTCTCTTGATTTTTCTGCATGAAATATTTTATGTAAGTGATTTATATTATGGTACACTTAAAAATTTAAATTTCCCATGATAGTGTCAATTTTTTTTAAATCTTTCATTGTATATGAAAGCATTTATTTTTTCTGGGGATCCCCACCCACTCAACCAAATACTTATTCTTAAAACCATGGTTTCTCTGTTTGTCTGTTTATCTATAAATTTATGAATTTATCTTTATACATATTTAAAATTGTATTAAGTGATGTCTCATATTTTAAAGAATAGTATATACTTTGAAAATTTTTGATGAGTAAATAATACAAAAAGTATTGGTGTTTGTTGATATATTACTTTTATAATCTAATGAAAAGTAGTAAGAGTATATGTTTCAGCAATATAACACTTAATTCCTTTTAGACATGTCTCTCTCTCATATATATATATTGTTGCAACTACTTTAACTATCTGTGTTTTACATGTGAGTGATCATTTAGTGCACGATTTGGCTACTTGTTCGTGTGGAATGCAGCTGGTTGTTTGAAGTCACATATTTAGTACTAAATTGATGATGAAAATGTTACTAAAGATATTTTTTATGTATGGCCAGTTTGGAGTAATTAAAATAAATGCTCTATTTTAAAAATTATAAGTCCTAGGCAATGATCAACTACTGAAGTTATTTTGATCTTTGTTGCTTGTAAAATGCAACTTTTCTTATATGGTATATCAATTTAATTAAATGTTTGATAATGAGCTCATTTTATATATGCCAATTCTCATTTTATGTATGCCAATTCTCATTTTATGTATGCCAATTCTCATTTTAGATATGCTAATTCTGATTTTGTTTAGCATTTTTACTTAAGTAATACATAAGATTTTATATATGCCAATTCATTTTCTTTAGCATTTGTACTTAAGTATTTGTGAAGATAAGTTTATGACATCATACTGCAATTGCCATAATTGGAAGATTTGGCATTTTTTATGTATACTTTTGATGTAATTTCTTTTTCTTCTCTCTTCCCTTTTGGTCACTGTATGTGAATACTGTGTGTAACTTTAAGATTGAAGACAAATAGTTTTCTTTTTCACATTTTTATCACACAGCACACAAATGTTACAAACAATCACAAACACTGAAAAACATGTAGAATGATGAGGTGACTTTGGGGTAATAACCCGCTGTTAGAACAAGTGACGTTCATAAAACATCTTTTGGGGAATACTCCCGCTATAAGCAACAGAATAATTGGGGATAAGACCCGCTATAGCATAATGTGCCACAATGGCAGCTCGAGAACAACATACTATACTTGGGGATAACACCCGCTCGATATCACAATGTGCCGAAATGGCAGCTAAAGAACAACTATATACTTGGGGATAAGACCCGCTCGAATACACAACGTGCCGCAATGGCAGCTAAGCAACAACTGAACTGGGTCACATGACCGCAAAGCTACGGAGCTCGTTCGGCATGCGCACAAGGTCCGAACATGCCGCCCCGCGTTGCAATGTGCGTAGCACATTCAAAATATTAAAAATACACTATAAATACAAGAACTAAATAAAATACCAATACCACAAAATAATATTACAATACAAATACAATAATGATAAGTAGCAACAATAAGGACTATACAATACAATAAAATTAAATTCTTTGATACAAAATTTAAGCTATTTTCTAAAAATAGTTCTATATTGTTCTTAAGAAAAGTTGAATGTAAAATAACATGTAAATCTTAGATGCACCTTAAAATACATAAACAATGAGAAATAAGTATGTACATTAGGTTTCATTAATGGGCAAGACACACAATCTAGATATGGATCTAAGAAAGATATTCGAGGCTGTTTTTACCTTTGCAACCCTAACATTACCGTCCTTTCCTGGTATAACCTCTAAGATTCGTCCTAGCATCCACTTACAGGGAGGTAAATTGTCCTCCTTTATGACTACCATCGCCCCTGGTTTGATGTTTTCCCCCTTTACCTGCCATTTTGAACGATTTTGGAGATGACTCAAGTAATTTAATTGCCAATTTCTCCAAATTAATTGGACGAATTTAGTGATTCTCTGCCACCTAGATAATCTCGATTCTGTGATATCAATCAATTGAGGTTCTGGAATGGCATCGATAGGCCGACCAATTAGGAAATGGCCTGGTGTCAATGCATTAAAATCATTTATATCGGTCGATAACGGAGTTAAGGGACGCGAATTTAGTACCCCTTCGATTTGGGTGGTGACTGTTTGGAATTCTTCCATAGTCAATCTAGCACCTTTTAATGTTCGTTTAAGATAATACTTGAAAGATTTTACACCAGCCTCCCATAAACCACCGAAATTGGGCGATCTAGGAGGAATGAACTTCCATTCAATAGCTTCTGAAGTAAGGTAATTAGCTAATTTTTCATCCGGTCTACGAACTAACTCATGAAGTTTGTGCAATTCTGATTTAGCACCCCTAAAATTCGTAGCATTGTCTGTCATAATAGAAGCGCATTTTCCTCGCCTTGAAACAAAGCGTTTAAGCGCGGCGATAAACGCATCAGAAGTTAGATCCGTTACTATTTCTAAATGAATAGCCTTTGTTACTAAGCAAACGAAAATCGCGACATAAACCTTATGAAAAATCCCTTTTCTTTGATTTTTATATTTAATCTCAAAAGGGCCGCAAAAATCGGCTCCTGTATGGTTAAACGTAAAGTTTGGAATTACTCTTTTTGATGGGAGGTCACCCATGATTTGTTTAGCAGTAACTGGGTTGTTTTTAAAACAGACAACGCAATCATGCACTACTTTTCGCGCTAAATTTTTTCCACTTACGGGCCAAAACCGCATTCGTACGTAATGGATTAAAGTTTGGGGACCAATATGAAAATACTTCCTGTGAAAATGCTCAAATATGAGTTTTGTGAGCTTATGGCCTTTCGGCAAAATGATTTGATGCTTCTTATCAAAGTTTAAATCTGAATTTTCCAACCTACCGCCAACTCTTAAGATATTATCTTGATCCAAAAAGGGGGATAAACATTTAATTTTACTGGAAGGGGGAACCCTTGATTCCCGTTTTAAACCCTTAATCTCTTCCTGAAATTCTGCATTTTGTACTAATCTAATTAGAGAAACTTCTGAATTTTTTATTTCTGGGGTTGTGAGGCTGCCTCTGTGCCGGTCTGCTAACTTACACTTGCAATTGTGAAAAAACCTATAAACATATGCCAGTATGCGAAGAATACTATAGTATTTACCACTTATGTTGAGAAAAAAATTTACTTCTTCAGGATTCCTGAAAAGAGAAAGAGAAATATTAGAATTGAAATCATTACAGTTATTTTTATATTTTGATTTAGTCTCGGGAAAATAATCTGTTTCTGGCACAGAAATAGTTTCTTGCTCAGTCACTAAGTCATCAGCTGCTAGGAATTTTGGTCCCCTAAACCACATTGGATTCTCTACAAGAGAATTAACACTCGCACCTCTGGTCAAGAGATCGGCAGGATTGTCCTTGCTAGAGCAGTGATACCAAGAGTTCGAATCTGAAAGTGCATTAATCTCTATGACACGGTTTGCCACAAACTGCTTCCATCGCTTTGATGATCCTTTGATCCAGAATAAGGTTATTTTGGAATCTGTCCAATAGTACACCTTCGATGTGATTTTTTGATCTAGGATGGGTTTTACTTTATTGGTCAGTCTTGCACTTAGTAAGGCTCCGAGAAGTTCTAGCCGAGGCAGAGTTATCTCCTTTATCGGTGCAACACGACTCTTTGAAGTCACGAGATTGACTTCCACACCACTCTCTCTTTTTATTCTCAGATAAATTGCAGATCCATACGCTATTTTACTAGCATCAGAAAAGGCGTGTATTTCTACAGCTATTACTTGATTCAAGCAACCAAGAATTTTCCTCGGAATTTTTAATTCTGCTAAATTTGGAAGTTCTTCGAGCCACTTTAACCATTTTTCGTGCACATTAGTTGGTAACTGTTCATCCCATGCTGTCTTCTTTAGCCATAGTTCTTGGAACAGGCATTTTATTCTAATGGTGAATGGCGTCAGCATGCCTAACGGATCGAAGATTTTACCAACTGCTTGCAATAGTAGACGCTTTGAGCTTTTTTGCGATGACAAGAATTCTATTAAACCTTTGACTTCGAATGTCAGACAATCTTCTTCTGTTTTCCAGGACATTCCTAATACCTTGCTTAGATTGCTTCCTAGGCTTATTGCAGCATGTTCTGCTTGAATATTTAAACCTTCCTTTTGCCAGCACTGCAGTAACGCTTCATCATTTGTTATCCATTTTCGAAGAATCATTCCTGCTTCAGACATTATTTTGTTAGCATTCAGGGAAACATCAAGAGCTTCTCGCAGCGTATCTTCGCCAGATATAAAATCGTCCACATAAATATATTTATCGAGTAGGTGAACAGTTCTTGGGTGTAGGTTCATAAACCGCTTGATGTGCTCCTTTATTGTAGCAGATAGGAGGAATGGAGAGGCATTGACTCCAAAAATAACACGTTTGAATCTGAAGACCTTGAAAGATTTTAAACCATCATCATACCACAGAAAACGGACAGAATCCCGATCTTTTTCAGCTAGTGAGATTTGAAGGAACGCCTTCTCGATATCAGAAGAAAAGGCAATTTCGTATAATCTGAAGTGGATTAAAATATCAAATAGAAGTGGATTTAAGTTGGTGCCGGGCCATAAACAATCATTAAGGGACAAATCATTGTTATCATGAGAGCTGGCATCGAAGACGATTCGGACCTTTGTAGTAAGTTTATCTTCTTTACAGACCGCATGATGGGGCAAATAATAAACTGCCCTGTCTAAAACAGGTTCATTTTCTTGCACCTGCTCTATAATTCCTTGCTTTAAATATTCCGTGATTATTTCAGAATATTGTCGAAAAAGCTCTGGGTTTCGATAAAATTTTCTTTTTAGACCTTCCAAACGCTGTTTCGCAACATTAAAATTATCATTTAAATCCTTCCAGTCTCTCTTCCAGGGTAACTGAACTTCATAACGATCGCCTACAAATTTGACAGTTTTATCGAATATTTGTTGTGCTTGATCAGTTTCCGATATTTTCGGATCTCCATGTTTAATGCCTATAGACTCAAGCTCCCAAAATTGTTTTAAATTATCATTTATTTCATCGAAATCTCTAACGAAATTGCACATAGTAATATTGTTTGTTTGCGTGTTCTCCTCTAGCGCCCCAGTTGGGATCCATCCAAAAACAGTGTCTTGCAGAAAAAGTTTATCATTTATCTTAACTGAATTATGCTTTAAAATTCTATAAAATAATTCAGCGCCAAGCAATGCGTGAACTTTTCCCGGTTTGAAAAATGTGGGGTCTGCCAATTCCACAATATTCGGTAAATTAATGTCCGATACATTTAATTGCTTTGATGGAATTACATCCGTGATTTTGGGAACAATTAAGAAATCTATATTCTCCCTGAAAGAGCCATCTTCGTTTGTAATTACACTCGAAATTTTATGTTTTACATTATAAGTATAACCGTTTAATCCTGTAACGGATACATTAATTATCCTTTTTTTAAATTTCAGCATGTCAGCGCAATCCTTAGTTAAAATATTGACATTGCTAGCATTATCCAAAATGACTCTAAACCTTCGTTTATTTCCGAAATTATCTTCTATAAAAACAAAGCATGTACTCAATAAAATTGATTTTCTTTCTTTACTTATATTATTCAAGGTCTTTAATGATTCGTTATTTACCGAAATGTTCTTCGTTTCTCTATTTACCGCACCTGCAAGAGGGGAGGAAATTTGGGGGGAAGCCAATTCATTTTTGGATTTATTTTCTTTTTCTCGATGAAGCCATGAGCTGTGTCGCAATCCACAGGTATTACAGTTATATTTTGAAATGCAAGAATTTACGCAATGAGAATTATTCAAACAATTAATACACAGCTTATTTTTCTTCACAAAATCGTATCGTTCAGAAACATTCATTTTTCGAAACTGAGAACATTTGTTCAAATTATGAAAGGCCAATTTACACAGAATACAAGTTTTTCCATTCGATTTATCATTCGAATTTAGCATGAAATTTTTTTGTTTGTTCGAAAGAGGAATGTTTTTGTTTAAGGGTTTTGAAGCAGAGTATCTATTTACGCTTTCTAACGTAGAACTGCGGTTTTCCAAAAATGACATTAATTCATTAAATTGCGGGTATTCTGATTTTTTAATCGAATATTCAAATAATTTTCGAGATTCCTTATCTACCTTTTGCAATATAATATTGATAAGGATAGCATCAGACAGATTGTTTTGTTCATATTGTAATACTTTTAAGGCCCTCAAATTTTTATTTACACAATCAATAAAGGATCTCAATTCTTTAGAAGACTCGTAATGTATTTTTTCATAATTAATTATGGCCGATAAATGAGTGTCAATGAGCAAACGTTGATTTTCGAATCTTTCAGTAAGTGCTGTAAACAATGATTCAAAGGAATCGTCTAGACTCTCTAGTTGTTTTGCTTCATTTTTTAGCGATGCTCGCAAATAAAACAGCTTCTGAGCGTCATTTAACTGAGCATTATTTATGATTAAATTTGTAAATTGTACTTTAAAGATTGACCACTCTTCATATTTACCATTGAATGTTGGTAGTGGGATTTCAGGTAACTTAACTTTAATATTATTCGAACTTATAGATTCAATACTATCAGCATGCACATTTATTTCAGAAACTTTAAGATTTTTAAGAAATATGTTGAGACTTACCTCAAGTTTCTCGAGACGATCTTCGAGTTCATCTAACTCGTTTTCGATTTCTGGTAAGTCCTTAATATCAAGGATATCATAATATTTATCCCGTATTTCCGATACTTTTGCTTGAAGCTCGGGTAATTTTCGAATCTTTATTTCGAGCTCAGTACTCGAGTAATTAATTTCGTCTGTATTGTCTTTTACGAAATTTTCTAATTTCGTTATAGCGCCTTTTAGAGCACCTTTTGTTCTATTTAATTTTTCCATAGCAGCTATTTCGCTGCGAAATCGACGGACCACTAGAATGTATGTGAATACTGTGTGTAACTTTAAGATTGAAGACAAATAGTTTTCTTTTTCACATTTTTATCACACAGCACACAAATGTTACAAACAATCACAAACACTGAAAAACATGTAGAATGATGAGGTGACTTTGGGGTAATAACCCGCTGTTAGAACAAGTGACGTTCATAAAACATCTTTTGGGGAATACTCCCGCTATAAGCAACAGAATAATTGGGGATAAGACCCGCTATAGCATAATGTGCCACAATGGCAGCTCGAGAACAACATACTATACTTGGGGATAACACCCGCTCGGTATCACAATGTGCCGAAATGGCAGCTAAAGAACAACTATATACTTGGGGATAAGACCCGCTCGAATACACAACGTGCCGCAATGGCAGCTAAGCAACAACTGAACTGGGTCACATGACCGCAAAGCTACGGAGCTCGTTCGGCATGCGCACAAGGTCCGAACAGTCACCAATAATTTTTATTTGCAGCAGTTTAAACTTTTGGCTTTATTTTAATTTTGATTTTTTTTCTCTGTCTTAGGCATTTAAAATTTTGTCATCCCGTTTCTGTAAAAGGTTTTTATTTCATTTTACCTTTTACATCACTTGCTCTGCCAAAATTTTACTCGGTAAATGGGGGTATTGTGAGATGAAATCTCACAGTGTTTAAATTGTGTTACTGTTTTATTTCTTTTAGCCTTATACATCGATGTTCTTTAAGCTTAAATCCATATTTATTTTTGTGCGGGCGATTTCGCTTCACCGCACATCGGCAAGTTCGCTGACGTTCGGCTGCCCCTGGCATGGGATGCTTCTCCTTTGAACTTTGTACGATTGTGATGACGTCATCGGAGCAAGCCTCTCACGGCATATGCATTGAATGGGTGGCTATCTTTTGGAGATGTGTCTATTCGCTGTGCGAGGAGCAAATTAAAATAAAGTTTTTTAAATGTTTTCTTTTGGATTTGTTTATTAAGACATTAGCTAATATTTTAAATTCTCTAATAGATTTAAATCTTTTCTTTCAGTAACTTTTGAAGTCCCCGTATTCTTACTATAAATTAAAAATTCCGTTAATTTTAAATCAGAATCTGTTTTGTTGGAGAGCTGTCATGACTTAGTTTTGGTTTTAAAAAGATCGCGGGCTCCGGCTCCGGTCTGCCGACGCCGATGAATGTGGAATCCGGTAAAGAGCTTTTGCGTAAACGATGTCTGCGATTTTTAACAACTCCTGTTAAATTATTTCTTAATAATTTCTTGATTCATGCTGCACTTTTAAACTAACTAAATAACTTGAATTAATTTATGAACGGTGACCAACGGGAAGCCTTATCTTCTCTTCTCAAGATGAAAATAAAAGATTGATGTATGCTTAAAGGTCTCCTCTTCATTTATTTTACAGACTACACGATCCAAGTAAGAAGTTTCATTTACTTCTATTTTTTTACAATTGCTGACCTCAAAGAACGAAGGGTCTTATTGCAAACATTACACAACGCATTGTAACTAAAAAGAATTCCAAATTTAAATTTTACTTTTAATTAACGGCCCATATTATGGATTATAATAATATTACAAAATAATTTCCATCACATTTGGTGCCGCAAAAACGGTGGTTCTGAAGAAAAATTTAAATTGATTTACAGAAAATCGTAATATTTTAGAACTTTTGTTCTCAGAATAACTTTTGAAAATTTTTTGATGTGCTCAATAGAATTCAAGATTTATTCTTTTAGTAAATTTTTAAGAAATATGGAATATTTTATGCAAGAATTTTTGCATAACTACATATGACAATATTTTTTAGTATTGGAAGTTTTTGTTCTCAAAAAATTTCTTGCATAGATTTTTTCTGCTTTGAAGAATTAAATTTTATAATTCTAGAATAATTTTGTTCTGCTCCATTTTGAAGAATATAATATATTTTACTAAGTTTCCCATATTTTTTTTAAACAATTATTTAAATTAAGATCAATTTCCTACTGAAGAATAGTCATATTTTTGATGATGCATAATTATTATTCTATTTAATAGTTTTATTTGAAAGAATTACATCTACATATTCTTCTATTTGTAATGAATTATTAGAGAACATATTTTTTTTAAAGAATGATTATTTGATATATATATTTTTTGAAAGGAATTATATATTGTTCTTAGAAAAATTCTAATGAATTTGAAATAATAAAATTGTTCTCAAGAACATATTTCATATTTTAAGAGGCTATGACTTTGGGTTTTTAAATTAAATTTTATGACACTATTAAATTGCAAAGTTTGTAAATTCTATATATATTTATAAGAAGTATTATTTTTGAAATCATGATTATTTGTGCTGAGAAATTTTATTCTTATGTCATAATTATTATTCTGAAGCTGAAATTCTTCACAGAAGTTATTAAGTGCAAATATCCTATATAACATTCTTAGAGATTTCTATGCTTCTATTCTACAAATTTCAAATCAAGATATTTTGTTTTAACAATAATTTGAATACAAGAGTTTGTTCACAGATTTATTCTTATGCCATCTGGACTGTGATGTTCTATTATAATCATACAGTTTGGCTTAGTGCAAAGATAATCTGCAATTTACAAATTAAGAATGTAATGCATTTAAGAATATTTTCACATTTATTATACAACTGTTCTCATGTTGTTTCTAAAAGCACTCTCAGCTGACAAAATTTTACATTGGAAAAATTCTTGTTGCTTCATTTTTTTTTTTAAATATATTCTTATGGCAAGTTGTAATTTTGACATCAAGACCTTTCCACTCCATCGTATGTGCAGACTATGACAGTTTTCAACAAACAAGATTCTCATGTTGCTCTCAGAAAAAGAATGAAAGCAGCATTATTTTTATTTTACTCTTGAGAAGAAGTAGGCATGGGGCTACTTCATTCCTGTTACAATTATATTCTTGAAATTATTTTACATCATCTACTTAAAAAGTCTTATGGTTTTATACAGCTTTTAAAATAAGTTCTCATATTGTCAGTGTTCTCTGCAATAATTTTATCTGTGTGTCACTGCTGTTTCGCATATTTAAAGACCGTCTCTCTACATATGCTGCTTTAAAAGAGTTTCTATTCCAACCTGTTAAAAAATATATATATATATATATACTCACCTGAAAAAAAAATTTGCTTCATTTTCAAGTTTCTTACCTGATGAAGTTGGCCATTCACTGATGAGTTGTATCCATTTGTGCTGACCTCTTCTCTAGTATTTTGCTTGTTTTACAGTAGAAGATAAATGTATTAATACTTACCTGCTCAACTCATTGTTTTATAACAATAACTTTTAAATTTATGCTTCATTTTCAACGCTGAAGTGATTATTGAAAGGGGTCATGTCATGTTTGAGTCATTTATCCTTACAATGTCTGATTCAATTCAATATCTTCGATGTTTGTCTTTAAAGCTAAGTAAGATTTACGAGTAATCTCAGATGTTTTCTCAAGTAATAGCTGTCACAAGACCTGATTATGGAAGTTTTGTTGGTTTGCCTTTTCTCTTGTGAGATGTAATTTATCCTTACTAAGTGGATTGGTTGACTTGTCTGCTCCTATAAGTCAGTGTTGCTATTTTTTTTTTTTTTTTGCTAAATCAAGAAAATTTATGAAATATTATAAAATTAGTTACTTTCAATATTGATTCTTACATATACAAGAGTTGTATTTTGATTCAGGAATTCTCAAGATCAATTTATTTTCTGTCTAAATTCCCCATATTTCAAAAATTTTATTGTGCCTTTGTTTTCATTTGTGAATATACCCAAAGTCTCTAAATTTTTATGTTGTCATATGCCTCATATTTTTACACAAGTAATTAAGTGAATGAATTCTGAAGATTTACTATTAATGAAGAAATTAAAATTTTTTTTAAGCATCAAATCAATTCCTATACAAGATTACATGAAAAGAAAAGCACAGTTCTTAGTAACTATTTAACAGCGCCTTTTGATATAGAAGTGTTCCTTAGTGAATCTTCAAAATTACTAAGAAGTTTAAAAGAAAAAGTGCTTATTGATATCATCACCTACCTACTTATGTCTCTTTTTTTTCTCAAGATGTGTGTGTGTGAATACATCATCAATTCTCATCAAATACAACATCATTTTATCATCTTCAGTGCTCTATAATTCATCCTTTTAGTGTGTCCAAAATAGTGATTACTAAAAGTTAATAATTAGCTTCAAAAGAAGTGAAGCACACAGATGTTGTGTTGTCGCCAAAAAAGTTCTCGTCCAATGTTCCTGTAAAATGTCTATTCAACTGTTAAGTTGATGTTGCCTTTTTGTGTATGTCATCTAGAGATGTGCGTTTGTTTCTACATGGTAAACACAATGTTTACACCTTTGCAACAATACATATCTGATGTCTTTTTTTGTGTACCAAAACTGTCAGCTTGTTTTTGAACACTCTCACAACATTTATTTATTTTTCATGCAAACTTTAAATTGTGTTTATAACGCTAAGGAATCAAGGATCTGTAAAGAAGGACATTGCTGTTGTTTTTGCAGTTATGGGATGGTATATTGTGCTATTTAGTGTATGTAGTTATTTTTTTTCTTTTTGCACAAGGTGTTAGGAGCCTTGTTTAGGGAAAATCCAAGCCACCTGAAATCTTGAGTAAAACATGAGTAGTCACAGTGTATATTGTTCTATGATTGTAGATAATGGTATATTTTTTTACATAATTCTCTTGATTTTTCTGCATGAAATATTTTATGTAAGTGATTTATATTATGGTACACTTAAAAATTTAAATTTCCCATGATAGTGTCAATTTTTTTTAAATCTTTCATTGTATATGAAAGCATTTATTTTTTCTGGGGATCCCCACCCACTCAACCAAATACTTATTCTTAAAACCATGGTTTCTCTGTTTGTCTGTTTATCTATAAATTTATGAATTTATCTTTATACATATTTAAAATTGTATTAAGTGATGTCTCATATTTTAAAGAATAGTATATACTTTGAAAATTTTTGATGAGTAAATAATACAAAAAGTATTGGTGTTTGTTGATATATTACTTTTATAATCTAATGAAAAGTAGTAAGAGTATATGTTTCAGCAATATAACACTTAATTCCTTTTAGACATGTCTCTCTCTCATATATATATATTGTTGCAACTACTTTAACTATCTGTGTTTTACATGTGAGTGATCATTTAGTGCACGATTTGGCTACTTGTTCGTGTGGAATGCAGCTGGTTGTTTGAAGTCACATATTTAGTACTAAATTGATGATGAAAATGTTACTAAAGATATTTTTTATGTATGGCCAGTTTGGAGTAATTAAAATAAATGCTCTATTTTAAAAATTATAAGTCCTAGGCAATGATCAACTACTGAAGTTATTTTGATCTTTGTTGCTTGTAAAATGCAACTTTTCTTATATGGTATATCAATTTAATTAAATGTTTGATAATGAGCTCATTTTATATATGCCAATTCTCATTTTATGTATGCCAATTCTCATTTTATGTATGCCAATTCTCATTTTAGATATGCTAATTCTGATTTTGTTTAGCATTTTTACTTAAGTAATACATAAGATTTTATATATGCCAATTCATTTTCTTTAGCATTTGTACTTAAGTATTTGTGAAGATAAGTTTATGACATCATACTGCAATTGCCATAATTGGAAGATTTGGCATTTTTTATGTATACTTTTGATGTAATTTCTTTTTCTTCTCTCTTCCCTTTTGGTCACCAATAATTTTTATTTGCAGCAGTTTAAACTTTTGGCTTTATTTTAATTTTGATTTTTTTTCTCTGTCTTAGGCATTTAAAATTTTGTCATCCCGTTTCTGTAAAAGGTTTTTATTTCATTTTACCTTTTACATCACTTGCTCTGCCAAAATTTTACTCGGTAAATGGGGGTATTGTGAGATGAAATCTCACAGTGTTTAAATTGTGTTACTGTTTTATTTCTTTTAGCCTTATACATCGATGTTCTTTAAGCTTAAATCCATATTTATTTTTGTGCGGGCGATTTCGCTTCACCGCACATCGGCAAGTTCGCTGACGTTCGGCTGCCCCTGGCATGGGATGCTTCTCCTTTGAACTTTGTACGATTGTGATGACGTCATCGGAGCAAGCCTCTCACGGCATATGCATTGAATGGGTGGCTATCTTTTGGAGATGTGTCTATTCGCTGTGCGAGGAGCAAATTAAAATAAAGTTTTTTAAATGTTTTCTTTTGGATTTGTTTATTAAGACATTAGCTAATATTTTAAATTCTCTAATAGATTTAAATCTTTTCTTTCAGTAACTTTTGAAGTCCCCGTATTCTTACTATAAATTAAAAATTCCGTTAATTTTAAATCAGAATCTGTTTTGTTGGAGAGCTGTCATGACTTAGTTTTGGTTTTAAAAAGATCGCGGGCTCCGGCTCCGGTCTGCCGACGCCGATGAATGTGGAATCCGGTAAAGAGCTTTTGCGTAAACGATGTCTGCGATTTTTAACAACTCCTGTTAAATTATTTCTTAATAATTTCTTGATTCATGCTGCACTTTTAAACTAACTAAATAACTTGAATTAATTTATGAACGGTGACCAACGGGAAGCCTTATCTTCTCTTCTCAAGATGAAAATAAAAGATTGATGTATGCTTAAAGGTCTCCTCTTCATTTATTTTACAGACTACACGATCCAAGTAAGAAGTTTCATTTACTTCTATTTTTTTACAATTGCTGACCTCAAAGAACGAAGGGTCTTATTGCAAACATTACACAACGCATTGTAACTAAAAAGAATTCCAAATTTAAATTTTACTTTTAATTAACGGCCCATATTATGGATTATAATATATTACAAAATATTTCCATCACACATGGTAATTCAATTGATCCCGAAAATATCGCAAATTCTAGGGACTCTAAACAAACCACTTCAAAATATTTTTTGTGAACAAGGTACAAGTGTGCCCTTTTTGAAAAAAATAGGCCCTTTTTGAAAAAATGTACCCTTTTTACTTTCTTCTATCTTTACAAGAAAGTATTGGTTTCATGAAAATTTTCGAATTCCAGTTTTCGACAGATTTACACGTTTTATGGGTCCGAGATTCCAAAAAACATGTTTTTACAAAATGTCTCTCTGTCTGTATGTGACACAAATTTTGTGGGTGCTCTATCTCAAGAACTAATGCACGGAATTTTTTTAAAAAAATTATATTCAGGTAGGCCCTGATATAGATTGGTGCTGATTAGTTTTTGGTGAAAATCGCCCTGCGGGTGGTGCTGCTATGTAGCATTTTTGGAATAGTGTTCCCTTTTTGAAAAAATGTACCCTTTTTTAGAATAGTCTTCTCTTTTTTTAAATTTCCCGCCTGGTGCCCCCCCCCCCCTTTTTTTAGAGTCAATACTACATAACTTAAAATAATTACTTTGAGGAACATAATTATAATTTGTAAACTTAAGTAGTTCAACTGACATACATTAAAATATAACCTTACCCTCTAAGACGTGTTCCATTGGGCAGAACTTTTTCTACTCCTCCTAGTAATAAACATAAAATTGCTTTTTTTATATATTCATTACCATGTATTGATGGAGCAAGAGAATGAGCTAGAATCTCAAAAACATCCTGGAATAAAATAAAAAGATTAAATACGATACTTTTTTTTATATATTGGTGCATAATTTTTAATTAACAATAAAAAATGTGTTAATTTATTTAAAAATCAGTTTTTAAAAATAAAGCTGCAGATCTTTAGGAAGGATATATATATGTTTATTTAATGGATTTTAGTGTAAGCACGTGTCCATACATAAAACAGATTTTCCTTCAGATAAAAGAAGATTTTTATAAGTTATTTTTTTATTTATATTATTCAAAGAAAAGATAAAAGAAACCAAAATACACTATAATACAAATAATAAATAACTACCCCTGAAACTAAAATATACTGCTTCCAAATTAAAAATAAATAAAATGTTTCATCTATATTCAACATGCAAATAAAATAGTTTTAAAATAATTTATAAGATAGCAAAGAATACTTTTGAACTAAATTTGTCACCACTGAAATATTTTGCGCAATGCTGTTTATATATATATATATAATATACACAGTTTTACCTTGGTTAACAACGGCCTCAGATATTGACAGAATTTGTTAATTTCAAAGGCTTTTAATTAATGACTCTTGATTATCTAATTATAGAACTGTAATAAAAAGAGTCAAATGGCTCATTTAATTATAGATATATTGGCATATTAAAGCACACAAACAGAATATTTCCAACAGAGTGAAAAAATGCCCAAGCCAGGAGTTTAACCCAAGACCCTTTGACTTAAATCGTCAACACTCAACCTATTGAGCTTCTCGGACAAAAAAAAAAGCAGGCACATTTCACTCAGATAACCTTATTGGCAATAGCATCTCGTGTGCCATGTAGACAGCTTATGGAGCCCCATTAAATGATGGATGCATAGATACACTTTATTATTTTAAATTCAATCATACAGATTAGTAAAGATATCATACGGACAGAATTCCCCCCCCCCCCCAACTGGGTAAAAAAATGCCCAGCTGGTAGTCAAACCCCAAGACCTCACTCAGTTGGAAAAATTCTTTTCATATATCTTTACTAATCTGTAAAATTGAATTAAAAATAATAAAGTGTATCTATGTGTTTATTGTTTAATGGTGTTCCATTACCTGCTGTTAAAGGTCTGCAAGGGCTTGAGCTTGACTTGGCCAGCAAAATGAAGGCAAACTTTCAAACGGGCCAGGCCAGGAGAATAAAGACAAAAAAATTTTTTTTTTCGCTCTGGGCTGACAAAAACATTAAATGGGAAAGCCACACTGATAACAAAAATTAAGCAGGCTGACCAAATTTCTCAAAATAAAAAAAGCTTTTGCCAATAAGGTTATCTTGAAAAAATTCAGTTTGTACCATAGCTTTCTTCTGCATAAATCCAAGACATTTCTGAAATGTGACTTACACATTTTATAGCAGTGAATTAACAATGGACTCACAGAGACACCTCCCATCCTTCGCCAAAAAGGTAATTAAAATACTCTTTTGCATATATCTCAATGCATGCTCTCTCAAACCTTTTTTTTTTTAATTATTATTCTTGCTTTATCAACAATAGTTACCAAGTTAGAAGAATTTTTTTTTTTCAAAAATCCAGTTGCAACCTATATTTATAAAGGACTGACTTTGTTTAAATTTTACTATTTCCTAAAATTTATCGTATCTTCCATGGCTTATTGGACACACTTATCGATGCCAATGCCCTTGAGTATGTGTGACAAAACAGTCATCAATTTCACATTTTTTGAGAGATTTAAAAATCGAAAAAAAAAAAAAACATTTTTTATTATGCAATAATACTGATTTATTTATGGCAACTAGTATGATTAGCCAGTCAGGCTGACTCATACAATTTTTAGTGAAACGCAAACCCTGAAACAGGATGTTTTGAGAAAATGAAAAAGAGTTCATAATGTTGCAACAAAAAAGAATCCAAACAAATCTAAAGTTATCAGAACTCCCAATATTTTCTAATATTGTAAACAATTTTTATGTACATTATTAATATGAAGGTGGAAGAAGCAAGAAAAAGTTAATCAATACTCAATTAAATCTTAAGGATAATTGCACTTTAGAAAATGACAGCTCTGGTAAATCCAGCAGTAGATTACTGTTATAACCTAAGCATACCACTGTATTCATAAATGTATGCACACACATAACATACTTTTAATCATAAGAACTGTTTTCTATTCTTATATCATTACAGATCCATAAACCGATCAAATATTCTAATTTAAATTAAAATTTTTGGAGCACAAAACATTGGCTTAAAAGTTTAAATAAAATAGAACAATCTTTTTTGAAAGACAAATTGTTTATATATATAAATAAGAATAATGATAAACTTAAAGCAATTATGTGAAATCTCAATTAAAAGAGTTGAAACTTACTTTTTGTTTTGAAAACTTTTTGCATTTTTTCACATCATCAACAGATATTTGAGGAGAAACTTCTTTGCTTAAAAGCTGAATGTTGTTTGAAATTAGAATAGTTCTAAATAAAAATTGGAAGAAAAAAATGAAGATAAATATTTACACAAGCATTTAAAAAATATATAGACATGTGATTGATAAAAATAAAATACAGTAAACTCTGTCTAAGGCGGGATCGATCGGGACCAAGAAAATTTTCCGCAGTAGACAATATTCCGCCTTAGACAAATTTTACTCTATGTCTATGGATTTGCAGGGACTTGAAAATCCCGAGTTAGACAGATATCTGTCTTACACAGAGTCCACCTTACAGAGAGTTTACTGTACTATTAATTTGTGCACACTGACATACGGGAAACCATATGAGAAAATGTTTTCATTTTAGTGCAAAAACAAGTACTTATGAAATAAAAAATGAACTAAACATCCTTAAAATTCATGATACAACCGAAAAAATTCAATAAAGTAAAACTTCTTAATGAATTGACCATACAGATCTAAACTAAAACTGTATGATAAGAATCGTTAGTAATTCTTGCAACAAACATATGTTACATATGAGGTTGGTGATACAAATTTAAAGTTTTGTTCTTTACTTAATAAACGTTAATTTCATAAAATATGTTATTCATCAAACACACACATGAAAAAAAATAAAAAAAACATGTACTAGGAAATATGCAGAATGAAATTTGTTTCAACAATAGCATACAATGAAATGGGATCGGTATAGAGAGGTAATTTTATCTACAAAATCACATTTTGATTAACGCTACTTTTATCTTATATTAAAAATAATTTAAAATGTTACAACTGTTTGTTAAAAAATGAATATTTGCTTGCAATAGCATTTTAAAAGTTGTAACATTTTGAGCTGATTTAATAATATATATATAATATATATTAGGGTGGTCCTTAAAAAAATAACTTTTAAAATTTCTATGAGGCACCCTTCTATTTTGTTCTATGTATAAAATAAAGACTTCCACAAAAATTTCAAATTTTTAAAACATTTTTTAAGGGTCGCTACCAAAGTTTGAATATTTAGAAAAAAATTAAAAATTGACATATTTTGTAATTTAATAATATATTATTAATACAAATCCATAGTCATTGCCAAATTGAATCATGGTATGATATTAGGTTGTAAAGACTGCCATTTGTTTCAAGTTTCAACATATTTACGCAGCCTATTGTCTAAACACAGACAGGAGTATTTCATGTCTACACTCTATTTCACCTCAACTTGTTAGCATTGTGAAAGTTAGAGAATCTAACATTCCACCTTGAAAAATAGTTCTCAGGTTTTTTTAAATCTTAAATAACCAAAATGCGTAGGAATTTATAAGATAATGTTTATAAATTATAGAATTTGATTTTTTTTATATTCGTAAAATGTACTAAATGGTCATATTCGTTTCAAAAGCAAAGCACAAACTTAAAAAAAGAGCTTTCGGCAAGCGTTCTTTTGACCGTTCACTAGGATTGCAAAATTTTAGAAGACATTTCAGGATCTGAAACTGTAGAAATTCCCATTCTGTAGATTACCCATTATTATTTCAGGTAAAGCTATTGACCAGTTACTTGCTGTTCAAAAATTTCAATCAGGAACAGGTGAGGCAATAACTTCTGCTGTTAACGAAACATTGGATTTGTGGGGATTACAAGCAAGCAAAATGTATGATTTTTGATATAACCTTTGTTAATACCCGATTATCATGAGAAGCTTGTGCTCCTCTCGATTAGAATATGATCAAAGAAATGATTTGGCTTGCCATCATCACATCTTTGAAATTATGCTTGAGGAAGTTGTTGTTAAGGTTCTCGGAGTTCCAAGCGGACCAGACATACTGTTATTCAAATGATTTAAAATTTCGTTGATGTCTATCGATTATGGCGTATTTCAAACTCCCATAACTGACAATTTAATCTATGAAAAAAATAACACATAATGCGTCAGAAATTACGGAATTTGCTCAAAATAATCTTAATGATTTTACAATGAAGGGACGATTACAAGCTATAATGCTTGCCATAATTTTCTTAGGAGGAGTTCCAGAAAGAGGTTTTATATTAGAGCCCCAGGTGGCTGCATCGGGTTCCATTAATGGTGAAGACCACATAATCGCTCAAGGTTTATTTATTTAGAGATCAGCTTAATCTCTCTAAGCAGGAAGAGTTTGCTCGGTTTTAGTGAAAATCTACATTCACATCTGGTATCAGGCTCAATGATTTATTGTTCCTGAAGAACTTGAAAAAAGACGAAAATGTAAATGAAATCATTTC
The DNA here is from genome assembly GCA_963932465.1 of Maratus speciosus. Classification (NCBI taxonomy): domain Eukaryota; kingdom Metazoa; phylum Arthropoda; class Arachnida; order Araneae; family Salticidae; genus Maratus; species Maratus speciosus. Next base: position 424,200,952 of record OZ010789.1, on the reverse strand, counting down.
TTTGGGTGCTTTGACGAAGTTCCTAGGACATTTCTGTATTTCACAGAAGAACTAGTTGCTTTTGAATTTTTCGATGATAATGTCTTTTTTGAAAGTAAAAGAAAAATGGTGCATGCTTTGAAAAATGAAGAAAATTGTGAACACTTGAAACGTACACGTGCTGATCCTGATGTCATTCTCTAAAATGACTTGCAAGATTTTCAACAAGCACTCTGAGGTTTCTTTTTAAATTATGGATTTACCTTCAGACTTTTTTGAAATAGATGTGACTAATTGGAATGAAAATGAATCCTACAAAACATGTAAAACACTAGCGACTTCAGTCAAAGTTGTTAATGAATAAGCTGAAAGTGGAGTAACACTCATGGTGTTATACAATAAACTTCATACAAAAGATAAAGAACAAAAACAGTATTTCAAGGATGTGATATGGCAATCCATACCATTTCTTTGTTCATATTCTGTTCCAGAAGAACACAAGCTTCTCTTGATAATCCGATATTAACATAGGTTGTATCAAAAGTCATACATTTTACTTGTTTGTAATCCCCAAAACTCCAATGTTTCGTTATCAGCAGAAGCTATTGCCTCAGCTGTTCCTGATTGAAATTTTGGAACAGCAAGTAACTGGTCAATAGCTTTACCTGAAATAATAATGGGTAATCTACAGAATGGGAATTTCTACAGTTTCAGATCCTGAAATGTCTTCTAAAATTTTGCAATCGCAATGAACAGTCAAAAGAACACTTGCCGAAAGCTCTTTATTTAAGTTTTATGCTCTGCTTTTGATACGAATATGGCCATTTAGTAACAACATATTACAAATATAAAAAAATCAAATTCTAGAATTTATAAACATTATCTTATAAATTCCTACGCCTTTTAGATATTTAAGATTAAAAAAATAATGGAGAACTATTTTCAAGGCAGAATGTTAGGTTCTCTACTTTTCGCAATCCTGCGAAGTTGAGATGAAATAGAGTGTAGACATGAAATACTCCTGTCTGCGTTTGGACAATAGACCGCGTAAATGTGTTGAAACTTGAAACAAATGACAATCTTTACAACCTAATATCATACCATGATTTAATTTGGCAATGACTATGGATTTGTATTAATAATATATTATTAAATTACAAAATATGTCATTTTTAATTTTTTTTCTAAATATTCAAACCTTGGTAGCGACCCTTAAAAAATGTTTAAAATTTGAAATTTTTGTGGAAGTCTTTATTTTATACATAGAACAAAATAGGAGGGTGCCCCATAGAAAATTTAAAAGTTAATTTTTTAAGGACCACCCTAATATATATATATAGTGTTCAAAATCCTTGGTGGTCTGCTGGTTCGAGACCACCAAAAATTCAATCAGACCACTAATTTGAAAAATTTAGTGGTCTGCAGTAGGTAACCTTTCTTCCTTCTTTGACAGGTAAATGTAAATTTTCCCGTCCCTGAGAAAACCGCAACCAAACACAAATCACACAATTTTATTTTATTAAAATAATAATCAGGGGCTGCGCCATTCGCCAAATGCGAATACATCATGAAATTGGCGAGAAAAAAATTATAATGGCGAAAAAGTTGGCGAAAGATTTTTTTGGGGACTCTTTTGTTGTTGTAATCATGTTTTGGAACGTAAATGAATCTCCATTTTTAGCACGAATTCGGTTCGCATACAGCCGTATTTCCAGTCCCGAAAATTTTAAAAAATCGGTCACCCAGTCCGAAAATTCAGACATAAATATATCACAGAAGAATTTCGCAAGAAAAATAAACAATTTGATCAAAGAATCGAGAAAACAAACACAAATTTCGCCAAAAGATCATGGAAAAACGTGAATATCGTACAAGGATCACGGGGCAGCGAGTTTTTTTTCAAAGAATCGCAGGGAAAACGGTAATTTTGTCAAAGGATCACGGTAAAATGTAAATTTCATCCAAAGGATCACGAAAAAAAATGCAAATTTTATCAAAAGATGGTGAAAGAATGCCAAATTTCGTCAAAAGTCGCTAAAAACCCCTCAAATTTCGTTAAAAGATCGTGTAAAAATGAAAATTTCATCAAAAGATCACGAAAAAATGCAAATTTCGTCAAATACAGTAAATTCTGTCTAAGGCGGACTCTGTATAAGCCGGAAATCTGTCTACCGCAGAAATTTTTTCAAGTCTCGGCGAACCCATAGAAAATTACATTAATTCATGCTGCATAAGGCGGAATCTGTCTGACGCGGAAACGGAAAGGATTTTAAGGTCCCACCGAAACCAAAATTTTGTATAAGGCGGAAAAAGGTTAATTTAAAAATGAAAAGCGTTTTGTTTATTAAACTTTAAAACTGATAAGTCAAATAACTCAATGTCGAGCATGTTAGCTAAAATTCATTAAGCTTTTAAAAAAGTTAATTCAAAAGAACAGAAACTTTAAATTTTAAGGAATTTATGCTTATGCCATTTTTTCATATGCAAAATTGCATCTAAAAGTTAATATTTCTAGTAAAATGAACATTTATGAAAATGATTACGTATTTTCGAAAGTACAATATATTATGTACTTTAAGATTGTACTCAAATTCAAGATTATAGCGTTCTTTCTCATTCTCGAAGTTTTTTTTTTTTTTTTTTTTGGTGTGTATAAACTTCCAATATGAAAGTATTACAGCAGTACTAAGAAATTGAATAAAGTTTCTCATTTATCTTTAAAAAGACAAAGGATCTTTCAGAATTTCAGTTTTCAACCGATTTTCTAGTCAGGAGAATCAATAAAAGATCGTCATCTTCCAGGGATTTTTTTTTGGGGGGGGGGGGGAAGCTTTTTTGCATAAGCCGGAATATTGTCTACCACGGAAATTTTTCTCAGTCCCGACTGATTCCGCCTTAGACAGAGTTTATTGTATAATGAAAAAACGCAAATTTTGTCAAAAGATTGCGAAAAAAAAGCACACATTTCGTCAAAAGATCATGAAAAAAAAAAGTTTAATTTCATCAAAAGACCGCGAAAAAACACTAATTTCGTTAAAAGATCGTAGAAAAATGGGAATTTCGTCAAATGGCTGCCGAAAGAACGCACAGTGCCCGGAGGATATACCCCACCTCCTTCCCGTCCTCTGTGTAACTTTTCAAAATTTATTTTTCTACTTGGAATTACCCCTGGCATGTACATGAAGATCCAAGAGAAATAAAAATATGAATAAAATCTTTTATTATTCTTAATATAATAAAAACTATATTAGGAGAAGTTTTTTTTTAATAATTAGATAATTAAATTATTTAAAAAACTCCTTTTAAAAATTATTATTATAAGGTTATTAAAAAGTAAACTATGATAATAATCTTTAAAAAAAGTTTTCCTTTAACTGTTTGCATTTTCTTCTTTGTTTTGTACATTTAATGAAATAATTTAATCCCTATAAATATTTCTTGCCATAGCTTAGAAGCAGTGTTGAATTCAGGGTGGCCTCTCCAGAAGATTTGAGAATTTGTGTTTTCAATGGTCAAAAAGTGCAATCCCCCCCCCCCTTCCCCGAGCCACAGAAATGCCCCTGGAGAAAAATGTCTGAATTCAACACTGCTTGGAAGGAATTATCGAATTCTATGGTTAGAATACTGCCTCATCAAGTTTGCAGTTCCTTTATGGCTTGTGCTAAAAATTTATTCGATATTTGTGTTTCAGTGGTCCAAAACTTTTTAAAGCACGTAATTTTATTAGTTATATATCTGATTTTTGTTTGAACATAATTTTTTTACATATTCTAAAAATGTGTTTAAAAATAAGAGGAAAACAAAAATTCTTTTTATAAACTTGTGATTACTAAAATACGATTTTTATTTTTGTGTGGAGTAATAAATTCTAATAAAAAATACAAATGTGTGCAGTATTTGAACACACAGCAGCTGTAATATGAAGGGGAATATGCTTTTTTACCCATTGATAATGTCAGGGCTGAAAGGGTTATAATGATAATTATATATATATACAGTCTACTCTCTGTTTAACGTCGCTCTACTTAACGATGATCTCTATTTAAGGATGATATTTTGCAGTCCCGGCTCCTTTAAGTAAAAAAATCTCTATTTAAAGACGAAATTGTTTCTATTTAACGACGATTTTCACGTAGATTTTTTTTCCCGATCCCTTTAAACATGTTAAATGAGGAAACTTTCTCTGATATGAAAAATGAGTTTTCATGCAATTCAGATGAGTATAGATAAAGGAGAAGGGCGTAATAAACTTTACCTATGTGACAAAGACGTTTTATCAACCGACTTCAGAAGTTTATGAAGACATCGCAAATGAAAATGCAACTTTAGATGCAGAAGATGGCGATACAAAAAGCAAGACACCACCTCCTTCTTATTCAGATGCGAATTCTTCCCTGGATATTCTTCACCAGTACATTGTTTCATGAAATATGGAAGATGACTCATTCAACCTTCTTGAAAAGCTTGAAGCAAGGGTACTTAAAACTAGACCACTATTGAAACAATCTACACTTTTTGATTTTTTAAAAACTTAATTTGTTTAATTAAATGTATTATAAATATTTCTATTGTACTTTAAGTAACATTGTATACTGTAATGTTGTTTCTGTATGCAGTATAATTAATGCAATTTGTATTTGTGCAATAAAAGTATGTAATATATATCTGTATCAATAAAAATGAAAGAAAGAAAGAAAACATATAATAAATTTAAATAAATAAATAAAACATTTCTAAACACGCCAATATATTGAGAAATGTATTGATAGTCCTAAGCCTGTAAACTGTGAAGGGAAATGTTTTTCAAACATTATTTTTCCACAAATTCTGTTTAAGGACGATCTCTATTTAAGGACGAATTTTCGAGGGTTTCTTGAAAGTCATTAAACAGAGAGCCAACTGTATATTATATATATATGTTGCATTATTCCAACACTGGAAGATTTTTCTAGTTGAAATGAAGTAACTGGCTGTCACGATATAAGCAGTGGATCACATCCAGCAGTAATAGAGTAGTATAAGTTGTCAGAACAGGTAAATTCGATCCTATTGTACTAGTATAACGAAAACTGGAATCCTGTCGTGTTTAAGACTATGACATTGACATTATCTGATGATTTGGAAGTTGTATCAGTTGACGAGTGAAGGCCATGGAATACATTTTTCCGTGAAAGTTTCCCCAGAAATAATGGAGACAAAACGTAAATTCAGCTCAGCATTTTATTTAAACATCTTTCGGCGGCACAGTTTTTACCAAGAATATTAGCCATTGCTTCATAGCAGTAATTTAGGTATGAACAAAGTTGTAGATAATCGAATATGTGGACGGTGACCAAGAGGGGGGGGGTATGAAAAATGGAAATACCACTAAAATCTGCTGAAACACAGTGAGCATCGGCTTTTTGTGTGTCAAGTTTAGGAATACAAATATGACATAGGTCGCGCTCTCAACCAATTAATAATTAAGAATACCACGCTATGGAAATAGTACTGACAGAGCGAGTGGATGAATTAGAAGGTAAAAAGGATAACACCGGAATATGCGCGGGAAAATAAAATGGTTGCTAAAAGAGCATTCTAAAAGAAAAAAGATCAGAAATGGAACATTTAATTTAAGAATAGTACTGTACTAAAAGTGTAATATTTAAGTAATTTAGACAAGTGAGACATTAAATTAAAGGGAATTTAACAGAATTAACGAGAGATTATTTAAGAAATAAGGATTTAGTGAATATAAAGTAGTAATTTAGAATAAGATAAGGAAATCACAGAATTAGAGCTAATAATGTAACATATATATATATACCGGGTGTCCCAAAAAGGACTGACTGATTTTAAAATTCAATAACTTGCAAACGGTGACAGATATTAAAAAAATTCTTGCAGGAGGGTTATGCATAAGGTCAAAAGTTTTATTACAGTGATTTTCAATTTTAGTTCGATTTACAAACAATAGATGGCGCTGTAAGCAATAGTCGCTAAATACAGGCTCGATTTTTGGTCCTTTATCTTGTTCCATGCAGAAAAAGGAGATGGAAATGTATTATCCGGGCCACGAAGTACCAAAATTCGAGCCTCAATTTAGCGACTATTGCTTACAGCACCATCTATTGTTTGTAAATCGAACTAAAATTGAAAATCACTGTAATAAAACTTTTGACCTTATGCATAACCCTCCTGCAAGAATTTTTTTAATATCTGTCACCGTTTGCAAGTTATTGAATTTTAAAATCAGTCAGTCCTTTTTGGGACACCCGGTATATATATGATATATATCTATATCATATATGTATGTATAAATACTATAATATATGCATATATACTTTTGGCTGATAATAGATAAATTGGCTAATGATTTTCAAATTTGGCTAATAGTCTTAATTTTTTAGCACGGTCTCTGATAATAATAATAATAAATTGCATTAAAAAACCTCTAATTTTACAGTTTTTGTTTATGTACTGTTTAATTTTTAACAAATTATAATTTTACATTTTATTATGCTGAAAATTTTGGGTAGCTGCAAAGGAAGTTTGGTTTACATTCTACAGTGTTGAATTCAGAGAAGGGGGGGGGGGGGCATTTCCTCCAGGTGCAATGTCATCCTCCTGGAAGATTTGAGATTTTGGGATTTCAATGGTCAAAAAGTGCAATTTTCCTCACGGAGAAAAATGTCTGAATTCAACACTAATACTCTAGGAGGCGGGGTGGAGAGTCACTCAAAGGGTTAAAGAGGCTTAATAGAGTTTTATATAGAGGGCCAGTGATAATGACTGCAGACCAGTAAACTTTCATGCTTATAGGTCCTTGGGACCAGTGACTTTTTTTTTTTTAATCGATTCTACCACTGATATATATATTAATCAGAATGGGATTTTATGAACAATGTTATCCTGTTTGGTAATAATCTATATTTATAAGAAGTCATTTGAAAATAAACTGCCATAGCCTTTGATAGTAATCTATATTCATAAGAAGTCATTAGAAAGTAATTTCCATAGCTTTTGAGAGAAAAAATTGTTCAATAATATTTTATTTTATGAATTAATAATAAATTATGTTCATAAAATATATTCATACCGAAATGTGCCAGTAGTATATCCCATTTTTTTGTTGGGAAGGCAGCGAAACATGCCAACAACCTGCACACGGTCACCAGGTTTACAGGCATCTACCAAATCATTATCAGCAATAATGTCGACTGTTCTAGGAAGCTGGCCAGCAGGAGCTTTTTCCGGCATCTCTTGAATAGAAAATGTTTGATGATTTTTATAAACAGATAAACCATATTCAGTCTCTAGAAGGTTACCGTCTTCATCCTGAAAATAACAGACCATATAACACATTTGTTAGGAGGTGAAATGAAGGTGTTTTTAACAGATCCAGGGCTCCCAACACATTTTAGTCTCTTAAAAGGGGGAAAGGGGACCATTTTTATTTTAAAAGGGGACTTTGGTGGACCATTTATATTAAAAAGGGGGGTTTTAGGGGACCATGTCTAAAAAGCACAGAGTTTTCCTAAATATACAAGCAAATTTTTAAAAATTACCCCCAAAAATATGTTAATTGGTTATCTTTATAAAGATGGGTCACTAAAAAGTACACTCAGCTAAATATTCTACTGCAAAAAGATAGGAAGTATTCCAACATTCTATAAGTAAGTATGAAGTTTTTAATTTAAATTGATGCTTTATTAAGGGAAGACAAGCTGGGCGCAATCCTATGGGAAATATGTGAGCTTTAAGACCTGTTTTCTCGGAAACAACCTGACCGATTTTGATGAAATTTGGAATCCATTTCACTGGATTATGCTCAAGACTTATGGTAGACAGTTTTATTCCGCCACAATTTTTTTTTGTATTTTAGAACAATGGCAATTTTTCAGAAATTTTATTAAATTTTTTAAAAACTGTCTGCCACGTATGTATGCTGTTATCTTATATTTATACTCTACCACAAAAAAAATATATATGTATATCATAATCGCTCGAGTACTTTATGAGATAATGGGATTTTTACCTGAAAAATATGATTTTTCAGGAGATCCAAGAAACATAAATATTCACAATTCTCACTCTTTGCGAATGACAAATTGAGTTTTCTGATTACATATCGATAGAACAGACTTTGGGAGTGTCGATAGTCAGACAAATCAAATGTTTGTACACCTTTTTAAAACCTTCTTATTGTTCAATCAAAAGATGCCAACTTTTTGTGGTTTGTTTTGTGTTGAACTGTGACTTGTATTTTTTGAACTTGCACTTTGTGTTACAAAATAACAAAGCCGAAAAGTGTTTTTGAGGGAAGACAAGAATATGTGCAATCATAGGGAGGAAATGTGAGCTTTAAGACCCATTTCCTCAGAAACTACCAGACCGATTTTGATGAAATTCGGAATCCCTATTCACTGGATAATGCTCAAGGCTTATGGCAGACAGTTTTTTGTTCTGCAACTAAAACTTCTTACTTTAGAGCAATCGCAATTTTTCAGAAATTTTCTATTTTCAGAAATATTTTTTTCTGAAACTAATTAAAATATTTTAAAACTGTCTACCACATATGATCTTATTTTTGTACCCTACCAACAAAATTTTTTTTATCGAAATCACTCAAGTACTTTAGGACTTAATAGGGTTTTTAGCTGAAAAGTACAATTTTTCGAAAAGCTATAAAACTTACACACTTCTAATTTGTGTGAAGTTCTTGCAATGTTTTATCAAACACATGAATTAAAGAATATATAAACACTTGGATGAAGTGTAGTTACATATAATTAATAAATGAGTATAAAATGCTAGAGTAAAATTAATGTGAGTGGGTGCGGCGTCCCAGTCATGTCTTTCCTTAGTGTGAGTAGGTGTAGTGTCCCAGTCTTGTTTTCCCTTGAATTTTTATAATTATTTCTAATGGTCAGAAAAAAATTGGGCATACCAATGGATTCAGGAAGGCTCAAATTTTTTTTTTAGCCAATAAAAGAATATCATTTTTTTCAAAGAATTTCACTGATGTCTCCCCTTATTATTTATAACAGCAAAAAAATATGAACACTAAAAATTAATGCATCTAAGAAAATATCAAATCAATTGTTAACAGAGTAGCACACTAGCAATTACAAAGTATAGAGCATTTCTTCGAATTTAATTCTGAGTAACAGTGATCAATGAATAAATAAAAAGAAAAGTGCCCAGTTAAACTAATGGCATTGAGCTCACAGGCTATTCACATTAATTGTAAAGTATACTCTTATTTCAAAGAATAATGCCCCTCGAAAAATAAGTTAAGGGGAGTTAGTTTTCCCCACTGTTTCACATCTTTATACTTCACCAATGAGCCTCCAAATCTCATCAGGGAAGCACCTTATCAGAATAAAACTGTATACCAAATTTGAACAAAATCGGGTAGAAAAATCCATTTATCAAAATTAAGGGGGGGTATTGGCCTCCCGTGCCCCCCTTTAGACTTAAACAATGAACCTTCAAATCTAATCAGGGAAGTTTGCAATCAGAATTAACCGGTATACCAAAATTTGAAGAAAATCTGATAATTCTGCACGAAAAACCCATTTACCTAAGTTGGGGGGGGGTTACCCCCCGTTCCCCCTTTATACTTAACCTATGAACCTTCAAAACTAATCAGGGAAGCGCCTTATCAGAATGAACCCAGAAAAAAAATTTGAAACAAATCTGATATTTCTATCAAGAATTATCGCCATACATACATACATACAGAATCGGCAGGCAAATTAGCTCTCAGGCTTTGATAGCCTGTGAGCTCAAAAAGCACAGCATAACAGCCCCTCCTGTTGAGTATTAAAATTAGATTAACTATTGATTAGATATTGTTAATTGTTATACTCAAACATAAAATTTAGTTCCTTTGTACTATCCAATAAAAGCTGAAATAAGCTATAATGTTCATTGGAAAAAGCATAGTAACGCAACATTAGGGTTAGCTGAGTGAATTAGTCTTCCAGATTCGCCCATGATGGCTCAGTAGGTAGAGTATTGGTGGCTCCAGCCAAGACATCCCTGGTTCGAATCCTGTCCTGGACTTTTTTCCCCCATTTGGAAATTTACAACTGATATGATTTATTTACCAATTGAATAATTGTATTAAAAATTAATCTAATAAAGATAGAGGTTTGTCTATGTGTCTTTGTGCTGACGAGATTGCTGTGCATAGAGCTATAAGATTCGGCAAGAAGGTAGCTGTGTGTCTAAAGTTATGCACATAGAAGCCAATTTTTGGACTTTGAGTAGTTTTTTAATGTAATTTTTAGCCTTTGTTCATGTTTTATGGATATTTTTTCAAATTTGTAAAAGGAATCTGGTTTAGTTTTTTTAGCAGAATGTAGTAAATTTTGTCCTCTTTACAATAAAGTTTATTTGGAATTTATACAGTAAAATTTTCCCAATTATTTCATTGTTTTTTGGCATTTTGCAGTGATTTTTCGATATTTATAAAATAAATTCAGTTTCAAACTTTTAACCCTAATGTAGTAAATTTTGTCTTTCCACGATTACATCCTCTGGTTTAAATTGTTGGCAGTTAATAAATTTTAAAAAAAAATTCACATCCCGCAAGGATTTTTTTCCCCCCATTTGTGAAAAAATTCCGGATACAATGTTTTAGCCCTACTATAGTACATTTTGACCTCTGATTTTCTGGATTTTTATGCAGTGACTTTTTCGCACTAGTAAATGGGATACAGTTTCAATTTTTTAACCCAATTCAGTAAATGTTGTCCTCTTTTCAATAAAGCTTATTACAGCATTTTTTTAATTTTTTTACATTCATAAAAGGATTCCAGTTTCAATCTTTTTGCAGAACTTATTAAATTTTGTCCTTTTTTCAATAAAATTGAATTGCTATAGCAATTTTTGAATTTTCTGTGTCTCTTTTTTTTACATTATATGGTGATTTTTTTAAATTCGGTTTCAAACTTCTAGCTTAACTTGTGTCCTCTAACTTGAATTTTTAGTGATTTTTAATGAGATATTCAATGCATATTTTAACATCTTTTCACATTGTGCGGCAATTTTTTGACATTCATGATAAGAATTCCAGTTACAATGTTTTAGCTTGCTACAGTATAACACAAATTTTGAACTTTTGTGATTTTTAGAGTTTTGCGGCGATTTTTCTACATTAGTAAATTTTTTCCAGCCACAAAAAGAGGACTAAGGGGACCAAAATGCATAAAAGGGAACTAAAGGGGACCATTTTCCAAAAAGGGGACTTTTGGGAGCCCTGCAGATCAAAATAAGAGTTGAGGTAGTTTTCTTTTTTTTTTTTTTTCCTTTGTTATTTCATCAGAATCAAAAGGGATGATAGAAACATTTACATAAGATTAAGTAAAATACAACAAAAATGTGAACTAAATGTTCTTAATTTATTATTAATATTATGAGATCACAAATAAATACAAAAAGTTATTCAAGACTATTTCATAATAATTTCAGCTAGGTTTAAATACTTACCAGATTTAAACCTGAAATTTAATAAAAGGCATGTTTTTTTTTTTGTTTTGTTTTTTTACAAAGAAATAAAAGGGTATTATTTTATATATTTCCTTTCAAGTGAGGCTGGATGCATGCCATTTTAGTTCTATATCAATGATTTTTTAGCTGTTTTCTATCTTCATTCACAAAAGTCATAAATCAAGATAGCGAAGTTACGTTCTCATCTCCGATGCTTGATGATGAAGAATATTCTGCAGATGCTTCTAGTGTATTATTAAATTAATCAAATTAAGATAGCAATGAATTCATAATAGTAATACAAATGAACATATTTTTTACTTCTTTAAAAACCCAATGACAGTAAATCTTAAGACTTGGAATACATATACCGTCGAATTTGTTTAATATGAGCGAGCTGAAATGAACAGTTTGCACTTTAACAATAGTTCATCATACCAGGCATGAAAGTGGAAAATGAGAAAAAAGGTGGAAATTTTTTCCATCTATACAATGGCGCCAAACCCTTAAGTCACATTTTAACAGATAATTATACAATAAAATTAAATATAACTATACATTTGATTCCTATTTTCTTTTGGAACTTAAAAAAAGCATTAAAAATGCTAAAGATGTAAATCCAAATATATCTGATCATGTGAAGTAGAGTCGTTAATTTTTCAAAACCAATATCATTCTTAATTTTTAAAACCTAAAATAAATTTCATTCTAGAACGGCACTTTAAACAACTTTATTTACATGCATTTTAGATGCTTGTATAATATAGGGTCACCTTTGATTTGATGGCTCTTTTGCGCAGCAATTCAAAATGATTGAGTAGACAAAATGCCTGATTATTAAATTTTCCAGAGCCCCCCCCCCCCCCCCCCCCCCTCTTATTATCCTTCCAGACTTTCTTTGCATTTTTGCATCAATCCAGAGAACATCCAAAATAGCTTTAAAAAAAGTGGAATTCTTCCTATAGGAGGAACTCTTTCATGCCTGATCATACAAAGTGTATAACAATTTTCTTGCTTTTTACAAGCAACAAAAGCAGGATCACACCTGATATGAACAAAACATCTACTCAATTCAATATGATTTTTTGCAAAACATAGAATAGAATTAAGAAAGAAATTCCTTTCTTACTGAAAACTGCCACCTCTAAAGGATATTTCTACATTAATAATTATCTTTCAAAGCATAGTAATTTATCAGTTTTGCAAGACAGAATTTCTAACTTCAATCAGACCCCTATCCAAGAGAATGTAAGGAATGTCTTGAAAGAAGGGTGAGACAAGTGCCTTTCAAATATTATCCCTTTGTAAGATTTACAACTGAGCAATGGAAAGGAAGGAACATAGAATAAAATCTTTATTTGACTCTTTCTTTAAATGCGAACTTTTGGTCATATTATCCAGCCTTTCCATCTCTCTTATTTCCCTGTTAAAACGAAAAGGATATGTGAAATCATTAGCTTGAAAATTGTACCGAGTATTACAATGTTAGTCGAGTTTTTCCCAGAAGAATGGAACCAAACAATTACATTACTGTACTCTCTTCATGTCCTTTAGAATTACTATTTCTGTTAGAAAATGCTCTTTTGTTTTCAAGAACATCCACCAGATGGCAGCATCAGACAATCTTTTTTATTTGATCTACTGTGACAAACACTCAGTTCAGTGAGTGTTACTTCTTCCCTTATAGCAGTTGGCAGCAAAATGCTGCTTGATTAAAAAAATCCAATAATATTCCAAAGAAATATAATATGATAAAAAAAAACTGCAACAAGCCATAGTTCAAAGTATTTCTTTGTGTTTGTAAATAGTCTTATACATCTATTTTGTTTTATTGTGAAATGTGATCCGTATTTTGACCAGCATATATATTATTCTAGTGTATTCAATCTTCTAATAAATGTTTTTTGTTCATCCAAAGAAGAGTATATTTCCATTGAAACACATCAAAACATAAAGGTAAAACTTTTAACTTTTTTTTATTGTTTACCTATTGAGGAATTTCGTATTCATGCCTTCCATATGGTTTCTAACAGTTGATTATGAGACTGAAGTTATCTCAATTTTAAATATAATAATATGAAAGAAGAAAATATAATATAATTAAATTCAAATAAATAATTATTTTCTGAATGTTGGTATTTTTCACAAGTGAATGATATAAAAGAAAATTCAAAGAATTGTTCTTATTTTGAAACCAAAAGTATTGTGTATTGATACGAAAAGAAATTATTTTTATTTTGCCAGTTTCTTATTGAAATTTTATTATACAAGTTGCAAATGTAAATTTATGTTTTAAACAAAGAATTGAACATTTAAGAACAGTTTTTCTGAAATCAAAAGTAACTTCAAAAATTGTTCTCAAGAATTTTATTCTGTTCTTATTTCATCATTAGCATTATATTTGAGTTTATAATTGTTGTTTTGATGTATTAATAAGAGAAAAAGTTTTATTTTCTGAGAAATAAGCAAATATTATTATATCATAATGTCTAGTATTAAAGAATCTCATTATGTTGATAAATTAACTGATGACAACTATTCAGTTTGGAAGTTTAAAATAGAGCAATTGTTAATCAAAGAAGGTCTGTATGATGTTGTATTTGAACCTAAAAAGGAAAATGATGATAATTGGGTAAAAAATGATAGAAATGCTAGGGCATTAATTTGTTTAAATATCTCAGATTCACAAATTGTTCATGTCAGACATGCTAAAAGCGCTAAAGAGACATATGATCAATTGAAATCTGTTCATGAAAGAGTAAATTTAACAAATAAACTTTATCTTCTTAGGAAGCTGTATTCCATTAAATATAATGAAAGTATTAAAATGCAGGATCATATTAATTCTGTCTTAGAATTAGCAGAAAAATTAAGAAGTATAGATGAAGTAATACAAGATGATAATTTAATAGCTATTTTGCTCTGTTCCTTACCAAATTCTTATAGTACCTTTATAACTGCTATTGAAAGTAAATATGAAACAGATTTATCATTAAAATATGTTCAAAACAAATTAATTGATGAGTATCTTAGAAGAGTTGAAACTAAACAAATTTCAACAAAATTTGAATCTATTGCTTTAAAGGGTAATAGGGATAAACCAAAGCATTTGAATAAGCAGAAATTTTGTTCTCATTGCAAAAAGAATAATCACAACCGTGAAGATTGTTTTCACTTAAAGGGTAATAATACTAACAAAACAAAACCAAATTTCACCCAAGATAGATCACGTCAACAGTTTAAAAAACCAAACAATTTCTATGCCTCTAGTGCTAGTCAAAATGAAAATCTATTAGATTCTCAAAACTATCATGAATTAATGGAAGAATCAAATTCTTCGAGTTTTGTTATGAAATCTCAACAAAATGGAAATAAAAACAAAAATTTGTCTTTTGTTATTGATTCAGGTGCGTCTGTTCATTTAGCTAATTCCTTGGAACTGTTCTCAGAATTAAAAAGTTCGAATAAAGATACAATTACAATTGCTAATGGAACTAAATTAACTGCAAAGGGAAAGGGTAAATGTACTTTTAATATTGAAACACTTAATGGTCAAACAAATAGAGTTACATTGGATCATGTGCTTTATGTTCCCGAGTTGGATAGTAATTTATTATCTGTCCAGTCTTGTACTGAGAAAGGTTTTGTTGTAACATTTAAAGATGATATACGTTTAATTAAAAAGGGCAACATCTTAGTTGCAGATGCAAAAGCTGATGAGGGGTTATATAGATTAAAAATAATACCTACAAATGAAAAGGTATATAGTGCTTCAGAAATATTACCCGTTTGTTCTAATGTTAACTGCATTCTAAAATGGCACCAAAGGCTGGGCCATAGAAATTTGGAATCCATCAAGAAAATTCAAAAGGATGATTTAGCTTTAGGTATTACTGTGAATAATTGTTCTCATAATACTGAATGTTCAAGTTGCATAAAAGCTAAGTTAACAGAAAAATCATTTCTAAAAGAAACGCAATACAGAAGTAAAAAACCACTTGATTTGATATACAGCGACGTATGCGGTCCTGCAGAAACAAAAAGTATGGGATCAAAAAGATATTTCGTTACATTTATTGATGATTACTCTCGTTATACACAAGTATATTTTATTTCTTCTAAAGATGAAGTATTTGATAAATTAAAAGAGAAGTATTTGATAAATTAAAAGAGTATGTTGCATCAACAACAAACAAATTTAGATTGAAGATTAAATCCTTGCGTAGTGACAATGGAACAGAATATTGCAACGAATCTGTCAAAGACTACCTTAAAAACTTAGGAATAAATCATGAAACAACGACGCCATATTCACCGTCCCAAAATGGAGTCGCAGAAAGAAAGAATCGCTCGTTTATTGAAATGAGTAAAGCCATGCTTATAAATGCTAAATTGCCAAAAACATTCTGGGCAGAAGCCGTAGCTACAGCAGCCTACTTACAAAATAGATTACCCACAAAATCAACTGAAAAGACACCATATGAACTGTGGAATGGGCATAAGCCAAATTTGAGTCACCTTAAAGTATTTGGATGCAAAGCATATGTGTATGTTCATAAACAGAAGAGACAAAAATTTGACGAAAAAGCCACTGAAGGAGTCTTTGTTGGTTACGATTTAAGAAGCAAAGGATACCGAATTTATATAGGCGGTAGAAAAATGGTGATTAGCAGAACAGTGAAGTTTTTTGAAAATATGAACTGTGAAAATATCTTTAAAGAAAATCCTGAAGAGCGAATCTCAGATTTAATGCACTTCAATTTTTCAGAAGAAAATCTTGAAAATGATAGTGAAGCTATCCAAATAAAAAATACTGCAGAAGAAATAAATACGAATGAAAAATCAGTAGATAGCCCAACAACTGAAGAAAGTGAAGATAATTTCCAGAGAAGAATATCTAACAGAGAGACTAAAGGAATTCCACCAGAAAGATATTCTTACAAAACTGAAGACAGTTGTTCCAAAAATCAAGATCCTGAAACTTTTAAAGATGTTTTACAATTACCAGTAAAAGATCAACAGAAATGGTTTCAAGCTATGAAGGAAGAATTTAACTCTTTAAAGGAAAATGAAGTGTTTGAGCTTGTTACTTTACCCAAAGGCAAGCACGCCATTGACTGTAAATGGGTTTACAAAACAAAACGTAATGAAAATGGAGAAGAAATAAAATGCAAAGCACGATTAGTTGCCAAAGGTTTCGCTCAAAAATTAGGCACTGATTATGATGAAACCTTCTCTCCTGTCGTCAAACATACAACTATTAGAGCTTTTCTGACCTGGGCAGCTTATCATAAAGCCAGAGTATTTCAAGTAGATGTTAAAACAGCCTTTCTACATGGTAAACTAGATAATGAAGAATTATACATGCATCAACCAGAAGGCTTTCATGATGAAGAAAATAAAGACAAAGTCTATAAATTAAAAAAGGCTATATATGGTCTTAAACAAGCCGCCAAGTGCTGGAATGAAGAAATAGAGAATACTCTAAAGGCATATGGATTTAAACAAAGTGAAGCTGATCCATGTTTGTTCATAAAAGAAAAATCAAAGAAGACAATTCATCTCATACTGTATGTAGATGATATGCTGATGAGCTCAGAAGATGAAAATGAAGTTAATGAAGTAATAAATTACTTAAAGAAATCTTATCCCATAACATCACTAGGAGAAGCAAAATACTTCTTAGGTATAGAAATTTACAGAAAAGAAGATGGAAGTTATTTACTTTCACAAAGAAGTAAAATAACTCAATTAGCTAAGGATTTTCAGCTTGAAGAAGCCAAACCAACTTATACCCCAATGGAAACTAACTATTACAGTTTAGATAAAGAAGAAAATCTTTTATCATCAAATGATAATTATAGACAAGCTATAGGAAGTCTTTTATATATTTCCTCATGCACAAGACCTGATATTACCGCTCCTACACACATACTAAGTCGAAGATGCAATAATCCAAGACAAAAGGACTGGAATGCTGTTAAGAGGGTAATAAGATACTTAAAAACAACGAAAGACCTTGATCTACACATTTCTTCAAAAGAATATCCTAATATAGTTGCATACTCGGATGCAGACTGGGGACAAGATGCTACAGACAGAAAATCCACCTCAGGAAATGTAATCTTCTTAGGCAATAGCTGCATTTCTTGGTTCTCGCGAAAACAAACATGTGTGACGTTATTGTCAGCAGAAGCTGAATATGTGGCACTGTCACAAGGAACTCAAGAGGTGCTATGGATCTTAAAATTATGTAAAGATCTCAATTTACAACAACATTTTCTTATTGGAATTTTTGAGGATAACCAATCTACAATTAAATTGGTTGAAAGTGAAAAATTTAAATCTCGCACTAAGCACATTGATTCAAAGTATCATTACATACGAGATTTAAAAACGAAAAATGTTATAGATGTCAAATATCTATCAACAAATGAAATGATAGCAGATATAATGACGAAGCCGTTGCCAAAGGCCAAATTTGAACTTTGTAGAAACCTTATCCACCTGGTGTCAGATTCTATCACAAAACGGGAGAGATGTTAGAAAATGCTCTTTTGTTTTCAAGAACATCCACCAGATGGCAGCATCAGACAATCTTTTTTATTTGATCTACTGTGACAGACACTCAGTTCAGTGAGTGTTACTTCTTCCCTTATAGCAGTTGGCAGCAAAATGCTGCTTGATTAAAAAAATCCAATAATATTCCAAAGGAATATAATATGATAAAAAAAAACTGCAACAAGCCATAGTTCAAAGTATTTCTTTGTGTTTGTAAATAGTCTTATACATCTATTTTGTTTGAAATTCAATAGACCATCTAATAGTTCTACTCTTTCCAAATCTGTCAAAAGCAAACCGGATAATTTGGTTGTCCTCCCCTTTTATCCTCCTTTATGTTTCAAGTTAGCTAAAGTTTTACGGCGTTTCAATTTTAACATTATCTTTAAACCTGTCAATAAATTCAAATTCCCCTCCACTAAATCTCCTGTTCCTGATCTTCGTAAATGGGGAATTTATAAAGTTCCTTGTAATGGTTGTGATTTATCTTATATTGGTCAAACTAAAAGGAATCTTGAAATCCGCTTAAAAGAACACTCGCGTTATGTAATCAATCAAGAATTTTCTAAACCTTCTATTGCCAAGCACTCTTGGGATTCCGGCCATAGTTTTAATTTTCTAAATGCTAAAATTATCTCTAATGCCAATAGTATCTCTGAATTGGACTTTCTTGAAAATTTAGCTATTTATCTCAATCGTGATGTTATTGTTAATGATAAATCTGATTCCACAATGCTCTCTGCAGCTTGGAAAAACCTTTTCAGTACTACCATTTAATTTATTTTTGTATTATTATTAGTCTTTTTTTTTTTTTTTTTAAATATATATTATTCATTTATTTATTCATTTTTAATTTCATGTGTTCCCATATTGGATTATATGTATTTTTCCCCCTCCCATTTTTTGCCCCTCCTACTTTGTGTTCTTTTGTTTTGATTATTCTCTTCTGTGATAGGCTGTTGTCTTTTACTTTCCTATTGGCTGTTGATTTCTAACTTCCTATTGGCTGTTTCTTCAGCTTGTTTCCTTTCCCTTGTCTCTCATTTCAGTCTTGCCTCTGCTTTCATAGTAGAAGGACGTCTTTTTTGCGCCTGACGAAGAAAGACTCAGATCTTTCGAAAGGCCTAGCGCATTTACAAATTTTTGATGGTGTTTCAAGAAGATTGTTTGTTCTTAGTCATTCACACCAGTTTTAACTTATTTTGTTTTATTGTGAAATGTGATCCGTATTTTGACCAGCATATATATTATTCTAGTGTATTCAATCTTCTAATAAATGTTTTTTGTTCATCCAAAGAAGAGTATATTTCCATTGAAACACATCAAAACATAAAGGTAAAACTTTTAACTTTTTTTTATTGTTTACCTATTGAGGAATTTCGTATTCATGCCTTCCATATGGAATAACATTCTAACAATTTCTTTAGTAGGTTAGACTTCTGTAGCATTGTCTAAAGAAAATGACACAAAGATAAGACTGATTTTTTATCTTAATTTTAGAATCAAGACACTTAGAGCAATAAATAATATTAATTAGTTTAATTATGTATATGTTTTAAGATGTTTATTATCTTCACAGGTATTATGAAGTAACGGTTAATGAGAACTTTTATCATTCCCTTGCATCTCATATTAACAGAGTTAACTGCATAATTATCTGGTTTTAATTTTTGTATTATATTTTTCTTTGAGTTTTCCGCATGTGGTTTCATTTGAATTATATATATAAAGCATGGCAAACTTATAGCATGCGTGCCATAATTGGCAGGTGGCCCAGTAGCAGAAAGTTGTGGTTGTGTCTGCGACAGCAATTCAGTGAGATGAAAATTGTCTGCGGGAGTAGCGTGTTACATTTTCTTATGTACAAACATTATGTGTGTTAAAATAGACAGCGTTCTTACTGATTAATACCAGGGGTGATTGAGTAAAAAAAAAAAGAAAAAATTCTGAAATTCACAGCAAAATTTCCGAAAGGTTACAACAGAGGGGGGGGGGGGGGGGGGAGCAAAAATCCACTACCGGCACTAATTATGTGTTTTTCTTGCACACTTTTGATGAAATTTGGTTTTTTTCGCGATCTTTTGACGAAATATGCCATTTATCTCGATCTTTTGACGAAATTTGCCGTTTTTTCGCGATCTTTCGACGAAATCTGCTGTTTTTGCGATCTTATGAAGAAATTCCTCGTTTTTTTTCGTGATCCTTTGACAAAAATGAGCTTTATTTCGCGATCCTTTACGAACTTCGAGTTTTTTTCCTCGATTCTTTGACGAACTTCGTGTTTTTTCTGAGATTCTGTGACAGAAATTTGCGTTTTTTCGGCACCTCTGGGACGAAATTAACGTTTTTCCCGGGATCTTTTGACGAAGTTCGCGTTTTTACAGCGATCCTTTGGCAGAAATTTGCACTTTTTGCGATTTTTTGACGAAATTCCGCAAATTTAATTCTGATCTTTTGACATAAATTTTCCTTTTTTCGCGATCCTTTGACATAAATTTTCCTTTTTTCGCGATCCTTTGACAGTAATCTACGTTATTCGTGATCCTTTGACAGAAATTTGTGTTTTTTCGCGATCGTTTTACAAAAATTTGCATTTTTTCGTGATCGTTTTACAGAAATTTGCGTTTTTTCGCGATCGTTTTACAAAAATTTGCGTTTTTCGCGATCGTTTTGCAGAAATTTGCATTTTTTCCTCGATTGTCTGACTAAATTTGTGTTTTTTCCTCTATCCTTTGATGAAATTCAAGTTTCTTCCACGATTTTGTGACAGAAATTTGCGTTTTTCTTGCACCCCTGGAACGAAATCCACGTTTTTTCGGGATTTTTGGATAAAATTCAAGTTTGTACAGCGATCTTTTGGCAGAAATTTACGTTTTTCGAGATCTTCAGACGAAATTCCTCCTTCTTTCCAAAATCCTTTGACATAAATTTGCGTTTGCTCGCGATCCTTTGACATACATTTGCGTTTTTTCGCGATCGTTTGACTAAATTTGCATTTTTCCCGCAATCGTTTGGCTAAATTCGCATTCTTTCCGCGATCATTTTACTAAATTCGCATTCTTTCCGCGATCCTTTTACTAAATTCATGTTTTTTCCACAATTCTGTGACAGAAATTTGCATTTTTTCTACAACCCTGGGACGAGATTCATGTTTTTTTTTCTGGTCTCTTTTGACGAAATTCGCGTTTTTATAGCGACCCTTTGGCTATAAGTTACCGATTTTTTATGCGAACGATAGCCGAAATTGATATTTTTCGGTGACCATTTGTCGAATTCGCAATATTTTTTGTCAGAATTTTCGTACTTTTTTTTTTTTTTTTTTTTTTTTTTTTTAAAGGAAATACTTTTTTTTTTCAAGTTGGCAAATTTATCTGCAAGGTCCAAAATAAATCTGCGACGCACGTCGCGCGTCTCGAACTTTCTGCTACCGGGGCAGGTGGCAGGATATTTTCGGCATAATGTTGATGGGCATTCTGAAACAAAATAGAATTAAATCTATTTTTTCTTTAAATTTTGCTGAATTAAGATCAGAGAAAGGGTTCATACTCTATTTGAATATCAAAATACCCTGGCTTTTCTAGGTTTTTCAGGCCATATTTCCAACAATTCCCTGACCACAATTCATGACATTTTTAGAAATACGAATGACAATTCTAGATCTTAATGATTAAATTTACCTCTGAAAATGAAAATAACCTATAAAGTTTAAACTAAAAATCTATATCATTTTATATTTAAAATATAAAAAGTGATAAAAAATTAAAAACAATAATAATAATAATAATAATAATAAAAACTAAACTACAGCTCGGATGGATTCAAAGTAACTTTTTATTTATATAGCACAGAATTAACACATATTAAACTTTCAACTTTTTTTAGAGAGTTATGCTATCTATTTGTGTTGTTTCAAAAGAAGTTTGTTGTGCAAGTTTCAATTTGTCTTTTAACATTTTAATTTCAGCTACAGCTTTTCTTTTTTTTTTTTTGTGCTTGCTTCATAATTTTCATTTTTTTCTTATTTAAATATTTATGATATCTCATCCTAGCCACCTTAACACAGCTCAACATTTCTTTTGCAGAAGTATCACCAATTTGGCAACAAATTTGTAAAGCTTTATATTAAAAATGTGAATATAGCAAAAATTCTATTTGCAAGCGAAAAATCGGAACTTTTTTGCGAATGGACCTACCTTGGAACTCGGGAGAATCTTGACACATGATAGAGCATTAAAAAAGAAAAAATCCCTGACTTTCCTAGGTTTTAGAAAAAAATTGTAATTTTCCCTGACTTTTTGAGCACTAGTCATTTTCCCTGACAATTCCATGTTTTCCAGTTGCGTAGGAACCCTGAGAGAGCACATAATGGAATTACAAACTAATTCACTGTGGCTCAATATTTTACCAAATTAAGAAAAGCTTTAGAGCAGCGTTTCTTAAACTTTGGGATCTCACAGACTCCCTTTGATATGATATGCATTTCAGGGACCCCCAACAATATTTTTCTTAAAGTAAGATAAAAATAAAATTATCTTAATGGTATAGACCTTATTTATTTTTCATTACGGATATTCTGTGTTTAGTTGTTGACAAAATCATTTGTATTATAAAGAAAAGTAGCACACTTTTTAAGACAGTTAAAGTATACATACTAATATATCCCATGAGAAGGATGCTGTTGTTGTTTTTTTCACAAGATATGCAATGTTTGATTCAAAGTTCCAAACATGCATTCGCAAGTCGGTTTCAACATTCAATTGATTTCTATATTTGTTTTTCATGTGCACATAGATGGAGAAAGTCTTTTCACAGGAATATATTTTATAGAAGGAAAGTAAATGCTTGATAGCTTTATCTGCTAGTTCTGCATACGTATTTCTCACACACAACCGAAAATTAGGAAGGCTATTCACTTGGAAAGGAATGTTCATGGAACCATCGCATGATAATTCGCTAGTTCTTCCTGCTCTAAGAATGTTAAAGAATCCATTTTACTAATGTCTTGAAAATGAAATGGATCCTTCATCCACTCATTTTCTGACTTTGAGAGCAGAAAATAAAGTTGGAAAGCTTCTTTCAAGCTCTTCCGGTGTGCAATGAAATTTTCAACAATATCAGGAAAATTGGATCATCAGAAATTTCTAAGAAATCAGATAATGTTGGGAATGATTCAAAATTATTATTTTCAAGTCGATTTACCTGCAAATCAATTTTTTTATTGTTCCTTCTACTTTGACCTATACTTTGAAAATATGTACCGATGTTCCTTGTAAGCTTAAAAATTCAGCTCATTCAGAAAACTAAAAATATCTGATAAATATGCCAATTGACAACATTGACATTGGCTGCTTTGAGGTCTATAGCAACTACGACTTTCGCCTCGAATGATCCTTATTGTACACAGAAACAACAACAAGCTACAAACAATTATTTCTTTTTCCATTACATATTCATAAAAGTACAGAATTTTTTTATTGTTCCTTCTACTTTGACCTATACTTTGAAAATATGTACCGATGTTCCTTGTAAGCTTAAAAATTCAGCTCATTCAGAAAACTAAAAATATCTGATAAATATGCCAATTGACAACATTGACATTGGCTGCTTTGAGGTCTATAGCAACTACGACTTTCGCCTCGAATGATCCTTATTGTACACAGAAACAACAACAAGCCACAAACAATTATTTCTTTTTCCATTACATATTCATAAAAGTACAGAATTTTTTTATTGTTCCTTCTACTTTGACCTATACTTTGAAAATATGTACCGATGTTCCTTGTAAGCTTAAAAATTCAGCTCATTCAGAAAACTAAAAATATCTGATAAATATGCCAATTGACAACATTGACATTGGCTGCTTTGAGGTCTATAGCAACTACGACTTTCGCCTCGAATGATCCTTATTGTACACAGAAACAACAACAAGCCACAAACAATTATTTCTTTTTCCATTACATATTCATAAAAGTACAAATAGACACTCACAATTACATCCATGTCTTACCCGCGGATTCGAACCCGGTCCCCAGGGTGGCAACAACTGTCGCTACTGATCACGCCACTGGGCGACAGCCACTTGACAAGCCAGGAGAAATGATTGAAACACTCTTTCAAATGGCATTTGATGCCAATAAAAATAGCCCCACTTCATCACGCAGTGCAAAAATGAGATTTAAAACTTTTCCTCGTGATAGCCACCTAAATGCTTTACGCAAAAGCAACTGCTTGTGTTCACTCCGAATTTCTTCGCATAAAATTTTAAAAAGTCAAGAATTCAATGGACGAGTCTCGATATAATTTGCTACTGAAACAAATTCGTTGAATGTAGACTGCAAATCTTCAGGCATTTTTTTCGCGACCAGTGATTCACGGTGAATACAACAGTGTGTCCAAACTGCATGCGGTGTTTTATCTTTAATAAAGCTGATCAAGCCATTAATAGATCTAGTCATAGTTCAAGTCTTATCTGTACTTATTCTGGCACAATTTGATCAGTTTTTTTCTTTTCTTGTATGGAACTAAGCAGGTGAATAGCACTGTGAGATTGAATGGATTTGAAAAAAAAAATCTTCACATACCTTACCACCAAATTCATAACAAATGAAAGCTAACAAATTCACTTTATTTTAATTCACTTTATTTTTTACGTCTTAACTCTCATCAACCTGTAATGTGAGATAAGGACTTGTTTTTGCAACTGTATCGTTAGATAATGAAATTAAATTTAGATCCTTTGCTGCTTTTACGCTTATCATTGTTGTGACCATTGCTTTTGCAGAAAAAAAAATATTCGGTAAAAATGTTTGTCTTGCGCAGAGATGAATTCAGAGGGTCGAGTGAAGGAGAGGGGTGGGGTTCCCTTCCCCAGCATTGAAATGTCTTCTTCGAAAGATTTAGATTTAAGTGTTCATTTTATGCTTATTAATAGCCCTAGATTGGAAGTTCTAGTCCTGCATTTATCCACAACTACAGCCACAGAAATTCCTACCAAAGAAAAAAGGTCTGAATTCAACACTGGGCTTGTGGACCCCCGTCAGTAAGCTCGCAGACCCCCAGGGGTCCACGGACCACAGTTTAAGAAACACTGCTTTAGAGGATATATAAGAAAAGAAATATATATATCAGGCATTTTAAGTGAAAGTGCCAGCGATGAAACTATAGTGACTTGATATGAAATTTCCAATTTTGACAATTCTCCTGATATTTATTCCTGCAAATCATTATTTTTGGAAATGAAGGATATGAAAATCTTAAATAGAACCCACTTGTCAGATGACTAATTCTGCTTGCATCCTGTTAAAAGTAGCTAGTTATGTTCCCCATATTCCTTATTTGACATCCAAGATTCAATAACAGGAATCATATTTATCATTTTATTACTTTGTAAATCTTTCTTTACTTTCTTTTTCTGCTACTATTATTATTATATGTATGTTACCTCCCACCACCATATTTTTTAATCATAATAAACAAAAATTAAAGATGATTCATTCACTAATTTTGAACCACAAAATTATTTTTTGGTTGTTGGCACGTCACGGTAACATAAAACGCTTTTTGAAAACAGGATGTAAAAAGGTTTGACAATCCTAATTTATATCTATATATACCCTTTTAAGAAAAATAAAATATCCTTTTTGAAATCATTACAAATATGATTAACGGAATCAGTCTTATCTTTCTTTTTTGATACGCAACATGCAATTTGTACACTTAAAACACTACAGAGTTATTTTGTTCCTTTGACTTTATTTTCAGATTATGTCTTGATGAATAAGGGCTTTTTAAAAAAAAAATATGTGTAGACATCCCCCAAGCATTTTGCAAATCTAAGAAGAAAAAAGAACAAAAAAAAATAAAATTTTAATTAGCTTTAAATTTTTGATAGTTTAAGAAATACTCTGGGAAGAAATCACTGCAAGACACAACTGTCAAAATGGTGATTCAAACTTAGTGGCTTTAATCAAACTCATTATCCTCTTAAATATTGTTTTAGGCAAAAAAAACATGCCCTGATTAATTAGGACTATTACAAGACTACAGTAATACCTAGACTTATGTCATCAATTCGTTCACAGAATAGTGACGTAAGTAGAGGTATATTTAGATGAGCAATAAAAATTCTCCAATATCTAATGTTCATATTCTATTGTATTTAGGGATTATGTTACATACACTTAACATTAGCAACAGAATGAATTTGCAAAACAAGTATTTGGAATTGAAATCAAATGGAATAGAATCAAACATTGTTTTGAGTGTCAAGTTATTAACATAAAATTTATTGTCCATCTAATTGCTCCGTTCGAGTCTTTGAGGATGTGAAAAGATCTTGCAATGAAGTTTGAACCGACAAATTTTTCTTTTTTTCTCTTATAAGCACAGCAGAGCTTTTTCTAGTGACTTTGTTTGTCACTATCACGTGACTGTCTCATGAAATTTTACCTTCATAGGAACAATAAATAGTGTTAAAAAAAAATTCAAAGTATGTGTTAATTAGGGAAATTTTTTTTCGAGGCCAGACGACATAAATGTGAGGTGGTGTAAGTCGGGGTACTACTATACTACATGTTTTTCTACACATTTAAAACTAATAAAAATATTTACATTAGGGATGGGACGAATATTCGGCCACTATTCGGTATTCGGCCCTTTTGCTGAATATTCAGTTGGACGAATATTGAAGGCTTATTGATCGAATGCTTTGGCCAAATATTTAGCGATATCTTGCTGAATATTGCTAAAATCTCGCCGAATAGTGAAAGATATCTTGCCAAATATAAATTCAGGATTTAAAACAAAAGAATTCTCTAATCCAAATCTACTACATTCTGGCACATTCATAAAAACATTCTCATTTTTACTAGTACAAAATGTACAGTTATTCAGATACTAAAAAATATACAGCCTTTCTGTATTTCCTATAAAAGTTAGGGATCTTTTAGAAAATGCTGCCGAATTTGGAGATTCAATTGTCTGGGAAATGTCTTCATTAGAGATTGGTAGATTACAACTCAAGATGTAAAAACTCTTATAGAAATAAAGAAAAACACTGCCTCATTCTAAAACACTTGAATATTCATTAATGTCTGCAAATTCCATGCACATATAAAAAGGCTCTTATAAAGTTTATGATAACTTACTTTCTATTTTCTATAAAGTAAGAAATGTAAAAATTCATTCATTAGGTGCATTAGCTAAGATTTATTTTCAAGATGGAATACGCTGGTAGACGGGAGGTAGGTGCTGGATTCGAACCCAATCGCGCCCGTCAGCCTAATTGTTTGGAGTTTTGCATGGGTTTCTTCGAACCTTGAATTTCCTTGCATAAATATGGGTTAGGTTCCCTAAGAAAACCCCCCACACAGCGGAGGGCATGCCCCCCCCCCACCCCCCCCCCCCCTCTTTGGACCCATATCCCTCTAGTAGACAATTGGCCATAATAAACAACACACACCATCAAGATGGAATATCAATTATCATTATTTTAAGTACAACAGTACATCTGAAAACAGAACTGGCGTCAAACTATATACTCACTAGATGGCACACTTGCTTTATGAAGATGGTTTTATAAATATTTAAATATATAAAATCTAAATATTGAACAAAATATTTTTTTAATTCTACAGTTCGCTTTTAATTAATTATTTGCATGATTACCGGCTTAATATGTAACATTATGTATATATTTTTCAATTTACATCTTTCTTCATTCATGTTGTTAGCAGTTTCTGCTTATGCTTTTATTGTTTGTTGAATAAGAGGAATATTGTTGAATATTGTATATGTTGGTTCAAATGTCAAAGACTTTTTTAACATATATATTCTACTTTAACCATACCTTTTGCTTTAATGTAATATGTAATTTAAGGCTTGGAAACTGATTTCAGAAAAGACTCATTCTTACAAATTTTTTTAATCGTTAGGGAGACAAATTCTCAATGATAAAATTTACTTGATTAAAAGTTATTTCAGAAAATATCTCCTTGTGAGTTATGAGAGAGAGTAAGAATATTGATTTTGAATGCAAGAAAGGATAAAAGTATCATTGGATAGCAAAAGTGAAGTAAATTCTATATAATTTAATGGAAATAATTTACTGTCCTGACTAACTGAAAATCAATTTGATATACCTTAGAATAAAAGGATATAATGCAATTTCATAATTTTTTGCGCTAAAATGAGTTTATCAAATTTAAAAACAAATTTAAAAGTAAATTTAAGAGTAGTAATGATTAATGAGTTCTTATTTTTAAAATTATGCATATAATCAAAAGTTATTTTCTTTATTTGAAAAAAATGTTAGTATTCGGCCTAAAATTTGGCCGGATATTCGGTATTCGGCCAAATCACTGTTCGTCCCATCCCTAATTTACATCTGTATTACTCTATCTTAAAAGCGGTGATGTTTGAATTTGAATGTTATCTAATGATAGAATTTTAATCATAGCCATCTAGAGAATCACCTCTCTATAAAAAGAAGGGAAATTTCTTGCATTACATATGCAGTGAATCAATCGATCAATAATTACATTATTTTGATAATTTTCTTTCATTTGGAGAATTCAATTAAACAGGTGAAAAATATGCTTACCTTTATTTTTAAATGTGAAAAAATAATGCCTGAAATTTAATAATAAGATTACAGATTGAATGGCAATTTTTTGTACAAAGTTTTATCCAAAATAAAATCAAACAGAATAAGTTACAAGATAAGTTAAATTGAAAGATATTCAAAGTAAAACATATTTGATACATGTTCAACTTACTTTCGTAGGATAAACAGAACTACTGGGAAAGGCTTCATATGTTGTGAGATCTGTATAACGACGTTCAATAGTTTTAGAGGTAGCAGGACAGTAGTGGACACTCCTAACAACTTTTGGTCGTACAAGAGAACCTGTATTTATAAAAAATAAATAAAAAAAACTCCAGGAATTCAAATTATGTATAGAATTTCACTAAAAAAACTTGATATTTTTCAGGGTTTTAAATTTGTGGGATAAAAATATCTCCATAAACAGAATACAGTGATTTCTCCATTAGGATCAAATTGATGCAGTCCTCGCAGAGGAAGCAATTCCAAACAATGGCCAATTTTAACACAAAATTACAGCAAAGAAAATGGAATATAAAGAGGCTAAATTATTAGAATAAAAAATTATGGTATATATGTATATATAACATTCTAGGAGATGAAATATGTTTGAACATATGAAAATATTGTAGTAATGTTTTAAAATATAATTTTAATTTTTAAATGGGAATAGCATGAAATTGTAAACTATAATTCACGAATAAATGTTTTAAAAAGACAATCATAAACCCGTTTTTGAGTAATATTTGAAGTAGGAGTGAATTCTGCCTTATTTTAAAAACACTGTCTAATTTTAGGTCATAAGAGTTAACACAATTGTTTGCAACTGATAATTGGCAGTAAGCTTCCTCAGCATGCTGTGATTGATGCTTGATCAAAACCTAATCTTTATTTTGATAAGATTGCTGAAGATCTTACATTCTACGTTGCTATGCAGAATCAATATAGTTAAAGTATTTTTAAATAGTATATTATTATTACACCATTCACAAGGCTTTTGGAATCATGGATCACTAGGACTCAAACATGTCTAAAAAACTGGGTCCTTTTTTACATAAGTGGATCTTTTTAGAAATAAGAAAGATTCAATGTATTTAATACAAAATATGCCTCTTTTGAGAACAGACAAAAAATATTTTATTCCTTGCAAGAAATATTATGCATCCTAAAGCAGCCATTTTTTGGGGGGGGTGGGGGGGAGGGGGAGATAATCTCTCTATTCTAAAAAAAAGTAACTCCCGCTGTCACCGCCGCCGCCGGTTTTGAATTTTTTGTGACCGGAGGTCTTTCTTCGTTAATATTAAGAACAATAATGCATACAAAAATATGAAAATTGGTAGTATTATACAGAAATGTTTGATAAACACGCTGATGTAGACAGTTTTCAAATCGAAGAATTATTTTAAGAGATATTTAATGCTAAAGTTGGACGAAATCGTTCCATTAAAAAAGTTTTATAGGAGCAAAAACTATACATCGGAATTTAATACTTTTTAGATCATTTTATACGTTATAATTTCCCGGTGTGCAGAAATAATTTATTTTTTTAATTTGACTCATTTTTCGAGGTTTCATTTCTATTTTAAATTCAAATTTTCAGCATTTCGAGAGATATTTTTTTACTTATTTCAGAAAATTGTACTAATTTAACCTGTTGCCAAACTGTATAAACAACGGAAACAATAATGTTTGCTTCAAATTAAAAATTTATTTACGCGTGACTATTATAAACAGAAAAGAAAAACTTTCAAATTAGAATTAAATAATTACGTATAAAAAGCAGGAACTTATTGAAAATTACTTCATCTATAATTACACGTGAATTTTAACAGAGAAAGGATATTGTAAAGTAATAAATTCATTAACATGCGTTAGAAGTCTTAAATAGGAGAAATTACATCACATTTACGTCACATTACACTTATTACGCAAAATGAACAAAAAATAATATTGCAAAATAGTAGTTTAAATTTAAAAATAGCGCGAGACATTTACTTGATATTTTGAGATGAACTTTTCAACTATTTTTTTTTTTTTTTTTGACAGCGCAAATAATATTTCATTTCTAATAAAAGCATTTTCACGTGAATATTAAAAAGGGAAAGAAAAGTTTGGTGAAAATTACGTCAGATTAAAAACGATATATTTAAAATGTCTTATTTAAAAGGACTTTCTTTTCGCTTTGTTAAAAAATACCGGGAGACAAAGACTCTGTTTACTTAATTCATTTTATATTAGATGATTTTGAAATGCCATTGTATCTTTTAACAGCAGCTGATTTTTCCGTAAAATTCCCCAATCAAAGAGAAATGAATAGAAACCCGTTTATAGGGCGATCGCCTTTGTTTTTTTAATTATAATTCAATCTTCCAAAAAAAATTCAATTAAAGCCGATCAAAGTAGCGTGCTTTTAGAGACTGCAGTGTCTGAACGGGGGGTTGGCGAGCGTAGCTCGTAGGGGGCCGAGCCCCCTAGTTTTTAAAAAAATGTCAGCCCCAAAACATTGTTGGAAAATATGTCACCAGAAAATTTGCCTCCTGAAAATCCATCACTTGTTTTTAATATTTCAATAAACAAACAGAAGAAATAAAACAATAACTTTGGATAAAGTTTCAATTTTTCTTATTACAGTCAAACTTGCTTATAGAAAGAGCGGAGGGACTGTGATATTTGCTCGTTATAACCAGGTGCTCGTAAAAAACGGATTTGTAAAAAATTATAAAAATTCATGCATACTTACTTTATTATACATACTTTATTTTTTTGTACAATACAAAAGTTGATTAATTGGCTTTGAACTGTCTTATTGTCTCTTTCTTGTATTTTTTCTTTGGAGAAGACTCATGGACTGAAAAACATCGTCATTTGCACCCCTGGCTTCGAAAAAAGTTTGAAGTCTTTCTGCGCACTCAAAAGACTGAGTATGTTGGGGGCGGTTCAGCTTGAAATTCTTCCCATTCATCGTTAACATCATCCCTTTCATAATTTTTTTCTCTTCTTTAGCTTGAAATTCACCTATAATTTCCTCGGGAGTAGGTATCTCGGAAGTGATAACATTAGACTCAACAGATACATAATTTTCAAATTCTTTTCTACCCATTTCTAAATTTTTCGAGTTGTTTACTTCTTCTTCGTCAAAGATTTGTTCCTCTTGAGAAATGTTGAATTCAGCCTTACGGAAGCACTTGGCAATGCATGCTGATGCAATGTTCTCCCATGCATCGTTCATTAAATGTATCGCTTCCAGTATGTTTAGATTAGCATTTGAGGTTGCTTCTATTTTTTCTCCTCTATCGAGAAGCGTCAAAATCAAGTACAGTAAACTCTGTCTAAGGCGGAGTCAATCGGGACCGAGAAAATTTTCCGAGGTAGACAATATTCCGTCTTAGAGAAAATTTACTCTATGTCTATGAATTCGCAGGGACTTGAAAATCTTTCCGAGTTAGACAAATTTCCGTCTTACACAGAGTCCGCTTTACAGAGAGTTTACTGCACTTATGAAAGTTTGATTTAAAACTTCTGATGATACTTTGTCCATAGGCTGAATAACACTTGTAAAATTCGGCAGTATAAATTCAATCCTGATGTTTGTAAGTCCAGTAATTTTGGGATGCACGGAACAATTATCGATTAAAAAGATAATTTTATGCCTTTCTTTCCTTAGTTGGCGCTCCATTTTTAAATGAATTTTATGAAAATGTCCGCAGTCATCCAAGCATTCTTACTGCGGCCATAATCAACAGGAAGCTTTTTTACATGCTTAAAACACCAGGGTTTTTGGATTTGCCGATAACCAACAGTTTCTTCTTGTCAGTGCCACATATTAGAGCACAGTAAAGCTGTCAACTGATTTTTGGAGATCTTGCCTCCAACCCACTTTTCACCCTTGAACTTAAAAGCCTGCTGTGGGGCTACGTTGTAGAAAATGCCCGTTCCATCGTCATTATAAATGTCATCTTTTGTGCATCCTTCTCTGATGACTAGCCACTTTTCACTCATCCATGTTGCGATATTTGCAGATTTTTTTTCACTGCAAATTTTTCCAACAGTTATCCCATGTCTATTCTTGAATCGATCAAGCCATCCATTCAAACACCAGAATAGCCAAATTGTTCAAAAAATTTTTCGGCTTGAATTTTGAAAAGTGGGCCACTTACAGGTAAATCTGTACTATGCTGCACCTTCATCCAAATCCTCTTTAGCACATTTCTTAAAACGTTTACAGTCATTCTTATTTTGATTGTACACAGTCATTAATTTTTCCTTGTTCTTTAACAAAGTTGAAACAGTAGAAGAAGACAAATCATACTTTTTGTAGATTTCAGAATTTTCTAAGCCACCCTCTAATTCCTGTAAAATCCTTACTTTTATGTCAACTGATAAAATTTTATATTTTGACATCGTAAATAAAATTTGACAAGCGTGCTCTATGAATGCAGATCAAAAAATGACTTCCACACGAGTCCCCTACCCTGCCACTTCTACGCAGAGTAAACTTCTGTCCAATCAGCAACCTCCATCTTCTCTGTCAAGG
This sequence comes from Maratus speciosus, assembly GCA_963932465.1. Taxonomy (NCBI): domain Eukaryota; kingdom Metazoa; phylum Arthropoda; class Arachnida; order Araneae; family Salticidae; genus Maratus; species Maratus speciosus. The sequence goes on along the minus strand of OZ010789.1, from coordinate 424,167,797 downwards.
TCGTCGTGAGAGGTCCTCGCACGTGTACTCCACTTGATGAAAAATGCCATCACTTGACAGGATTTATGACTCATCACTAACTTTCGGTTGACGTCGAAATGTTAAAGGAATTTTTCCAAGAAACAATTAGCTGAGCTGGTGAGATGGAAGTCAATAGAAATTTCATGAATCACAAAAATATTGCTCACTATAACCGGGGTTTTGCTCGTTCAAAGCGAGTTATGTTCCCATAGACTTACTTGTACCAATTAGGTATTTCTGATTTCCTCATTAAATCCGGGTTCTTGTTAAATCAGGGCTCGTTATAAGCGAGTTTGACAGTATTTATGTAAAAATTAGGAACACAACTGGAAATAAAAAATTACAAATAAATACAGATACATCGATTTTACCTAATGCAACTGGAAAGGAATAGAACTAATTCTAAATGGCTAAATTAAAATAATCAGCTAAATAATTCATTAGCTCCCTAGTTTCAAAGTCATTGATGAGAGTATTTCAAAGTATTCTGAAGTCACAATTTTTTTAGATTTTCTCGCAAATGGAGGATCGAAACTGGCAAATACGCTGTTCAATCTTGGTTTAATTTTTTTCAGCACTTATCTATTATCCCGTCGATCGCTTTCTGTAAAATATATATATATATATATATCTCCAAACTAAAGGATTTAACGCCAAAAATAGATGATTGTGGTGTTACATTCAATTGAGTAAGATGCATTTAAATGTGTGTGTTTGTCATGTGGCAAGTGTCATCAAGAGATTTTAATTCATTGTTTTATCTGTATTTTCAATAATTTTTTGCTAATTTATTACTTCTTTCGTTAGTTAAAATAACAATTACGTCATTAAATGATAATGTCATGATAATAAAACAAAAAAAAGCACTGAAAAAATGTCGTAATGTGTAAATTGATCAATTTCAACTTCAACTAACGTCACAAACATTTATCTACAAGACAAAACGATATAATTAAGAACTGTCGGATTTAACTCCAAAATAACGAAAGCATAAAATAACGTTTGATTTTAAATGCAATGTTAGCACATGATTTACATATTCCATTTTTATTTATTTTGTAGATAAGCTTTGTAGATAAGTTGCAGTGCAGTGGAACTTTAAATGGTTGGTTGGTTGTATGAGGTTTTATGGCACAAAATCCCTTAACGGACATGCTGCGCCAAATGGAGCCTTAAATGATGCACTATACTGCATCTCTAACATCACTGTTACATGCTGGAAAAGTAAAAAAAAATACAATTTTTTTGCATATGCTGTAAATACAGTGGACTCTAGTTAATAAGTCTTCCCTTAAGATGTATCTCTGGCTAATGTGAACAATTTCAATTTCTACCTTAAATTAATGTTAAAGGCATTGCTTAAAGTATACTGCTCTCTGATAATACAGAAAATTTTGTCACAATCTGATTAAGCAGCATCAAAACTGCTTTTGATTTTTTAAAAAGCAACACTGATGTAAATTTGGTTATTGAGATCAAGAAATTGTCAGTGACGATAATGAAGAGAAAGAAAATTTATCACCAAAAATACGAGGTTCAAAATTTGCTAATAACTGTTTGCCGATATTACCAATCAAAATGTGATATAACACACCATATGTTTTCGAATGTGTCAAGAAAACAGAAAATTAGTGTGGAAAAAACATTTAAGTTAAATTATGCATACATAGCAATTTCTTACAATATTTTGTTTGTTCTCAGTAATTTATTCTTTTGTATTCACTAACTTGCTTTTTTAACAAAAAAAAATACTAAATTAAAGAAAAAGTTATTTAATTTAGTATTAAGTCGGTAAAATAATTTCTGTCAAAAAACGAATTACATTTATTCAACGAACGGGATTATTTTACACCATTCAAATGTTTACATGATTTAATGCAGACAAAATATGGACTCCCTTCAAAGTCTCCACTAACAGGAGTTCACTGTACACTGTAAAACACATAAGGAAAAAAATATGCTAAAATTCCATAAAGTTTGCATTTCTAATACATATATTTATCAAATTTTTCCACAGAGAAAATATTTCTAAATGCTTTATGGTCAATTTTACTTTCTATGGGAATGAATTAAATACAATCTCTGTAACTGGGCAATGTTTGCATAAAGAGATTTCCATGGGTCCCCTAAACACAGAAGAGCACAATGCTTCACCAGAAAAAAAAAAGTCAAATGTACATTTCCATTCATAAAATTAAAAAAATATATTACTGAATGAAAATGGAGATTTCTTATTTCTTTCATCAACTTCCATTCTGCCACTCTGGGTTTAACCCTACATTTATAATATTTCCATATTTCATATAAAATTTAGAAAACTTATTGCAAAGAAAATTCATATTTCAGAGTTGCTAACTCCTCAAAGCCAAAAATCAAGAGACTTTCTTTTCCAACAAATGTCACTCATCTAGTATCGTACTCATCTCTATAATAATAGCCTAAGTCATGTGACTGTCATCAATAGTTCCGGGCTGACCGCTTCACTTTTTATATGCCAAACAGCCAATTTGGTAATTTAATGTTAGCCAGGCGCAAGTGATAAATCGCCAAGTATTGTTCCATCGCCATCATATCACCGGTATTATAATAGTCCATCTCATGCGACCATCATAAACAATTTTTCGTGAGGTAAATTAAAACAAAGCTTTGATGTTGAAATTAAATGTCATAGTTTATGGTATTATTTATTACTTTTCTTCTTCTTTTTTTTTTTTTCTTTTAAGAAATAAGAGAAAATTGAGAATCATAAATTTTAAGTATTTCAGTTTTAAATTAAAGTTATGCATTTTAAATAAAGTGAGTGAAAGTATTATATTTTAAATGAAATTAATGAAATAAGAAAAAATACGACGGGTACAATGTTTGGCGATTTGTCACCTGCACTCGGCTAACATAAAAATACAGAGTTCATGATTTCTGTATCAGAATGTTCCGATTTGAGCAAGTAAATTCAATTAGGAATAAAAGTAACATGATACAATGCTTAGCATAGATTTAAAGGAGACCAAACTGGTCGCCAAGGGCGGCTAGCTATTAAATATTTGTCAAATTCACACATCTAGATAAATTTTACAGTAAAAAGTAAAAACTTTATAACAGGCACTACCTAATAGTGGACACCTATTTAGCAAGCACTTTTTCAATCCACAACGCTTTTATCTCTGAACAGCACACTAATTCTACAGTCCAGAAGTGTCCAGTATATAGAGTTTTTAACTGTATAAGATCAATCAAACCAATTTAAGGTGGCTATAAACAGTTTCTGCCATGATAAAAAATAATTTCTGCTAGCGAAACATCTACCACTGAGAATAATAGATCAGACATAGCTAATCCAGACACATGGTAAGCATTAGCTGTATAGATGCATATGCACAGAGAAAGAAACAAGGTTAACTCACACTTTGTGACAATCCCTTCAACGCAAACAACATTTCCTAAATAGCTTGAAATAAGACTTCTAGGGGTAACATGTCTTGATCCAAAACTAAAACAAAATAAGTCAGAAAATAAGTACCGAATAAATTTGATTACCTAGAATATTATAATGCAAATACCAAATTTAATACATAACAAATATTAATTTTACCTTCCTTCTAAAGCAACAAAAAAATCTTCAACTTCTTTGGAGTAATTATGATCAGCTGCAGAAACAAATTCCTTCAAAGCTCTTTGAAAAGCAACAAGTTCTTCAAAAGAAGATGATAATAAGCTGTAACATAAGAGAAAGCGTAATTTCATTTGACATTTTTAAATATTAAAGTATGATTATGATAAAATAAATAGTAATTTAAATACATAGATTAATTTTATACACTTGCACTTTTTAATTCATATATTATAAGTATATTTAAAAAGGAAATACTCGCTATTTAAAAACAAGCTTTTAGATAGTTTTAAAGTTACAGGTATTTATTTAAATTTTTTTATAAGATAATCTCTTAAACGCATTGCATGAAAATAGCCATGTTACATTTTTCCAGAAAAAAAAGCTGAAGTTGACACACTATGGTATAAAGAACAGAAAAACAAAGTATGCATACCATATATACTCGCATATAGGATTACCCTAAATTTGGGGGGGGGGGGATTCTGAGGTTTAAAAAAAAAATTCTGAGATTCACAGCAAATTTTCTGAAAGGGGCAGGGGGGGGGGATCCACTCCTGGCATTAACTGTTTTTTTTTTTTCGCATCCCTTTGGCTAAATTTGCGTTTTTTTTTTTTCACGATCTTTCAACGAAATTTGTCGTTTTTCGCAATCTTTTTACGAAATTTGCTGATTTTTCACACCTTTTTACGAATTTGCCAATTTTTTGCAACCTTTTTACGAAATTTGCCGATTTTTCGCAAAATTTGCCCTTTTTTTCGTAATTTTTTTGGGAAATTTGCCGGGGTTTTTTTGCGATCTTTTGGGAAAGGCATTGAAAAAAAATTTCCAACATTTGCATGATGTACATATAATGCACATATGATGTACATGCACATATAATGTTATCACTTTAAGGAAGAAGGAGGAAAGGTTTCTGGCACTTGATATTGTTCCGTAAGATATCAGTAGAGGGTAGGGGAGATTGGCTTTTGATACCATGATTATCATTCCTGATCGAACCAAAAATTTTTGTTTTGTAGCTTTTTCATTACATCAAAATAGTCTGTTAATCTTTTATTTAGTCTGTTGTCGATTTTTATGAAATATACAAAATTATTATTAAAACCATTACATAATTATACAATTATTTCATTCCAAAGTATGGAATATTCTAAAGTTTGGCATTCCTACACTTCTGCCATATGCGCATATAATCTGCTGCTGGAGAAACCAGGTATGAAGCATGTTTGAAACGACACTTTTTGTGTTTATTTCTAAAATAAAGATATAGAATATTGTCTACATGTTTTGTTCATAAGAAGTTCTTCTTATCCTCTCCCCATGCAGGGGCAAATGCAAGAATATTATTGTTGAATGAATTACGTAACAAAAAGCTATTATTAAATACTTTTAAAAAGTAACTATCGCTTAAATTTCAATTTATATAAAGTTATTTCACATATAATATGTGATATTTTATTGACTTATTTGAATCAGTAAAATTTGTGAATAATAAATGTGAATAAAAAATAAAATTCTCAACAACAAAAATTTAAAGACAAACGCATATATAGGGTAGATGTGCCAGCAATGAATACTCTTAAGGAATTTCATTAAAAATCATTTTTTAATTAATTTATAATTATTATATTCCAGTTTTTCAATTTATTATATTAATCTATGAACAATATTTAATCATTCTCATAGTCTCATTTCACAATATGAATAAAATTTAATTGTAAATAACAGAAATTATATCAAAACACCAAAAATTCTAGTAATGGACACTCTCTGTTCCAGTAGGGGAGACTTGGGAGAGTTGATTCCTAGGTCTAAAACCAAAGAAAAAATACAATTAAGTATCTGAAACTAGAAACATTAACCACTTCACCGGCAGGTGAACTTTACTTTACGCCCAACTTAGCAGACGGTGAAGTGGTTAATAAAGTGATTCCTTATCAACAGATCTAGCAGCTTAATTTCATTCCGCCACTTTTATTTTTGTTGTAAGAAAGGAATATCTGTTTTCTTACAATCAAACTTCTTTTTGAGTAAGTAGTTTGCGTTTCATATTTTTTGCTTAATATAACTAAATTACTTTATTTTATTGATATAATATACTAACATCCCTTACTGCTTAAATGTTATTTAAATCCAATACAGTTTCTTTACTTTTGATTTAGCATAATTTTTTCCCCAAACATACACATTAGGAACACATGATCACTATTGTATGGGGAGGATCAAGTATCCCGAAAGTTAAGCTAAATTAATGTTACATTTTATTAACACCCTATTTCTCATTGAGCGCATAGCACCCGAGATAAGTAGACGCCCCCTGGCGGTAAAAAGTGGAACTAAAATATGTAAGGCTATGGTGCATAATATGAAAGAATGGTCAAAAGGGTGTCGGCAAAAGTTGGAAAAGTGCTCCCTGGGTGAAAAGGGCGGAGGTTAGAAAAATTGCTTAAAATACACAAGTTAGAGCCTGGAGGAATAAATAATATGACTTCTTGAAAATTTTAAGATTTGTCGTGTGGTCTGAGGTATTCAGCTATACGTATGCAAAAAGTCATGTCTCCAACTTAATTAGGGGCTCCCTTAGAAAGAATTGCTTAAAATACGCATGTGGAAGCCCAAAGTGTTAAATGTACGACTTTTTCAAAATTTTATGATTTGTTGCATGATGGTGTTCAGCTATAAGTATGCAAAATTTCACGCCTCCAACCTAAATAGGGTCTCACTTAGAAAGAATTGTTTAAAATACACATGTGCGAGCCCAAAAGGTAAAATATAGGACTGTTTCAAAATTTTATGATTTGTCGTTTGATGTGAGGTGCTCAGCTCTAAGTATGCAAAATGTCACGCCTCCAACCTAATTAGGGGCTCACTTAGAAAATATTGATCTAAATACACATGTGAGAGCCCAAAGGGTTAAATGTACAACTTTGTCAAAATTTTATGGTTTGTCATTTGATGTGAGGTGTTCAGCTATAAGCATGCAAAATTTCATGCCTCCAACCTAAATAGGGGCTCACTTAGAAAGAATTGTTTAAAATACACATGTGGGAGCCCAAAGGGTTAAACGTACGACTTTTTGAAAATTTTATGATTTGTCGTTTGATGTGAGGTGTTCAGCTATAAGTATGCAAAAGTTCACGCCTCCAACCCAATTAGGACTCACTTAGAAAGAATTGTTTAAAATACACATGTGGGAGCGCAAAGGGTTAAATATAAGACTTTTTCAAAATTTTATGATTTGTCATATGATGTGTGGTGCTCAGCTATAAGTTTGCACAATTTCAAGTCTCCAACATGTATAGTTTCTGCGAACGGGCTCTGTGACAGACAGAATATCTCAATTTGTTGATTTTCTGTAAGCAAGTAAACTCAGATACACCCCCGGTAAGTAGATAGGTTTACAATGGAAATCTATGGGAATTTGGCGAAATATTAGAGATATTGCCAAGGTGGCGTCACTTTTAGCGACTAATTTTGGTCGCCAAATTTGGCAATATTCCATCATGTTGGCGAGAAACTTGGCGGTATTTGGCGACAGAACAGCGTCCCCTCCTACGGCAAATTAAAATTTTGCCTGACGTAATGTTAAAGTAAAAATGGACACCCCCAGGTGGGTAATTCATCGATTTTCACAATTTTTTTATTTTATTCCTTAGTTTCATAGTGTAAACGAACTTCACACCGAATTTGAAGTCTGTAGCTGAAGTAGATATATGAGATCTTTTTGATGAGTGAGCCAGTCAGTCAGTGATAAAATTATCGATTATCAGACATTTTCAAATGTCATTATCTTGGAAACTAATTATGCATTATTTATAAAATTTTGGATACTAGATAATTAGGGTGGCCTTAGTACACATTTCATATAACAAGTACGTCGGTCTCATAGATTTTCAATAGTAGAGCATTGAAATTTGACGAAAACAGCTCGAAATGGTTCGTGTAATATAACACACGACTATGTCAGGCGAACTTGGCTGACACACTGCCGTGTGTCTAGATATAGTGACACCAAAAGACTCCCTAAAGTTTCATTACCAAAAATGGGAAAATCTAAAGGAAGGGAAAAATATCTTCAAAAATTCTGACTAGCACACCAACTGAATGACAGAATGAAGAAAAAATACAAGATTGTCAACTGAATATAACACAATAATCAAGAAAAACTCATTTCATCAAGAAAAGTAAAAACACTAAAAATGAAAGACCCGTATCCTCAGAAAGTGAGAGCAGTTACAGTGTTTATGATTCAACCGAGGCAGATCCACTTGATGAACATTCTGATGAAAACATTGAAGATCCACAAAATTTGTTGATTGATGAAAATGACTTTGTCATTGTGTGATTTCTAGGAAAGTAGAAAATTAGTCATTTCGTAGGAAAAATGTAAAAGATTTTATCATCTGAATGTGAAATCAATTTTCTAAGATAAAGAGGACTTAATTCCGACCAATTTTTTTATCCAAAAGATGCAGACATTAGTGTTGTGGAATGATGACATTGTCAAACTAGTCGGATGGGGCAATCCCAAAACTTTCTTCCATCTCATAAATGTTAATACTTCAAAATTCACTATCACAGTGCCAAAATTAAATGGCAACCTATGCCCATCGTGCGGATTATAAATGTATGAAATTCTGTGCATTAGTTCTTGAGATATGGCTAGTGTTGACTCTAAGCCGCTTTAGCAGGGTGCAGTGCCCGGCAGCCCTTTTAACACTTCCTATGTGCCCCGTGGTAATTTAATTGATCCCGAGAAAATATCGCAAATTCTAGGGACTCTAAACAAACCAGTTCAAAATATTTTTTGTGAACAAAGTACAAGTGTGCCCTTTTTGAAAAAAATGTGCCCTTTTTGAAAAAATGTACCCTTTTTACTTTCTTCTATCTTTACAAGAAAGTATTGGTTTCATGAAAATTTTCAAATTCCAGTTTTCGACAGATTTACACGTTTTATGGGTCAGAGATTCCAATAAACATGTTTTTACAAAATGTCTCTCTGTCTGTATGTGACACAAATTTTCTGGGTGCTCTATCTCAAGAACTAATGCACGGAATTTAATAAAAATTTATATTCAGGTAGGCCCTGATATAGATTGGTGCTGATTAGTTTTTGGTGAAAATCGCCCTGCGGGTGGTTATGCTATGTAGCATTTTGCAGGATTTCCGCAAAATCTCTGTCTCAAGAACTAATGCACGGATTTTTATAAAACTTCAGATTATGTTAGTCCTTGACATGAAGGGATGTTGTTTACGTTTTGGTGTAAATCGCCCAACAGGTGGCACTGCTATGCTGCATTTTGCAGGACTTACACTATTTTCGCAGTAGCTCTATCTCAAGAACGAATGCACACATTTTTATCAAACTTCGGATTTAGTTAGTCCTTCATATGAAATGATGCTGACTACGTGTTGGTGTAAATCGTCTGATAGGTGGCGCTGCTGTGCTGCATTTTGAACTATTTCCTCAATAGCTCTATCTCAAGAACTAATGCGCGAATTTTCATCAAACTTCAGATTTAAGTATAACTTGATTAATATTGCTGCTGATTATGTGTTGTTGCAAATCACTCAACAGGTGATTCTATGCTGCATTTGTCATGATTTGCGCAATACCTCTATTTCAAGAACTAATGCACGAATTTTCCTCAAACTTTATATTCAGTTAGAGGTTGACATAAGTTGGTGATAATTAGGTTCTGGTGTAAATAACCCAATAGGTGGCACTGCTATGCTGCATTTTGCTGGATTTACACGATTTCAGCGACACTCACACCTCGAGAACTAATGCACGGAATTTCATATTTTTAGAATTCTCATGATGAACACAGATTGCCATTTAATTTGGCGGCTCTGAGATAGTGAATTTTTATGTGTTGATATGTATGAGATAGAAGAAAGTTTTGTGATGGCCACAACATACTAGTTTATTTTTTAGAATAGTGTTCCCTTTTTGAAAAATGCACCCTTTTTACTTTCTTCTATCTTTACAAGAAAGTATTGGATTCATGAAAATTTTCGACTAACGGTTTTTGACGGATTTACACGTTTTGGGGGTCAGAAATTCCAAAAAACATGTTTTTACAAAATGTCTGTCTGCATGTGACACAAATTTTGTGGGCGCTCTTATCTCAAGAACTAATGCACGGAATTTAATAAAAATTTATATTCAGGTAGTCCCTGATAAAGATTGGTGCTGATTAGGTTTTGGCGTAAATTGCCCAGTGGGTGGCGCTGCTATGCTGAATTTTGCAGGATTTCCACAATAGCTGTATCTCAAGAACTACTGCACAGATTTTTATAAAACTTCAGAATCAGTTACTCCTTGATATGAGTTGGTGTTGTTTACGTTTTGGTGTAAATCGCACAACAGGTGACCCTGCTATGCTACATTTTGCAGGCTTTACACTATTTTCGCAGTAGCTCTATCTCAAGAACTAATACGCACATTTTCATCAAACTTCGGATTTAGTTAGTCCTTGATATGAAATTATGCTGACTACATGTTGGTGGAAATCGCCGAATAGGTGGCTCTGGTGTGCTGCATTTAGAATGATTTCCTCAATAGCTCTATCACAAGAACTAATGCACGAATTTTCATCAAACTTCAGATTCAAGTATACCTTGATTAATATTGCTGCTGATTCAGTGTTGGTGCAAATCGCTCAACAGGTGGTGCTGCTATGCTGCATTTGTCATGATTTGCGCAATAGCTTTATCTCAAGAACTAATGCACGAATTTTCCTCGAATTTTATATTCAGTTAGACGTCGACATAAGTTGATGATGATTGGGTTCTGGTGTAAATCACCCTATAAGTGGTGCTGCTATGCTGCATTTTGCTGGCTCTACACGATTTCAGCGATAGTCATATCTCAAGAACTAATGCACGGAATTTCATCATTTTAGAATCCTTGTGATGAGCATAGATTGCCATTTAATTTTGGCAAAGTGATAATGAATTTTGAAGCATTGACATGTATGAGATAGTAGAAAGTTTTGGGATTGGTACATCCGACTAGTTTTTTGAAAAATTTCCACCCGGCGGCCCTTTTTTACTTTCTTCTATCTTTACAAGAAGAAAGTACTGGATTCGTGATAATTTTCGACTTCCGGTATTCGGCGGATTTACACTTTTAGGGGTCAGAGATTCCAAAAAACATGTTTTTACAAAATGTCTGCTTGCGAGTCTGTATGTGACACAAATTTTGTGGGTGCTCTATCTCAAGAACTAATGCACGGAATTTAATAAAAATTTATATTCAGGTAGTTCCCGATATAAATTGGTGCTGATTAGTTTTTGGTGTAAATCGCCCAACAGGTTGCGCTGCCATGCTGCATATTGCAGGATTTCCGCATTAGCTCTATCTCAAAAACTAATGTACGGATTTTTATAAAACTTCAGATTCAGTTAGTCCTTGATAAGAGTTGGTGTTGTTTACGTTTTGGTGTAAATTGCCCTATAGGTGGCGCTGCTATGCTACATTTTGCAGGATTTACACGATTTTTGCAGTAGCTCTATCTCAAGAACTAATGCACACATTTTCATCAAACTTCAGATTCAGTCAGTCCTTGATATGAAATTACGCTGATTACGTGTTGGTGTAAATCGCCCAACAGGTGGCACTGCTGTGCTGCATTTTGCATGATTTCCTGAATAGCTCTAGCTCAAGAACTAATTCACAAATTTTCATCAAACTTCAGATTCAAGTATACCTTGATTAATATTGCTGCTGATTATGTGTTGGTGTAAATCGCTCAAAAGGTAGCGGTGCTATGCTGCATTTGTCAGGATTTGCGCAAGAGCTCTATCTCAAGAACTAATGCATGAATTTTCCCCAAACTTCATATTCAGTTAGACGTTTACATAATTTGATGATGATTAGATTATGGTGTAAATGACCCTATACGTGGGGCTGCTATGCTGCGTTTTGCTGGATTTACACAATTTCAGCGATGGTCATATCTCAAGAATTAATGCACCGAATTTCATCTTTTTAGAACCCTCATGATGATCATAGATTGCTATTTAATTTTGGCACAGTGATAACGAATTTTGTGGTATTGACATGTATGAGATAGAAGAAAGTTTTGGGATTGATACATCCGACTAGTTTCTAGAGTCAACACTACATACGGCTATCGCTAAAATCATGTAAATCCTTCAAAATGCACCACAACAACATCACTTGTTGGGTGATTAACACTAAAACCTAATCAGCAATAACTTTTGTCCATCTAAATGAATCCTAAGTTAAATGAAAATTCGAGCATTAGTTCTTGAGATAGAGCTATTGCAGAAAAATGCAGCATAGCAGTGCAACCTGTTGGGAGATTTACACCAAAAGGTAAATACAGTAGACTCTCTCAAACCCACACAGCTTCGGACCAGAGGTTGTGTGGATTTTAGAGTTTTTCAGATTTCTGATCATTGATTTGTTTACATTTCTGAAACATTAAGGAACAGATGTATTATAATCCCGGATCTGCTATCTTGGATTTTTTCTTGACGTGAATTAAAAATTGTTTTTTAATTAATAGTTATAATTATTATATTCCAGTTTTTAGCTCACAGGCTATCAAAGCCTGAGAGCTAATGTTCCCGCCGGTTCTGTATGTATGTATGTGCGTACGTACATACGTAACACGATAACTCTTGATAGAAACATCTGATTTGCTTCAAATTTTTTTTTCTAGGTGCATTCTGATAAGGCGCTTCCCTGATTAGTTTTGGGGGTTCATTGGTTAAGGATAAAAGGGGGGGTAGTCCAACCCCCCCCCCCCCCCCCTTAATTCAGATAGATGGCTTTTTCATGCAGAATTATTCAATTTGCTCCAAATTTGGTATATCGGTTTATTATGTTAAGGAGCTTCCCTGATTTTTTTGGGAGATTCATTGGTTAAGGATAAAGGGGGGCTAGACCACCCCGCTTAATTTAGATAAATGGGTTTTTCATGCAGGATTATTCAATTTGCTCCAAATTTGGTATACCAGTTTATTATGTTAAAGAACTTCCCTGATTAGTTTTGGGGATTCATTGTTTAAGGATAAAGGGGAGAAAGGGTGGCTAGTCAACCCCCCTTAATATAGATAAATGAGTTTTTCATACAGAATTACTCGATTTGCTCCAATTTGGTATACCGGTTTAATATGTTAAGGAGCTTCCCTGATTAAATTTGGAGGTTCATTGGTTAAGTATAAAGGGGGGAAACGGGGGCTAACCCCCTTCACTTATTTTTTTGAGCGGCATTATTCTTTAAAATAAGAGTATACTGTACAATTAGTGTGAATAGCCTGTGAGCTCAATGCCATCAGTTTAGCTAGGCACTTTTCTTTTTTATTTCAATATTATATTAATCTATCAACAATATTTAACCATTGGCGACATTTACATGGCTATTTGTAACACTTAAAAACATCCCCTGAAAAAAAAAGGCTGTACTTTCAAGGAGTCAGGCAACCGCAACCATTTGACGAAATTCCAGCTTCTTCCGCAACCTTTTGACAAAATTCCAACTTCTTCTGCAATCTTTAGACGATATTTCCATTTTTTTCGGCGATCTTGAGACGAAACTTGCGTTTTTTCGGCGATCTTTTCACGAAACTCGCGTTCTTTTTAAAAAATTCGCGTTTCTCCGCGATCTTTTGGCAAAATTCAAGATCATTTGTCATTTTTTCTGCAATTTGATGGAATTAACGTTTCTTTTCTGCAATCTTTCGACAAAATGCACGTTTTTTTGCGATCTTTTGAGGCAAATCGTTTTTTTTTTTTTTTTTTTGCGGTCTTTTGATGCAAATCGGATTTCTTCTGCGATCTTTTGATGGAATTCTAGTTTCTTTCGCGATATTTTGACAAAATTATCGTTGTTTCTGCGATCTTTTTTGAGAATAGGCGTTTATTTCGAAATTTTTTGACGAAATTCTAGGGTGTAAAAAAAAAATCATGATTTTTTAAGAAAAATTAGATTTTTTTTATTTAAATCAGAGTTATCTAATCCTCCTGATCTCCTCAGAGATCTCGTATATATCCTTCATTTCTCTCTCGGAAAACAATGCTAGTTTCCAACATCCGCTGTCATTGGTTCGCCCGTCAAGATGCTTTTGACAGCCGACCTTCTAGTGACTGGTCGGGGGCCCTTCCCCCTTTTTGCACACGAAACTCTCCTGTCAAAGTATGCAATGTCAAGAAGCACTTACCGGCATATTTCGGTGTTACAAAGTGGGAACCAGGTGGTCCTCCTTTTATGTGCTATGTTCCAAAGTGTCATCTTCATAAGATCGATCGCACTGAAGTTATTTACTTTTATGTTACCGGCAAACTCTGAGACTTAGACGAATTTTCTAGTGTCACTCCCGAATACATGGAGTTTCCATAGGCCGTGATTCTGTAGCATTTATGAGGGTTTTTATATGTGGAAATTGTGAAAAGGCTAAGTTTCCACAACATAAATTATAATGAAAAATTAAACCATTAACGTAAATAGTGTAATAATAAATAAAACTTTAGTATACATATATGGTGAGTAATAATAAAAAATTGATTAAAATTATGAATACAATAATTAATTTTTAAATTATTATGTAAGTAGTTATTGTCCATTAATATTTATCATATCTGTGGTATATAATCAAATGATAACGTATACTGATGACATAAATTGCTCTCCTCGCTTAAATGCATACAATTCAGTGGAACCAACTGTATGCAATTAAGCGGGGCCGACTGTACTACCAAAACAAAAACATGCAAATTTTGGAAGAAAATAAAGAATTAAATTTATTTTAAATGGGGGTCAGCTGTTAGCATATGTTCATTAAGATACAGTGGAACTTTGAAGCATTTTCTGCTTCCTGATTGATTTGATTAAAAGTGTAAACAATAACACAGATTATAAGACATGCAAAGGGGGAGTAAGGAAAAAAAATGGCTTAGATGTCTTATTATCCTGGGGTACGCCATCTTGGATTTTTTCCTGCATGAAAACTCACCTAGTAGTCATTTCACCTAGTAGTAAACGTCGCCAATGGGTAAATATTGTTGATAGATTAATATAATATTGAAAAAATTGGAATATAATAATTATAACTGTTAATTGAAAAACAATTTCTAATTCACGCCAAGAAAAACATCCAAGATAGTGGACCCCGGGATAATAAGACATCTGTTCCAAAAAAATAATAAAAGCTAATTTTTTATTGGTTACTTTTTTCATAACCAAAAACATTGAATGGTGTCCATTACTGGCACATCTATCTTATATATTTTTAATTTGACTTTATTTAAATGGTATACTGAAAGCAACTACTAAAAATTTTAATAAAAATACAAACAATTAAGCACAACTCACCTCTGACAACGCTGAGGATTTTTTCTTCTCAAATCATTAATGTTTACCACTAATCGGTATGCTTTCTTATTTATCATATCTTTCACAGACTGAGTATAAATACCTTGGTCATTCTAAAAAATTAAATGCCATGAATTAAATGCCTAGTAAGGAATAGAATTATTTCAGTTTTTCTTCTTTAAAAAAGCGCTGAATAAATTTATAAAAGAAGAACATTCAATTTTTACAATAATTAATTTGCATTGCACAAAACATCAAAGCGAAGGACTTTGTTTTACAAATAGGAAATTATATATTATATTTACAAAAGCAAGATTATTATTATTTTAATGAACAGCTAAAACAGAATTACAATACATAGACATATATCATGGAAGACGGTAGTATTCCGAGTGACGCAGCCTTAAGCCTAAAATCGTATCGTATCATATCGTTAAAATCGTATCGTATCGTATCATAGAATTCGTAGATGGCGGAACTCATATATACAGCTAACTCGACATCAAAGAAAACGCGAAAAGCCACCTTTTAATAACTCAGCAGATACAGGTCTTATTGTTCTGAATTTTCTAGAACAGTCTTATATCTGCAGTCTAATCGTATACTGAAATTTTTACATTTCTACGTGCAGTATATTTTGAGATCTAAATAGCCATTTTTAAAGTGAAAACGTTGGTATGATATCGAGGAAGTTCCTAATTTAAAAATCTCGAAAACGGTTCTAACGATTACCTTTAAATTGATACATAATATAAATGTGATTAAGGCGAGGTGAATAACACTTTTCTTTTTTCTGGAAAAACTCTCGTTCGTTAAATAATTCGATTTTTTTTTCTCTCGAAAATGACATGGGCGATTTTTTAAAAATCAAATAAATATGTTTCAGATGAACCAAATAACAATTTACTTGTTTCCAGCAAGACTCTTGTTCGTTTTATAATGCGCATGAAAAATCGGACTATATTTCTTCGCCATTCTATGGAAATTTCACCGAAAATGCATGGCACTGTATTCATACACATGCTTTCTTTTTAACCACTTTTGGGGAGAAAAATTTTGTCTTCCCACTGGCTGAGTGGTTAAGGGCCATCGTCTACTGATCTTAAGATAGGCAGTTCGATACTCCCTGGTACTTGTTTTCACATGTGAATGTGTTTTTTTTTTCCTTATAAAGTCTGTTAGTTGACCATTATTCTCAGTTCCTTTGTAATTTTTTAATTGCTATTAAGTTAAATAAAATTACAATTATAATGACGCAAATTTGATGATGATTATTTCTTGGCAATTTTTCAACAATAAAAATATTACCATAAATTTTATAAATATATTTAATTTCAATCACTTTACAAAAAATATACATTAATAATTATCATTTGAATATAAATCACACGATCAGAAACATAAAAAAATAATTCATTTCAGCTCTTCTTTTTAATAATATCTTTTTTTATTATTATGACGGTCAATCAATATATAATCACTGACATCCATAATATTATTATTATTATAATTATTATTTTCCTTGCATAAAAACTATTGTGATGTAATAATTCTTTTATAATAAATAATTTAGTTGAAATGTTTTATTTATAAATAACAATGAAGTTTGATAACCCCGAGTACATAATAAGCATATCAGAATTCTGGTGTCGCCATCTTTTGACGCAATTGCGTACTACATTTTGTCTCTTATTCGGAAAAAAAAAAAAACTAACGCTCTTCGCCGCTTTGAAAGAATCTCTTGTGACTAGAGGTCTATTTCGCAAATATTAAGAAAATTACTGCACACAAAAATATTAAAATGGGTAGTCAGGGTTGGCAAGTTTTTGACGCATGACGGTTTTTACCATGGTTTTTACAGTTATGTCAAAAACCTCTTTGTCAAAAATGTCAAAAACTGTCAAAAACCCATTTTTTAGTAGTAGTATGGTTTTTAATTTTTTTTTTTTTCATTCTATCTTTAGTATTAAGTTGTTTCACATGAAATATTCAATATCAAAAAGACTCTAAAGTATATTTATCCATCCAAGAAAAACAAAAAAGAATTACATTAGAATAATACATATACATCTCTGTTAGAAGATTTCTACAGTAATCTTAAGCTATTTGGCATGTTTTATAAAAATTGTATTTTTTGAAGAAATTCTATAATCCATAAGTATAAGATTAAAAAATGTGTATAATTTCAGCAGAATGTAGTACACTGTTTAAAACAAAATAGCTTTCTCAGAAATTTCCTCAGAAGTAAGTTTTCTTAAAGTGTTAAATCCGAATTGTTCATTGATTATTTTTATTCCTAAATAGCAATAAATGAAATAAAATATATTTTAATAGTTGATAATTACATACATCTTTTGGGGTAAAGAAATAAGACTTGTTCTTCAACGTTACAACTTGTAGAGATTAAAATTTGCAAATTATTAATATAAAACTTTAAACCATGTGAAAACTCAATTTTTTAACCATACTTTTTTAAGTAGTTTATTTTAGTCTTATTATTTCTTTAATCTAAATAAATAAATAAATATTATCTTTAAGCAGAAATGTAGATCCCTAAAGATCCATTAATTAAAAAGGGTAGATTTCGGTTAGCCGGGCGCCAGTGTTATATATACATATGTAGGGGAGAGGGGGGTACATTTCAACATGGGGCACCTTTCAACAACTGGAATTTCTGACTTCTAATACTGCACAATGATTGGCCAATATGCCAGCCAATAAGCTTTTAGTATACTTAACTGTTGACATTTAGTTTTCAGCCATTTCTTTTTACAACTGTTGTGTTATTCTGTGGAACAAGTTTTAACACCCCAAAAGTAAAAAGGCAATTTTGATTTTGTAACAGTTTATCAACCAATAATCTTTTACTCAGGTAAGTGATATTTATTCACCTACTAGTTTATTTAATTCTGCTTCTAACTACACTGTTAATAAGTCACAAATCTTTTTTTAAGATGGTTGATAATACTTTAACCAAAATGTCTGTACCAGGGGCACATTTCAACAGAGTTTAGGGGGCACATTTCAACAGTGTTGAAAGGTGCCCCTAACAATTTTTTAGTTATATAATTATGAAAATTAGCTTGTAACTTTTTAGATCAACCATCTAGGTCAGATTTTAAAGTTTCAGGATAATTTTACAATTTATGGCTATTTGAAGCATGATAATCCTAAGCTTATACAGTCTATAGTAAGCTATATAGTAGTATATCTATAATCAAGGTTGTTACATTTAAAATATTCAATTTTGTTTTGAGGTATTATTCTAAATACCTCAAAAATTAAAAAATATATATGAATTTGTTCAAAAAACATGTTTGTAATTATTTTTTAAAAAATTATATAATTTTTCAAAAGCTTAAAATCAAAATTTAATCAGCTGCACTGTTGTTGTTCTTTAAAATAGAATTTATTAACAAAGAATTCATTAGAAGCATTAGTAAAACTTTTTTCTCTTAAAATTCTATAATCACTAAAAATATTCAAGACAATTTATTATCATTTTTTTTTTATTATTTATCATTTGTTTTTAAATTAAAGTATAAATTTAGGAGAGTTGAAAAGTTTAAGATGTTACTTTTCATGAAAGTTTCAGACGCTTATTTTAATGTTTACATTTTAATAATTAAAATGCTTAGCCCTATTATTTTGACTTTCAGGTTATAAAAAATGGTGCGAACATACGAGAAAAAGTGTACTAAACCAGAAGTTAGTGAAGAAGTCATTGAGAAAGCAATGGAAGCAGTTCGAAATGGCACATCTCTACGAGCAGCAGCAGATTGATATGGATTGGACTTTTCAGCTCTATTTTATAGATTAAAAAAAAGCAAGGCAATTAATTCTCTAGTTGATGAAACCAGAAGATATACAACTAACACAAAATGCTACAGTTCCAAATACACAAGTCAACAAATTTTTAATGTCGAGCAAGAAACCCTGCTTTGTGAATATATAATTAAATGTTCAGTTCTTAATTATGGCTTAACTTATAGACAAATTCGACAACTTGCCTTTGATTATGCAAAACGTCTCAATTTAAAAATTCCAAGTAGCTGGGACAAAAATAAAATTTCTGGAATAGACTGGGTTAAGGGTTTCATGAAACATCATCCACAGCTTACATTAAGAAAACCAGAAAACACCAGCTTCGCAAGAGCTACAGCTTTTAATAAGGCAAATGTTGCTGAATTTTTTGACAATTATGAGCGAGCTCTTAATTCTGGTGCATTTACAGCTGAACACATCTACAACCTAGATGAAACTGGAGTGTTAACAGTTGTTCAAGCTCCTAGCGTTGTTGCCAAGCTAGGAGCTCGTCAGGTAGGACAAGCAGTTTCTGGTGAGCGTGGAAGCATGATTACAATGTGTATGATAATCAATGCTTTAGGAAATACAGTCCCTCCTGTATTCATTTTCCCAAGGGCAAGATTCCATGACTCTATGTTATTTGGGGCACCAACAGGGAGTTTAGGTTTAGCTAACAGTCCCAAAAGTGGCTACATGATTGGACCTCTGTTTCTGGAGGTTCTCAAGCACATTAAAAAGCATACTCGTTGTTCAGTAGACAATAAAATACTTTTGGTTATAGACAATCATGAAAGTCATTGTACACTTGATGCTGTGCTCTTTGCTAAAGATAACGGTATAGTGCTAGTAACATTTCCTCCACACTGCTCACACCGCCTCCAGCCTTTGGATGTTGGAGTCTTAGGACCATTCAAATCCAAGTTGAGAGTAGCACAAAATGATTGGATGGTATCAAACCCAGGCAAGACCATCAGCATACATAACTTAGCCGGATTAGCAAATACTGCATATGCCGCCTCATTTACTAGCAAAAACATCACAGCAGCCTTCCAAAAAACTGGAATCTGGCCTTTTTCATGTTTGGTTTTCACTGATGAAGATTTTGAACCTTCTTCTGTAACTGTTAATTCTATTCAACAAGATCCTGTTAATTCCATTGAAATTCTTCCTGATGATTCAATTGCTGAAGAACGATGCTCAACAAAAAGTCTCGCAAGCACTAGTAAAGAAAATCCTACTTTTTGTACACCAATACGAAAACGGTCAACTGAAAGTAAAACTAATGAACCTAGACTAATAACACCTGTAGATGTGAGGCCTTACCCTAAAGCAATTGCCCAGGCTAAAAAGGGTAGAAGGAAGAAAGGGAAGTCAAAAATATTGACCGAAACACCTGAAAAGAAACGTATTGAAGAAGAAACCATTAAAAGATTGGAAAAGAAAAAGAAATCAGTCTCAAATGAAATTAAGCTCAAGTCGAAACCACCCAAAAAATTATTTGTTGAATCTTCTGATAGTGAATGTGCAGATGATATTTCTTTACATGATGAATCAGAGTGTGAAGACTTTTTGACTTCTACTACTACGGAATTTGAAGAACAAATGGATTTTGAAATAACTGATGATTCAGTAATAGAAGTTAATGACTTTGTTCTTGTTGAGTTTTGTGGAAAGAAGAAAAAAGTTCTGTTTGTAGGAAAAATTGAAGAAATAGAAGAAGACGGGTATAAGGTACAGTTTATGAGAAAAAAAGAAGATTCTTTGAAATTTTATTTTCCAGAAAAGGAGGACATTAGTAGCATAGAACGAAATGATATTAAAATGAAACTGCCTCAACCAAATTTAAGTGGAGGAACAGCCCGAGCTGTATTTGCAATGACATTTTCCATAAATTTTGATTTAATTAAAGACTTAATAATGTAGATGGAATCTAGATCAATCCACTATATTCATTCATCTGCTATATTATTTTGTAAATAAAGTTTGTTTTGCCAAAATGTATTATATTTGTAGGTTCTCTTCTATTGTTGAAATGTACCCCACCTCCTGTTGAAATCTGCCCCCCCCAGGGGGGCAGGTTTCAACAATGTGCATACATCACTAAAGATGCAAAATTTGGTATTTTGCCTTTGACTAGACACTATGGAAAAAATTCAGAGGATACCTGAAATATGAATTTAATAAATAGCACTTAGAATTTCAGTTTTTAAAGCAGTATTACTTCACAAATAATTCTTTTGCAAAAAACGTTGAAAGGTGCCCCCCCTCTCCCCTATGTATACCTATATATATATATATATATATGCATATTTATACATATATAGAAGCTATATGTATACATATATACATATGTGTGTATATATACATATATATGTATATACAGATATACATACATATGTATATATAACACTGGCGCCCGGCTAACCGAAAAGTACCTTAAAAAGTTAACTACATTAAAAAATAAATAAAACATTTAAGAATCTCTCTAAATTTAATAATAATTTTAAAGGTAAAAGATTTTTACTCATACAGTCATACATATGTAATAAAAATATGCAATGTGTTATTTCTTTCAATTCACTTTAAATAATGCCGAAACAATTTAAAAACATATACAGGACTAGGGATTGACCGAATAGTTGATTCGGTATTTGGTGGTTCGGCATGTAAACCGAATATTCGGCTCCGGCCGAATACTTTTAAGTATTCGGCCGAATAATTGCAGATAAGTATTTTTTTAGAATTAGAAGAATTCTCTTTTACTTAGTAGGAGAATAGGCTAAACAATGAGTTTTAATATTATGTGCATGAGTTCAGAATTCAGCTTGCACTACAAAAAACAAGTCAAAGGCCATTTTTTATTAAAAAAAAACTTTTTCCTTCTGAAAATAGTCTACATAGGGGTGAAATCAAAACAACTGCCAACTAGAGAAA
Organism: Maratus speciosus; assembly: GCA_963932465.1. NCBI lineage: Eukaryota > Metazoa > Arthropoda > Arachnida > Araneae > Salticidae > Maratus > Maratus speciosus. The sequence continues at coordinate 424,146,076 of OZ010789.1, read as the reverse complement.
AAAAAAAGTAAGGAAGATGCACATCTTTCCCTTACCATTTAATTTTAATTACTTCTACATTAGTTTTTTTAATTTAAATTTATTTAATATGTATTTTCTTTAATATACACTACACATCAAATAAGTACATTAGAGTTCATATCTGTATATCTAAGGTTATTAAAGAAAATACACACATCCAATAAGTATACCCCAATGCTTATCCTATAGCTTTTATAACCGTTATATCAAAATCTCTCAAATTTGTAGTCTTCATCACCACAGCGTTAAAATATTAATCAAAATATAAATATCTATCAATAATTTGATAGAAAATAGTTAAATGTACAAATTGATATGATATCTTTTGTATTTTGAGAACATTCCTATTCAATATGTTTATAATTAGACAATCAGTAAATCAGCTTAATAACAACATTGTTTCTTTTTATTTGAATGAACTTATGTTTTTCTGGCAATCCTTATCCTTAATAATAGCCTGCATAGTTTAATACTTTCATAGGTTATTTTTGGGTATTGACTAGTGATAAAATAATAAAAAATAAGGGTACTTTTCGGTTAGCCGGGCGCCAGTGTTATATATGCGTATAAATATACATACATATATGTATATATACACATCTATATATATACATATGTAGGAAATATTAATCGTTACTTTCACAGTATTCATTTATTTCTGTCTTGTATTACTCGCCTATGACTGTAACCGCATTCTTATTGTTTCATTTTCATTGTTACTTTATATTCTTTGGCAACGATCAAAGAGAGGAAACGTCATGTGACGTAACAGTTGTGTAGTGGTAGTGGAGTTTGTTCTAGGCAGCGGGAAGCTGCGAGTGTTATAATGAGATCTTGGTTGTATTTTAATTGTGTTTTATGTGTAATTAAATGTTGTGTTCGTCATTTAAAATGACTGAGAATTTATTCAACCCCTAGACATCCCGACCCACAGAAAATTGGGGTCTCGGCGCGGAATTAATAATGAAACTTGTGCCAGCAGAATAATTTTCCCGCCCAACCGTTAGTGTGAACCATCCGAGTTCTAAAGAATTTTGAAGTCACCCTGACTCTGTCAAAGGAAAAAGTAAAAACCTCCTGGTTATGTGCCGAGAAATAATCATCCTGATTCTGCATTTCGGATCATCCACTATCTGTTTGTGATATTATAAGAAAAGCCATCTGGTTTTCTCTGCAAGTCTCATTGTGAAAGAATCAGTGAATAGAGAAAAAAAAAAGAAATTCAGCCTAGTTTCTTTTATGAGCTAAATAGTGTGAAAGTGAATCAACATCCTTATTTCAGTTAAAAATTTAGTGAAACAACCAGCCCGGTATGTATAAGTTTGTGAAATATTTAGTGCGATCGTTAAATTTGTGAAATATTGACGCGGCAACAAGCCGTGTGTTTTTCGTTTCATTTAAAAGCTTTGTGAGTCGATTCCATCAGTGCGACACAAGAAAGCAAATGTTTTTCATCAGAAAAAAAAAAATGGACCAAGTGATATTTTTTTTGTTGGTCCCAGATTCTACTTTTTAATAGATAACAGATAAGCAATGTGGATCCTTTTTTTTTAAATTTGTATAAGTGATTTATTTACTGTGGTTAAAAGGAAAAGACTTTGTTTATGAAATATAAATTTTATTTGATTGAGTAGTTGAAATACAAGTATATTTTTATTTATTTTTCCTTTCTTATACAAATATGTGATTTCAAACAGAATGTTTATTAGTTTCATTTTTGCTAATGTATTTATGTTTCAGCAACGATTTGAGTTTGGTAAGTTCTGTTCTTTTTCACTGATTTAAGAACTGAAATGCATGCAGTGTAAGTTTCTGCTTTTTATCATTTGTTTATTTCTCATTTAACTGTTGAATCAGGGTTGAGTGCACTCAAAAAAGGTTATTCTAATTCTGATTTTTATCATATTTGATTATTTGTAATTTTATTTTGACTATGCAATTTGACTTTTACTTTGATTATGCTTATATGATATAGCCTGCTCATTTTGATTTATTTACCCAATTTAATCTCAGAACTTATTTGTTTTATTTCGCTTCTGGTATTTAACTGACGATACTTATATTTATTTATTTTTATTTGCATTTTTTTGTAATTTGAAGCAAGATTTAAGATCTGATCGTTCACGTATGTGTTTTAAATCTCGAATCATGTTCCTTAATTCTAATTTGTAATTTTATAAGAACTAAATTTTTTAGTGGTGATAATTTTATAAAAACTAAATTTTGGTTTCTTAATAAGCAAATTTTAATTTTTGGGGCCTGAAGGATAGTTACATAAAACTGCGTTTGAGAAAATGGCCTTCCTCAGCAAAGGTATTAAACAAGATTTGCAGCACGTCGCGATGGAATTGGGAGTTCCAGACGTAGAAAATTTAAAGGTTCCTGAATTAAAAGATGCTATTATAGCAGCTGCTACGTATGAGGAGGAATTTGTAAAGGGCTATTTAGATACTGTTATAGAGGAAAGGAAAAGGAATAAAGAAGATGAATTGCGAAAACAACAAATGGAGTTTGAATTAGAAAAAATACGCCTCGAAAATGAAAGAATCGTCGGAACCAGCAACCAAAACGGGAGTCAACCCGAAAGTAATGGAAAACATCGTATAAAACTGCATGATATTATTCAAAAGTTTGATCCCCAAACATGCGATATAAGTCTTTATTTAATTCTTTTTGAACGCCAGGCGAAAAGGGCGGAAATTAAAAAGGAATTTTGGGTTACACACCTCATTGGACTTTTGCCCCAAGAAATTACTGAGATAATCGCTAGGGAGAGCGAAGAAGTAACCGATGATTACGAAAAGGTCAAAGAAGTACTACTAAAGAGATATAAATTTACACCTGAAAAATTTCGGCAATTGTTTGTCAAGCATGTTAAGAGAGCTGACACAACGTGGCGAGATCTCGCATATGAATTGAAGAACTATTTTAGCGAATGGATTCGAGGTTTAGAAGTGACAACCTTTGATGAGTTGTGCGATTTAATGATTACCGACCAGATAAAACGGAAAATGTCTCCTGAGGTAAAAGAACACTTTTTCGACGAATGGTCGACGTTTAAATCGTCAGAAGTTATTTCAGAAAAGTTAGATGATTATGAAAATATTAAAATGACGTTTAGTAGAAAACCAAAAGAATCTCAGTACAAAGAAAGTAGAAATATTCCTTTTGGGAGGCCACATTTTGGCAATAACGGCAAAGAAGATAGGACGTTTGCGAGATCTTACCCAGAGCAGAGGGATTTTGGCCGGGGAATGGCTACAGATCGACAAACGGAAAGGTTTGAAAGAAAAAAAGCATTCAAATGCTATGAATGTGGGGAAAGCGGCCATGTCAGATCGTATTGTCCCGAACTCTTAAGAAAAAACGGTAGTACGGCAAATAAAATCAATGAAGAGAAGGTTTCTGATGCACATGTAGCAAGAAACTGTAACGTCATCGCATTTAAAAAAATTAAAACAAAAGAAGTTACCATTAACAATCAAACTATTCCTGTACTCATCGACACAGGCTGCTCAGTGTGCCTTCTACGCGAAGACTTATACCGACAAATTTCTGATCGTCCAAAGCTGTCCAACAACTCTTTAGTATTATCGGGAATAGGGTCATCTAAAGTTTATACAAAGGGATCGATTGAGCAAGAAATAGAATTAGATGGAAGTAAATACTCCCTAACATGGCATATAGTGCCAACGTCACAGATGGATTACCAAGCAGTTATTGGTATGGACATTTTAGATCAAGCAAGATTAAATTTTTACAAAAATGGCGTCGAATTTTGTAAGTACGAGACGACAAATGCATTATTCATGCGGGCATCCCAGTTAAGCAATAAAGATGAAGTTGAGCTGAACCACGTTCATGATACGCAAATAAGGGCAGAGCTAAAGGAAGTTACTTCTGCATGTAAATCGGAGAAGAACGAATCGGTTGATGTCTCTATGAAAGTCGTGTTGACAGACGACACTCCAATAGAATCTGAAAAATCTTATTTAAGCCGACATTTACTAAACAGAAAGCTAGATGTAAAGGATGAAAAATCTGATACAAAGCAAAATGTTTTGCGAAAGTTACCATTTAGAAGAAATAGAAATGCTCTAGATATACCGGATTTAAAGTCTAATGTGTTTTGGTCGAGTGGTGTTGGAAAGGAGCAAGGTTGTAAACTTGGAGACATACCAGAAATAAGAGAACGAATTCAAAAAGCAAAAAATATCCGGCCTTTGTATAGAGTTCTATTTTTCCAATGGCCCACTAATAGTCGAGATATAGTTGGAGACATTCTTAAGTTTAATGGTTTCCAATTTGATAAATCTTCTTATCAATATAGTAAACGTCAGAGCTTTATGAAAATCATGCTTGATAAAACCATATACCACATATGTGAACTCCTGGATATTAGAAAAGACGATAAACTGTCATGTATCAAGAATATTCTTGACTTTTTGTTGAACCCATCTGCAAAAATTGACCCATATACAGATCCTAGGTGGCAGTCAGCTGTTCCTCTGGAGAGAATAAAAATTGATGATGCATCTTTTCGTCAGTCATCAAGTAATGTTCAACTAAGAAAAGGTAAATGTTTTAGTATTTCCAAAAATCCAAAGGAGAAGGACGTTAAAAGCAATTTGGTTACCCCTACAAGATCAACACTGAATTCTGGTTCTGTCAACCATTATATTTTTAATGCAGCTTCACACTATGACAGAAATGATCATGTAATCCGTTTGAATAACCATGAAATAAATTTAAGAAACAAAGATTGCTATGCATTTAGGTCACATTCTTTCGGTCAAATTCAAGCTGAAAATAAAAGGACTTATGGCAGAAAAAGAAAAAGAGCGCCTAAATACAAAATTGGTGATCTGGTGGCCATTCAACGAACTCAGTTTAGCACAGGGTTAAAATTAAGACTTAAATATTTTGACCCATATAAAATAACTAAAATAAATCCCAGAGATAGTTATGAAGGGGGAAAAGTTGGTGACCATCCAGGCCCCAATAAAACTACTACATCTGCTGATATGATGAAGTATTTCTCAAACATGTAATAAACTTGTATATTTTGTAATTTCATGTTTAAATTTTTCGTTGATGCATCAACTGTACAGTATTATTATTTTTAGAAATTTGTATTGAAGTATTTGATCATTTTATTCATATTCAGTGGTATTTGCATTTTGTGTATTATGTCTTTTATATATTGTAAAGTTTTGTATTGTAAAACGTCCCTGAGGCCAGTGACTCGCAGGATGGCCGATCTCTGTAGGAAATATTAATCGTTACTTTCACAGTATTCATTTATTTCTGTCTTGTATTACTCGCCTATGACTGTAACCGCATTCTTATTGTTTCATTTTCATTGTTACTTTATATTCTTTGGCAACGATCAAAGAGAGGAAACGTCATGTGACGTAACAGTTGTGTAGTGGTAGTGGAGTTTGTTCTAGGCAGCGGGAAGCTGCGAGTGTTATAATGAGATCTTGGTTGTATTTTAATTGTGTTTTATGTGTAATTAAATGTTGTGTTCGTCATTTAAAATGACTGAGAATTTATTCAACCCCTAGACATCCCGACCCACACATATATTGTATATATACACACACATATATATATGTATATTATAAGTATATATACATATATAGGTATACATAACACTGGCGCCCGGCTAACCGAAAAGTACCAAAATAAGTGATGGGTTAATAAATTTGTGAGTGGAAAGAATTCATTAAATTTTTTGTTAATTAGATTTAAGAATAAAAATGTAACTGAATTAAATTATTGAGAATTTCATTTCAATTAAAGTTTATTAAAAAAGCTAGTATATGCAAAAATGCGTATTAAAAATTTTCAAGTATTCGGTTGCCGAATACCGAATATTCGGTGTACACTTCGACCGAAGCTTCGGTATTCGGTATTCGGCAAAATTGCTGCTTCGGTCAATCCCTATTTAAAAAAGGCAAAATTTACAATAAAAAATAACTGGTAGGAATAATCACGAGCGTATATGTGACACTCGTCCCCAAGGAGTTAAAAATATTTCATGACTATTCAGGTATAAATTTATATCAATACAAAAACCCTTAACGGGTTAAAAGTTTGTGACGCAGCACTTTATCTTATGCTCTAAGAATTTTAAATATGGAACTTAAAAATAATGATATCAAATTTTGAGTGACGCTATGCTATTAATTATAATCTCTCTATATATTATTTATTTCATCTTTTTATTTTTTTATAATCGCATGTGCAAAAATTATGTTCAATTTAAAAAAATGTATAAAAGTTTATTCATTGATGCTTTAACATTTATACCTCTCATAAATTCCAAGTATGAGTTTTAAAAGATGATATCAAAATTTTAGTGACGCTTTGATGTGTCTTTAAACGATTTGTTTTAAAATTAAATTTAAATTATTTTTGTTTTGGCTAAGATATATTCACACATCTAAATAATAGTTTTAATTTTCCCATATACTTTAAATATGTCACTTTCACTGAATTTATATAATGCATTTAAATGTATTTATTTGAATAAATTGATTTATCCTTTGTCCAATGCTATTAAAAATTTAAAATAAGATTTACGTAAATAATTTTTTTGCCTCATAGTATCCATTTGAATACATTTCACTTAGTTTGGATACAATTTAGGATTTACCTTTAGGATTTACAATATAAAAAAATCTTAATCACTTCTGAGGTAAATAAAGACAGTGGAAAAAAATCAAGATGGCAATGTTTCGATTGGCAAATTCTAAGCTGAGTAATTTGTGCTACAGAATGAAAAAAATATAAAGTTGTAATAATGTCCTCTTACAGATACTAAATCTTTAAGGTTTTTGATGTGTGAACTACATATGAATACAGTAGAAGATCTTTATAATGCACACCTTGGTATGAGAAGTTGTGCGTATTATAGGATTTTGCATTACATAGATCATATTTCATACATCATTAAATTTACTTCGTATACATGCTTTAAATTAGAAATACATTACATTTTCTGCATTAAAATGTTTAAGTGGCAGGCTTTTGTGATTGAACAAGAACTGCTTGCAAAGTGCTTTTAATGATTTTAGAATATGAAATTATGGCTCTTAAACTACTATTAATCCGATACAGTAATAGGGATAAAAAAAAATCATTAAATAGTTCATTTAAAAAAAAATATTTGTATTTTCATCAGATATACCGATTATTACTACCATATGTTATATGTAACATATTTATTAGAAAAGTTACAACTATTTTGATGAAGTTTTGGATTCCACCTCCCCCCCCCCCCCCCCTGACATACTGTCAAATTTCGCGAGGTTTTTTTTTTCTTGTGATGTTCCTCCCCCGACCGAGAATGGAGCGGGTTTTTTACAATCAACTGATTAATTTTGTTTTTCTTTTAATGCTACTTTTTTATGTTAGTGTGGTGATCTTTCAAATGCTATTGCACAACGAGGCGATAAACGCACTACTCTGTAAGTGGCACGGCAACCCTCCAGTGTACAGGTGGAATTGATAAAAAGTTTTTGTAGTCAGAATATGCGGAATGTTACAGAATAGTGAATGGTTTAATGAAAGCAGAATAAAAACTTAATATTTAATTTAAGATGAGAGTCAGATTAATATATTAATTGAAATGGTTACTGAGTAATCACTTTATTAGTTTATACAAAGTCTAATTATCATGACAGCTGCAATGCAGCTGCTAATGAAATTTTGTGAAACCAATCTTTTCTAAATAGTAATATGTTCTGAATTGTTCTTATTTACAATAATACTTCATTACCACAAATACCATATAAGGGAGCTGGCTACTTTTATATATATTTTTTTAAAGTAAATTATTTAAAGCTTTCTTTTAAGCATATTAACTTTAAAATTAAATAAAAACAAGTATCTTACTTTTTCAAAAAAGCTGTTTTATCTTATTTATCTATAAACTTTAATTACTAAATAAGGAAAAGTATGATGAAAATTTTCACTTTTAGGAGCTCAAAACAACCAGTCAAGATAAAATGGTTCATTTTGAGCTAATCGTGATAATTTAAGTATATAAAGTAGAATTTACTATCAGTCAAAAATATGTCCAAAACTGAAATCAGTCCTGAGACTGAAGGTCTTGCCCCCATGGCTGTAATCAATTAGCCTAAAAGAAATGCTTGTTTTTTTTTTTTTTTTTTTTTTTTTCTGTTTTTCTTTTGTTACAGAGATAAACGGCAATAAGAATTTTTTTCCCCCTTTAGGTTAAATTTTATAAAAATAAAATACTACGATGCTTTAATTTTTGAAGCTGAAAAGAGTTATATATATAAAAAAATAAATAAACGAAAGATACCCATATTTCAAAAAAGATGTCATTTTAAGTCAATTTTCGTTTATAACATTATTAGAAACGATTCGCAAATGAATCATTTTATAAACGGGATTGGAAATCTTAATTTTGATTTCGTCATACCTGTAATTTAAATTGTGCGTTCTTTAAAAATGAAAGATTTTGTTTAATTTCTTTAAAAGAAAACTCAAAAAACAAAATTAAATTAGTAATCTATCTGTATTACACTCACATATCACAAGAAATACCTATGCCACACATGAACGTTATTTTGTAAGGAAAACAGTTATGAGTATTGTTGAAAATAAAAACAATTCAGAACATTATACTAATTAGAAAGGATCGGTTGCAAAGGATGCTGTCTGGATAATTAGAAATTGTACTCACTTTCTCCCCTTGGAATACCATTTCAAGATCTTTGATATTTCTTATTTCTTCAGTCAACTTCGCGTATCGCGTAGTGATACATGGCGAAGTCTTATGGCGAACGCGATGAATTTTCATTTCGATACGAGAATTTTCGATAAATATCGAATTTCGATATGAGAATTTTTTTAAAAATGTGAAATATTTTCTCCTTAAAAAATGTTTACTTACTGTGAATAACAATGAAATAAAATACATATAATTACAAAATACTGCTCCATTTTAAAAAATCAGTCTAAGTATTTTAAAGCACATAATAAACTGTTTTGATAGTTTAAAAAAAGATTTATTGCCAATATTCAGATTTTTAACTGTGACCTAAACCGCGCAAAACCGATGTGCAACGTTCTGTCTGCTAGCCCATAGAATAACATGTAATCCGCGATCCTAAGAAGTCCAATTTTTCATGCAGATTATATAAAAATTAAAAGAGTTTTCCTAGATACTAGGTTAGTCTTATCCACTTCGTCAAAAACAGATTCATTTTATATATTAATGTTTTAAAAATAATCTAGACAGTTTCGGAGAAAAAAAAAAGACAAACTTACACCATCGAAATTGCTTTCAAAATGGGTTTGCAGATCTGAAAATATACTGCACGTAGAATTGTAAAAAATTCAGAATAGGATTAGACTGCAGATATAAGACTGTTTTAAAAAAATCAGAACAATAGGACCTATATTTGATGAGTTATTAACAGGCGGCTTTTCGCATTTTCTTTGATGTCGAGTTAGCTGTATATATGAGTTCCGCCATTTACGAATTCTACGATACGATACGATTTTAGGCTTAAGGCTGCGTCACTCGGAATACTACCGTCTTCCATGATGTATAAATGTAGGTGCTGGAATGGTCTGTGTATAAGCTTCACATTTATTTGCACTAAGTTAACAAAAAAGAAAACTTTAAATGTGTGTGTGTGTATATATATATATATATACACACATACATATATATATATATATATATAAATTATTATTCTATTCTGTTTTTCTTAAATATTGTTTTGTTGTGTTAAATTTTAAGTCTAAGAGCTTTCACCTGAAGTCAGGTACTACCAGGGTTAGAAAAAACCCGGGTTTTTTCGAAAAAACCCAACCCACTGGGCCCACTAGTCTAAAACCCGGGTTTTTCGGGGTTTTCTGAAAAAACCCGGGTTTTTTCGGGCTTTATTGAATATTTTTGGAGAACACTTTAAACTTCTAATTTTTACATACATAATACCTGAATTCTCCATTTATCAGTAAAACCTGGCCATAATTTTGCATTAATTATGAATTAGCAAAAGATATATAAAAGGAAAAAAAATCAAATCAATTTAAAAGGTACATCTGTATCTCATTCTCATGGGACTAGTTTGCTGCACTAAACATATATTAAGTGAACCACAGCTGGATTTCTTTATATAATTCTTACCTTAAGTTAAACATGTTAAATTTATATAGTTTCTTTCATTCACTTCAAATCAGAAATCAGTTGAAGACTTTTTTTTTTCGAAAGAAATGGGATTCGTAAAAATATATTTGAAAATTTTAGCAAAATTTGCTACATATATATTGCAATAGTATTAAATGTTAAATTAGATTGTCATGGAAGTTAGCGTCTGTGATATTTGTAAATTTAGATCGCAAATGGCAACACACTTATTACTAGCTTTGCTGCTTTATCAACTCCAAAATGATTACGTAACTTGCTCCAAAGCAAACGTAGAAAAGTATTGTTCGATTGAAGCAGAGATAGCTGGTACTGAATGTAAAGAAAAGAAAAACTGACAAAATCCAGGAGGAAACTTTATCTGTTTCACTCTTTTTTACCATAATCTGTGTTGAAAACTCCTATATAACACTTTCATTGTACATTGAAGCAGGATAATAAATGGGATGATTAATCTTAAAAGCTATAACAATGCAAACAATCAGGACAAAGTTCAAGTGAGATCTTTTTGCATGCATGAAGATTTAAAGCATTTGGATACATTTTAGATTACAAACATGAAAATCTTCCTTCTTTTTTGGTCATTTTATCTCGGCTGAGAAATTCTTTTAAATCTGGTTCTTTTGAAATATATTTAAATTGGCATTTATCTTTGCATTCTCATATCTTAGATTAAATAATGATACAGTTGTGAAAGCACAAGAAAATTTGAAAAAAACCCACAATGGGTTTTCTCGACACCGGAAAAAACCTTTGTGGATTTTTTCAGGCTGGGCCCACTTGGGCAAACCCTGTCTAACAGCCACTATTAACCGAATTTTCCAGTTTTCACCTATTCTCATACCTTAGATTGAATAATGTTAGAGTTGTGAGAACATGAGAAAATTTGAAAAAACCCACAATGGGTTTTTTCGTGGGTTTTTTCAAGTGGGCCCGCCCGATAAAACCCGGGCGGGTTTTTTCGGGCGGGCCCACTTGGGCAAACCCTGGGTACTACACATTTGCATAAAAATTTTATTAATTTAAAATTTTAAGATTCTGCTTATTGAAGTGAAAATTAAAATCACCATAATTGCATTTATGAAATACATTAAATTTTTGCATTTTAAATTATCATATCTAAAAATATTCAAATTTATTCAATAACCACAGTCCATGCTTGACATCTATTGTCACACCATATAACACCATTTTTGCATCTCTAAAATATTTTCATGCATTTTATTAAAAATGTACATTGAATATTATTTAATAATTATAATAACTTTTTATTATCATTTAATACTATGTTCATTGCACTTAGTAGAATCTATATTAGTGGAGATTATGACAAATATTGTTTTTTCCTTTTACTCTTGTATTTTTATATTTTTCCCATTTAGGAAATGCTCTTCTTTTAAATAAATTTAACAAAGTAATTGTGAATAATAATAACAAGAACAGCAAGGAAAAATCAATCTACAAATATATTGTATGCTACACTTACACACTATAAATTGGAGGAAAATAAAAAATGATAGGTTTTTGACGGAATAAACCGGTAAAAACACGGTTATTACCACTGTCATGTCAAAAACCTAACCCTGTGGGTAGTATTATAGAGAAATGTTTGATAAAAACGTTGAAGTAGACAGTTTTTAAATCGAAGAATTATTTTAAGAGATATTTAATGTTAAATCTGGATAAAATTGTCTCATTAAAAAAGTCTCATAGGAAAAAAAAATATACATGGGAATTTAATCATTTTCATTCAATTTAATCATTCAATAGAAACTCGAAGTTTGCAGAGTGCATTTATTATTTTTAACATGCCTAATTTTTTGACGGTTTATTTCAATTTTAAATTAAAATTTTCAGAATTTCCGTGCAAATAATAATATATCCTTTAAATTAAAAATTTATTCACACGTGACTATTATAAACAGAAAAAAATCCTTTTAAATTAGAATTAAATGATAACGTGTTAAAAGCAGGAAAATATTAAACATTACGTCATAAAAATTGTTTTTACACATGCTTACTTAAAATGAAAGAAAATTATAAAATAATCAATTATTTTCAAATTAGAATTAAATGATTACGCATTAAAAGCAGGAAAACATTGAAAATTGCGTCATAAAAATTATATTTACACGTGAATATTAAAAGAAAAGGAAAATTTTTAAATAATAAATTCATTGATATGTGTTAAAAGTCGTAAATGGAGGGAATTACGTCATATTGGCCAAAGTGGCCAAATAATAATATTGCAAAACAGTTTAAATTAAAAAATATATTTATATGAGAGATTTATTTCAAATTTCGAGATGATATTTTTAACTATAGTTGCCAATTTTAAGGTAGCGCAAATAATAATATTATCTTTCTAATAATAAAAATATTTTCAGTTGAATGTTACAAAGAGAAAGGAAAGTTTGGTGAAAATTATGTCAGATTTAAAACGTTACATTTAAAATCTCTTATTTAAAATCATTTTCTTATAGCGTTGTTAAAAAATACCATAAAGCAAAGACTCTGTTGACTTAGTTCCTTTTATATTTGGTAATTTTCAAATGCTTAATTAATCTTATTTAATCAAGCAGGGAAACAGCAACTAACATCAGCTGATTCGGTTTTGAAATCCCTCAGTAAAAGGGAAACCCGTTTACAGTAAGATCGCCATTGATTTTTTAATTATACAGAGCAGCCTCGATTATCCGAACTAATTGGGACTGTTAGTAAATCAGAAATCTCGGTTAATAGAAACTGTGTGTAAAAACTCGCCGTGCTTGCGAATTTAACATCTCTTTTAAAAAAATATATAGAACGTTTTTTAAATAATAAAAATAAATATATGTAAAGTTCTGTTTCACAGCTTAACAAATTTAAAAAGAAAATCAACTACCAGTAGTAAATTTTAAAATGCAAATTGAAAAATTTACGAAAGTTCACACAGCCACTGGAAACAAAGCATTGTTCACTATTGACTTCTCAGGGTCCAATGTTTCTTTGGAGTTGAGTGCTTTTGGGGGCAGAAGGGCCTGTATAGCACGGACAGTGAGCTAAAGAGTGTGGTTATTTTTAAGGCTCATTCAAAAGGGAAAAAAAAAAATCAGAATTTGTTATCGGCTTGGTTAACAGAAACCTCGATTAATCGAAGCTCGGTTAATCCAGGTTCTACTATAATTCAATCTTCCGTAATCTTTTTAAAGCAGATCAAATTAATGGACTTTAGCACAAAGTCACATAGCTGATAACTGCCATGCTTGTTGGCCACCTTTTTTTCAAAAAGTTTGCTTCGCCTTATTCAATTAATGAGATATCTCCGATAAAATAAGTCACATTTTCCCGTTCTAAAATACTGGTATCCAAAAATCGTAGCATGTAACTGACACTACAAGTACTCATGGAACTGGACTATTTTAAGTCTGATTTTTATTATAGACTATATAAAATTATTAAAAATATATATTATGATAGGAACTAGCGGGCTTCGTCCGCTATTTACGTTACGGATATAAAAATCATGTTTTTTTTTTAGGGAAAAAGAAATAAAAACCTATTTGACGATAGGTTTATAAAGACACATTTTGTATTTGTTATATTTCCGGGGATGAGGAGGGGGGGGGGGGGGGCGACTATTTTGATTAAATATCGCAATTTGTCCACATGGCAGATATAATTATGATAGACACTAGCGGTCTTCGCCCCTCTATGGCGCCTTATGGGTCCAGCTTCCATAACTCAGAAACCACCTTTCGGACATCAATGCAACAGATTCCAAACATTATAATTAACTTAATAATCACCCTATATAGCATTAAAGTAAATTTATGAGTACTGCATACTATTTTTTTATCGTAATTTCTGAAGAGAAAAAACTATTTCGGTTCCATTCTTAGGTACTGGTCTGAAAATTTTTGAAAAAGGGGGGAAGGAGGGGACATGAGACTGCTGTTTGTCAAACAACACAACGGGGGTCTGGCTTATTCAACTTGGTTTTTGATGACTTCAATTGGAAGGTGGTTTGTTTAAAAGAGTGCATTCCCTGCCCCATGAAAATTGGAACTATTGGTGCACCATCTATGTAAGGATTTAATAATTATAAATTAACATTTTGGATTTATTAATTTAAGGATAAAGTGTTTTTAAAGGAATATCAAATGAAACCCTCTGTGCGATCTGCGATTATACTTACCCACTTGTTTTTATATACAAACTGCTATAAGGAAAATTGTAATAAAATAGTAAAAATTAAATCTGCATTAAATCCCATAAGTATCTTTTTTTTAATCATTTTATCACTAACCTCAAAAAAGTAATAATATCAATGCAAAAACCCTTGACGGGTTAAAAGTTTCTGACGCAGCACTTTATCTTATGCTCTAAGAATTTTAAATATGAAACTTAAAAATACTGATATCAAATTTTGAGTGACATTATGCTATTTCTTAAAAATTATATTTGTATTTATTTCATCATTTTATTTTTGTTTTATTTATAATCGTATGTGCAAAAGTTATGTTCAACATGAAAAGCTGCATAAAATTTTATTCGCTGTTGCTTTATCATTTACATCTCTCATAAATTCAAAATATGAGTTTTAAAAGATATGATATAAAATTTAAGTGACGCCTTGATGTGACTTTAAAAGGTTTATTTTAAAATTCAATTTAAATTATTTTTGACTTGGTTAAAATATTTTTTACATCTACACAACTTTTAATTTTTCAGTTTACTGTTAAATATATCACTTTCATTGAATCTATACTATGCATTGAAATGTATTTATTTCAATAAATTGATTTATCTTTTGTGTCACGCTATTCAAAATTGTGAGTAAGATTTATGTAAATGGTTTCTTTGCATCATTGTGTCCAAACTACATGAAATGTATGAAAAAGGATAGTTTGACGCAAATAAACCATTTACATAAATCTTACTCACAATTTTGAATAGCGTGACACAAAAGATAAATCAATTTATTGAAATAAATACATTTCAATGCATAGTATAGATTCAATGAAAGTGATATATTTAACAGTGAATTGGAAAATTAAAAGTATTGTGTAGATCTAAGCCATCATTTTATGCAGCTTTTCATGTTGAACATAACTTTTGCACATGCGATTATAAATAAAACAAAAATAAAATGATGAAATAAATACAAATATATTTTTTAAGAAATAGCATAATGTCACTCAAAATTTAATATCAGTATTTTTAAGTTTCATATTTAAAATTCTTAGAGCATAAGATAAAGTGCTGCGTCAGAAACTTTTAACCCGTCACGGGTTTTTGCATTGATATATACATACTTTAAAGGGTCTAATGAATAACACAAATTACTGAAAATATTGGGGGAAAGAAGAAAGATATTTACATCATCATCCAAGAAATCTAGATATTCTTTCTGGATATCTCTCATATGTTGATCAATATCAATGTCACTCATTTTGGTTTAATTAAAAGGACTTTCACAGATCAATCCTGAAAAATTTAAATGCCTCAGAAAGAGCTGCTGATAATCAATATACGCGCGAAATCCAGACAGAAACAAATACTTTTCTTCCTTTCCCGCTAAAATGAAAGATTGTGAAGTTGAGATGTTCTAGCTGAAAATTACATATGGTTGATGATAGACTGTTCAAGATATCTGGAAATTGAAATTAACAAAAGGCATAGTATTTCATTGCTCAAAAATAATGAATACATTTAAAATCAAATATTATTATATTCTTATTTCAAAAATTTTAAGAAACGCATTTTTTATACAACTAAACTCTCTGTTGTCATAGAGTTTTTGTTTACCTTCAATTTTTAAAACTCGAAATTTGGTTTATTTTGATGCATAAAGCTGTATTTTAGTTCATTCTTCACAGCTATAGTTTCTATATCTATCATATAATATCTATATCATATAATAATATGGCTAATGAAGTATCCAAAAAGGAATTTTTAAAAAGATACTTAGAAAATGAAGAAGAATCTTCACGTAAGCGAAAGAAAAAATCTAAGCTGGTGAAGCCAAAAACTAATATTCCTAGGTAAATTACTTTTAAATAAATCCTTCTATTATATGATTTTTTTTTCTTCATTTTTTTTTTTTTTTTTTTTTTTTTTTTTTTCTACGTGCCAAATGTATATCTGCACCTGTTCAAAGACTGTGGCGTTAAATTTTGATTTCAAAGGGAAGAGTCCCATAACCTGTGCCGGAAGATTTGGCGATTTTGTTGGCGCGCTTTGTTTGGCGATAAATGTTTTTTATCACCATCAGCCCAAATCTGAGTTTATTGACAAAACGATTAGGTATTTTCTGTCCTTCTTGAGGTGTACTGTATGTCCAATTTCTATTCATTGAGATTCGTCGTCTTCAAAGTTTTTTCTCTCTAACTCTAATAGATTTTTAAATGTGTTTTTGCACTGTAGTCGGTGAAATTCGAAAGATTCTTTATTATCTCTTACCTATCATTTATTTATTTATTTTTTAACAGATGTTTTACAACCAGAAACGACTTTTTGGTATTTTTGTGTGCTGTAGAGGCTTGCACCCAGGCTTATCGCTGGCTTTTGACCAACATTAGCGATTTGGCGAGTGAGAAATAAAAAACAGTAGCCAAATGAAAAAAATGTTAGCAAAATAGATTCGGCATGAAACACTGAAAAATCTATCTTTAATCCCTTATTGTATCCCTTTTTTCAGGATGTTCTAAAATAACCTAACTTTTGCAATTTCTTATACAATAGAAATTCAGCTATCTGCTACAGAAACTATTAAAAATAAGTAAATTCTAAATATCTCCCGTGTAATTGTTTCAGCTATTCTTTTAGCAGTCTAAATAACAATTCAAAATAGCAATCTTTGATTTACCGTTGTGAAATATACACTAAAAGCTACTATGAGATTTCAACTCTAACCGGTAGAAAAAAATCTACCAGCCAATGATGCTTTGCATTCAAGTAATAAATAGTCTAGTAAATGGCTAATTTTAACACTGCATTATAGCGAAACTTCTCTCTATGTGGCGTCTTATGCGAGTAATTTTGTTTGTGTTTTTACCGGCACATAAATAAAGATTAACTGATAATACCTTTCTGTGTCTTTGATACACACACACAAAAAAAAAAGAGCACAAATTGAGCATCTGCAATTTGGCGAGTCTGATTGTTCATTTACTCGCCAAATGAAGCATTTTGGCGCAATGGCGAGAACCCTGCTTGCAAGGTTCAGTCAATAGTGCAACAGTCAATAATTAGACTGTTGTTTTCCAATTAGCTACATTGGAATCATGGCAAGTACCATATTTATAGAAGACGATGGCTCAAAAATACCAGGAATGATATTTTTATGTCAGAAAAGGCCCAGTCCCTTCTTCTCTTCAAAAGAGGGGCAGAAGGGGGGGGGGTGGAGGCTGAGAAAAATCAAAATTTATTCCAAGACTATCACTAGCCGGCATTTTAGTAAATGTACTTAAGATTCTGAAATTTAGTGTGTAAAAAAGTTTGGCAGATTCCCAAAACAGCCGAGACACCCCATTTGGCGACTTTTCTGACAAGCGCCAATCTAAAATGCGGCAACCTGAAAACTAACGTGATTGGTCCACTTTCCTGAATGCTTCTAGAACATGCTTTCAGACTGTTTTTTACTACGTCATCACCCTGGAATCATGGGAAATAGAACATTTATAAATAACGACGTATTAGAAAACACAGGAAAGCTGATTTTTATGAGATTCAAAATAAAACAAACGATTTCAACATAAGTTTATTGAAATTGAAAATGGGAATTTTTTAAAGTACCTTTCCAAATCACAGTAACAATATAATGATTAAAATTTTCATTTCTCAACAACTTTTAGAAAAAATCATGGGGTCATTTAATATTGAAAGTACGTGCCTATATTATAGTAAACATTGAACAATTCATTTCTAATTTAAAGAAGTATGAACGCTTCGCGTTCATAAAAAAATAATATTTATCACTGAATACAGCAACCTAGTTCTGCAGAAATCTGAAAAACGCAGGAAACTCGTTAAAGCGGCAATCATCGTACATGTATGAACGCTTCGCGTTCATTAACCGAAAAAAAACATCACTGTCACCAGCAGTCTCGGTGTGCAGCAATCTCAAAATTCAACAGTTCTCGCTACCAGCAATCTCAAAATTCAGCAGTTCTCAATGCGTAGCAATATCAAAATTCAGCACTTCACGTTGCGTAGCAATATCAAAATTCAGCAGTTCACGTTGCGTAGCAATATCAAAATGTACAAAACTCGTAAGGTCAGCATACATGAGAAATATACAATAAACGGCTAATATAAAACACTATACTAAAAAATACATAAAATTATTAACATACCTTAACAAACATCTCCTTTCTTGAAAACCAACTCTATAAAATGTTGAATTGCCATAATTTCGTAAATTTCTAGTCGTCGATAAACTTCATTTAACTTTCCAGCAAAAAAAAATGCTCACAATTTCAAACTAAATTACACAGTTACTTTAACTTTCAAATTTTACAACTAAAAACAGCAAAATATATTAACAATAACATACTCTAAGCCTTACCGTCATTTAATTTTACAATTACAAAACATCTGTCTTCTACACCTCGTCACACAACTCGTTGTACACAAATTACAAAACATGCGGAGTTGAGTTGTCAAAGGTAGGCGTAGCCATCCAATACACAAGAAATGAACCAATCCCATTCAACCAATCCAAATTCAAGATAACACAACTGAAGGCGTGGAAAGAATTTACGAAACGAACTGGTAACAACAAAGATCCATTTATCGCCTCGCCAAATAAAACGATGCCAAGTGTCTCGGCTGTTTTGCGATTCAGCCAAAAGTTTTAAAAATCAGATTTTTTTTTAAAAATTAAATTCAATTTTTTTTTTTTAATCAGATTTTTATGATTTTTTTCCCCTGCGTTATAATAATACGGAATAGCTGCCAATAATTTTAGGTTTCCAAAACAATTGAACCTCTAATTTCTAGCATAAACTATATTTCTAAGCTTTAATTAATTATAATTAAATTAATAACTACAATAATTATAAAAATGGCATTCATTTTCCTTAATAATATACAATAATGTTATACTATGCATTATTGTTTGGTAATAATTATCTAAAACTATATTAAATACTATACTAATATTTACAGTTATTAAAATTATTAATAACTGCATTTAATATTAAATTGTTAACACTGCTTAAAATTAGCAATTATTAAACAATTAACTCTCTAATTAGGAAAATAATGTACTTTTTATGCTTTAATTACAAAAAATAATTAATAATTTGGTATTCATTCTTAGAAAGTAAAAGGGGCAACATGCTAGTTCCCAAAAAAGGCACTATTTCAGTAAAAAAAGAGTATTACTTCATGAGTAAATATATCAGTAATGTGTTTAGTAATGATATAAGAAAAAAAAGTATATAATTTGTTAATATAATAAATAAAGTGACATTTTTTAAGGATCTTATGAATTACAAATTTGAAAATACAATTAAATAATGACATGATTTAATAATATCCTGTTTTTTCTAAAGAAATAAAGTTCTATAATTTTTGCAAGGTCTTGGGCACACAAATTTAGAAATACTGTGGTATATGGAAGTTTTTTAGAAGAAATCTCTGGGTACAACTAAAGGTGATTTCACTTAAAAAAAAAAAAAAAAAGCAAGGTGCATTTTGCCAATTTTAAAAAGAGCAGGGTGTTGCAACCTTTAAAAATGGCCTAGAGGGGAATCATCCAAGCCTACAGTAAGTAATTACAAAATTAATAAACTGCAAAATTAGTAGCATAAATAACAGAACAAGCAAATATCATTTGTAGCTCGTTTTGCATTTATACTTGGAAAAATTACTGTTAATTGGTGATAAAGCATGTAAATTGTGTCAATGGATATACTTCATAATACTTAACTTTTTTTTTAATTTGTACTATTATTTACTTTTATAATTATTGAATGTTAATTGCTGCTGTATATAGCTAAATATTTTCTCTTTCATGCAGTTTGAAAATTGTTAATGAAGATATTGATTTAAAATCCATGAATTTTGGTGAGAAGGCTGATGATGATGATGAAGATGAAGCACCTGTTGTAGCTGAAATAATTGATGACAGACCTGTAGAAGTCAAGTTAAAAGAACTATATGATTCTTCACGTTGGAAAAAAATGAATAGTTTTGGTAATTTTTTTAAACAAATATTTTCTATTAATTGTAGCACTGTAAAAATTGTTTTTAATTTTTTTTTTTTTTACTTACCTTTATTTTACTTTCTAATGCCACTCTTTCCTAGAATTGAAGAAATTATAAAATATATAAATTCATTCCATGATATATGTGCAGTATGCCTTTTAATTATGGACAACAAATGAATTTATAAAGTTGTGAGTTAATATTTTTTTTTTTTTAATCAACAGTGACTAGCTATTGTCTAGATGTGATAGATTTTATTGGTGTTATAAATGTATTACATCTATTACAAGCTATAACAGTGTATGCCTGCCACAAACAATAAAATATTATTAATATTGAGTGTAAAACCTATTATTTAAAGGTCTGCTTAGGGCTTGAATTTCAGGGCAGGATTCGCATCCAAAACTTTGAAATTCCACCCAAAAGAATATCGTGGGCAGGGTGCTCCCATCCAAAAATGTTCACCATTTTCCGGAAAATTTTGCATTTTGAAACTACGATCAACTCCTGCAAACGTCTTGCAAATTTCGTGATATTTTCCCGTAACCGATTGACACATTTTGTGGGGGGTTTTTTACTGCAAATGCAAAAGATCGTTGAAATTAGAGATTTTTTTCCTGCGACCGATAGACAAATTTCGCTATTTTTTGTCCTGAGATCGATTGACAAGTTACGCGTTATTTTTTGCGACCAATTGGCAAATCCAGAGGTGATTATATTCAAAAATTTAAGGCATTCGGTTCTGAAAATTATGAAAAAGCGGTCATCAGTTCAGAAATTCGGACATAAAAAATATAACAGAAAACTCTCGGGTATTTTGTCAAATGGTTGCCGAAAAAATTAATTTCATCAATCATTCGCAGAAAAAATCACCAATTTTGTGCAAAGGATCGTGGAAAAACTCAAATTTCATCAAAGGATCGTGAACAAAATGCCAATTTCTTCAAAAAAAAAAAAAATCGCGAAAACAACATGAATTTCATTAAAGAATCGCAAAAAAATGCAAATTTCATCAAAGGACCATGGGAAAACGCAAATTTCATCATAGGATTGCAAAACAAAAAACGTGAATTTCGTCAAGGGACCTCCAAAAAAATGCACATTTCGCTAAAGGATCTCAGAGAAAACGCGAACTATGTCAAAGGATCTCAGAGAAAACGCGAACTATGTCAAAGGATCTCAGAGAAAACGTGAATTTCGTCAAAGGATTGCAGAAAAAACACAAATTTAGTCAAAGAATCGCAGAAAAAATGCAAATTTAGTCAAAGGACCTCTGAAAAATACGTGAATTTTGTCAAAGGATCGCGCGAAAAACGTGAATTTTAATAAAGAAATGCGAATTTTGTTAAAGGATCGTGGAAAAAAACATGAATTTCGTCAAATGATGCAGAGAAAACACAACGGTCTCTTACAAAACAGCACACACAAATATCTATGTTTAATATTATAGGTATAGTTTTTTGAAAAATTGGGTTTAACCCGAACCCAACTTGCAGGAATCTTCACTCAACCTGAAATCAACCTCGATCTGCAATTTACTCGATACTGTAATTTACTCGATCTGCAATAAAAAATAATTAGCACCGGAAGAGGATTTCCCAATCCTTTCCCATCCCCTGTTGTAACCTTTAAGGAAGTTTGCTGTGAATTTCAGATTTTTTTTTACTTAGAATCTCCTGTGAATGTCACGATTACTTTTTGTGACAGACGAACAAAGTTCACAGTTTTATCCCACGACCAGGGCTTAATTTCTAAGGGAAAAAGTACTGGAGCCCTAATATTCTGCAGTACCAGTACTAACGACTGTTCCGTTCCCCCCTCCCTCTCCCTGTCACTCCAATCTGCAAATTTATATATCGTACATTATTTGCAAAATTTAAAGCATTTTTTTTTCTTTAGCAAAATGAAAAAAATATCTATCAGCACAGCATATACTTAGCTGTCAACTATTCCGGTTTTTAATTATCACTCCTTCCGAATAGTAATCTTTGCCTAATTTTGATGTTAAGTAATTGCGATTCATTGTTAATTCTGCGATTAAATATGGTAAGGATTAGGGATGCATTGAATATTCGGTATTTATTCGGTATTCAGCCTATTCGGTCATGTTACTGAATATTCACTTTGGCTGAATATCAAAGCATTTGGTATGCCGATTCAGCAGATCCGAATAAAAAGATCTTTAAAAAACCTTATACAACTTCTATGTTTAACAGTCAACTTATAAAGATATTCAGAATAATTAGAAACAGAATCATAATTAAATAAAAGAGAATGTTTTTACATTATTTGTTGTTCGTTAAGTATTATTTAAGAAAATTAACGAACCACAAGGATTTTCATAGGTGAATTAATTATGTAAAAATGCAAGTTCGTTCCTGAACAACATTGTCCAGTAAATTATCTGTTTCTTGCTAAGATTTTAAGAAGAATGTTTACAATCTCTGAAAATGATCGCCCACTCCAGACATTGATCTAAGGTGCATTTAAAAATTTCCTTGCTTAATCAAAGGGAGTAGAACATTTATTCTTGCTGAGTTGCCATCATATAAAATTTGAATAGATTGTATTATTTATTTACTTTTACTTTAGTCTCTTCCTGACAAACAAATAATGTATGATCCTGTACAATTTTTCTTCCAATTTTTTCACAATTTCTCTTTGATTTTAAAATGTTTGTTTTAGAATTTAAGAACATTTTACTCATTTGTTTTAATTCACAGAAGAAGTCATGAAATTTAAAATTTTACTAATTAAAAAAGTTTTATAACTGCCCTCTTCTTAAATAACTCATAGCAGATATTTTTCAGCATAAAGTTTATTTGAAAAAAGCTCTTGTTTATCAAAATGAGAGTTTGTGTTTTAAATATTATGTAGAACTGTTTTAAAATTTACTATTTTAATACCTTTAAACTTTGAAATATAAAAGTATTCGACAAACCGAATATTCGGTATTTGGTTCGGCTGTAAGCCGAATATTTGGTATTCGGCCAAAATCACTATCCGGTGCATCCCTAGTAAGGATTATAATTCGGAAATAGTGTTAATGCAAAAAAGAGATAGTTCGCTGCTATGCATTATTATGAAAAAATGAATGAAATTTACAGAATTAATATTTATATGCTGAAGAATGGAACAATGTTATTCAATTTCCTATAAACAAATTCAAATCTTAAACTATAATCAATTCCTTCTGCATAACAATCTGTTATGGTGAGTCCCTTAAAATCAGATTAAATTGAAAATTTTACACCATTATCGGAAAGATCCGATGATTTTATAGAAAAAGGGGAAACACAGCTCAATCGCTTTCTATCAGAATAACAATACATGGCAATTATATCGACTTACAAATGAAAGTGACTTCATAAATCTGTGGAGCAGAACCTTAGCATAGGCAGCATTCGTGATACAAAATACATAGAAAAATCACTAATGTGATTTTTATATTCGTACACAATAGAAGCCAAAAAACCTCAAACAAACAAAACCTCAAGTTGGTGCTCGTTGGCTAAAAACAGAAAATATTCTTTTCAGGTTAGATATCTAAATAAATAATAAAAACAACAACAACAACCAATTAAAAATTATCCTACTGTCATAAAAGAAAATCGAACTGAAAGCAAATTCATTGTTCAGTCTCTTGAGTGGCACCGTATCAACATGGCGTCGACATAAATTTGCAAATATCACTAGAATAGATAAACACGATTTCTGTTTTCCCTTCATTCTGATCAAAATAGCATTAAAATGCTTCGAAATATAATACAATACATAATTTTGAAGGAGAAAAAGTTTTTTTTTCAATACATGAATAAATAAAATTTTGAATATAAGACAGATTGAGCCTGAGCCAGTCCAAGCCCAAAAGCTGAGATATAAATATTGATCCCATTTTATCTCCATTTCATATGTGTGCGACACATTACATCACATATAAGCATTTTGTATAGGTGAAGATTTCCAAAATTTTTAAGGAGCTAGTGGCTCCTAAACCCAAATAATTCAGTGGCCACATGGTGAAAGAAACCCATAAAAGGAATAGCGTTTATATGGGAAAAAATTCACAGCGCAAATTTCGTCAAAGGATAGCAAAAAAAAAAAAAAAAAACCTACAAATTTCGCATAGTTCATCAAAGAATCATGAGAAAAATGCGAATTTTGTCAATCTTTGCAGAAAAACGTCAACGTTGTCAAAGGATAACAAAAAACCACACTAATTTTATCAAAGGATCACAGAAAAAATGCTAATTTTGTCGAAGAATCGCAGAAACAATCCAAATTTTGTCAAAAGATTGCAGAAAAAATGCGAATTTCATCAACAGATTGCAGAAAAAAAAAAGAATAATATCAAAGGATTGCAAATTTTGTCAAAAAAACGCGACATTCATAAAACGATTGCTATAAAACCTGAATTTTGCCAAAAAATCACAGAAAAAACACACGTTTCTTCTAAAGATTGCCGGAAAAAACGCGAAATTCGACAAAGGATGGCGGCTTAGACGTCAGAAATTAGTCGCCACTTGGCAACTGGCGACTGTGAATCGGCATCTATAATGTTTTGATAGAAAATAATGCAAAAGCTTGGAGATGGGCAGGAAAGGAAAGGGTAATTTAGGCTTCGGTTTTTTGGAAGCGCTATTGCACTGGACTCCGGAGCACCAGGTCCTGTATTTATGAGCTCCGGTGAATTCTGACCAATATTTAAATATTTACTAAAAACAGAGATGTACCGGAACTGGGCTCCGGCGCAAATTAAGCTCTGCCCACGACTGATCGAGGAAATTCACGACTTTTTCTGATGCCCGATTGGCATATTTCGCGATATTTTTTCCAGTGACTGAAAAAGGAAAATATCCAAAAGGGGCAAAGGTATCCAAAAGGTGCCAAATTGGTCTAGATTCAGAACTAAACAAAAATAAGATTAGAAGGACTGCAAAGGTCTAGCGGTGCACATGAAAGAAAAAATCTGAGCTCTAATTAAACATACTTAAAAACAACAAACTAGTTGATCCTTGCAATTCACAGAAATTAGGACTTAACAATTTTAAGTTAACCTACATTTCTTGTGTAATAGAAGAAATGAATTGACGGTTTCCATTTCAAATTTTGGACTATGTTTAAAACTCGAATGCATAGAAGCTTGTTCAATCAAAGAAAATACTAGAGAGTCAGGTTTTGACTATAATTCCATTAAAGTTATTGTCAGGTTCTGAGAAACATCTACAATTGGAACCATAGTTATATATTATTTTTCTTGCTTGTATATTGTCTGTGTACTGGGAATTTTAAAGTAACACTCTATCCTTATCTGAATTTTAATCCAAACTAGTGAGTTATACAGAGTAGGTAAAGGAATGTAGTTTATCAATAGAGAGGGGTTGAACTAGGTTTTCCCTGCTATTCAAATGCATACCTGAGATAAGGCGAACAAAAGGATTTCACCAGATAGCGAAATAGTGGACCTTGGGGTCAGAAGGGAAACCCTGTTTATGTTTTTGGGGGAGGAATGAGAGAGTTAAGGGACATAGCAGAAAGTGGGTGGTCGTTTTCTCGCAGAGCACAGTTGATGCCTGGAACTCAGTGTGTGAATTCGTTCCAGAGTAGCTCTTGGATAGAGCTTAATTAGGCAGTGAAGCTCTTAGAGTATAGAGCTAATGTGTTGGGAGAATTAATAGTGATTTCCGATAAATCTAATTTAACTAGCGTAGGGTGAGAGGGATATAAAGCAGCTTAACAGTACACAGCAAGTATTTACTGTATTTAATTTAATGTTGAACCGGATCACCTATATCCGAGTTCTTAAGTGTAAATAGTGTGTAAATAAACTGTTAATTAAGTTTAATTGAAAGAGTTGGTTTTCTTTTCAACAATCCTCTCATAGCGTGACTGATATCACATAATCATATCGGTGTTAGCAGCATATTAATAGTAAAGGATTTCTTCAAAGTTGTGTGGACTTAAAGGAAACGAGACAAATTGTTGGCAGCGACAGGATCGAATCGCCGGAGACCAGTGCAGGGGTGCCATTTCAGAACTTTCTTGGGGGTGGAGGCAAAGATTTTTTGAGGGAAGTTATATAGCTAAGGGCATCTATCCCCCCCCCCCCCACTTACCTTCCCGAACAAGAAACGTATCATGCTTACAAAAACAGTAAAAACTTTGAATACGGAAATTCAATAACCAATGAAATATTTCGTTTTAAACAGGTTTTTGTCTCAGCAGGTAAAATTTCAATATATTGAATATGAAATATTATCTTGTTACACAGGATTCTATTATAGGTTCCATTTTTACAGGTATCCTAAAAGACTGTTAAACCATCCACTCTATAGTATAACTCTGAAAAGACATGTAAAACTGGTAACTTTAAAACTTGTGAGAATGGAGCCTGTCTATAACAGAATTCTTTCTCAAAGGGAAAAAAAAATCAAATTTCTATGAAAAAGCATTATACTTGCTAAGACAGAGACCTGTCTAAAATGGAACTTTTTCTAGTCCCATTCGACTTCTTTTTTTCCCGGTTTTACTACAGGGGCGCCATTTCAAGAGTTTCCTGGCAAAGGACAGGGAAATATTTTCTTTGAGGAACTGGAAATTTGAAGAATTGCATAATGTGCAGAACTGAACAAATCTCACAGGAAATGGGAAAATTCCGTACAATAACAAAAGCTCTGCAGATTTTGTCTCAATAACTTCTTTCACGGACATGCGATTATTCTGCGAATTTTTTTAATCTTCGTGAAAGTCCTCGATTTTTTTTCTCTTTCGAATTCTGCAAAATGAATTCGTCAATGGGTCACAGAAAAAAATCGCGAATTTTGCTAATTTTGAAAAAACAAATCCCCAAATCGTTGCGGGAAAAATCTCTAATTTCTCCAAACGACCAAGGAAAATTTTGCTAATTTCATCAGAGATCGAGAAAAGGAATGCAGATTTCGTCCAATGATTGTACAAACAAAAATCTCGAATTCTGTAAAAGGATTGCCAAAAAAAATTGCGAATTTCGTCAAAAGATTGCCCAAAAAATCAAAAAAATTAGTCAAACAATGGAGGAGAATTTCGTCGAACGATTGTGAAGTAAGATACAAAAGTTTGTGTAACTATCACGCAAAAAATTACAGATGTTATTAGCTGGTGAAAGAAAAAAAAATCACGAATTTCAACAAATGATCACGAATTTTGTCAAAAGATCGCAGAAACAAATATGGAATTTCGTGACAGTTGGTCGCCGAAATAAATATTGTGGATTTCGATCAAATGGTCGCGAGAAAAGACCAGTTTCAATAACAGTTGCAGGAGAAAAAAATGCTGAATTCCGTGAAACATTCGCAGAAAAAATCGTAAATTTCATCAGAAGATCGAGAAAAAAGAATCATGAAATTCAATCAGTTATGAGATAATCAGTCCACAAACGTCATGAATAATTAAAATAATAAAACTTTGTAAAAAATCACCATAAAATTAAAACAAAACACAGGACGCGTTTCGAGCTAAAAACATAACAGCTCGTCATCAGCTAAGCATACACGTGTATGCTTAGCTGATGACGAGCTGTTATGTTTTTAGCTCGAAACGCGTCCTGTGTTTTGTTTTAATTTTATGGTGATTTTTTACAAAGTTTTATTATTTTAATTGCTTCATATCGCCAGTTTTCGGTGCTGTTTCGCTGTCATGAATAATTCACGAAATTTGCAACTTTTGTGATCTATAGCAATAAGAAAATTTTCATTAGTGATTTTCTGCAAGTAAAGATAAGGTAAAGCGTTAATTGTTTCGGATTGCGTTCCCACTATTTTGAGGTCTGTTCGTGTTAATACTATTTTTCAATGAAATCCTTAATATTTTTTAGATGAAAAAGCTGCGTATTTGAACATTAATGAATACTATATATAGGTCTTCATTTTTCTACATAAAAGGTAACGTTTATATTAAAGATATAATTGTAGACTTCTTTTACAATAATTGTATTAAAATATAGATTACTTTTCTTTCATTTCGGGTCGGGTTGCCTTTCAATGGAAATCCTTTTAGAGGTTTTCGTATTCACATGAAATTACAGTCGCAGGACTAGGATAGGTTGAAGTATTTTCTTCGTTGCGAGTGAGGTACACTTTAAGTTTTTCGGATTGTGCTTTATCTCTTTCGGTTGGAGTCAGGATGGCCTAGTTTTCAACAAGGAAGTCCTGAATATTTTTTAAATGAAAAACTATAGATTTGACTATTATCCACAAATAATCCAAAAACTTAAAAGAGTCGGATAATTAAGAACTTGAATTATACTCTCCCCTTCAACACCTCGCCCCCTTCCCAAAGAAAAAAATAACTATCTGAAAAAACTCTACCTCTGAATTTCTAGCAATGATGGGAGTAGTTTTCCAATGATCAAGTTGTACACAGCTAAGAAGAAATTGATAAACGAAAATGCCTCTCGTGTATTTTTAAAATTAGCCAAAGTACAATATAGGTCCCATCTTAAGAAAGTTCGAATTGGAAATTTTTTTTTTTATAATTATCAATTTCTATGCATAAAGCATTTATTTAATGCATATGTTTTTATTGCAATAAATCTGATAAATTATTTTAGCGTTTGAGCATTTTTTTAAAATTTTTGTTTGAGACTGACAATTGATGGTTGATAAATTTTCTGAAAAATCAAATTCCTTGGAGGGGCTATTGCCCCCCAGCCCCCCTCAAATGGCATCCCTGGACCAGTGACCAGCGAGCCGTGTTACAGTGTGTTAGTGCCGGAGCACCCAGTGGAATTTTTGCATGGTAATGCCAGGTTGTCGAGTGGAATTTTAGAAGAGCTAACAACCGAGCGTCGAGTGGAATTACAGAGTGTTTGTGCCCTATCGTTGTTACAGTTGTAACGGGTTAACTGTGACTGTACAACTGTGTGCATGCAAGAATTTACACTTGAACTGTAACCTAGATGCAAACTTTTTAACTGACTTTTTGTTTTGTAGTAGCAGTGCATCAACTCAACTTGTTATATAGATGATCCCCTGTAACCATACCTTCGGTCAGTTTTGTGTAGCCGCTGCCTTGGTCGCAAGCAAAAAATGTTCACGTTGTAATCTTCAAGTTTCAATATAAGTTGTTTTGTATGTTGTAATCTTCAAGTTTCAATATAAGTTGTTTTATTTTTAGTGAGTCTATTAATTTTTACAGTGATCTACGCAGGTACAGTCGTGGAAAAAAAAAAAAGTAAACACCCCCTACTAACTCCTCAACAAATTATCGTAGAGGAAAGTTACTGGTACCAAAAGATTGTATATAAAGTCTACTTTTAAATTATGTATATAAAATTTGCTTAGGGGGCCATCTACATATTAAAACGAATCCAAACTTCATTTTTTTCAATGACAATACCCAATTTTAACGAGATTATTTCAAATCTTCGGTTCAAATTATGCCTAAACACTGAATTTCAAGTCATTAGAATGATAAGTTTTTGAATTATAAACATTCAAAATTTAGTGCTTCTAATGTTAAATTACATTTTCATATTTTTATTAATATCTCCAGAAATTATGCTCCTAATGTGCTAATTTTTTTGTAGCAATAATACTAATATACCCAAACATAAATATGCTGAATTTGCAATTTTTATAATTTTATGATATGAATTATGAAATAAATATTCGAAAAAATTATGAATTGCAACCTACAATTTTTCTGATGGATTTAGATTTATTAAGTCCTGCTTTATGTAAATCCAAAATTTCACATTTTTCTTCCAAGTAGTTTTCAAATTATGCTTAAAAACCGGCAAAATGATGGTTTAAAAGGATGTCTATGATAGAAGTGACTAGATATTTTGAAATTTCTTATGCTGTATTGTAATCTAGCAGGCTTTATTGACTTCTTAATGTGCCCCTTGATCAAGATGGGGGCTCTCTCGGTTAATAATCGATTTCCGAACTTCAATTTGGATACAGCCCTTAAAATACGCTTGTTTTAAAATAATTAATTTCTTGGAAACTTATGGTACGAATTACATAAAAATTTGTTTTTAGGCTAATTGGAGGATGTAGAGTTCATTTATGATGTCAGAATTGTGTACTGCTATTGAAAAAAACAAAGTTATGGTTCGTTTTAATATGTAGATGGCCCCCTAAGCAAATTTTATCTATATCATTTAAAAGTAGACTTTATTTCCAATCATTCAGTACCAGTAACTTTCTTCTACGATAATTTATTGAGGAGTTAGTGGGGGGGTGTTTACTTTTATTTTTCCACGACTGTACATCTCACATCAATTCGCAGGCATGGGTGTCTACTAGGTAAATGGTCGACTGAAACATACAGTCGCCATAATTGGTGACCCACTTATGTGATATGAACACGTACCTCTCATGTGCTTCTCACTCGTTTCATGCTCAATGAAAATATATCGTTGCAGTTTCTGGTTTATAGTGATGTTACTCATAGCCGGCTTACTACGCTCGTAATGTCAACTTTGAACGTTACTATCTCAAAAGACAGTAAACAAGAAACATCTGCAAAGGAACTGTTGAACTCTTCTGTGATATTACTATATGTTCGGGGAAAATTAGCCCCTAAATTGCCTATTTTCCGCTAAGGGGGAGGGGGCGGTGTCAGGTTCTGAGAAACATCTACTATTAGAATTATGGTTATATATTACTTTTCTTGCTTGTATATTGTCTGTGTATTGGGAATTTTAAAATAACACTCTTTTCTTATCTGAAATTTAATCTGAGCTAGTGAGTTATACAGAGTAGGTAAAGGAATCTAGTTTATCAATAGAGAGGGGGTTTTCCCTGCTATTCAAATGCATACCTGAGATAAGGCAGACAAAGGATTTCACCAGATAGCGAAATAGCGGCCTTGGTGCCAGAAGGGAAGCCCTGTTTATGTTTTGGGGGAAGGAATGAGAGAGTTAAGAGAGATAGCAGAAAGTGGGTGGTCATTTTCTCGCAGAGCAGAGTTGATGCCTGGAACTCAATATGTGAGTTCGTTCCAGAGTAGCTCATGGATAGAGCTTGATTAGGCAGTGAAGCTCTTAGAGTATAGAGCTAATGTGTTGGGAGAATTAATAATGATCTCCGATAAATCTAATTTAACTAACGTAGGGTGAGAGGGATATAAAGTAGTTTAACAGTACACAGCAAGTATTTACTGTATTTAAATTAATGTTGAACCGGATCACCTATATCCGAGTTCTTAAGTGTAAATAGGGTTTTGTGATTAGTAAATAGTGTGTAAATAAACTGTTAATTAAGTTTAATTGAAAGAGTTGGTTTTCTTTTCAACAATCCTCTCATAGCGTGACCGATATCTTGTAATCATATCGGTGGTGGCAGCATATAAATA
The DNA here is from genome assembly GCA_963932465.1 of Maratus speciosus. Classification (NCBI taxonomy): domain Eukaryota; kingdom Metazoa; phylum Arthropoda; class Arachnida; order Araneae; family Salticidae; genus Maratus; species Maratus speciosus. The sequence continues at coordinate 424,114,326 of OZ010789.1, read as the reverse complement.
GTAAAGGATTTCTTCAAAGTTGTGTGGACTTAGAGGAAACCCGACAGTTATAATAAAACAATTTCGTTCAGAAATGGATATTGATGATGATGCCATCCCCCAAACATACATTGTTCATAGAACTAGTTAAAAATGAAGGCACATCAGATATTGCAAAGTTTTCTGAAATTTTTTTTAGAGAGCATAACCATACGTTTCTGATAATTTCTAAAATTATAAATGTTGTGCTTGTGCTGTCTGTCACAAGTTCACCTTGAGAAAGAGGATTCAGGGCCCAAAATTGAATAAAATCTAAATTCAGAAATTCATTTAAGAACAGTATTGTTAATGACCCATGACATTTGGTTGAAAGTTGAAAAATAGACTGTATAAAAGATTGAATTTCTTCCTTTTTTAAATAAAAAAACATTTTGCATAATTATTCTGAGTTGTTGATTTAAATTGCTTCAGTGGTATTTTGTCATGTCTGTATTAATGTAATTCTTTAAATAGCACGTAAAATAACAAGTGGGTTTTAAAGATTTTTTTCTCCATTCCAAATAGCTCAACTGCCCTTGATTTACAAATGTTGGGAGGGAGACTTTCCTCCTAGGAAAAATTGAATTTCAAGCCCTGATATATATCTCCAAACAAGAAAAGGGATACATTAGGGTCCTGCAATCAGGTCGGATTGGCACTATATTTTCTCGTTGTCGGTTCGGGTTGGGTTGGCTTTTTTACTCTTGCGGGTCGGGTTCAGGTTGACTCGACTTTTTAAAAGAATGTCCAAAATATTTTTTCACATTAAAAATCAATATAACGTTTCAGACAAAAGTTTCACAAAAGCAAAATGCGTGCCTGTCTGTTTTGTGTGTACATTTGAATCTGTTTCTAGAAGTTAATATAAACATACCTTTTTAACTACTAGTACGATAAGGATTATGACAAATGCTTCTGCACTGCTAAAGGATTTTTGTTGAATAGTTATGATTATAATGTTCTAACCTTGATACTTCTAACATTGTTATGATAAAAAACTACTGTGTGATAAGCTGGAAGGATCAGTGCTGCGTATTATATTTTTTAATTATGGTAGAAAAATAAGGCAGTTTGTTATTTTGAAGACTCATGAAAGGATGGCTAATACTTCTAGAGCTCCCATTGAAAATGTATAAAGTGAATAATTTAATTGGGATGAGACAGGATGCACTATATTAGACGGGAAAATTTTCAAAATAATAACTGTTGATGATAAACTAAAGATAGAATGTCAATTGTGTAAAACAATATATGTACCATTATAAGTGGAACTTTTGAAGCCGCAACTAATTTTAAAGTGGGTATATTTAAAGATTAAATTTTTAGTTTTATACCATTTAGAGTCCCGCATCGGGTGGGTTATCTGCTTTTACCTGCACCAGACCAAACCCAGGGTCAAGTTGACTCTAGATTTTTTTTTTTTTTTTTTTTTTTTTATAGATCGGTTTCAGGTTGGTTTTTGACTCTAGCAGGGTTGGGTTCGGGTTGACCCGAACTTCAAAAGAATGTTCAAAATATTTTTTTAGGTTAAAAATCTATAAAATAAGACCTGCATAATGGCTTTCCTCCCGAAAGGCTGAGACCTCTATTTAGCGGACATTTTTTCAATTCCTAAAGTTTATATATTTGAATGCTTTTATCTCTAAATAGCAGGCACCTCCCAATCTACACACACGTAGCATGTGTGCATAAACTATCAGTAATATGATTTTGTGTGTATAAAAAACGAAATGTAGATAACATTTTTCATATTTCGAAAGAAGAAAAAAATGGTTCCTAAAGAAAGAATAATCTGTGATCGCATTTCTTATATACATTTTATTTCTCATGCAGTAAATTGAACATATAGTCCTAGCTATTCAAATGCATATTTATTGTCATCTGAAACATAGTTGGTGCTCAAACTTTTTGTGAAACTCCCAACAACCTGCGTGGTAAAAAAAAATTATACATGACCCGAAAGAATTCTTCTAGTGTGAACCTGACCTGCAGAAAGAAAATTACATTCATTCCAAGCCGTAAAAACAAAATTTGGAATAACCCGACCTAATGTTTGAGTCTATTAAACGATCCCAAGGTATTCAGAGGTTTTATTATATTTGAATATTAAAGAATATAGATTTGTTCATTCTTCTATGTAAAACATAAAAATGCTAGAGATACAATTGTAGATTATTTTTCATAATGGCATTAAAATATGATTTATTTTCCTTACAGCGTGGGTTTGGGTCAGATTGAAATACCTCGGTTTCAGGTCGGGTTGCTGGTTGCCAGAAATTGGTTTTGTGGGTTTGGGTCGGGTTGCTGGTTGACTGAAAATGGAATTTGCGGTTTGGGACAGGTAGAACCCAATCTGCACAGGACTCTCTGCTCTTGTTGAATCAATGAAACTGATAAAAATGATTTATAGTACTGGGAAGAGAAGGGAAATAAACATCTCCTGTTAATTATGCCACAAAGAAAAAAAAAATACTGGTTCAAATTGTTTGGGTGTATTGTTCACAGTAGAAAGAAAAAAAGCAGGGTGCTAGTTACTTAAAAAGAGCACTGAGCAGAAAAATGCATTATTGCAGCAGGAAATCTTTTGTGGAAAAATGCTTGTAATTTTAAAATAATGACACATAAAGTAACATTAATTTCAAATGATTTTAATGAATTATAAATAAAGGGATACAATACATTTAAATCATAATTGGATAATCTCCTATGCTTTACCTATTTAAAGGTGGTGGTTCTACAATTTTTGCAAGCACTTGGGATTTGGGTACATGAATTGTGGTATATCAAAGATTTTCAGAAACGATCTCCAAGTGCAACTTCTGGTAGATTTCGCTATTTTGAAAATAAGTGAGTGCTGTGCCTTTAATAATGGCCCGGCACAGCAGTTTCCAACTAGTGGTTCATGAATGATCTTTTTTGTGGGTCACAGAATGATCTTAATGGTCAGATTATATTACTGCACTGTTTCTATTGTACTGTTTCATTATTTTAAATTTTTCATTTGCTCATTCCTTTAGAATCTTCTCAGACAAACTTGCTTGACCAACAAGGTACTGTATCATCTGACAGAAAAACTAAAAATAGAAGACATGATTCAGATGGTGATTTATCTCCATTAAGAGATCAAAAAAGGACTGATTATTCTCCACAAAGCCATAAACAAAGCAAAAGGAGGCATGACTCTGATGACAGTGATGTTTCTCCACCAAGAAATCTAAAAAAAAGAAGCATTAATAAGTCTGATAATGATATTTCTCCATCTCAAAGTCAAAAACACTGCCGAAATAGATACGACTCTGACAGTGACTTGTCTCCTCCAAGAAGTCGAAAACAAAGTAGAAATAAGCATAATTCTGATAGTGATTTATCTCCACCTCGAAATCAAAAACAACAAAAAAGTAGACATAATTCTGATAGTGATTTATCCCCAGAACGAGATCAGAAGCAAATTAAAAGCAGGCATAACTCTGACAGTGACTTATCTCCTCCACGCAGCCATAAAGTCTCTTCTACTAAAAGTAATGTACAAAATTTTGATATTCTAATCTTTAGTATTCTTCTTTTTGTTGTATGTTTTTTTTTTATTATTCATATAATGTTTGGAGTATTTTTAATACAGTCTACTATAGTACAGTCTTTTTTCCCTACAGCTATTTCACTGGGTGAACTGCTTAGCAATTTTATTTAATCCCCAGCAAAGATTTTGTCATTGTTCTATTTAAATTTGCATATTTTTATATTTTATGTGCTATCTGAACATTTTGTAATATCATATACGATTAAACAAAGTCTAGATATTTTGTTTTGATATACATGAGTAAAAGAAAAAATGGTGGAAGTAATACCTGTTATTGCATTGCTTCTCCCTCTTGATTATGGTTCCAAAAAAGCAAGTTTTCTAAAAATTCCTGAAATTTCCAAGCCACTTGATCCACCGTTGCACTGGCATCTTGATATCCAAGTTACATTGGACTAGCTGTTAAACTGTCTTTACCGCTTGAATGGTTTTTAAATTAATAAAATTATTGTGTGCCAATAGATGGCACACAATGCTTTGACAAGTCAAACTCATTTTTCACAAAAATGTGGGATAAGCCATAGGCCACTCTGGTTCTCAAGGCCATAACCTTATAAACCTTAAGTTACTAACATTTCTTTAAATTGCATTAGTGTGCATTATTAATACTATGCAACATTAATTAAAAATTTTAAAATATTGGAATCTCCTGCTTTTTTATGGATACTTGGCAAATGTCATTATGCTACATCTTCTAAAAATACAGGGTGTATCTGAAATGTTTCAACAAACTTAGGGGAATGATAGTACTCATCAAGACAAGCAAACAATGCAATGAACGATGAGGTCGCAAATGACGTTTAAAGGGTGAAAATTGCAAAACTAATAAAAATATCGAAATCTTGCATGTTGCTTTTCTGCAGAACTGGCTAGTAGAAGCTGGCTTTCCTTTCACTTTGTGCATATCCGGTCAGAAACAGATAACAAAAAATTGGAAGAAAGCCAAACAAATCTATGATCAGGAATCCACGTATGCAAGACTCCTGAAATCTTCGAGCGTGTCTGCTAGTCGTTCCTCCGTAGATGTACTCTGTGTAATAATGCCCGCAGTCGACACTTTGAACAATTGTTGTAAAATATTTGTTTTCTCTGGATATCACAAGCTGTGTTGTACCTATTCTGTGCAATAAATAAGTTTCTGGAATGTTTTTTTTTCTTATCTCATTTTGTCCATTTCCATATGCATTTTCTTGATTTTCATCCTTTAAACGTCATTTGCGATCCCATGTTCTATTGCATTTTTTGTTCGTCTTCATGAGTACTATCATCCCTCTAAGTTTGTTGCAGCATTTCAGATACACCCTGTATAATAGAATGCCAATTAAGTGAACCTCTACCAACCTCCTTTATATATATATATATATATATATATCTTACAACTTAAACATGGATTATTTTTCTTTATTGAATAAAAAGGGAGTAAAGCCTAAAAATTCAAAAATAATAACAACTTAAAATACATTAAGATAGATGTTATTGTGTTTACAGTGCATCAATGTTTTAAGCTTTGAGAAATGCCAGTAAGCAGAGGAATGCAAATTCCTGCTATAAAAAAGGCTTATTTCTCTTTCAATCTTGCCCTTCCAAAAACAAAAACAAAGCTTTTCTCTTGAATTGGCACGAACAGATGATATCTTATACAAATGCTACTTTCTATTTTCTAACACTAAAGCTGATAAACAAGACAGGTCACTTTCACTGAGAGAAACCATTCAAAACAACCCTCTTTTTATAATCTACCAATGGTTTGCAAAAACTTATAATTGACTTCATGGACGTTACACTCTAATAGTGATGCTTGGAAAAATGAGGACTTTGGAAATACTTCTTTAATAACAATGAACATCAAAATGAGAGGACCATTTTTGTTATGATAAAAAGGCAAAACTTTCCTTATCTTATGAGATGTATATAATCTAGGAAATATTGACAGTGTAAACTGTAGAAAGTCCTATTGCAACTTGAATATTTCACAGCAGTGGTGCAATCACTTTTTTTCTAACATTACAGTCAATATGCAGTATGCTTTCATTTGTCCAGTTATTGGAATTGAGCCTGGTCCCAACAGACTCAGTCAATCAACGTTCAATCATATTTGTTTTACCATGTATTTCTTGATCCATTATTCTTTGGTGATTGCTCATAGCTGGTACACTGTTAAAAAATTTGGAGCAAGGTTGAACCAATTTTTGGTGCTGCAGTAACTGTCACCATAAGTTGGTAAAACGTTGTTCCTTCCAACATTTGGTTCTAAGGTTGAACTATAAATTGGTGAAACGCTGAAAATAGAAAAAAATAATTTCTTTTAATGACTGCATATATACTGTTCTTTGTTTGAAAAACGTTTTGAATGTAAAAAGTAGTTATTAATCTCTTTAAAAAACATTCAATCCTATATTATATAAGTAAATATGAATTTTAAAAAAAATATGCTAAAGCAGTTTATCAATAAACTTCATATCAGGCATAAACAACATTTTACTTAAATGCTTAAATATCATGTTTTAGTGCCAATAATCACTTGTATCATAAATGTAGCTAATGCATTTGCAATAAAAGGAAATTTAATAACTGATACAAGAATGTCTATAATAAAATGTTTTGATATTACTCAATCTTGAAAATTTAAAATCATAAACTGCAGAAAAATGCTTACATATGATTTTAAAAAAGGAATATATCAATTAAAAAAAAAGAACTACAAATAATTATTAGTATTTTATAATTATACTATTAAACAACAACAACAAACTACAATAGATTAATAAAATGCATTATTAGATTTAACAATGTTTCAAAAATCTTTTTATGATATAAAAAAATTCCTATTAATTTTAGAAATTTGTTAAATGTTAAATAAATCTGAAACATAAGGTATGAAGATTTAGGATTTTAAATAATAATTTAAAATATTATGTATTAGTAATAAAAAAAAATCTTTCAAAAGTTTCACTTCTTAGATTAAAAACTGTAATATGTAAAAGGAAATTTTCCTAGTATAATGCTATTTTTTAATCTGAAATCTTTTTGCAATATCATAATAATTGAATATCTTATTTCACTCCAAAATAATAATAATAAATACTGATGTCATTTATTTGTAAGTGTTTATAATCAGAAAACACTAAAAAAACCAACATGAATAAACACAATCTCAAATCACTGCAAATTAATGTTTACATCTGCTATGAAGGGGCAATGGAGCCGTGAATCAAGATACCTCTGTGTCAGCATTTAAAACCTAAGAGATTGCATGATTTGTTTTCATTTTCGAGCAGTGGCAAATTAAAATATTTCACATCACAGTATCGAATAGGAAGAATAAACTATTTATCACATGTCTTTTTTATTCACAAAGATCAAATGAATTAAGTCCTGAGGGTCATTCCACATGAAATCAACCAATTTAAAGAAAACTTGTTGCACCATAGTCACAGATTTTTTTTTCCTTCTTTTTTTAAATCACAGGCAGACATAGTAGTGAAACCCAATTTTCCCAATATTGGCTGAAATATAACATTTTGAAAATTGGTCATTTTTACCAAATGGCGGCCATCTTTGATTCTATCCCAGTGTCTATGTATGCCTATAATTCGGCAACTAATGGCTCAAATTCTGCATTCTTCGTATCAATTTGATGCTATTTGTACTAAGAATGCATATATGACATCAAAACCACAGTAAATTTTCATTGTAATACTTTTTATTACATGCAAACCAGGGTCTGTTGAGGAAAAAAAATGAGTCTGTTAACGGACTCTTCACAAAATTCGAAGACAGTAAAACAGACTCTTCACAAAAATAAATGTTAGAAAATGGACTCTTCACAAAAATAATTTTCAGAAAAACGACCCTTTCAACAAAAAAAATAAACAAATTAGCACTTTCAAACTTTAATTTATATCTTCTAAAAAATTTTTTTATGGAAAATGAATTTTTTTTTATGCAATCATAAAAAAAAAAAAAAAAAAAAAAAAAAAATGCAATTTAACAAATTACCAGTGTTGAATTCAGACACTTTTCTCCAGGAGGGATTTCTGTAGCTCCGGGGGGGGGCAATTTTTGACCATTGAAAACACAAAATCTCAAATCTTCCGGGGGGGAATATCCCCCCCCCAGGCCAACCCCTAAAATCAACACTGCAAATTACAACGACCATTTGGAAAATGATTTTTTCAAAGACTAAAATTTAAGACATAAAAAATCACACGGAGTTGATCATACATTACGTACGCTAGGGATGCACAACCTGTGGCCCGCGATGTGTTAACTTGTGGCCCGCGAGTTCAGTCAATTTATAACTTCAAAAAAAAAAATTGTCCATAACTCGTAGGAAAAAATCGTTAATTTCGTCAAATTGTCTTGGAAAAAGTCGCGAATTTCTTTAATCGGCCGGCCGATACCATAGATATCAATATAGGAAATTCCCAAGTTGCAAATTTCGTTTGTCGCTAGTCGAAAATATCTTGAATTTCGTCGTTCAAGCACGAAAAAAATCACGAATTTCGTCGATCTGGAACAGAAAAAATGCGAATTTTGTCGTAGGGCACTGAAAAATTGCGTATTTTGTCAATCAGGTGCACAAAAATCGCGACTTTCGTTGATCGAGCTTTGAAAAATCGCGAATTGTGTCGATGAGGAGCGGAAAAATAGTAAAATTCGTTGAACGGCTGTAGAAAAATCGCTAGTTTCGTCAGCTTATCGCGAGAAAAAAAATTCTAATTTTATCAATTTGCCCAGCGAAAAAAATGGCAAATTTCGCCGGTTAGTTCAGAAATGCAAATTTCGTTGATCGGGCGCCGAAAAATCGCAAATTCTGTTGATCGGGTGCGAAAAAATCCTGAAATTTGCCGATCAGGAGTGGAAAATTCTAAAATTTAGCGCAGAAAAAGCGCGAGTTTCGCCAGTTTATCGCGAGAAAAATTCACGATTTTCGTCAATTTGCCGCAGGAAAAGCAGATTTCGACATATCCAGTTAAGAATGTCGAATTCCGTTGATAGGGCGCAAAAAATCGAATTTAGTTGATCGGCTGCGAATTTTGACGATCGGACGCGGAAAATATCAAATTTCGCCTATCGGCTGCAGAAAAATCGCGAGTTTCGTTAATTTATCGCGTTTAAAAAATCGCGAATTCCGTTAATCTGTCGCGGTAAAAAATAGTGAATTTCGACAATTGATGGAAAAAATTATAAATTTCGTCAATTGGTCGGAAAAAATATCGCGAAACGCGTAAATCGCTAGTGAAAAAAAAATGTGAATTTCGTCAAATTTCAGGAATTTCCTGAAAAAATTACACACATTTCACACAAATTACATTTTCATGGAAAACATTACAACTTTTGTCTGTCGGGGGCAAAAAGTATCATGAAATAGAATTCCATTGGTCGCTGGAAAAAATCACAAATTTCGTCAGTTGTGCGCGGTAATGAAACCGCGACTTTCGTCAATTATCGCAAGGAAAAAATCACAAAACATCAATATATATCAGAAAAAAATCACAAGTTTCATCAATCGGCCGTTGGAAAAAATTGCAAATATGTACAATCGGTCGTGGAAAATATCTCAAAATTCGCCAATCACTCGTGAAAAAATATCGTGAATTTTGTCAATCGCTTATGAAAAAAATGTGCAAATTTGGTAGATCGATCGCACAACAAAAAATTGCAAAATAATTCCATCGGTCGCTGAAAAAAATCACGAATTTCGTCGATTGTGAACGGAAAAAAATCGCGAATATTGTTGATCCGGTGCGGGGGGAAAATCGCGAATTTCGAAAATTTATCGCAAAAAAAAATTGCGAATTTCATCAATTTATCGCAGGTATCGCAAATTGGTCGTTTGAAAATACTGCAATTTCTGCCATTTGGCAATGGAAAATTACCGCGAAATCTGTCAATCGGTCGTTGGTAAAAAATTTCGAATTTGTCAATCAGTCACGACTGATTCCCAAAAAGAAACAAAAACGAATTTTGTTAATCGTCCGCAGAAAAAAAACATAATTAGTCCATCATGCTTTGTTATTTCAAAAATAAGCTTCCATTTTTTTTTATGAAGTCATTCTTCAATAAAAAAATTTTGTGATTATCAATAACGTTCTATTTTTTTTTTAAATTTTGTGTTAATTTTTTTCTTCAACAAGTTTCCATTTATCCTCCCCCTTTCGTTCATAAAGATCAAAATTTTTTTTAGGCATTAACCACTTTCATGCCTATGTTTGTGTTTTAGCACTTTTAATAAAGCAAAATTTACTCCCCTGGATAAAGTCAAGAGCGTTTTGACTCCTTGAAAATAATCCTTACTATATCTCTGTTATATATACAAACGCAAACTGTTGATATATCCTTGGCAAGTGAATTCGGTATGTTTACTGGCTAGGGCAACCTAGAGGACTAAAACTGTGCCCCCTCCTTCTGAAACCACGTTTTTTATCCCCCACCCAAACAACAAAAAAAAAAAATTAGAATTCTCTCTGTGTTACTGTTGTGGCACTCGACAGCCCAGACATTTTTGTAAGTGGCCCTTCTCTTAAAAAGGTTGTGCACCCCTAACGTACGCCATGGATTACATTTTTCGGTACTGTAAATTTTTTAACTTCTACGGAGCTGGTACGCCATGGATTAAACATTAATATTCCTGGGCCAATTTTAAATGATATTTCATTTTTAAACTTATAAACATCCCACAATATTACTTTTTATATCGTCGTATGGAGAAAAAAAAATGTATTTTTAATTGCTATTTGTTTGAAAGATGTATCTCAATTTGTTTCTGAGTTGTTAATTTTTTTTTTTTTTTTTTTTTTTTTTTTTTTTACTTTTTTGTCATAGTGGCAACAGAAGTATCCATCTCTGTTGAAAATGAAGGGAAAATACAGATTACTGTATAGACCAATCAGAAAACGAATAAAATGTGGATTCAACTAATAAAACGCTTCAGTTATGTTTTTGATTTCCTACCCTGACTGAGGACAATAACCATTTTTCCAAATGGTTAATAAATGTGTGAACCACGCCTGCGTGATAAGTGTAAAATTCTACAAAAATCTAGCTTTTTTTGTTCATTTTATCGTTCATCTAAAATTAAACATAAACACACTTCGTTTATTGGTTGTTTATTGGACGAAGTGTAAGCAGTGTTAAAATGTTCTTCACGCCTATTGGTATTTTTCTTATGTTAACCCGCGGCTGACGTCAACAACACCGTTCAGTTTATGTTAGGGAAATATGTTTTGGTTAAATTTTTTGATGCTGTTTTTGTCCACTAGATGGCAGGATATCTTTTCCCACCAGATGGCAGGATAGTTTGTCCTCCAGATGGCAGGGTTGTTGCACTGGATGGCTGGAGTATGTTTTTGGAAGTGGTCTCTGGTGGACTGTTGGGTTTGATGGTTGGACTGCTCTGGGTAGTTGGTATTTGAAAGATGTTAAGCATTATGGTTCTTATGTTTTTACTATGCTGTGTTTTGTTCAGTTTAGTTTGTCTTGTCAAGTAGGCAAGCAAATAAAGTTACTTTCAGCTGACTTGATAGTGATCAATTATGAGTTTGTTTATTCTTACCTGACCTCTGTTACATGGTTAGCAGAGCAGCGTGGTTGGGTGTTTGTTGCTTATTTAGTGAAGATTGAAATGTTTACATTTTTCAGTTAGGCTTAATGAAAGCATGCTATTAGGCTTAGTAATGTTTATTAGATATGACAGTATGCTTTATCATGAATTCAGCAACAATTATTTAGTATGTGATAAAAATTAAATATAGGAAATTGTTTTCAAGAAATTTTGTTTACCTTTTGAAGTTTAAATTGTTCGTTTCTGGGACTTTGTTTTTTTTAATGACAACATGGCTGCTGACTCTGAAGATTGTCTTGGTCAAATAGGTCATAAAACTATTCCTGTGCTTTCTAATGCAAATTATCACTCATGGAAAGATAGATTAGAGTCTTTATTACAATTAACTGGTTGTAAGAAATTTATTGTTTATCCAGAACCAGTATTATCAGCTGATGCTACAGAAGCAGATAAAGATAGATTTGAATCTGGAAAGGACAGAGCTTTAGGTCTAATGAAAACTTATATGGATAGTAGCCAGGTTGCTATTTTAGATGGTATAGAGTCTCCTTTAAAAGCTTGGCAAAAAATAAGAGATACATATTGCCCCAAGTCTCGTGCAAGAATAGCTGAACTTAGAAGAGAATTTATTTTATTAAAGCCAGAAGAGGGAGAACATATTGGCGTTTTTATTGCTAGAGTGAGAAAAGTGGTCAAAGATTTAGCTGATGCTGGGAAAATTGTTGATGATGCTGAAATAGCATTTCAGTTAATTGCTTTTCTTCCTGAAACTTACGAAAATGTAGTAACTAAGCTGTATGCTTTAGAAGATAAGAAATTTACTTCAGCGGAAGTGGAAACAGAATTATTAACTGAATATGGACGTTTAGAAAGCAAAAAGAAATTGGAAGAGTTTAGTCGACTGGATAAAACGTTTTTGGTTCAAGGAGCAAGAAATGAATTAACTAATCTTAGGAAGCAAAATAAGCAGAAAGAACCAAAAATAGTTTGTTATCGATGTAACAATACTGGTCATATTGCTAGAAATTGTAAAGTTAATTTAAATAATGAGCAAAAGCAGCGAAAGTTTGGAAATTATAAGAAGAATGAGAAATCCCAATCTCAAAAACAGTCATTATTTTATGTTTCAGAAATGGAAACTGTTCATGAAGCTAATGTTGAGAATAGAGATATTTTCACTTGGGATTCAGCTGCAACTTGTCATGTTCTAAATTCAAAGAAATTTTTCCAATCATATAAGCCTTTAGAGAAAACATTTATTAAGTTTGGACCTCACCCTACTGAAGTTAAAGGAATTGGAGATGCTGTTGTGAATGTTTATTCTAATAAGGTGTTGCATGTTATCATTCTGAAAAATGCTCTTCATGTTCCATCAGTCCAAAAAAATTTAGTATCGGGAAAGAAGATGGATGATGCTGGTTTTACATTTAGAGGAGGACATGGAATGATAAAATTTTATTATCCTGATGGAGCACCATTTATAACAGCTAAGAAAGAGAAAAACTTCTTTATTTTTCATGGTTATTGTGCAAATTCATTCGACTGCAATGGCATCTACGAAACTCATAGTCAATTAGATATGAACCATGAACGTTTTGGCCATTTTAGTAACCGAATGTTACGAAAGATGATTGTTGAAAACAAGGTTACTGGTGTTAGGAATACTAACTTTAAAGAAGTTGTTGATTGTGAAAGCTGTAGTCTGTCAAAGTCAAAGAGAGCAAGTCACTTGCCTATGGATAAAGTTAGGTCAACTGAAATTTTACAGTTGGTTCATTCTGATTTGTGGGGGCCTGCAAAAATATGGTCAATAGGAAATGCTTTATATTTTCTTACATTTATTGATGATTTTAGTAGAAGGGCGTTTATCTATCCGTTGAAGGATAAAAAGAGTGTTTACGAAACCTTTGTGCGATTTAAAGCAATGGCAGAATGCCAAACAGGGAAAAAGTTGAGAGCCCTTAGAACGGATAATGGCTTGGAATACTTATCAAATGTCTTTCAAAATGCATTGGAAAAAGAAGGAATACGGCATGAGAGAACAAATGTTTTTACCCCTGAAATGAACGGAGTTTCGGAACGTTATAATAGAACGATTATTGAAGGTGTTTTAGCTTATTTGCATAGTGCGAAACTACCGTCAAAGATGTGGGCTGAATTAGTAATGACAGTAAATCATTTGAAAAATAGAGTGCTTCATTCAACTACCAATGAAATCCCTTACTTTCGATGGTTTGGTAGAAAACCGAATGTTAGCTATTTTAAAAGAATTGGATGTACTGCTTATGTAAATATTCCTAAACAGAAAAGACACAAGTTACAACCCAAAGCAAAAATTGGTGTCTTAGTAGGATATGCTGTCTATACAAGGGGTTACCGTATTTGGTACCCGGAGGAAGGAAGAATTGAAGAAACTAAAAATGTGAAGTTCAATGAGAAACTACTGGAGATGGATAGAAGATCAGTGAACAAGGTAGATAATCAAATGTTTGAGTGGTTGAAATTAGTTTTATCTGAAGAAAACTTCTCAGAAGAAAAGAGCTGTCCCATAAACAAATTGCATAGAGTGGAGAATCCTGAAGAATTGCAGAATCTTGAGAAACATCAGGTCAAATCTCCTGTGAAAGAAATAGCAAGAATGTTTGAAAAAATTAATCTGGATGCATCAAAGCCAATAACATTTACTAGGAAAGATGTTATTCGTAAATCTGGAATGTCTAAAGGAAGAACTGATGTTTATTATTATCCTTCTACAGGAGAGCCAAAAATTAGGAGTAAAAATGAAATGGAAAAATATTGCAAGGAAAAATCATTAACTTATGATCCAAAAGATTTTAATTGGAAACCGAGTCAAGGAACAGATGTTAGAGATACTGAAGTTTCAGCAGCTTCAGATGAAGATAGTGGGTCTTCAAACGAAGATAGTTCAAAAGAGAAGGAACATTCTATAAATATTTTAAAAGAGATGGGTGATTTTCAAGTTTTCCTTACTGATGATATTGAAATTCCTCAGCACTATTATCATGCACAAATTTCACCTCAGAAGAAAGAGTGGAATCAGGCAATGAATGAAGAGATCAAATCATTTGAACAGAGAAAAGTGTGGAAGTTAGTTCCTGCCCCTGAAGATGGGAAGATTATAATAGGTACAAAGTGGGTTTATAATATTAAAAGAGATACTTCTGGTAAGATTAAAAGGTTTAAGGCTAGACTAGTGATTTTGGGTAACTACCAACGACCAGGTTATGATTTTGAAGATGTGTTCAGTCCAGTGGTAAGTTTCACTGTTATTAGAGCTTTTGTTATGTATTTGGTTGTTATTCATAAATGCTTAGTTTTTCAACTTGATGTTAACAGTGCTTATCTCTATGGTAAATTAAAAGAAGAAATTTATGTACGACAACCTGTTGGTTTCATTGATAAAGAGAAGAAAAATCATGTTTATAAATTATTACGTGCAGTATATGGACTTCACCAGTCAGGATGCATGTGGTTCTTAGAAATGGATGAAAAATTTGTAAGTGTAGGTTTTTCTAAGTTTAAAAGTACTAACTGTGTGTATAATTATGGAAATGATGCTATAATTTTAGTGTATGTTGATGATTTGTTTATATTTGCCAAGACCCAATTAGTATTAGATAAAGTAAAAGTGTTAATTGGATCATTGTTTGAAGTTAAAGAACTAGGTCAATTAAATATGGTGTTAGGAGTACAATTTGATATGAATGATAATGGTGTTAAAATGCATCAACAAAATTATATTGATAGAGTAGTAAATCTTTTTAAACCAAATCTGCTGGTCAAACCTTCCATACCATTATCCCCTGGTTATGAAATAGGAGATAAAGATTGTCCAACAACTGAAAAGGACAAAAGTGTTATGGAAAGAATTCCTTTTAAAAACTTGCTTGGTTCTTTGATGTTTATTGCAACACGGTCTAGACCAGACATAAGTTATTCATTGTGTAAATTGTCTGTTTAATCAAAATCCTGGTATTAAACACTGGAAAGCTTTATTACAAGTTTTGAAATATGTGACTGTTACAAAGGGCTTAGTCGTCGAATATGAAAATGATGAGACTTTAAATGGATTGATAGGATATTCCGATAGTGACTTTGCAAATTGTAAAGATACTAGAAAGAGTGTAACTGGTTTTATTATTTACTTGAATGGTGTACCAGTATCATGGAAATCAAAGAAACAAGGTTGTGTTGCTAAATCTGCCATGGAGGCAGAGTATATTGCTATGGCTGAATTGTGTAGTGAGATGATATGGTTAGACAGAATTCTGAGAGAATGTGACTTTGCCAGCTTGCCAACTCCTGTAATATATTGTGACTCAAAAAGTGCTATTGACTATTCAAAGAACAATATTGAAAATAGTGCAAATAAACATATCGATGTTAAATATCATTTTGTAAAAGATCACATTTTGAAAGGTCATGTGACTGTATTACGAGTAGATTCATATTCTAATGTTGCTGACATCTTTACAAAGCCATTACCCAAGAGTACATTTTTGAAATTTCGGGATTCAATTCTAAGTTAATTTCTCTTTGTAAATTCTTGTCTTTAGACAATTTAACCAAAATGGGGGAGCATTGTTAGGGAAATATGTTTTGGTTAAATTTTTTGATGCTGTTTTTGTCCACTAGATGGCAGGATATCTTTTCCCACCAGATGGCAGGATAGTTTGTCCTCCAGATGGCAGGGTTGTTTCACTGGATGGCTGGAGTATGTTTTTGGAAGTGGTCTCTGGTGGACTGTTGGGTTTGATGGTTGGACTGCTCTGGGTAGTTGGTATTTGAAAGATGTTAAGCATTATGGTTCTTATGTTTTTACTATGCTGTGTTTTGTTCAGTTTAGTTTGTCTTGTCAAGTAGGCAAGCAAATAAAGTTACTTTCAGCTGACTTGATAGTGATCAATTATGAGTTTGTTTATTCTTACCTGACCTCTGTTACAGTTTAATCTTTTGTTTTTTCAACGTAATGTGCAACTCTTCTCTTATATTTCCTACAGTATAAAGCGTGTGCGCTCCTCTACAGGAGGAAAATCGCGAAATTCGGACTATTATGTTAAAAAAATACGATAGTCAGATGCCAAGGGCAGTGATAAAATTTTTTAATATTTTACAGCAAACAGTCACGATACAAATGTAGCAAAAAACCCAATCAGAAATTCATCTCGAAGAGATGATTCAATAATTGGTAATGTAAATGTATATAATAGTGTACTATAATCATGAAGGTAGAGTAGTCGTCAAAATCCTCTATCTCCCTGACTATAATGTCCAGTAGCAGAAACGCCGCGACACGACGACAACGTCGCAGACAATTTTTGTCTGCACTAATGAAATCAATTTAAAAAATTGTCCTCAACTTTCGGATATTTTTTTCCTGCGAAAAACGAGAATTTCGGTAAAGGATCGCGTAAAAAAGCGCGATTTTTGTCAAAGGATCGC
Source organism: Maratus speciosus (assembly GCA_963932465.1). Taxonomy (NCBI): domain Eukaryota; kingdom Metazoa; phylum Arthropoda; class Arachnida; order Araneae; family Salticidae; genus Maratus; species Maratus speciosus. The sequence continues at coordinate 424,097,701 of OZ010789.1, read as the reverse complement.
AGAAAAAACGCGAATTTTGTCGAAAGATCGAACAAATGTAAATTTTGTCAAAAGATCATAAAACAAACCCGAATTTCGTCAAAGGATCGCGGATAAAACGTAAATTTCGCCAAAGGATCGCGGATAAAACGTAAATTTCGCCAAAGGATCGCGGACAAAATGCGAATTTCGTAAAAAGATCGCGGACAAAATGCGAATTACGTCTAAAGATCCTGAAGAATAAAACGCAAATTTCGGCAAAAGATCGCGGAAAAGTGCGAATTTCGTCAAAGGAACGTGGAACAAACGCGAATTTCGTCACAGGATTGTGGGGGAAAAATGCAAATTTCGTCAAAAAAATGCAAATTTCCTCAAAAAAATGCAAATTTCGTCAAAAAAATGCAAATTTCTTCAAAAGGTCGTGGAAAAAAACGCGAATTTCGTCAAAGAATTATGAAAAAAATTCTACTTTCTTCAAAAGGCCGTGGGAAAAAAGTGCAAATTTTGTCAAGGTATTGGGAAAAAACGTAAAATTCGTCAAAGGATCATGGAAAAAACGTGAATTTCATTAGGAGTGTGCGAAAAATCCACGAATTTCGTCAAAGGATTGCTACAAAAAAAAAAAAAACTAATTTCATCAAAGGGTTGTGGGGGAAAACTCAGCGAGTAAGGCCGTGAAAGTTCATCCTTTTTTTTTTTTTTTTTGCTGAGCCTGTAGCATGTCTGAAGGTTGTATGTGGTGCATGTGATTGTGAAATGGTAAAAAAAATACTTGAGCACACATTTTCAAGGACACCACCCTGCTCAAAATATTAATTGGAAATTACCCTGGGCTAAAAATTTGGAAAACATATTAAACTAGTCGGATGTACCAATCCCAAAACTTTCTTCTATCTCATACATGTTAATACTTCAAAATTCGCTATCACACTGCCAAAATTAAATGGCAATCTATGCATCTCATGAGGATTCTAAAGATATGAAATTCCGTGCATTAGTTCTTGAGATATGACTATCGCCGAAATCGTCTAAATCCAGCAAAATGCTGCCTAGCAGCGCCACCTATTGGGTGATTTATACCAAATCCTAATCAGCAACAATTTATGTCAACGGCTGACTGAATCTGAAGTTTGAAGAAAATCCGGGCATTAGTTTTTGAGATAGAGCTATAGCGAAAATCGTGAAAATTCCTGCATAGCAGCGCCACCTATTGGGTGATTAACACCAAAACCTAATTAACAACAACTTGTGTCAACATACAACTAAATCTGAAGTTAGATGAAAATTCGTCCATTAGTTTTATAGATAGAGCTATTGAGGCAATCGTGAAAAAGGCAGCACAGAAGCGCCACCTGTTGGGTAATTTACACCAACACATAATCAGTTGCAAGTCATATCAAGGACTAACTGAATCTGAAGTTTAATGAAAATCCGTGCGTTAGTTCTTAAGATAGAGCTATTGGGGAAATCCTGTAAATCCTGCAAAATTCATCATAACAGCGCCACCTGTTGGGCGATTTACACCAAAACGTAATCAGCATCAATTCATATCAAAGACTAACTAAATCTGAAGTTTGATCAAAAACCGTGCATTAGTTCGTGAGATAGAGCTATTGCAAAAATCGTGAAAAATGCAGCATAGCAGCGCCACCTGTTGAGCGATTTACACCAAAACCTAATTAACAACAACTTGTGTCAACATACAACTAAATCTGAAGTTAGATGAAAATTCGTCCATTAGTTTTATAGATAGAGCTATTGAGGCAATCATAAAAAAGGCAGCACAGAAGCGCCACCTGTTGGGCGATTTACACCAACACATAATCAATTGCAATTCATATCAAGGACTAACTGAATCTGAAGTTTGATGAAAATCCGTGCGTTAGTTCTTAAGATAGAGCTATTGGGGAAATCCTGTAAATCCTGCAAAATTCATCATAACAGCGCCACCTGTTGGGCGATTTACACCAAAACGTAATCAGCATCAATTCATATCAAAGACTAACTAAATCTGAAGTTTGATCAAAAACCGTGCATTAGTTCGTGAGATAGAGCTATTGCAAAAATCGTGAAAAATGCAGCATAGCAGCGCCACCTGTAGAGCGATTTACACCAAAACCTAATTAACAACAACTTGTGTCAACATACAACTAAATCTGAAGTTAGATGAAAATTCGTCCATTAGTTTTATAGATAGAGCTATTGAGGCAATCATAAAAAAGGCAGCACAGAAGCGGCACCTGTTGGGCGATTTACACCAACACATAATCAATTGCAATTCATATCAAGGACTAACTGAATCTGAAGTTTGATGAAAATCCGTGCGTTAGTTCTTAAGATAGAGCTATTGGGGAAATCCTGTAAATCCTGCAAAATTCATCATAACAGCGCCACCTGTTGGGCGATTTACACCAAAACATAATCAGCATCAATTCATATCAAGGACTAACTAAATCTGAAGTTTGATCAAAATCCGTGCATTAGTTCGTGAGATAGAGCTATTGCGAAAATCGTGAAAAATGCAGCATAGCAGCGCCACCTGTTGAGCGATTTGCACCAAAAACTAATCAGCATCAATTTGTATTAGGGACTCACTGAATATCAATTTTTATTAAATTCCGTGCATTAGTTCTTGAGATAGAGCGCCCACAAAATTTGTGTCACATACACACAGACAGACAGACAGACAGACTCACAGAGTCACAGACAGACATTTTGTAAAAACGTGTTTTTTGGAATCTCTGACCCCTGAAACGTGTAAATCCGTCGAAAACCGGAATTCGAAAATTTTCATGAATCCAATACTTTCTTCTTGTAAAGATAGAAGAAAGTAAAAAAGCAGAACATTCCCAACTCCAAGAAAGAACAAATCAGCTCTGAAGCTTCCAGATGTTTTTAAAAGCATCTTTATTGTCTATTTATGGTTCTGCTTAACCTTCCCATTTTAGAAATCCTGCAAGAGGTTAGATGATGAAAAGTTATAGGCAAAATTAATGAGAATGCATCATGCTTACCATGATTTAAATAAAATGATAAAAAATTCCTAGTTTTAATGTATTATTTATTCATTAAAATTACATGCAAAATTTGCTGACAGATTATGAAAATTTAAAAGCTTGTAGCAGACAACTACAAAACTTTCTGATACTGGGCTATAATCAAACCAAAATAAAAAAAAAAAAAAAAAAAAAAAAGACTGATCAAGAAATCTGTCTAAAAAAATATTACTTTATTTCTGCAAAATATGTTGCCCTATTTTGGGAGACTTAGGAATAAATGGGCTAATGTTTTGTAAAATTACTTTTCTCACAAAAATAGGACACTAGAAAAAAAAAACCTGGACAGTCTCCTGCAAACTGAAAATATCCCCCTCAAAAAGTGGCTTACTGTAATGGGCCATTAAAAAAATGAACCATCCTGATTTTTTTTTTTTTTTTTTGGTAAAAACATTGCTCCATGTGTGTACTTTAAATTAAAAAAATTTTGGAGATTTAAAATTTTTTGTTTTGAAATAAATGGTTTTTTTTACACATAGAATATCACTTACCAAACAGTGACCAATTTAGAACACATAAGTATTATCCTTCATTTAAGAAATAATGGTCAAAACTAAAATTTTCTACATATGAGTGTGTGTATACATATAATTCAATACATCAATAGCAGTTTGCAGCTATTTATGTAGTGCCCGGAATCACCTCAGATCAGATGTGAAGCAAAACTACATTCGAAGAATCCAGGGCAGTTTGCAAATTAGTGCAATTTAAGCACTATTTTTCTTGAAGCTAGCTGCAGCTAGGCAAAGGGTCCAAAGCATTGGTCGCAGAGATAAAGCCTCTGTGTCTGTGGACCGTTGATTTTATCGTATAATTGGGGTGTTGTCCCTTAATTTATTAATCACCTCTGAGTAATATTTAGCTGTTTATTGAAATATCATCATTTGTAAATATTTTCATAATATCATGCTTAATCAAAAAATTACTTTAAATATTTAAAAGTAATATCAATTTTTTTATTTATCCTTCGCCTCCTACAAATCCTACATTTATACTAAAAATTCATATATACTATATTAAAATTAATAATAAATTTTCATTTCATATAAAATAAAAACACAATTTAAAATATGTATATGCCTACATAAATATCAAATCCCTGACTATAATAAACTATTAAAAAAAAACCTCATTTTTCTGAAATATGGGAGAAATACTAGATGAAAATCACCGCTGAATAATTTAAATAAAATATTAAAAAATAATATTAATGAATTAATTGAGTTGAATTTTGTTGTTTTTAGTTCACATTGAGTTAAAATTTATATGAAAAAATCTAGATAAAATAAAAACAAACAAAGCTTGTATAATACAAATGTAAAGCAAAACATTAAATTTAAATGTGAAGAAAAGTAAGTCTAAGATAAAACTTACATGGATTAATCTATGCAAAATAAGAACATTGAATACTTACATGAATATAACTTTATAATATAATGTTGAAAGGCAAGTTTAAACTGGGTCATTTCAGAGCATTAAGTCAGTTAGAATCCATTGCAAATATAAAAACAACTTCATTTTGTAATTTAAAAAAAATGTATACAAATGTTTTAACTTTTGTCATTATAATTGTACCATTTAATGCTGATTTAAAATTTTGGATTTTCTGCAGAGTTTTTTTTATTCACAGTCAAATCTAAAGCTACCAACTAAAGATTTAATCTGTCTTGAAGTTTGAGAATAACAGTTGAATTGCTCTATGTTCCTCTGGTGCTACAGCATACATTCTTCCTGTAGCAGTCACGGGAGTAGGCACTACTTTCATTATGTGTTCATATATGGAATCCAACAAACATCTGAATATTTTGTCTGTGAATGTAACGAACTAGAGCAATGAGGATGCATGAACATAATTTTATATTCATTGAATTCCTTGCAGTAATCCAATGCAGAGCCATGAGGATGCATCAACGTAATTTTATATTCATTGAATTCCTTGTAGTAATCTAAAATCCAGCCAAATAATACCATATACACATGCAACATATTGAACACCTCTAAGTAGGGCTGCCAGTTTTATTCCAGAAAAAAAAAATGTATATATGTATGTGTTTTTTTTTTTTTTTTTTTTTTTTTTTTTCATTGAGACTTTTGGTTTTATTGCACTGCCATCATTCTTAGTATGTGAATGTATTGAAATTAAAAATTAAACTGACATATTTATATCGGAGCATTTCATGCAGCTTGAATGAGTTAAATTTATATACAGTAGAAATTTTCTAAAGGATCACACACAAATGTGAAACTTCTTAAGTAGGAAATTTTTAAAGTAAGAAATAGAAGTTTGGATATAAAAATTAGAATTTCTTGTGCGAAAAAAATGCCTTAAAATAGGTTCCACTGTACATGTACAGTAAAACTTCATTTTTATGTCTTGCATTTATAGGTTTTCACAATTATATATTATATTCTTTATTTTCTTATCTTCTTTAGAGTTAAATTTTTTCAATTATATATCATCATCCTCATCATCATCATCAACCGTTTTCAATCCACTGCTGGATGTAGGTCTCTCCCGGGTTTTTCCAATGTTTCCTGTCTAGTGCTTTAGTCATCCAATTTACACCGGCTACTCTTCTGATTTCATCACTCCATCTTACTTGAGGTCGTCTTCTTGGCCGTTTTACATCTCTGGGATACCACTGTAGGGTGTTTGTGCTCCATCTATTGTCTTGTCTTCTTGCGATGTGCCCAGCCCATTTCCATTTTAGCCGTTTAATTCTTTCAGTGATGTCAAAAACTTTCGTCTGACTTCTTATCCAGGTTATTCTTTTTCTGTCTCTTCTACTTATACCTAGCATACATCTTTCCATACTTCTCTGTGTTGTTTGTAATCTTTGTACCATCCGTTTTGTTAGCGTCCATGTTTCTGCTCCATAAGTTAGGACAGGCAAAACACATTGGTTAAATACCTTTCTCTTCAAACAAAGGGGCATGCTACTCTTCAGAATAATATTGTTCTTCCCAAAAGCACTCCATCCATTTCTTATTCTTCTATTGATTTCATTCATGATACTATTATCCGATGATATTTCTTGCCCAAGGTACACATAACTTTGCACTTCTTTAATTTCAGTGTTGTTGTAGACGATTTTCTTTTTTGATGCAAATGAATTGAACATCACCTTAGTCTTTTCCAAGTTTATTTTTAATCCCACATTAATGCTAGCTTCTGCCAAATCTTTTAGCATATTTTCCAATTCTTCAGGACTGTTACTGAAAATTAAAATGTCGTCAGCAAATCGGAGATGACTTAAATATTCCCCATTTATTCTAATCCCTTTGTTTTCCCAATCCAGCTTCTTGAAAATATTTTCTAAGACAGCAGTAAAAAGCTTAGGCGAAATGGTGTCTCCTTGTCTTACCCCTCTTCCAAGCTTGATCTTTGCTTTTCCTTTGTCCAAGCGGATGGTTGCTGTTGCTTTCTTGTAAATCTTCTTTATAATATTGATGTAAGGTTTGTCTATACCAATGTCCTCCAGAGATTCTACTACTGCTGATGTGTAGACCGAATAAAATGCTTTTTCATAATCAATAAAGGCAAGACAAAGAGGTAAATTATATTCCTTATGTTTTTCTATGAGTTCCCTTTCCGTTTGGATATGATCCATTGTGCTGAATCCACTTCGGAATCCTGCTTGTTCTCTAGGTTGAGCTGAGTCCAGAGCTGATTCAAGTCTTGTCGTTAAAACTTTGGTGAAAATTTTATAAATCACTGACAGTAAGCTGATTGGACGGTAGTTTTTAATGTTTTCCTTCTCTCCTTTCTTGTAAAGTAGCACCATCACAGCATTATTCCAATCTTCTGGTACATCTGACTTCTGGAGACATTTGGAAAACACTAAGGATAGCATTTTTGCAAATTCTTCTCCTGCTTCTTTGATAAGGTCGATTGTAATTCCATCTTCTCCGGGGCATTTACCTTTTTTCATAAATTTAATGGCTTGTAAAACTTCGTCTGTCATCACTGGGATTATGGCATCGGTTTCTGTTAAGTTTTCTCGTGGATCACATAAGTTGATTTCCCTCTGATCTTCACATTTATATAAATCGCTATAGAATTTTTCGACAATGTGTACTATTTCTTTATTGATTTTGGTGATTGTTCCATCTGCCCTCTTTAGTGCAAAAATACCTTTTCTTCCAACACAGTTTTCGCCTAGCTGATTTTAAACTTTTGTTATCTTCTAGAATTTTTTTGACAAGATCAGAGTTAAATTTTCTGATATCTTCTGTAACACATTTTCTTACCGTTTTACATAATTCAGCATATTCAACTCTTGATTTAGGATCGTTTTTCTTCATTTTAAATTCTCTGTGTTTCTTCATCAATCTTCTTGTTTCTTCTGTTATTTTCTTGGTCTGCTTTACTTGTGCATCGCCGGCTATTTTCTTTGCAATATCTTGTAGAGTATTGGTTAGTTTCTTGTTCACTACTGTAACATCTTGCTCTTCTTCTAAAGTTGATTGAAGTACTTGAAACGGTTTTTAAGTTCCAAATGGAATTCTTCTTTATGTTTCTGGAGATTTATTATATCGATTGATTTCTTTGAGTGTTGCAAAAGCTTCATTCTTTCCACTTTAGTATTTAACAGCAGTTTGCATCTAACCAACCTGTGATCACTTCCTGTATTGAAGTTATTGAGAACGCTGCAATCCTGAATAAGATGCTTTTTGTTTGTTAAGATGTAGTCGATTTCACTTGTTGAGCCATTTGCACAATGCCATGTCCATTTTCTTTGTGGCTTTTTCTTGAAAAATGAATTCATGATATACAACTGTTCACATTCTGCAAACTCAATCAATCTGTTTCCTCTTTCATTTCGCACCCCATATCCATGATTTCCTACTGATAACTCACCTTTCTCTTTTTCCCCAATTCTAGCATTCCAGTCTCCCATTATTAATTTTATGTAGCATTTTCCCTTTTGATGCATTGAAGCTACTTCTTCATAGAAATCCTCAACTTCTTCATCAGTATAGCTTACTGTTGGTGCATAAACTTGGGTAATTTGCAGCTTGTATCTTCTGGACACCTGTATTACTAACCTTGCAACTCTATCTGATGCACTATCATATTCTACGATGTGATTCTTCCACCTTTTATGAATCAGAAATCCTACACCACTTGTTCTTCCATCTTCTGTGCCTCTGTAGTATAATACATGTCCGCTGGCAAGATCTATCTTCTCTTCTCCTTTTCTTCTTACTTCACATAATCCTAGGATGTCCCAGTTGATTCTTTCTAATTCTTCTTCAAGTTCCTGTAAACGATTTTCCGAAGATAGGGATCGTCCATTATACGTATATATATATATATATATATTTACTTTGACCTTATTATGAGTAGGGTTAATCTTTTAAATATTAATTTACAAAAAAAACACAAAATTCAGAACATGAATACTCAAATGATAATTACTTTTTCAAATCACATATTTAATAAAATTAATATCAATTCTATAATTAATGATAAAAATTGTTTTTTTCCTATCAATAATCTTCATATATCAAAAACCTTTAAATATCCGAATACAATTGGGAGAAAGATTTTTAACTACAATACATTTTCAAAAAATACATCTGCTGCAAGTAATTTTCCGTGTAACTGCAAAGACCCCACTCTAAAAAAATACATAAACAATGACCATGGACATATAATCACTGGAAATCTTGATATTGTTCATGATTTTAAATTGAAACAACTAATGGGTTATGGTACTAAATATAGACTTCCATCTAAATTTAATGTTAAATCTATTATCAAACAGTTTACATATGATATTGATATTTTTATTTATAAAATTTCTATCTCTTATAATAAGCCTATTGAATATTTTAATCAATGGAAGATATTAGTAATTGAAAAATTAACTATGGCTTTAAAAAATAATATTGCTGATTTGGTTTCTATTAATACAAAGCATTATTTCCAACAAATTACTAAATTACAAAAAAACTTCAATATTACATATGTAGACAAATCTCCTAACAATTATGCTATTATATGTAAATCATATTATCACCAACTTCTTACAAATTCTATTTCTTCTAATAAGTCATTTCAAAAAACTAATGAAAATGTAATTGTAAATAATCGTAAAATTCGAAGTTATTATAAACTATTAAATATTTTATCTACTAATTTTAATTATCCATATTTAGTTCTTATTCCCAAATTTCATAAAACTCCTATTAAATTTAGGACTGTTACTATTGGTTGCAATACATATAATAATAAAGCCAATACACTTCTCTTAAAAATTCTTAATCAATTATATGTACTTACTACAAACAATGATAATACACATTGTATAAAAAATAGCTATCAACTTGTTAATATTTTAAAAAATCTTCATTCTGTTTGTAATATAACGACATATGACTTCAAAGATCTTTTTAATAATATAGACCTATTAGATTTACATAAAATTATAAATGCATTATTTAAAAAGTATTATAAAAAACTGGAATTACCATCTAATATAGATATTGCATATTTTAAATCTTTAACTAACTTCATTATCTATAATAATTATATATTGCAAGATAATACTTTATATTTACAGCATGTCGGTATACCACAAGGCGGTTGTACTTCCAGTTTACTCTCAGACTTATACTTATCTCATTATGAACGTAATTTTACTAATAATAATCTACATTTATATCGTTATATTGATGACATCATTTTAATTGATACTGATCAATCTGCAATTACTCGATTTCCAGTTGATTATCCCACTAATTTGGAATTAACGGAAAACCTTTTATCTAACAATACAATTAACTTCTTAGATCTTAAAATTACAATAAAAGACAATAAAACAATCACAGATTTATATGACAAACGTAAAGAATTTAAATTCACAGTTAATACATTTACAAATTTTAAATCTTGTCTACATCATTCTGTATTTCGTAATATAATACTTAATCATTTATATAGAATAAAATGTTTATGTCCTTCTCCTCTAATTAACAATAATATTAAAAAACTAATTTATGATGCATTAAATCATGGTTTTCCAAAAAAATTCATATATTCATTAATACAATTAGTACTTTTCTTACATGATCTATAAAAACAAATTAACACATGCGTAAACAAAATTACAAAAAAATTATAAAATAAAAAAATATCTATAAAAAATTAAAAATTGTAAAATAATATAAAAAAAAATTATAGGTTGGTTGGGTGGGTAGATGTTAGAGTACGGAGGAGGGTGGTGTTGTCTGGATAATACGCAATGGTTAATTATTTAAAAAAAAAAAAAAATGGGGGCTCTTGTATTATTACTATATTTTTGTTACGTATTTTATATGGATGTTGATTTGATATTTTATATGTAATTGGAGAATTTCATTAATATTATAATTAGCTTAATTATTGATTAATCTAATTTACAATTATTTGTTATTAAATTTTAATTTACTCAGGACAATATCATATTAATTACCAATAGTATGCCATTCTTATAGTGAATAATATACATATAAGTATGTTTAATATAAATATAGTTATACTGTATGCATTAAAATTGGGTAATTATTTTTATTATTATTCCTCTATTCTTTTTAATATTTATTATCGGTTTAATGTTTTTGAATGTCCCACATTCATACTTTATGGATTTTTATGGATGTCTGAAAATAGTCCACACTCTATATTTGTGCTTTTTAAGTAATGGGAATTTAAGTATCATTTAACCTTCTATATACTTCCACATGTTTTTTATTTCCTGTTCATTTTATAAATATCTTATATATAATTCATTAAAAAATAATTTTTATATTATTTTTAATAATTATTTATATTAATTATTACTGAATTTATTTTGTTTTATAGCATATAGCTATATGCTATATATTATCAATGTTCTAGAATTATTTAAATTCTTAGTTTAGTTTAAATAAGTTAGCTAATAGAATATATTGTATGCTTTTAAATTTTATTAACAATAGTTTTTAAATACATTGTGTGGTTTATATTAGGTTTATAATTCTCTATATATAAGGATATGTTTGTTTTTGCTGTTTAAACAGTTATTTGCATTCAAATGTTTACAAATATTTATCTTGCGATAGATGTTTAATATAAGTAATAATAGATGGCAGCACCATATTTGTCTCTTTAAGATAGCTCTAATTTTTAATTTTTCTAGCTACATTTCAGTTATAATTTATACACCAGGGGGTATTTTTAGCTAAATTTTGACGATATTGTTAAACTGTTATTAATTAATTTAATAGTGCATTTTAAATAATGTAATTAATATCTATTTATTTTATATTAGATTAAATGTGTTTAACAAGGTATTTCAAATTTTATTTCAAAATGTATTAACTGCATCCTTTGGTATCATTTACTGTGATTTCTTAACTGTTTTATTCACCTTAATCTTTTTGATATACTGGTAGACATGTGCGCATGCATTTTTGTAAAATACTGAAATATTAATCGGTATGGTGTTTATTATTTATATTTTATATCCTATAAATATTTAAATACGATTTATTGATTCTTCCATTTCATATTATTTGTTTCTATTCTGCTTTCATTTTTAATCAATTCACTTGATTTTAATGGTTGTTCGGGCACAGGGGGAAATAATTTTTAGCTTTAGCTTATTTTTCCCACAGAAAACAACCATTTTGCTTATATCATTGAATTCTGTGCCCTTGATAACGTAATTCAATGTATAAGCTTTTCAATTTTTGTCGGTGTCCACTTTTTTCTTTTTTCTTCCATAATAATTCTTATAATAATTCTTATAATAATTTTTTTTTCTTTTTTTTTTTTTTTTTTTTTTTTTTTTTTTTTTTTTTTTAAATATTTACAGCTTTAATTCATAATAATTGACGGTGGTAGGTTATGTTTAATTAATGGTTATATATATATATATATATATATATATATATATATATAATTTTTTTTTTTTTTGGCACTGGTCTTACGAAAAATGATTAAATGAGGTTTCATTATAGCTTTATATTAATTCATATGTTGGAAAAATTAAGTTTTGGCCTTTGTTTCTTAAATCAAGGATACTTACATGTTCTAAATTGGTTACAGTTTGGTAAGTGACATCCTAATATGTAAAAAGTCTATTTATTTAAAAACAAAAAATTTTACACCTCTAACTTTTTATTTATTTAAAGCACACACATGGAGCAATGTTTTTACCAAGTTTCAAGAAAATTCATGATGGTCCATTTTTTTAATGGCCCATTACAGTCAGCCATTTTTTAGGGTGATATTTTTAGTTTGCATATAAAAAGTAAAAAAATGAAAATTTACTGTTGTTTTGATATCATATATCCATTTTTAGTACAAATAGCTTCAAATTGATACCAAAAATATAGTTTGAGCCTTTAGTTGCCGAATTATGGGCATATATAGACATTGGGATAGAATCTAAGATGGCCGCCATTTGGTAAAAATGACCAATTTTCAAAAGTCTATATCTCAGCCAATATTGCAAAAATTATTTTTAAATTTCAGATTTTAGGGTTTCACTACTTTATCTATCTATGTATGATAAAAGTTTTTAAAAAAATCTGTGACTATGGTGCAACACCCATTGGTTAAATTCCTGTGGAATGACCCCTGATTAATTTTTGCTAAGCATTGATTGTTTTAAAATTGTTAAAATAATTATATTCAAAACCCTTACATGAAGAAGGAATATCACAGACGATCGCTTGTGAAATCAGGAATTTAACATTAAACAATAAAAACAAGATCAATCTTTTTCTATAAAACATAAAACTATTTAACTCATATTCATGTGATACAAAATCTATAGAAATAAAAAATTTAAATTAAATAAGACAAACCCTTTCATTCTATAACTAATCATTTTAATAATATATATTTTTTTAATCATAACAATGGCTAAAGGAAATCTAATTCTTTCTTTTATCTCATAAAAGCATCGTAGACATTCTGTTCTGATTGGCCGATGAGTAGTGCCAAAACAAGATTCAACTCAGCATAATTTTTAAAGGTTACACAATGAAATGGCATTTTTGAAAATTAAAAAGCATAATATTTAAAGGTTACACAATGAAATGGCATTTTTGAAAATTTAAAAGTACTATATTTTGGTACTTCTCAGTATTTTACTCCATATATTTATTCAAGGTTGAACAGAAATTTTTAACAGTGTATGTCTTTGCCTCTTTGGTTGCAGGTTCATGACCAGTGATTGTATTCTATATGTTCCCTGGGAGCAGTTGAGACAATGCCACCATTTGGTGTAGCAAAATTCTCAAGCCTATTAAGCCAACCACACACAGGGCCGGCCCAAGGACATTTCGGCACCCGTGCGAGCACCCATCGGGGTGTCCCCCCCCCCCACACACACACACACAAGAAAAAATACTTGTGTTCTTAATTTTTTTTTTTCAATATTGGTAATTTTTATACGCACTATTATTAATTATTTAAGATATCAATTCAAAGTGCATCAAAACCTGATAAAATTTCTAATTTTAATCCCATCATTGAGTTTGGTAAATTGTAAAATTAAGTCTCATAAGGGAAATTTCAATTTTACAGTAATTACCACTTTTAATGTGTAACATGGTACAATCCAAAAGTAAAACATAACGCATGGTATTGGACGAAAGTAACAATAATAAGTTAATTAATTAAAATAAAAATCTTTATTAGAAGAATGCTGTTTGGAATACTTCGACAATTAAAAAAGTAGAACTACTAGTAAATAGCAACTATGTAAGATGAAGAATGTAATCATGTCTCGTTATTTAGTACATAAAAATTACAAATGCATTTCATATTTAATGTATCTATTTTCGTAAAGGGCTGACTTTTCATGGTGGAAACTGGAAACTGTTGAAAAATGGGAAAACCCAGTTTTCTCTTCAGCGAATCCTGGAAATATAAATACAGTACAGGACCCATTATCCGGAATTCCAAAATCCGGAAAGACCCGAAATCCGGAATTTTTTTTTTGAAAATTTCCTAAATTTGTAAATTTTTACTAAAATTTTGCAATTTTTCGAAAATTTTACAGATTTGTAATTTTTTTTTTGGTCTATTGTGTTGCAATGTGTAACCACTAAAATATGCTACATTAGTGATGGGGGAACACGGTTGTCGTCCCCCCCCCACCTCCGAAATTAGAGAAAAATCATTTTTTTGTGAAATTTTAGTTTAAAATTTATATTATGATTCGTTTTTTAAAAAATCATCATATATTTCACATCCTCTCTCTCTCACTTTGACAAAATATTATGGCTACACAATTGTGTTACTTGAATCAGGGGTGATTCTGAGTAAAAAAAAAAAATTCTGAAATTCACAGCAAATTTTTTTTTAAGTTTACAGAAGAGAGGGGGGGGGGGGCTCCTCTGCACTAATGGGTTTTTTATGCGATTTTTTAACGAAATTCTCGTTTGTCCACGATCTTTTGACGAAATTAAGGGTTTTTTTTGTGATCCTTTGAACAAATATTTTTTGCTATCTTTTGACGAAATTTGCGGTTTTGAGATTGAGTTATTACTGAGGTTTTGACGAAATTTGCATTTTTTTCCCGTGATCCATTGACTAAATTTGCGTGTTTTTTGCGATTTTTTGAAGAAATTTTTTTTCGCTATCTTTTGACGAAATTTCCGGGTTTTTTTCGCGATCTTATGACGAAATTTGCGGATTTTTTTGCGATCTTTTGACGAAATTTCCGGATTTTTTCGCGATCTTATGACGAAATTTGCGGATTTTTTCGCGATCTTATGACGAAATTTGCGGGTTTTTTTGCGATCTTTTGACGAAATTGCGGGGGCTTTTTCGATCCTTTGAAGAAATTTGTGTTTTTTCGCGATTCTTCGACTAAATTTGCGTTTTTCCCGCGATTTTTTTGACGGAATTCGAGAGGACCCGAAATCCGGAAAATTCCAAAATCCGGAAAGCCTTCGGTCCCGAGGATTCCGGATAATAGGTCCTGTACTGTATTCTTATTCTTTCTTTTCATTTTTGGAATGGTTCTGCTTCTCTTCCTTTAAAACTAAATTTTCTTTATCTGTGATGATTTTTACAAAAAAGGGTAAAAATAGTATATATATATTTTTTAAAGTAACCTAAAATAATTGAACATTAAGAGAAAACTATGATTGAGAATAAGAGTTGTATTTATAATAGTAAGGAATACGCTTAACAAAAAATGTCTCCAAAAAAGTTTACCCTTTCCTGAATTTCGTTCTACTGGCGCCCACACCTGAACTAAACAAACCATTCCAAAGAGTGTCCCTTATATATGTTTAAGCATTGCAAATTTACGTCTTAGCGCCGCACTGAAATTGTATCAACAAAGTGTCATTATAATTGTATGAATCCAGTTAAATCATAGTGTATTAGTGTAGGAAATCAAATCATCATGAAAAAAGGCAATATAGCGGACTAAAGGGAAAAAAAAGTTATTTAACGATAAATGTATTAAATGAAAGATTTTCTCAAGACGATTAGTAAATAAAATTTATATGGAGATAAATATGGAGATAAATTATTAATATTATTATTATAGGGTCCAGTTTCACAACTCTGTATTGTTAAGCTTTTGCTGATAAATTCTTTACGTTAGAGCACTTAACTCATGTTAATGAGAAATCAAGTAATTCTACTCAACTTCTGTTTATTAGATTAGCAAATAATAAAGTACTTGTCATAGGCACCGGTGTGAGGGGAGTGTGGTGCAAGGAAGGGCCTTTGCCCCACTCTTTTGAAATAAAAAACAACTCATTATCTTGGATGATTTAAAAAAAGTTGGGAGAGGCAATGTAAAATGTACTTTTTTCGCTTGATTTTAAATAATAAATTACCAAGAGGAAAATTGTGCTTGAGCATAAGTCTGTATATATTATAAAAAGGCTTAGCACAATATTATCCCAAAGAAACCTTACCCCTAAGTAGATTTCGTTCTTCCAGTACTTAAGATGCAAAATATCACAAAATAATGAAGAATCTCTGTAATATTGAATAGAATTTCCTTTTGTTAATACCATAATCTAATTCCAGAAAACCTCTTAAAATAAAAAAATCAGTCAAATTTCCAGAAATTTTTATTTTTAAATTAATAATATTTCATTTATTTAAATTCCAGTATTGCGAAATATTTATTTTGTAATGGGCCAAAGACTATATTTTACTAATAAATAATCTCTAATGATGAATGAAACTGTGCATCATTATAACGCAATTATATATTTTTATGGCGTTATTTTTTACTGGCTTTCAGCTCAGTGTTCCTTTCAGATCATATGTCTCGGAAAACTGGGCCAGTACATAAATTCAAAAAACATAGTATGGGCACTGGCTGAACGAAATCCCTGAAGGGAAGAGATTTTGGAACAAATATGTGCCTGTAGTAAGAAATGGAAATAGTTTAATCTCTTTTTCATCAAGGACACTTCGACCTGCCCCCCCACCCCCCACTCACACTCCCGCGCTTAAGATGATAAATATTGGAATAATTAAACGCTAAAAGAAAAATAAACTAAAAGTTTGGAATGCAGTTCATTAATTGTAATTTACTCGAAAATTTTCCCAGGTAAGGGAAGGGGGGGGGCTGTGCCAGCCACGATATGTGCCTAAGAAAACATTTTTTTCCGCAACATTTTTGATTATTGCAAGGGCAAACGAGGCAGCTGCCCAGGCTCTCAACTCTAAAATGCCCTGCCAACACAAACACCAAAATCGTTTTCTAAGGGAATTTGCTTATTTTCGGTTGAAAAAAAACGATTTTCTATTTTTACATTTTTCAATTTCCTACAGTCTGTAGATTATCCGTGTACAGTAATTTGGCCGAAGACCTTTTGTAGTTATTTAGTGCCTTAGCTCAACGCATCCGTAAGTTTACACTGTTTTGGAGCATTATAAACGTAATGACTTTTTAAAATGACTTTTTCAAACTGGACGGGATGAGAAAGTAAAAATTATTAAACCGATCTTGCTATTTTTTTTTTAAATTAAACTAATTTATTAGAGCTTGACCACTTTCAGCCAATTTTATAAAAAATATATTTTTTAGAAACACGGTAAAGTGAGAAAAAAGGGGTCAGAAATATATATTTTTTTTTCAAATCACTGACACTTTGTTGATTTTCAACTTTTTTATCTCAAAGTGGTTGCAGCTCCAGGCAATATTATCTACTTTCATAATTCTTAATGGAAATTGATTGCAAGCGAATGGCGATTTATTGGATTCCACCCAATTGGAAGGTTCACGGCGCGCATGCTAGGGCATCCACCCACGAAACTGGAGCCACATCATTAATTTTTTATTTAAAAGAATTTAAATGTTCTTCAAATGATAACAAGTAACATGCAAAAAACCTGGGATGAAAATCTTCATTTCTATTACAAAAAAATTGCTAAAAAACACACTTTTTTCGGCGTTCTACAGGCAGCCTCCCCCCCTACCCCTGATGATTGAAATTCTGACTAAGAGCATGTTAAAGGGATCCCGTCTGAATCTTTGCCCCACTTACCAGGGAACCATATAAGAGTTAGTCAGGCTCTAGTTCCGAAAGTTCTATGTTTAGGATGCAACGTCCTTCATAATTTCAAGAACTCGCAATTTTCAAATACTACGGGCATGCTATTCTACTTTGTTCCACATTCTCATGAAAATTACTCATTTAAACGAAATAAATGAATATGAAGCTGCTTGAAAAATCTTTGGTTTGATTCATTTTTACCTGTAACATCCCATTTACAGCAGTTTTATAAAATAATTAGTGAACGACCAAATCGTATTTTCTCGATACTACGGTCATTTTAATAAGATTTTTTTACATACGTATCTTTAGTTACATGCCCTTTATTCATTTTCGGCAAAATTTCTGACACTAGCACTATTGAATATTAGCAGAAGATGAGCTCATATCCAGAAGACAATAAAAGGAAAAAAAACTTCTTCAAAGACGTCTGTTTTTCATTCTAAAATTTCTGCACCTTCAAGCTCCTTAATGGTTTCTTTTTCCCGGTCATCTGGGGGCCAGCCTCAGCTTCCCTTGTGGGATAGGATCTAAAATAATGCGACTAAATAGCCGGAAGTGATAGAGTTCACGATAAACCTTACACAAAGTCGAAATTAATTAGCATCCCGCGAAGGAAACATACTTGAATCAGGTAGTCCCTGGAATTCGCGATTCTGTTTCTTTTCTCAGTATGTCTAAAGCAATTTGAGCACAAAGGACAGAAGCCGTTGTCTACATGCAAAAATTCAGCGCCCTTGAATACTTTTTTAAACACAACGAAGAATACTTTCTTGAGCCGGTCCCAACCGAACTATAGAAAATGTAAAAGAAAAAAAAAACGCAGAATATAAAATAATTTTTATCGGTGCTCTTGTAGGCACCCTTTCATCTGGTTGGCATCCCTCCGGCTCGGCACACCGTGCGGTGGCACACTTCGCACACACCTTGGGCCGGCCCTGACCACACAACTCCCTTCTTTTAAGATCTTCTTTGTCAGATTTGCCTGAACTGTAGGCATCATCACATGACAAAAACTTTAATCATTGTCAGACTCATGTATTCTTTTTTTATTTTATTTTTCTTTTTTATCTCCATTGATAGTACAAAATAGACATCCAAGTGGAAATGTTCTTTTTTCTCAGAGCCATAGATAAAAAACAATAGGCATGATTTGATCAAGCCACGCAGTCATGAAATTTCTTCTTTTAAAAGTAATGTATAAAATAGTGTTGGGTGATGTCGAGATGTTTTAATCGATTATACTTATTGTTTAAATAACTCAATTCTTTCTCATTGGATGTTTAATTTCAGACCCTTCAATTTTTGGACTAAATTAAATTCATTTAACACATTTCTTTATGTACAATTGACAATAATTTTTCATTTAATATATCTGCACCTACGGTATCTATTTCCTTAAACAATTCTACGATGCTATTTAATAATTTTGTGGTAGTGGTTCTAACTGCTTTGCATTTACCCTTAGGTTTTTCTAGATCAGACATTTTGCTAAATTCAATAACAATACTCAGTTATACATTTAATATACAAATTTTCTTTCAACATACAATGAATAATACAATAAATGAAAAAATTTCAGCAATATAATAACTAACCCTTCTCGAACACACAACTCTCAAATCACAACGTCCCTTCTCGAAACTTAAACTACCTCAAAACCTAAAATCTCCATACCAAACAACAAACAAATACAAACTTAATTCTCCCTACAATATTCCTCACAAAACGTTATTACAATACCAAACAAGACAAATCAAAACTAACATTGACCTCTATCATAAACAATTTGCCGCCATTGCTTTTACTTAATCCAACAAACATGAAAAATAATTTAAAAAAAAAAACCTCCAGACTCTCAGTGTTTCTATATGTAAGTCCCCTACTCTTGACACCATGAAGAGGCTGATTAGAGGAAGTTTTTCATAATTATGCGAATCACTTTGTTTATTGCATAACGGCACAAGCAGTGCCATAGCTAGAGGGATGCTAGGTGAGGCTCAGCCCCCTCTAAAGATTTTGAGCCCCTCCTGAGAAAGATTCGAAGGTCACCAAATGAAACTGTATTTCAAAAATCCAAATGAAACTCTGTTCAAAAATTGAACTTAGTTTTGGAACCATTTACAGTTTTGCACAAACACTAAATTGTAGCATTTGTATAAAAACAGCAAAAAAAAAAAAAAAAAAAGAGTTTCAACATACATGCATCCTACCTTGATATATCAAGCTTCTCAATTGTCTGCTACTGCTGATATTAACTATAACTAGATTTAGAATTGGCAACCTTTTACTAATGCAAATGTGCAAGCATTATCGTTATATCACAGCACCCCATCACGTGATGGGAATATTCAGGGGGAATTGTTGACATTGTCACTTATTATTTGACTACTATAATTATTCACTAGTTATACACTGGAAATTTTCATTCTGCAGCCTTTTCTTTTTTTAGCATAAAATTAAGTTATTAAAGACAGTTTAATAATAAGCCTACTATATATTAATATGCACTAATTTATCTTTCTATATAATACTTTAATCATATATATCTATGTGTGTGTGCATGTGTCAGATAGAGAAAAAAAGTATGAGCCTCCCCTGCATTTTCTTGAGCACCCCCTACTATTCATTTCTAGCCCTGGGCACAAGACAGACTCAACGTAAAAATAAAAAGAAAAAAAATGGCTCAGGATAGCCTAGGATGGTGCCCTCTGTGTATTTAACAACCACATTTTGCAAACTTTGATATTTCTGCTTGTTTGCAAGTTGATATGTTTTGATTATTGTTATTTATTTTTTATGCAATAAATGTAGGAAAGTAAGAAAAACATATTACAAAGTTACTAAAAATTTTAATATCAATACCTGAACTATCAAATTTTGAAATTAGGGCTAAATTCACTTTTTTATTAAAATTTTTCCACTTTTATTCATTTACAGTTATGTAGAAATAAACATCCATCTCCTTTTCTTTCCTAGTAGAAATACTGTTTATTATTTTTTCCTTAATAGTTTTTCCTTGTTAAATCTTACTTTCTTCTTATTTAATTTTTCTTATTTTTAATTTACTGTAAAGTTTTCTGTTTACTGTTAATAATTATTATTGTTATTTAATAATCATATCTGTTGTAGGAAAAAATAAACTTGATAAAACACTATCAGGTTTAAAAGCTGGACTTCAAAATTCTAAATCATTGCAAGAAGAAGTACAAAAATTAAGGAAAAGAGAAAAATCTCAACTGAATATGGTAATTAATCTTCATTTTTATGAAGAACTTTTTAAATATTTTGCTTTGTATTTATTTTTATTTACTGTAATTGTTTTATATTTTTTAAAAAGAAAGGTAAAAATACATGAGTAATTATAAACAATTAAAATAGTTTTACCAAAGTTTTTTTACGGTGCTAATAAAAAAATGTGCCATTAGGTAAGGGATTTTTTTTTTCATTTACCTTGTATTTCTTCATTAGATCTTTGCTCACTAAACTTTGCTGGGCTGATACTTAATGATTGTTAGATATTTAAGTATTGCGCGGCAGCGCAATACTTATTTATTTCCAGTGTCGCTTCTCAATGTTATTTTAACATAGAAAAGCCTATGGAGATCATAACTTTTTCATTTTTTCTTCCCACCTTTTTGTCCCTGATGCCACTCATTTTTTATTCTTTACTAATTCTAAAGATATTATAAATTTAAAGTGTAAAAATGTTTGCCTAACGTCAGAGTCAAAACAAATGGTAAAATGCCTTTGCATATGGGTGAATTATAACCCAGAGAGAAACATGGGCAAATTTTTTTTGACATTACTCAAATATTTTTCTTAATAATTCCAAATTTCACTTTTTTCATTGAGAATCAACGGACATTTTTCATAGAAAATGTAACATTTTTTCTTCATTGTTGCAAAAATTTCAAAAGCCGTAATAATAATTTATCTCTTTTTAGTTGAAAGATTTTCACGTGAGATATTAAATTGACCCAGTTTTTTTTTTTTTTTTTCAAGAATTAAAAAGGTGAATATGACGTCATAGTGGAAATAAAAGGGATATTTTCTGAATAAGTTTTACTTTGGTCAAGTTTATGTTTTAGCAAAAAGTTTCAAAGGCTTGATGGATGCTAAATGTTTAGATATTTTTACGCAGGTAGCAAACTTAGTAAGGACATAACTTAAATTTTAAAATGTATTTTTTTTTTTTTTTTTTTTTTTTTTTTTTTTTTTTTTTCGGGATGAGAACTATTTATACCCCAAGTTAAACTTAGGTAATAAATTTCAGATGTGTTTGCATCACCCCTTGGTAGAGAATAAGGTAACAAAATTTAAGTTAAACATATATTTTTTATTTTTTACTGTATCACAGCTATAACTATTAACAGTAAGGATTCAACACAATTTATTTTTGTGTTCCTGAGTGGGAAATAGGGTATCTAAATTTAAGTGAAGTTAATTTTTTATGTTTTGATTATAGATTTTTTATGTTCAGATTGGCCGTTTTTGTCCAAACTACAGCAACCTGCGTTACTACAGTGGTGAAATATTTTGAACTATACATTGGTAAACTGTATCACACATTGTGATGCAATACTGCGTACATCAAAGCCTGATGATGATACTCTCTATTAATTTTGAAATGAGTTCGTCTAAATGCAGTAGTTATTAAAAAACTTGATATATTAAACAAAAAACTTAATTTGAAGAACAAATTAAAAAAAAAAAAAAAAAAAAAAAAATTTATTTCCTACATTGTTTAAGCTCGAGAAGGGACAGATATTAAGATATTTCATTCAATTGGTTCTACATTTAATGTTAAATTTTTGTAACAAATTAGTTAAGCCAATTGAAGATTAAAAAATAAAAATGAAATTCATACAACATGATACTTAAAACACCCTAAAAAATTAGATTCCATTCAAATGAAATCGAAATAAATCTTAGACTTTTGCATGCATCTTATTATTTTATGTACAATTGTCAAACATAATACAAAATCTGCAATATAAATATTTTCAATTAAAAATGGAAGAAGTCTAAGATTTATTTCGATTTCATTTGAACGGAATCTAATTTTTTAGGGTGTTTTAAGTATCATATTGTATGAATTTTATTTTTATTTTTTAATCTTCAATTGGCTTAACTAATCTGTTACAAAAATTTAACATTAAATGTAGAACTAATTGAATGAAATATCTTAATATCTGTCCCTTCTCGGGCTTAAACAATGTAGGAAATAAATTTTGTTTTTTTTTTTAATTTGTTCTTCAAATTAAGTTTTTGTTTAATTATCTATAATTAGATAATCCAGAGGATTTATTCCTTGTGTTAGCAGTGCAATGTTAAATTTCTAGTTAATAATCTATGGAACATTTGAGAGAGCATGCACTAAATCCATATGTATACAAATCTATAATTACATTAGAACAGAGAAAAGATATTTCATCTAGGAATTAATTCGTGCGGTTTTACAAGAGATGGCATAACTAGTGTATTGTCCCATAGTTTTGTTTGTTCAAACTACAATGCATTTAAAACTACTGTTATTGCGCATCCGGTTTAATATATGCCATTTGGTTTAAGCGTAAACAACAACAATTTTTATCCAACTGAAAATGTCAAATTTTGTGCCTGATAAAGTGTTTTTGTGGGGGGGTTCTTCTTCATTACTTTAACATGAAGAAAAGTGCTACCGAAAGTCATCGTATTTTGGTAGAAGTTTATGGTGACCATGCTCTAGCTGAACGAACGTGTCAGAAGTGGTTTGCATGGTTTAAAAGTGGTGATTATGGCTTGGAAGACCAAGCACAACATGGACAGCCAAAAAAATTTGAAGATGAAGAATTGACAGCATTGCTCGATCAGGATTCGTGTCAAACGCAGGAAGAACTTGCGAAATCATTAGAGGTTGATCAAACAACAGTTTCCAAACGCCTCAAAGCAATGGGAATGATTCAAATGATGTCACATTGGGTTCCATATGAATTGAAAGAAAAGAAAGAGCCGTTGAAAGAAGAAAAACCGTTTGCGAAATGCTGCTTCAAAGACAAAAAAATAAGGGATTTTTGCCAGGGTGTCAACGATTTAAATCAGTTGATTTAAATCAGCGATTTAAATCATGATTTTAATCAAGTGATTTTTTTAAAAAAATCATTGATTAAAATCAAAAATTTTCTAAATGTTTAAAATGACATAAAAAAGTATTCAAATCTAAGATGAACATAATTTGGAAAGTTTCTACAGGTATTGTGACTTATGAATACACAAAACAAAGCTTTAAATAATTGTTTCTAAGCGTAATTACTGAGTATTGTGAAAAATTTAAGTACAGTAAGTTTGTAAAAAGCATGGTTTTTATCTAACAAACATAAAAAGCATTTAATTTAAAAATGATATTTAAATCTAATATAACTTACAATGTCATAATTTCCTTTTAATAATCAAGTTATTCATTCTTTTATATACAATAAACATAGCAATAGAGTGTCAATGATTTTAATCAACTGATTTAAATCAGATGATAAAATCACATATTTTCTGATTTTTTAAAATAGTGTTAGGGTTTAATCTAGAGCTAGCCAAATAGCCAAAAAGCTAACTGGAAGTGCTTTTTGCCCCCAAAGCATTTAGTGAATTAGCCAAATAGCGACAGCCAAAGAAATATGCTATATCATTCCCATTTTGTTGTTCCGTATTTCGTAAACCTGCTACCATTGCACAAAAATGAAAAAAAAAAATCTTATATTGCATCTGTGCTGCGGCAACGCTTCAAGATTTGTCTCGTGCTTTCTATGCAAGTGCCTTCAAACAGTGTGATGTCATTTACATCAGACAACTCCAGCATATGGTGAAAACGAAAATCGCAGATTGTATAAGCATGGGATATGATGTGCACTAGCTTTGAATCATCAATGTGCCAGATGCATGTGGTATAAACTTTTCAGACTTGAATTTATGCGGGTTCTGGCTACAACGTGTAAAGAAACGAAACTAGCTTATTGTTTTTTGGGTTTTTTCATAAAAATGGCATTACTGGCATGTTTTCCAATGTGACTTCTTTGTATGAATTTGTAGCATCACTTTTGTTGTCTACAGCAGACTGTGAAGGGGGATTCAGTCTCATGAATATAACAAAAAACTGACTTGAGAAACAAACTGACAATCAAGAATTTAAGTAACTTATTTAATGATGATTAATTTGGAAGAGAAATTTTGAAAAGAATTTCCATTTAAAAAAAGCATTTGCTGTGTGGTATACAGCCAAATCTCGAAAAGTCAATCTTACAGAGTGATATATTTGTTTGTATATTGCATAACTAAAAATAATACTCATGTATATAGAAATTTTGTATAAATAAAACTTTTTTTTTTTCCTTAGCTAAAGCTATTTTTATTTGGCTAGAAGTTATTGGCTGCAATTAGCCAAAAAGCTAAAAATCCCTTTTTCCTAGATTAAACCCTAAGTGTGAAAAAGCATTATAATCAGTAATGAAAATTATCACTAAATCCCTTGTAAAAAATGTAATATTTGTTATTGTTAATTATAACAATGTTAAACTGTGTAAAAAGAAGTATTATACAATTAAAAAACATCTAACTAAATGTTAAATAACTTCAAAACATTATAATATTTAGTAGCTATTCAAATATTTTAATGTTGTGGGGAAACAATCTGATTTAAATTTAAATACAATTTTTGTAATCTATTTATAAATTATGTGCAAGTTTGCTGTATACATTGCTACAATTTTTGATCAATTTGATATACATATGCTTTAGAACCTGTGTAAAATTATTGGCCACTTTATGAATTTATCAAACGATTATTTATCACCTTTTTTTTCCAACCACTTTTTCTAAAATGTAGATTGTGTTCTTAATTAAACAGTTAATTGTTTAATAATCACAAAATTTAATCTGTATCATCAATTTAAAATTAAATGCAATTTATCAATAACTTTAAAATATAAGCAGTATTTAATATTGGTTTATATAATTATTACAAAATATTAGTGCACATAATGTTATATGTTACTAAAGAAATTTTTATTTTGCAGTTTTTTTTTAATTTCTATAATTACATAATTAAAATTTTATTAATTAAAGCAAAAAAACATAGATTATGTTAGTAATTGGAGGGTTATTCATTTTTGAAATGCTTAATTCTTGGTAGACGTTTAATATTTTAACACAGGGAAAAAAATCAAAAAAATCTGATTTAAATAAAAAAAAATCTGATTTAAATCAAAAAAATCTGAATTTTTGATTTTTTTTTAAAAAATCATGATTTTTTTACACCCTGATTTTTGCATCGGATTGTTACTGGTGATGAAAAATGGATTTATTACGAGACGAAACGAAAAAAAGCCTAGATAATGCCAGGTGAACCAGGTCCATCCCAACCGAAACAAAATATTCACTGTGCAAAGGTTATGCTGTGTATATGGTGGGATATGAAAGGTGTGGTGTACTATGAGCTTCTGAAACCTGGTGAAACTATTAATGGAGAACGTTATCGACTTCAGTTGATGTGTTTGAAACTAGCTCTGGCCAGAGAATGACCAGAATGGGATGACAGACATAATAAATTTATTTTTCAACAGGATAACGTCTAACCACATGTCACAAAACCGGTCAAAACATATTTGGAGAATGTCGGGTGGGAAGGGTTACCCCACCTGCCGTATTTACCAGACATTGCTCCTTCAGACTACTATTTGTTTGATCAGTGTTGATTTCAGGGGGTGGCCCGGGGGGGAATGTCCCCCCCGGAGCAATGAGATGTCCCCCCCGGAAGATTTGAGATTTTGTGTTTCCAATGGTCAAAAAGTGCAATTTCCCCCCCGGAACTCTATAATGTCCCCCCCGGGGCCACAGAAATCCCTCCCGGAGAAACGTGTCTGAATTCAACACTGTGTTTGATTGCATGAATAACGATTTGATTGGACAGTGGTTCACTTCTTCAGAAAATATAGAAAAAGGGATCTCTGATTGGATCGCTTCGAAAAGTGAGGACTTCTTTCAACACGGAATTTGTAAATTGCCTGAAAGATGGGAAAAAGTAGTGGGTAGCGGTGGACAATATTTTTGTTAACGTATTTATGTGTTTTGCTTTTAAAATAAAGCTTTAATTTTTTATTAAAAACCGCACGAATTAATTCCTAGACCAAATATATATCAAGAGAAAATCTGAATGTCAGTTATTTTGAGAGCTACAGAATCAGTATCAAAGCCAACAAGTTTCTTTAGCATTTGAGCTAAAGTACATGTTAGCTTTTCCTTTTTTAAACGGGTGGGAATAATTGGTTGATAACACTTAAATCTATAATTACAAAATAATACATTTCGACATATTAAAAATTTTGACTCGGGTAGGGAGAGGTCGTTGCATTAAAAATTTGCAATACTTTCAAAGTTAGTTCTCTGAAACACCTCTCGCAGTGTTATTTCAATGTTAATAGGGCAGGCAATTTCCCCTGACTATTTACATTTAAATATTTTTGCATTTAGATTTTTCTGTTATGGAAAAATTGTGTTAAATGTGTTTATACTAAATAAATAATGATTTCTAATGTTTTTAATGGTATAATTATTGTCCTGTGAACATTTGCATAAAAATTAGGAATTTTAAACTTTTCTATTTTTTTTCTTTTTGTGAAAATCTTACTGGCATATTTTCACAAAATACTAAATCCTTGAATAAAATGTGAAAAAATTAGGGCTACTATTCAGTATTTGGCCCTCTTTTCAAATTATCATTATCAGGTCCAATGATGCAAAAACAGGACAGCAACTTCTGAATGGGGACATAAAAATACAGTAGACTCCTTCAAATCTGCACAGTTTGGGACCAAAAGTTATGCGGATTTTAGAATTTTGCAGATTTCTGGTCATTGCTTTGTTTACATTTTTTAAACAGTAATTTGACTGCAATCAAAATTATAATGAATGTTTGCAGTATAGTAGAATATTAAGATAATTAAGTATAGTAATAAACTCTAAAATGATAAAAAGTAAGATTAAATTATTAAAAGAAAAGGTCAAGTAAATAAATAATAATGTATAATTAAATATGCATAATAAAGATGAGATACATTTTCCTTGAATTATACAATGAAACTTTCCTCATAAAGGTATGCTATTAATTCACATCAAAATCATAAAGGAAGTTTTATTTCATGTTTAGCCAGTCTTAAGGCTCCTGTCCCCATCAGACGAAGCGCTTGCGAGCTAATGCTAATCCTATGGGGAGGTTATTTGCTAATATCTTGTTTGCATTTCGACATTTTTAAATATATTTTTTTTTTTCATTGGATAGCTGAGGTACATCTCTTCTACATCGCCCCTTATTTTACTTTTTCAATTTTGGTTGCAGACATTTTTTTTATAATGACACTTTCATTTTCAGAACCGGCTTCGAAAGTGAGAGTAACTTTATAAAAAATATCTGCAACCAAAATCGAAAAAGTAAAAAAAGAGCGATGTAGAGATGCACCTCAGCTATCCAATGCAAAAAAAAAAAAAAAAAAAAAATTAAATGTCGAAATGCAAAGGAGATATTAGAAATAACCTTCCTATAGGATTAGCATTAGCTTGCGAACACTTTGCCTGACGGTGACAGGAGCTTTAATAATCAAAAAAGCTTGATTAATACATAAATATATATTTGGTAAAAAGATTATGATTACCAGTAATATCAGCAATATTTTGATTTTTTTCAGAAATAAATTTAGACTTCCTTCATGAAAAACCATGAGTTCAATCATATTATCGAGAATTACATATTAAAATAATACAGAATGACATAAAACTAAAAATTTCTGTAATTTTGTCCCTACATCTGAACTGAAAGTTTCATTGTTTACATCTGCGATGATGTGCGGATTTTAGGCGTTTGCGGATTTGAGGGAGTCTACTGTATAGTAAATCCTGATTTAAAAGAGTAAAATTTGTGGTCCGTATATGATATACCATACAAATGTACCCGCTAAGATGGAAAGCTTTCTAAAACAGAATTTTTCTCTGGTCACTTGAGATTCTGTCTTACGATGTTTTACTCAATTAAATAAACACAATTATAAAGTAAAATCTGTGAAAGCAGAATCCCTAGTGACCCAAACAAAATTCTGTTTTGGGAGGTTTTCGATTGAGCAGTTATAATTGTATGGTATTGTTTCCACAAGGACTATGAAATTTTTACAGTTCAGACAGGATTCCAATATAAACAGGTATTATTTTCACAAGTTAAGTAAGATAAGAAAATACAGTAAAACCTGTAAAAAGAGAATAGCTAAGGAGCAGAAAAATATTCTGCCTTAACAGGTAGATTTGTATGACATTCTTTTAGGCAGAATCATAAAAATGTTCCTTTATAGGGTCAGGTGGGGGAAAGTGGTCATAAAAACAGGCTTTTCTAACTTTCAGGGGATATAAACATCAGAATTTCTGTAATGTTTCCTAAAATTTTGAGTATTATTTTACATTACATTACTCTAGAGCAGGGTCGGCGAACCTTTTTACGCGCCCGTGCCAAAAATTTCACAAACAATATCTATCAACAAAGTAACGTGCCAAACTAATAATTTTGCAGCGTGCGATGTTTATACAAAACACTGGTTAAAAATCTGTTTCTTTCACAATTAATAATTAATAATTTAAAAATATTAAAAATTAAAATGCGATTTCTCTGTATTTTGGAATAAGCTATTAAACTAATGAAATTTTAATTCGTAAATATGATTTATTTATGTAGTACAAACTGTAACAAGAGAAAAAAAAATATTTTAGTAATTTTAGACTTTATTATTAAACCAAAATCTGGTTATAATTATCCAAGTTGCATTAAGCAATGTATCAATAATTTATTTATGAGATTTTTGCTGATGCTCGATGGAGCGTTCGTTGGAGATTTCTATATAACTATAATGCCATTTGCCATCTTATTGTAGCGACTGTCTAAAAAAATTAGTCTGAAAAATGCAACTTTATAAATTCGTATAGAAAAGCAAAATACATGTTAAAAATACTGCATAACATCACAGGAAAAGAAAATTCTTTTGATGCGTTAATTATGCAAAAATAGTTGCATTTTTGTGACAGTCTGCCCCTGTGGAAGAAAATTTTATTGAATATAATAGGGACAAAAAGTATATATTATTTTGTATAATGAATATAATTTTTTCTTTTCGCGTGCCAGAGAAATTGTTTTACGTGCCAACTTTGGCACGCGTGCCATAGGTTCGCCAACCCTGCTCTAGAGTACATCCATATCCGTTTCAGAAATATTTTTTGGGAATAACACCTTTTTACAGCATATTTTTTCAGGCATGTTTTTATAATAAGTTATCTGTCATTTTATTTTATTAAAGTGTAAATTTGTAGTGTTAAAATCATTTGTTGTTAAAATTTGGTTCTTCAAGAATATTAATCACGTCTGATTCTGGAAAAGTATGATTGCCAAATTTGGATTTTTTTAAACATACTTTATGAAAAATAAATCCCCATTTTAATCAGATTTTTTTTTTTCCAATAAATTGCTTTATTGGTTTCTTTATTTTATTATCTTACCAACACTCAAGATCCTATAGATATGGTTTGAGATAGCTTGTCGTCTTTGCTGATTATAAATGAATTCAAAAGAAGATGTTGATTAGAAATATTTGTTTTTTTCCTCTTTGAAACTTATAAAACTTTTAAGTATCTCATTCCTCTCGTTCTTTTTGAGATGTATTGTAGCTGTTTTTTTCTGTCAATACTCCCCCCATCTTGGCCTGGACACTTTCCTTTTTCCTTTAAAACTACATCTAACAATTCTATTCCCATCCGAAATGGGTGCAGATAATGTTGTTAATGTAGCTTATTTAAATTTTTTAACATATTTTGCAGTCGGCTTTCGTGATTACTGTTTCTTTAAAATTCCTTTCCAGGCTTTTTTAGTGGGGAAAAGACAGAGTATTATAATGTGATTGTTGATAGCTTTTTTTTCACATTGTCATAATTCATTTATGTCCATCACAATCATAAATAAAAGGGCAGGCTTTTGTAAGCTTCCGGTGTACTACTTAATAAAATGATCCATCCAAGATTCAAGTACGGAATCCTGCATCCATCCAGATCCGTGATTCACATAATGCTCCTGCAGGACCACCTTTTGTCCATGATTCATATATACAAGCTCATTCATAAACTGTGAATGGAATAATGCAATAACCAATAGCTGATATACCAAAAAGAACACTAAATATTATCTTTCCTTTGGTTTCTAAATTTTATATAATGCATACCGTAAATTTTTTTAAACTAGACTATTTTGGCTATCCATATCCATTCCAGCCTCATCAACATTAAAAATTCTTTCAGGACTTTCTTGTGGACCACTTTTTTTATATAAAACATGTATAGGTATTAGAAAAGCAGTTACTGTGTTGGTTGTTAAATTTATTGTGGTAATCTTTGTAAGCAATTAAAGTTTACGTTTAGTTGATTATTTGCCCAACATTTTTCAAAGTTTTTGAGATAATCAGATCCTGGTGGTTTTCTTCCAAAAGGACTTTCTCTGTCATTTAAATAGTTAAAATATGTGTAAATTAAGTTTGATATATCAGAACTATCAAATGAACATCCATATTGTGCAAAAAAATTCAAGCTTTCAACAATACAAGATTCTTCTTCAAATTACATCCATGATTCTCTTCCTAGACTTTTATGCTGCAGCAGCCTATACTGACTGTCGCTTGTCACAGCTAGCAATGTTAATTGAAAACTAGCATGGAGTAATTATCATGATCCTTCCTCACGTATGTTCTAGGCATGTTGAAACTACAAAAAATTGTTACGTTTTAAAAGTTCTCCAAAATATCAATCAGTAAATAACACTATTCTGAACTTACTAAAATTAAACCTAGCCTTTTTAACCCCCATATTATAAACTATTATTAAATAATAATTATTTGCAGTTTAGTTTTTAATAATTATTAGTACCCTAATTTCCTGCCTATAATCCACGGCAGCATATAATCCGCAGGTGTCAATTTCATGAAATTTTGAGAAAAAAACATTGTATAATCCGCAGCGGCGTATAATCCGCAGCAGCGTATAATCCGCAGGTGAAATTTTCACTTAAAAAAATTCACAAGGTCCACAGGACTAACATTGAGCCACAACGGAAAAAATATTGAGTCTAGTGTAAAATATTTTTATTTTTAACGTTTGTATTTAATATACCACTTGATAAATAAATAAATAAATAATTGAAAATTCAGTACAAAGATATTTGCAATTCTATTAGGTACACACAAGTAAGAATAAATTTGGATTACATTACTACTTAGTATAAAAATTATAATTAAATAAGTTAATTACATAAAATTAATTATATATGTTTAAATGAAATCTAAATCCCTTAAACTAGTTTTTTTCGTCTTATTTTTATTTTAATATAATTCGGCCTGAATGAGCCGATACGATATGCTTTTAACATCTGCAGTGATGGCGCCATCTACCGAACAACAAGAAAATATTTAAAATCAAGCAAGCATTATCCCAGAATACACTAATATTATATTTCCTGATAAAAAATAAATAAACATGTGAAAAGATGTTTTAATTTAATCAAAAGTCTTCATTAAAAAATTAACACAGATTCAATAAGTTGCACTGTTTTGAATGTTCATTCAAAAATTATAATAATGGAAATAGAAACTTACACATTATGTTACATCACAAACTTGTACGGCAAAAATATAAACAATACTTAATAAGTTATATAAATGAAATATAAATTCCTTAAACTAATTTTTTTTGTTTTATTTTAATTTTAATATGACTCGTCTTAATGTGTCTATATGCTTTTAACATCTGCATTGATGGCGCCATCTACCAAACTATGAGAAATATATTGAAAATCAAGCAAGCATTATCGCAGAGTACACTAATATTATATTTCCCGATAGTAAATAAATAAAAAACATATGAAATGAAAAGATGATTTGATTTAATCAAAGGACTTCATTTGAAAATTAATGCAGATTTAATAAGTTGCACTGTGTTCAAATATTTATTCAAAAATTATAATAATGAAAATAGAAACTTACTTATTATGTTACATCACAAACTTGTACGGCAAAATTATAAACAATACTTAATAATTTATTATATTGACGTAAAAAATCAGATACTCTTGATAATAAAATAACTTAATTAAATCCATCAAAATCAGAAGAAAACGAATTCGTAAGGAATTATTCTCATCACCTAGTGAATATGAATCGGGTAGCGCCATCTGTGGATTCTTAAGAAAGATATTTATAAATTTGCGTTAAAAAATTATATTTATTGACATTTAGGAAGGTATCATGTAGGAAAAAAACTTGCAGATAATACGCAGCGGCTTATAATCCGCATTACAAGAAAAATAAAGTTTTTTAACGTATAATCTGTGGATTATAGGCAGGAAATTGGGATATTTAATAAACCAGCATTGTATATAATGAATAATTTAACTCTCATCAAATATCTACAAGTTAAGCCTAACCCTATGACCACTTTACCCCATGTAACTAAAACTATTATGAAATAAAATCTGTAATAATTATAACTTAGCTATAAATGAAAATATGTTCTTGAGATATATGTAAAGCTTTCTGAACTGCCAATTTAACAAAATTTGGAACAAACAAAATGCAGCAAAAAAGTTAATTAAAGAGTTAAAAGAACAAGTTGTAACAAAGACCGACAAAATGAGTGCTCAGTGCCTCAAACATCCATCAGAGTGATAGACAATGGTTTTTCGAAATAGATGATGTGCTTTTAAAATAGAATCTTATTAAACTTAACTGGTGCAATTGTGTTTATAAGTATAAAAATAAACTAGTTCTTTTATTATATGTAGATGACATAGTCATATTTGGTAAAACTAAAATTGATTTGGAATTTGGTGTAAGTTTGCTACACAAGTTTTTCAACCGGAAAGTTTTGGGAAAAACAAAAAAGCTCTTGGGTATTGAGTTTGAGGAAGTAAATGACAAGCTGTACATTCATCAAAGTACCTACATTGATAAAGTCTGTAGCTTGTATTCAAAATACAAATTTCCTATGAGTAACATGCCAATGCCCAAGGGGCTAATTTTGTCGAAAATGGACTCTCCAAGTGTTCAAAGTGAAGTAAATGAGATGTCTGAATATCCCTACAGAAATTTAATAGGTTGTTTAAGTTTCATTGCTGGTCGTACTCGGCCAGATATAATGTATGCTGTAAATCTTTTATCACAGTTCCAATCCAATCCAGGTATGAAGCTAAATATATAACTAAATATAACTAAATTAAAATACAGTAAAATGTGTGAAAAGGAACCTGCCTATGACGGAACCCTGTTTTAAACTGAAAAATGTGTTGATCCATGCAAAATTAATATACTAATAAGTAAGAAAAGTATATATAATACATTTACACTTGCTAAGAAGGGAACTTGT
This sequence comes from Maratus speciosus, assembly GCA_963932465.1. Lineage (NCBI taxonomy): Eukaryota > Metazoa > Arthropoda > Arachnida > Araneae > Salticidae > Maratus > Maratus speciosus. The sequence continues at coordinate 424,063,688 of OZ010789.1, read as the reverse complement.
CTATAACACATTTTTTTTTTTCTTTTCTATGCAATTCCATCTTAGAAGATTTTACTGTATAGCATTTTTCTGATTTTTAACACTTCTATACATGGAATATGGATTAACAATATTAATGATAACTGAAACATTTACATACAAGAAAGCGAGATTCATTAAAAAAATAAATATCGCAGCCTGCTGCACTTCTAAAAAAATAAAGATTATAAACATGAAAAAAAAAGTTAAGATAAATATTTTTGGTCAGAACTCCTCGTATGAGACAAATTTTTAACCAATTCGAATTAAAAATCAATGTTTTGTAGAAGTTCACTCGGGTCGAACTTTTAATTTTTTTATCGGGCCGGGTCGATTTTTTTTCTCTATGAGTCGGGCCGGGCCCGAGCCTGGAAATGTCGGCCCGTGCAGACCTCTAGATGGCCCAGAAGACTCCATTAGTTATTGGTAAATTTCTCAAGCTTCGTTTGAAAAACTGCAAATCTTTGCACTGGATGACAATAAACAAGTGAAAAAAAGAAATTTGGCTTTTAGATGAAATTTGCACGGACAAGTGGCTATGTACCGCCCATTGCATGATTCCCAATTAAAATCTGATTGAACTTGTTTTCTTGCCTCCAAATTGAACCAGTATGGCACAACAATTAGATCAAGGGATTATTAAAAATATTAAGATAAATTATCGAAAGCTGCTTCTAAAAGACGTCATTGCTGCCAAAGGTAAAAAAAAAAAAAAAAAAAAAGAAGTTTCACGTGACTGTGTCAGATGCCATATGTTACGTAGAAAAGAGTTGGAATATGGTATCAAAGAAGACCATTGAAAATTGTTTTTGACATCCTTGGCTTCCAGAATGTAAAGAATTATCATTGGAAGACAACAACAATGATGATGATGGTGATGATATGTCCCTATTTGAAGTTGCGCAAGAAGTATGGAATACTGTTTGCACAATACATGACGAACTGACATATGCAGTTGTTGAAAATGAGATCGCTACTAATGGACTTTGCCCACGAGTGGCAACAGTCACGCCTTTGCGGGTTCCAAAAAAGACTGCTTATTGGACGAAGGGGAAGCCGTGTTAAAATGTCCTTCACGCCTATTTGTGTTTTTCTTCTAGATATCCACAGCTGATGTGACATCAGTAAAGTCCATGGTGAAGCTTCTATACTGGAAATTGTTTCGGAAATTTTAAATATAAACATTCATGGAAACGATGATAATGACAGTGAATTCAAAGCTTTTACCCATCCCAAAGGCACTGAGGAACATTTTAAAGCTGTTCGTGAATAAGAAAAAGTACTTTTAACAACTACGATAAAAAACAAACAAACCTGCCTAAAAGATTATTTTTACTACTACGAGTACACTCATCAATTCGAAATTTTAAGTGTAAAGCAATTATTGATTATACATCTAATTTTATAAATTATATATTCATAGCTTCTTTGTACATTATTGTACTAATATAACTAGCTTATTAATAATATTTTATGGTCTATCATAAAATTCCTGCTTACACTGCATATAAGGTCGTATTTTTCAGGACCACATGGGTGACCATATAACCGATACTGACTGTATTAATATTTTCTAATTAAAATTAATGCTTTACATGAAAAAAATATGACATCATTTTTTACTCAATAAAACTTTTTACTAAAAACGCCTTTGTGAAGCGTTTTATCTGCCAACATTTATAAATAATTAATTAAAATAGTACATGCTTTTTTAAAATTCACTTCGTATGAATAGGAGGCAATAACTATTCACTTAAATGCACGGAAGTTATATTTACATCCTTGGTTGTAAATGTCAGTATGTTGACACACGATTTTCACTTCTATCTCTGTGGAATAAATTCATTCATAAAGCTTCAATGTGTGAAAATATGTTTTTAGTTTTTGAAAAATTTACTTTCTTTTTCAATTTTAAAGAGAAAATAGCATAAAAAAATATATTAATCCGTTTTATTTTTCCTTTTTTTCCACAAAAAATGTCTTCTCCTGATAATCATAAAGTGAATTTTTAATAAAAACTCTCAATTGTAACTTATTATATTCACACTTTTTAATCAGTATTAGTAAAAAGTATTTCTGTTGTTCATTTTAAATATGACATCATTATTTATCCATTTTCATTAGTTACACTGATATTCATGCCCCTTGGTATTTTTAACAAATACTTAAAAATGCCTATGCTTTATTTCAAATATATGACGTCAAATTTTTCAAAGCAAATTATTTTCGTAATAATATAAATCTTTTTCATTATTATTCTTGCAAATTATTAAGCCTTTTTTGACAGAAAACCTCTTATTAATATAACAAATATTCATGCTTCATGTATAATAAAAAAAATATTCCTTGTTTTGTTTCAAATATGGTGTCATATTTATTTTCATCTGAATTCTTTGTATTTTCATTTTTTGCGTGGAAATTGTTCACTGAAAATTAATTGTCGAGGAGAAAGTATTATTCCGGGTTTTTATTTTCTTGGCAACGTTAAAGAAAGATCGTTAAATGTTACAGGAAAATTGTCAATTGATTCTGTATGAAAAATAGTAAAATTTTGAATTATTAAGAAGAATATTCGAATAAAATAAATTAAACACAGATTATGTTCATTTCTCGTTTGTAATCCTTCTACAGTCGAACTTACTTATAATGAGCCCTGATTTAACAAGAACACAGATTTAACGAGGAAATCGGAAATAATTGGTTGGTACAACATTAAGTTTATGGGAGCATAACTCGCTTTTAACAAGCAATCCCCGGTTATAGCGAGCAATATTTTTTTTATTCCTAAAATTTCTATTGAGTTCCATCTCTCCAGCTCAGCTAATCATTTCTTGGAAAAAATTCCTTTAACATTCTGAAGTCAACCGAAAGTTAGTGATGAGTCATAACTCCTGAGAACAAGTGATTGCGGCATTTTTCATCGTGTAGGATGCACGTGTGATGACCCCACAACGACCTTGAGGAGACGTACGGAAAGGACGGAGGTTGCTGATTGGACGGAAGTTTACTCTGCGTAGGAATGGCAATGTAGGGTACTTGTGTGAAAATCATTCTTTGATCTGCATTCATAGAGTACGCACTTCAAATTTTATCTTACGATGTCGAAACGTGAAATTTTATCAGTTGACGAAAAAGTAAAGATTTTACGGGAATTAGAGGATGGCTTAAAAAATTCCAAAATACACAAAAAATATGATTCATCTTCTACTGTTTTAACTTTGTTAAAGAACAAGGAAAAATTAATGACTGCATACGATCGAAATATGAATGACTGTAAACGTTTGAAGAAATATGCTAAAGAAGATTTGGACGAAGATCTTTTGAAGCAGATGAAGGTGCAACGTAGTGCAGATTTACCTGTAAGTGGTTCACTTTTAAAAGTTCTAGCAGAAAATTTTGCTGAACAATTTGGCTATTCTGGATTTGTATGTTCGAATGGATGTCTTGATTGATTCAAGAATAGACATGGGATAACTGTTGGAAAAATTTGTGGTGAAGCAATGTCTACGGTGGATATCACGACATGGATGAGTGAAAAGTGGCCAGTCATCAGAGAAGGATACACAAACGATGACAGTTATAATGCTGATAAAACGGACATTTTCTACAACGTAACCCCACAATAGACTTTTAAGTTCAGGGGTGAAAAGTGCATCAGAGGCAAGCTCTCCAAAAATTGATTGGCAGCTTTAGTGTGCTCTAATAAAACCTTATGTTTTTTAAGCATGTAAAAAAGCTTCCTGTTGATTATGATCACAGCAGGAATGCTTGGATGACTGCGGACATTTTCACAAAATTCATTTCAAAATGGGAGTGCCAACTAAGGAAAGAAAAGCATAAAATTCTCCTTTTAATTGATAATTGTCCCATGCATCCCGAAATCACTGGACTTACAAACATCAGGATTGAATTTTTACCACAGAATTCTACAAGTGTTATCCAGCCTATGGGCCAAGGGGCCATCAAAAGTTTTAAATCAGACTTTCGTAAGCACTTGATTTTGATGCTTCTCGATAGAAGAGAAAAAATAGGAACAACCTCAAATGCTAACCTAAACACACTGGAAGCAGTTTAATGAACGATGCATGAAAACTTTGCATCAGCATGCATTATCAATTGCTTCCGTAAGGTTGGATTGAACATTTCTCAAGAAGGGCAAATCTCTGAGAAAGAAGAAGTTGACAACTTGAAAAACTAGGAAATGAGAAGAATTTGAAATTTATGTATCTGTTGACGCCAATTTATCACTTCCGAGATACCTACTCCCGAGGATATTGTAGCTGAAATTCAAGCTAAAGAAGATGAAAAAAAAAAAATTATGAAAGCAACGATAATAACGATGAATGTGAAGAATTTCAAGCTTAACAGCCCCCAGTATACTCAACAGCTTTTGAGTGGGCAGAAAAACTTCAGAATTTCTTCGAAGCCAAGGTTTTCTAATAACGAAGTTTTTCGGGCCACGAGTCTTCTCTGAAGAAAAATAACACAAGAAAGAGGCAATAAGACAGTTCAAAGCAAAGTAACTAATTTCTTTTATATTGTACAGAAATAAAAAATAAATAAAGGATGCATAATAAAGTAAGTATGCATGAATTTTTATAAGTTTTCATGAACCCGTTTTTTACGAGCACCCGTTTATAACAAGGAAATATCACAGTCACTTTGCGCTCGCTATAAGAGAGTTTGACTGTATATCCAAAGATGCAAACACATTAATTCATCTGTATTATATAAGGATAATAATATTATAAGGATATATTTCTTAAATTATAAACAGGTTAAAATAATATATATTTTTTTCATAAGTTACTTATATTGCATTCAAGTTTTTAAGACATACTGAAATGAAGTAGAATACCTTGTTTCTGTGTTTTTGTCATGATTAGGCTAGAAAAATGAATGCTAAAAGTACTGGATGTCCCATGTTATTGATTGTGAACACAACTACAAACTTCTACAAGTGTTTGTCACCTCTAATTTCAAAAAATAATCTTTGCTTTATTCAATCGTAGAAATCTGTGATTAAATGAAGCTAAGATTTAATATCTAAAATAGGGATGACAAACACTTTGAGAATTTTGAAAATCTAATACATGGGTCAATTGACCCCATCATGTTAGACATAGCCCCATCATCCTAAAATGTAAATTGTGAGAATATTTATAAGCATTTTTAGAAAATTTATAAGCCCTTAAGCATTGTCTTTGATAAATGTAGGCTACTTTTTTTTTAATTCACATTGTTTGATTGCCACCACTTTTTTGAAGTAGAAATATTCACCTTATTTAATGCAGATAAAATGATGTGAGAATAAAGCCAATTACACTATATTTTAAAAAACTGGTGGGAATCAAACAATCTGAATAAAGTAGCTTACATTGCCTGTCAAAGTCACGAGTGTGAGAATTAAGGGGTTAATGTGTATATTACTTCAGAAATTGCAATGAAAATGAATTTTAAGAATGTAAAATCAGCATTGTATTTTAGAAAGCGAGTACTAATTTTAGACTTTGTAACAAGATTCACTGATTTCTCTGAAGAAAAAAGAAAATTAATAATAATAATAATTTTTGTTCTAAGAAACTTCGCCTCCTAAACAGTTAAATTTAATTTTTTATAAATCGGTACTTTTTTTATGTTTTGTTGCTGTAGATCAAATCCCCCTCCTCCCCCACTAAAAAAAAAATATGCTTTCACTCATTAAATTGAAAGTTTTATTTGCTGAAATTTTTTATCATTGCAAGTTAGGGAAGTACTAGGCATATTTGCAATCTTAAAATTTTGATTGCTTGAAAGAAGAGTTGATTTCTTAAATATTTATGCAGCACATTTATTTTTCTCAGCTTGTGTCTTAATCTAATGTCTTTGTGCCTAATTATTTTGCATTCCTTTTACAATGTGTTAACTTTTCTTTCGTCTAGTTAGATGATGAAATTTCTGGCAAAAATGCCGATACCATTATAAGAGACAGAAAAACTGGAATGAAAAGAGATTTAGACAAAGAACAAGAAAATAAGGATAAAGAAGACCACAAAAACAAGAAATACCTTCAGAAATATGAAAAGTGGGGAAAGGGGTAGGTATATTTATTTAATGTGTGAAATTGTACCTTTTTAAATATTATGCATTTCATTTCCTTTGAAAAATTGGTTTAATTTTTAATGCATCAATTACATGGATTAAGGGGACTCACCAGTTTTGAACCTTTCTTTGTTTTTCATATATATGTTTTTTTTATTTTATACAATTCTGAATCGAATAAAACAAACCACACCACATGAAAATATTCAAATTAGAATTATGTAATTTGAAATCGATATGTGTTCTTTAACACAGACTCCAATTGAATTTTAAACTTTGCATCTGCTTTTATGAAAGCTGTGTTTGGCTACTTGTGCACACTGTAAACAAAAACTTAAATAAAGTATTTGCAGACAGATAATTTTTTTTGCACACATATGTATAAAATAGTCATACCTACAATCTTCACCTACTGTTTTGTGAATTAAACAATGCAAATTTTATTTGTTATGATTACAGTGTGTATTTTAACATATCTTAAATCTGTATTAAGTAGTCATTTCAATTTCAAAATGACACAGCTCTAATTTGAATATTTTCATGCAATTAGTTTTGTTCTATTCAGAATTTTGTAATTTATATATATATATATATATATGTGTGTGTGTGTGTGTAGAAAAAAAAACATTGTTTGCAGGTTTAAACTTGATTAATACTTAAAATTAAAATGCAGTCTTATGTTGAACTGTCATAACTTTTTTTAAGTGTTTTTTATTATACTACTAGCATGCTTTGCACACTACTCACTGATTCTTGCCGAATTCTTTAATACAGTACTCCTGTTTCTAAATATGAGCATTTCTGTATGCAAATTTTTAAATATAAACATGTCTTTTTTGTATGTTGTTCATTACCATTATTCATTTTAGGATGTTTTTTTTTTTTTTTTTTTTTTTTTTTTTATTTATTTTTTTTTTTTCTATTGCTACAATATTTGATTGATAATAGGAAATATCAATGCAAATTTAGGTAAATTGTGTTAATAGAATAATAATACAAATACAGTCGGAAAATAATAATTATAGTTATCTATAATTGAACTTCTTTTGTGAAGCAATTTAAAAAAAAAAAGAAATTACCAGTTAATTAAGTAGGATGCAATACGGTATTGTCATAATAGTACAGGTAAAATAGTCCAAAAATTGAGTAAAATATGAAAACTGATGGCCATTCACAAAGATTTGGGAAGAACTTCATTTGGCACTAGAAAGGAAAATACGATGAATCCCCCCAAAAAAAAGTTGTTTTGGGGGCAAAAAAGGGCATTTAAACACATGGGGGTGGGGGGAAACTGAAATTTTTTAAATAGGTAAATGGGAATATTGTTAATTATGTATTTTTTAATACTGAATAGGATGACACCATCTGCAAGTCGATACGATCCTTTGTTACAAAGTTACAGCAGGTTTTATGAATACAAAGTCGACAATTATATGTTAGTGCAGGTAAAATAGGTTTTTACAGCAACAACTGATGGCCATTTACTAAAATTGGAGAGGAATTTTGTTTTGACACTAAAAATAAAGATATGTGAGTCCCCCAAAAGTAAAGTTTTTTTTTTTGTGTGTGTGTGTGGGGGGGGGGGGGGGGTCACTCAATAATTTTTTTTTTTAAATAAGTCAAGTGAGGTATTGTTTATTATGTGTTTTATAATTCTGAATTGAATGACACCATCCACAAGTCGATACGAAAATTTGTTACAAAGTTACAGCAAATTTTATGAATACAAAGCCGAAAATTGTACTTTAGTGCAGGTAAAATAGGTTTTTACAGAAACAGCTGTTGGCCATTCTCAAAAAATTGGAAAGAACTTTATTTTGGTACTAGAAATGAAGATTCGATGAGTCTTCAAAAAATAAAGTTGTTTTACTATGTTTAAGTGTAATAAAATTGTGCTATCTCATAAAGTATAATTTTCGACTTTGTATTCATAATACCTGCCTAACTTTAACAAATGATCGTATCGACTTGCAGACAGTGTCATTCGATTCAGAATTTAAAAATGCATAATAAATGATAGCCCACTTACCTATTTTTTTTTTATTATTATTGAGTTTTCTGCTCTTGATTTAAAATGCCCTCCCCCCCCCCCTTCCCATAAAAATAAAAAGTAAAACAACTTTATTTTTGAGGGGGACTTATCAGATCTTCATTACTAGTGCCAAAAAGAAGTTCTCAAATTTTCGTGAATGGCCATCAGTTGTTGCTGTAAAAACATATTTTACCTGCACTAAAGTATAATAATTTTCTACTTTGTATTCATAAAAACTGCCATAACAACATCTTTCAATGTGTCATAGAGAGTTCACTCTCTTTTCATGCAGAAATAAAACCTATGGAATATTATATCTATACAATCATAATTTTAAAAAAAATTAATTTCATGTATAAAAATCTATTTGTTCTTTTGAAAATTGTGTCATTTTTACCAATGGAACCATTCCATGCTTCTAGGATTACTATATGGGGTGAAAAGTTCTGGGACTAACAATGAAAAAACATTTTTTTGTCAAAAATTGATTTTATTCTTCAACATAGTTTCCTTCCAGAGTGATACATTTCTTCCAATGTTCCTCTAACATTTGAATAACTTTCATATAGTAAGATTTGACAAGGCCTTCAAAATATGCATCAGTTTCACATATGACATCCTCATTTCATGTAAATCTCTTCCCCTGGAGCAATCTTTTCAAGTTAGGAAACAAATAATAGTCGCTGGGGGGGACCAGATCTGGAGAATATGGGGGATGAGGGAGCAATTCATAATTTAATTTGTTTTCATTGATGTGTGAGCCGGTGCATTCTCTTGGTGAAACAGCACCTTTTTTTCACCATGTGTGACCTTTTTTTTCTTTATTTCGTTGTTCAAATGGTCCAATAATGCTGCATAATACTCTCCTGTGATTGTTTTCCCTTTCTCAAGATAGTCAATGAATATTATACCACATGCATCCCAAAAAACATTGACCAAGATCTTTCCTGCCAATTGTTGTGTCTTTGGTCACTTTGGGTGGCTTTCACCGGGTTCCAACCATTCCGCAGACTGCTGTTTTGGCTCAGGTGTGTAGTAATGGATCCATGTTTCATCCATTGTTACGAATCGACAGAAAAACTCATTTGGATTACGCTTTAATACAGTAGAAGATCTTTATAACGCAATTCTATATAACGCAATATTCCATATAATGCACAACTTCTCAGATGTAAACAATGAGTTTTGCAGTTCAAAAGCACCTGCATTTCCACATTCTAAAAATATTGCTACTCTCTAGAGGGTTAAATTTGATACATTAGTTCAACTTTATCTCCTAATTTAAGAACTTTTTAATGAAAAAAAATGCTATTATTATAATAAACATTTTTGAAAATGTCTAATATAAGGGATGGTTTGGTCAGTTATATTTGGATCATGTTTATGAAGTAAATTTAACAATGTCTGACCTATATTATGCAAAAATTTATAATTTGGATAACTCTTGGTAAAAAGGAATGCAATATAAAGATATACTAATGTATTTTGATATGTTTCAGACATATTTGGCCATGTTTACAAAGTGAATTTAATGATGTGATCCATATAATGCACAACCTTGCGTTTTTAGGTTTGCATTATAAAAATCTTCTACTGTAGTTCCAAAGCATCAACAATATCGACACCAAAGTTATCGATACATTGCTGTTTTTGGTCGATTGTCAGAAAACGCACCACCCATCTTGCACAAAGCTTTTTCATATTTAAATAATTATGTAAAATATGTCTCAACTGTTCTGTTGATATCTGTACAATGTCAGCTATCTCCCTTACTTTAACTTTGCGGTCATCCAAAACAATTCGGTGGACTTTTTTTATGTTCTCAGGAGTTGTTGCTTCAACTGGATGTCCAGAACGTTCAGCATCTTCAGTGTTCGTACGGCCACATTTAAACTCTCTAAACCATCGACAAATGATTGTTTTCAACAGAGCAGAAGTGCCATAATGTTTTTTGAACCATTTTTGAGTTTGGACGGTATTTTTCTTCATCAAAAAGCAATGTTTGATTAAGACACTGATTTCTTTCTGATCCATTCTTTACATAAAATCAAAAGTAGCGTCACTTACACGACCTTGACTCATAAAAAAATGGCCGACGTATCATGAAACTTTCACACCAGTCTTTCGAAGGCTCGTACTAACAAAACATAATATGGATATTTGATTGATGCTGCCATCTAGTGACGAGACCCAGGAATTTTCACCCCATGTGGTATTGCATCAATTATCGCAATCATTTTGTAAAGTTTTGAGTTTATTAAATACTTATTACAATTATGTGGAAATGACATTTTCAGAAACATTTTATTCTTTGCATGTCTAATACCTTTAAATAAATAGTAGGGGGATTCACTCTACATACAGAAATAAAACTTAGTAAATACGATGCCTAAAAATTTTGAACATAATTATTATCTACTGTGTCTATAACAGGGGTGGCCAACCTTTTTGGGAAGAGTGCCACTATCTGAAGAAAAAAAATTATGCGTGCCACTTCAAAATTTTCCAACATACTGACAAATATAAAAAGGCGAAAACATGTTATTTATAGGCTGATTATGTGATTTTTACGCAAATAGCACATTTTTTCCTTGTAAGTCTGAGTAGTGGTGATTTAAAAAATAATATAATAAAACAAAAGTATAAACTTAAGTTTTATTGTTAATAAACATTTTTAAAGGTTCTGTCTGATTATGTATAAAATAAAAATGAATAACTTGAAACATTTAATTCTAAATAATTTTTAAACAAGCAGTTAATAATTACTTATTAATGTGGCTTTTGAATTTTTATCTTTTTTACTAAGTCACTATATTAGGATTAGTTTTGAAGATGCTAACAAAATTAGGTGTTTTAGATGCAAATCAGTTAATCTTGAACGATATTTTGATTTTATTATGTTCATAATAGAAAACATTTGTTCACAAACATATGTTGATCCAAACCTACAACAATATCTGACAGCCAAATAATTTAAATTTGGAAAATTGTTTGCTGGTACAAATTTCCAATATTCAATATAATTTGGATCACTTGCAGTTGAAATAAGTTCCTTTATTTGCTTTTCAGTATAGTATGATACTGTAGGTAAGGGTCGACGAACCTATGGCACGCGTGCCAGAAGTGGCACGCAAAAGAACATTTTCGGCATGCCATTGATTGAGGTTTTAAATCAAGATACAGTGACATTCATTACACAAAATATACCGATATAGATGTGTGGAGCTTGTTTACATTCACTATTGAAGAATTTAAATTGCACCTTATTAAATTCCAGTCTAGTTGAAAATGGACTGAAAATTTTATCAAACAAAGGCAACATATGGAAAATATCGAAAAGATTATTAAGAAATATAAGTAAAAATGCTGATGATAAAATTACAGTATCTTGGAATTTAATTCCAGAGGTGTGTTTTTTTTGTTTTGTTTTTTTCCTTTAAGAAACTGGTATTTGCATTTGAAAAACTTGCCTATCTATGACTGCATATAATTATTTTCACAAGTGATAATATTAAAACTGAAATATAAACCACTTGTCAGATAAAAACCAGTTCAGCTTGCATTCCGTTAAATGAACTTAAGTATGACCCTCATATTTTTTTCCCTCCAAGATGCAACAATAGAAATCGCATTTAATCGCATTAAATTTTTTATTATTATTTTCTAAAATAAATTTTATTTCTATAAATATTACGATGTAACACTACTTGTATGTTGGCCATATTTTTAAAATCTCAATAAATGATTTTCGAGTAATTTTAATTCTTGATTTTTTTTTTTTAACCCATTAAATTCATTTTTTAGATAGCACGTCATGGCTACGAATTATATTTTTTGGAAAAAGTTGGCACGCGGATGAAGAAAAAAAGTTTGCCAACCCTGCTGTAGGTCAATAATTTTGATTTTGATTTCAGGTAGAAAAACTGATTCTTCCGTATGCCGTTTCGCTGTCTCAAGAATGCAGAAGAAGAAATACATTGAAGTCAGACGAAACAGAGGATTTGTGGAATAGAGTGCCTGTATATGTTTAGATTGGATTCACTGCAGCGCTGTTAATGTTTTTTATTGACGATTTCAGGCGCTTATTAGATTAATGTAGAGATTTCTTTTAAGTTTATTGCAAAAAATTAATTTTGGACAATTAACAAGGAACATTTATATCTGGATTTCTGCCCATCATTTTTTCAATAAGTCTACATGTGCCACTGTTAAAACTCCGTCGTGGCACACGTGCTGCAAATTGCCCATCCCTGGTCTATAAATAGGTTCAAATTATTATGAAATTCAAATACAGTGAATTTCTATTAGTACATACTTCCAAGGGAGGTCATTTTTTGTCTGCACTAGCCGAAATCCACAATAAACGATGCAAACTTTTGAATGGTGTAAAATAATCCCTTTTGTTGAATAAATTTAATTCAGTTTTTGACAAAATTATATAGGTTACCAACTTAATGCTAAAATAAAAAACATTTTTTCCTTAATTTAGTCGTTTTAGTTAAAAAGCAAGTTAGTAACACTTTGTTAATACAAAAGAATAAATTACTGAGGACAAACAAAACATACAAAGAAATTGCTTTACTTACGTACTTTTAATTAAAATAATTTCTTACTTTTCTTTACATTATTTGAACAAATTATTTTCCAGTTTTGTGGCACATTAAAAATTTTTATCTGTTATATCACATTTTGATTGGTAATATTGGCGAACAGCCATTAATAATTTTTAAACCTCTCATGTTTTAGATGATAGTAAATTTTGTTTCTCATTCTTATTGTCACTGACAATTTTTTGATCTCTCAAAGTAACCAAAGTTACATCAAAGTTGCTTTTTCAAAAATAGTGTACGGACGTAGTTTCAATTCTGCACAATCAGTTTGTGAAAAAAAGTCTGCATTATCTGATGAGTTGCAAACTTTAAGTGATGTCTTTAACATTAATTGCACATAGAAAATGATAGGGAAATGAAATTGTCCTTATTAACCAGAGCTACGTCTTAAGGCAGACATATTAATGAGAGTCCACTGTATGCTGTTGAACTGTAACACAGATTTTTTTTTTTTTTTTGGGGGGGGGGGGCATGCTTTAATTGTATCATACTATCATCCTCCAATAACTATACATATTTAACAACAATAATGATAATCTGACTTTGATTTACATCTTAATAAAATCATTTTAAATATTTTTCTGATATAGTTATGAATTAATTTTATTTTTATTTTTTCTCTGGATCCATTTATGGTTATTTGCTTCTACTTACCAAAAAACTACACCTTAGTGTAAAAATGAAAAAAATCTAAGTAAGCAGCAATCGAAAGAGTATATTGAAACACATTTGCTCACGCATAAATTATTTGCCCTCGTCTCCCCATTATCGAGATATACAGCGTTAGCACACATTGAATGACCGGATTTTGAAAATTTATATTTTCAAAACTATTACACATATTATAATAAGTGATATACGAAAATAAAGAGGATCATTCCAAGTTATTTTTCAGTTACAAATGGTGTGCGAACCTTTTGTAATACGACTAACACCAAATCTGTAATCAAGTTCGTTCCAGACATTTCACAGTTTTGCACAGTTGACGATTCTTAATGCAGCACTGATGCATTAAAACACTAAATAATGCATCACAAAATAATGCTAAATGGTGCATAAGTGCTGCATTATTAAGTGTTTTAATACATCAGTGCTGCATTAAGAATCCTTGACTGAACACACAATTAACAGATTAATTTGAGACATCTTTACAATAAAACATGCCTAAAATTCAAACAGAACCTAAAACGAGAATGAGATATCTTTCTGTGCTCTATATTCAAAATCTGGGTTCCAAGCTGAATAAAGTCACGTGGCATTGATAAATATAGCCAAAGAACTTCTAATTGATAAGAAGGGAAGCTTCTACTGCTTTACACCATGAACAGTTTTGCTCGCTGGCTGGCGGGGAGCCATCCCTTCTTAAAGGTAGATGTTTTATTTTGCAAATTTTAAAACTTTATATCTCGATAACGGGGAGGCAAGGGCAAATAATTTATGCATCTAAAAACAAGTTCCAATATGCCCTTTTGATTGCTACTTATTTATATATTTTTCATTATTACACTATTGGGGTAGTTTCTGGTTAGAAACTGATATCTATGCATTTCTGTTAATCTACTTTTCGAAATATGGCCATCTTGCAGATTTTAAGTTTTACTTTATTTCTTATAGAACTGAAACTCGTAATGAGTATTTAGAAAAGCTACAGGATGAAATGCATGAGATGACAAAGCCTCTCGCTCGCTATGAAGATGATGCAGACTTAGATGAGAGATTAAAATCTATTATACATGATGATGATCCTATGTCAGCTTATATGAAGAAGAAAAAACAGAAAGAGACTGGAGCTCCAAGTATGTAAATTTGTCACCCAATTTATGTAGACTTCACATCCATCTAAAAATGTGCAAAATTTAATTTGTTTAGTTTTGAAGCACTCAAAACATTGTTTCAACTTTATAAAGTGGTTTTTCATCTTATAAAATTGTAGTTGTCATATCAACTAAGGTTTGATTTTGAAGGAAATCTATGCATAGATTTTAAATGGCTTATTTAATTCTGAAGTCCATCACTTTCTCCTCAATTAGTTTAAAGAAGAAAATACTCACAATATACCGCATGTAATATGATATCTTCACATTAGCTTATTTTTGTTGATCTTTAACTGCTTTCATTTTTATTCTTTTATGAATTAGTTAAATTTTATATATAATAGTATTTAAAATATGTACATATATATTCTATTTAGTTGCATATTTTGAATAGTTTTTTACTATTTCTTTGGGCCAAAAGTAGAGTGTGCAAAAAATATGTATGTTATTTATTTATTTGTTAAGTATTTATTGATATTAAACTTCCTTTAGAGAAAAACTTTATTGTAATTAAAGATATGTCTCCCTTTAAGATAATTCTAACTTAAAAAAAATAATTAATATTAAAATCATTTGATTTTGCTGGAAAGACAATAAAGACTGTGATGATTCACAGATTGACAAATTGAATGGAGGTAAATTGGCGAAAAAAGATAATGCCCAACTTCACTAAAATTAAGTCAACTACCAGTTACCCTGGCATCAGGACCGAGCCGAGACCTGTTCTAGGGTTTTTCTTATGCGAACTAGACAATATAATCCACTGCATATGTAAAATAATAAACATGAAATTGATGAAAATATTAAAATTAAAAATTTAGCATAAAATATTTTCATTAAAAGTAACATAGAAGCTTACTTACAGCAATTAAAACCAATCTCTATGAATTTAAACACAGTACATAGAAAAATTGTTCTACTATGGAAAGTATATTCTTTTTGAAAGGTTTGAAAAAGAAAATACAAGCTGTGAGCTGATTAAAAAGACATTAAAAATTAGACTTTGGTTATAAAATAGCTATAACACTAGAGCCTATCTTCTCTTTTATTTTTTTTTATCTAGTAGCCAATGATTAAAATAACAGAACTTTGTAAAAAATCACCATAAAATAAAACAATACACAGGACGTGTTTCGAGCTAAAAACATAACAGCTCGTCATCAGCTGCAGCAAGCATGTGTCCGCAAGCGAACAAGGTAAAAAATGAACTGAAGGAAAAGAATGTTGCAAAGAATGCGACAGATGGCGCTAGCTGAAAGAGGCCCATGCAGAAGAGAAAGGTGTTGCCAAAAGGATAGAAGAGAAATTGATAGGGAAAAAATGAAATAAAAGAAATAAACAAAATTAAAATAAAAATAAAAGAAGTAAATTAAAAATAATAATAATAATAATAAAGAAAGAAATATAAAAGAATAAAAGAAGAAAAAAACAAAAAATCCTTTTTTTTTTTTTCTAAAATAAAAATAAAAGAAACAAGAGAAAAGGGAAAAGAATTACAAAAGTAATTTCCACGCTGGAGACAGGAAAGGAGATGATGGGAGATCATTGACAAGATTAGCAGAATTTTTAGAAATAAAATATGCTTCATGAAAATCCAAGTAAGAGGGAGAGGCAGGGGAAGAAATAATTTTGGCCATGGAGAAATTGAAACAATGACTGGAAGACCAACAGTGAGAAGCAATCAAAGATTTAGAGATTTCTTGATTTGCAATATTCTCTTCCTTTCCTTGACGTCTTGGTTTTAAAACACCTAGATCGGTTCTCTACCTCCGTTTATAGAAAACCTTTCGCTGTCTCTCTTCCTCCTCATGCTCTTTCAAATCATCTTCCTCAGCAAAAAGTGGCGTCCTTTTATACTTTTGTTTTTAGGGCGTTACGCATTTGTTCTGACTCTTCTGCTCTGAATAATGAAATTAATTATCTCAAATCTCTTGCCCTTGCTTGTGGTTATAACCCCTCTTTGATTGATAAAGCTTTGCATAAATTTAATAAGCCTAAACGTCCTTTTTCTGATTCAAATAATCCTCCTAATTTTAATTCTATAATTGTTCTGCCCTTTTATTCTCTTCTCTGTTTCAAAATTGCTAAAATCCTTTCTCGTTTTAATTTTAAAGTTATCTTCAAATCTATGAATAAAATTAAATTCTCTTCTCTAAAAGATCCTGTTCCTACTGAGAACCGGTGGGGTGTTTATTTTATTCCTTGCTCTTGCAATTTAGGTTATATTGGTCAAACAAAGAGAGCTTTAAAATTCAGATTAGGCGAGCATCAGAGGTATATTGCAAATCAAGAAATCTTTAAATCTTCAATTTCTTCTCACTGTTGGTCTTACAGTCATTGTTTCAATTTCTCCATGGCCAAAATCATTTCTTCCCCTGCCTCTCCCTCTCATTTGGATTTTCATGAAGCATATTTTATTTCTAAAAATTCTGCTAATCTTGTCAATGATCTCCCATCATCTCCTTTCCTATCTCCAGCGTGGAAATTACTTTTGTAATTCTTTTCCCTTTTCTCTTGTTTCTTTTCTTTTTATTTTGGAAAAAAAAAAAGGATTTTTTGGTTTTTTCTTGTTTTATTCTTTTATATTTCTTTATTTATTATTATTATTTATATTTTTTAATTTACTTCTTTTATTTTTATTTTGTTTATTTCTTTTATTTCCACTTTTTCCCTATCAATTTCTCTTCTATCCTTTTGGCAACACCTTTCTCTTCTGCATGTACCTCTTTCAGCTAGCACCATCTGTCGCATTCTTTGCGACATTCTTTTCCTTCAGTTCATTTTTGACCTTGTTCTCTTGCGGACACGTGCTTGCTGTAGCTGATGACGAGCTGTTATGTTTTTAGCTCGAAACGCATCCTGTGTATTGTTTTATTTTATGGTGATTTTTTACAAAGTTTTGTTATTTTAATTGCTTCAAATCGCCAGTTTTCGGTGCTGTTTGGTAGTAGCCAATGATGTTGATTTTAGTTATAATCAGCATGGGAATGAAAAGAGAATATATGATGATGGAATTTTCTAAATGCTTATTACCTCTGTTACTGAAATTTGTAAAAAAAAGTTCTTTAGTTTTAATTAATTCATATAAAAAAAAGTTTTCAAATTTGTATTTTCTGGTGCATTCATGAAGTCATTTTCTTTCATAAATGCATAAGGTTTGCATATATTCAGATTCTGATTAATCTAAAAGCATTTTCCTGCAAAAGTAACAAATCTTTTTTTTTTTTAAAGTAGAACCTTAGAAAATTCAACTATCTGCTTACGTAATGGCATAGATCATTGTTTTCATATCATTTATATCATTGTTTTCATAATCTTAATATTCTTCATATTCTTAATAATTTGCCATAGTTTTAGTAGCAAGAAAAATCAGCATTCTTAACTACAAAAGAAAAATCTTTTTTACAGTCCTTTGTATCATTATTTTCTTTAAAAATAAATGATGGATTTTAGTTATAATCACCATGGGGGTGGAAAGGGAATATATGATGACAAAACACTTTTGTATTACCTTTGATTTTTATAATGTTTCATTATTGTTTTAAAATCTTATTGGAGGAAGGCTCTCTGCCCAATTTTTTTTAACTTTTAAAGAGTCTAGAACATGCTCTCAAAACCTTTTCGTTTTTTTTTCTTCCACTCGATATCTAATTTGTGACAACCAGTTTAATGGACCCGTTTCACATCTAATCAAACACTTTAACAGAATTTTTCTTGAAACAAGTTTTTTATTATTATTATTATTATTGGTGCATGCTCTTATACTTAAACTATTTCAACTATTGCCGTTTTGTTTTTTATAAATTAAACTAACTTTTTTTAATTGGTAGACAAACTTTTTTAATTTTAAAATTGTTAATAATTTCATTTTTTAAACAGTTTCAAAAATGCAAAATTAGTGCCAAAAAATTACTTCAATTAGCTATCATTGTGTGAAATTTTGATTTATCTTAGCAATTTTGGTTTTAGCCCCCAACTCATTCAATATATTTTATGGATCCATGTGAATTTTTTGTTTCAGATGTTTATTAAGAGTGCAATCATCTACATTTATTTACTGTGCATGCTGAACTTTGGAGGATTTTGGATCAAATAAAAATATTAACCTTTTTTTTATAAAAAATATTCACACACTTAAGCAAAAGTACAATAAATTTAATACCAAAACTACTTTTTTTTTTTCTGTGTGCATTATCATATATATTATAAAGCAGTAAGATCTAAAAGTTCCGCCCGAATGTTTTCAAAAACTACCCGGTGGATTTTTTTGCAAATAGTGTCATTCGATAGAGAATATTCACGTGGTGATTTATGAGTAAAATATACAGGGATAACTATTGTTTTTGGTAATAAGTTTCGCATTTTATTGTTATTTTGAATGAAAAGGTTGCCAGAGGTTATTTTTTGGCGATAAATGAATTGAAATCGCTGTATCCGTTAGAAAATAAATGAAAAAATAATTACTGATATTTAATTGTAAAAAAAGAAAGAAAAATCCATTTAAATGAGGGATTATGTTAACCCTCCGACTGTCTTGGAAAAGGGCAAAATTGTAATGTTGTTTTCTCTGCATTTTGTTTTAAATGCTAAAAAAATGATTATTTGAACATTTTATAAAAAAAACTTAATAACAAATACGAATGTAATCCTTGAAAGTATTAATCATTGTTCAATGTATTTAAAATACATTAAATCAATAGAATTATATTACTTTAAATATTGCTTGTATTGCAGTGAAACCTGGAGCTTAGTGAACGTGTTAACACGGGCTTGTCAGTGAGGGGGTTAAAAGACGAATATATTTAATTTAAACCTAAAAGAAATATTTGTAATTTAATTTAAACCTGAAAGAAGTATTTGTAATGCTTAAAAATTAATTTAATGAGAAAGATCACAATTGATACACAATATTTGGCTCATTATCGCTTGCGTTAGATTATAGAAATGAATTTGAAATTTTGATTAGATGAATTTATAATGACTTTTTTTTTCCTTTTGTTGTTTTTCTTTTTCTCTTTATCTAACTACCCCATCACGTAACTTATAAAAGAAACAAGCAGATGTAATTGTGAGTCACATGTGTAATTATTATTTATTTATTTAAGATTTTTTATTTTACTTTTGTCGCCAAACAATGTGATTTTAAGTCAAAAATGCATGTGTGACACTAGCTTGAGGATATTCTCATAAATGGTGTTTTTTCAAGCGAACGAGATCTTTTTTTGAGTACATTTTTATATTCAATTGTAACTTATATAGATATCAGTTAATATTTAAAAAATGAAATCAAATACTTAAATTTTAGTGTGAATTTTTGCCACACATACAGATTGTAAAATAATTTCATATTTTTTAAAATGTTTTTCACCGTAATTCCGAAAGCATGTGATACTTATAAACTCGAACTCAGATCAATGAATATTATCCATTTTTTTAAGCAAATATTATCTATTTATTTATTTCATTTTTTCTTAAGTAATATCGCCAATATCATTTATAGGAAAATTCACACCTTCGAAATCTAGGAAATGAAGATAGTTTTTAAGGAAATTTATACAATCATGCGTTATTATTATCAAAAAATTCAACATTTTGAAAAAAAAAAAAATTGCAAGTCTTTTGTAATGCGTCATTTCTTCATCGTCTTTCTTCGTAATTTCTCTTCTGTTATGTAATATTTCAAATGATATTGGACTAATTTTTGATCATCGAGTCACCGCTAAATGGCATATCTATATAGTATCGCTAAGAAAGGATTTTCTAAAATATCACCCCTAACGGCGTTTTTGCAAGGGGAGGAAAAAAATTCCTTAAAAATCGGATATTATAATTATGCGTCAGATGATAGCATAATTTAATGTATTTTTGTATGCTGAATTGATTGGTGCCAAATAAATTCTTATAAGTCCAACAGTTCATGACATTTTTCATATTTTTCTAATTTGGCGGTGTTTTTGGCGTCTAAACCTCAAAATATCTAACATTTCATCAGTTACTCTAGCAACGAAAAATATTCAAATTAACTCTTTTGGATAAAGAATAAAAACGGCTCAATGAGTTTGAAAAAAGAAATATGAACATCTTAATGAAAAAAAAAATGGTACTACTTAGTTATCCCGTTGACCAATTTCGCCAAATTATATAAATCGCCAAACCACTCACCAAATTACATTAATTGACATAAGCTGTATTTTAATAATGAAAGAACAAATAAATTAGTATAACGTTAATAAAAATACAAATAAAACGTCGAAATAAAAATAACTTGATGACGTAAGCACGTGTAACTTCCTTGAAGTCAAGTGAATGGGACATTTACGATCAACCGTTATTGGCATTTAATCTTATAATTTGGCGATAGATTTTTGGTCAACGGGATAACTAAGTTGTACCAAAAGAAAAAAAAATAGTGATTTTATGCAAAATAAAAGGAACAATTTTACTAAGAAATTAGCGTTATAGAATGAAAAGTTACTGCTTAGATTTTCCGTCGACCAAAAATCTATCGCCAAACTATAAGATTAAATGCCAATAATGGTTGATCGTAAATGTCAAATTCACCTGACTTTAAGCAAGTTACACGTGTTTATGTCACAAAGTGATTTTTATTTCGACGTTTTATTTTTATTTTTATTAATGTTATAATAATTTATTTGTTCTTTCGTTATTTAAAATAAATATTATGTCAATTTGTATAATTTGGCGAAATTGGTCGACAGGATAACTAAGTAGTACCAACGAAAATATTTAAATATGAAAGCAATGTTTGTAACGACTTAAAAATTATTTTCAATGAAAGAAATTGGAATTGGAAAAATATTTGGCGATTTATAATTTGCTCCTCGATAAGAAGAAAAAATGGGTACATTTATAACAGCCGTGCGCAGATCTCGCCAATAGCATTTTTAAAATTGCCAGTAGCAGTAGTTACATTTTTCGTATGTAAATTAAAATTAAAAATAATTCTTTGTTTTTAATTATGGAATTATTTCCTGTTATTGTTTGTCTTTTCAGTTTTTTAAATGAAATTAGTGTAAGGCATGCATTCTAAATGAAATGAGTGAAAGGTTTGTATCTTAAATGAAAATAATAAATATAAGAATATGGTATGAAAACAATCTTTGTTGATTTATGACCTGCGCCTGGTTAACATAAAAGTATCACAAAAGTCACATATTCACTTTTCTTTGGGTTCATAAAAATCCAAGTTAACCTTCCGTAATCGGATACTTCACATATTGGTGTATTAGCTATAATGTTGAAAGCATCGTTTATGTTTGAAGCGAAAATTTCACGATGAATTCTATTACACAAAATCGCATCATCATCATCTACTACTACATATTTAAAACGGAAATTTGCATTTCATTCCGATTGTTTATAATACTTTGATAAGATATACAAGAAATGGTGGTACAGATGTCATATACGCTCCATACTGGCGAGATTTTTTACCGATGGTAATTTGGCGAAGACATAAACAGCATTAACAACAACTTCTAGGTTACCATATCAAGCAAAATAACGACACTTTAGCCTCAGTTAAGTATTGTTGCGTATTGCAATGTTTCTGACATTGGCGTCAGAAAAAAATCGCGCCTATATGGGGCATGCATGACATCTGTGCCTAAGTGGTTAGGTAATAATTTTGGAAAGGTTTTAGTGTATACATATTGTTCAACGCTACTTAGTCATAGAGCAAAAAAAAAGTTAAAAAATTAAGTGAACCTGATTATGAATGAGTTTAGCCTTTTTTTAAAAAAATCTACAGAACGTATTTTGATACAAGTGACACTGTTACATGACTTTTCAGGAATGGTGTTAGTATATAACATTTCATTATATGTTGATTAGTTATAGAGCTATTAATTCCTGTTGTCATAACGGTCTCATTACCCTACCAAAAGTGCATTTTAGGTAACAACTAAAAGAATTACTTCTTAATAGCTAAATTTTGTCCAACGCTTAAGGTAATATTATATCACAATGGCGTTCGCATCGTTTTCAGCAATGAGTAAGGTCCAGCTGAAGGTCCATATTGTTTAAAATGAAAGTTCAAATTCACCAATGTTCATTTGGAAAAATTGACCAGTGCAGCGGGCATAGCCTGCTAGTAAAAAATAAATGAACAGAATCCCTAAAATGCCCTTAAAATCAAGCCGTATCAGGAGAACCTCCCTTTAATAAGACATTTGATCTATTTTTAAAAAAGGATTTTTCAATATTTCTTTTATATTTATGTGGTTAGTTAATGCTTATTTTGATGCTGAAATTTTCATAAATATTTAATTTTTTTTTACAGATCATCCTGTGTATACTGGACCTCCTGCTCCACCTAACAGGTATAATCTTATTCCAGGTAATCGATGGGATGGTGTAGATCGCTCCAATGGATTTGAAGCCAAATACTTTCAAAAGATAAATCAAACAAAAGCAGTTCAAGATGAAGCCTATTTATGGAGTGTCCAAGACATGTAAATTTCTATATAAAAGTGTAAATAGTGTATAAATTAAATTATTTTTTACAAATTTAAATCTTTTGTTAGTTTTATAATTGGGCTGTCAGATTTACAAATATTTTTGACATTGGATTTGCTTTAAACTGTATATAATTAAAACCTGCTTATACATAATTGCAAAAAATTCAGAAAAAGTTCCATTTTAGACAGGTTTCCATTATAATACATCTGTTATAATTTCTTAATATGACCTTTTTACTGGGACCATGAAATTTTCTGTTTAAGGCATGATTCCGTTATAAACAGGTTCTTTTTTATAGTTTTTACTGCATCACCATAAATAAAAATTTTTAACATGAGAATAAAGTAGAGGTGCTTGAAATGTTATCACATTAAGCTGAATATTTCTATAAACGATATTACATGAAAAGGGTTTTGTTGTATTTAGAATTAACTGACCTCCAAACATTAAGGTATGAAAAATTTTGTCTAATTTATAAAGAAATTAATATACAAATATGAAATTTTATGTAAATGCCTCATACTATGAGATTTGATATGGCAACATAACAAGATGGGAAGGCTGTAGAACTTTTGTAATACAGTAGACTCCCTCAAATCCATAACTCTAAAATCCGCAAACGCCTGAAATCTGCACATCATCGCAGATGTAAACAATGAAACTTTCAGTTCAGATGTAGGGGCAAAATTACAGATTTTTTTAGTTTTATATCATTCCGTTTGTATTTTAATATGTTATTAATTCTCTATAATATGACTGAACTTGTAGTTTTTCATGAAGTACAGTTTATTTCTGAAAAAAAAGAAAGATATTGTTGATATCTTTGGTAATCACAATCTTTTTACCAAATCTTTTTATGCATTAATCGAGATTTTTTGGTTATTAAGACTGGATAAACCTGAAATGAAACTTCCTTGCTTTATGATTTTGATGCGAATTAGTAGGGTACCATTATGAGGCAAGTTTCATTCAATAATTCAAGGAAAGTGTATCTTATCTTTATTATGCAGATTTAATTATACATTATTAATTATTTACTTGGCCTTTACTTTTAATAATTTAATCATTTTTTAAATTATCTTACTTCTTATCATTTTAGTTTATTACTACTTAATATTTTACTATATTGCAAGGATTCTTTATAACTTTGATTGCATTATTACATTCAAATTACTGTTTAAAAAGTGTAGACAAAGCAATAACCAGAAAACCGCAAAATTCTAAAATCCGCACAACATCTGGTCTCAAGCTGTGCGGATTTGAGAGTCTACTGTACACACACTGGATCAAAATATAATGTCATATCTTCAGAACCAGCTGAACAGTATTGAGTGTTGTCATCTTGCACAGCTATACAGGTCATATGATGAGCCCTTATACTGTTAAAGAGTTTGTTGATGACAGTTTGAGGTTTGAGACAATTCTCACTTGTCTAAAAACATATATTTTAAGTCTTAGAGGGGTTATGTGAGAGGGTTGATATTGTGCTATAACTTTTACTACCTCACCCCAAACCTGCTTGATCACATTAAGGTCCAACAGCCTTGTGGACTAATCCATACAATGAATATCCTCTTCCTCAAGAAACTCGACCATGTCATGCTCTATGTGGCCTTGCCAACCATAAAAATTAAATCTGTACCAGCTGTAATATAGAGAAGTCTTACCAGAGGTTCAAGGACTTTATCCCTATACCACTGTGTAGTCTCAGTATCTGTGTCAAAGATGTGTAGTTATTTTAGCTGTCCAACATAATAACATTCACAACAAGGGTACTACGGTTATCACAATGGTGTATTGAATTGCAACTCATCAGAGACATGGGTGCAATCTTACTGTTTTCAAAATGTATGTGTTTGGCTACATAAATGATGGCCAGTAATCAGATATTGGGAGCTTACACCGGCATAGGGATGAGGAGGTACTTTAACCACATATGAAATTTTTGAGTGGGTAGACTAAAATTAGTTGAATGATTTTTTTTACTAAATTGTTCGTGAAATGTAAGCTGTTTTATTTTTATTTGTTTTCCTTGGAGTATTTGCTGCATCACTAGCAGACTCAGACAGGCCCATCGGCCCAAAGACTGATGTGCCCTCGTCCAGAGGATGCGTCATGACCCTAAGCTGATCTAATACCTTTTTCTTCCTTTACACACATATTCTGAATCATGTACTAAATATTGAGGATTCCTTTGTGGATCACTGTCAATTAATAGACAGATAGCACAAAAGAGAAATTTTTATGATTATAAAGAAATGGAAGATATACCTAAAGAATATGCAGGAATGATAAAAAAATTTTGTGTAATTTTTTTTTTTTTTTTTTTTTTTTTTTTTTTTTTTTGTTTATTGGCAAGCAAGATCTTGATTTTTAAAGAAAGGTAAAAGGTTTTACAATCTTGTTGACCCATCTCTCAATTGTTTAAATAAATATTTCTGTTGCTAATTATGATAACAATTTTATGAATATAAGAAGAAAGTGACTGAGAAGAGTAAATTTACTTAAGTTTAGCCTACTAAAGTGAGTATTTTTGTTGTACTTTTTCTGTAGAAACCTTGTATAGTACAATATCAATTCAGCATTTTAAGTACATAAGCTAAAATCTTTAACAATGATTTAATGCACAAATATGTACAAACATGACACAAAAAATCCCATATGATCGTTTCAAGGATACCCGGATCAGATCCCCTTCCTCAGTGCAAGGGGGGAGGGGGGGGAAGGATTAAAGTGGGTTCAGAGAACTTCTCGGTTATAACCCCAAGTACTGGCCAATAGACTGACTCAATCCATTAGCCAGTACTTAGGGCTATAACCGAGGGGTTCTTCAAACCCATTTTAATCTTTTTTTTTTTTTTTTTTTTTTTCTTGCACTGAGGAAGGGGATCCGGGAATCCTCGAAACGATAGTATGTGATTTTTTGTGTCATGTTTGTACGTATTTGTGTGTTAAATCGTTGTTAAAGATTTTAGCTTATGTATTAAAATTCACACAAAGTGTTTGATTTATGCAGCATTTTAAGTCTTTATAAAGACACTTTGTTTAAGTAGGCAAAATACCTCTTCCTTTCCGTACTCTAATTACCCCAAATATTTCAAGTGACTTTTAATTACCCCTATAATATTATGTACTTTTGTGAAAACTAAAACAAGCGTGAGCTTTAGTTTTTTAAATTTCCATTTCCATGTGAGAAAAATATTTTTGTTCTATATATAAATGCTTTTTGCATTCATACGGAATTTTATGTGTGTTTGGTAAGAAAGACATCTACATAGATCACATTTAAAAGTGCTTTTCTGCTTTAAACAAAAAAACAGTAGTAAATAAACAGACCTTACTTGTCTAACGTTAACAGAAATTGCATCCATGTTTATGACGAACTTGTAATTAGTTCATATTACATTAAAAAACATTTTTTGTAAAGATGTTGGAACTCTTAGCATACATATTCTTGCATTTTAACCCATGACCTCCACACTATATTGTGAATTCCCACCCACCAAAATTTCAAATGTCAGCGTTTTTTGAAAACATTCTTTCATTAATTTGCATATTTCATTAACAAAATGAAATTTTTGATAAAAATAAATATATCACAGTTTGATTTCTCTTTAAATTTTGTATAGGAATCGTGTTATTACTTTCTTCTATCTTTACTAGAAGAAAGTATTGGATTCATGAAAATTTTCGAATTCCGGTTTTCAGTGGATTTACATGTTTTAGGGGTCAGAGAACCCGAAAAACATGTTTTTACAAAATGTCTGTCTGCCTGTCTGTGACACAAATTTTGTGGGCGCTCTACCTCAAGAACTAATGAACGGAATTTAATAAAACTTTAGATTCAGTTAGCCCCTGATATAAACTGTTGCTGATTACTTTTTGGTGTAAATCGCCCAACAGGTGGCTCTGCTATGATGTATTTTTCACGATTTTCGAAATCTCAAGAACTAATGCACGGATTTTTATAAAACTTCAGATTCTGTTAGTCCTTGATATAATTTGATGCTGATTACTTTTTAGTGTAAATTGCCCAACAGGCAGTGCTGCTATGTGGCATTATTCATGATTATCACAATAGCTCTGTCTCAAGAACGAATGCATGAATTTTCACCAAACTTCAGATTCTGTTAGTCCCTGACATAAATTAGTGCTGTTTAGTTTTTAGTGTAAATTGCCCAACGGGTGGCGCTACTAGGCTGCATTTATCATGATTTTCACAATAACTGAGATTATATTTTCAATATAATCTCAAGGACTAGTGCATGAATTTTCATCAAACTTCAGATTCAGTTAGTCCCTGGTGGAAATTGGTCCTGATTAGTTTTTGGAGGAAATCGACCAACAGTTGGCGCTGCTATGTAGATATTTTTACGGTTTCTACCTTCAATAGTTCTACCTCAGAAACTAATGCACAGATTTTCATCAAATTTCAGATAAAGCTACAACTTGACATAAGTTGTTGCTGATTAGATTTTGGTGTAAATCACCTAACGGGTATCACTGATATGCTTTATTTTTCAGGAAATATTAACATGTATGAGATAGAAGAAAGTTTTGAGATTGCCAAATCCGACTAGTATTTTAGGGGCTGTGCATATATAATGTTATCATTTTACGGGGGAGGGGGAGTCTGGCAAATGTTATCGTTAGATATCTCTAGGGGGAGGGGGGGGGGTTCGTCTTTTGATATCGTTATCATTTTTAATCCAACCAAAATTTTCTCTTTTTATTTATAACTTAGCCTTTACATCAAAATAGAATGTTATCTTTTTTTAGTCTGCTATCTATTTTTATGAAAGTACAAAGTTATTATTAAAATCATTAAATGATTATAAAATTATTTAATTCCAAATTTCCTATTTCTTCTGTCATATGTGTATGCATATATAATTCGCTGTTCGAGAAACCATATGCGAAATATGTTTCAAATGATACCTGTGTTTACTAATAAATAAAAGAGAAATAATGTTGTCCTCCTGTTTTGGTGATAAGAAGCTGTCTCCCTCCCCCCCCCCCCTCCCGTGCAGGGTCAAGTGCAAGAAAACATTATTACTGTTGAATGTATTATGTAACAAAAAGTTATTATAAAATACTTTTAAATAGTAACTATTTCTTTTAAGTGTTATTTGATAAAAAGTTTTTTTATATATAAAATGATATTTTATTGGGTTCTCTTCATATGAATCAATGAAGTATGATAAAAATAAATATAACCATATTTGTATATCACTCCAAGCAAAAGAAAAAAATTGTAAAAATGAAAAGAATTTTTAGACATTGATAACGATATCTTTACTGGGGGGGGGGGGGGTCGAGGGATGATAACGTATGATATCGTAAGGGGGGAGGGGTTCAGAATTGCCAAAAAAGTGATAACGTTATATATGCACAGCTCCTTATCACTATACTGCCCACAAAGTTATATGCAGTTGAAAATATGGAACCCTAAAACACGAGTGTGAAAGTATCGGGTGCTGAACCGAAGTGTGGAGTTTATGGGTTAATAGTCATAAAAGTAGAATTTATTTACATGATAACTCTAGAAATATTTGTTAATATGTACAAATAAACAATAAAATATTTTTTAAGTTAAAGAAACCAAGTTCTGATGATAAGGAGAGTAAAGATGGAAAGTGGTAATTTGCCTCTGTAAGACAGATGACTTTCTTATTTCAATGCAAATATAATCTAACGAGTAATTTTAGAATCAACTGTAATTCTAATATTTTAGCTAGGAAGTCAACAAATCAGTTGAAGTTTCTAATTAAGGATCAGTTATTCATATATTTATATTATAAAGCAAAAACATGTCCACTGACATCATATTGACAGTAACAACACCTGATAAATAAATTTCGCTTTTATTGCAAATTTTTTAACTTCTAAACATTACACAATTTAAATTTCCCTCCGTTAAATAATAATAAATAAAATTGTTCTTTCAAATGCAATTTGTTTGAAAACTATATCTCAATTTACTGAGTTTTCTGGTTAAAAAAATCAAGCATGATTTTTTTTAATTCACCTGATTAAATTAACCCCATTGCAGAACAATGTTTGCATTTGAAGTAACGTAAATAGTTCAGCATTTGTTTCTGGCTAACATTCCATTAAAAAATTTTAATTTTTCACTAAAGTATAAATGAAACACAATGTAAATAGTTAAGCATTTGTTTTTGGCTTATATTTTTAATTCTTCACTAAAGTATAAATAAAACACAAGTTTAAAAGGTGCATTATCAAACTATTTGCTTAAACACTGAAATAATCAGAATAAAAAATTTGCTATAAATAGTAAAATCTAGATTTCCTTGACTGTTATCTGCTTGAGTGCAGCTAATACGAAAGTAATGTTGTTTTTAGTAAATTTAAAAGCTTGATTGATATTTTTCATCTAAATATTTTTTTGGTTGAATGGTTGGGCAATCTAAAATGTATATATTAAATATTAAAAAAACCTATCAGTCTTTAATTAAAATTTTTTTTCCCCTTTTTTTCCCCTCTGTAACCTGGCAGGGGCGCGCCGACCCAGTGTGCAAAGTGTGCAGCGCACACAGGCGCCGAAGTAGTAAAGGTGCCAAAGATGTAAGCTGAGCAGCAAATATATATATTTTTTTTTAAATGATTAATTTAATTATTTCTAAAATGTATCACATTTTCTTGATATCTGAATTATGTTTTGTAGATTTGAGACAAACTTACTTATAAATGTTCAATTCTTTTTTCAAAAAATTATTTCATTTCATTCTACTTCTGAGTATTCAAATTTAGACGCAGACTTGTCCAACCTTTATAAACAGTGGCGCACCTCATGTAGCAAACAATGAAAAGTGCCAGAATTCACATGGATGAATATACAAGGTGTCCCAAAAAGGACTGACTGATTTTAAAATTCAATAACTTCCAAACGGTGACAGATATTAAAAAAATTCTTGCAAGAGGGTTATGCATAAAGTCAAAAGTTTTATTACAGTGATTTTCGATTTTAGTTCGAATTACAAACAATAGATGGCGCTATAAGCAATAGTCGCTAAATACAGGCTCGATTTTTGGTCCTTTCTGTTGTTCCATGCAGAAAAAGGAGATGGAAATGTATTATCCGGGCCACGAAGTACCAAAAATCGAGCCTGAATTTAGCCCCTATTGATCGCAGCGC
Organism: Maratus speciosus; assembly: GCA_963932465.1. Lineage (NCBI taxonomy): Eukaryota > Metazoa > Arthropoda > Arachnida > Araneae > Salticidae > Maratus > Maratus speciosus. Next base: position 424,033,493 of record OZ010789.1, on the reverse strand, counting down.
CATCTATTGTTTGTAATTCGAACTAAAATCGAAAATCACTGTAAAAAAACTTTTGACTTTATGCATAACCCTCCTGCAAGAATTTTTTTAATATCTGTCCCCGTTTGGAAGTTATTGAATTTTAAAATCAGTCAGTCCTTTTTGGGACACCCGGTATATGCAACACTATTATCTCACTGCAGCAGTGTTAGAGCATGGTACAGTTTTATTACCAGAAAAGCTAAATTGCACCTGTTTTTTATTTTTAAATAGCAATCATCGTCTTACTTCAGAATTTGTGTCATAAATAAAATGAAAATTACTATTCGGAAATACTGGTAAAAATTTTCCCTGCTTTAATTAGTTCATGAATATATAGGAAGACCTTATGCATCACAAGTGTCTTATATGATGCATATACATATCATGGTGATACCCAAGGTACCTGCGACTCAGAAACTCTATGTAAAAATAATTTGCAGAAATAATATAAATCATAGTAAATTTAAAATTAGATTTTTCAGAGGGGCAACATATCTCGTTTTGTAGGTGAAGGGGCCACAAACCTTAATCACTAAATAACAGGGCCGAAACTAAGGGGGGGGGGCAGAGGGGGCATGTTCCCCGGGCGCCAGAACGAAGGGGCGCCAAATGAAGGATTATACCTTTGGAATGGATCATTTTCTTCTGATGGACTGATGGCTTCTATTATTATGAAACAGCCATTATAAATGAAGTGTTAGGTGAAGATGAAAGAGCAGCCGTAAAAAGTTAGAACTCTGATTTTCTGGTCAGAATGGGAAGAAAAAAAATGCCCATAATTTTTTTTTTTTTAATTATGGACATTTTTTTTCTTCCCATTCTGACCAGAAAATCAGAGTTCTAACTTTTTACGGCTGCTCTTTCATCTTCACCTAACACTTCATTTATAATGGCTGTTTCATAATAATAGAAGCCATCAGACCATCAGAAGAAAATAACTCGGTGAAAGTGGAAACTCGGTTAAGTGGGATTCGGATAATCGGAACTCTACCGTATAAGCAAACACTGTAAATAGCCGGTAATACATGCGAATTCTTTTATGTGAACGAACTATAATTGCAACAAACGTCACATTCAATTTACGTAGTTCAGTATTACACATTTTAAATTAAGTCGGCCATTAGAAAATTAGTAAAATTCTCTTTGTAAATATACTTTGAGGAAGAAGGGGGGGGGGCGCCAAAATTTGCCCCGGGCGCAAAAAAGGCTAGTTTTTGCCCTGACAAATAATACCATTAAATAATTAACACTAAATAACGGTTACTAGTAACAATTAAAAGAACCCCATTCAAATATATTGATTTTAAAGAAATCATTCTTTAACCCTTAAATACATAGCGTAACTTAGAAGTTATATGGTTTTTTTTTGTTTTTTTTTTTTCCATTTGGAGCTTTCTGTTGGTATTTTGGTGAACTATTCTGAATTACTTACGTCTGATAACATGCATTTAAGGTCGTGAAGTCTGTTTTCATTCTAATTTGGTATCACGGTGAGGTTATGACATCTTTTGTTGATACTGCCTGCAATGTGCTCGACTGGCGGTTTTTTTTTTTGTTTTTTTTGTTTTTTTTTTTTTTGTTTTTTTTTTTTTTTTTGTTTTTTTTTTTTTTTTTTTTTAATCTTTATAAGGTAGTCATTATTAATTCTGAAAACTATTAAAAGCATTATAAAAATTATTATATATTATATTTGAATATTTGCTATTGTGCAGTGTTAACACTTTAAAGTAAGTATATAATTAAAAATGATAATTTTTCGAGCCATTTTTGTTATGTAACTGAGGCGTTATGTAACTGAGAACATTATGACATCATGTCCAACAGAAACATAAATTTCTTTTTTTACTATTTTTCTAACGGATAATTAACAAAAATAGACTCAAATGTATTTTTTTTTTTTTTTTCGAACAAAATAAAAAATTATGCATAAAAAGGTTAAAATGGATTTTTAATTTTAAAAATAGCGCTGGTCAGAGGAAACATTCGAATGGGTGCCAAGAAAACCTTCAAAAAGAGCCACCGAGGTTTGCGGGAAACGCATTGGGCAGTCCTGGTTCTAAATAGAGAAACACTGTAAAACCAGAACTTGTTTTAGAGTGCTGTTCAATGAAAAGATTTTAGATTGAAGAGACTGGCGTCAGCTATGCGACAAATTTTTATTTTAACATGAAGCATCAGACCACGGCCGCAGTGTTGCCAGATGGGCTACTTTTTTAAAATTCAGATTCTTGATTGGCACCACTTTTTTGAAATGGTAAAATGCGCCATATTTAATGACATATTAATTAAGGCGAAAACAAAGGTAATTTTACCGTTTCAAAAAAGTGGTGGCAATCAAGAAATCTGAATTTAAAAAAAAAAGTAGCCCACTGGCAACACTGCACGGCCGTATATGAAGGTTTTGGAATACCGTGCCGTAGGTTTAACACTATAATTTTAGCGCTCATTAAGCCTACATTACGGGGGGGGGGGGGGGGTTCAGCGCTTCTACAAACGACCACCTCTGTTGAAACTATTTTGTATTGGGCAAAAATTGTGTTTATTCGGATCATAGACTTCCGACCAGAACAAATACTTTTTATCTATATTAGCTTGTACTCTGGACCTATCATCATGGCGGAAAAGGGGGAGGGGGTGGTAAAAATAAGCTAAATTGAGCCGTAAATGTCCAAAAATTCTTATTTTTGCAAAGAGTAGGGGCATTTCACTGCACTACCTGTGTACGCTCGTGTCTAATCACATATTTGATGAATAATGGTGATGAATGTAAGATTTGTCCATTTCAATTAAGAACATGAAATTAAAATTTGTTCATTTCAATTCAGAACATAAAATTCAAAGTATTACAATATGAGCGCTTATTAGCATTACATCTTAGACACTACAGAGAGTCGAATGACAAAAAAAAATCAATCCAGACATAAATAAGTTAGGAGCTACAATGATGGCTATAATATGAACGGAAAAATATAGATTTATGAAAAAATAAGATTTAAATTAAGAACAAAAATCGTCTTAAAACACCATCAAAAATTTTAAATGCGCTAGGCCTTTCGAAAGATCTGAGTCTTTCTTCGTCAGGCGCAAAGAAGACGTCCTTCTACTATGAAAGCAGCAGCACGACTGAGTTTGTCAGTCGCGCTGCTGCTTTCATAGTAGAAGGGCGTCTTCTTTGCGCCTGACGAAGGAAGACTCAGATCTTTCGAAAGGCCTAGCGCATTTAAATTTTTTTATGGTGTTTTAAGAAGATTTTTTGTTCTTATTCATTCACACCAGTTTTAACTTATTTTCTAAGATTTAAATTCCCGTGAACTCTATGCTCTACCGACTGACCCACCCGGCATTGCCCGGAACAATGAAAATAACTTTAAATATGTCAAAAATCAAATATTGAATGATTTTATATTTCTCCAAACGAACCTAGAGATTAGATAGGATAATGTCTTCAGCCACATGCACCGGACGTGCAACGCACTGTCCGGTTTGTTTTGTTTTTAAAATTTTATACGAAAATATTTCCAAACGAACCTAATATTGTCAGCAGCACTGACTTCGGCAGGGTACAACATCGATTTTGTATGATTTTTAAGTGAAAATACATCCAAACAAAGCTCGAGTTGAGGAACCCACCGCCTTCGGTATAACGTACACCTGGGAAGCTATCTACGCTCCGGTCTGATTTTTCAAGCGAACCTCGAATTTGTATTTAATTTCTAGCATTTAGATATATAAAACTTTCAATTCTGACAAAAAGTTCTTGATAAAACATAAATAATATATAATGCGCACCATCCCCTCACTTTTTTAAAATGCAAAATGATATCCAAAGCGCATATCTGTTAATCGGGAAACGATATCTTAAAAAAACTGGCACCGAGAGAAAAAAAATCCCTGCCGGCCCGGCCTACAGGCAGAGGTAGATTTCGAAGTTAAGTATACTAATTTCACCACCAAAAACTAAATCATTATTAGATATAAATCCACTTTAACAGTTTTATCTGTCTGCTTTTGACGAGTTTTTATTTCCTTTTTATAAAATAGCTGGTTTTATCAGAATCATGTTAAGGCGATATTAAAAAAGTCCTTCCGGCCAGTGCCGGGAGGAAGAGGTAGCTTTCATAATCCTTATTTAAAAAAAGCCAACTTATATCATGCAAACACACGAAGCTCAATTTAGTGGAAACCGAATATAGGAGATTCAATACTAATTTTTATCAATATAATGAATGAGAATTTCGCGAAATTAGTCAGCTTTATCCAAGCTGCTTTTCTTTAAAGTAACTTATATTTGGCTGCCAAATTCGGCAATTTCTTAAAGTGCCTGTCATTTTAAGACAACATGGTGGATGAGGCTAAGCAGTGAACTTGGTCGAGACCTTAGTAATTGCTGTGCACATGCTCACTCACATCGGAATCGGTTAATATATAGGAGTGCTGTCGCATGCAAAAAATCAGATTTTTCAAAATGTCACCCACAATAGAAATTGAAACTGCTATATCTGAGCCATTTTTTAAGGTAAAGACAAACAAAAAATGCTCCTGAATCCTTATATCAAGATCAAATACTTAAGAAAGAAACCTTTTTCAATTTCTAATTTTTTTGCTCCTCACTTTAAATATATATATTTTTTTAATTTAATGGCCGCCATTTTGAAACAAGATGGCTGATGAATCTGGCCAGCGAACTTGGTCGAGGTGTTGATGTATACTATCCACATGCCTTCTTACATCCAAATAGGCGAATACGTGTGTTATCGCGTGACAAATACAAGATCGTTTCAAAATGTTAGCCATGCTAGAAATTCAAAGTGCTATAAATCAACCATTTTTTAAGATATCAACAAAAGAACAAATTTTCAGAAACAAAAACTGCTCCGGAATCTTTGTATCAAGGCCAAACACATAAAAAAATCTTTTTCATTTTCCAATTTTTTAATACCTCATTTTGAATTTTAAATTTAATTTTTTTTAAATGGCAACCCTTTTGAAACAAGATGGCGAATCAAGCTGGCCAACAAACTCGGTCGAGACATTGGTATGTACTATGTACAGACCAAGTTACATCCAAATAGGTTCATAAATACGCCTGTTATCGCGTGACAAAAATCAGGTCGTTTTAAAATGTCAGCCACAAGAGAAATTCAAAATGCTATTACTCAGCCATTTTTTTTTAGATATAGACGAAAGAAAAACTGTTCCGGAATCTTTGTATTAAGGTCAAACACATACAAAAAAATCTTTTTCATTTTCCAATTTTTTGGTATCTCATTTAAATTTTTTTATTTTTTTTAAATAGCCGCCATTTTGAAACAAGATGGCGGATGAAGCTGGCCAACGAACTCGGTCGAGATATTTGTATGTACTATGTACACACCAAGGTACATCCAAGTCGGTTCATAAATACGCCTGTTATTACGTGAGAAAAATCAGGACGTTTCAAAATGTCAGCCACGCTAGAAATTCAAAATGCTATAACTCAGCCATTTTTTAAGATATAGACGAAACAAAAACTGCTCCGAAATCTTTGTATATAGATCAAATACATAAGAAAAGAATATTTTTCCATTTTCAATTTTTTGGTACCACATTTCAAATTTTAAATTAAAAAAAAATTTTAAATGGCCGCCATTTTGAAACAAAATGGCGGATGAAGCTGGCCAACGAACTCGGTCGAGAGATTGGTATGTACTATGTACACACCGAATTACATCCAAATCGGTATATAAATACGCCTTTTATCGCGTGACAATATTCAGGACGTTTCAAAATGTCAGCCACGCTAGAAATTCAAAATGCTATAACTCAGCCATTTTTTAAGATATAGATGAAACAAAAACTGCTCCGGAATCTTTGTATAAAGGTCAAATACATAAGAAAAAAATATTTTCCCATTTTTAATTTTTTGGTGCCACATTTCAAGTTTTAAATTTTTTTAAAAATTTTAAATGGCCGCCATTTTGAAACAAAACGGCGGATGAAGCTGGCCAACGAACTCGGTCGAGACATTGGTATGTACTACGTACACACCGAATTACATCGAAATCGGTTCATAATTACGGGAGTTACAGTGTGACATAGGTCAGATATATACATACATATATATATATTACCATTAATTAAACATAACCTACCACCGTCAATTATTATGAATTAAAGCTGTAAGTATTAACAAAAAAAAAATATTAAAAGAATTATTATGGAAGAAAAAAGAAAAAAGTGGACACCGACAAAAATTGAAAAGCTTATACATTGAATTACGTTATCAAGGGCACAGAATTCAATGATATAAGCAAAATGGTTGTTTTCTGTGGGAAAAATAAGCTAAAGCTAAAATTAATTTTCCCCTGTGCCCGAACAACCACTAAAATCAAGTGAATTGATTAAAAATGAAAGCAGAATAGAAACAAATAATATGAAATGGAAGAATCAATAAAACGTATTTAAATATTTATAGGATATAAAATATAAATAATAAACACCATACCGATTAATATTTCAGTATTTTACAAAAATCCATGTTCACATGTCTACCAGTATATCAAAAAGATAAAGGTGAATTAAACAGTTAAGAAATCATAGTAAATGATACCAAAGGATGCAGTTAATACATTTTGAAATAAAATTTGAAATACCTTGTAAAACAAATTTAATCTAATATAACATAAATAGATATTAATTACATTATTTAAAATGCACTATTAAATTAATAGATAACAGTTTAACAATATCGTCAAAATTTAGCAAAAATACACCCTGGTGTATAAATTATAACTGAAATGGAGCTAGAAAAATTAAAAATTAGAGCAATCTGAAAGAGACAATTTTGGTGCTGCCATCTATTAATAATTATATTAAACATCTATCGCAAGATAAAAATTTGCAAGCTTTTGAATGTAAATAACTGTTTAAACAGCAAAACCAAACAAATCCTTATATATAGAGAATTATAAACCTAATATAAATCACACAATGTATTTAAAACTATTGTTAATAAAATTTAAAAGCATACAATATATTCTATTAGCTAACTTATTTAAACTAAACTAAGAGTTTAAATAATGCTAGAACATTGATAATATATAGCATATAGCTATATGCTATAAAACAAAATAAATTCAGTAATAATTAATATAAATAATTATTAAAAATAATTTAAAAATTATTTTTTAATGAATTATATATAAGATATTTATAAAATGAACAGGAAATAAAAAAACATGTGGAAGTATATAGAAGGTTAAATAATACTTAAAATCCCATTACTTAAAACGCACAAATATAGAATGTGGATTATTTTCAGACATCCATAAAAATCCATAAAGTATGAATGTGGGACATTCAAAAACATTAAACTAAGAGTGGCATACTATTAGTAATTAATATGATATTGTCCTTAGTAAATTAAAATTTAATAACAAATAATTGTAAATTAGATTAATGAATAATTAAGCTAATTATAATATTAATGAAAATCTCCAACTTACATATAAAATATCAAATCAACATCCACATAAAATACATAACAAAAAAATAGTAATAATACAAGAGCCCCGCTTTTTTTTTTTAAATAAATAATTAACCATTGCGTATTATCCAGACAACACCACCCTCCTCCGTACTCTAACATCTACCCACCCAACCAACCTATATTTTTTTATATTATTTTACAATTTTTAATTTTTTATAGATATTTTTTTATTTTATAATTTTTTTGTAATTTTGTTTACGCATGTGTTAATTTGTGTTTATAGATCATGTAAGAAAAGTACTAATTGTATATTAATGAATATATGAATTTTTTTGGAAAACCATGATTTAATGCATCATAAATTAGTTTTTTAATATTATTGTTAATTAGAGGAGAAGAACATAAACATTTTATTCTATATAAATGATTAAGTATTATATTACGAAATACAGAATGATGTAGACAAGATTTAAAATTTGTAAATGTATTAACTGTGAATTTAAATTCTTTACGTTTGTCATATAAATCTGTGATTGTTTTATTGTCTTTTATTGTAATTTTAAGATCTAAGAAGTTAATTGTATTGTTAGATAAAAGGTTTTCCGTTAATTCCAAATTAGTGGGATAATCAACTGGAAATCGAGTAATTGCAGATTGATCAGTTTCAATTAAAATGATGTCATCAATATAACGATATAAATGTAGATTATTATTAGTAAAATTGCGTTCATAATGAGATAAGTATAAGTCTGAGAGTAAACTGGAAGTACAACCGCCTATATATATATATATATATATATATATCAATTTTGAACGGAGGGTGGTTTCGGGGTCTGGGGGTCATGATCGATGAAAATATACCAAAATTTTTTGAAATCGCTTTCCTCCGAGCGGCTGCAATAGGTAGCTTTTTTGTAAAGAAAGCTACCTAAAAATATTTTTCCATACTCAACAACTCGAAATTTTCTGGCACATTTTCAGATTCATTTTTAATAAAATAAAATAAAAAAAATTATGAAACATGCTGACGTAATTTTTGAAAAGATTTATAAGCGACCTGTGTTTTTATTTTTCATTCAACTAGGGAGCTCGGCCCCCTACGAGCTTAACTCGCTAACCCCCGTCCAGACACCGCAGACTCTAAATGCACGCTTGATCGGCTTTAAAAGGATTTCGAAAAATTGAATAATAATTTAAAAAACAGTGGCGATCTCCCTATAAACGAATTTCTATTCATTTCTCTTTGATTGGGGGGATTTTAACGCCAAATCCGCTGCGGTACTACTTGATTATCCCGTCGATCAATTTCGCCAAATTATATAAATCGCCAAACCACTCACCAAATTATACAATTGACATAATTTTTATTTTAAATAACGAAAGAACAAATAAATTAGTACAACATTAATAAAAATACAAATAAAACGTCGAAATAAAAATAACTTGATGACGTAGACACGTGTAACAACATTTCAAAACAAGCTAATATAAAAGGAATTAAGTAAACAGAGTCTTTGTCTCCTGGTATTTTTTAACAAAGCGAAAAGAAAGTTATTTTAAATGAGACATTTTAAATTAATCGTTTTTAATCTGACGTAATTTTTACCAAGCTATTCTTTCTCTTTTAAATATTCACGTGAAAATACTTTTGTTAGAAATGAAATATTATTTGCGCTTTCCTAACAAAAATAGTTGAAAAGATCCTCTCAAAATATCAAATAAATGTCTAGCGCAATTTCTAAATTTAAACTGTTTTGCAATATTATTTTGTGTTCATTTTATGTAATAACTATAATGTGACGTAAATATGACGTAATTTCTCCTATTTAAGACTTCTAACGCATGTTAATGAATTTATTATTTTACAATATCCTTTCTCTTTTAAAATTCACGTGTATACTTTTTATGACGTAATTTTTAATAAGTTCCTGCTTCTTTACATAATTATTTAATTTTAATTTGAAAGTTTTTTTCCTGTTTATAATAGTCACGTGTAAATAAACTTTTAATTTGAAGCAAACATTATTGCTTGCGCTTTTTATACAGTTGGCAACAGTTTAAATTAGTACAATTTTCTGAAATCTGTAAAAAATATCTCTAGAAATGCTGAAAATTTGAATTTAAAATAGAAATAAAACCTGAAAAAATGAGTCAAAATAAAAAAAATTAATGCAATCTGCACTCCGGCAAATTCTAACGCATAAAATGATCTAAAAATGATTACACTGCCATGCATAGTTTTTGCTGCTATAAAACTTTTTTAGTGGAACGATTTTGTCCAACTTTAGCATTAAATATCTCTTAAAATAATTCTTCGATTTGAAAACTGTCTGCATCAGCGTGTTTATCAAACATTTCTGTATAAAACCACTGATTTTCATATTTTTGTATCCATTATTTTTCTCAATATTAACGAAGAAAGACCTCCGGTCACAAAAAAATCAAAACCGGCGGCGGCGGTGACAGCGGTAGTTACTTTTTTTTAGAATAGAGAGATTATTTAATTCTAATTCCAAATGATTTTTTCTGTTTATAATAGTCACGTGTAAATAAATTTTTAATTTGAAGCAAACATTATTGTTTCCGTTGTTTATACAGTTGGCAACAGGTTAAATTAGTACAATTTTCTAAAATAAGTAAAAAATATCTCTCGAAATGCTGAAAATTTGAATTTAAAATAGAAATGAAACCTCGAAAAATGAGTCAAATTAAAAAAATAAATAACTGCACACCGGGAAATTATAACGTATAAAATGATCTAAAAATTATTAAATTCCGATGTATAGTTTTTGCTCCTATAAAACTTTTTTAGTGGAACGATTTTGTCCAACTTTAGCATTAAATATCTCTTTAAATATTTCTTCGATTTGAAAACTGTCTGCATCAGCGTGTTTATCAAACATTTCTGTATAATACTACCTATTTTCATATTTTTGTATGCATTATTTTTCTTAATATTAACGAAGAAAGACCTCCGGTCACAAAAAATTCAAAACCGGCGGCGGCGGCGGCGGTGACAGCGGTAGTTACTTTTTTTTAGAATAGAGAAATTAATTAAAACTTGATTAATAAACAATTATTTTCTCAGTAGGGCAATATTTTTTGTTTATAACACAATCGCATCGGGAAATTCTGTTCAAAATGCCCAATTTGACATCATTTTTTGAAATATATTCTGCCTCTATCAAAAAATCGATCATTACTGTACATTATATAGTTTCTGAATGAGAGAATCTAGGAATTGGATGCGTTTGAGAGCAAAAATGAATTTAAAAATGAGTAAGAAAATAGACAGTTTGGATTTGAATGCACCCTTAATAAGATGATTTTTTTCTTCAACCGCTATTTATTTTTAATTTGTTTTTGCTGTAAGAATTGGCCCTATCAGAAACTTGTCTATATAAATGTTGAAGACAATATTAAGAAGATATATGATAAATTCATGGAGATTTTATATCTTGTGAATTGACGGAGTTGTAGATTTTTTATCAAACATCTGTGATGCATGAATTTTTGGCACTATTTTTAGAAGTAATAAAAACTTTAAACTGATTTGATATGTACAAAAATTAAGAAGTTAAGGGTTTTTTTATTTCCATCCCCTTTGTCCACTTTTGCCCATTAACGAACTTGACCGAGATTTTATGTCCCTTGATTTTACGTATCAGTTTGGAAGAGATTTGTGCAGAATTGCGGAAGTTATCGTGTCCAGAAGAAAATGATAACACAATTGCTTCGGGAAATTCCGTTCAAAATGCCCAATTTGACATCATTTTTTGAAATATATTCTGCCTTTATCAAAAAATCGATCATTGCGGTATATTATATAGTTTCTGAATAAGCGAATCTACAAATTAAATGCGTTTGAGAGCAAAAATGAATTTAAAAATGAGTCAGAAAATAACCAGTTTGGATTTGAGTGCATCCTTAATGCAATGATTTTTCCAACACAATCCGCTTCGGGAAATTCGGTTCAAAATGCCCACTTTAACAGCATTTTTTTAAATATATTCTGCCTCTAACAAAAAATCGACAATTACGGTACATTATATGGCTTCTGAGTAAGAAAACGTACCAATTGGAAGCCTTTGAGAACAAAAATGAATTGTAAAATGAGTCAGAAAATACGCAGTTTAGATTAGAATACACCCTTACTTAGATGATTATTTTCTTCAACCGCTATGTATTTTTAATTTGTTTTTGCTGTAAAAATTGGTCCTATCCAAAACTTGTCTATGTAGATGTTGTAGACAATATTAAGAAGATATATGATAAATTCATGGGGATTTTATATCTTTTGAATTGACGGAGTTATAGATTTTCTACTTCTTCAAACCCCCTTTTTGTTTTCGTTTTTAAATTTTTTTTGCGGTACGAATTGGCCCTATCAAAAACTTCTGAATATAAAAGTTGTAGATAATATTAACGAGATATATAATAAAATTAATTGGAATTGATATCTGGAGAATTGACGAAGTTATGAATTTTTTTTCTCCCAAAAACCCTATTTTTTGCGCCCCTTGAGCCCACTTTTAACTTTATCAAAAATCTGTGATACATAAAATTTTGGCCCTATTTTTAGAAGTAATAAAAACTTTAAACTGATTTGATATGTACAAAAATTAAGAAGTTAGGGGGGGGGGGGGGTTCGGTTTTCACAAAACCCCTCCCTATTCCCATCTCCTTGGTCCGATTTTGCCCATTAACGAGCTTGACCGAGATTTTATGCCCTTTGATTTTATGTATCAGTTTGGAAGAGGTTGGTGCAGAATTACGAAAGTTATCGTGTCCAGAAGAAAGTGATATATATATATAGATAGATAGATATAAAGTTTTTTACTGAGGATGGTTTTGGGTTCTAGAGGTCATGATCGGTGTAGATCTGCAAAAATTTTTCAGAAATTCCAACATAGGAACGATCCCAATAGGTAGTATTTCATACGAAATCTACCTAAAACATCTCTGGCGAATCCTTGAAATGACTCCAAAACTTTTTTAAAATAGTAAATAATAATATTTTTTCACACCAGAAATACTATTAGAACCGGAAAAGTACTGAGAATGTATTAATAGGTGTTTTTCTTCCTTTTTTTTTTTTTTTTTTTTTTTAACGTTTGAAACTTTAGAAAAACGGAAAACTTGAAAACTGGAGCAAATCGCGGCTAAATTAAAAAGGTTTTTTGAAATAGTAACGAAAGATACTGTTGGAATCCGAAAGGTAAGACGATTTTCCTTCTTTCTTTTTTTTTGTAACTCTACGGAGACTCGACCATCGCAATTTTAAAATGCAGTAAAAATCGAACGCTACGCTTTCGTCAGTGTGAAGGGCCGCTTAACGTCTGGGAAAATGCACAGGCATGATCACTTTGGAGAAAGAAAGCTCGCTATTTTCCGATGATCATTATGGCTTTTAATTAATATTTCGGCTAATTATAAAAAATGAGAAATATGAGTTCAGGTGCATTTGGACCTGCCATCGTCTATTCTTATCCAAATTGTTAGACTTCTATGAGCGGTAGATAGCCATCGCCAACACATGCAGAGTAAAGACAAACGTCTTTCTTTTATTAACCCTTTGCACTCGAGGGCTCCGCTACGGAGACAATACAAATAATTTTGTGATGCCTGTCTAGAAAAGCCAAGATTACATATTGGCAATTGCTTCGAGAGGTATCACACTTTGGACGATTACAAAATGTAATAATTTTATATATATATATATATATATATATATATATATATATATATATATTTTATATCATAACATTTGTATTCATAAAGAATTAAAAAAATAATAAGATATAACTAAAATCGCTTCGAGTTGCTGGTAATACGAATGAAACAAAAACTTCGAGTGCAAAGGGTTAATATAGATACGCATATTAGAGGTCTCAACCAGCTTTCTTTTGTAAGTGTAAATGCAATATATTGTTTTTGCATTGTATTATTTTCTGCGGGATAACGAAATTTTACCATTTTAATGCAGGATTCTGATACAGTCAGATTCCATTTTCACAGGCTTTACTGTGTTTCGAATTTTATTTACGTAGCTGCCAATCTTCCTTATTTTTCAAGTAAATTAAGCATATTTTGAACTCTAAATTTTATGTAATAAATGAAGTAAAATACGAACCCAATAAAAACAAGACACGTGTTATTAAATAAATTTTCTGGTTCCAAAAACATTATTTGACCTGGAAAGAAACTCCAGAAGGATGGCAACTATGCATTTATAGATACTCATAGAATTTTTTTAATGGGGTTTTATTTTCGGAAGTGGTGGTGGGGAGGGGTTATAGGGCGCCAACTGAAGTTCTGCACACAGGCGCTGGATACTGCTGGCGCGCCCCTGTAACCTGGGATGCCCGTGTTGCATTCCCTAATGTTGTCTATGAAGCAGAACATCGAAAAAGTTTCTGATTAATAGATACAACCGTTGATGTATGATGTTACGGCGTAAATGCCCTCAAATTTATTTGTTTATAATTTAACTCTGTTTATCTTTCATATTGCGAAATATAATTATAAAACTGATTTCTTTTGACAGAAAAAAATCTAATCTGTTTATCTAAATTGTTTATAACCCTGAATCAATATTTATGAGTAACATTATGATTTCAAGGTCATGTAATATAGATTTATTTACTTTATAATAATTTTGAATTGATGGTGATTTATTAGTTTTATAATTACTTGGATGTCATTTAAATGAATATTATAGCTATTTAGAAGATTTATAACTGCATATTGTAATTTTTATTTTGATGTTTATTTTATATAATATGTATCATTTTTAAAATGGTTAGTCTTGACTCTGCAACCAAGCAGAGAACATGTAACATGTCCTGACTCTGTAATCAGAGATGCCAATTGTTAAATCATGGCTCTGTTTAATACAGAGTGTATAGTGGAAGTCCTGACTCTGCAACCAAGCAGAGAACACATTTTTTTTTGTATTGGCTCTGTTAAATACGGAGAATTACTATTATGGAACAATTATTAACTTCTAATGATGAATAGAATTTACATACTATTTCAGTTTTATTTAATAAACTATTTAACCTAATTGCTCTCCCATCTCACTTGGATTTTGAAAATTTATTTGTCAGACGAATTTCGGCGCCAACATTATTTTTTGGTGCCGAAACCCGGGAATTAATGAAAATCAAAATCAAACAGTTGTATCTAATTCTCATTGTAATTTTAGAAATTCTAAGCATGCTGTTTTATTGCAAACATGTTGTGTAACTGCTCAAGGTAATTCTAAATCAAAGGTAGTTCGATTATTACTTGATTCTGCAAGCGAAAAAAGCTTCATAACAAAAGCATTAGCTCGTGAATTAAATTTGCCTGTTTTAAGAAAAGAACATTTAACTGTATTCGCTTTTGGCATGGATCAAGGTCGCGAAGAAGAATATGATGTTTTTAAAATTAAATTGCGAAGTAAAATGAATTATCATCGTTTTATAGATGTTGAGGTGCTAGCTACCGATTTGATAAGTGCAACAACATTGAAGGTTCCCAATTCTGACCCTCTAGTTATAAAATACATTGAAAGTAAAAGATGGAGGTTAGCCGACCCTACGCCCGAGGAATCCGAAGTACAAATTTTACTTGGAGCTGATTATTTCTGGAATGTTCAGAGAGGTGTCGTTGAAGAAATTAATGACCATTTATATGTAGCTAATACACTTTTTGGGTACACAATAGTGGGAAAAATAAACTCTAAAGGTAACGAAACAGTTAATGCTCATCTTGTATCTGTTAATGAAATAGAAAATTTTGATTTGCAAAAGTTTTGGAAACTAGAGTCTTTGGGTATTTGTGATAGTAAAAATGAATTATTTTCACAAAAGGATTTAGATGCTCTTGATTTATTTAATGATAATTTAAATTTTGTAAATGGAAGATATGAAACTAAACTTTTGTGGAAAGTAAATAAAAATGAATTGGAATCCAATTTTGATGTAGCTAAACATAGACTTTGGGGATTAAAATCAAAATTGTGCAAAAATGAATGGTTACTTAAGGAATATGAGAAAATATTAAATGAACAATGTGGTTTGGGTATAATTGAAGAATGTGAGTTTAATAAAGATGAAATAAACACGTATTACATGCCTCACAGACCAGTAATAAGGGAAGATAAATCGACAACTAAAGTAAGAATTGTTTTTGATGCGTCATCCAAAGATAAGGGGGCAAAATCGTTAAACGAGTGCTTATTTCCTGGGCCCAATCTAAATCCTAACATATTGGACATTATTTTAAAATTCCGTCTCCACAAAATTGCTTTCTTGGCCGATATAGAAAAGGCATTCTTGCAAATCCAGATACAACAAGAAGATAGAAATTTTTTGAGGTTCCTGTGGTTTGACAATATCACTAGTAACAATCCCATTTTGAAGGTTTTTCGCATGACCCGTGTAACTTTTGGTGTAACAACTTCACCCTTTTTCCTTTCTGCAACCATCAAACATCACATTGAGGGGTATAAAGATTTGTTTGGAAAAATAGTTAATATGCTGGATACTTCCTTATACGTTGATGACCTGTTTCATGGAGCTGATTCAGTAAATGAAGCTTTTGTTTTATCAAACGGTGCAGAGAAGATATTGAGTGAGGCCAATATGAAACTCAGAAAATTTAAAACCAATTCTTCCGATTTAAAATTTTTATGGAAGGAACATGGAATAAACTTTGAGGAAGACACTCTTGAACAAAATCTTTCGAAGGTATTGGGAATTATATGGATAACAGAAAGTGACACCTTGAAAATAGACATACAACCACTTTTAGTAGAATTTGACCATAAAATTATTACCAAACGTATTGTTTTACAAACTGTGGCAAAAATTTATGATCCTATTGGACTCATTTCCCCTTTCGTGATAAGAATTAAATTTTTAATGCAAGAACTCTGGGAACATGGAATTGACTGGGATTCTACATTACCAGATTCTTTAAGTGGAAAATTCAGAAAATGGCATAATGAAATAAAAGACTTGGTAAATTTTGAAATTCTTAGAAAATATTTTGTAACTATCCCAAAATTAAATCCTGAAACCGCTCAACTTTTCATATTTTCTGATGCTAGTTTAAAGGGGTATGGGTCAGTGGCTTATTTACGTGATTCTTCTTCTTGTGAAACTTCATTTGTAATAGCAAAGTCGAGAGTAGCGCCTCTCAAGAAAATTACATTGCCGCGCATCGAACTTCTTGGAGCACTTGCGGCTGCAAGATTAGCGAATTATTTAAAGGAAATATTTAAAATTGTGAATGAAAATATATTTTGTCTAAGTGACTCCCAAATTACCTTGCACTGGATTAAAGGAAGTGCTAACAACTGGAAGCCCTTTGTGGCAAACCGCGTACGCGAAATTCAGGAACTTGTTGCTCCTGTACAATGGAAATTTTGTAAAGGAAAGGAAAATCCTGCAGATGTTCTCTCTCGTGGTTGCTCTGCATCTGAATTGATTAATAACGAGGTATGGTTACATGGTCCTAGCTGGCTGAAGGAAGAATCGTTACCAGTATTTCCCCCTGAAACTCAACCTAATCTACCTGATGAAGAGGTCTTGCAAGAACAACGTAAAACGCTTGTTTGCTCCATATCCCAAAATGTTCCAGAATTTGAGCTTTTATTTAAATTTTCATCCTGGTCTAAATTAAAACGAATTACGGCTTGGTGCCTCAGATTCATCAAAAATAGTACATGCCCATCTGAACGAGTCTATGGTTTTTTGACTGTTCCAGAACTTGAAAGGGCAACAAATGCTATTGTGAAATTAATTCAAAACCATGAATTCGGAGACGAACTGAAAATTCTAAAATCCAGAAAGATCCTAAATTCTAAAAGCAAACTCCTTCCTTTACATCCATTTCTTGACGAAAATGATATTCTTCGTGTTGGAGGTAGGCTAAAAAATGCAAACTTGTCTGAATATCAAAAACATCAAATCATTCTCCCTAAAAGGCATCATGTTACAGACTTGATAATAAAGTATTTTCATGAGAAACATCTTCATAGCGGGACTCAATTGACAATTTCAGCAATTCGACAAAAATTTTGGATAATTAATGCTAAAGAAGCTGTGAAAAGAGAAATAAGGAAATGTATGAAATGTTTCCGAAATTCATCACACCTTTCATCTCAGTTGATGGGAAATCTGCCATCAGCACGCGTGACACAAGCTCGAGTATTTTCAAGAGTAGGAGTCGACTTAGCCGGCCCCTTTTTGATCAAACCTCGTAAGGGACGTGGTGTGAAACCCTTTAAACATTATGTTTGTCTGTATGTTTGTTTCGTAACAAAAGCCATCCATCTTGAGTTAGTCACTGATCTTACAACTGAAACCTTTCTAGCCTCATTGAAAAGATTTGTGGCTCGACGTGGAAAACCTCTAGAAATATTTTCCGACAGAGGTACAAATTTTGTAGGGGCAGACCGCGAAATAAAGAGAATGATGTCTCTAATTGCTTCTGATGAAAAATTGCACAAGTATCTTACTGACGAAATGATAGTATGGAAATTCAACCCACCTTCCGCCCCTCACTTTGGAGGCCTTTGGGAAGCGGGAATAAAACAAATGAAAAATCATTTGAAGAGAACAATTGGTGATCAGATTTTAACTTATGAAGAATTTTTGACCTTAATTGCACAAATTGAGTCATGCTTAAATTCAAGACCGCTTGTCGCTGAGTCTTCTGATCCAAATGACTTTACGGCTCTGACGCCAGGACATTTTATTATAGGAGCACCCTTGACCTCCTTACCTGAGCCTGATATCTCCTCTACCTATGTAACTCCTTTGGAACGTTGGAAATTGCTACAAAAGATTTTCCAAAGTTTTTGGAAAAGGTGGTCGTCAGACTATCTCTCACAATTGCAGCAACGTACAAAGTGGTTTAGAAGCAACCCGAACTTAAAAATCAATGACTTGGTGTTGATAAAGGAAGAAAACCAGCCCCCATTAAGGTGGAAATTGGGCAGAATAATTGAACTATTTCCTGGGGATGATAATATTGTTCGTGTTGTCAAATTAAAGACTTCTACTGGTGAACTGAAACGCCCTATCACAAAATTGTCTCCTCTACCGATGGACATTTAATATAATAGAATTTTACTTTATTTTAACTAACTTTATTATTATTATTTTTTTCTATGTCTAATTTTTGTAACTTTCTGAACTATTTTGTATATTAATGTCTTTTTCTATTTTTAGTTGTTCCAGAAACTGTTTTTTATAGAAGTAGTAGGATTTAATTGCATTTCATTTTAGTTATACTTAACATTTAAGGTAATATTTTAAATTTGTATTTAATATTTGATTATTTAGTATGTGATAGTGGAAATTTGGTAAGTTATAATTGTTCGATGAACTCCGTTCATGGAGGCGGAGGATGTTACGGCGTAAATGCCCTCAAATTTATTTGTTTATAATTTAACTCTGTTTATCTTTCATATTGCGAAATATAATTATAAAACTGATTTCTTTTGACAGAAAAAAATCTAATCTGTTTATCTAAATTGTTTATAACCCTGAATCAATATTTATGAGTAACATTATGATTTCAAGGTCATGTAATATAGATTTATTTACTTTATAATAATTTTGAATTGATGGTGATTTATTAGTTTTATAATTACTTGGATGTCATTTAAATGAATATTATAGCTATTTAGAAGATTTATAACTGCATATTGTAATTTTTATTTTGATGTTTATTTTATATAATATGTATCATTTTTAAAATGGTTAGTCTTGACTCTGCAACCAAGCAGAGAACATGTAACATGTCCTGACTCTGTAATCAGAGATGCCAATTGTTAAATCATGGCTCTGTTTAATACAGAGTGTATAGTGGAAGTCCTGACTCTGCAACCAAGCAGAGAACACATTTTTTTTTGTATTGGCTCTGTTAAATACGGAGAATTACTATTATGGA
This sequence comes from Maratus speciosus, assembly GCA_963932465.1. Taxonomy (NCBI): domain Eukaryota; kingdom Metazoa; phylum Arthropoda; class Arachnida; order Araneae; family Salticidae; genus Maratus; species Maratus speciosus. Next base: position 424,014,055 of record OZ010789.1, on the reverse strand, counting down.
ACAATTATTAACTTCTAATGATGAATAGAATTTACATACTATTTCAGTTTTATTTAATAAACTATTTAACCTAATTGCTCTCCCATCTCACATGGATTTTGAAAATTTATTTGTCAGACGAATTTCGGCGCCAACATATCAAGTTATGATGTATGTGTTAATGTATTTATATAACTGTTTAACCCTCTCGCTCACGAATTATGAAAAAGAAAAAAATCATTTTGTGTATCATTACATTTAAAATGCCTTTCTAAATTGTGTAGAAAAAGCATAATTTCTTTACCTTGATCTTATTGACTCTTTATTCCTCAATACTTTCAACCGCTGTGAAAGTAAACTTGTTATAAAATGCATTCAACACATTGATTACCAGTAATACAATTTAGGGAAAGTTATAGATAATTTACTTTATCATGTTCCAAAAAAAAAAAAAAAAAAATCGGATCTCTAATATTCTGCAGTGATGTCAAACCCAAACGTAGTGTATTCCCCGTAATCTCCACCGCATGTTTATATTTCATACATTATTTACTAAATTAAAAGCAATCTCGCCTTCAGCAAAATGAGTTTTTTAATCTTTTTAAACGTCCGCAAAAAAAAAAAGAAGAAAAAAATGCAATTTAACAAATTACAATGACCATTTGGAAAATGATTTTTTCAAAGACTTAAAATTTAAGACATAAAAAATAGCACGGAGTGAATCCTACATTACGTACGCCATGAATTAAACATTAATAGTGTTATTACACGTAAAAGTTGCAAGCGACAGCAATCGCCTGCGACTCGTACATATTATCCACCTGAAACTTAAGTATTATCCAAGCATTTCATTGGCTGTTCGGGAAAAGGCTTTTCCATCTTCAGATTTCCAAGAAATCTGACAGCCAATTTTAAATGAAATTTCATTCTTAAACTTCTAAACATCCCACAATATTACTTTTTACACCGTCGTATAGAGAAAAAAAATGTACTTTTAAATGCAATTTGTTTGAAAGCTGTATCTCAATTTGTTTCTGAGTTATTAATTTTTTTTTTGTAGTTTTTATTACTTTTTTTGTCATAGTGGCAATAGATCTCTGTTGAAAGTAAAGGGAAATGCATATTACTGTATAGACCAATCAGAAGACTAATAAAATGCGGATTAAACCAATAAAAACCTTCAGATATGGTTTTCATTTCCCATCCTGACGAGAACAATAACCATTTTTCCAAATGGTTAAAAAATTCCTCCCTGCCAACTAAATATGTAAAGTGTACAGATCTAATATTCCTAATTCTAAATGTGTTATCCAATTTGCTCCAGCACGTACCATTTTTTCCGAGAAACAGTTTTATAATAGTAATAACAAATAATGAAGGACTATTATATTAATTTGCAGTAATAGATAAAATTGAAACCATGAAAGAAGTGTGTTCACTGTCCTAGATATCAAATTAATAAAATATAGCATGGAAATTTAATTTGTTGATACTTGTATAGTGCATTTTTCTTTTTATGCCCCCCCCCCTTTCGTGTCCGAATTTACTATTTGCTATCCACTAATATATTTTCATTCCTTATGCCGCTGTAACTCAGGTAATCATATTTATACATTTATTTGCAGGTAATTAACATATTATTGTCTACATTTTATGGTTTACAAAATTTCCACTTATTGCAAGATATAAAATACCTTAATTTTAAAAGCAAACCCTCGTACCAAAAAATGGTGCATGATACAGGGCTGCCACAGGCGACTATTTTTTAATTCTTTTTCACACCACTTTTTTAAAATAAAAATATTTTACATACGCTTTAACAACATTTGCATGGAAAGTATACTACAAAATGTATTTTTAAAAAAATAGTGATGCAAACAGAATATAAAAATAGTCGCCCGTGGCAGCCCTGGTGATACAGTAATTTCGTTACTATATATTTATTTAGCAGAGTGAAATCTATAAGAATCAACTATTATTTTTACAGAGAGGATTTTGGTGCCGACCAGTGTTATTTATCTATAATAAAATCTAATAAATAAACAGAGTATTTTTTTTTTAATTTATCAGGAGTGGGGGATTTTCAGAAAGTCCTACTCGCCAAGGATATATTTGCATCGAGTAGAAACGCAACACACAGCGCTGTTCCTGTGGGCTCTGGAGCTCAGTGTTTATGAGCTCCTGTGAATTCCGACCAGTATTTAAATATTCACTAAAATCAAAGAGGTACTGGAGCTGAACTTCGGTGAGTTCCGACGCAAATTAAGTACTGGTTCCAAAAGCATTATTCGTTGTACAAAGTAAAAATATTTTGAATGAATGATCATTTTTCCAACTATAACTATTCAGCTTTCCTGATGTTGAAAGACTTAGAGTGTAAGTTTCAGTTCTAGAAAAAAAAAAAAAAAAACTGCTCTCATATGCTATTAAAAATTAAAACAAATTGAAAGCCACGTATGAAATTTAGAAGCTTTTCATATGTCAGTCAAAGTAGAACTTAGTCGAAAGAAGTTTTCATACTTAAGTTAGGAGCCTCTTATGAGGCTTAGGTGAGCAGGAGAGTTGAAAAAAAAAGCAACGTAGATAACTCGAAAACTGAAGCTAGGAATGAGCTGTAAAAGCACATAGCCATAATTTCGATGACGCTGATATTTTGCATGTAAAAATAGTACGTCATAATTTTTCTAATGTGAATTTATTAATAATTTTCGTTACTAAAACTATGTGTTTGAATTAAAAAATTGCATGGATTATATTTGGGTATATTTATTTTATCTTCTTATAAAAGAAACATATCAGTCAGAACTGTTAGCCCAGGGGAAATATACCAAAAAAGGGGTGTTACCTTGCAAAAGGTCGGGCAAAAGATTTTTTTTTTCTGAATTGTTTATAATGATACCAACATGGAAAAACCAAGTTTTCTAACAAAATTTCTAAAGGCTAAATTTTCAGTGGCCAAAAAACGAGAAAAATTTGGGACTTTTTTTGGTTTTTTTTAAATATCTCGAGACTCGTTGCCGTAGCATGTTATTTGTCAATTACAATATTAAAGTACATTCTCTACAACTTACATATTTACAACTTTTTTATACACTCAATAGCGAGCGCAGTACGCCATTTCAAAAATAGGACAGTTTTTTCAATTTTCTTAAAAACCGTGAAAAACGCAGTTCTGCCCCGATTATTCAGATGTTTCCCATGGATTTAATAGTGTATGTCAACTTCTATATATTAGTAGCAGTAAATTATGTGTTTCAGGGCTAAAACTAGCCTTTTTTGCACCCGTGCCAAACATGGATTTTGGCGCCCCCTCCAACCCCCACCCCTCTTTTAAAAAGAAAATTTACCACGGGGATTTTAATAAATCTCTAATAGCCGGATTTTGAAATTTTTAAGTGTGTAAGCATTAAATACGTAATGCTGAACTACGTAATCAGCTTTGCCAAATATTGATTCATTAAAACCTTGAAAACCGTACCGAAAGGAACCGATATATATTCCGCTTTAAATCTCAGCAGGTATAATTGTTCATATTCCTTCTCTTGAAAAAATATATACTTTTCTTTAAAGACCGAATTCCGTATATACAGATTTCTTTTTCAAAGATCTTACGGTAGTTGTCGTATTGAGGCGTTTAAAGTCACAGTTATATGAATTATAGGACTAAATTAGTCACACGAAGACATTCGCAAGGCAACATTAAACCTATGGGAGCGTTCTTGACAAATATCTCGCTCGCATTTTGTTACTTTTAAATATATATTTTTTTTTTTCATGGGATACCTGAGATCAATATCTAATGCTGTGCTTTTGTACTTTTTCGGGTTTGGTTGCTTTTTTTTTTTAATATATTCGGACACTTTCATTTTTGGAAAACTGTTTGGAACCCGTTCTGAAATTTAAAGTATCCTGTTTGAGCTTTAAAGCAATTAATGAATAATCTTAAAGTTTTACATATTTTTGCATGCTAAAGTGATATAATCTCTTGTTATATTTATTGATATAAATGGAAAAAAATTAACATTATACTTTAAAACTAGTATTTTAAGTATTTTTTATAAAACTAGTGATCTCAAATATTTTATTAACAGAATTTATAAATTTTACAAGATATAAATGCATAACATTAGTTAGTGAAATAATCTGGTGTCATTTTTATTGTAGCTATTTTATAAGGTAAAAGTATTTATTTCATAAAAGATATTTATCTTTTGAGTCCCCCCCCCCCCCTTTTATATGGAACTACAATTCAATGTTTGCTATCTTTAAAACAGTAAAACTTTAAAACATATGTTATCAATAATCGGTAAACAAAATATACCATTATAGTGAGGAATAAAATATGTTTTTCGCAAATTTTCATACCTCGGTGATTTTCAAAAAAAGGTCTCATGTTTTACTGTCCTTTCACATTTGCACAGAAAAATAGTTAAATATCATAATTTTAATTATTGCATTTTAACTATCATGGTTTTTAATAATAATTTACAGATATATTGTTATTTATAAAAAATTTAAAAATAAGAAATACATTCTTTTGTAGTCAAAATATCATTACCGTAGGTTGTCCCAACAAGCAATTTATTAGGTAAAGATTTGACAAAGTTCTATTTAAAACAGATGGTTATAATTTTTTTATACATTTTTATTTATTAAGATGATACTAATTAAAAAATATTTATTTTCATTAATTAAACTTATCTATAATTCTTAATATTTTTTAAACCGTGTCCCAAGAAAGAGTGTCATTGCCATGCTTCTGACAAAAAGTTCCTCCGGATTTTTTTAGAGGACAGCACATGCCTTTTTTATCAAGGCAAAAGTATTCCTTAAAAGTCAACTTATCAGGTTTAGGTGAATAGAGTAAATAGTTTTATAGTTTCAATAAAACGAGCAAAGACTTTGAAAGTTTTGGTGAGTATTCTTTAGTAAGTCATTACCGTACCCAATTCCAATTGATAATTAAATGAACTTTTATTTCTTAATCTGCTTTTATTTTATGAGAAATAGAAAATCATTGTATGGGCCAGAAGATATATGGCTGCCATTTATGCCTAGGGAAAAATAAAAATATTTTGCTTAATTTGTCATTACCGTACTCTCTTATGTCATTATACCAAGTGCATTAAAATTTAAAAATTAGTTTTAAAATGTTAAATTAGTAATTTGGTCTCTGCTGATGCTTGTATATTAATGTTTATGAGGTGAGGTAATTATTTACAAACAATTAAAACTTTCTGATTATTTCTAAAAATTTGATTTTGTTATTCCAAAACATGGACAGATTTTGAAAATGGCCCATCTATTCCATTGATACCTGGAAAAATATGTATGCATTATGAAAATTATAAAATTTATTAAAATTAAGCAAGAAATCTTTTTTAATTGGAACTATCGTGTCAATAAGTTACTACAGATTGAAAAATTCTTTTAAACAATGCTTTGAAGTTAACATTGTATACACTTAAAGTTACGGTCTAAATATGAAAATTGTCTCATTCATCTACACCCTGCCCTACTTTTAAAATTATATAAATGTATTGAATGTAAAATGTCTGTTGAGATGAAAATAAAGACGTGAGTGTGCAAATAATAGACAATTTACTGTTATCAATTGTTAGAAGTCGACATACACGATTAAATCCGCGGGGAACATTTGAATAATCGCGGCAAAACTACGTTTTTCACGTTTTTTAAGAAAATTGAAAAAATTGTCCCATTTTTGAAATAGCGTACTGCGCTTGCTATTGAGTGTATAAAAAAGTTGTAAATATAAAAGTTGTAGCGAATTTTACACTCTTTAATATTGTAATTGACAAATAATATGCTACGGCAACGAGTCTCGAGATATTTCCAAAAAATCAAAAAATGTCCCAAAATTTTGTTGTTTTTCGGCCACAGAAAAGTTAGCCTTAAGAAATTTTGTTAGAAAACTTGGTTTTTCCATGTTGGTATGATTATAAATAATTTAGAAAAAAAAATCTTTTACCCGACCTTTTGCAAGGTAAAATGTACATTTCCCCTGGACTATGTGTGCATCCGAGTATACCTAGCGGGCAGAATGACTTTTGAAAAAAAAAATGCATAATTAATCCAGAATATCTGGAATAAACGATTGTGATTTTGCTCCTAAATACTATGAAAGAAACTTTTTTTGCAATAAACTTTAAACTTTTGTCAAGTTAAGTGAGATAAATATTTTCGCTTCATTTTTTTTTTTCATTGTTTTTCATATTATAGTATCAAAGGTGTGCAAATACTTTTTTTTTTTTTTTTCCAACTGTGGATATAAAAATATTAAGATGCAATAAAGCCTCAGACAAAGCAAACCGGTTGACTGACGGTTGATAGTTTGACCGTACTCAATATTAAAACTTTGTCTATGTTTTATTTAAGCAACAATAGAGAAAGAAAAACGTTGGCAATTTATGAAAAAAAGCAATTACCGCCAAAAAAAAAAAGAAAAAAAAAATCACATTGAAAAATGTAAAACATTCTAAATTTAAAAATTTAAGAATATTTTTATATCGATTAGATCCCCCTCCTCCCTTCCTTTACAAATAAATAAAGTTAGAAAGTATTGGGGTATTTGACCCCTAGAAGTCCATACAATTATGTGGCTATGGTTTCTTAAAATAAATATATATATATTATATATATTTGAAGCACATACACTGCAAAAAATAAATTGTTGATTTTATCAGTATTATGCTGGCAGCTGGGGTGCCAGTATAATACTGTAAAATCAACAATTGTACCATTAAATAACAATAATAAACCGTAAAAGAAACAGTAATATATGGTAATTTTCTGCATTTTTATTTATAAATACTACTGTTAATTTTACATTCACACTCTCCCTATATTTATTTATTTATATATCTTGTTCAAATTTTCAATCGTTAATAAAATACTTATTATTCATCCTATCAAGTTGAAATAATTTTTTTTAAACTGGATGACAACTGTTGTTAATACAGTTTTTTCAAATATTAATTCATTAATTAAATTTTAATTTATAAATACTACTGTTAATTTTACATCACACTCTCCCTATATTTATTTATTTATATATCTTGTTCAAATTTTCAATCGTTAATAAAATACTTATTATTCATCCTATCAAGTTGAAATAAATTTTTTTTAAACTGGATGACAATTGTTATTAATACAGTTTTTTCAAATATTAATTCATTAATTAAATTTTAATTAATTAATTTTAATTTTACATAGGAGACTAAATGGCGACCATTGGTTATTGAAGCATTTAATGCATCTTCATATCTATAGGGGGGGGGGGAACCTTGTTCTGTCGCCAAATACCGCCAAGTTTATCGTCAACTTGTCGATATATCGCCAAATTTGGCGACCAAAATGAGTCGCCAAAAGTGACGCCAACTTGGCGATATCTCTAATGTTTCGCCAAATTCCCATAGACTTCCATTGTAAACATACTTGCTTATAGAAAGTAAAAAAATTGAGATATTTTAATGCAACAAAAACTAATATTAGCTTAAGGGATTATATTAAATTTTTCTTTGATGACCTAAGTAGGAATTGACTTTAAAAACAAAATTTTTATATTACTTGTTATTATTATTATTATGTTAATTACAAGTGTGTCTATTTTGTCAGTACGCGATTTTGTTTAAGGATGTACACTGCGTGTCAATAGTTTAAGCACAACAACAAATAAATTAACTTTAAGTATTAAAATAAAACACTCATATTACAATATATATTAAAACACACATACACACATAAATAACGCCTGCATTCAACAGTTAAAGGTATATATAAATATTATACAGACATACAAACAATAAATACAATAAACCCAACTGGAGTGAAAAATTAGCCAGAGCCAGGAATCGAACCCGGGACCACAGTATACAAGACTGCTGCTCTAACCACTGAGCTACTCCGGCCGATGCCTGAGTCTGCAATTTCTCGCTAATAAACCATGTTGAGAAAGTCACCAGCCATCTATATGACAGCCTCTAGGCAGACTCAGGCATCGGCCGGAGTAGCTCAGTGGTTAGAGCAGCAGTCTTGTATGCTGTAGTCCCGGGTTCGATTCCTGGCTCTGGCTAATTTTTCACTCCAGTTGGGTTTATTGTATTTATTGTTTGTATGTCTGTTATAATATTTATATATACCTTTAAGTATTAACTTTATTTCAATATCTCATTTGCATGTGCTAATAATTGCAGTCTTAACATCACATTCAATAAAATTATTTTTTAAATTTTATTTCAAACCGTGGAGATTAAGAATGGAACAAAAATAACCGTGTCAAAAGTTTAAGCACAAAATTGTTTTTAGGCAAATTTTTCAAAATGACGTAAGCAGTTGTGCATACAAACAATTCCTGGGTGTATAAGAAGCAGCAAGTTGTTGTTTTTGCGTTAGTACAAAATTCCAAAGGCGAAATGATTCTCGTATCAGGAGGTATTTAAAATCTGGAGTACAAGAACAAAACATGAGTCCGTTTCTGAAATTGCAAGTGCATTAAAAAGATCAAAATGAGGAATTCACCAAGTTTTGTCTCGTAGTGACGATTTTAAACGGAAATTCTGTTAAATATATTTTTAAAACTAGACTTTGTAGCTCATATGAAAAGAAATGTAATTTGGAGTCAATATGTTATGTATTGTAACACACTTTTATGCTACCGGAATGGCAACAGGCCGTACGAATTAAAACTAGTCGTTGGGGGCCACCGTAATACTTACCCATCATGGATACACATAATATAAAATATGAAAATAAAACATGTGATACATGCTAAGCATTGTATCATGTTACTTTATTCATAATTTAATTTACTTAGACTCCCTTAAATATAATTAATATAATCCCTTAAGCTAATATTACTTTTTGTTGCATTAAAATATCTCAATTTGTTGATTTTCTGTAAGCAAGTAAACACTATAAGTTTACAATGGAAGTCTATGGGAATTTGGCGAAATATTAGAGATACCGCCAATTTGGATACCGTCAGATATATTAGAGATACCGTCACTTTTGGTGACTCATTTTGGCCGCCAAATTTGGCGATATACCGCCAAGTTGGCGACAAACTTGGCGGTATTTGGCGACAGAACAGGGTCTCCCCTATGGTAAACCCCCTTATAGGTATGGAGATGCATTATATGCTTAACATTTACAATAAGCCATTATTGGCTTATCTTATAGTTTGGCGATAGTTTTTTGGTCGGCGGGATAATCGAGTAGTATCGAATTGCGTAAAAGAAACATCCTTATAACTCGAAAAATTATAATCCTATTAACTAACAGTTTACTGCGTCGGATTAAGTGTCTCATTTCCAATTAAAATATATCTTTGAATTGAAATTTGAATGAAATACAGGGTCATGAAAAATCGAAGTGTGTGAAAAATAGAATTACAAATATCTTGACAACTAATTATCCGATCGAGTTCATTCATGATGCAAAATTTATATTTTTTTATTGTCTTTTATATTCACTCCTTCAAATAAACAATTTCGAAAATTTTTGTATACCTTTCTTCAGAACAAATATTTCGAGAGTCCGAAAAAAATAGTTCCGGATAATCGAGGTTACTGATATTTAACAGGCTTCTTTCCATTGTTGCTTCCTAAGTACACACCGAATTTCAAGTCTCTATCTCAATTTGTTCGGGAGATAGAGCGATTACAGACATACAGACGGACGGACAATTTTTTTTTCTAAAAATATGTTTTTCGGAATCTCCAGTGTCTGAAACGTGTAAATCCGTCAAAAAAAATTTTTCGATTTTTAAAACGATTACAAGACTTACCCTATACTACGTATGATAGGCAAGTAATATGTAAATATACTTGGTTGTCACTGCCTGATAGCTATGTTTCTGGCTAGTAATGTAATATAATAAATAGGTTTAAGTTGCATTTGTATTAACTATTTATGTCTTGGTTAATACCTAATAATTGGCGACGAGGTAAAAATATTCTGCTAAGCTAAAGTTATTCAGGAAACTGCGAGAATTGCTGAAGATCGAAGCTTATGCTTACGTTCTAGGCCTAACTGCGGCAACGCTTACCGACGTTTCAGAACTGTGAGTAATATCTACATTCTGCTAATTTCTAATAAAAAACCTTTTTTTTTCTCAACATCGTTTTGTGAAGAAAATGGCTACTTTCGGCAGCTTGGAGCCTTTCGACGTATCGGAACCGTCAGCATGGGATGCTTACCATGAACGCTTGGAGTGCTTTTTAGAAGCAAACAATATCACCGAACCAACTAAAAAATGGGTGTGTGCGGGCGAAGATGTACGCGACGATCCGTTCTCTCGTGTCCCCAGCAAATCCTACTACTAAGCCTTATGACAAGCTAATAAAACTTGTTAAAGCACATTTTTCGCCGCAACCTTCCGAGATCTTCCAGCGATTTTTATTTTATCGGAGGAATCAACAGTCGGGAGAAAGTGTAAGTGCATTCATTGCAGAATTATGGAAGCTATCCGAGCACTGTAATTTAATGAATTAATATATTTTAGCTAGCATAATATTTTGCGTATTTATAAGGGGAAAAACTTGTATTTATTAGGGTTTTTAAATTTTCAAATTTGAGAGTTTTTTTAATAAGGTTTCGTTTGAGTGATACTTATATCCTTAATTCATTCTATAGAGTAAAGTTTCCTGATCATTTTAAAGCAAAAATTAGGTTCTTATGTCAATTCAACGTTAAGATATCTTACGGGTGGTGATATGACACCTAAATTTTTTTCGAAAATTGTGTTATATAGATTTTGCTGTATTTTTTCTTTTATTACATTGAAGTACTTCCTTTTATAATTTTATAAGACTAGAAACGTACCTTAAAAATATCAGGAAGTTTAAATTAGTTACATTGAATACTTCTGTTTTTATATGGATTCGAAGCGAGAGCTCTGTTTACATGTTTTTCGGTATCAATCAAGCCCTGAGCCCCCTTAAAGATGTTGGAATGCCATGCCTGCAAAAAGAAGGGCCACATACAAAGTGTATGTCGGAACAAATCGAATTTCTCTGGGAAAACAGTACATGAACAGAATTTACAAAATTGTGACTCTGATTCCTCCGACACAGAGAGATTAGACACCGTCCATTTGAAAAGTGCGTGCCTCAACAGTGTGGAAACACCAAACATGAAGACAACCGTCCTGATCAACGGTACACCATGCGTTATGGAAGTAGATTCAGGAGCTAAAATATCCATCATTGACAAAGGTACTTTTGACCGGTTATATCCTCACAATTTTCCACTGTTGGAAAAGTCTCCTTTCGTTGTCAAAGACTATAATAAACAACCAGTAGAAATCTTGGGTCGGTGCCAAGTTAGGGTTAAATATGCTTCATATGACCAGGAACTTCCACTTCTGATTGCTAAAAAGAAACGTCAAGGACTTTTAGGTCTAAATTGGTTCGAACCATTGGGAATAAAGATAACAGGCATCCATAGCATACAGCATTCTACTTTGGATGATGTCCTGAATGAATTCTCTGATGTTTTCAAGGAAGAACTGGGAATGTTTACAGGTACACCTATCAAGTTACATTTGGATCCCTCAGTTCGTTCAATTCAGCTGAAAGCTAGGAATGTATCATTTACTCTAAGACCCAAGATTGAGAAGGAATTGCAACGATTACAAGACCAGGGAGTTCTTGAACCAGTTAGTTACTGTGATTGGGCAACTCCTGTAGTTTCTGTCCTGAAATCTAATGGAGAGATTAGGTTATGTGGCGACTATAAATGTACAGTCAACAAGGCTTTAGACACCCATCCATATCCAGTACCGGCAGTAAATCAAATACTTACAGAATTAACAGGAGGCCGACACTTCATAAAGCCTGACTTGTGCCAAGCATATCTGCAATTAGTCGTGGATGAATCTTCTGCCATGGCACAAACAATTGTGACACATCGTGGAGCATTCAAATGCAATCGCCTCCAATTTGGCATTTCCATAGCACCTGGAATATTCCAACGGTTCATTGAGACATTGCTCGCAAACATACCAGGAGTGTTTCCATACTATGATGATGTCTTGATCAAAGGTTCTACAGAAGAAGAAGTAGCCAAGCGATTTCGAGAAGTTGTTGGTCGATTCTCTAAAGCTGGGTTACCCTTAAACAAAAATAAATGTATTATTTGAACTCCAAAACTTGAATTCTTAGGTTATAAAATCAATGAGAGAGGTATTAAACACACAAAGGACAAAGTAAAAGCTATTCAAGAAGTCCCTACGCCAACAAAGAGAGAGGAACTCCAAGCATTTTTGGGTCTACTAAACTTTTATCATGTGTTTTTACAAGGTAAAGCAACAGTGGCAGAGCCTCTTCATCGCTTGCTAGACAAGGGAACAGTGTGGAAATGGAAGAAAAGTCACGATGAAGCTTTTAAGAAGGTTAAAAAACTCTTATCAAGTGATTCCCTCCTCATACATTTCGATGAAAAGAAACCAATCATCCTGACATGTGATGCTTCCCAATATGGTGTTGGAGCTGTCCTCAGCCACAAATTGTCAGAAGGAGTTGGAGCTCCAGTGGCATTCTATTCAAGAACAATGAACCCAACAAAGCGTCGGTATGCCCAGATTGACAAAGAAGCCTTGGCCATCATTCAAGGGGTTAAGAAATTTCACAACTACCTCTATGGGCAGAAATTCGAAATAAGAACTGACCACAAGCCTTTACTGGGCCTTCTGGCCAGCGACAAACCCACACCAACAATGTTATCCCCAAGAATGCAGCGGTGGTCCCTAGCTTTAAGCTCATATGATTACCATCTTGTATACCAACCTGGTAAATTGATTTCTAATGCAGATGGACTTAGTCGTCTACCTCACCCACAGATGATTCATCATGGGACATCTCCTAACGAAGTATTACTCCTGAGGCTTTGGACAAGCCTCCCATCTCAGCCAAAGATATTGCACGGATGACTATGCAAGACCATATCTTAACTCGAGTGCTCAACTGGGTTTTCAAGGGGTGGCCAGCAGAAAATCCAGATGCAGAATTCATCCCTTATTTCCAACGGCGACTGGAAATCTCAACCCACAAAGGATGCCTCCTTTGGGGATGCAGGGTCATAATACCCAGAAAGGCACAAGAATACCTATTGGCCACTGTCCATAGTTCACATCAAGGCATCGTACGTACAAAGAGCCTTGCAAGAAGTTACATGTGGTGGCCAAAGATGGATAGTCAAATGGAAGACACAGTAAATGGCTGCAACATTTGTCAACAAACACGACATGCACCTCCTAAGACACTGGGAATATGGGAATCTCTCTATTCTAAAAAAAAGTAACTACCGCTGTCACCGCCGCCGCCGGTTTTGAATTTTTTGTGACCTGAGGTCTTTCTTCGTTAATATTGAGAAACATAATGCATACAAAAATATGAAAATCAGTGGTTTTATACAGAAATGTTTGATAAACACGCTGATGCAGACAGTTTTCAAATCGAAGAATTATTTTAAGAGATATTTAATGCTAAAGTTGGACAAAATCGTTCCACTAAAAAAGTTTTATAGCAGCAAAAACTATGCATGGCAGGGTAATCATTTTTAGATCATTTTATGCGTTAGAATTTGCCGGAGTGCAGATTGCATTAATTTTTTTATTTTGACTCATTTTTTCAGGTTTTATTTCTATTTTAAATTCAAATTTTCAGCATTTCTAGAGATTTTTTTTACAGATTTCAGAAAATTGTACTAATTTAAACTGTTGCCAACTGTATAAAAAGCGCAAGCAATAATGTTTGCTTCAAATTAAAAATTTATTTACACGTGACTATTATAAACAGGAAAAAAACTTTCAAATTAGAATTAAATAATTATGTATAAAAAGCAGGAACTTATTAAAAATTACGTCATAAAAAGTATACACGTGAATTTTAAAAGAGAAAGGATATTGTAAAATAATAAATTCCTTAACATGCGTCAGAAGTCTTAGGAGAAATTACGTCATATTACGTCACATTATAGTTATTACATAAAATGAACACAAAACAATATTGCAAAAAAGTTTAAATTTAGAAATTGCGCTAGACATTTATTTAATATTTTGAGAGGATATTTTCAACTATTTTTGTTAGGAAAGCGCAAATAATATTTCATTGCTAACAAAAGTACTTTCACGCGATTATTTAAAAGAGAAAGAATAGCTTGGTAAAAATTGCGTCAGATTAAAAACGATTAATTTAAAATGTCTCATTTAAAAGAACTTTCTTTTCGCTTTGTTAAAAAATACCAGGAGACAAAGACTCTGTTTACTTAATTCCTTTTATATTAGCTTATTTTGAAATGTTGTTACACGTGTCTACGTCATCAAGTTATTTTTATTTGGACGTTTTATTTGTATTTTTATTAATGTTGTACGAATTTATTTGTTCTTTCGTTATTTAAAATAAAAATTATGCCAATTTGTATAATTTGGCGAGTGTTTTGGCGATTTATATAATTTGGCGAAATTGGTCGACGGGATAATTAAGTAGCACCGCAGCGGATTTGGCGTTAAAATTCCCCAATCAAAGAGAAATGAATAGAAATTCGTTTATAGAGAGATCGCCAATGTTTTTTAAATTATAATTCAATCTTTCGAAATCTTTTTAAAGCCGATCAAATTAGCGTGCATTTAGAGCCTGCGGTGTCTGGACGGGGGTTGGCGAGCGTAGCTCGTAGGGGGCCGAGCCCCCTAGTGCATTAAAAAACCATGGCCAAGACTCCACATCGATCATGCTGGGCCTTTTCAGGGATCCCTTTTCCTCATTGTCGTTGATGCATACTCAAAATGGCTAGAGGTTATTAAGGTATCGTCAACAGACTCACCTTATGCTATTGAAGCTTTGAGGAAGCTTTTTGGCTCACATGGTATTCCTGACACCATAGTCCCAGATAACGGACCTGGCTTCACATCGTCTGAATTTGAACGGTTCCTTATGAGAAACGGAATCTATCATACATTCACAGCTCCTGGACATCCTTCATCAAACGGGCAAGCAGAACGAATGGTGCAGACAACAAAAGATGCACTTCGAAGAATTGTTTCGGGGAATTGGAATACTATACTTGCATCATTTTTATTAGCACAACATGCTACGCCCAATTCAGCTACCAATGTTTCTCCAGCAGAGCTGCTTATGAACCGTCGTTTGAAAACCTGTCTGCACAGGATCCATCCAGATTTTTCGGAGCCTAATCCTAAGGATCTGTCTAATTCAAGATTCCGGATGTTTGCACCTCTAGACTTGGTATATGCTCGAGGATTCCATCCTCACGACAAATGGGTACCAGCTACAATAATAGAAGTAATTAGCCCCATAATGTATGAGGTTTTAACGGATAAAGGTCTTGTGTGGAAAAGACACATTAACCAATTAAGACTACGCCTGGGCAGTCCTCAACATATGACAGACTCTGATAGTTCTTCAACATATCCATCTAATGTCCCAACACCTTCATCGTTGATGTCAGAATCAGTAGGAGACAGCGAGAACTCTGAGCCAGCAGGAGGCAACCAGGATCCAGTTCTGTCGACAAAGGACGTGGTTTCAGAACCTAGGAAGGTGGACAGTTTAATTGGGACTGCACCCGCAGGGGTTGGAACGTTGCCCGATGTTGCAAGTCCAGCGGTCCTTCCATCGAGACCAGTCAGAGCTAAACATCCACCAATCTGGCTAAAGGACTACGTTACATAGGGGGGGGGGGAGGAATGTTATGTATTGTAACCAGTGGCGTGGCGTCCGGTCATCGCTGGATGCGGCGATGACCAAGCAATATTTTAAAACTCTTAATAAGCTTTTAAAACTCTACGATCCAGTTTTAGCAGAACATTTGGAGTGCATCTATAAGTGAAGGTAAGATTTAAAGTTTCTTTTCTGAACATTCAACCATTGAATTTTAGAGTTAATAATTTTTCACCACAAACTTAAATAATTGCGATGACCACCGAAAATTTTCACGCCACGCCACTGATTGTAACACACTTTTATGCTACCGGAATGGCAACAGGCCGTACGAATTAAAATATGTAAATATACTTGGTTGTCACTGCCTGATAGCTATGTTTCTGGTTAGTAATGTAATATAATAAATAGGTTTCAGTTGCATTTGTATTAACTATTTATGTCTCGGTTAATACCTAATACAATAATTAAATTTTATTTTGAAATTTGCTTTTGTGCTTAAACTTTTGACACACTGTATCAATGATGCCTTTAAAATCTCTCAAATTCCAAATATCATAAAGCAATATATCTATATTATAAAGGACAAACATATCTGTGCGTAACGCATACGTCATTTTGCGAATGGCAACACTTTGAAATTTGAAATAAAATTTTGGTTTTGCAATTTTCTCTACTGCAAATTTTTAAACTTCTAAACATCGCACATTTTAAATTTTTACACTGTCGTATAAGGAAAAAAATGCTCTTTTAAATGCAATTTGTTTGAAAGCTGTATCTCAATTTATTTTTGATATATTAATTTTTTTGTAGTTTTTAATTCCATTTTTCTTATCGTGGCAACAAAAGTACCTCATTTCTATTGAAAGTCATTGAAAGTAAACGGAAAATAGTCGCAAATAGGAGATACTGTATCTTTTTGTTGCTATTTTCTCATAAAACCTGAAAAAAAAGTTGAAATTAAAATATGGGCTATGTCAAGAATATTGTCTGTTATTCCGTGGTAATGACGTCATAGGCACACTTTCCTATAGACGAAGTTTAAGACTGGATATAAAAGTGAATGGCTTTAGCGGATGCAAATGACGTCCTTATATAAAAAAGCGTGTATTTTAATTCTTAAACCTGAATTATGTTTTGTAGAAGTGCGTCCTTTTCACAGCCCAGCTGCTTTGAAATTCTTTACAGGTGAAAATGCTTCACTTTTGGAAATAATGAAATCGAAATCGCAGACTGATAAAACGCAATGCTTTACAAAATTTTAGAGTGTCTATAAAAGAGGGGTGACATGCAAATAATAGCAATTTATATTACAGAAATTGATGATTCTCGCCTGGATGGATTTGCTTCGCCGAGTTAGACAAGCAAACAAATAATTCGTGGTTTAAAATAATATCGTGTTCCTGAAGTTTTTGTCGAAAATTCTCTTGAATAATAAAATTTTAATGCTATTCTTACTTTAGGATATTCTACTATAATTTTATCAAAAAAACATAATTTGCTTAATTTAATTTTTTGTAATTTTATATAATCTATATATTTAAAACACAAGTGTGTTTTTTAGTCATCTGTCGTGATCTTTCTGCTGAACCAATTTTACTAATATTTGTTTTAAACTGAAAGCTCTTCCTTTGTAGATGTGATCGCACTATTTTTTTTTTTTTTTTTTTTTTTTTTTTTAATATCCCCACTTTTATATTTTAATTTGTGAAGTATTTGATGAAATTTCTTCAAAAAGATGTTAATTAGATAGCTTTCATTATTGCAGACAAGAGAGAAATAATGAGGTATTTTTAACTTTATTCATGCTATTTTCTGATTAAAATTCAAAATTGTTGATGAAAATTGTTGTATAGGGTTTAGTGGCGCAAAATCCCATTAGGAGCAGAATATTATATTAGGGGCATAATAACGGAAAATGACATACTGCTTTTGAAAACACGCATTTTTCCTCATAAATTTTCTATATTGTTTTTCCTTCTGCATGTGAACTGATACTAAGTTTCAGACACTAGGCGAAATGCTTATTTAATTGAAAATGAAGTCATATTTAAAAGACAACGATCATTTTCTTAGATAAAACTAAACATTTTAACTTAAATGCGTCTAAAAAACATAAATTACGGAATTTTTTACTCTCAGGAATTGAGATTAGAATCTCAAGTAAAGAGTGCGTCTGTTCACATAAAAGATGTTGCTGACAATCGTGACTTCATGTTTTGAGTCAAAAGGATTTTAAATTATCAAACAAAATACGAATTTTTTAAAAATGATGAATATGGATATGAGAAGTCCGTATGCAAATTCTGAGAAGGTGAAAATTGCTGTTTTCATTCCGGAAATCCAAGCATAAGAGCCTCAATTGATAACCACGTCCTAATAAAATAACTGATCTTTATTATATTTTACTGATTAAGTATCTATATTATAAAGAACAAACGTATCTGTGCGTAACGCTGACATCATTTTGCGAATGGCAACACTTCACGATCAAATTTCGGTCTTGAAATTTTCGCTACAGCAGTTTTTTAATCTTCTGACCATCGTACATTTTCAATTTTCGTCGCATAGGGAGAAAAAATTTACTTTCAAATGCAATTTGTTTAAAAACTGTATTCATTGACTGATGTATTATATTTTCTAAAATAATTTTTAAGCATAATTTATTTTAAGTTTATCTTATCACGTGCCGGTTTCAATACATAATAATAATAAACATTTTGCACATAAAGCAACAAACATTTTTCAACATTTGTTTCTGACTACTTTTGCAGAACGAAATTAATACTTCCTTTAAAAACAAGTAAAATAATAATATTAAAAAAACTATATATAACATATTTGTGAAAGACAAATTATCGAAATTAATACTTCTTTTATAAACAAATAAAAGAATAATATTGAAAAAACACTAATCTAACATATTCATACAATTTAAATTTTTAGATCACCAAGTAGGATTTCTTTTCAAATGGAATTTGATTGCAAAGTTCATCTCAGTTTACTGATTGGCTATGGTTTTAAAAACAATTTTAAAGCATGATTTTTTTTTCTTTTTAATTTATCTACATCGCGCGAGGCTCGATTATGAAAGATTAATCCGTTTGCCCTTAAAACAAAATAAAGAGTTTATCATTTTCTTACGGCTGATATCCATTTTAAAAAACTTCCCTATCAATAAATAAATAAAATAATATAAATAAAACACAAATTTACCAGACATGTATAAGCTCTGAAATTATCAGAATATAAAAGGATGCCATAAGTAGGAAAATCTTGGCAAATAATTTTTAGCATGCGGCTAATAAGAAAATATCGCTTTTGATGAATTTCAAAAATTTATTTGATTGTATAATTCGTATTTTCCATATGAAAGTTGCTTTTTTAATGTAAGTGGTCAATCTAAAAAAAATATTGCACATAAAAAATATTAGTTTTCAATTTAAAAAATGTTTTCCCCTATATTCTTTAACCCGGGAAGCCCGGGTACGATCCCCTAGTATTTTTAATATAGCATCAAATAAAATAAAGCTATTTCTTTTCTATGAAATATTAGAACAGCCTCAAATTGGTTTGAGAATAATTTATCTTCATTACTAACGCATTAAAAAGTAAATAATTTCTTTGTGTTTTACTACCGGTTCTACGGGTCTTGTTGACGATATTATGAGACGGCCTTCTCACATCGATATTTGATGATAGATAATTAGATAGCCAAAAATATATAAATCTTAACTGTTATTGCTTCTCTCATTCTTTCTCTCTCTTTTTCCATTTCTTTCTTACCTTTTTAAAGATATAAATTCGACGATAATTTCTCTGAACGATAAACATCTATTTAGAAGATATCCGTCGTTGATTCAAATCTCGAAAGGGGTGAGGTTTTATGAGACACAGTTCGAGACTTCTAAACCTGTATTTAACAAGATTATAATTTTTCAGAACTTCTGATTGCAATACCCTTGTACAAAAAAACCGGTTTGTCTAATTTTTTCTCTTTAAATAGTATCAAATTTACGAAAGTGCTATGATAATTGAGTAATACCTACACAATGAAACCTTTTCTTGCAGTCTCTTATGAATAAATAAATGAGTTAAATCGCGATACTTTATTATTAGTTACTTCTTGAAGCCAGAACTTCCAATAGAATTTAGCGTAAATTTGCGTCCATACTCTGCACTTATCCTTGTAACATAATATATTAAATAAATGATCAGATTATCATTTTTAATTAATAAATGATTATTTATAAAAAGTTAATTCGCCCAGTCTTATCCTAATATACTTTTTTACACCACGTAGAATATCCGGTTGTACACCAAGAGAATGAGGATAGCAAAGCAAGTTATAAAATTGCACCTATTAACGCTCGAAACAGTTTCACTGTAGGAAATAAGTTGTTATTGAATATGCTACATGCATTAATATAAATTGTTTCAAGGACTTTAAAAGTGTTCATATTAAAGAATTTTGAAAACTAACAAACAAGAAAGAAAAATTATGCGTCACGCATAGATTATGAAACACTTTCCAATACTTCCAGAATACTGTAACGAAACTTCCCCATTTAATAAGGTAAGAAAAAATATTTAAACAATATAGAAAACGCATAGCACAGTCGAACACTCAATTTCATCAATTAATGCTTACACTCGATACGATAATCAAATTCTTTTGAGCAGCCCTGCATATTTTCTATAGATTTGTATACACACTCCACATGGTTTGCTAGAATTTAATTCAGCTTTAAAACACAAAACACATTTGAAAATTTATTTTAGCATTTACCGCACATACATGGTAACTAGAAATTTCTTGTATAGCCGGGCATATGACTACAAATTTTTGTACACGCATATACAGAAGGGTGGGGTGAAAAAACCGAAAATCGGAAAATCATAAAGTAATACCACTCAAAAGTTGTGCATGGTCCTCAGTAATAAAACTGCACAGTTATTTCAAAAGCAAGTTTTACCTTCCGGTGCCCCCGGGACCCCCAAATTTTTGCGAAATTTGTCAAAAATGCCTTGTACATTTATAAATCGAAATAAACACTAAAGGAGAGGGCCAACATTGTTAATCACAGATTTTGATTATTTTACTATATGTTGTAGGGTAGAGACCCCTTAGTCTCAGGTTCAACGGATTTTATCCAATGCACCTTAGTTCTTGAGAAACCGGGTGGTCTAATAGTAGTACACAACTTAAATACTTACTTTGTAAAAAAGATGGATAGGTTGGTTGTAGCTCAGTTGGTACGGCGTTTGCTGGCTGATCTTCGGGCCCAGGTTCGGTACCCGGACGCGCTACATTCGTTTTTCTGATTTTTTGTTTTATAAATATACTTGTAATTATAATTTAATAATTTAAATTAAAAATTTTAATATTATACATTAATTATAATGTTAACAAACTTAAACTAATCATTTTTTTATTTTTAAACTATTATTTCTCATCCTTTAAAGACGTTTAATAAGAAATTGGATCTATTATTAAATAATGAAAATTCCAAAATCGTGACAAAATCTGTTGTGGCGCCATCTAGTGATGATAAAATAAAAGAATATTGAAGTACAATAAAAATAAAAGCAGAAAGAAGATAAAGGGGAAAGCAAAATAATTGAAAGTGCAAGCATACGCATTACAAATTTAAAAATCTTTAATATGCAAAAAAATCGGCTGTAATTTAATTCAGATGCTAATTTTTAGGTGCGTTCGTAATTATATAAATACGTAGCACCTATAGTCGTCGTTCAGTCCGTCCGTCTGTCCGCATGTAACAGAGCAAAAACTACCCAACCGAATGGTCTGAAATTTCAAATATATGATTGTTGCAAAATTTTGTCGAGCCATTTCAAATTTTATGAAAATCGGATGTATAGTTTAATTACAGGGACAGTCAAAAGTTTTTCTTTACATTACGGCCAATGGGAAAAATTATTGCAAGTGCATTTTAATGATATTAGAGCCTTCCGAATGATCTGAAATTTTAAAGATATAATTGTTGCAAAATTTTGTCGAGCCATTTCAAATTTTATGAAAATCGGATGTATAGTTTAATTACAGGGACAGTCAAAAGTTTTTCTTTACATTACGGCCAATGGGAAAAATTATTGCAAGTGCATTTTAATGATATTAGAGCCTTCCGAATGATCTGAAATTTTAAAGATATAATTGTTGCAAAATTTTGTCGAGCCATTTCAGATTTTAGGAAAATCGGATGTATAGTTTAATTACAGGGACAGTCAAAAGTTTTTCTTTACATTACGGCCAATGGGAAAAATTATTGCAAGTGCATTTTAATGGTATTAGAGCCTTCCGAATGATCTGAAATTTTAAAGATATAATTGTTGCAAAATTTTGTCGAGCCATTTCAAATTTTAGGAAAATTGGATGTATAGTTTAATTACAGGGACAATCAAAAGTTTTTCTTTACATTACGGCCAATGGGAAAAATTATTGCAAGTGCATTTTAATGATATTACAGCCTTCCGAATGGTCTGAAATTTTAAAGATATAGTTGTTGCAAAATTTTGTTGAGCTATTTCAAATTTTAGGAAAATCGGATGTATAGTTTAATTACAGGGACAGTCAAAAGTGTTCCGTTACATTACGGGAATGGGAAAAAATTATTGGAAGTGCATTTTAATGATGTATCAGACTATGCACTTTATGAAGTGCAAAAAATTATACATTCAGTACAATATGGGGTGCAAAAAATAATTATAAAACTAGTTATAGTACGAACGCACCTCATTTGCCACGTTTGACGAGCAATTTCCAACTTGTTAATATAATTATGCTTGTTACTTTAAAAACAGAATAATAGTATTATCGCATTGACTTCCTTTGTTAAAGCAATGCGTAAATGATGTTTCTTTAAAATCACGAATTGACACAATTGCTCAATATCATTGCTAGTGGTGGGCGATTCTCGAGAATTCGACAATCGAGAAAAATCGTCATCGTAAAAAATCACAATCGATACAGCCATCGATTAATTCCTAGAATCTACAATCGAGATGTTTTACAATCGATTATAACGAGAAAAGCTAAAAACAGTTATTGGAAAACTTAGCTATTATTCTGGTCGACAATTTCATAGTAGTGATAGGGCTTAGTGATGGGCGATTCTCGAAAATTTACCAATCGAAAAAAATCGTTATCGTAAAATACACAATCGATACAGTCATCGATTATTTTCGAGAATCTACAAAGGAGATGTTCTAGAATCGATTATTGAAATCATTGTTTTTACATATATATAAATCAGATTTCATTAAATATAAGGTAACTGAAAACAGATGGAATAAAAAACAACAAACCAAAGGGAGGCTATAAAGGAGCCATAAGACTGGAAAAGTCTTGTAAGGGTGCCGCCTGATTGAAAAAAAGCTGAAAAAACGCGAGTAGCTATGAAGCGGTAAGGGAAGTTTAAGTATCAAAAATTAGAATTTTTCGGCAATTAGCACCAAAATGGCCAAAGAATTAAGAATCAAAAGTACCCCCTAGTGGCAAAAACATGAACTAAAGGATGATAAAAGTGATCAAAATTTTTTATTGATTTTTCTACGTCATTTGAGATTGGATCTTTAATTTCCCCATTTTTAGAAAGACTTCGACTGGAATACATTAAACGAACCCCCGCGGGGAGCAAAGTAGGGGGCAGGGGCAAGGAAAGTGCATAATATGAATAAGTGGTCACAGGATTTCCCAACGATATGTCACATGAGGGGTGTCGGCTAAATTTAGAAAAGTGCCCCCGCGCGGGGCAAAGTAAGGGGAGGGGCGCGGGCGATATATAAAATGAAATAGTAGTCACAGAGCTTTCCAATGATATATCACATGAGGGGTATCAGCAAAAGATAGAAAAGAGTCCCAACTCCCAGGATTCCAATTATCGTTCCTCCGAAATATACCCTGCCCATCCTTCTCTTTGAAATTTTCATATATTAAAAATTATTTATCGGAGGGCTCCGTAAAAAAATCCGATCTAAAATGTTTAAAAACGCTACGATTTCAAAAAAGTTCGAAAAGTGCCTCTCTCGGGGCTCCAAAATAGGGAGGGAAGAAGAAAGGTTCATAATATGAAAGAGTAACTTTCCAATGATAACCGAAAACTTTCCGATGATATATCAAATGACTGGTCCAAAAAAAGTTTGAAATCTACCCCTCCCACGTGGGTTCCCTCTTTTATCCCAGAATATACCCGGAAATCACGCCGCCCCACTTTTCACCCACAGCACCCCCCACGCAACCACCAAAATTTTATATTTAATAAATACTATTTATCGGAGAGCTCCATTAAAAAACCTCATTTAATGATATTTATTGTAGAAATCTCTACAATTAAAAAAAAATCACACCCGCACCGCTCCCCCCCCTCCCGCCCCCTTCCGGAATTCAAGTCTGGGAGGAGAAAGGTTCATAATATGAAAGAGTGGTGAAAGGACTTTCCAATGGAGAGGTTTGGTAAAAGTTTGAAAATTACCCGCCCCCCCCCCTCTTTGTCCACTCTCGCGCCCCCCCAGAATTCACTCACCTTCCTCTTTGAACTTTTTATATTTAATAAATAGTATTTATCTGAGTCTCCAGGTATGGGGCAGCTTGGCAGAGCTAAAATAAGAGAAACATTGAAAATTCGGGGCAAAATGACACTAAATTTAACAGTAAAGTTTGAAACTAGGACTATACAGAACTGAATACATAAACCACTATGCTTCATAACCCACATCGGTTAATAGCAATAAAAAGATAAGTGCCAGTTAAACTGATGGCATTGAGCTCACAGGTTATTCACATTAATTGTATATTATACTCTTATTTCAAAGAATAATGTCCCTCAAAAAATAAATGAAGGGAAATATACCCCGTTTGCCCCTTTTATACTTAACCAATGAACCTCCAAATCAAATCAGGGAAACTCCTTAACTATAATAAATCAGTATATCAAATTTGAAGAAAATCAGATAATTCTGCATGAAAAAAAGAAACATATCGCTAAATTAAGGGTGGTCTAACCCCTTTAACCCTTTTATACTTAAATAATGAACCTCCAAATCTAATCAGGAAAGCTCCTTATCAGAACGAACATAGAAAAAAAATAAATTAAAGTAAATTGAATAATTCTCCATGAAAATCCATTTATCTAAATTAAGGGGAGGGGACTTGCCCCCTTTTCGCCCATGTATACTTAACCAATGAACCTCCAAATCTAATGAAGGAAGAGCCATATCGGAATAAATCGGTATATTAAATTTGAAGCAAATCGAATAATTCTGCATGAAAAACCCTTTTATCTAAATTAAGGAGGAGGCCAGCCCCTCCCCTTTATACTTAACCCATAAACCTCCAAATCTAATTAAGGCAGCTTCTTAACATAATAAACCGGTATCCCAAATTTGGAGCAAATCGAATAATTCTGCATGAAAAACCCATTTATCTACATTAAGGAGGGGGTCTACCCCCCTTTCCCTCTTTATACTTAAGTAATGAACCTCCAAGTTTAATCAGGGAAGCTCATTAACATAATAAACCGGTATACTAAATTTGGAACAAATCGAGTAATTCTGCATGAAAAACCCAATTATCTAAATTAAGTGGGGGACCAGCCCCCCTTCTCCCCCTTTATCCTTAACCAATGAACTTCCAAGTTTAATCAGGGAAGCTCCTTAACATAATAAACCGGTATACCAAATTTGGAGCAAATCGAATAATTCTGCATGAAAAGCCCATTTATCTAAATTAAGGGGGGACCAGCCCCCTTCTCCCCCTTTATACTTAACTCGTAAACCTCCAAATCTAATCAAGGTAACTTCTTAACATAATAAACCGGTATATCAAATTTGGAGCAAATCGAATAATTCTGCATGAAAAACCCATTTATCTAAATTAAGGAGGGGGTCTACCCTCCCCCCTTTCTCCCCTTTATACTTAACTAATGAACTTCCAAGTTTAATCAGGGAAGCTCCTTAACATAATAAACCGGTATACCAAATTTGGAACAAATCGAATAATTCTGCATGAAAAACCCATTTACCTAAATTAAGAGGGGGCGGGCAGCTCCCCTTCTCCCCCTTTATCCTGAACCAATGAACTTCCAAGTTTAATCAGGGAAGCTCCTTAAAATAATAAACCGGTATACCAAATTTGGAGCAAATCGAATAATTCTGCATGAAAAGCAGATCTATCTAAATTAAGGGGTGGGGGGGGGGTCCAGCCCCCTTCTCCCATTTTATACTTAACCCGTAAACCTCCAAATCTAATCATGGCAACTTCTTAACATAATGAACCGGTATACCAAATCTGGAGCAAATCGAATAATTCTGCATGAAAAACCCATTTATCTAAATTAAGGAGGGGGTCTACCCCCCTTTCCCCCCTTCATACATAACTAATGAACCTCCAAGTTTAATCAGGGAAGCTCCTTAACATAATAAACCGGTATACGAAATTTGGAGCAAATCGAATAATTCTGCATGAAAAACCTATTTATCTAAATTAAGGAGGGGGGGACCAGCCCCCCTTCTCTCCCTTTATCCTTAACCAATGAACCGTCAAAACTAATCAGCGGAACGCCTTAACAGAATAAACATAAAAAAAATTGAAGCAAATTATACATTTTAATCAAGAGTTATCGCGTTACGTACATACGTACGTACGTACATGCATACACACAGAATCGACGAGTACATTAGCTCTCAGGCTTAGATAGCCTGTGAGCTAAAAAGAGATTGGATAAGCAGATGGACTCCTTTGAGAAATTAGACGTAAACCAACCGGTAAGTTTGACTCTAAAAGCTTCATTTCCATCTCGCATTTCGGCAAATCTCATCTCGATGATTTTTCCAGCATTTCGACGCTTCCAGATGGGAAGCTGCATCGATGGTGTGTTCTCTCGCGGTTTTAAACCTTTCGGAATGGGCAGTCTCTCGAGAGTGTCTCTCGCCCTTTTCAACCTTTCCCGATGGGAAGCCTCTCGCTGGTTTCTCTCGTTCTTTTCGAAATCTCCCAACGAAAAGCCTTTCGAGGATTTCGCTCGCGCTTTTCAACATTTCGCTATGAGAAGCTTTTCGAGGATTGCTCTCGTCCTCGGCAGAGAAGAAAAGTAAGAAAATTTATCGAGAGTACCAAGGGACGAGATAGAGAAAGAGGCATGACAATGAGCTGTGAAATGAAGCCCTAATTTTCAAAGTTTCTCTTATTTTAGCCCTACCAAGATGTCACATACCTGGAGCCCTCCGATAAAAATTATTTATTAAATATAAAAATTTCAAAGAGGAAGGTGGGTCGGGTGATTTCGAGGAAGGAGGACGTGAGAGTGGAATCATGCGGGGTGCAATTTTAAAAATTTTACCGAACCCTTCCTGTGGCATATAATCGAAAAGCCCTTTGACCACTCTTTCATACTATGAACCTTTCTTCGCCCAAAGGGGGATGAGGAAGGGGCGAACAAATTTTTAAAACCGTAGCCGATTTCTATAATAAATTTAAATATCACTTTAGATGTGGGTTTTTTATGCAGTCTTCCGGTAAATATTAATTATTGAACATAAAAATTTTAAAGTGGCGGCTGTGTGAATTCCGGGGCGAAAGAGTGGGCTCACGGGGGGTGGGAGGGGGAGCAATTTTCAAACTTTTTTTGGACCAGTCATGTGATATGTCATCGGTAAGCTCTCGGATGACTCTTTCATATTATGAGACTTTCTTCCTCCCCTCCCCAATTTGGCCCCCACTGCGAGGGTAGTTTTTTCCATTTTTATCATTTTAGATCAGATTTTTTTATGGAGCCCTCCGCTAAATATTATTTATAATATATGAAATTTCAGGACACTTTTCCAAATTTAGCCAAGACCCCTCATGTGACATATCGTTAGAAAGGCTTGTGACTACTTATTGATGTTATGCACTTCCGGTGACAGTCACCCCCATTCTTTGCCCCCCCCCGGGGACACTTTTTCAAATTTAGTCAAGAGCCCTAGTGTGAGA
This sequence comes from Maratus speciosus, assembly GCA_963932465.1. Lineage (NCBI taxonomy): Eukaryota > Metazoa > Arthropoda > Arachnida > Araneae > Salticidae > Maratus > Maratus speciosus. The sequence goes on along the minus strand of OZ010789.1, from coordinate 423,986,389 downwards.
TATCGTTGGAAAGGTCTGTGACTACTTATTGATGTTATGTACCTATGGTGTCCCCACCACCACTTTGCCCCCCCCCCCCCTGGGGGCACTTTTCCAAATTTAGCCAAGACCCCACATGTGAGATATCGTTCGAAAGGTCTGTGACTATTTATTGATGTTATGCACCTCCGGTGACATTCTCCCCCAATTTGCCCCTTTCGGGGGACACTTTTTCAAATTTAGCCAAGACCCCACACGTGAGATATCGTTGGAAAGGTCTGTGACTACTTATTGATGTAATGCACCTCCGGTGACCGCCCCCCCCCCACTTTTCCCCCACGGGGTGTTTTTCTAAATTTAGCCGGGACCCCTCATGTGACATATTGTTGGAAAGGCTTATGACCACTTACTCATGTTATCCACCTCCCGCACCCCTCCCCCCCTTTGCTCCCACGGGGAGGGCTTTTTTATAAATTCAGATCCAGACTTCTCATGTGACATATGGTTGGAAAGGCCTAAAGACCTGTGACGACTTAATCATATTATGCAGCTGCTGTGTCCCTCCGCTCGCTTTGACCCCTCCCTCAAGAGATCTGGTCCGAGGTTCATTCGTTTCGATATTATATTTTTTACAAGATTTTGTAGTGCGTGCACACCACACCCGCCTGCTATCATATATCAGTGCCGTATATAGCGGGTAACCTGTTCGTGATTTCATATTACAAGATTACGTATAAATTAGGGGCCCCGATTAAAGGAGGGGCCCGCTAGCGGTCGAAGTCACCTAGTCTTTATTAACATCGACGCATTCCAGTTCACCCGCAGACGATTCTTGATAAATGTATGACGTATATAATACATAATATATGATTTATAAAAGAAATTTGCAAACTGCAGTCATCGAGAAAAAATTTACACAATCGAAAATTATCGAGATGTCCATACAATCGAGAAAATCGAGAAAAACATCTCGTTATCGCCCATCACTAATCAGTAATCATTGCATCGATAAAGAATATATGAAATACATTTTAAAAGTGATTTTAATAAAATTAACAGTTTTATGATGTTTTATACAACTATTTAGTTAAAAGTAAAAAATTAAATAGGTTAAAATTATAATTGATATACAATATTATAAATTTTAATTGACAATGAGATTACTAAGTTATACTTACAAATATATTTATAAAACAAAAAAGAAGAAAAACAAATGTAGCGCGCCCCGGTATCGAACTCGGGCCCGCAAATCAGCCGGCAAACGCCATACCAACTCAGCTACGAGCAACCTATCCTGTTAGTTACAAAGTAAGTATTTAAGTTGTGTACTACTGTTAAAACCCCCGGTTTCTCAAGAACTAAGGAGCGTTGGATAAAATTCATTGAATCTGAGGCAACCCTACCCTACAACATATATTAAAATAATCAAAATCTGTGATTAACAAGGTTGGCCCTCTCCTTGTAAGTTGGAAAATTGTTGTGTAATATATTTAGTTTTAATATGTATTTTATACGTGGATAATATTTATGGCATCATGTATTTGCTGTAAGTTTTAAATCTGGTTTTGGCAACAGTCCTTATAAATTATGAATAAATGTTCGACGTATTCTTGCTGTCTATCCTTTGAATTCTGAAATAGCGTTATTAATTTGATTAATTGGTGACGTCTGATAATGTTTACATATATTACATTGGCGACGAGCGTAAATTGCGTTTCCAGCTATATCAAACTTCTATTTCCGTTTTCTTAGAGCTTCGTTTCTTGACTTACGAAGATCTCATGTGTGTTTGATAATGCAAGAATCTGAAGGCGACAAGTATCATCCTCATACTGGTAGAATGCCAGCCTATAATACACTGACTGCTTTGAAGAATATCTGCTTCAAATTGAATTTTATTTTGAAGCGAACAGAATTAAAGATGATTAGTGACAAACGGGCTACTTTGTTGACGTGTGTCGGAAAAAAAGTATTCTCCACATTACGAAACCTCGTTCAACCTAAAAATTTAAAGGACATTCCTTATATGAAATCATCAAAGTATTAACCAGTCACTTCTCACCATAGACATCGGTAATTATGCAAAGAACTAAGTAAGTGTTCTTTTGGACATTTTCTAGATGATGCAATCCGCGATAAACTAGTTTGTGGTTTGGCAGACCAGCAAATTCAGAACAGATTGTTAAGTGAAAGTAAACTTGACTTCAATAGAGCAAGTGAAATTGCATTTGCAATGGAAACGGATAATAAAGAAGCCAATTTTTTCAAGATTAGGGAAGATAATGTTCTGAAAATTTCAAATGCTAATAAAACATTCAATAAAATAGATCCTGTTCAAAGTAACAATTTCCAAAGTAAGGATAAAAAAAAAAGTGGATATGAAGGTAAATTCGAAAATAAACACAAAATGAACAAGACCTTTAACAATTGTAAACATTGTAGAAAGAAGCATAAAGGTGAATGTTCTTTTAAAAATGCGACTTGTTATAAGTGTCATTGCTGAGGGCACATAGCCAGTTTTTGCAAAACTTCTACAACAAACTTCGTGGAAGAAGCATTTGATGAAATGTACAGTCGTGGAAAAAAAAAGTAAACACCCCCTACTAACTCCTCAACAAATTATCGTAGACGAAAGTTAATAGTACCGAACGATTGGAAATAAAGTCTACTTTTAAATGATGTATATAAAATTTTCTTAGGGGGCCATCTACATATTGAAACGAACCATAACTTCATTTTTTTCAATGCCAATATCCAATTCTGACAGCATAAATGATTTTATATGAACTGAACAGAAAGTTGAAAATTTTCGAAATTACCAAAATAGAACCCCTTTTGCATAAGGCAATTTAAAAAACTTCCTTTTGTCCAAAAAGTTCTTCACCCCCTCCACTCCCTCCTCTAACCATCGCTCTAAAAATGAATGACTTCAAAGAAGCCGATATAAGTATGGTAAGTGAATGAGCTGCATTCTATTAGTGTATTATTGTTTTTATTCAAGAAGTAGTTGTATAGTATTCAAGAAATAGTTGTAAGTATTCAAGAAATTTTTGTACTTATTTCTTATTTAAGTAACTGTAATTATTAAATTTTGGATAAGTGAAAATTTTCTGATTTTTTATTATCATTTTAGGCGAAAAATATATATATATTTCGCGAGGCTTAAATTTTCGCGATTACGACGGGCTCGCGAAAATCGCGAAAATTAAAGCCTCGCGAAAATAAGTGCTTTTAGAGTATTTTAAAACCAGAGTATTTTAAGAGCTATATCCAAATTGAAGTTCGGTACTCGATTGTTAACCGAGAGAGCCCCCTTCTTGATCAAGGCACCTTAAGCACCACTCAAGCAATCAATGAAACCTGTTAGATAACAGGACAGCAGAAGAAATTTCAAAATATCTACTCACTTTTATCATAGACGGCCCCTTAAACCATCATTTTGCCGTTTTTTAAGCATAATTTGAAAACTATTTGGTAGAAAAATGTGAAATTTTGGATTTTCATAAAGCAGGACTTAATAAATCTAAATCCATCAAAAAAATTGTAGGTTGCAATTCATAATTTTTCCGAATATTAGTTTCATAATTCATATCATAAAATTATAAAAATTGCAAATTCAGCGTATTTATGTTTGGGCACATTAGTATTATTGCTACACAAAAAATTAGCACATTAGGAGCATAATTTCAGGAGATACAAATAAAAATATGAAAATGTAAATTTAACATTAGAAGCACTAAATTTTGAATGTTTATAATTCAAAAACTTACCATTGAAATGACTTGAAATTTGGTGTCTAGGCATAGTTTGAACCGAAGATTTGAAATATCTCGTTAAAATTGGGTATTGCTATTGAAAAAAAGGAGGTTTGGGTTCGTTTTAATATGTAGATGGCCTCCTAAGCAAATTTTATATACATCATTTAAAAATAGACTTTATTTCCAATCGTTCGGTACTAGTAACTTCCGTCTACGATAATTTGTTGAAGAGTTAGTACGGGGTGTTTACTTTTTTTCCCCACGACTGTATACATAAACACAGTTTCCGTGTGTGTAGCTCTTACAGATGAAGCTCCTAAGCCTTATCTAATTAATATTTTAGTAGGTAACACTCTAACTGACATGCAAGTAGATTCAGGTAGTGCACATTCAATTATGTCTAAAGAGAAATTTGAAAGTTTAAAGTTAGGTACACTTGAAAAATTAGAAATTCCAAATTCCAACTTTGCGTTCTTGTCTGAGTCAAATGTTAAAAATTATTGGAAGATTTAAAGTGCCTGTAACATTTCAAGAAAAAACTGTATGGCTACCATTAGTTGTTATTGAAGCATCAAATAGACCTACACTCTTGGGTCGTTACTGGATTCAACAGCTTGGTATTGATCTAAATAAAGTGATGAATGACCATATTGCAAATGTTAAGGATGAAACTAAAAATACATCAAAACAAAATTCAGAAGAGCTAAAGGATGCAGCTATTTTGTCTCCAGATGATATTTTACCACATTACTATGCCAAATTCCCTAATTGTTTTAATTCGAGCGATTCAAGTGGAATATCGGGTCAAGCAATAAATATAGCTATGAGGAAAGATACTGTACCCATCTTCTGTAAATCTAGACCAGTTCCATATGCCATAAGACAATTGGTCGATGAAGAATTGGACTCCTTAGTTCAAAAAGGTGTATTAGTACCTGTAAGTCATTCGAAATTGGCAACCCCTATAGTTCCAGTACCCAAAATGAACAGCGAAGGGAAAAGATCTGTTAGAATTTGTGGAGACTTTTCAGTTACTGTAAACAAATTTTGTGAAACTCAGTTTTATCCACTTCCATCCCAGAAAGATATTCTAACAAATATAGGATCAGGAAAGTATTTTTCAAAAATTGACTTATCAATGGCCTTCCATCAATTACCTATAGCTCCTGATGTCATACCGCAGAAAAGTTGTGTTTGGTACGTAGTATTATGCCTGCATAGTTTTTTCGAAATCAAGTTTTACCTTCCGGTACCCCGGTACCCCTAATTTTTTGCGAAATTCGTTAAAAATGCCTTGTACAACTTAGAAATCGAAATAAACATAAATTTGGAAAATATAAATGTCATACCGCGAAAAAGTTGCGTATGGTAGTAGTAATATGCCTGCACAGATTTTTCGAAATCACATATCTTCCAGGGCCTCGGTCACTCGAAATATCGCAAAAATTGCCGTAAATTCCCTTTTGTCTGTTGTACATGTATAACAGAATGCATCACACAAAAAGCAAGAGTGCAAGTGCAATACAAACATTTTATCTGTAAAAAGCACACAAACAATTACAGTTCAAGAATAAAAAACAAACATTTAAATTGTTAAAAGTGTTCAAAAAATTTAAAGTTCAATTAAATCAGTTCGTGCTCTTCAAAACAAAAATCTAAATATTCGATATGTTTCGGCTTGGCATCAGCATTATTTATCCTATTTGGAGTTTTGTAATCTTGAAAATCTTTGATCTTTGTAAATCTGACTTAGTCTCAAAATATGGCATAATGGCTCTTGGTTGTTGCATGCAAAAGAGCTACCATTGCGACATTTGCTTCAACAGCTAGACGGATTTCGCAGGGGACCATACAGTTATAGTGGGCTGATTGGAAAAATGTTGGATATGTGTGAATCCCTTCCCATCGTTTCTTTCTAGACTATTGAACTATCGACATTAATTATAACATCGAAACAGTTATTTGGCGATCTCAGTACCGATCAAAAATACCTGAAGAAAATGATCCTATCTATTAAGGAAGGAAGTTATTCGGAAGACCTTGCAAATAGATTTTCTGGTAGACTTTCACACAGCAGATGGGCTACCAACTCCAACAGAATTTTGAGACTCTGTGTGGTAACTCCGGATCTAACTGACTGGAGATAATCTGAAGATATTGACGGAGTTTGTAGTCAAGGTGTACGCATGCGTATGGTTTGCAATTTAGTTTTAAGCCATCCTGAAAAGACGGTGCAATGGGAAATTGTTTATTTTTCCGGGAATATGCCCCAGGCAAGTTCGAAAATGCTTCCACAAAAGTCATGGTACATTTGAATTTTTTTTTTAATTATTAAAACAAAACCTTTTTCTAATACTTAGTTGCATATCCTTTCATTTTTAGAACTTTTTAAAATCTATCTGGTATTGATTTTATCAGATTTTCTGTAACATTTGTCTGAATTTTATTCCATTCTGCAAGTAAAACGTCTTTCAACTGTGTTTTATTTCTGATATCATAATTGTTCACTCGTTTCTGTAAACTACTCCATAAGTGTTCGATGGGATTTAAATCTGGGCACTGTGGAGGAGTGGAAAGTACGTGTGTGTGTGGGGGGGTGGGGGTATTGTAGAGTAGCCATAATCGGACAATATGAGCTGTGTGCTTGGGATCATTAACTTGTTGAAAGTGGCAATTCTGCTGGAACCCTAATTTCAATGCATTGTCCTTCAAACTTTTCTCTAAAATATTTAAATATCCAAATCTGTCCATGATAGTCTCAATGAAATCTAAATTTCCTACTCCCGAAGCTGCTTATACAGCCCCAAACTATTACACCTCCTCCACCACGCTTTACAGTTCTTGTCGTACATTTGGGATTCAGTGCATCACCACTTCTCCTCCAAACTCTAATTCGACCATTCATGTTGAAAATATTAAATTTAGATTCATCTGAAAAACATACTTGTTTCCAGAATCAGACTCTTTTCTTTCTGTTGATCAGAGAGACGTACGGTTTCTTCCTTGCAGTTCTTGATCTAAACACAGCTTCATTAATGGCTCTTCTGATAGTTTCTTTATGTACTATTTTATTGCCCTATGTTTGCAACTCTTCTGCTATTTTTCTAGCACTAATTGGGGAATTTTCAAAAATGCAGTATTTTATTATTCTTACTGTTCACTGTTCTTCACTGTTAGTTTTTTAGGGTAGCCATTTCGAGCTTGATTTTTAATCCTCTTTTCTTTTCTGTACCGATTAATTACCTTTTGAATAGTGGAACGGCTTCGGGAGATTATTTCAGAAATATCACTGTAAGATTTATCCTTTTTAACATGAAGATTAACAATTAATTTTCTTTCTTCAACTGTAAGTTATTTTCGCGCCAATTCTCAAAATTCAGATTAATTCTTTTCTACTGAGATAAAAACAAGTACATTTAAATTTGCTGTGGAAACTGCGCGACTGCAATTTTGTTCAGTGAAATATGCAAATGAGTGAAAAGTTTTAAATTTTATACTAATGTACCATGACTTTTGTGTAAGTATTTTTGAAATATAATAATTTTATATATTTTTTAGCAGATCTAAAGTAAATTTCTTCTGATTGTATAATGTAACAAAGGATACTAATTAAATATTACCGTTTATTAACCAATTTTTTTTCTATTCACCATGGTGAAATTTGCGTATTTTTCAAGAACTACCCTGTACCATGATTTTTGTGGAACACTGTATTAAGTTGATATTTAATTCAGATAGGAAACTCATAACAGAACTATAATCCAACTTCTAGCAATTACAATCAATAGATGGTAATATATTCGTTTTTTTTTTTTTTTTTTTTTTTTTTTTTTTTTTTTTTTTTTTTTTTTTTACGTAGCAGCGTAGCCCTGTTGTATATAAATTTATTCATATACTACAAAAATTTCCCAAAAAACTATTAAACTAGAAAACAGGAATTCTGCTTTTTCATAATTCAGCGTCAATGAAAATGATCTGCTTATATTTAAGCATTCTAAAGTAGCATTTCATTGTATTAGGAATTAAAAACTGTATTACTAGAAGTTTTCTTCATTTTTTTGCGAAAGTACGTGATTGTGTTTGGGTTGAACGTAGCAGATTTTAGAGTTACATTTTTGGCGTCTCCTCCAACCACCACACTTCATCTCTTTTCTTTCTCTTTACTGTATGATTTTTCCTTTACTTTCTACAGAAATGGAGTACTTGAGTTGCCAATATTAAATAAATGGCGCTAAAAACTACACAAAAATTAATATCTGAAAAATAAATTGAGATGCAGTTTTCAAACAGATTGCATTTAAAAGTACTCTTTTTCTCCAATACGACGGTATAAAAATTGAAAATGTGCGATGCTTAGAAGTTTAAGACGACACTTTATTTGGGGAGGGGAAAAATCGTTTGTGGTGGTTTTTAATAATGTTTCATAATTCCAAACACTTTGAAATTTATATGCATATCTATGAAGTGCACTACAAGATGATTGCTTTTAGAATATGGTATGGTATCGATCATTTACTGGGATACTAAAAGAATTATGCTACATTGCGGTCTATGGAGAAAAATTGTTTGTGGTGTATTTTGTTCATGTTACAATTTTTCAAAAGTATTTAAATTGATATATATCTCCGATGTGCTCTATAAGATGCTTACTATTGAATATGATGTGCCATTGATCTTTCATATACAGGGGCACACAAAATAAATCAGTTATATTTTTCTCTGTTGTATGAACAATAATTGATGGAAGTGATGCGTTTTCATTTGTGGAACACTTTTTAAAAATTTAAAAATTACATGGTATTTAGTGTGTATAAATTCTATAAATCATATACAGGGCTGCACAAGACATCTGAAGTATAATCCCGCTTATTGCCTGAAATTGCTAACGAGGAATTTTCAACTGATGCTATGCGTTCCTTAACAGTTCTAAATTTTAGCATATTGTGAATTATATGATAAAGCTATAGTTCATATACAGGGATGTACAAAATTTTCAGCTATTTTTTCGATTTTGGTTGAAATTGTGTTTTCAAACGGGTTATATGTTTTACAAATTATTACTTAGACATCGTTTTTCACGTTATTAAACTATGAAGTTTTATTATCGTAGCCCGAATGCGTTGAAAAATGTTCCGTAATCTGATTGACGCATGATTTTACATTCTTCTTGATAATTTTTTAATGATACTTTCTTAATGGTATGGAGGCTAAAGTGATAAAACTATTTTTGTATTATTATAACAAATTCTAAAATTTCTTTTTCTAAAATTTAAGGTACGGGATAAGCATTCGACAGAATTAATGAAAATTGCTGTGTTGCATATTATGTTGTATATTCATATTTATTCCTGCACAGAGGAACCTTGTGTAAAGATAGGGAATCATAAGATATCATGAGAAAATGCCTACATTATGTTTTGCATTGTATCAAATCTGAATTTGGAGAATTTGTCTGGATCAATTTTGTAACCATTTAGAATTTGCAGCCAAGTAATACATTTTAAATGATTTTGTCCTGATATATCTACATAAAACTGTCAATTTTTGTCCAAATTTGGTCATAAATTTAAACATTTCGCTCTTGCAAAACTTCATGTGCTCTTCATTGTAATTTTCCTCTATAAACAAAATATTTTCAACCAAATTCACATTTTCGTTAAATTTTAAATCTTGTTGCCGTTGCATAATGGTGCAAAAGTTTATTTATGTGACTAACTTAAATTCTGCTTCTTTGATAAAAAGAAAAGGGTACTTGAACTAAAATATCAAGAAAAAGTCATGCCACAAGGTATCAAATATTTTTTATTAAAAAAAAACATTTATTTTATACTGTTGGTAGTAATAAAACCCCCCACTAATTACATGCGTCTGTTTTCTATGTTGTAGATGTCGGTGAAAAGCAGAGACCCTCAAGTAAAAGAAAGCGGAAATAATATTTTTTGTTTTTTAAATAAATGTACTTGCTAATGTACATATCTACCCTATATATATAAAATCCTAATGAAACGGATATTATGAAACGACTGAATTGAAACGAATTTATGAAACGACGGAATTGAAACGAATTTATGTAACGATTCTATGAAACGACTGATTAAACAACTGATTATGTTTCACGGCGATTTCTCCTAAAATACGGAATACTTTGCAATGAAATTAACACCAAAAATCCGTTTTGATTTGCAGATCTCAAAACTGCTATTAGAATTGTTTAATTCGAATTAGTTTTCTAAATATTAATTTTTTTCTAATTTTATATACTTTTGTCTAATGATGGAAACTCAAATTTTAATCATAACAGATATTTTTTTTTTTTCAGATTTTAGAAAAGGTTACTAATTTAAAAAAATTTGGCGACCAGTTTGGCCTCTTTTAAACGTATGCTAAGAAATGTATCATGTTACTTTTATTCATAATTCAATTTGTATTTCATAATCATTTTATTTAATACAAACTGAAACATTCAAAATAAATGGCTTACACTTCTTTCTTTTTTTAAAAAAATGAAACGAAACGAAAAATATTAGGCACATATGTTATATACGCACCGGGGTGCCTAATTGGCGCTAAAATGGCATTATTTTGATTGACATGGTAACCCGGCTATTGTTGTTTATTTGATAATAAACAACATTTTATTTAATAATAAAATTTTATTTACTTTATTTTCTTTTTAAAATTACATAAATTGTTTTGTTCTATAGTTAATTATTTTTTTGGTTATTTCCTTTTAAAAATAATAGAAAATAATTAAAAAATGCGGTACTACATAGTTATTCCGTCGACCCATTTCGCCAAATTGTATAAATCGCCAAACCACTCGCCAAATTATACAAATTGACATAATTTTTATTTTAAATAACGAAAGAACAAATAAAATAGTATAACATCAATAAATATACAAATAAAACATCGAAATAAAAATCACTTGATGACGTAAAGACGTGTAACTTGCTTAAAGTCAAGTATGTGACATTTACGATCAACCATTATTGGCATTTAATCTTATAGTTTGGCGATAGATTTTTGGTCGACGGGATAACTAAGTAGCACCAAAAATACGTATGTAACTGGTATTCGAAAACGAGGTTTTCGCCAACTTTCGTAAAAAAAAAAAAAAAATAAAATAAAAAAAAAAATCCTGCCAAACCTGCATATGACATCTGGCCAAATATTAAATAATGCATCAAACCATGACATTTAATTTCAACTTCAAATCAATGTTTTAATTTACCACTCGAAAATAAAAAAAAAAAATGCTACCTGGCAAGTTGAAAAAAGCTATAGGCGAGATTTGCACCCGCTAGCGTAACAGTACCAAGAATTCTCTGCGGCCATGTAAACTTTTATGTAGTTTTATTCGAAAAAGAAATTTGATTTTTTAATCAAAATGGAAAACTTTCGGCACAGATGTAATATACGGACCCATATTAGCGCGATTTTTTTTTTCTGACGCCAATGTCATATACGCAACGGATGCTTAACTGGCGCCATAGTATCGTTATTTTGCTTGATTTGGTAAGCCGGATGCTGTTGTTTATGCTGTTGATGTTTTCCCCAAATTAGCGTCGGAAAAAAATCGCGCCAATATGGGGCCGTATATGATATCTGGGCCAAACTTTCATATGAAAAGCGAAGGGATCAGAGCGTATTTATTTATGGCAATTACATGACTTGGATTATTATAATATAGATGAAATAATGGCGATAGAATAATATTTGGCGACATATCACTTGTACTTGGCTAACATTAAAGTACCAAAATGGCACCTGGATTATAAAAAGCGAAGTGGTTCGCAGGGAACTGTTGATGGTAGTCTCATGACTTAGGCTATTGTTAGAGAAATGGTTTTAAAATACCGGGAGACAAAGACTCTGTACACTTAATTCATTTTATTTTAGCTTCTTTTCAAATGTTTAACGGATCCTATTTAATCAAACACGAAAACAACCATTGGATGTCTTAACAGCAACTGATTCGGCCTTAATTTTTTGCAATAAAAGGTAATTGAATGGAAACCCGTTTACAGGGAGATCTATCTGCACAGCTTTTTTCAGTATGATTCAATCTTCTCTAATATTTTTAAAACCGATCAGATTAGCGTGTTTTTAGATTCTGCGGTGTCTGAACGGGGGGTTGGCGAGAGTAGCTTGCAGGGGGCAGAGGGCCCTAGTTTATTTATAATTAAATAATGGTTCATAATGAGTCGTCGTATTTATTATCAGCAACTTCATTGTAAAATGTAGTCATTCATATAATCTTTAGTATAATTTATAGTCAATGGTTGTGTAAAGTGGTCAGTTTTCATGTTAAATCACACGTACAGCGGCG